>JAXCHB010000016.1:8162500-10562500 GCA_036926305.1 Uropetala carovei | reverse complement strand
AATATTATAAACGTTTTTTGTGAGATTGTTTATGTTAGCAAAGAGGCGTAGTGAGGGGGGGGGGGCAAAAGAGGCAGTTGCCCCCGGGCGCGAAAACTCACGGACCTAATTTTAACGTTGAAAGCAGAATCGCTATATATATATAATCCTGGGGATGAAAATTTCCTCTCCCTTTGCACATCCTGTCAGAATTGTTGCTTCTATAACATTTGGCATTAGTTTTTTTATAGAAAGCCTGGTTCCATTACACAACTTAGGTGGATCTAAGTTTCTCAACAGAATAATAGGAGCTCAGGTCGAAATTTCGATTTTTCCATGTTATCTTATGAGCAATGGAAATCATTTTCGGGAATCGAACCCGGGTTGATTTTGGAAATTTTTTTCGTAAATGGCTTCTACTTTAAGAACGGGACATTCCTACCAAATGTCAATCTTCTAGCTACTCGGAAAGTTTGTTAAAAATAACATTACATAGTTCCGATTTCCCACCGACGACGACGACGTCAATTTTATATATTAGATAAATCTGAATATCCTTTTCATTTACCTTTTACGTTTTAAGTGTTCTTTACCAGCGAATCGACAGTAGCGTATGGGCACATCTCGTCTGTCGCGAATTTCATTTCTTGAACCGCTGTACGAGTTTTGATCAAATTAAGTGTGAGTGATCCTTATTAAAATTATGATTTCGAGCTGTATCCGTCAATTAAACCTTGAACTTTACATAAGCAATTAAATAAAGATATATCTCGTTACATGGCATTTGTCACATAAGAATTACTAACATTTTTCTCTCTCTAGCTCTTATATGATGTGTAGGATATCGATTAGAAAATGCATTCGGATAGAGTATAACATTTTTAGCAAAAAATCAGCGAGAATCTGCGTCCGTCCGTCAGTCAGTCAGTCAGTATGTGCGTATTATATTTGGGAGTTACGTTAACGAAAAGCAATTCAACATAATTTTGATTCGTATTTTAAAATTACTTCGTCTTACTAATACGGGATTTGAACCAAACAACGCCTAAAAGAATGAAAATTAATTTCCCTGCCGTCTATTTTCCAATATGCGGACAATATATTCGTTTTGAACAGGGAAATTTCACGTTTTTTTCGTCGTCAGAGGAAATTTCATTGTTGCTCATTTCAGCATAAAGTGAGTGCATCGCTTTAGAGGTTCCTTTTCCCTCCGTCGCCGGCGCTATCAGTCTCCCTACCACCCCATTTACGAACTATGTACTAATATTTCATAATGAAATTGATGTTGTTATTTATTGCTATCATTGTTAACAATTTGTTCACATGTTACGTTGTTATACATTCCAAAGATAGAACACAGAGAATAAATTGCTGTGAGAATGGTTGAATTATCGAAGCTAAAAATACAGTGCAATCACGAAGTTTCGAATAAGTTTCGAAATCTCGAAGTTCCGACCTGCCAAATAGAAACCAGTTTAATTTAATTTATATATGTATTTCATCACGACAGCTTTTTCTATCTCATACAACATGGTTAATTGTCAACAGCATTCCATAAGTGCGTCGGTATTCAAACATGGAATTCGGTAGAGCTCGGTGGTACACAGTACATCTTGTTTCTCCTGCAATTTTCAAAGGTTATTTATTTAAAAATGATGATGGTTACCGATTCATTAATATAGCTTATAATGACAGTGAATTATGCTGAATTACTTATTTAGGGGCTATTTTAGTATTTTAAAGGTGTTATATGAAGTTGTTTATAACCGTCCGTACATATCTACGGTAATCGGATACAAAGGTCACGAGTCTCGAAATTCTCACGAGTTTCGAACGACCCAAGAGCCGCATTAGTAAGATGGATCGTGGCCGCACTCTATATACCAAGTTCTAAAAATGTAATCTGTAAAAATTTTTATAAATATTTGTAGGTAAAATTAGGAATAATTTTCTTCTGCGATACAAAATGTATACCTATGTTTAAAGAATACGGGAACACACTGGTAGGCATACTTATAAAATAACTTCTTTCTTTTTAGTGACATTTTTGCAATTTTTCTCGCAAGCCCTGTCTCCTCTCACTTCCCCTCACACTATATTTTTCCAACCTGATGAAATTTTCCTCAGTTCCTTTGTAGCATTTTTTCCTGTACTCTTACTTTGTAAATTAATATGTATAGTAGCAAAAGTCAATCACATATAGCTGCAAAACCCATTCTTTTCTTTTTGACGTTATTACGTTTTTACTGTATTTAAAAAAAATTCCCACGTATTATTCTACTTAACATTATAACGGAAGTTGAGATGAAGATTTGCTAATCCATTGAATCAAAAGTAAGCGATATTACACAGCGTTTAAAAGTGTATTCTAAGGAGTAGATGATTAATTTTTACTTTCTCATACGAAGTATCGAGAAAGTATTGTTTTCGCGAAAAAATTCGACCTCGAGATTTTTACGGAAATACACGTTTCAGGTGTCGCTGAATCCAAAAAAGTGGTTTTCGCAATGGCGTCTGTCCGCCTGTCTGTCTGTCCGTTACTGGATCTGGAGCCTAGACGGTAGAGCGAAAATGAATGAAATCTCGTACGATTTTCATTTTCTAAAGATAACTAAACGACGCATTAGTACCCATATATGAGAATGTTTGTACAATGTATGTTGTGCCGATTTTTTACTTTCTCATACGAAGTATCGAGATAATATTGTTATCGCGAAAAAATTCGACCTCGAGATTTTTACGGAAATACACGTTTTAGGTGTCGCTGAATCCGAAAAAGTGGTTTTCTCAATGCCGTCTGTCTGTCTGCCTGTTACTGGCTCTGGAGCCTAGACGGAAGAGCGAAAATGAATGAAATCTCGTACTTAGGCATTTTATCATACTGAGCAGAGTATACATAGAAATGGTTGACATTGATCTATAATTAAGAGTAGTTTATTCTACGCATTTTTAAAAACAATCCGATTTTCTCGAAAACGGCTATAACGATTTTGATCAAATTTCGTACAGTTACTTGAGTTTACGTCTTCAATAATACTGTATAGTTCATATTTCTCAAAAAATGAATATAAGGCTAGTTTATTCTAGGCAACTTTAACAATAATTCGATTTTCTCAAAAACGGCTGTAACGATTTTGATCAAATTTCATACCGTTACTTGAGTTTACGTCTTCAATATTACTACCTATTTAATTTTTCTTAATGAATGAATATAAGGCTAATTTATTCTTGGGCAACTTTTTCAAAAATTGGATTTTCTAAAAACAGACTCATACGATTTTCATTTTCTAAAGATAGTACCTATATATGAGAAAGTTTGTACAATGTATGTTGTACCGATTTTTTTTGTAGGCTCTATCTCCTCCTCTCATACTATTGTGGTAGACGGGTGGTTGGAGTATATGCCAATGGATACTAAAGTCTGGGATTTGAATCCCGGTGAGGACATGGATGTTTGGAAGATGAAAGGATGGAATATATGGTCTAAATCTCCCCGTTAAATATAGATATATTATTATTATTATTATTATTATTATTATTATTATTATTATTATTATTACTACTATGAAGTCTTTCAAAATGACTACATTTTCCCCAGAAAATTGGTCGCTTTCCCTCCAATGCTACTGATTGGTAAATTCTAACTACAAATTAATTGCAAGCGTAACTGCAAATGGAATTCTAGTAATAATAATAAAAACTAGCGGAAGTTCTCGTTGAATTTCAACGGATTTACCGAATCTAAAACTTCGACCGTGTAACACGTAAATATCGCAAGAATAAGATAGTACACTGTTTTCAACGTCAAATAAAGCAAAAACGAAGAAAATTTGTCCAAATGTAGGTATTTTGATGAATGAAGGAAAAAACCTTGCATTCTGAAAAGTCGACGTGTAAACTTATGGGAAAATAAAAAAACAAACGCTGCGTGAAATAATTTCGGCCAAAATGAAATTCATCCAACCGAGCGAAGACCCACAAATATGAGACGTGGCTTCAATTGATCTTTTTAAAAATGTTTTTCAAAATTACGCTTTTCCTTCTGTTTCAAGTGTGTGTGTGTGTATATTGTATAAATATTTTATAGAGTGTATGTGTGTGTGTTTGTTCTTTATACGTTTTTACACCGTTAAAGCTATCGAATTCAAAAGTTTCATGGACCGTCCTATGGACCAAAGGAAGAACGTGGTCTAGGTTTGCAGACCGTGAGGTCTGTTATACCCCATGGGGTCAACAAAATATTATTTCCATAAGAATGCATGGGCAATGGTGTAGAGAAATCCCAAAATGCCATGCAGCCCTTCACTGATATGGATATAAATACACCTAAATATTAACTTATGATCATGGAAAATGGCTTATTCCACGCACGAAAACCTGAATATTTTAATTATGTTCATGTTTTGCCGTAGTACAAGCTAAATTGCTCGAAATTTTCCTTTAAGCGCAAAATTGATCGGTTTATATGACAATTTTCCTGGCGGCAACAAAGCTAAATTTCTTAATTGTTGTCCTCTTCAAAGGGAGATGGCCACGTAAAGATTAATCCAAGGAAAATCCACGCCGTGGCGCGCCGTAGAGAAAGAATTGCTAACGCCATGTTAAAGGGTACAATGGATTCATGTATAAATATAATTTATGAATACTTTTAAAGTGAGTCAAATGATTTTCAGGAATATTTGAACATTGTTATCTTTTACCATTAACATTGAAAGATTTATCGCAACATAAATCGATACATCTACTTGTATTTGTTCGGTAACCAAGATGTTCTTTATTGTTTACATTTTGGCTAATAGTATTAACATAATCCACATAACTTTAATGCTGCCTTAAAGTCTTCGGTGCATCTATCCATGCGAATATTAAGTAAGACGTTAATGCGTATTTATATTAATGGTAAAACTTTACAATACAATACATAATATAGTAAATGTTAATGTAAGCATCGGTTGCGTAATTAAGGAATGGGGAACGTCTGCGCCAAGCAATAAAAATCGTTTGCCACTTAAAAGAAAACTTTCTCGAGCGAAACCGAGCGTTTCAGCTAGTGTGTGTGTGTGTGTATTAGCAGTTCATTCAGAGCTCTAGTAACAAAAGCGATGGAGAAAATCTTAATTATATAAGTAATTTGGAGCTCGGATTATTGTCAAAATAAGATTTAACTTTTATTGCAAACACAGCAAAACTGGAGAGAGAGTGCGTAGGAGATGGGAGAGGGGGAGAGAGAGAGAGAGAGCGTAGGAAAGGACGGCAGGGAAGGTGAGAGAGAGAATGAAGAGAAAAGGGGAACGAGGAGGGGGCGGCATTAAAAGGGCAGGAGAGTGAAAGGGGCGAGGGGGGGAATGGGGTTTGCTTCCTCCATCTTAGGGACACGAAATGAGCTTGTTAAGGAATGAGTTAAGGATGAGGGAGCGGACGAGGGAACGAGAGTGGCCTAAAAAAGTGTCACGAAGGCTTGAAGGGGCGGAAAGGGCCCTTCGTTAAAAAGGAGAGCCGTTCGAAATAAAGAAGGCGATCAAAGAGGGTGGGAAATGAGTAGAAGAAAAAGAGTGAGGAGAAAGAGGGAAGGGGCATGTTGCGGAGAGGAATGTAAAAGGAATAAGGAGAGGGAGAAGGCGGGAGGGGCGAATGGGGGGGGGGAGGGAGGAGAGAGGGGAGGGAGGGAGGAAAGGGAAGAGCTGGAAACGATCGCTTTCTCGTAATGGAAGTTCCGAAGGGGCGCGAAGGGGGGTGGGTGTAAAAAAGGACCGAATCATGATCGAGGGACCCTTGAAGGCCCATGGCGGGCGAGGCAAAGATCTCATACGAAGCGATCGACCTCTGAGACCTCGAGTTCCAAATCAGTGGAGCGATTGTTCGATTGAACCGTGACGCTTAATACAATCGCCTTTCATAATCGGACTGACAGCGTGACTTCAATTGTGAAAATGTATCTGCGTCACATGTTGAAGTGAGCACATTTGTGGATTTTCTCGTAAAAATGCTCCGTATGGATGCAAATTCACTGTTTTCACGCTCCGCCCCGTGTAGCTTTTCCAATTACCACCATCCTGTTATGTAACCTTGTTTTACCCTTTGTTTAACCACGAAAACAGCGTTGAAACTGATAAGATTCCAATTAGAGGAGGAAAAATCTGCAAACCTTAAAAGAAATTCTCTAATAATACGGAACAGACCCGCAGGTGTTGACATGAACAACGCTTTCAATTACCATTTCACTGTGAGATCGACTCTAATCAGCTACCGCATGATCTAAACGTGAGTGCCGACATTTATCCTCGCCTAGCAGTTGTTCTCCCGAGGAGGAGAGAGAGAGAGAGAGAGCAGCGAAGGAACACAGCGAGGCCAGATTGCGGGCGAAAGAGAGATTGGTTGCGACAGATACCTATCCTCCTTGAATAGCGCGATTCTGTATGAATGGTGCGTGGGATGCATTAGAAGGGAGGAGGTGCAGTTTAGGGCGCGCCGCGGAGATTTTAAGTGAGGAGAATATTTTACTACTACTCGCTGGCATTAGAAGGAAACTATTGGATGGGAATGGAGATTTGGAGGCGAGGTGTAAATTTGAAGAACGGTAAATGGAATGCGACAATTCTGGGCGTAGTTTTGACTTTAAAGCGATAAATACAAATGGCTTCGCGCTAACCTTCATCGCCATACATTTCAAATCGTTATTTTTAAATCTTACGCTTTTTTAGATTTATAAATTAAACAAAAATTTATTTTTAGGATAATAATCAAAATATTTAAACACTGTTAATAGGAAAAGTGAACTATGTTTTTTAAGCAAGGATTTTGTAATATCGAATTCTTAGGTTCATTAAAATTCTTTTAAAGAAGCATTTAAAATATACTTCACTCTTTCCAAAGCTAGAATTTTCCGGAATAAAAAATGTGTATAAAATTTCACCTCTTATTTCTTCTGAAACCTAAGGACAAGAAAACTATAATATATAATCCATAATCGATAATTATTCGCCTCCTGTAACTTCTCATTCCGCAAGCGTATTCTGTCTGTTTAAATTTACAAATTAAATAACGTAACCATTCAAGGTAGTTCTATGAATTTAAAAAATACGTCTTTACTTTAGCAGAAAGCGGAAAAATAACTGGTTTTCTAAAAAGTAAGCTTAAAAAGAGTTCTTTTGCTACCGAAACACAAAAATGTAAGTTCGAAATTATGAAAAAATAACTGCGGTCACTTTTAGCCAATGAGAGGGCAGAGGGAAACGCGTTCGAAATATTTTATATAAACATTTTTTTAGTTCGACATAATAAAAATGAGTCAGAAGTAAGATGGACAGAGACGTTATTTTATTGAAAACATAAAAACGAGAATCGACTAGGTGTTAAGAGAGAATGAATCAAGCATTCATCACGCCTGCGTTATTTTATGGATAATGTTGAACAGACACGATGGAGTCAAAGAAAAAGGCGTAAGAAGAAAATCATAAAAATATAATAAAATACGTCTTAAGCCTTGTGTGAGGGACGCCATAGGAGAGCATCCAAAGTAGGTTAAAATGAGAGCAGAGATAATTATAGGAGAAGAGGGAATTTGAGAGAGGGTCAATCGGGTCTAGACGGTTGAGGGTGAAAGGAAGAAAGGAGCGGATGGATGAAGGGGAGGGACAATATAAGGAGATAGATAGATAGATAGATTGATAGACGTCTTTATTTAGGCGAGATAGAGACCAGTCAATCTCCTCTTGCATCTAACCCATAGTTAATTACAAATAACCAAAGAAAACATAAATAAATAAATAAAAAATAAATAAAATGTTAAATAAATTAGGTAGCAAGTTTAAGAAATTAAATTAGATATTTGTTTGTTTGAGAGGGCGTAAGAATAGGGAGGGAGGGAGGGAGGAAGGAGGGAGGGAAGGGAAGGGGAGAGAGCCGTGAAGGGGAATGCGACGCGGAGATGCAACCCAAGAGAATGGCGGTGACGCCGGCAAAACGAAACGAAAGAAGCGAATCGAAATCCCGCTGAGATGGCGCTTCTCAATTTTAAATGCCGTTGGTGGTGTTACACTATCGGTGGGCGTGCAAAGCGAATGACAAATTCCAACCGCGATATAATCGCCGATTCCGTAACCGGCCACTGACCCATTTGATCGGCTTTCGTCGGTTACGGCACGTGATGACATCATTAAGAAACGCGCACGCAAGAGTCCGCTCAAATTCGAAAATGAATCGGAGCGAAACTCGTTTCGCAATAATTTGCTTTGGCAGAAAGCACGAGCATAAAAACATGGACATATACAATACGATGCAGTGAATGCACACGGATGTGGCCTCATACCCGAAGATGTATTCACCTCATCTGTAATTTCATAACTTTCTCAGTGCAATTAATAAACGAAATGCGGTTATTCAATCGTTAATGGAATTGAATTTGACCGAATTATTATTCTCAAAGCGGTAAAACTGGATTGCCATGAAAGCGTACAAATTCAATCTGCTAGAAATTATGAGAGAACGGATTTAAATAGCGTGGATCTAATCCAACTGGACATGGCCATTCGGAATGAAATCGATTCAACGTCGAATGGCCGACGCGAAAGAGAAAAAAACGGATACATATACACCGATCGACTCGAGAGGTTTCGGTGCTTGGTGTCACCAACCAATTACGAAACTCGACGAAAACCAATCAAAAAACAAGAGAAGTCGCTCGCGGCCGCGGATTGCTTAAATCCTTCTGGAGAGCATTTCGCCATTCGATCGTGGAGCGTCGCTTTCCTTTTCACGCGTGGCGTTTTGGGCAGAGCGCGAGAGAGCACGCCAATATCCTTTCGACAAATTCACGCCGTTTACAACAGGTGCCCCCTCCTCCCATCCCCTCCCAGCCCTTCCACCCCCTCCCCTGCGGCCCTCGTCCGCCCGCAGACGCGCAGGTATTCGGTGCGTGGGAGTAGTAGGGGCCCCTCATCGCACGTAACAATCACCCCACCCCAAGGGCACTGCACGCGCCACCCCAAGACACCGCTGCCCCCGCCGCCGCCGCCTTCGGGAGAGGTCCCCTAGGCAGGAGCCACCCACGCTCGCGCGGAGAAAGGATAGAACGGAAAGGGGGCAGGGCGGGGGCAGACGGGAGGCGTCGCGTTTAGCAATTCGACCGGCATGCCGACCCTCGCCTCCCTTTGCTCTCCCTCCCGCCCCCGCTTCTGCCCTCCTTAGTAACCAGGCGGGAGGACATCTCGGGTGGGGTCCTAGCTGATGGAGTGGCGGACGTGCACCTCCAAACCCGAGACCGGTAGCCTGGGAGACGCTCTCGGTCGACTGGCTGGTTCCATCGAATGGCCTCCCTCCTCACTTCCTTCCTCCTCTCTTCCTTCCTCCGCCTCCCCTCCCCCAACATGCACACACAAACCGAAATTCAAATTCAAAGTACATTCGTGGTCAGCAGATACGCTCTTCCTGCGACCAACATTCTCTCCCACACTTCTTTAATCCTCCCACCGCTTCCATTATTCTCGATACCACTTCTCTCTCCCCCCCCTCTCCTCCTCCTTCCCCCCTCTCCTCCTCCCCCTCCTCTCCTCACACACCGTTCCTTTTTCACCCTCCCCCTCTTCCACTTACCTCCCCCGCATCTACCTTCGTATTCACCCCCTTTCATTCCCTGTCACGGCTTGACGTGTTTCCAAACCTTTGCTCCATACATTACACAAGATTCGACGAGTGAATTTTAGAACAATAATATATAGGGATCCAGCGACGTTTTCTAATAAAAAGTGAAGCATGCATCTTTTGTTTATTTTCCCATGGATTTTCCATTTATAATTCATTAAATCTTACAGCAATAGAGATTTTATGTGCGTCTACGTGTACTTATATGTTCATTATAAGGTGTATGCCCTGGCGTCGTTTATGACAGCCGGGCGACCAATGCTACTACGTCGTTAAATCTACTTATTCATTAAAATGTGTGGACAGGTTCCTTCATTGGGGGCACAATTCCTCAACCTCTCAATCCCTCGCTTAGCTTCCCCTATTCAACACCTGTGTACGTATCAGTGCAGTGAAGAGGTTCGCCTCTCTATTGCGTTCAATGAGCAACAACACATCCATGTAGTCGCACCGTCCACATTACTTTCCATTTCGCCTCCTTCCAATCGCGTCTTTTGACATTCGCTTTCCTCTTCATTCCGTTACCCCCTTCCATCTCTCCGTCTGCGTTCTATTTCACCCTTTCTCCCTCCGCTTCTTCGTTACGTCCTCTCTTTCTCCCCCTCTTTCTTCTCCCTCTTCCCCTCTTTCTCGCGCCGGTTATGGAAGTATCATTCCTTTCACTCATTTCTCCAAACAACTATTCATCTCTGCTGCCCAATTAGCATAAGCAAACAAGAAACATTCCACGTCAAATAATTGAAACTTCTGCGGATAATATCGTAAGAAATGAGTTATATATTGTACGCGTCACTTTCTTTTAATAAATTTTCGCATGAACGGAATAATAAAACCGGAAATTTTTAAAAAATTTGAAATAGAAAATGTTATACAAATATTGTAATTAATCGTTAGACCTGCATTTTTTCAATTTTTGAGCTTGTTTTCCTAAAGTATTCTGCCGCAGTGATGTTACAACAATATGCATCGCATATCTGTTCTCAGTGGCTTGTGAAACGCGGAGTCCGAGTTGATCAAATTGTCTTCAAGATACGCATACAAAAAGATTCGTTGGAACGACTTATAGATGAGCGAAATTTAGAAGAAGTCATAATGTAATAATACGGGACGCATTTTATCACCAAGTCCGTCCCGTATTGATTTCACGCAGGATAAGGGACATTTGAGAAAAATTGGCCGAAAAGCGGCCCGCAACCGGAGACTGGTTATTAAAACCGGAGACCGGAGATGAATTGCGAAAACGGGAGTCTTCGAACGAAAACCGGAGAGGTGGCAGCCCTATTTATAGCATGTAAGTCTGTGGAAAATTGATATGACTTACGATGGAAATTGATATGACTTACGATGGAAATTGATATGACTTACGATGGAAATTGATATGACTTACGATGCGATTTTCAAGTAACGCATTAGAGTCGCAAGTCGGTAATGGCATGTATTCCAATTTCATTAAATAAACATTCGACAGCCTTGGCAGTCTTCTGCCTATCATTCCTCCGTTTTATCCGCTAAGCGGAAGAAGATTAATTTTTGTTCTCTAAGTTTGTTAAAATGTTCTAATCTATTTTTCTAAAGGCGAATCTTTAACGTGGTATGGTCAGCTTAAAATATTGTATTTGGGAAAATTTTCCTTTATTGAATGAAAAAGGAAATTGTGACACATTCCCTTCCGCGCTCTTAAAGTGTTCACCGCCACTAGAAATGCTAACAGTGCTTTGGAAGTCTAGTTAATAATAATTATTCTATTATGAGTGAGCAATTATGATATTAAAAGAAATAACATTTCGAGCATCTCCTTGAGATATTTTTTCTTCTATCTCCAATAAGTTCCACAAGAAAAGTTTTAAAGAGCCCAACGCAAAGACAATTCACGGGAGAATGAAAAAGAAAGGCAAAATGGAAGAAAAGGGTCGCAAATTCCCGATAGCGTAATTATGGTAATATGGAAGTAAACATCAAGGTGAAAATCAATAAAATACGTAATAATTAATATGGAAATCTAAAAGTAATGCGCCATTGGATACTGAATCCTAGGAGAGCTTCGAGAATGAAGTAACATAATTTTTAACGATGACATCTCAGAAAATACCTTCGAGCAAGCGAGCGAGCGCATCACTTATTCATTTGTTTCTCGAGTCACTAAAAACAGTATCAGATAACATAAAGCACGAAAAATGACGTCACCGCGTATGATCCGTTCCCGTGGCACAAAGCACGACTCGAGAATCAGCGCAAATTGTGCATCAGAGTGACAAGAGAGTAAGAGGGAGAGAGAGAGAGGGCGCTTGCATGGGCGCCGAGGAAGGGATAGAAAAGGGGGTCGAATAAGGAAATGTGCGGAACGGGGAGAAGGGGTGAGAGGAGCGGAGGGAGGCTTGGAAACAGATGAATGAAGACGCTGAAAATTAATGTCCGCTCCCTTCTCACGACTGCAGATGCGGCGAACACGCCTCCTCAGAAAGAGACAATCTGCACTTTACGACTTCCTCCGCGCGCCAGTCTCCCTCTTTCTTCCCTACATCTTCACTCCCACTCGCTCCCTTTTCCCCTCTCCCCACCTCCACCTCCCTCCGCCTCCCTCCGCCTCCCTTCCCTCCCTCCACTTCCATCACCCTCTCTTCGCTTCCTCCACATCCCTCCCTTTCTCCAATTCCATCCCCCTCCCTCCACTTTTTCCTCATCCCTCTCTCCGATTCCTTTTCTGCGACATCTCCTTTCCAACTCTCTCTCTCTCTCTCTCTTCGCCCTCCACGCCTCACACTCTCCCCCCTACCCCTCCCCCTTCCCCCATCCACCCTCTCTCCCTCTCATCATGGTCGAGACAATATTCACTTAGGATCTCGCCGTGTGTCTGATTAAAAATTCAGTGACATTTATCGTTAATGAATTCCTTCGTAAATTGTTTACTTCCAAAGACATCGGATATACATACGAGTACACCGGGAAGAGGAACTCAGATTCGAGTAAACGACGCATTCCGATTCTGAATAAGTCTCCCTCGCACTAAGTGCTCCAAGTAGTTCTGATAAACATAACAGAGCTCCATATGAGAGTTCGTTTCAAAGGATCGCATTTAGAGATAAGCGGTTTCTTTTGCGTCCAAAACAAAAAAAAAACCTTTTCATTTTCACCATTAGCATCTGAACCTTCCGGGGTGTATGCGCAAAGGGAGGACGACGGGTTGCTGCAGTGACGTAAATAATACGGTAAAATGATGCATTCACCTGCTACCTAGGACAGAAATAAGCTTTTACGCAATACTCATATACATAAATAACTAGCGTGGGAAAAAATTAAGAACGTTTTAGAGTTAAAGATCAATTTTGCTGAAGAAAATTTGAATTCGTCTCAAATAAAAAAAAAAAGAAATTTCATTTACGCAAAGTGACCATAAAAGCGTTCCATGCCGTTTAAATGCTTTGGACACTTTAAAGATGTTCCCTGGAATTCTCGATGTGCCTCCATTTATGTTATTTCTTATTTCTAAATATCTGATGCAATAAAATAATTTTGATATTCTCAAATGAATATGGAATAATATCATTATATTATAAGTATGTCGGCAAAATATCACGAATTCCTTTATATTATATTGCCAAACATTTTGCTAGTTTGTTCGCCGATGAAGGCCAGTTAAAAATAATGAACGAACAGAATATTAAAAGCAAATAACCGTCGCAGTATCAAGAAAAATAATAATGATAAAATGCGAAGGAGAAACTAATTTTCCCTCATTTCATTTTTTTCACTTCCGCCATTACTTTCCTTCATTTTTCTTCCTTTTTAAACTCGCCTGTTTAGTTTCCGCCTCTTAGCTTTAACTCTTTTGACGTGGTATCCCCTCAAGCTGAAAAATTTAATCGCTCTCATTAAGGCGGCCATTGGCCAACTAAATCCATTACTTCCTCGTATTTTTCCGCCCGAGAACCCCCTCCTGAGGCAAACTGCCTTCGAGGTATCTTCTCGCAGAAAATGGGAGGCCGAAACTCCGCCCGCCCCAACCCACGCCTTCGCACTCCGCCACCCTTCCCCACGCACCCTTTTCACCTCTATCCCACACTCATCGGTGGTATTGCACACGCACAGACACACGAACTCGGACTAATCCGCTCCTGTCGCTCGAAAGCACTTTGGGAGAACCGATCGCGGTAAGACCATAAAGAAAGAGGAGTCGAGGGGACGAGGGCGGGGTGGGGGTTGCTATGGAGGTGGGGGCGAGTTCTCCACGGCGAAGAGGGAGGAGTTCGATGCGGAATGTGCACGCGCGTTCGTTAGACCGCGTGCGAGAGAGAGGCTTCATCTTCGGAGAGCGTGTGCTCGTCCGATGGGAGCTTCGCTCTCCTGCCGCAAGGCGCCGCTAGTGTACGAGCGCCCATTAATAAGCGGATCTAATGGCGGACGGGAAAATTACGAAGGGTGTAAAAAAAAGGGCAATGAGAGAGAAATGAATAGCCTATAGAGCATCGTGACTCTTCCTCACCCTTTATGACTTCGAGGGATAGCTGCAGGAGGAATGGTGCGGGGTAGAGAGAGAGGGAGGGGGGAGGCAGAGGGCGCGGGAAAGAGCAGCTTAAAGGTGTCGGAGGTCGAGCGCGAAGAGCCATAGAGGCGCGGGAAGAGGTTGTTTCGGGTGCAGCAGCGTGGAAGGAGAGGGAGAGAAGTAGAAAGGCGGGAAGAGAGGCAATCAATCAACCCTTCGGTTTCAACGCCACCGCTGCAGAGGAACCCTTTGGGATTACTATGGGTGTGTGGAGCGGGAAGGTGAAGAGAGAGAGAGAAAGACAATGGACCGAAGCGATTAGCTTTTGGCCGAGAAGCCGTATTTAGCTTTAGTCCCGATGATAATGGATACACTTATTTGGTATTCTAACGCGTATGGTACAATTAAAAATGCGAGAGTGACGTCACCGCGAGCTCAAAATCCTTGCCATAAAATGAACTCACTCGTTGGAGAGAGAATGAGACTGAATGTAGCAAGGAGGTGAAAGAAGAATGGTGCTGGAGGAAAATAAAAGTGTGGAGGAGAAATCGTATAAATAGGAAAGGGAAAAGGAAACGATTGAGGGAGGAAAATGGAATGGGAGAAAGGATGGGAGAGGAACGAAAAAGAGGCGATGGATGAGAAGGGAAATGGGAGTGATAAAGAGCAGGAAAGGAAGGCGAAGAAGATGTCGAAATAGAATGCCACCTTTGAATCCTTATATATTTATGTTATTACTCTATTTACCTCTAATGTCCAATACATGATGTAAAGAAAACAGAAAACTGCTGCCTAGTTCCAAATGGCAACAACCGACCTATAAAAATTCATGATATATAGAACTAAACTTTTTTTATATATTTGTTTCCTTCTGGGCCTAAAAATAAACCAGCGAGTAGGAAAAACGAGAGTGTCTAACATCCCTTTGGGAAGGATTAAATGGAAAGAGACTATCTCCAGACGTGCGTAAGTTAACCCGGGAGTGAACTGGTAGGGTCTGCGAGGCTATTTAACTATCTCAACACCCGTGCTCCCACGGGATAAAGTGCAGAATGAAAATTCACGAAGCCATTCTACGTACAATTTGATTACACCACGATATTTTACTTCGGAAAACCTTTTTGTAAAACTTACTTCGTATAAGCATTATAACATTAATGAGAAAAGAAGAATAAAACTCAAGGAATATCCACGAGCGCTTGAAGCCCTTTCTATTTCTTACTCGGCTCAAAAAACGAGTGAAATCTAGAGCCTCAACAAAATTAATATCTACCGAAGAAAGTTGGTTTTACAGAATGAGCATTTTTCACGTGCCCGATATCGTCCAAATGTTAATCACATTTAAAAAAGTATATTAAAATAGCATATTCCATTATGAACACTCTCAATTACAAATATGGATTGCTCACCGGCGTTTCTTTCTCTTCGTTTATTCTCCGCAGGCATACATATCAAGGCACCGTGGACATCAGGATTCACAATGCTGCGTAGAGTTAAAATTCACCTTGGCGTTTGGACGAATTCCTACAGAGAAAAACAATTATTATAAATCACATGCTTTACAACGTTTTTGCCCGAACCGATACGTCTAACGAAATTATATTTCTACGATTTAATATCAGACATATATCCACACAAGTTATTAGTAAATAAAAATAACTGGCAATAAAACCTTATGAAGCTTGCACTGTTATATGGCACAGGTAATTCTGAGATTATTGTTCCGTTCCAGCATCTCAGAATGAATGTTGCTCTTCCTTCAGTGTGGAGATCGAATCAAAATATCCTTAACTTATTGAACGAGTATTTTACTGATGAGCTCCCAAAATCAACTTGTTGAGTGGACTCTGTGAACGCTGGTTTTAGGTCGAATAACCACACGCAGTTCGAAAACGGATGAGAACGTCACTAAGTCAACAAGGCGGTGAGTACCCTGTGAAACGCCACCTACATAAATATTTTTAGGCGCGTTTCGCTTCCAGCATGAACGCCTATTAGCTTGGGTCCGATGTTCGTTCTCGGCTTCTACCGAACGGATTTTCATGAAATTTGATATTAAGGGCTTAAAATCAAAGATAATAATAAAATCACATAAATGAATCACATTTACATTTACATTTACATTTACATAAATACCCTGCAAGCCGCTAAAAGCGTTTGGCAGGGGGTGTCACAACACCAAGTGAAGTCTAGCTAATTCCTTTGTTGGATTGTCTTATCGCGTCTGGGAAAAAGGATCGGTAGTATTTCTCTGTTCTAGCGGTAATTTCGAGATATTTTCTCCTGCACTGTGATCTAACATTACGTTCACTAACACCGATGGGGACGACTATGCCGCGTACGTCTTCAAGGAATTCGGAACTTTCAAATTTTTCAAATAGTTTCCTTTTGTATTCAATTCTTCTACTCTTCAACGTCTGCCATTTCAGATCTCTCAATAACTCTGATACACTCGCATCATACCGATATACTCCTTTTACAAATCTAGCCGCTCTACGCTGAACCATTTCGAGCTCTCTAGTTAGGCCCTCCTCGAAAGGGTCCCAGACGGCGCAACAGTATTCCACGATGGGTCGTATTAGGGAAAAGTATGCGATTTCCTTCACATTCGAGGGGCATCCCCGCAGGACTCTAGAGGAAAGCCCTTGAATTCTGTTTGCCGATGCTATAACGGATTTGATATGCTCTCTACTAGACAAATTGCTACTGAGAATTACTCCTAGGTATTTGTAGCTATTGACGTATTTTAGCTTTAGTTCAGATATTTGGTACGGGTAACGGTTGAAATTCGTGGAGCGCGTGAAGTTCATTGCGGCGCATTTCTTTATATTCAGATCGAGTTGCCAATCTTTACACCATTTCGTGATAGCCTGAAGGTCCTTTTGCAAATTCTCCTGATCGTGTATTGTGTTGATTTCTCCATACACAAGTGTGTCATCCGCGAAGAGTCTAACTTTACACTTTATATTATCCGCTAAATCATTTATATATATCAAGAATAACAAAGGTCCGATTACACTTCCCTGAGGCACGCCGGAAGTCACTTTGACGACGTCTGATGCAACTCCATCGAGGACTATTCTTTGGGTTCTATCGGAAAGAAACGAGGCGATCCAATTTACAATTTTCTCGTTAATTGAATAAGCCCTTAATTTATGCACTATTTTCACGTGAGAAACGGTGTCGAAGGCTTTCCTAAAGTCTAAAAATACTGCATCAACTCCTATTCCTTTATCCGTTGCTTTCACAATATCTTGTGTGAGTAGAGCTAACTGAGTCTCGCATGACCTGCCTCTCCGGAAACCATGCTGGCTACTGTTAAGCGCTTCTTTGCTTTCGAGAAATCGCATTATTGAGCTACCGATAATGTGCTCAAAAACCTTACAGAAGATTGACGTCAACGATATAGGGCGGTAGTTTTCCACTTTTAATTTACTTCCCGTTTTATGTATTGGTGTAACGTTGGCTGTTTTCCATATCAAAGGAACTGCACCCTCATCTAAAGATTTTCTGAATAGAAGCTTAAGGTACGGAGCTAATTCGTTTGCTAACGAGTTTATAATGAATGCAGGTATGGCTTCAGGCCCTGGCGATTTTCTTTTGTGGACCTGACTTAGTAATTTGACGATACCGCTTTCGGATATTTCTATGTCGCTCATATTTGAGTCTATACGAGTAGGGAAATCAATGAAATCACCGCTGTCTATTGTGAAGCAATTTTCAAAGAACCGATTTAACATACTAGCCTTAGTAAATGAATCGTGTACACTTTCACCGTTGTCTGTACGTAGAAGAGGTACTGTGGACTGACCTCCTCGCATTTCTCGCACGTACGACCAAAATTCTTTCGAGTCGTTTTTGAGTGAATCCGAGAGTGTCGTGGATCGGTAGGCGTCAAATTCCTTACGCGCTTCGTCTCTTGCAGATTTACGACTATTTCTGTATATTAAATACTCGTTCGCGTGGTCCCTACCAACTTCTTTAAGGTGCTTTATGTGCGCGTGATGCCGTCTTTGTTTCTTGAGCAAGGCACGGAGTTTCGGTTTCACCCACCGTGGGTCCTTGCGATCACGAATTGCTTTAGTTGGGACAAACGTTTTTAGCCCTTCTCGAATGATTCGCAAAATTTCCGTCCAAGAGTCATCTACGCTGTTACTATTCGCAAAATTGATAAATGTCGCTATTTGGTTTGTAACATTATTTTTTAAGCCTGGGAGATCTGCTTTACTGAAGACATAGACTAATCGCGTTGGCTTATATATTGTCGCAGGGGTGTATTTGAAGTCGGCAATTACTATTTTATGATCACCTATGCCGTCGTCGATTTGTAGGTTTCTAGTCGATAGTGGGTGGGTAGTGGCTAGCAGATCTAATATGTTTCCGTTTCCGTTGTTGTCATATCGCGTCGGCTCGTTGACGATTTGCTCTAGCGAGTTTAGAGTGAATGCTTCAATTAATTCACGACAAGCTTCTCTATTTTTTCCACCACTAACATAGGTTACAGATTTCCAATCGATCGATGGAAGATTGAAGTCTCCTCCAAGAATTATTACTGGATCGTTCTTTCTCCTAGCTATCACCTGCAATGTACGACTGAGTTCTCTAATGTTCTCGACTCCCGAGTCAGGTGGGCGGTAAAATGAGCAAAAAAATAATTTTTTACCATTTCTCGTACGAAGGGAGCACCATATCGTTTCGCAGTGTTCGCTGACGTTAATCTCCTCTAATTGGCTTGATATACTCTTTCTGACGGCGATGAAAACTCCGCCTCCGACTCTTTCCCTCCTGTCTTTGCGATACACCACGTAATCTGGTGGGAAAATCTCGTTAGAATTAATGTCGCCCGATAGCCAGCTCTCAGTTCCCAATACAACGTCTGCACGATGGCTTTTAACTAAGTGGCAAAAATCGGCCTGTTTCCTTCGAATGCTTCGGCAGTTCATAATAATAATTTTTATTGTGTTTTCTACGGGTATTTTCGTTCTGGATTTCCCCGCCACTTGATCTAACAATTTTATTTTTCTACTTCTCACTCTACCGCTATTCTTGGACTCCCTACGGTTAATGTTGGCGGACTCTTTTCTAACAGATATATTTGTGTTATCCTCTTCTAACCTAAAAAAACCCTAGCGTGTTCAAAAACCCTACGCGCTACCGCATCCGCTGCCTCGGCCGTGTAGTGGACACCAGAACCGTTTAGGGGTACCCTACATGAGTCCAGCACCGGCCTCAGGTCAACGAAGTCCACTCCATTGCCCCTACAGAAGTCCCACAGCCTACGGTTCAAGCCCACCACGCGGCTCCAAACCATAGACCCGCAGTCCGTCCGAGGGACAATGCTGCAGATAGTAAGCCGCACATCAGAACCCGACTCCTCTCGGACACGAGCAACCTCAGCGGCCAAGTTCTTAAAAGAACTTAGAACCTCCTCGGAGCCGCGCTTCGAGGCGTCATTGGTCCCAACCTGGGCCACCACCCGCAACGAGGAGCAACCCGTGCCCAAAACCGACGCCCTGACCTCCTTCGTCACCTGGGGCACCGTACCTCCTGGTATACACCTGGAGAACACCCGCTCATGAACACCCTCCCGGCGGGCCCGTGACAGTAAAGGCGCCACCACACGCCGGACATTGGAGCTCCCTAACACTAACAGCCCCCTCTTTCCCCCCGAGCTCCCCTTGGGCCTGGTCCCCACCGAGGAGACGGGAGCGGGTGCGGGCGCAACGGCTTCGGAGTCGTCCTCCGACAACACCGCAAACCTATTACGAACTAAGACGTAAGACGATCAGGAGTACCACATCACTGATGACAAAAAATGAACTTTCCGTCATATCTCGTCAAGTATTGGTCATCGGCCAATTGTCTGCCCCTTCCTTTATGCACGCCCGCATTCCTCAACCGATTCCGACCAAATTGGCATGATTGTGGAGGGCACTAAGGGGAATATCAACACGGGGCTTTAGCGTCCGTCTTTCTGTTTGATTCAAAATGGCGGCCAATTTAACCATTAAATTAGCGAGTCCTACTATTGATGTGAACCAAATTTGGTACGTTTGTGGAGGGTTCCCAGGAATAATTCATATGGTTTTTGTTTCTCTCTGCCCGTTTTATTTAAAACGGCAGCCGATTTAATTCTTAAATACCATGTATCACGTAGAATTCCGATCAGATTTGAACCAAAATTTCCCGGGCAACGCCGGGTATTTCTGCTAGTATGTTATAAAATGATATGCTTTTTACTTAAGAAAGCTATCAATTCTAGTCGTAGTTGTTGCTGATATTTTAAATATAATCAAACAAAATGAAATAAATAAATTTTTATTATAACTTTTGAAGCGATTAAGGAATTCCAATATAAGGATTCAACATAAAAACAAAACTGAACCATAATTAAAAGAGTGAAAACCTTTGTATCTTTTTTCAATGATAGAATTTCTTCCTTTCTCACCCCACTCACACTTCTTCTAACCACCATCCAATCGCTTTCCTCCCTATTTATTGAACTGTTGGTTACAAAGTGTCCCCTAATGATGCTACGATCTTAGCGAAACCGGTAGTATGGCATTAAAAACCTATTAGTGGAAAATAGAAAGGTTTTCATTGGTTTAATTATGAGAAAATTCCGCAAAGTCGAGTCTAGTTTCACTAATGTGAAAATTGAACCTTATTTAAGCACAACGCTACTATTGGGAATTTTCAGTTTCTGCAATGTGGTTTCTATTTACCTGATGAAAAATCGACCGAAATGTCGTCAAAATAATAATACTGGTATAAGATTTTTCATATAAGCATTTTAATACACGTTGGATCAGTAATACGAACTCGGAAATTACAATTTAGATATGTGAACACATGCCAAAATTTAGATATGTGAACACATGCCAAACATCTTTTTAAAAAAGTGATTCATGATGAAATATAATGAAAATTTTTCTATGATCCAGATATTTTCTGGACTCCGACATTTATTATAATAGTAAAGAGTTTCTGATTAAATCGACGTCACTTATTGTTATTGTTGTAAAAAAAATTGCTCGTTACGCTGCCATGCATTGTAAAAGTAGAACACTGAAGGGAAAAATATGTGAAAATATATAGTTCTAAAAATGTATTCTGTAAAATTGTTGATAAAGTTTTATAAGTAGAACTGGAAATTATTTTATTTTACGATACGAAATGCATACACATGATAAAAGACTACGAAAACATACCGATAGGCAAACTTTTATTCTCGCAGGCCCTTGTTATAAGGGTAAGTAAAGAGAAATACATCGAAAAGCATATTTTCTCAAGAGAAATCAAATAAGTATGTATTGAGTATCGAAATAAGCCTCGGCGCGATTGAGCGTGCACATCAGAAAGCGTCCTCCTCCGAGAGGCGACCCTAGTAGGCAATCACTCTCCATCCCGCCCCTCCTTTCCCCCCTCCTGCAATTGCATTCGATTCCTTTGCGGGTGGCTCCGGTTGTGCTGGTGTCTAGAGTGACAAACGGCCACCTCCACTCCTTCTCCACGAGGGGCCGACGACAAAAGAAGGATCCTGCAGAAAAGTTCCCCGTTCTCTTTACGAAGGCTCGCTCTAACAAGAGGAAGGGGTTCTCATAGACTCGGGACGATTTATTTAAAAAAATTTGTTTTATTAAATCAAAATAAAATCGTTTTGTCAGAACTGTTGCACTACAAAATCACTGCGTGAATTTTCCATAAATAATGCAGACAGTAAAGAAATTTTACTGCAGCTTAATGACTGAAGATTTTGCCTTGACCTATAAAATTCTTTAGGAACATCTCATTTCAACATTAGGAATTATATTATCCAAACATATTCTTGCAAAAATCGGAACAAATAAGCACTACTTCAAGCATTCATGTAACATTAATTATGTGTTCTTTTATTTATACCTATACGAAATCAGAAAGAACACGTGTTCGGAATATAAAGAGGTATGTAGTGAATAAAACTGAAAGGCCTTGAAAGATTAGGGTCATTGCAGCTCTTTTTTACTTTCAATGATCTACGAAAGAATGAAAACTTATTTATAAGATTGTAATCTATTTAAAAATTAACTTAAATGTGAGCTGATTGTATGAAAATATTTATGCAAAATTTATCATTTCTTATTTGAAAATGTTAAAGAATTTTGGAGCGTAAAATCAATTTTCTAATATTTGCTTCAAAACTAAATTTATTATTCAGAATTTATTTTTTAAATATATTTCATCAGTTTCTAAATATCAGAATTCCTATCCTATATATATTTTCGAAAGTTTGTCTCATTATGCCCGCCCAAACTATAAGACCTAGAACAATCAATTTAGGTATGGTTCTTACTTATCTTCTTTTATATTAATGTCGTTGTTTGTGTGTGTCCGCAAAATAATAACCATGAAAACAAACATAAAACTATGAAGCAATATCTATAAAGCAGTGTTTGTATGTATGTTATTCTATAACTCTACAATTACAGCACGTAGAAATAAGAGGAAGATGTCATTTTTACCGGAATAAAGAGTTAAGTGGTGTAGTCAGGTTTTTATAGCGATTTGGTTGACCTTTCCGATTTTAAAAATATTTTCTTTTTTCATTCTCTCAATTTGAATTACTTAGTAATGCGTGCCACTTTATTTTTAATTTGAGTTTTAAAGTTACTTAGAAACATGGCACGGACTTGAGACTAGGATGGTTCTATGAAGGAAAGAACTAAGTTTATTTTTATTGAAGATAGAATCCGAATCCCGATCGAATTAGCGTAAAAATGCGTCTAGAATCAGAAAAATGTGATTTTATCAGTTTTATAAAAATACTAAATATAAACTACCATGGGAAAAGACGAAACAGGTGAAAAAATCTGCCATGACCGGGAATCCCATCATAACAGCTTATGCCTGTCGCATAAGGATCTTCGGATCATCCTTTCTATCAATTTATAAACTACCATGACAACTCCCAGTGTCACCGAAATTGAGAGTCCAATGCATTTACATATATGGGAAAAGTTTTTAACGTAATATCGTTTTTCAATTTCTGTGTGCGATTTTGCTTTGTTTACATGGTAACAAATATTTACTGATTTTAAATTAAATATTACTAATAAACTTTTAAATAATATTTTCGTGTGGCGTAGAGTTCTCCAAAGCAAACTGTTTTGAAAGCTACGTAAGTAACTTAAATAATTAGACAAATTTTCCACAAATTGTGATTTCCACACCTTTCAAGAAATCGTCATGAAACTTTGCATAGGTACATAATTTTACCCTGCGGATAACATAGACTATATGGCGATAAAAAATTTGGTGAATGGTTTTTAATGGGAACTGATTTCACGTGCTATACCGAGAAATTTTACTAGTAATATAATATTGTAAAGTCTAGGCCTCATTTTCGACGAGCAGAAATCATCGAATACTAACATTTATAGTGTTTTTCTAATTTGATCGCACTTCTATTGGATGTAATTTTAATATTAAAATTAGCATTAACGTTGTTTGAGACAAGATAAAATATTACTATACAACAACTACTGAAGGTTTTAAAATTATATTAATATATAATTGTTATTAAAAATTAATCAGTGGCCATGGTTAATCCATTGTATTTGAACAGATATTTAGAAAAAGTGTAATACGATCACATTTCCATTAATATTAAATGTTTGAATGTTATTCAATTCAGAAAAGATGAAGTCCCTTCGATCGATAAATAAAAATGTCCTTCAAGATTAATGTACGGAACTGGGAAGAAATAAGAATATATTCCGCGTGAGACAGTTCGAACTTCTGCTCTTCCATTACCATACAGAAGTTTGGATCGAAACGTACATTATTCATCCATCCTCTCGAAAGCCAAGGGTTTCAGCTTATGACTCAATATCTATTCTCGTGTGTAAATGTGGAAGGCAGTGTCCGTTGCCAACCCCTGCCAACCTTCATATTCGGATAGAGAGTTACGGTATAAGACCAATCAAAGAGACAATAGCCATGAAATATACAAACCACCTTTGGTAGGTTTATCGTGGGCATTCAAATCAACGGATAAATTGAAATTTCTGCACGAAAATATGAAATGATTTTATTTCCGAAAAACGGAGTACCTTCCGGATAAGAAGTGTTTGAAAGTGAATAAATACACATTACCAAATTTCAAACATTCGCATATATATAACGTTAAGAGCTATTGGCTGGCAATAATTTAAAAGCAAGATCACACTTCGAGAGTATTTGTAATCTTTTTTATTTCGACAAAAATTTATAATGCTATAGACTGAAAATAATTAGAGTTATAAATTGTTATAAAATTATCAATTATTTCTTTCATTAAAACTTAATTTTAATTTTCCCAGCGTCCTGAAGTAAGATTTGTTTAGATAATCTAATAAAAATTGTTATTCTACATGCCAAACCAATTTGGTTTTCCTAACTCCATAAAGTCAACTTCCTAAACAACGAAAATATTTCTCTTAAAAAAACGTGAACTTTTCCCGTTCAAAATAATTTTTAAACTAATTAGACATAGATTTTAATTTTAGTGATAAGAAAATTTCGTCCGTTTAGTCGTAGTTGGACCCAAGTCGCGAATTCGTACCAGGCTTTTAACTAATTTTAAAATGCTAATGAAATATATGCTACACTAACTTAGGAAGGCCCTACTCTGTACAATGAATCCATAATATTAATAATGACATATGTGGTTTGCACAGGAAACTACATATTTTACTATTACTATTACGCTAGACCAGGGGTCAGCAATCCGCGGCTCTTTGAGGAATGACCTGCGGCTCCCGACGCCCACTCTCCCGCTTAAAGCACACGAGGCGACAATGACGGTCTCAACTGATAATAATATAATCGATTTCAATAAAAGGATCCAGTATGGGGTGTTGAGTAAAAATTTCATTTTCACCTTTCTCATTTTCATCTATAGTTCTAGATTCATTTTCTGCAAGAATCTTTTTATTTGCTTCATTTGAATGTTTACTTTTATTTTCATTGAATAAAAACTTATGTAAAATATTGTTTTGTTTGTCAAGTGCTTTTTAACGAATTATCTCCAAAACATTGTATGGGTATGTGTGCGCAGGTTTTAAATAAATAGATGCCATTAAATATGGCTTCACTGTATTTAATACGTATGTTTTCTTTATACGTGCTCTGTGGCTCATCTTATGTTGGATTCTATACAAATTTTGAAAAAATGGCTCTTCTTGTCAAAAAGGTTGCCGACCCCTTTGCTAGACCAACTCCCGTAATATGAACCACGATCTTAATACAAAGGGTGAAGTCTCAAGATATTTTAGGATTTACACCTTTAGAATATCAAATTGTAATTGAAATTGTAATCAACTTTTTTGACTTTACTATATATATATATATATATACCAACGACAGAATGACAAAAACAGTTATCATGATTAGACTCATTACCTCTTTATTCATCCATTACTAAAAAAAAAAAATAATCGTATAACTATGTATGCATTATATAGCCAAAATTTAAAGAAAATTTTAAAGATTAAAAACCAAACATACATATCAGTTGTATTTCTATATATTTTTCGCTTCTAAATATTAATTAAACCCTACGGTGGATCGCATTCTTGAATCGAAAACTCTCCTTTTCTTTAACTAAAAACAAGAGTAAATAAAAATGAAAAGACAAAGTGAGAGCCTTAGAGTGAAGATTGGAAGAGAGAATAAATCGTAAATTTGAAGAGGGAAGCTGTGAATTGTGCGATGGATGCAGAGGAAAGGGTCGAGTGAGAAGACAGGAGGACAGGAAGGGAGGAAAAGTTGTATAAAAGGGAAAGAGAGATGGGGAGGAGGGCTGATGGGATATGCAGAACGGTGCGAGGAAAGCGATCGCCGGATGCGTAAATCACGCGTGCACGCGCCCGTGCACATTCTAATCCCGACGCGAGAGGCGAGACTCACGATCCATTCCTCCGCCGCCCACGCAACCCTCTCTCTCTCTCTCTCTTTCTCCCTCCAGCCTGTAAACGGAAATAAAAATCCATTTCAACTGAAGATTCACTCGTGTGAGCGAAAAACTTTCTCTAGGGGTTGTTTGGTAATAGAAAACTTCCTGAATAGTATTAAACACTTCGGAACCAACAGTAAATAAACTATGTAACAAATCCACTATACAGGGTGTCTCAAAAAGATGTATACACATTTTAATGCTGAAAAAATAACCCTTTAAAAATTCAAGAAAGAACAATATTTGGTGTGTGTGAATCAATGAGCTTTTATTACAAGTTGAACTATCGCAGATGTTCAAAATGACAACCATTAGCATCAAGGCATTGTGGCAACGGGTAACAACCGACTGACAAACGTTCACCAAGATATCTGCTGGGATGGCTGCACACGACTGTTCAATTTCTTGCCCGAGTTCCTGATTTGTTTTTGGTTTCAATGAGTAAACTTTACTCTTCAGATAACCCCCACAAGTAAAAGTCAAGTGGAGTTAAATCAGGTGACCATGGTGGGTACTCAAAACTTCCCCTTCGGCCTATCACCGGTCTGGGAAATTGTTATCAAGAAAGGCCCTAACATCACGATGGTAATGTGGGGGTGCCCGTCGTGTTGGTAGCACATAGCCTTACAGACTTTTTGGTGATAGTTTGAATTGCTCTAACACCATAGCAGAACTTTCCGCATTCATAGAAGTTCGACATCTCCCTGATCGTTGCTTGCAAACGTCTTGCACTGTCTCGAATTTATCACAAATTCTTGAAATTGTGGTTCGTGTTGGTGGCTCGGTACCAAATTCATATCTCCACTGTCTTTGAACCTCACACACATTCTCAAATTTCCAGTACCACTTCAAAATTGCTTTTCTTTGCTCGAATGTCAAGTGATGCTCTACCATTTTTATTACACTGTGAATTATGGGTATTGGATTGTTGTTTTTCATTAAGACTGAAGCCATCTTTTAATTACATGCCATGCAACAAAGAGTCGCTTTAAATTTTATTCAAACAATAATCCGTCAATAGATATTCTACATGACAGTGTGTACACATCTTTTTGAGACACCCGTATTTACATAGTTATATAGTTTGTGGCCTTATTTGTTTCGAATTACGGAATTACACAAATTAAAGGCTTTAATAGAGGATTACATATTAAATAATATTGTAACACTGTTACCAAATATTCAGCTGTAAAATATTTTCAAATTCCAGGTATTAATTCAATTAATTTCTAAGCGTGATGAAGATCATTGATTCCATATATAAAATAGTAAATAAACATATACTTCTTCATCGTAAAATAAAAGGTAATACATTCACGTTCTAGGTCTCACGTAATACCGTCGCGGAGCATAAGTTTTGGCCAGAGTATACTGTGTGTAACTGCTTTTTGACATAGTTTACATGTTTTTGCGTGTGGGTGTGTTTTATTTTGACTTATGTTCCGCGACGGTATTGCCAGCGGACTGCAGCGTGAATGTATTCTATTTATTTTTATGTATACTGTGTGTGACTGCTTTTTGACATAGTTTGCATGTTTTTGCGTGTGGGTGTGTTTTATTTTGACGTACGTTCCGCGATGGTATTGCCAGCGGACTGTAGCGTGAATGTATTCTATTTATTTTTACGGCGAAGGAGTATTTGTTTATTTACTATTTTGTTATTCACCACGTCTCGCATCCCCAATTTGTTTCATATAGCACGACGAGCAAATAGATGGATATATTTACCGTCTATTGTACTATGCAAAATCCAGATCCCAAATGTTCGTTTATGCTAAATATTTTTTAAACCGTCGGTATTAAATTATAAAAATAAGAGAAATAGATCAATTACCAAGATATTTTGGTCTTACGACGATATATTTTCATTATTATTATTAAAAAAAGATCGTCGAAGTTTCTTGCGTGCGTCGAAATCTCTGACGGGCGTTGAAATCTCCCTGCCCACAAATAAAACCTTCCCATAAAATCGTGCTGCTTGACATGTACAGTGCGTTATAGGGTGGCCGCCGTCGGGTCTTCCCCTTTGCAGACGAGAGTCCAGTAGCGGAAGCAGTGCGCCCTGGCGGAAGAAGGGATGCGGAGGGTGTCGTACGTGCAGGGGGGGGGGGGGGGGGGGGGGAGGGCAAAAGGAAAAAAAAGGACTCTCCGGCGGCGCCGGAATGAACGAGAGGGAAGCCTCCTCATCCCCCTCTCCCCAGCCGAATCCCTTGTTCACTCCTTCGTAGGTCGCAGCGGAAGCCCAGAAGGGAAATTATACGCGAGACTTCCTGCAAGGTGATTCATCTTCACTGCTATCGTATCCTCCTTATACTATAGCCGAGAGTCGAATTGATAAATAATCGTGCATTCGTTTATTCCTCCAAGGAATTATGGGCTGTATTTTTACCCACATGCGTGGAGTTCTTAATTTAAGGGACTGCCATTTTATAAATCGAATGATCCTATAAATATTTATGTAAAAATTTTAAATAAATTTTCAGGGAATAAATGTTCATTCTATTGTATTTTCGCAAAGTCATTACCAATAGTTATATTCTTGGGGATAAGCGTATCTCTAGGGGCATGTCAAGAGTTTTGAAGGGCTACGTGAAAGTGCTGAAGTTTGTAATTTTTATTACTACTTCGGTTGCTGCGATTTTATGACTAAAAATGTAGCAAATAAGGAAAGAATTGAATATAAAATTACATAAGGAGCTTTTTTTCTTGTTTTAGGTTTATGATGCCATAATAAGATTACATCTGTGGTTGAGATCGACGGTTTCATATCAATGCTGTGCTATAAATTTCCCATTTAAAAGCATTGGACTAGTTCCTGTGGCCGTTTTATTTCCCATTGTTAAAAATCGGAGAATTTTTCCACGTTTTTAGAGTTAAAAAAATTGTTCGCTTTCGTTCGACACGGACTTGAATTTGTTTTAAAAAATGTAAACCTCGGCCTTTTAATTATAGAACTGTCAATGTTCTTAGCTCATATCTTACTTTTAACTAATTTTAAAATGCAAATTTATAATGCCCCGTACCGATCTCATGCTTTTCTTATTAAGGGGTTAGAAATGAAACTAAATGGTTGGAAAAATAATTCGATTACTCCTCAGCAGCTGATCTTAGGTCCACCAAACTTGCAGCATTTGTAGACCTTATATACGTGTCCCTACTATAAAATTGGCTTCTGCAATTTGCAGGATACCAGAGATATTGCTCGAAAAGTCGGACGGGTAGACAAACCGGTGTTTATCCAAATTTAAAGGATGTGATAGGAGACATTAAGTAACTTAACAACAAATTTAACTGATTATATAACATTTACACGAGATTGAACTGAATAAATCTTTATTGAAAACATTTAGTTGATTAAAAACAAAATATAAAAGATAAAATGAATAGAATAAACCGTCAAAAAAATTAATCTTCAGAGTGAAGAGAATTACGGTGCACATATTGTCATAACGTTTTCGGACCGATTGGTTGAAATGGAGTCAAAGGTTTTAAATGGAGGGTAAGGCGATGAAAGGGATTGACATTCATAAAAGAATTGAGAACGATGAACTACAGAAAATATATTAACGAAAGTCGAAAATTAAAATTTTGAATAATTCTTAAAGCAAAAAATACTTTCACTCAGCCAGGGGTACCTTTATAAGGTAAGCAATAAATGAACTAATTATTCTTCTTAACTCAAAATATTCACTTTTGAAAAATGCATACGGGATTTTCATTCATTTGAAAATTAAAATTAGAAAAAATTGACCTACAATCACCGTACGTAGACTGTTTTAAAGAAGAATATACAAGATTTATTATTCTTATCGTCGATTTTCGCCTTCCGTTTGAAATTACTCATATTTAACGAATATGTGACAAATCTTGAGCAAATATCAGTTTTGTCGATAAGTTTCCTTGAGAACGAACATTACTGTCACAAGAATCATATGTCTCTCCCCAAATCGATCGCCCCATAGTCACCCTCTCATTCTCTCTTCTGCCTTTTCCTACTTCCCCATTCACTCTCCCCCCTCTCTCCTACCTCTCTCCCCCCTCTCTCTCTTATCCCCTCCCTCTGCCTCCTCTATACATCTTCCCTCACTCCCCTTCTCTCCTCCCTCCCTATACCCTTCCCCCTCTCCTCTCCCCTCCCTATATCCTCCCCACCTCTATCACCCTCTCCTCTTCTCCTCCCTCCCTATACCCTCCCCTCTCTCCCTATATCCTCCCTCCCACTCGCCCCTGCGACGCCGTAACTTCTTTCCACGAAGGAAAATTCACCTTCCCTCTCAATCTTCGTTTGATTTCTCGCCTCTCCACGCGCGCCGTAATATCACGCCCAGGAAACGGGTGAGCGTGCGACGCGCGTCCCGTGCCGCGGTTGGGATGGCGTGCGCGATTTGTTAATACTGCGAAAGAGATGCGCCGCCGGAGACCTAAGGAGAATGGGCCAAAGGGAAGGAGAGAATGGGAGGGAAGGGAAATGGGTGGACGGGAGTTAATGCTTTATTCTAGGCAATGGTTGATGGGAGAGGAGGTTTTATAGTGGGCGTATTGATTGGGGCGTTGTGGGAGGAGGGAGAGGCACAGGAAGGAGGTGAGCCAGCGCTCCGCATTCGATAAACTACTCCATCAACGCGTCAAAAATTTTGAGCCAGCGCAATGAATACGAATGAGCGAAAAAAGCGAATCGGAGGGGATGGGATGGAGAAATTGTCACTGACGAAGGCCACCTCGGGAATCGAACGCTTTAGGGACTGAGGTTTGAATTTGAATGCTGCGGCAGGGTTATTTGTGAAATTATTTTAAGCGTAATGAAGGTTAAAAGTACAAATAAAAACATATCTCATTAATAGAGACCGAATCGGAAAGAAAAAACTACAAGTTCCGCAACTGTTTTCGTGTGATTTTATTTTCTCAGTTCCGTCCGCGACTTGACTCGTGTTCGTGTTGACTGTCAATGGAATAGGAACGTTCTTGACAGAATATGAATTTTAAAACTATGTTTCTACAATAGCAATAAAAAGGTTGGAGAAACCAGATTCGCATTCCAGCTACCAAGAAGCCACCGTCAGAGGTGATAGCAGACTCTAAAAAATAACTTTTTTTTAGCTTTTTTTCCACATTTGGCCTATTTAAAAAAAGTCCATATGAAATATAAAATTTAATTAAAGTGATAACTCTTGGTTAAACAACTGCCATAGCACCATAGGTGTATAGTTGTAGATGACTGTTTTTTGACTTTTCCATCTCTACTCTACTTAACATGTGATATTTAATTATTTAAAATAAATCAGCTTAATTCCCATGCAACGGAGCAAGTTATAATTTCACGTTCTTGTAATCGTCGTCAAGTCAACTGTAAGGAACACGACGAAGGGGCAGACAGCTTGCTTTCAGGCATGAGGTGAGCTCGATAATCTTTTCTTAAAAGGAATACTAACATAGGTGGATCAGTGAGTAGCTTTACGGTTTAAGATGTCAAGAAAACCGCCGTAGCGATGAAACGCCGGCGAAATCTGGTCAGTTGTCAGGAGTCAGTGAACACGGCCCTCGAAGCGTAACACATTAACCGCCGCGCGCCATTGTGTGACGCACGACGGTCAATCTCATCTCCTCTTCCCGATATCTCGTCCACTCGACTCTTTTTGGGAGCGAAGATAGCTCCCTCTGCAGAAGACGACGCACCGCAATTCCTTATAAGTAGATGGATTGCCTCGGAAAGCACTAGTCGGCAGACGTCTACACCTCTCCCTCCCTCTCCCCCTCCCAATACTTCCCCCATCTCTCTCTCTCTCTCCTCTATCACTATCCTCGACGACCCCTTCACGCACGCACACGCACGCATTCATTCCCTTCCGATCTTCCTTAAGCACTGGTGACACGCGCACCGGTTACCCCGGCGCACGTGACATCCGGTCTGTCTCGACGGCACCCTTCCCTCGCACCCCACACCTCTTCTTTTCTGCTTCCATCGGCGCCCTCTGCCCACCCTCTAGATGAATCGGGACCTTCCTATCCTCCGTAGCACCGCCGCCATGATCCATTCGGCCGCCCAATCGGATGGATGCCGCCGCTCTGCACGGCGTGGGAGGTTAGGGGCCTGACACCACGCAAATAGACAATGGGTCACATACGCAAACCCATCACCTTGGGTACATCCTCCGGAAACCATTGTTGGAAATTACAAGTCCTCAATTTTAATTTGGCCAAAATATTCCGATGTAAAGTGTATGCGAATTTCGTCCTTCGAATTTAGGCGAAAGAATTCGAAATGGTTTTTTCTTTTGAATCAAATAGTAAGAGGAATCGAATTCTGATAAACGGTCAATTCCTCAAAAGCGCTATTTAATCTGCATCGAACGGATAAAAGCAAACGTTCTAAAATCATACTACTACAGACGCGCTTTCTCAGATTTCATTTGTGAAACAGTTGAGCAAGCCGTATGTGAATTACAAGTGATTCTATTTAAGAAGCTAGAAATTTTATGTAAGGAATGCGATAGTGTTTTATAACTCCAACTATGACTCAAAATATGCGAATCATGTCGAAAATAAGAAAATTTAGGATGAATTATCAATATTTAAAGATAAGTAATCGATCGAGCATTACGAGTTGCATAAATAATCCATGCTGTTTATATACCTATAAAGCAGTGGCCAAACTTTCTTGTGTAGTTCCAATTTCAAACAGGAAAGATATTGGCTTGCCACAATTAGATGTGAAACAAAAAATTTATTATAATTCCATGAAAATACAACATTGATCAAAAACTACATCAAAATTGGGCGTCTCACAAGTAATACATCATATTAATTGAATCGGTTATTTCGAAAAGGTAACATGTAACATTTTTTGAAATTTTGCGTTTTTTCCACCAGAGTGCTCTCTCAGTCTTCATTGTTTACATTACGTTGGAGAAGGTAACTTGAGACTTCTCTTTCGTCTAAAAAAACAGCTGCGATACTACTGTTTAGTTTGAAAAGGTCACAAGTGTGGCTGATGTTACGTTTTCGAACCAAAGTGTTCTTTGTATCTGTTACAACCACGGGAACAAACCTCGCTATTTGCTAACATTTGCTTGTCCTTTGTGTTAAAGTAAGGTTAGAAATGTCTTCTAGCAGTGATAGGGAAAGTGATGATGAAGTGATATCAAAAAGAAGAAAAGGAGTTGTGAATAAAGAGAAGTATAAGCACAATGTTATACGAAAAGCTAAAGTGAAAGGGTTAGCCTACAAAAATAACGCTGGAAAAGAGGTTTCTCCCAGAAAAACACGACCGGATTGTGGGTATGTATTTTTCCTGATTTTAATCGAGTTGTTATATTACAGCTTTCAAAACATTTCTAACAATGTATTCATTGTTTGCAGATGTAGGAGCAATTGTTGCCAAAACTTCTCAGCCCAAACTAAAGCAAATATGATAACTTTTATAAACCAATTTGCAAACAAGAACGAGCAGGATATTTATCGAATCCAAACCTGTGCAAAATATAAGAAACCGCAAAGCACCTGAAGAATCAAGTAAGCATAAATCCCATTCTTACAACTATTACGTGAACGCTGATGACAAGAAAAAAGAAGTTTACAAGAAAGCTTTCATTAGCCTGCATGGTGTAACATTGAGAAGAGTGTACCGTTTATCGAAACTTAAGTCAGAAAGTAAAAGCCCCCGTGATTTAAGAGGAACAGCGCCTACATCAAGGCATAATGTCGTCAGTGGAGAATACTTGCAACGAATTCACGAATTCCTTGAATCCCTTCCCACAAAACAGGTGCACTATTCAAACAACATCCGTAAAAAGTATCTGTCTGCTTCTCTTAATGTAAAAATGCTTCATGAGATGTTTATACAGAAGAACCCAGATATCAATGATCAAATAATAAAGTATAACTTTTTTAACTCTTACTTTAAAGAAAATTTCAATCTTTCATTTGGAAGGCCTCAGGTGGATGTGTGCTCTATGTGTGAACAACTTAAAACAAATTTCAGACCCTGACCTGAATGAAAATGCGAAACGCGTTGCTGCAGTAGAACTTATCGTTCCTAAAAGAAGGGCAAAAAAGTACTATTTGAAAACAGAGGAAATAAAAATGTGTAAAGAGAAAGAGAATGTTTTGGCATTAACGTTCGATTACATGCAAAATCTTCCACTTCCACAAATTCCTGTTCAGGAAGTATTTTATTATAGGCAGCTCTGGATTCATGAATTTTGCATTCATGACATGAAAAATAACAAGGCATTTTTCTACTCGTACCAAGAGGGAGAGGCACTGAAAGGACCAAACGAAGTCTGCACCTTTTTACTAGATTTCATTGACAAATATGTGCCGCCAACAGTAACTGAATTGTTCCTTTTCTCTGATGGTTGCCCAGGCCAAAATAAGAACCACACAGTTGTACGTACGTTTTCTGTTGGCATTGGCATCGAGTGGACGATTTCCAAACATTGTCCACTACTTCCCTTTAAGAGGCCATTCGTTCAATGAATGTGATAGAGACTTCGCAACTCTGAAGAGAAAAATACGCAAACACGATAGAATATATTCTCATGAGGAGTATGTGGCTCTAATAGAAGATTCCACAAAAACTGGGAAGTTTACTGTTCACAAATCTTATAACAATAAAATCATTGACTTTAAAAAGTGGTGGTCCCAACACTACAAAAAAAAAGTTTTGTCAACCAGATGTTATGGGAAAAAGGTTCCAATATACCAAAAGGTAACCTTCCAAATCAGCAACTTCAATGAGTTCAGATATACTTCAGAGAACCCTGGGAAAGTAACAGCACTGCCATTCATAGATGGACTTATTTCAGAAGATTTTTCACTAGCACGAATAGCACGTGCAAGACCAGACTTGCCGAACCCTGTTTCTTTTCCTTCTTACTCCAGCAAAGTTCCCATCAACCACAAGAAAATGGAAGACCTGAAGAAGCTGGTGCAGTATATACCAGCACAAAATAAAGAATACTGGTCTCAAATCCTGAACTGGCCAATCACAGAGCAAGATGTACCGGCAGAAGAAGATTTCTAGCCATTGAAATTGTGTACATGTGATATTAATTTCAATTTGTGTCCATTGTATTTTCTTTGCTTTGGTAACTTTTTTTTCTAAATGAATAAAAATGCGTTATTTTGATTTTTCTATTTGACTCACTTGTTTAGTTCGAAAAGGTAACATATGCAAAAAATTAAAATTAAATTTTTGTAAAGGTACAGTAAAGCAAGCAATAAAGAACCATCACATTGTATGATCAAGTGGTATATTTTACACACAGTAGCAATAAGAAAGTCAACATTTTTATATTTCTTCAAATAAACAGATTTTTTTGCCTCCTGTAAAATTTGAATTTTTCGAAATAACCGATTCAATTGTAATGAGAGTTCTGCTTTATTATTACAAAAATATTTGAAATTAGAGTTTATATATTGATTGACCCTTGAATTGCTTCATTTTAATTAACTCTTCAATTGGTAGTTGCAAATTTGTAGTTTCTAATCTTAGAATATTTCTAAATTGGTCATTCGAGTACACTGTTTGCTTTTTTTGTGGTTCATTGCTGAAAGGTTTGTTCACACATACGTTTCACAAATGTTGTGCCGTGCTAAAAGGAAAAGGTTGGCGTGCCACATTTTGCCACCACTGCTATAAAGCGTTTGCGATTGCAAACCTAAAAAAACTATTGCTATAAAATGATCATTAAAACGCTGCATTCAGAGAGACAGGTAAAAGCTTAAAACTTCGAGATTATTATTTCTATGGATTTCTCGACGAAAATAATTACACGTCCACTGTTCTAACGAGTTAACTAAACGCCCAACAGACATGCGTTCACATATATTGCTACACACGAAAGGGAATGTGTGACCTAAAAAAGTTGTTTTTTTACGGGTCTTTATTTGCAGTTTGAGATCACGTAGTGATGTTTGGAGAAAAAGGGGTAACCGAGTTCGGTTTGAAAAACAAAGCGAAATCGTGAATTTAAAAAAATCTTTTCTAAACCGCGATTTGATCAGATCTCTTAAGCATTTTCCCATACATCAGTGTAGGTATGTTAAAAACGTTCGAACAAAATTTTGGCATAACAATTTTTTCGCTAATAGCATTTTTTCTTCAAATTCTTCTATTATAAGTTTATTTCATACTTAACAATAAATTATCCGAAGTTAGAAAGTACTTGAATACTTGAAGTAAATTTTAATAGTGTGCATGCTGTCGCAAGTTGGACCGAAAAAACGCTTTTATTGGTGACTCAATAACAGCGGTGACGGGTAAGGGTCGTGAGAAATATAATCCGAAAAGTCGGAATAAAGGATTTTTCCTACAATTTTGAGATTAGTTTTAATAATTCAATAATAAAATTAAGCGAAATTCGACTTTATTATCCTTTTAAGTTTTATCATAATGATTACCTGTTTGAAACCCGAGACCCATTTTACATCAGACGATATATTTTCCATTTAAAATAATAAAAATATAATAAGAGGTAGAAGCTTTATTTTGCTTAAGATTGCGAGTTAAGGAAAGTACGGCAGTATATTATGGTTGGAAAAAATTCAGTACCGTCGTTTAAGGAGATGCTTAATTGACAATTTGAGGTGTCCAGCACTTGACTCTCTATATGCAGCGCAATGAATATTATTACAATAGTGCTGAATAGTTGCTCTTCAGCTTCCTCGAGAATATCTAACGTCAACTGCAGCGGTGAATAATTTTAAAACACTTTGAATAAATAAACGTAGACACACTAGCATCATCGAGAAAATAGTGAAAACGTACCTATTCAAGGGACATTAAAACTTTTATATATCCGTTGAAATCTTGAATTGAAACAATAAATTCTCTAAAGTGCGAACGGAGAAAATAAAAATTAATGTTTGTCTCTCATGGCGCTGATTACCTAAAATGCGGGAGTTTATGACTGGAACCTTAACGTATTACTTTACAAGAATTCAGGCCCGTCTCAAGGATCCGCGGGGCCCCGGGCGAGACGACTGCCGCGGGCACCCCCTTCCCTTTACTTAATAAGGGTAAGGCGCGGAGCCTTCATAGGCGCGGGGCCCGGGGTGGCTGCCAACCAACCCTCCCCTTAAGACGGGCCTACATGAATTGGTGGTTTTATTTCTTAAAGATATATCGCTCAGGCATCTTTTTGACAGCAAAGGATCATCCAATGAGAGCGAAGATTTAAAGAAGGAAAACAATGAAAAGGAAAAGGCTAGCTAGCCTCTGTCTCCATATTAGTTTAGGGCTCACAACTAATACGCAAATTTCAATCAATTATTTACTACTAGCTGATCCCGCGCAATCTTTGCGCGGTGAATTTTCAATTGATTTATAAAAAATGATGAAGTATGTAAAATAAGTTGATCTCAATAATTCATATTTAACTTTAAAAATGCATTTCCTTACACAGTAATTGATCACGAACTTTTATGTTTTTCTTTTTATTCAAATATATGTCCTTTCTTTTTTACATAACAATCAATGCAACCGTTTATGTAGATTTTTAATGAAGAGAAGATAACCATGTAATGTGTTTAAAAAAATAACGTGTGTCCCTATTCTCATTTAATTTTAAATGTATGCGTCAGCCTATTTGCGTTAATAAACATTATGGAAGTATAATATAAAGGTTCTACTTACAAAGAGATAAGATTCCAGCATTCAAACGATTATAGGAAGATTCAACTGCTTTGATAAGTAGTTAACTGAATAATTATACGTAAATATTTGTTGCTATGTATGTTGACATTGCTACAGCAATAATTTTGATGCTTAAACAAAGTGCGAAGCGAACAACGCTATTCTTTCACCTATTTGAAGGTTTAATTGGCATTAATTGAATCGGGGGCAACAATGACGGTCGCCATGACAACGTCCGGAAAGAGTACGAAATATCCGTAAAATTTCGAAAACAATAGCGTATTTCCGAATGATTCGACTGTGTAACATGTAAACATCGCAAGATTAAGATAGTATAGAGTTTTAGCCGGCGAATAAAGCAAAAACAAGGAAAATCGGTCCATATTTACGTGTTGTAATGAATGAAGGAAAAAACCTTGCACTCTGAAAAATCTCAAATTCCGTGTAAACTTATGGGAAAATATAATTGTCTGTTGGATTCGAACCCGGGACTTTATGAAAATGACAATAGTTTCTAAGGGCCTTCCTAGCTTGTAGACACAAAACGCAGTTTACCGCGTATCTCTACGACGAACGGCTTTTGAGATACAGGGTGGGACGGACGGTCGGCTATTATAGATATTAATACTATAACTAGCTGAGCCCGCGCAAATATTGCGCATTTACTTTTAAATTGATTCATAACAAATTAATAAGTTTGTAAAATAAGTTGATGTTAATAATTCATATTTTACTCTAGCAATGAATTTACACAGTATAGGATACTTAGATATTTGACTCCCAATGTAAGGTTTGCGTGTTAGAATCTCACAGAGGGAAAGGCGCTGTCCGCATATTTAAAAAAATGTTATCCGTAGGTATTCAGAAATCTGTGTTTTATAAGTTATGGTAGAGAGTAAATTGATGCGGCACAGTAATTAAATTCAAATGATTAGTGATCGGAAGATTCTTCCGCGACAGGCATAAACTGTAGTGATGTGAAATGAGGAAACAAAAGAATAGAACTGCTAAGACCAGGAGTCAAACTGGGTCTTTCCGAACCAAAACCACTGAATGCAATATTTCCACAAAATATGTGAATTAAACGTATAACATGAGCGATTTCGAATTGTATGCGGAAAAAGATGAACAGAATAAGAAACTGTAATTTTTTCTTCAAAACGGTTCAGATCCGAAGATCGTAGGTTAAAACCTTCTAATTTTAATTTCTAAAACAATAAAAGCCTGCATGCCAAAAAATGGATTTTTACATGTTACCTTACGGAAAATGGAAATGTCTTCCTTGGAGTCGAACCCAGGACTTTTTTTTTAGATTTATTTACGTCATTACCTTAAAATATGTTAATCAAGCATCCTTGCCAAATTTCAAACTTCTACCTATTTGGGAAGTTTGTTAAAACGCTCTGTATCGGTCATCGTGAAAGCGTGACCAACCAACCAGGGCTATCCTATATATAATTTCTGAAGTGTCCGTCCGTCCGTCCGTCCATCCCCCCCCCTCTATCTCGAAAACCGTTTGCCGTAGAAATTTGCAGTAAACTGCATTTTGTTTCTCCGGGCCAGGATGTCCCTAGAAAACTATTCTCAATTTCCTAAAGTCCCGGGTTCGATTCCAGGAGATAATTATATGTTCCCCTAAGTATATACGGGATTTTCGATTATTCAGAGTGCAAGGTTTTTTTCCTTTATTCACTAAAATTCCTAAATATCATCGATTTTCTCCGTTTTTGATTTATTCGACGGCTAAAACTCTAATTTATCTCATTCTTGCAATGTTTATACTCTACGCGGTCGAAAGTTTCGGAAATACACAATTGTTTTCGAAATTTTTCCGATTTTTTGTTCTCCTTCGGGAAGTTGCCAAGTCGACCTTAATTGTTGCCTCTGATTCAATTACCATCGATTAAACGTTCATATTGACGTAAAAATGGAATCCTTAAGTTAGTAAGATCATCATACGCTACATTTTTGCTTTAATTAAAGTTTTATTGTTATAAATGTATATCATTAAGAATAACTACTATTATTGTAAAATGTTGTGTTACAATTAAGATGTCTAATATACTTCAAGGTAAATAATTAAGATTAAAAACTGTTATAAAAAAATGTTGTGACAAAAATTTTTGTCATTAATAGAATTAAATATAAAAAATGGAGATTTAGAACAATTATTACCACCATAATTACTTACTTCTCAGACTTCTTAATGTTTTTAATATATTAATTGAGCAATAACCACACATACAATGTATGCATTCAGTGGTTTTGGTTCGGAAAGACCCAGTTTGACTCCCGGTCTCAGCAGTTCTATTCTTCTGTTTCCTCATTTCACATCACTACAGTTTATGCCTGTCACGTAAGAATCTTCCGATCACTAATCATTTCAATGTAATTGCTGTGCCGCATCAATTTACTCTCATTTCTGAATACCTACGGATAACATTTTTTTTAAATATGCGCACACTGCCTTTCCCTCAGTGACATTCTAACACGCAAACCTTACATTGGGAGTCAAATATCTAACAATAAGTATCCTATACTGTGTAAATTCATTGCTAGAGTAAAATATGAATTATTAACATCAACTTATTTTACAAACTTATTAATTTGTTATGAATCAATTTAAAATTAAACGCGCAAATTTTGCGCGGACTCAGCTAGTTTTACTAATTTATACATAGGTATTTTCCCGTTTTTAATTGGCATACGTAGAAATGCAAAAGCTTTGTGTATTCAGGTGTGCTTTAGATATATTTTGTATTTTGCTTAAATGTTCAATATATTTTACTGCTGCTGTAGTCGGCAAGGGCATTTAAAACAATCTGAGCAAACGAACTTGAACAGCAAAGGAATTGGTATCTACCGTACGTACATTATACATATATACATATGTGTGTGTAGCGGTTAAACAATTAATCCGTACGTATCCATCAATTTTTCTTTTTTCTGAAGCCGGTTTTACCTTCGCTAATATATTTTATATCATTGGCGAGTTTTATAAATAAATATATCTATATATTAAAACAATGAAGCGTAATAATTCACAGCGATGCTCATTACACCTCTTGATTTCCATGAATAGTTATTTAAAGCCGCGGCACTCGATCATCTGCCTCTCGCATCTTTGAAATTAGGCGGGCGTGTCCCCTGTCACTCACTCTCTCTCTCTCTCTGTCGTTCTAGCAGTCTTGGAGACGTGACAATAACCTTGCATCCTTATTCATACGAGTGACTCAACCGGTGGGAGGAGAAAGTGTTCCTCGGCTGCCGGTGCTGCCCCCTATTCGAGCGCCCTCGTAATTGACTGCGCCCACGCTCTCATTAAGGATGCGGATTAACTCATACTGAAACAGTTTGAATGTCTAATATTAAACTACCATTCTGCGAACGAATACCATGCGCGCATAACTGATAGTTAACGATAATTCATTTAAGATTGCAGAGTTTTAAATTTACATTCAATGTATCTTTGAATTAAAGTATTGCCTTAGTCAATTACGCTTTCGGGAAAATGCGAAAAAAATATTCTTTTTAATGTCAATGGAATCGATGTGCATAACATCCTAAAATTTCAGTTTTATAACCAAATTAAACTATAAAAAATTACTCGGCGCTCTGGCTGTAATTTGTTTTCTATTTCTTATCCGTGTTCACTGAAACTTACGTAAAAAGCGAAAGCAGTGATGATATTCCATTCTCACGCCTAAACGATAAAAATAGTTACCCACAGCTGTTAAGCGAATTATTTGAGTTATTATTTTGAAGAAGATGTCGCAATAGCTAACTTATGCCACAAAATTAATCAACTTTCATTAAAATTTACGTATTCATATACTACCTATCGCATTAAATAACCGCACAAGGAAATTTTTAAAATTTTTACAGAGATGTAATTTTGTGTTGGCAGTTGTTTTTATTTAGTATCATACAGCTTAAAAATACACGGTTTGATAATGTAGCATTTAAACATAAGATTTATACGCAAGTAAAATACATATGATAATTCGGTTAATTTCTTGAAATGTCATTAGCACGCTCTCTCTAATAATAAGTACAATTATAGTAAAAATTTAAAGGATCACTTATATGTTTCTATTAATTTCACGGGAATTCTTATTATGACTTACAGACTCAAGTATTTATATAAAAAAAACCTTTTTTCGCGTGTCATCAGTTCCTCTCTTAAGTAGCAACTGAGCGCTCAACGAACCTTTTTATCGGCAGAATATGAACGATAAAGTAACTATTAATATTATCTGTGTTATTATTATGCATGAATATCTCGTGTGAAGACGTTTCGTCGTTAAAACGCTAAAAAATTCAAATTAATGGCGTGTCTGATTCGAAGTTACGACGTTGGCGCCAAATCTTCGCAATATCCTTTCTGCCTTTCGTCTAGTTATTTTGAGATTACACACGCGTCGCATGTGTATGTCAGTAGTTCTTTTTACAACGTGCACTCCGTTGGACATCAGCCTCAAATTCCTTCATTTTTTCAGTGAAAATCGTGAATCATCTATGATATTTTTAAAAAATGTGTTAATGTCAATTTATCGTGTTTCAAGAAATTTCCAGTGATTATACAAACGGTTTTACTTCAAAATATGATTTAGAGGTTCGTGAGCCTTCGACCAGGCATCGGTCTATTCGTAATAACATCCATATAAAACCATTTCTCACAATGAAGCATTTCCATATAACGAATCAACTTCGTTATGCGACATATGGATATATGCAAATATATTGCTAAATAAATTTTACTTGTAGAAAAGCGTTTGACTTCAGTACTCTAGAATATGCTATCTAACACGGCTATAATCAATTTAATAATTAATAATATCGAGAACTCTTCAATTTTTCTGACGACATAATAAATCGAGATGTGCTTGGACTGTGACGTATAACATTCGATATTTAAATAGATTCCATAACCGCAGTGGCATTAAGTTATTAGCGCGTAGGCTATTAGGCATACATTCGATAGTGTACATATATTTCATAATCAAAATGTCATTAACGTTGATGGAAAATAGAATCTTAAGCGGTTGCTTTTGTCGAAATCTTTTATTTCAGCATGTTATTCGATACTAAACGTGGCAATTGTCGTAAGTAGGTACCTCGCTGGGAATAAAGACAAAATACCAGTCAGCATAGTTTCAACTAATTACAGTGGTTAATTGATAGCTTTCATCCATTTACCATAATGATTTTATATAACAAGGGTGACCAAATCTCGGAGCCGCATATAACAATCTTCAGAATTTTGAGAACCGCATGACAGTACATAACCTGTATCCGAAGCAATTCAGATATATACTATACTGCATGTCCCTTAGGCATCCAGAAAACGTCTCAAGTCACACTATGTCATTGTTTTCCAAGATGATAAACGTTGAATGGGTATTTAAAAGAGCAGCAAACTATATTAAAAGAGCCGCATGTGGCTCGCGAGCCGCGGTTTGGCCACCCTTGTTATACAGTGTCGATCATCCTCGAACATCATCATCTGCAACGCAAATTTAGGATACGCATATGACAGTGCATGATATTGCAGTGAAGTATATTGAGAATAGTTTCTAGTTTATGCGCGCGATTTCTCCTCCGTCGAAATTTAGCGATTGTCCGTTTGAAACAAGAAAATGCAGGCAAAGAAGCTCCTGAAAGATGAGAGTGCGTGGTGGAGGAGGGGATGAGGTGTTTGCCATTGGAAATAGGTTTTCCATAGGGCTAGGAGGTGGAGAGTGAATGTGTCGAAGGAGGCAGGAAGGAAGAGGCAAGGCCAAATACAGGAGTCGTAAGTCACCCGGTTGAGCACCGGAGAGGAGGGCAGAGACATCTACAGGCGAATACAAGCGCTGCTCGCTAAAACCCAAAGACAATGCGGTGCGTGAGTCACGGAGGGTTTTGGGTTGGAGGTGGGGGGGGGGGGAGATAAAAAGGAGGAGGGGAATGGGAGGGGGCGGGATTCGAACGAGGAGTCGGAGGGGAGGGAGAGAAACGCGGGCGGAAGTGGAAGGAGAGAGAAAGAAGATGGGATGAAGTCCATAGACGAAGGAAGAAATCTGAAGATGTGAAGTTAATTTTATCGGCGTTTGCCTGTTTTAAATCTTTCATTCCCAAATATATTCCATCCAAGGAAAACACATTACGTAGTTTCATAACACAAGGAGCTCTGCCCCTGCTTTCTTACAGAGCCCAACCCAGTCTGGTGGCTCTTTTCGCTGGGCTTTTATTTTATAATCTAATTTAACATCAATTAATTAATATTTGAAATATAAAATGCACATTCATTAAACCCTGTCCTCTTATAACTTGAGTTCTTACATTACAGATTCGTCACAACGAAATTTGTTTTTAACAAAAATTGCAGACATCCCGGATAATGGTTCACTATAACTCGGTTTGGTGCCACCTGAAATGTGGAATCCCAGATTTGTGAGCGAAAGTTACACGTTTAGTAGCTCTCGAGCGTTTTACTTATAAGCTTAAATAAATGAAAACGACACTATTTGTGATATACTATGTGCATGAGAGTGCAAATTTTGCGTCCGGAGGAGGGCAGCTGGAGTGGTATGGAAATCAACCCTTCTTTCACTGTGTAAGGCGAAGTTTGCATAACACGGTTTTACATTTACTTTTTCAGAACGCATCGTCCGTGTTATAGGAAAGCTGTACGTATCTGGTTAATTCCAATAAATTAAAGGAGTGACGCGTTTGTTTCAATAGAATATTCAGCGCGTTGGGATTATGACGACATCACGTTTTCCCTCGTAGTTGAAATCATCGGGATCATAATATAGTTTATTATTTTTCGTTACAAGCAACGCTATTCTAATACGCATCATCAATTCCCGTTTAAAAAGTAATGGACCCGCCGCCATGGAAGTTTTCATTGTTCTTAAAACAGGAGAAATTTCCCTTCTCCTGATTAAAAACAGATTTTTGCGCTAATCCTGCACGGATTTGAATGTCTGCAAGAAAAATGAATTTCATTCTTTTATCTATTTAACTAGTCACCTCCCGAATTCGTATCTCAATTTTAACTAATTTAAAAATGCAGTTTTATAAATCTCTGTACTGATTTCCTCGCTTTTCTTATGGGAGGTAGGAATTAAACAATGGGATCGAAAAAACTACGCTAAAAATTAAAAGTTTCGAAATTTCGGATTTTTTCTTATCACCACTGGAGAAACAAGTTTTGCCAGAAGTAATTATGTAAATTCTCAGAAAAAATAATACGTGGGAGTTAATCAGACATTAAAAATTTTACATCGTGTAAGGTATTCTCACTGACTTTCATTCATCGACTTCCCTTGCATAACAAATAAAAGAGTAGAACACTAGGGATCGAAATATGTATATATCACCCAATGCCACAAAATACATCATAAATTCTTTTAAAAATAAAGGAGATGAGGAGTAAATGTAGGGGAAAGAATGACAGGATGGAAAATTAGGAGAGATTAGAAGAAATCCAAAAAAAAAAAGATAAGGAAAAATCGAATGTGGCGTTGGCTAGCGGACACGTTAGGCGAAACTTGCGCGGGAATCGCAGCACGAGTCGCATAACTAATGACAAATAAAAAAAGTCGTTCCACGGAATCACGGCGGGTAAGGTGAATGTGAAGCACGAGCGAAGTGTTAAAAGCTCGAGAAAAGTCAGATTGTAAAAAAAAAGAGGGAACAAACTCTTTGGCGCCAACCCAAAAAAAATAGTAACGATTTCATGACAGAGTAGGAATAGGTGCGGCGGAGGCGGTAAGGTTTAGGGGAGGAGGGAGTTGGGGGCAGGAGAGGAGGGCAGGAGACAAAGGAAGTGTGTGGTCGGTGTTTGTCTAGAGTCGCTCATTTTTTGTTCCTCGTTCTCTTACGCCCTCTCGCCCCGCCTGCTCCTCCCCTTCTTCCTCCCCTCTTATTCTCCCCCTCCCCATTTCTCCCTTTCGTGACGGGGCAAACGGCTCCCCCCCCCCCCCCCTCGCCCCTCTCCACCTTCAGAGGGGGCGCTACGCACAAAGGGGCGACAAAGGAAGGCGACGACGACGCAAGAGGTTTACCGCCGCGGTCAAACAAAGGAAGATCGGGAGCCGTGATGGAGATGTGCTCGTGATTCCAATTGGAAATCGTATCGAGCGGAGTCGATGTCTGCGGCGGCGGCCGAGTCTCCTCTCGCACTCCCTCTCTCGGCGTGAGCCGCCTCGACAAATGAGTCCACGTACCTTATGGAAGCGATAACGAAATACCCTTCCAGTCGATGGACGCATAACCTCGCTCTCCTCTGCCACATGCGAGAAAGTTCGCGATTGTTTCTTCCGTTCGAGCTTCCGAAATGTTCGTTTCATCATCCATCCGCCTTCGCGGTGACCAAGAACATACATCGATTCACCCAACATTCGAACTGTATTCTTATTTTACAACTGATCCGATGACTTTTCTGTCCATTCGGTCCAATTATCTCATCTTCAGTCTTTGGATACATTTAACTTCTGTCGTCGTGATGTGGTGATCTGTTCTCTTGCAAAATGATCTGCCTGTCGCCTTTGTCCTCGTGACTAAGGCCAATGCTTGGACAGATTTTTGATTTCTTTGAGCCAGGCCAATGATACGCCGTTCTCAACCCCACGAAGACTTTGGACGATTTTACCGTTCAGGCTCCATAAATAATTCAAAATGGAAACTGTTAAGCGTATGGAATCAATTCGTTTAGTGTAAAAATACAGTCATTATTCCAAATGCACTCTGATCATTAGGCAGCAACCGTTACAGTTGATGAATTGAAAGCGATGCGAATGCAAATATAATACATCAGAGTTAACTTAATTTTTCCGTTGTGCACAATTAATTTCACTGACTTTTGACTAAAGGAAGGAGCTGAATTTGACAATGGTCTACTTTAATTGTTAATTAATAATCACCTTTTAACGTAGTTTTCAAATCTGCATCACTTCATGAAATGTTACCAACTCATGGAATTCAGCACGTTAATTTACTCGCCAGTTCAGTGCTTTTAGTCTAGAACACTTTTCTGGAGAATATTTCTGATAAAAAGCATCTTCTAATTTATTCGCAGCTATGATAGTAGGGTGATCAAACGTCTCGGATTTCAATAAATTGTCCTGATTTTCAGTGTTACGTAGCGATGTCCCAAAAACCTGGGTTTTAAACTCATGCAGTATATTATTTGATTTAAAGAAGTGATTTATTTTTTATTTACACTGCAATGTAAACACTGTATCATTGAAGCTCCGAGACCTAATCGCTGCTTTAAATCCAGTTGAATAGCGGATTGTTAAATGATTCGTTTTTAATTTCTGTCAGATATGATAAAATGATAACTAGGGTGGAAGATTTTGAGAAACGGAAAACGTTTAACTTTGAAGGAGAAAATATATGTATTATTATTTTTTTTTGGAATTGTCAATAATCATGTGTATGCATTTAAATTCGGTATTCCTTCTTCGCTGACTGCGAAATCGCGCAAGATCTCATTAACGTGTGCTATACATGAATATAAAATATTTGTCCCCATTTATTTCTTGATGTGTTTTGTGATAATAATGCGGTGCGTATTTCTTTCGATTAGTAAAGTTATTTGCTACTTTTAAAAAATTACACCCAAGCCGCAAAAAATTGTTTAACCAGCCTATAAATCAGGTGGCTAAAAAATTACCACCGTTAAAACACAAAAAAGAGATTTGAGACCAAAATTCTATTGAAATACAGTGACACCTCTCTAAAGCGGACACCAGGGGGACAGAATAAAGTGTCCGCTATATAGAGGTGTCCCTTTTGGAGAGGTCAACGTCCGAGGTTTAAATATCAGAAATATAAAATGCATACAAATTGAATATTCATAGCAAAAATACATTTTATAAGTACAATATAATAAATATAAAAGATACAATAAATCTAGTAATTTGTATAAATTGTATAAATATATGTAATCATGTAATACATATAACAAAAAAGGAAAAGCAATACGTAATTGTAATTTGTTACATATACAGATTTTACTATTGAATATCATGCATTTGCTTTACATATAAACATACTTAATGATTAGTTTTTATTAAAATATGAAAATAAAGTTCTTTGCTTGGAACATTTCATTTTGGCGATTTCATTTTCACTGTGTATAATTAAGTCACTCACCAGTTTCAGTCCAAACACATCGTTTTTGATTAGATGGAAGCATTTTTAATTTTTTAAGTAATCTAATGCATCACCTTGTTTCTTTAATATGCAGTCACATTTATCTTCAGTTTTTTCATCTTTGTCTTCATCTTCGTCCTCATGTTCTTTATTATTCACAAGTTCATTAACAATGTCTCGAACCTCCTAACTTCTATTGCTACATTCGAGTCCAAAAAAACATATTCCTCGGCGTTTAGTGAAGAATTCCCCAATGTTTGTAGCAAACCATGAAGTATGGATGCATCAGCTACATGTTCATTATCACCACCACATTGGTCCAGACTGCAATTAAATCCTGCTTTGTAGAAGCAATTTTTAATTGTAGAAGGAGTCACTTCATTCCATGCTATCTTAATCCACGTTATCACCTGCCGTACATCAATATTTTTGCAGTTTTGTCCCACTACTGTTATTTTCACAATTAATTTTCGATATCAGGTGTTTAAGCACCAACTGTCGGTATTTCACCTTGAAATTTTGTCTTATCTCCTTGCTCTAGCGGTTGAGCAATATATGCTATATTGGGGTGGAAAAGTTGCAATATTTTGTAATTTAACCTTGGGGTGCCAAAATGTATTCTGCAGAGTATGTTTCAAATATTGACGGCAGCTTCTTTTTCCACTCATTGTCAGAAACAGTTTCCAAATTTACGTCTGCAGACTCCCCCACGAATTGCTTTGAAGGAATATTGTGCCGTCCACGGAATTTATCCAACCAGCCATTTGAGGCTTTAAAACCATTTGCATCGATTTCCGCAGCTATTTCCAAAGCTGTTGTTTGTATCATAGGCGCCGAGATCGGTATTTTTTGGACTCGCACCCGACAAAACCACTCAACAGTCAATTTAACCACTAAACTACCTTTACCATTACAGAACTTACGATATTGTTTTCCATTCCCGTTTCTCCGCCAATGTTTCAACAAGGACTCTTGATTTTTACGAAGAGTGCTGCTGATGTTTTATTTATTTTGAGATGTTCAGCCAATTTACGGACCCCGTAATTTTCTTTCTTGTAAAACTCGATCACTTCCACTTTTTTATTTTAAATTTAACTGATTTCGAGACATAGTCAACGGTAAAAGAGTCTGAAACACGAAAAATTGTAAAATTGGAAAATCTGATAAAGGAATTCACTAAATTCGAGATAAGCTATAAGAACAGCACAATTTCTCCTCATAAAAATTCGGTACAGTGTACATAGTGCAAACTTTCTCATATACTAATGCGTTAGTTATTTTTAGAAAAATATGAACTACATATGTAGAGTTATTATAAACATCAACTTAAATAATTATACGAAATTGATGAAAATCTTATGAGCCGGTTTTTAGAAAATCCAATTGTTGTTAAAGTTGCCCAGGAATAAACTAGCTTTATATTCATTTTTTGAGAAATATGAAGTGTGTAGTATTATTGTAGACGTATACGCAAGTAACTGTAGGAAATTTGATCAAAATCGTTGTTTTGAGCCAGCCCTGAGTGTTATTCATAGGATGAAAATGCAAAAGGGACGCCTTTCAAAGCGCCCGCGTCCGTTTTGAAGAGGTTGCTTACCGTGTAATTTATAATGCTTTTGGCCGGGACCCTAGAGTAAGTGTACGCAAAAGAGATGTCCGCTTTACGGAGGTGTCCACTTAGAGAGGTTTCACTGTACTTATATGAAAAGGTCTATATAATATTATACCGATTACTTTTTCATCATAGCTTCGCGGGCCGCATGAAGCGCTCTCAGGGGCCACATGTGACTCGCTGACCGTATGTTGCCGACCCCTGCTATTAACGGCAATATGACTAAAAAAATCATGCTGTCCCGGTTTTTCTGAGCCTGATTGTCCAGTTTTTCCTTCGATTCTGACCACGAACCGTTCTGCCGAAGTGAACAGCGAAGCATTCGGTAACCTCAAGAGAATATGAATTGCTCCCGCACAAGTGGATGACGGGCACTACTGTAAAGGAATCCGTAAACTTTATTTATTGCAAAATGTCTACAATAGTGACATTCGCGTTTGCTCGAATTTAACTTAAAAACTGTTCTCTCAATGATGATGATGTTATTGATAAAATAGATAAAGGTGTACTACTCGTATCCTTTTTTCCTACATGTCATATTCATTAAATAGTTTATGAGACGAATAATTGAGCAGATGTGTAATAATATATAAAAGCGTATTACCTTCGCAGAGAATCTAGTGGAAGAAGAGAATAATATGATATATGAATTAGGTAAATATAAATAAATCTGAGTTGGGGAATTTGTTATATAATTCCTTAAAGATAGAAAGTCTTTCTTAGGACAAATAATTATGATGCAGCGAGAATAACGGAGGCTGGTTGGTAAATGGTTGAATCGTAATGAAAACAATAAAAGACCATCAGAAAAAGTCTTAAAAATCTCTTGAGCAGGACAACGTAAGGCAGTATGCCAAATAAAATAAAAGACGTGGATATTCATAGGTGGAGAAAGTAGGAAGAATTTATCGATCTAACGAAAATAAATAAAAAAGAGAAAAAGAGTAATTGAGAAAGAATGAATGCAGACAAAAATGTGGATATATATTTTCTCTCCTCAAGAAACTCGACTATATGTACTTTCTTCTTTCATTATTCAATGATTTCGAGCAAATCACCAGCGCCTCTAAGTTCGCACCGAACGCGGACGGAGAGAAAAGCGGAATGACGTTGTAAGGCGCGGGCAAAGTGTCGCTCCGTGATAGAGTGTACATCCACGGCCCTTAATCTCTCCCTCCCTCCCTCCCCCTCCCGCCCCTCCCTCCCACACCGCATCCCCCACTCTCTTCTCACAACACAGCCGATTCCTGTTTTCTCACGCTCGGCCACGACACCTCTCTCCCGCCGTGATCCCTCGAATTCCTGGGCACCACCTTCGCCCGCCGCTCAGATGAGTGAGCTCAGGCGGCGAGCTCAAAGCGGGGCAGTCATTAAACCGCTAACACTTCCTCCGCTTTAGTTTCCTCGTGACCCGAAAGAGGTCACGGCGGTCGACGGGCGTAGCTGTATAGAAGCGAGAGGGGTCACGCGTCGAACCCATAAAGATCCTCCTCCTCTCGCTTCAATCCTCACTTCTATACCTCCAACTTCCCTCCCTCTCTCCCTCCTCCTCTTAGAGAAACGCATCAACCCATTTTGCTCTGTGTTTGACATAATTTCCACCCCTGGTTGTGCAGACCGATCGCTTCCCATCATTGTCTCTCTCTCATCTCCATCACAGACGCCTCTTTCTCCGCGTGACCTGCGTTCAAATGCATAAGTCGATTGCGGGAGGCGGTTGTGTGTGTGTGCGTTCCGATAACTGTTATGATCGCCGAAGCCACACCTCCAATTACGGCCGAGGACCAGTTGTTACGCATCCACAGCTGCGAATGGGGATGCGTAAGCTATACCTCCGTCATCTCGCCCACACCCCCGTTTGCACCCAACGCGGATTAAGGTCCTTACCCCAACGGAATAAGAGGCCCGCGAGGAGATTACGTTCCATCAGAGGTATCTCTCTTTCTCTCCCATTCTTTTCCTCCCCTCCGTCCTCCTCCTCCCTCCCTCCTCATCCTCCCTCCCCTCTCCTCCCCCCTCCTCCTCCCTCCCCTCTCCTCCCCCTCCTCTCCTCTTTCCACCCGACTCTTCGCTGATTGCGTTCGATAGCGATAATCCGACCACAAATGGCAACATTCTTACCTCGGTAATATCGATTAGACCCGAAGATGCGGAAGCGAATCCTCGAAGAGACTCTTTTCCATAAATGAGCGATTACATGCGATATTCGTGTCACTTTTGCCGACCTTTGCTCCTCTTCCCTTATAAAATCCAACCTACCACTTATTACCTGTTCCCGTACCAAACGCACGTTAAGAAAAATATTCTCATGTTTTGTTGTTAATCTGTTCTCCAAGTAATCGGTGAATCCAATCAACAAAACAGACTAAAGAAAAAATCTTTATTATGAGCCCCATGGTTTATCAATGAAAATGAAATGAGGAACCTCCAAATAACCATACACATTTTTTTTAATAGGAACAATACTCGCATACACAGTAGGGCGGAGCTTACTTATCTGCATGTTGGTGGACAGCAGGGAGGAAGTGCGGAACGAGGCACTGAACAAGATACTGCAGGCAAGAGCCACACGCAAAGGGAATCGTGTTCGACTTTTCAAGACACCAGCTCTTAATTTTTCCGCCGAAGATTATTTGCAGTTCATAAATCTGCAAGACTGCGACATTACATCACCGCCTGTCTTACAAGATGTTCCAGAGGATTCTTTGCGAGCCCTAACCGCCAATCCGGATAAGTCAAAGCTGCCATACTATGGTTACCCCTGTCACACGCAGGCTGTGGAGAGGGCCATCAAGGTCGTCACAGAGGCCTCAATGAGCGTGGCAGGGCAGAAAGCTCGAGACGGACTGATTCGCACACCACTGAAGTCGAGAGTAAAAATGCCAAAATTGGAGACGAAAGCTGACACCAATATTTTCACCAAAAAAATGAAAAAGTGAAGAGTGCCCATACGGTAGGGTGGTTGGGTTGGGCACGGGCCGAACTCGAGTGCAGCCACCTCCTCGTGGTGAGTTCTGGGTTATTTTGGATGCTAAATATCCAGAACAAGCGAAGAGCAGCACAAAGTGGACTAAAGGTGTAATATACTATAAATTCGAAACTTTGACAGCGATGCGGCACCTTTAAAAATCTGTTGACAGCGGGACGGAAAAAATGCCGTAGTTTGGGACAAAAAAGGCAGACTTTCCCGGGTCAGGCGCACGAAGTTCGAAAAAAACGTTTTTTCGCTCCGCCCTAATACTCAGTGGTTTAGGGGAATTTACTCCACGCCAGTGACCAAACACACGCGGAATCTCACATACTCTGGGTTTAGGGGGAATTACTCCAACGCCAGGGACACTTTCTCTTTGTTCCCACACACACACAAATATACACCAACCACGAAAACACACACGAGTACTTCTTTTCTAAAAAATTGCCTAAATACGTGTATTTCAGAATCAACGGTTCTTTTTTGATCGGCCTACTGACGATGGAATCGTTGATTCCGAAACGCGTATTTAGGCAAGTTTTTATAAAGGCTGGAAATATTTCTTTCTAGTTCCAAATTCATTAATAAAATACGTAATTCCTGAATCTGATTCCAAGGATCAGCATTTCTTTTCGACTAGTTAATCAAATTTACCGTAATTGCCACTGAATTGACAGATTATACCTATTGTATGTTATAGTTATTATATTTAATTTTTGATAAAAATCGATAAATGATGTACTTTTAATATGTTAGAGAACCGGAAGAGGCACTCAGGATATTTGCAATACCATGAACACCACTAGGAACAGAAGCTGAATATTTACAACAGTGAATTAATAACTTTCGATAATGTGTCTTTAAGATTCAACTGATTTAGTTGGCATGAATTTCAAATTTTCAGCTCACGACTAAGCAAATCCCATTAATGTAATCTTTGGCTGAGGAGAAAGTATTCCGAGAAACTAAACTATTAAAATATCTAACACACCCCGTAGCATTGCGATTGGTGTTTGTATGCATTCCATATAAAATGTTCCTATGCCGCTAAAAAAATATGCATGCAAAAATTAATATTCTCCGATCATTGAACTTATTTCTACCATTATTCAATTTTATTTTCGTTAAGAGCAGTACAATTACTCAAAAGAACATATCCTAAACGAGAACCTGCGATTCTATTGAAGAAGAAGACGTCAAAGGCGAGCAGATTGCAGCGAGCGAGCTGAGGTGTACAAAAGGGACCGCGGGAGAGATGGAAAGAGAGGAGAGAGAGAGAGGAGAGAGAGAAAAATGGACGCTGCCTCTTTATGTGAGTGATTTGCCGCCTGTGGCGATCAAATGGCCGCTCAACCGAAAACCATTCTCAGTGGCGGCGAATGTCTCCACGAGAGAGGCGGGGGAGGTGGGGATAGAAGGGGGAGGGGGTCGAGGGTTCGAATGGGAAGGGGTCGAAAAGGGAGGGGGTCGAAGTGGGAGGGGAGAGAGATATAGATGGAGGAGGATGCCCTTGGGGTGCAGAGATAGGGCAAGGAAAGGACCCATTGAAATAGGATAGAGCGCGCCACCTTGAGTTGGAATTCGTAGTTAGCGCGAAGGGGAAGAGAGAAGGGGATTGGGTCTATATAAATGAGCGGCGTGCACGTGCGTCTTACTCTGGGAATTTGATAAACGGGGAGAGAGATTATTTATCTTTCATAATATTTCATAATGTAAACAAGTTTATAAGGGCTATCAAGTAGATTGTTTTTTTAAATAAACCTCGCGAGAGATTTTTAAAAAATGAAAGACAAGCCTATTGAAGTCGATAAATTTGTTTTGCTTTTAAGTGCTTGCTATGGAACGCGAAGTTGGACGGGCTTGATTTAAATCTATAGTGAAACGGTCCGTAGCCGTGAATTATTTTGATGGCCGCAAAAGAATATCGATCAAAGCTATAAATGGAATTAATTATTTTATTCGGTTGAGGTTCATTTATACCACGTTAAGCTTTCCGTCGCAAAGAAAAACAAATAAGACAAACAATCGAATATATACGAGATGTGATTAATTAGATGTCATTAATTTCTGGTAATTGAAAACTTGCAGAAGCAATTATTTAAACATCTCCAGGGCTTCGATTAATATTTTATCGACAAAATGTGAAACTTAAAGCTGCTTTGGATAGCTAAGTTAAAGTTACTGCATAATAACGGTAAATTTAAATAAGAATCACGGTTTAAAGGCAAATTTTATCTGTCTATCGTGTAACAGGCAGAACTTCAATTTTTCAAAAGGACGCAGCAATTTGAAAAAAATCAGCTCGTCAGAAGATTTATAATACAGTACTAGCTTACGTACCTACCCCATTAGTAACGTAGGTGTTTCACTCCAAAACGTCAGTGTCACGTTATATTTTATGACGAGGCGTCCCGAAGTTTTTTGCCACCCTGAGCGAAATTACATTTCATATCATCTTAAAACATCGAGATTCCGCCTGTACATCGATAGTTATTTCTTGCCAAATTGTATGTTGTTGTGCGTAATATATGGATAGCACGTTGAGAATGTGCCCCGAGCAGCCGTTGTGATCGCCAGTGCCCAATTTTGAGCATCATCAACTAAGTGTTTCATATTACGTATTGCCTTTCGGCGCTGATGCTAATTGAACATGCTCTGCTCAGAATTTAAATTTCTCGCAGAATTATGGGCCATTCTTCGATGCTCGCTACACCGTTGATGCCTTATGCTAACGCTATCGAAATTTCTATAAATAAACGAGGCTGAAATTTCTAATTTTACAAATCGATTTCGTTCTTATTGATATTAGAAATTCACTAATTCCATTCAACCGCTTTTTTTTTAGAATATAAGAAGGAATACATTTAAGGAAGGGCACCTGGAAGAATTCAGATCTCTTTATCTTAGCAAATGTCATACGGAAGAGAAAATGGGAATGGGAAACATAAGGGAAAAGGAAGAGGAGAAAGCGAGAATGAAAGGAAAGCTAGAAGAAGAGAGCAAAATAGACGGAGAGAGAGAGGAAGATAATGGGGAAAAAGGAATTCATACTATGTAATATGAGCGGAGAAGTCGAGATACGTAGAGTTGGAAGGGAAAGGGGTGGAAGGGAAGGAGAGAGAGAGAGAGGAGATGAAGGAGAGAGAGAGAGAGGAGATGAAGGAGAGAGAGGAAGAAGAACGAGAGAGAGAGATAGGGGAATTGAGATTGACTGCGGCCCTCAGAGACGTAGCTCTAGAAATATGAGATCATTACTGCGCGCGGATTACCCCTCGCCCTATAGGGGCCCATTCCTCCGCTCCTCTCTCTCTCTCTCAGCCTCCTTTATCATCTTCATTCCTATCCTCTCTCTCTCCCTCTCTTTAACCCTTCGTCCCTCAGCTTCATTAGGATCTCTCGAATCGCGGCTTCAAGTGAGGCTGAACGGATGAGGAGGAGGTGAGGAGGGGGTGAGGAGGGAAAGGGTGCGAAAGGAGAGTGTGGCGAGGGTGAGGAGGAGGAAAGGAGGTGTCGGGAGAGAGGGAGGGCAAGTAAGGAAAGGCAGGTTGAAGAGGAATTCCTATAGCTGCCTGCTCTCGAGTTGGCTTTATTCTTTTAATGGCTCCCGTCTTTGTCAAGAGATCAATTTCTTTCTCTTTTCTAGTTTCGCAAAATGTTCCGATTCTTTGGTTCAAAATATCTCCATTTTCTTGCTTCATAATAAAATATCAATCAAACGTTTATTTCCGAAAATGCATCGCAAAAGAATAAATTAAATATGAACTCCATCACCAAAAGGTATAAAATACTTTAATATAAACTTTGCGGAACACGATGAAAATTTTCCCCGTTAAACCTGTTATTAGCAATAACATGAACAAAGGTAATAAATTGTTTTCTTGTATAAAAAATTTGGCTTTCATCCGTGAATAAGACTAAAGTCAAATGAAACTTGATGGACGTAAGTCAACCTTGATAGTTATATTCCCTAAATGAAAATTTTGGAAATAAAGGCGATTTATTGATCGAAGCAAGAAATTAGAGAGAATGGTTTCCAGTTAAATAAACAGATTAGCGAACATGGAAGAGCCTCCAAAATGTTCTGTGATTCTTATAAAATTGCTATTTGCTTTATGATTTGCACTTTGATAAACTTTGAGAGATTAATCGAAGAGACTCATTCCCTTTCGAGTTTGCAACAAGTTTTGATTGGATTTTGCATGTTGCTCCTTAGACATTTTAGAAAATTTAAAAACAAAAACACTCCGCAGTGTTCATTACAAAAGTACATCATCCAAGAGGTGTAGATATTTTAAAACAAGGAATAGCTCTTCTCGAACACAAAATGCGATTTTTCTTGACGAATTGTCTCTTAACGTGCCCAAGCACGAAAAAGCTCAAGTGAGCACCTAGACGCGCTGTAACAATTCCGTATAATACATTTAGAAACGTTCCCTGAATAACACTTTCGAGAAACTCGAACATAAATTCCACATTTATATATTTGCGAAGGAACGTCCCAATAGCACAAGACAAACCAGTCCGTCGAGCAAACGAACGTGAGAGCGAAAGACTATGGATTCTAATAAAGGGCGAGAATGTGGCGAGGCGCCATTAGTCCCAAAGTGAGGCGGAGGAAGAAGGTAGCGAGGAAAAGAGGAGATAGGAAGAGGGAGTGGCGAGTGAGTAGAGGTGAGTGCTTTGCTCCGCTCGGAACAATATGAATACAAAAACAAAGTGACGCCGTATCGAAAAGGTTTCTGAAAGAGGACAAAAAATGCGTCTCAGACATGGTACTCGGGTGAATGTAAATGCAAAGGGCGATTGAGTTTCCCCTCTAGTTTATTTTTTTATTCCGCGGCTTCTTCGTTTGTTTCGGTCACGCCGAGATCATTGACGTCATGTCGACGCGACGCTCGGGGAGGCGTGAGGTCAGAGGTCACGGGACATCGGCAAGTCACGTCGTTCTCCCCCCTGGCGGAGATAAGTCGAACTAAGGGCACTCAGCGGGGTCTCGAAATCGGAAAGAAAACGAGGAGAGGGAAAGAAAGAAAGAAGAGAGTATGGAGATAGAAGCAGAGGGAGATTTAGAGGAGGAAGAGGAGTGAGAAGTATGTATGTACAGGACGAGTAGAGAGAGATCGGAAGAGAATACGGAAGAGAATACGGAAGAGAATACGGAAGAGAGAAATATGAAGTAAGGTAAGTAAGGATAATAAACTGGGTTAAATTAACTTACGGAGAATAACAGTCCTGCAAATATAGGGTGAAAAACAATTTGAAATATTCTTTGATTTTATCCACTGAAAAATCGTAGGAATGAACTGTATTATAAATAACGTATATATATGCGAAGTATTTAGATTAAATTAGTTCTTGTTATCACCTAGTCATACGACTAAATTGTAACGACAGTTTTTAAATAAATATCATCATCATCATAGGTAGTCTGTCCATAGACAGGTCCGTGATTATTGTAGGTTAAACTTGGTTCTCCATATACTCCTATTTTCCGCAGTTTTCTTCATGTCTTGATAGCTCTCTTTCCCTTTCAAGTCGTCTACCAGCTGAAACCTTTTCCTGTCTCTCTCTTTTTCCATCCAGTTTTCCTTCTAGCACTTCTTTAATCATGCACTCTCTCCTCAGGTAATGCCCAATCCAGTTCGCCTTCCTCTTTCTGATAGTCTGTATAATCGTTCGCTTCTCTCCTATTCTTCGTAGTGCTTCCTCATTTTTCACCCTATCTGTCCATTTTATCTTCAGCATTCTTCTCCATGTCCACATTTCGAAGCTTTCCAAGTATTTAATATCATTTTTCCTTAGCGTCCATGTTTCTGCTCCGTACAAAGCTATACTCCATACATAGCATTTTATCAACCTCTTGCGGATTTCCTGCTTTATATTTCCCGTTAGCAGGAGTTTCTTTCTTCCGAAAGCGACTTTTGCTTTTGTTATTCTAGTCCTGATTTCATCTGTACATTTTGCTTCTCTCGTTATGATGCTTCCAAGGTATTTATAATCTGAAACTTGTTCTAATGGCTTTCCTCCAATACTTATGTTCATATTTTCTTCTTCTTTACTTGATATTCGCATAACCTTGGATTTTTCTGTATTAATTTCCATACCGTATTTTCTACCTGTTATCACTAGTCTATTTATCATTTTCTGGAGTTCCTTTTCCTTTCTTGCTAAAAGTACTTGATCATCCGCGTATTTCACTGTTCTTATAATCCTTCCTCCGATTTTGAAATCTCCCGTGCCTTCTAACGCTTCCTGCATTAGTCTCTCTCCATATATATTGAATAGAATCGGCGATAGACAGCAGCCCTGTCTTACTCCTCTACCGATATGTACTCCGCTGGTGTCCGTATTCTCCAACCTGACCTTTACAACTTGATTCATATATAGATTCCTGATCAGTCTCCTGTCTTTCCAGTCTACACCTATATCCTTTAATATCCTCATCAGCAGTACCCAATTTACTCGATCAAAGGCCTTCTGCCAGTCGACGAAACATACGCAGCAATCTTGGCTGTACTCTATTTCCCTTTCTGATATGATTCTCACTACACCGATAGCATCTCTGGTTCCACGTCCTTTTCTGAAGCCGAATTGATCTTCCCCTAGCATTTCTTCCGCCTTTTTCTCTAGTCTTTTATTAAGAATCCTCGTGATGATCTTCGAAGTGTGTGACAGTAGGGATATCGTTCTGTAGTCCTTACACTGCATTGCCTTTGGCTTCGTCTTTAGAGGGATCATTGTTACATCTAAGAAATCCTGAGGCCACTCTCCCGAGTCGTAAATCTTGTTAATTAGTTTCGTAATATATAAAGTATCAAATCTAGCAAAAATTATAGCCGAGGAAAAGGTAGTATATTTCCCCAAAATTATATGAATTAGTTTCATTGGTTCAGTAGTAATGGGCACCAACTGGAAGATGCATAACAATTTTATGCAGGATAAAATATTTGTTGGATTATCCATAAATTATGCGAGTGTTTCATGGCTAAAGGAATCAGCTTGATCATCACTTGGATTAGAACAATAAGGTTAACTCGATAATTCATTTTTGGGTCTCTTTCAGAGATTACTTACTGTTGAAGAGTTTGGAAACACAATCTAATAATAAGAACGGTACTTTGGTCTTTATCCGGAAGAAACTGCTTCGGCGAGTTTCTTCACATTTGTCGGAGTCTTAAGGAAGAGCGCGGATGCTCACAAGGAAGCAATGAAAGGGATCGAGAATAAAAATTAAGGATTACGATTAGAGAGTAACTAATTGCGCACTGAATTCATTCGATTTCGAATGGATTAATAAGCCATAGTTTGCCTTCTGATACTTTCCTGAAGGAAACCCTTCCCATAAGTTATTTCGCCTCCAGAGAGGCCGAGAGAAGGACCCTCCTCCATCCCACCCTCCACAACTTCCGACCAATTCCTCTCCGATTCCCTTCCTCCGCTTTGTATGGAGCTCTGCTTGACACCACGTGAATAATACTCCACTGCGAAGGTTCACGTTCTCTTCCTCAAAACACGATATCAATCTTAAACGTATATCATTTTATCACAACTTAAGTCGCTTTAAAAACAAACACAATATTCGAGTGAAAGAAAACTCAAAAGTCAACCTCTGTACGAGGTCTGCTCGCAGTTTTTTGTTCGGGTGTTACGAGCCTAACCTCCGTAACCGACATTATAACGCTCGACATTATTGGATAGCATATGCATATAATGCTCGCATTGTGTTACACTTTGAGTGCACGTAACCTTTAGAACGATAAAAAAATCTTTCAAAACCACAACATAAAAAATTACTATTGGCGGTGTGCAACAAGCTTTTGTTTGGATTTTTTTAGCGCTGATCTGCAGACTTTTTCCCGCGCTCGCGTAATTATATGCAGAGCCGCGCTCATTATAATGCAACCCCGCCAAAGCCCCCTTTTCCCCGTCAACCGGGCCACCGCCTCCACCCCACCGGGGGCATATCGGGCAACGTTCCTCCAGAGGCCCGCAATCCAGACGATGTCTCAATAAGCCGGGAGGCAAAAACGAAAGGTTGCCCCACTCCTCGCCCCCGTGCCTAAGCGCACGCACGGCAGGGAGTTAGTTAAGCCCCCATTGCCTCCGAACACCCACCGCTCCAATCCCATTTCTGGAGCGATCTCGTACCCGAAAGAGTGATGAGGGTGGGCAGGTAGTGGCCCAATTCTTCCTTTCCGCTCCTCTCTCCCTCCCTCCCTCCTCTCCCTCCCTTCCCCCTCCCATTCGACCCACCTCCAAAACGGAGTGATCTCTATTCCCTTTTGTCGTTGACTCCGCTCCACCAAAAGCTTATCTTCCTCTCGCTTTCTCTTCTCTCACTCAAGAATGTCATGCGCCAAGTTACCGTTCAATATTGGACTGCATTCAAGAAATAACTCAAGGAACGCCAAAATTAAGCCTATTACAATGAATCATCACGGGTTGGAGTTATCAGCAAACGTCAAAAGATTCTATTCCCTACTACGTTGTGGCCATTGAAATGTTTGCAGAGCCAAAATATTGACTGATGCTCGAGGTATTGTAGTATTGCTTCCATAAGCTACACTGTTATGGAATAAATAATAATGGTCGTATATAATTAACCTTTAGTATTGTCAAAGATAATTATCGAACTCGTCTTAGTTATAGATAGAATTAGGTTGATAAAATATGAATAATAAATTAAAATTTGCTCTCGATGAGTCGCCATTAATGGCGGTAGCTTCATGGTCTAAATGGGCACGTTTTTTTTTAAAACCTTGTTATTGTGATTGAAGCTAAATATTTTACCATTTTTTAGACCTGGCAATTGCACATGGTAAAATTGGAGAATATGGAAGCGGTAAAGCTACTTCTGAATAATCCTGAATCGTTTAAACAAGAATTATCTAATTCACTTTCTTGACGGAATTCATTTAATGAATTAAATACATAGATGAAATATCCATAAAAATGTTAGAAAGGCTAAAATCTCACTTTAACTTTTCATATCTATTGATTGCCGATGAAATACAACTGACGGCGGCGGATATTTAGTCTAAATGCGCTACTGATTTTTCCAATCATTTGATGGCTATTAGAGTCACCCAATATACCAATATGATATTGAATAGGGTTGACATACTGCGTGTAGACTCCTTTTACCAATTTATAATTACAGCACCAACAGTTAATAATTAATACAATCACCAATTTTTGCACTACATTTGCCATTAAATTTCAACATCGATAGAATACACACGCACATATACCCTTTCCCCATTTCGGCATTCAATTGTAATTTAAAGTTCTTTCCTGCTTCTCCATAGCTATTCCATGGCTTTCACATTTGAAACATATCCCTCTTCGATACTCCTATTATTTAAGTGCATCAAATGTTTTCTTATGCTTCAGTGGCTTTGATTCAACTCGCTTCAATATTTTAAATGTTTAAGCTTTGGATGAAAACATTCCCTACAATATATACGTTGGCATTGAAGATGGTACTTATTATGCTAATAGATTTTAAGGGGATTCTACATTGTGGCTCACTGTATCCCTTCTTCTAGGAATAATAATTCCACTCTCTTTTCCCCTCTCCCATACCCATCTCCCTTTCATTTCTCCTCCCCTTCCCTCTCCCCTACCCATCTACCTCCACCCTATGCCTCCCATCTCTTATTTTCTGACCTTTGTGCCTCCGCTGCCCCCACGCTGACACCTCTTTCGTTTAGCATCAGTCAACTTATGCGTCCCTTAGCCCTCACCTGCCCCCCTCCGCCCCCTGCCTCGCTCCTATTCCATCTCTCTCTCTCTCACTCCTCCTCCTTTGACATCATCCATCCATGACATTCCTCGATTTCCCGACTGCGGTGCATTATTATAGCTATGCGTGTAAGAAGAGTACCCGCGTGAGAAATTGCCTCTCACGCGACACATCTTTCACCTCGGATTCCCTCTGTATCCAACCTCACTCCCTAAATAGGTGGAATTCTATGCAGAGTGAAGCCTCCATATAGCGATAATTTATAAAATTCGTTCTAAAGATTATTCGTAATATCTGAAAACTAAACTCCGTGTATGTCAAGTTAAGAAATTGATGTGACTTTTTCCTCGCTGTAATGAAGTTCTCACTACATGCAGTACACGTTCTATCGAGTTTACATTGAAGTTCAGAGAAGTGGAAGGAAATAGTTTGCGTAATAAAAATATAACTTGTAATTATTACGAAAATTATTCTCCTAAATAGAGACGTTTAGAAATGTTTATACGAAGGCACTTGTAGATGTGAGCACGGTTGAACGGATTTTGACGTTTTTAAACCAGGAGGAGAAGGTATAAATAATTTGCCGCGAATCGGTTGACAAGCATCTGCCGCTAGCGATAACCATGGGCGAAAATTTATACCGCCATTTGGAACAAATGAATTCCATTTTTGAGATTTTTGTCACACCTCGATATCCTTTCCAACCCAAATTGACGCTTCGAGCTTTTATTCTCGAACGATCGATTAACATGCATTCAGAATCCTTATTTAGAGCTTCAAGAACATGTAGCGTATTCCTCACGTACTCGTGGACGCCTTTGACAGTCATTATTTTTTTCATTTTCATTTGGGTTAACAGTCCTCTGGAAACATAATGGCTCAATTTAAATAGATACAGTTCCTTCTAGTAGAGTCTGATATTGAATGCCCGTGTGTCAGACAGGGCATTTATTGCTTCCCTATTAGGATAGGCTGTACCTTATTAACACAGTACCACATGCTTTTAAACTGAGTGCTGTCAAATTATTTTTGGTTATTTCCCCCACTGATGCGCAGATGCATTTTTCCTAGGCTTCATCGACAACGCGATTTTTACGTAGCGCAGACACAGTTAATCTTAACATTGATACCAGTTCTTAACATGAGTTATGTTCACTGCATCAGCCTGCATTAAAATTTCACTCCTTTGTCCCATACATAGCAATTATTTAATCTGCATCCTAAAGATATTATGTTAGAACACGAAGTAGTAACGTATCATCCAATTAAATAAACTTTATCTCGTTGCAGGCAGTAAAAAATATTGCGAAATTTTAATACCGATTATGTGCTAATACATTATGATAATCGACGGAAAATTTTCGATAGCATAGTATTATGGCTCGAATTTTGCATCAATCTATCCTATTTTTAATAAGAGCTAAAAAAAGTTGTTGAAGCGTTGAGTTAAGCCTTTATAAACACCTGATATATTTCATATGCCATGGCTCACAATACTGGAAGAAAACTAGCGAAAAGCGATATTCTATACATTTCCAAGCCATTATGAAACCTTCGTCTTCTCAGAAAATGAGGAGGAAATTGGAAATGCGTGCAAAAATATTTTAAGTGCGATAGCCAAGATAGGTCATGCGAAACGCAGCTCGCCCTGTTCGTGAATGATTTATTGCATGCGGAGAGAAAAACAGTCGGGTTGACGCCGTTTTCATTGACTTTAAAAGTGTTACCCGCGAGTTATTAGGTAGGCTTTGGTGCGCCGTACCCCCTGCCACTCACCAAGCTGGTGATTTTCAGGGCATCATGTGGATATAGTTTTAATTTTTCTACCTAGATACAATAATATAGGTCCGGTTTCAACGGTGGATCTCTAATATAAGTGAAATTCAATTAACGAGCAACCTTGGGACTACCAACAAAATCCGCCAGAAAAACACGTAAGTTAACTCACGGTGACTTAGCTTTCAGTTATTAACACTATCGAAAGAGTTGTTCTGAGGTTTTGGAGCTTGTCTTATTACAATGGGCAAGTATTGGATTTTTGCAAGAATTACGGGCGAGAGAAGAGTCATATGTGAGCAACGTAAAAGGCAGAAATTAAGCTACAGTGTGATGGAAGGAGGGTCTTTTGTGAGGATGATTCATGTAAAATCGCCTTTGTAAAGGGATGACGCAGGAGAACCAGTTTAGAGTGAGTGAGAGAGAAAACCCACGAGCAAAAGAATATCTAACGAGGAAGGAGTGGTGAAGTGGAGGGAGAGGAAAGAGAGAGGGGGGAGGAGATGAGGGACTCGGTGGAGTCAGACGATGCCAGGAGGGAAAAAATGATCTAAAAAAGAAGCGTTTAAGGGCACATTATTAAACTTGGATTGGCATTTAAAGAGGCTTAAGTTACGAAATCCACACATTGCAACCTCAAAGGCCTTAATTTCGGCCTTTAATGGGAATGATAGTGCATTTCGAACGATACCGGGCCTTATCCCCTCCCTCCCTCTCTCTCCCTCTACTCATCCCATTCCCTCCCTCTCCTCCCCTTTCTTCCCTCCCTCTCCTCCCCTTCCCTCCCTATACTCAACTCCGAATACCCTCTCTCGGAATGGACAGGGGCCAGTTGTGGATATATTAACCGCAAATGATTTCAAGTTTTTCTATCAATATTATAAGATGAAGTTACCTAAGGTGCAAAAATGTAGGTATTTCAAAAATTAAAACGTTACTTTCAAAGATTCTTATATTAAAAAATGCCAGAATTCTTCCCTGGAAGATAACCTATTTCATTTTAACCGCATAATAAATAACGTGATGTATGAAAGACCATAAATAATCTCAAAATTACGTATACTATCATTTAAACTATAAATGATACTATAATAATAATTGCATATAACAGTCACGAGAAATCAATACAGAGCTAGAATTAAATTAATTACAAAAAGCAAAAATGATTTAGATAACGATGAAATGTTCCAACAAGAGAATGTGTAATGTAAAGGAGTTTGTTTGTTCGTAGCGTTACAGTTCACAAAGAGAATTGCTACCTTGCCATTAACACGCAAAGCATAACTTCAGGGACACTAAGAATTTTTTGCGATGCATTTTTAAAAATTTTTTTAATAAGCCACTGAGATTTTTAATTATCACTCGCACTCTCTATTTTAATTTCCTGGGAATATGGTACAGGTATACCCCGATTTACGTCGTCCCGAGTTGCGTGGATTAAAGGTTACGTCGCCGATCAATTGATACCTGTGTACCGATTTACGTCGTTTTGAATCGAAGTTACGTCGTTAGAGTTCTAAGATTCTTTTAAAATATTTGTTTCCACCTTCCGGAAGCTGTTATCTGATTGAAATACTAAACAAAAATCACATATTGCGATCTAAATATCTACTCTGTAAGATTATATCAAAATAAACAACGATCTTAAAAATATAGCTTCACGTCATACATAGACAAGCCAATGCTCTCCAGGTTGTTGCTTAATATGTTACCGTTGAGGTGTTTTGTAACTAGGGAACCTATGGATCCCTAAAAATTGGTGACTTAGGACGTGAAATGAGGGGTGTAGTCGAGGGTATACGGCGTATAACAACTTCTTAACGTACCTGATCAGCGTACAACAAATTTCTCAAGCAGAAAACATAGGGCATACGCTTCAGAAAGCCAGCCTAAGTTGGTGTAAACTTGGCACCGGAAAATCTGCTCCTCGTATTTTCTTATTATAGATTTGGAAAGTAAATGTATAGATTTTGGTTATAGGTTAGGTTTCAGACTTTTGGTGGAAAAACGGGTGTTATTTCAATTACCCGTAAGGAAGGAAGGAAGGAGGGGGAAAGGAGAGTGAGAGAAGGGGGAGGAAAAACGAAGGAAGGCGACAGATGATGAAGGACAGGGAGAAGTGGGGATAAGGAAACGGTATGGCGAAATGAAGATGGAGTAGGAAAGAACGGTAAAGTGGAAAGAAAGTGCGGGGAAGCAGAAGGGAAGGAAAAATTTAAAAAGGGGAAGAAAAGGAGGGTGACAGTAGTGGGAGAAAAGTGGAGGGAAGGTGCTGCCGCCGGATGACGAGCTAATTGGCAACCTAATTATCAAATCAGCACAAAACTTTAAACTTAAGATTTTTATTAGCAAATAAAGATCTGAAAAGGTTTTGGTTGAAACTGATCCACCGTAAGTGGACGTTTATTCTCGTCGTTTTTCCGTTTTTTACCAATATCTCCTTTCAGACTCAATTGTCATAAATACTTGTAATTATAAAAGTTGTAGATGATGTAATTTTCTACAAGTTTTGTTTAAAACATATTTTCATAAAACCGATAGTTTAAGAGATAATTTGATTTTTATTCAAATTTTATGTTAAATACGTCGTTAAATGATACCATTGTTTCCGCTGCAATGATAGAATTTTCTAATTATTTATAGCGTTGCGTACGCTGCCAAGGTCATTTTTATTGCGCATCGACATTTCTTTATCCGTAGAAAAAGCTAGCAATTTTCTTTACCTGCTTTTGTTAACAAAGACTATTGAAAATGTTTTTAAATTAATCATGAGTGTAATCGCTGACAATTATTTTTGAGAACTCTGACGTCGAGAGTAATCATATTTATAACTCTATATGGAGAAAGTAATGTGTTGGCCACATCAGATTTTTTAACGTGCGTAATCATGAAAAATTGACATACGTCATTTTATTACACGGAGACTACTCGAAAACCTATTTTGGAGTCTAGCTCCTTAATCTCGCAGAAAGGTTACATTTTGAGTCGTTACACACTCTTAAGTTATTTAATTCAATTTCATTTAATAGGGTATATTATGATTTTGAATAAAAGTATTAAAGAAACTAAAAATATCGGGATGATAACAATATTAATATTTTTAATTCACTTTATTAATTCTGACTCTACATTCTTAAACATTATTATCCTAAAAATATTAATATTTATCTGCAAATAAGACGTACATGTTTCCTTATAACAAAACAACGCCGTTGAGAGGAGAATCGCCTCATGCGGCTATGTCCGAAATTCGTATTTGAAACGCAGAAGTGTTTCCATTATATTGCTGGTGACCCTGATACGCAGCACTTCCGTTTATTCGGACGGTGAATCTATTACCTTCGTTTGTTTCCCGTCCGAACTCGGACTTAATTTGACACGTATCTAGTGCTAGCATTGATGGGTTACAGCAATCGGTTGTTCCGAACTATACTTAACTCCTGCACACATACCTCCTGATATAACTGATTCTTATGAGAAAAACTGTTTCGATTTACGTCGATTCGATTTACGTCGCACGTTCCAGGAGCGTATCCGCGACGTAAATGTACTATCAACTGAGCCGCAAAACTCAAGGATTCCCAATAGTTAAGACGTGGTTCTTCTCATATATGGAAGCTTAATAATAATTTTTTAAATTAATTTACTCTCAGGATTCTCAAAAGATGATTTTTTAATTAATTAATAGCATCACGACAACGTGTAGCTACGAGTTACTAAAAATTCAATAATAATTCAGTTAAATTTTAAGTAACTATTATGCATGTGGACAAATCAATTTATAAACATGATCGAACGTTTCCGAATATAAAGAACTCCATTATGAATAAGAACTGAAAGACCTTCCGGTATCAAATCCGAAGATATACCTAAACCACTCTCAATCGAATAGTTTCTGGAGGGGAGCGGGTGGAGTGCAACCATGTTTATAGATCAGAGTCAGAATGCACAGATCATAATAATTGTTTATCTAAATTATACCTACATAGCTGTTTTGGTTCAATATTATTAATATGTATATCATAAGTACCGAAATATACTAAAGTAAACAATTTGGAAGCGAGTGTTAATAAGAGCGCCAACTTATATTGGTAGAACGGACCATCCTCGTAAAATAAGAGAGATAGCCTGTAGGACTGAGAGGTATAAAGGCTCGTTTTTCCCTAGAACGATAGCTGAGCAGAACAGAAGTTACGAAAAGAAATCAGCCGACGTAGAGTGATACTATACATTATTATGCGCTTTACCTTGGTGCTATTGCACCCCCTGCCACACACCATTGCGGTGGCTTGCAGGGTGAACTATAGATAGATAAGATTTAATGATTTCTCCTTACGATTGCAACGGTACGTGTTTGATCTTCTACTGTGAAAACTGAAGCCTGATAAGGCAACATGTAAAATGAAGCAAAAACGCGAAATAGACCTTAGAATGTTTCTTTGGAATATGAATTGGCGCAGCATTTGGATGTTATTGGCGACTTTCTTTATTTGACGCCCCAAAGGCCCTGTGTCGTTTTGCAAAGGTAAATTTTAATAATTTTACTACTTGTTGTGTAGAACGTAAATTGTTAATTAATTATTGGATACATAAACATTAAATGTGATATAATTCCTTTACCAACTGGGGGTCGGGGAAATGTGTGCTGGGCCGTTTAATATAAGATGATTTTGACCGAGCCGAAAATAAAGGAAGAGATATTGAGGAACAGATAGAAGAGAAAAGAGAAAAGAGAAAAAAGCAACGGTAGGGAAAGAAGAGAGGGATCTAGAAGAAGGGAGGAAGCGAGGGGGGGGGGGAGAGTGGAGGGAGATAGGTCTAGAGGGCAGGGAGGGGGAAGGAAGGGAGGGAGAAAGGGGCCGACGAAATGGCGTGAAAGGGAAATGAGAGATCGATAATTACAAGGAGTGAACGCACGAACCGAAATATAGTCCAAGAAGGAATCCTTCTGAGCTAATGTGATTCGCCAAATAACCCACTAACTTTCGGTCGGAACAATTTCGTACGAGACCATGAGACCGAGTCGAAGTTTGAAGCGATTTGATCAATTTCTCGTTTGTTTCGTTTCCTTTTGGAAAATAATTATAGGTTCGTAATGACCTGTTCACGTTATTTTAAAAAATCGAATCTTTTTTGATATTATCTTCCGAGTCAAACTTCTGTAGATATAGATGTGTAAATGATGAGAGAATAAGTTTCGGCCGGTTACTGTGATACAAATCTCTCTAAATGTCGCCATGAGCAGGAAGAAGATAAAGAGGTTGCTTCTGATGCGACAGATGCACAACGTATGTGATAAGACGAGGGGATTAATAGGTGAGGAATATATATTAGGTAAACACAGGTGACGGCATTGTAACGCACTCTGAATATGGACGGCGCCAACTTGTCGAATCGACACCACTTCAAGTTAAAACATTCCGCTTAAGGCTATGCAAAATATTCTTTCAGTTATGCCGGTGGTGCAATTTCTGTAAACCTCACTTCTTGAAATACGTTTTACCTAATGAGCTGGTTCCGCGATGAAGACTTTCAAAGAAACTTAAACCACACTCATGATGCGAACAATATTTTTTAACCTTAAGACTTTTAAATTAAATAAAAGAAGAATGAAAAATGAGTTATCCAGCTCAACTTATATTTCTAATTTAAAAACGGTCAAATTTATCTCCCGTAACCACAAATATTAATTTTAAATGATCGATAGGAGAATGGGGAATGTTAAATTCCATGTGGAATGCACATTTGGTGTGTTCAACAGTTTTATGGCTAGAGAAGTCAACTAGATCGTTCAAAAATTTCCATGAATTTCCGGTGCCGTTTTTTAGTATATTACATTTATTAAAATGTAATGTATTAGACCGAAGAATTAGTAATATAGAAAAAACATAAGTTTGGTGGCATATTTGTCAGTTTTGAAGTTATGTCAGTTATACACGATATTTCATTATTTCGTCAGTATAAAAAATACAAGAAATATTAATTTAATCTAGATTTTAAGCGTGATTGTTTATTTTTCATATCAGGGGTGAGCTGCCTGGCATACACCTGAATGAGAAAAATTAAAGAGGCCGAAAATGCATATATTTTAAAATATGAACTTTGCCTCAAAAGAAAGATATACTGGAGCGTGCCTTTAAATCATTGTTATAAACAAAGAAAAACGATAAAACAGTCATTAACAAAAGATGATGCGCATGACGGAAAAAACAGGGCTTAATGCAATCGATAAAAAAAGAAAGAAAAATTTTAACGCCACGCAATGAATTTCTGTGATACAATTTGCAGTCAGCTGAGATCATAAAAATTGCGTCATATTAACGTAAATACCTAATGTCTAAAATGCCAATAAACCGCTAAATTTATTCCTGATGTAGGTCAAAAAATTAAGACGTCATAAAACAATACGTTTCGATAATTATATTTTTATTTGGTTGAGAGAGTGGATTATATTCCACGTGAGAGGCGAGAGTGGATGGAGTGAGAGGGGAAGAGAGGGGAATGAGGAGGGTCAGAGCAGTGCGCGGAATTAAAGGAGAGCCCCACACAAAGCCCCCCTCCATACCCCACGAAGCGTTCCCTCCTGTATTCGTGGATTGGAGCTCCGCTGTGTGATGTGGCAGTGAAAGAAATTATTAAGGGCTTAAAAAAAAAAGAAGAGAGACGGGCGAAGAGGAGAAGGCAGGGAGGGGCATAATAACCGAGTAACTCGGTGGACGAATAGAGAGACCTCTGTCATTAGGAAGCCGAAGCTCCAAGGCCTCCGTGCTACGCGAGGAAGGAAAAGCAGGCGAAGCAGAGAGAGAGGGAAGAAAGGCAGAGAGAAGAGGAGAAATGGAGGGGGAGGAAGAGGAATGGGAGGTCGGATGAAAAGAGGAAGGGAGGGAAAGCAGAGGTGTAAAAGATTACGAGGATACAACTGTAACATTGAGCTGGATTTACGTTTCCTATTTATAAAAAAACAACCTGCGTAGCTCGGATAGATTAGGCTAAAAAATGTTCGCCTGCCAACTAAAAATACAATAGAGTGGAGAGAGATGAAGGGGAGGGAATTGGAAAGGAGGAAGGATAAAGACCGGACGCGTGGAAAGTGAAGAGTGATGCTGCGCCTTTCCGACATGCTTTGTTTCTAATGTGGAACTTTTAACAAGCACCTTTCTGAAATAATAAAAAAACATCATGAAGCTGATATTCGATAGTCATCCACGGAAATGTTCGTTCACTTGTATCTCGAAATATTTTCCCATCCTAGAATCATTCTGAATTTTTGCTCTCTAATCAACCGTCCCTTTCTTCTCAAAACTGTAGTGACCTACCATGTACCTGCAGATCTGCAGATATATGTATTTATCTATCAAGGTACTGCTCGTCCACTTACTTTTTGAATGCATGAAACATTGCCGTTATGCTGCGATTGAAGTTGTACTTCAGTATGTACCTGGAGACGATTATAAAACGTCTTACTCGCCTGCTGTGTTTTATTACCATTTTTAACTTAAATCGAGTATTTTTATAATGAAAAATTTCGTGCCACGAATCACATAATTTCTTACCATAGTTCGAGAGATAATGTTCCGTTCGCAACTTTTATTGATTGAAAGATTGAGCTTGAAGAAATAGTAAGCTATAAAATACTAATTAAGAAAAATTAGGAAGGCGCAGAGAATGAAATTAACAGACAAAATAAGAAATTAAGAAGTGCTAAAAAGAATAAACGAAGAAAGGAAGCTGATTTTTAGGCACAAACAAGGATTTTAGGGGTAAATTTTCAAAACTAAAGGTTTTATTGTCATAATTTTACCAAAAGTAATACGAAATTGTGTTAAATTTTAAGGATCGCTTTTTCACCAACGCTTCGCGGGCCGCATGGAATGCTCTCGAGGGCCGCATACAGCCCGCGGTTTACCCATCCCTGTTCTAGATCCATACCTGAAATGATTCCTCCGACATGTCCTTTACTCCGCTGCTTCCTTCGTTTGTAGATAATTACCAACCATCAAGAACTCCATTCTACTACCTCTTCCCTTTCAGCCTTTTATCTTCCCTTCTTAAGAAACATTCTCTTCTTAGTGTATGCTCTATCCAGTCATCTTTCTTTTGTTTTGTATGTGTGTGTGTGTGTGTGTGTGTGTGTGTGTGTGTGTGTGTGTGTGTGTGTGTGTGTGTGTGTGTGTGTGTGTGTGTGTGTGTGTGTGTGTGTGTGTGTGTGTGTGTGTGTGTGTGTGTGTGTGTGTGTGTGTGTGTGTGTGTGTGTGTGTGTGTGTGTGTGTGTGTGTGTGTGTGTGTGTGTGTGTGTGTGTGTGTGTGTGTGTGTGTGTGTGTGTGTGTGTGTGTGTGTGTGTGTGTGTGTGTGTGTGTGTGTGTGTGTGTGTGTGTGTGTGTGTGTGTGTGTGTGTGTGTGTGTGTGTGTGTGTGTGTGTGTGTGTGTGTGTGTGTGTGTGTGTGTGTGTGTGTGTGTGTGTGTGTGTGTGTGTGTGTGTGTGTGTGTGTGTGTGTGTGTGTGTGTGTGTGTGTGTGTGTGTGTGTGTGTGTGTGTGTGTGTGTGTGTGTGTGTGTGTGTGTGTGTGTGTGTGTGTGTGTGTGTGTGTGTGTGTGTGTGTGTGTGTGTGTGTGTGTGTGTGTGTGTGTGTGTGTGTGTGTGTGTGTGTGTGTGTGTGTGTGTGTGTGTGTGTGTGTGTGTGTGTGTGTGTGTGTGTGTGTGTGTGTGTGTGTGTGTGTGTGTGTGTGTGTGTGTGTGTGTGTGTGTGTGTGTGTGTGTGTGTGTGTGTGTGTGTGTGTGTGTGTGTGTGTGTGTGTGTGTGTGTGTGTGTGTGTGTGTGTGTGTGTGTGTGTGTGTGTGTGTGTGTGTGTGTGTGTGTGTGTGTGTGTGTGTGTGTGTGTGTGTGTGTGTGTGTGTGTGTGTGTGTGTGTGTGTGTGTGTGTGTGTGTGTGTGTGTGTGTGTGTGTGTGTGTGTGTGTGTGTGTGTGTGTGTGTGTGTGTGTGTGTGTGTGTGTGTGTGTGTGTGTGTGTGTGTGTGTGTGTGTGTGTGTGTGTGTGTGTGTGTGTGTGTGTGTGTGTGTGTGTGTGTGTGTGTGTGTGTGTGTGTGTGTGTGTGTGTGTGTGTGTGTGTGTGTGTGTGTGTGTGTGTGTGTGTGTGTGTGTGTGTGTGTGTGTGTGTGTGTGTGTGTGTGTGTGTGTGTGTGTGTGTGTGTGTGTGTGTGTGTGTGTGTGTGTGTGTGTGTGTGTGTGTGTGTGTGTGTGTGTGTGTGTGTGTGTGTGTGTGTGTGTGTGTGTGTGTGTGTGTGTGTGTGTGTGTGTGTGTGTGTGTGTGTGTGTGTGTGTGTGTGTGTGTGTGTGTGTGTGTGTGTGTGTGTGTGTGTGTGTGTGTGTGTGTGTGTGTGTGTGTGTGTGTGTGTGTGTGTGTGTGTGTGTGTGTGTGTGTGTGTGTGTGTGTGTGTGTGTGTGTGTGTGTGTGTGTGTGTGTGTGTGTGTGTGTGTGTGTGTGTGTGTGTGTGTGTGTGTGTGTGTGTGTGTGTGTGTGTGTGTGTGTGTGTGTGTGTGTGTGTGTGTGTGTGTGTGTGTGTGTGTGTGTGTGTGTGTGTGTGTGTGTGTGTGTGTGTGTGTGTGTGTGTGTGTGTGTGTGTGTGTGTGTGTGTGTGTGTGTGTGTGTGTGTGTGTGTGTGTGTGTGTGTGTGTGTGTGTGTGTGTGTGTGTGTGTGTGTGTGTGTGTGTGTGTGTGTGTGTGTGTGTGTGTGTGTGTGTGTGTGTGTGTGTGTGTGTGTGTGTGTGTGTGTGTGTGTGTGTGTGTGTGTGTGTGTGTGTGTGTGTGTGTGTGTGTGTGTGTGTGTGTGTGTGTGTGTGTGTGTGTGTGTGTGTGTGTGTGTGTGTGTGTGTGTGTGTGTGTGTGTGTGTGTGTGTGTGTGTGTGTGTGTGTGTGTGTGTGTGTGTGTGTGTGTGTGTGTGTGTGTGTGTGTGTGTGTGTGTGTGTGTGTGTGTGTGTGTGTGTGTGTGTGTGTGTGTGTGTGTGTGTGTGTGTGTGTGTGTGTGTGTGTGTGTGTGTGTGTGTGTGTGTGTGTGTGTGTGTGTGTGTGTGTGTGTGTGTGTGTGTGTGTGTGTGTGTGTGTGTGTGTGTGTGTGTGTGTGTGTGTGTGTGTGTGTGTGTGTGTGTGTGTGTGTGTGTGTGTGTGTGTGTGTGTGTGTGTGTGTGTGTGTGTGTGTGTGTGTGTGTGTGTGTGTGTGTGTGTGTGTGTGTGTGTGTGTGTGTGTGTGTGTGTGTGTGTGTGTGTGTGTGTGTGTGTGTGTGTGTGTGTGTGTGTGTGTGTGTGTGTGTGTGTGTGTGTGTGTGTGTGTGTGTGTGTGTGTGTGTGTGTGTGTGTGTGTGTGTGTGTGTGTGTGTGTGTGTGTGTGTGTGTGTGTGTGTGTGTGTGTGTGTGTGTGTGTGTGTGTGTGTGTGTGTGTGTGTGTGTGTGTGTGTGTGTGTGTGTGTGTGTGTGTGTGTGTGTGTGTGTGTGTGTGTGTGTGTGTGTGTGTGTGTGTGTGTGTGTGTGTGTGTGTGTGTGTGTGTGTGTGTGTGTGTGTGTGTGTGTGTGTGTGTGTGTGTGTGTGTGTGTGTGTGTGTGTGTGTGTGTGTGTGTGTGTGTGTGTGTGTGTGTGTGTGTGTGTGTGTGTGTGTGTGTGTGTGTGTGTGTGTGTGTGTGTGTGTGTGTGTGTGTGTGTGTGTGTGTGTGTGTGTGTGTGTGTGTGTGTGTGTGTGTGTGTGTGTGTGTGTGTGTGTGTGTTGTATGTATGTATGTATGTATGTATGTATGTATGTATGTATGTATGTATGTATGTATGTATGTATGTATGTATGTATGTATGTATGTATGTATGTATGTATGTATGTATGTATGTATGTATGTATGTATGTATGTATGTATGTATGTATGTATGTATGTATGTATGTATGTATGTATGTATGTATGTATGTATGTATGTATGTATGTATGTATGTATGTATGTATGTATGTATGTATGTATGTATGTATGTATGTATGTATGTATGTATGTATGTATGTATGTATGTATGTATGTATGTATGTATGTATGTATGTATGTATGTATGTATGTATGTATGTATGTATGTATGTATGTATGTATGTATGTATGTATGTATGTATGTATGTATGTATGTATGTATGTATGTATGTATGTATGTATGTATGTATGTATGTATGTATGTATGTATGTATGTATGTATGTATGTATGTATGTATGTATGTATGTATGTATGTATGTATGTATGTATGTATGTATGTATGTATGTATGTATGTATGTATGTATGTATGTATGTATGTATGTATGTATGTATGTATGTATGTATGTATGTATGTATGTATGTATGTATGTATGTATGTATGTATGTATGTATGTATGTATGTATGTATGTATGTATGTATGTATGTATGTATGTATGTATGTATGTATGTATGTATGTATGTATGTATGTATGTATGTATGTATGTATGTATGTATGTATGTATGTATGTATGTATGTATGTATGTATGTATGTATGTATGTATGTATGTATGTATGTATGTATGTATGTATGTATGTATGTATGTATGTATGTATGTATGTATGTATGTATGTATGTATGTATGTATGTATGTATGTATGTATGTATGTATGTATGTATGTATGTATGTATGTATGTATGTATGTATGTATGTATGTATGTATGTATGTATGTATGTATGTATGTATGTATGTATGTATGTATGTATGTATGTATGTATGTATGTATGTATGTATGTATGTATGTATGTATGTATGTATGTATGTATGTATGTATGTATGTATGTATGTATGTATGTATGTATGTATGTATGTATGTATGTATGTATGTATGTATGTATGTATGTATGTATGTATGTATGTATGTATGTATGTATGTATGTATGTATGTATGTATGTATGTATGTATGTATGTATGTATGTATGTATGTATGTATGTATGTATGTATGTATGTATGTATGTATGTATGTATGTATGTATGTATGTATGTATGTATGTATGTATGTATGTATGTATGTATGTATGTATGTATGTATGTATGTATGTATGTATGTATGTATGTATGTATGTATGTATGTATGTATGTATGTATGTATGTATGTATGTATGTATGTATGTATGTATGTATGTATGTATGTATGTATGTATGTATGTATGTATGTATGTATGTATGTATGTATGTATGTATGTATGTATGTATGTATGTATGTATGTATGTATGTATGTATGTATGTATGTATGTATGTATGTATGTATGTATGTATGTATGTATGTATGTATGTATGTATGTATGTATGTATGTATGTATGTATGTATGTATGTATGTATGTATGTATGTATGTATGTATGTATGTATGTATGTATATATATAAACAAAAGAAAGATGATTGGATAGAGTATATACTAAGAAGAGAATGTTTCTTAAGAAGTGAAGATAAAAGGCAGAAAGGGAAGAGGTAGTAGAATGGAGTTCTTGGAAGATGTGATGGTTGGTAATTATCTGCAAACGAAGGACATGTTGGAGGAATCATTTCAGGTGTATGGATCTAGAATCTGTCAGAAATGGCATGAGACCGAAGAAGTGAAAATTTGTTGTATATATATAAACAAAAGAAAGATGATTGGATAGAGTATATACTAAGAAGAGAATGTTTCTTAAGAAGTGAAGATAAAAGGCAGAAAGGGAAGAGGTAGTAGAATGGAGTTCTTGGAAGATGTGATGGTTGGTAATTATCTGCAAACGAAGGACATGTTGGAGGAATCATTTCAGGTGTATGGATCTAGAATCTGTCAGAAATGGCATGAGACCGAAGAAGTGAAAATTTGTTCTGAAAAAATTTCCATAAATAATTACGAACCTATAGTGCCGTAATGTAGCTTTAGCCGACATATTTACTTTGTCGCTATGTTTGAAAAAATCGATCATTTCGGCATTAATAATTGCAGAAAGGCAATGTAAAGTATGTGAAAGAATGACAGGTTATTATAATGGTTTAGTAAGGTTTTCATTTGGTACAATTTCAACATAAAAAAGCTTAAAATCAAACGGTTACTATTGAATGGCGTAGAAATGCCAAGAGTCGAACGTGAAACGAAACAAAATCTGCTAACCAGAGAACGTTTCGAGAAAATTAATCGATATGGATAAGTAATACAGGTAAAGGTTATGTTTCCTTGGGTTCTTGTTCCTGCCCACGTGAAATAGGCTTACGAAGGAGAAACGTTTTTTTTTTTGCTCTTGGAAATCATTATTATTAGGCCAAAACTGTGAATCCTCGCCAGAATGGCATAACATGCACAACATGAACGCTATTAAAACACTATACAATAGTTTTTAGACATAGAAGACCTTAAAACGACAACTCTGATAATAGTGGTTCTTGAAAAATGTAAAATATTGAATTTCGGCCGCCTTGATACAATTGCTATATAGACCAAGCAAATGTTACTCTCGATAATAATTCATTTTATTGGAGGTGTTGGCTCTTTAAACAAAGGTGACGATGGAATTATTATACATATAATATCCCAGATCTCTCTGTCATCGTAACCCTCTTTTAAGCTTAATATCTCGCAAACTAATGAACCGAATTTGATGTGATTTTCAGGATAACATTACGATATAATAAAAATATGTTTTAACGTATTAAACTTGAGATCAAAGACTCTAGAAGATAATTTCCATTTCCTATAAGGTAACACGTAAAAAGGGACATTTCGACGTGCAGGCTTTCATTCTTAATTAGATTAAAATTAGAAAGAATTGACCTACAATCTTCGGATATAAACCATTTTGAAGAAAAGATTATAAAGTTTCTTATTCTGTTCATCTTTTTCCGCCTACAGTTCGACATTTCTCAATGTAAACGTTTAATTCACACAGTTTGAGGAAATCTTGCCATTTTAACGGGATGTTGCCTTGCCTACCAATTCCATTGTTAAACCTCTATATCTAATTATATATTAATTTTACGTTGACGTCTTTAGACATTTGTTTACAATTTATATCGGCGAATTTCTCGAGAACCGTTCGTCATAAAGATATGCGGTAAACGGCGTTTTGTTTCTACTGGCTATGAGGTCCCTGGAAAAATACTTTCGTCTGCTAAAGTGTCCCGGGTTAGAATCCAGGAGACAATTATATTTTCCCATAAGTTTACACCGGATTTTCGATTTCTTAGAGTGCAATATTTTTTTCCTTCATACATTAAAATACGTAAATATGGACCGATTTTCTTCTTTTTTGCTGTATTCGACGGCTAAAGCTTTATACTATCTTATTCTTGCAATGTTTATATGTTACGCGGTGGAATTTCACAGAAACACGCATTCTTTTTCGAAGCTTTGCGGATTTTTCGTACTCATTCCGGGCGTTGCCAAGGAGACTCTCATTGTTGCCTCCGATTCATTTAATGCCAATTAAACCTTCAAATAGACGAAAGAAAAGCATTATTCGCATCGGAATTAGTGAAGCATAGCAACGTAAATATTTACGGATAATTAGTCTGTTGGCTGCGTATGGGAAGCTTTTATAGCTGTGTCAATAACATGTGTATAACAAACAAGTTCCCAGCGAATTGTTTTATTTTAAATTGTGCAATTAATTTCTTTTTTATTTTGTTTCAATTGATACTATAACGTTTTAAAATGGTTACGTTGAGGACTGCCAGCATTTGTTTACAATTTATTGTTAACATCTGTAGATGTGCTAGAAACTTGAAATTTGGTAGATTATAGGTTTCTCTCTTACTCTTTATGTTAAGGTGAGAGGCTTTTTTATTTTAATACTTTGAATTTCATTTATATTTCATTAATTATTCAATAAAAGTTATTTCACTAAACCATTAGTTTATTTAAATCGCATTGAGGATCGGAGATCCGGGGCCACCCTACGAGTCATATTGTTAATTCAGTCCTTATGGGTATAAATGTGCTTTGAATGCTTTTAATACGAGAGAGAGGGGGGTGGGGGGTGAGAGGTAGAGGGGGAAGCGAGAGGGAGGGGGAGAGAGGGAAGTAGAGGGGGGAGAGGGAGGGAAAGAGAGGCAACTATTTTAAGTTTAACTAAAGATAGCCCGTCAACAACAGAATATTCACTAGAAATGTTGTATATGGTAAAATATTTCATATGTAAAAGTGTGATATTAATTATTTTAAATGAAAATATTAATAATCTATCTATAATTCTTCCGTTGATATTTCAACGGACATTACACTAGTTATCAATAGAATAGGAAACTAACAGATAATTATTAAGCGGCATTTCTATATATGGGATTTTAGTACTGTTTATTCATGTAAAACTAATTTTCTCAAAACCAGAAATAATTAATCAATGAAAAGCATCTTAGGTCACTGGAATTTTATACCCGGTTAATGTCGCGTTACACTCTTAAGGCAGAAAAAAAAGCCAACTGATCAGAAAGAAACCGTGCTCTTGACGTTGTCATTCATTCTACGTGAAAAGGATCAACGCCATCTACGTATTGTTTCTCATAATCCGCATCTACGGCCGAATTCAGTTTCCCTTCGAAAAACATTCACCACCGCCGAAAGTCAAAACCGCCACTTACGTAATAAGAATTTTGAGGGGCAGGTCTTCATAGGTTCCGTGGGGTTTCAACCGTGATGAGGGAAAGAGGAAAAAGGGCCGAGAGAGCGATAGATTAAATCTAGTTGCTGATCAAACTAAATCAGTGGTGGGTCCAAAGAGGGGGGAGGGGCAACGGGGGCGATCGCCACCCCCCCTCCTTGGATCTTCTTTAGTGGTAGCAAAAGTGGAAGCCGACAGGGTTGTCATTCATATTAACGAATTTTGTTTTCCTTCACTAATTGAAGGACCTTGCTTCCTTTTATGTTATGGGAAAAATCAAAGCAATAATGTCATTTATACGTTATGATCAAGGAATCAAAGTATTTTGTGAACATTATATATTAACTTTGTAATAAATTTATTTTTGTGATAATTATCACACTATTATATTGTGCTCCATGGTTTATTAATAAAACATAAGCAATAAAAAATACTGAATGTAATTTTAAGAAGGATTTAGTGTATAAATTGAAAATATCCCCATGGAAAAATAGTAATCGCCCCCTTGGGAAGTTTCTAGATTCGCCCTTGCACCAAAGTCAGTGTGACCGAGTGCCACCATCAATTCAGGGGCCAAAAGACGCACTGCATCGAACAGACTTCCTCTCTTTTCCTCTCTCCCCCCTCTATCTCCCTCCCTCTCTTTTCCTCTCTCCCTCATCTATCTCCCTCCCTCTCTTTTCCTCTCTCCCACCTCTATCTCCCTCCCTCTCTTTTCCTCTCTCCCCCCTCTATCTCCCTCCCTCTCTTTTCCTCCACCTCGCTCACTCTCTGATCCTCTCTCCTCTTCAAACCTGAAACCACGCTGTCTGAAAGACAGACTTGCCTCTTAGTCGCATGCGATTATTCTTTCTGGCCTCGTCACCGCTGTGACTTAAATCTTTCCGAGCGCCTTCAACTGTTAAAGGGACATGAAGAGTTCGCATCGCGCACATCTTCCTCGTTTTCCACCTGCAACTTTCCTCGGATCTCGAATTCACGACTACACTACGTCATCCACACTTGGCAGTTAAGTTGCATAGATTTCATGGTCTGAATTTCATCAAAAAGTAAATCGTTTATAACATTAACACTTATGTACCTTAATGCACGTTAATGTGTATTCAAAGAAAATTAAGTTGAAGTTCTTGGAAATACGTTTGGGAAAAATTAAGGCTTCTATTAATTCGATCAAATTTTTCAATCGAATAACGTAAAAGATGCTTGTTTAGCTAGACATGAAAAGTTTAGCCGGTAAATCTATTCGCATTGAGTTTTACAAAAAACAGGTGACCATTGCCGCTTATCAATATATGTAACGTAGTTATTTTTGGAATTAGTATACTTTTATCACAAAGATATAAAGAGCTATTAAAATTATTGATCGTGTTTCTTCGCAAATAAGGTACCTTAACATAAAAAATATTCAAATACATATTCGAATTTAACGTGACTCATAAAAATTTCTGAAGATTCATATAAATTTAGTCTTCGCTTCACAGTCGAAATTCGTTTTCAAATATTGGCTCTCATTTTTTGTGAAATTTGGTCAAACGCCTTTATTCCGACATCGCTTAATACACTCAAGTCGATCGAGAGAACATTTCAAGAAGGAGATTACCTCTCTCGAGCAATCTGGAAATGTTTCTAATCGTGGTAATCCAGATGGTCGAGAAATCGAGTGTTTTATCATCCATTTTGGTTGTCTAGCGACGGTTGACCGCTTTATTAGGCGTAGCATGGCACCGCGATGCGTCGGGCGCGGTCGTAACTCGTCTCCTGCGAGGTCGCCATTTTAAGTTCGCCACGCAGGATGCTCTTCCTCTTCAACGTGATATGCGCCTGCGATAAAATCTTTCTTTCCGGACATCTTTCCTGCTTCGCCATATAAGACGCGGGCGACATATACGAGTTAACGCATGCACTAGGCCATGACGCTAATGGCACGCATTTCGACTGATCAACTGTTTATCTTGATTCCATGCGGTCGAGAAAAATTTAGTAGTTCCTAAAAAATGGATACACTAAAGTTATATCCCTAGTGCGTATAAGCGAATTAATGTGTGAATTCTCGAAACAGTATAAAAAAGCTCCGTGTTGAATGAACAAAATAAGCTATTTTATGCGTATCTTTGGTTGTAACATCAACCGTCGGTTTTAAGACTTTTTGGAATCACAGAATCAAAATAATGTATAAAAATATTTTCTTATTTAATCTGTATGAATTATTAAAAAAAACAGGAACTGAAGCGTTGAGGAATTTTGTTTAAATGCATTACTTTGTGCATCTCAAATTTTACAGATGTTTTTACAACCAGAAAGAGGTTTTTAACACTTTAATTAGCATTGGTATTATGAGTAACTAAGACATTCATCAGGAGAAAAGGAATAGATCAGATGGAGAAATAAACGCTTTCAGCGTTTAGGAGGCTCTGTTTTGTTTTTAGTTTTCAGCTACATTTAAAAGAACGCTCTGCTAAACATGTCTACGAAAATGAATGTTTAAGCTTAAGAAGTACATTTGAAGCGAATTTTTAATGTGGAAAACCCACAAATTCCCTTTAAATATTAAATTTAGAAAGGACTCGAATTAGAAAGTTCATGTAGCTATAGTAATGACAATTTTCCTCGATTTAATATAATATGTGATTATATGCTGAATTTAGGCACATTTTCACTTCTGTAGGTTCAATTGGAAATAATTATGACATATTATAGGAAGTTCGCTAAAATTTAGTTTACAAAAACAATCCTAGGAAATTGTACCCTTGAAATAATCAGTTTGAATTAATACATACAATATTCGAATGCAAAATGAAACTATGATAGCATTAGTCTAATCGAATACTATTCAGAAGATAAAATCGTGTCATTTCCAATTAAATACGTTCAATATAATCCAAGAATGATTCTCTTACTTCTGCTACGCTAATGTGGGAATACTATTTTTTTAAAGAGGCAACTATCGCCTTCTTAGGAAGCGGAGTGGTCGGAAACAGATGAGCATCATTTCAGGTTGTTGCAGCGGAAAGATAAATCCGTCCAATCGCTTTACGAGCAAAAGAACACCTCCGTTAGGGTAGTGGTAAAATATTTCCAAGCTTCCTATAATGCAAAGTGGACAAATCGCGTATCCCAAAATATAATCTTGCTCGCATAAAAACTTTACTACAATGAGCAGGCAAATAAAACACTTTCTAAAGCCAATTGTGCGTGTATTATAATACATAAAATTCCATACAGCTGAAATGCTTCCAAATAATAATTTGAATGTAAACAAGGATTCGCTAAGATCATTGCATCCCAGAGAATTACGAAAAGTAAAATCAAAACATCAACTTTAAGATTGTCTCTACGAACATGTACAACCGCTTTTCTTTATGGTTGAAAATATCGATGGAATACATGACAATTTGCCAAATCATGGGCAAGTAGGAATCGGTCACCACTTTTCTGTCAACTCTTATAGTCAAGAATGTGCTTTCATCCGAACAAATGAAAAACCCTACTCTTACGATCGTGAATTAAACGATCGTCAAATTAGTCCATATCACCCGAAGTTGGAAAGTTAGAATCCCTTGAAAGTCACATTTGATGGCTGCTCTTTTCTCTTATCTAGCTTATTATTGCGTTTCATTATATGCTTTTGCATTAGTAACTTATTTTATTCTACAGAACATAATATACTCGTACAACAACAAAAATTCAGCATGAATAATTAACTCGCCTGGTTATCTTTTGCGTTAAGAATAAAAACATAGCCAACTGTTTTTACAGAAGATCGACAAAAAAGGACCAATGAACGATTGATGGAACTGGAGTGACACATCCAAACTGAAATATAAATTAATTTATTAGATCTCTCACATTAGCCTAGATATAGATAACTGTGACTAACTTCCCACATTGTTCATTAATAGAAAAATTCTTATAATTCCGGAAACGTTTAAATTATCAGCTCAATACCGATTTGCTAAGTATATAACTTTGTTTTTATAATTTTACATAAACCAAAGAAACGATTATCCCGTCTCATATTAGAAATTTTCTTTGTAACTCGTTAACATTACCAATTTTGCCTATGAATATAAACACATGAAGAGGAAAACACTACACAAGAATCTTCCGGGAATCAATTTGGGAGAGGAAAACGAGGAGTGAGAATGAATGAGCCTCGGTCGCCGAAAAGATGCTAATTTCATACCACGGCCATTGTTTGGATCTATAAAAATCCGTTCGGCCCGGACAGTGCGAGCAACGCATCTTTTAAGTTACACGGCGAGACAAGGGAGTGTACCCAAGAACCTCTTGGGTCCCCTCTCCCCTCGTACCCGGACTTCAGAGGAAGGGGTGTGAGGCGGCGGTCGTTAAAATCTCCGGGGCGGAGGGTCGCGGCATGTCACCCACCGCCGGCGCGGAAAAAAGGGCTTTCCTTCGAAGCACAAAATGAGACGCAGGGAATTCAATTCTCACCAATGCGGAAAAGAGTGTCGCTCTCTCGAAAAAGGTTTGCTCAGTTTTTATTTCCCCGCTCGCACTCTGCACCTGCTATTGCGTCCCTCGCCTCATCAAATAATCGTAAAACGGGGAAACGGATTGAAGTTTGTACGCCTGTTTAGCGGGATCGATGGATATGCGACGAAACGCAAAGTTCCGAAATGAGAATATAAAACTCGGCGGTTTGCGCATAGTCGGGACCGAGGTCTGGCAGAAGAGGAGGAGAGATGGGGAGGAGGAGCGAAGAGGGGTGGAGTAGGAAGGAGAATTCGGTTGAAGACATTAACTTTCACGTCCAATGAGTAATATTTACCCAACAGATTGCATTATTGGTTATATATACAAAGAAAAAAGTGAAAATTTTAACACCTTCCAAGAGATGTCTCAGTGAAACCGTATATGACATTCTGTTTTAATTTACATTATTTAGTATGCAGTGATGCAATGCTATAAAAATACAAAAGCCACCAAAACTTTCAAGCGAAGAGTACCATTGAATTATAGATCAAATGCAGATGGTAGGAAGTATATTACTTTTCTTTTCATAATAGATTACGCTTTTCCTGAAACAGAATAGATTAGAAACGACCTTTTTCTTAAAAGTTCACTTTAAATTGAATCGAGATGATTTGGCTCGGAATACAATTTTTATCACATGAAAATTGATCTATCTTAATATTCTGGTTCGTGATTACATCCCATTTAAAAATTGGTACTAAAAGTAGAAATTCTACAATAAAACTCCATAGATAGGACCACTATAACACGGACTCTCGATAATTCAAAAAGATTAATTACGACAGTAAGTCTATGCGTTGACTTGAATTTCCACGCATCGAATTTCTTCGTCCTTGATAGGTGGGTGGCCGTCGGATAGCAAGCTCATGGTTTCGTATTCCGCCTATGATTAGGACGTTTGTGTTTGCCATCCTGGATTAGAAGAAGAATTTACCCACAGGTCTAAATGTCGTCACTAAATACATACGGGTTATTGTTGTTATAATTATTATCTAATGGATACTATTTCTGTCTTCCCTAAATATTCGAGTTACAGAGATTGTGCACACAATAAAAATGAAAGAATCCGAATACGGCGGTATCAGCGAATTTAAAAAAATTGAGATTTCAAAGAAATTAAAATGAATAATTTAAATTAATGTTATTCACAAATTTCATGATAAAGTCCGCATCGCATTTCACAGCTCAGTATATTGCTATTCCATGCCATAAAATGCCATCTGGGCAATAACTGCTTCGAAGTCAATTGATTTTTCGAAGACAGATACGGATTACAACAGGTGCTACAATCAACGTTCAAAGTTAAGTATTCTTTCAGCTCAATAACTCACGAGGTTTCAGTTTGACAAATAAAATAATAAAAATCACAAAAGTGTATGTTAAATCTAGAAATAAACAATATTCATATCGGGTTTGGCAAGTAAAATTACTTAAAAATATATATATTTATTATCACTGTTTATTTTTAGGGCTTCCAAATAACATTATCCCTAAAATTCACTATCCGCCACTGCTTGTGTATTTTATATACATGGTAAAAACTGTAATCTTTTCGATTTATAATTCAATGATCAATAGTGAGATTAGGAGAGGGAATTATGAAATCTGAAACAGAAACAATGGTGAGCGCAACGGATAGCCAACAAGGGAATGCCTAACAGCCATGGAGAGCCTCTTTTCCGCCCTGCGAACGGCACATTAATGAGATAAGTGAAAGTGAGAGGAGACTGGGAGGAGGGGCGTGGCCGTCGGAGGATTGCGAGGGAAGTATATTTGGAAGGAGAAGAGGGTGGAAGAGATAAAGGAAGACAACGCATTATTGAACTCATTCGACATAAAAATATTTGTAATATAAATTTCCCGCTCTTCGTTTAGAAATGCTTAGCGGTTAATAAGAGTTACCTTTGTCTTTTGACTTCTTTACTTGACCGACTACTTTAAACATTTTCGCAGAAACCTTGATATATTTGAAAGTGGTATTTACACGATGATAATTTGAAGGGGAGGGAAAAAAGTCATAATTGCAAAAATAAATTATTGAAAAATAACTTTTCTAATCTGCACCGCAAAAACCACCAAAAATGACTGCGCGCGGTGTAACACTGTTTTGAAGAGATACGCGAAAATATTAAAGGTGTTTTCAATTCAAAACTTTTGGCGGTTGAAATGCTTTATAACGATATTTGTTGTTATGGTTTGAATACCTTTGATTGCGAAATCATACATTAACACTTAAGTTAGAGGAAAGATTATTATATTTAATATTTTAGCGCACCCTATCAAAAAAGATTCTTGTATACCAGGGGTTGGATATTACTGACCTATGTTACTAACCAGGCATAAGATAAAATTAAGTTAAAACAATACAGATTTTAAGATTTTTAAGATTTAGATTAATCGATAATCTTTTACGAGTAGCCTTTTTGCAGAAACTAGGGTTCTCACATTGAAATCGCTTACAAATTATTATATATCGCACATAATTGTTGGCATTTGCTTTAGTATAATTCCCAGATGTAAAAGTGCAATCGAGGGCTACTGGGCGCAACAGAACGCACTTTGCTCCGTGTCAAAACTTTGAAAAACTAATCCTAACAGTGATGTTTTTAAACGCGCCATTTTTTAAACAATGACTGTTAATCGAAGTCATAACAATGATTTCAAAGTCTGTCAGTTGAATTGCTACTATGGAGAATAACGATGAGGGTTTCTTGGACTTTCATAACCATTCGATATTGCCTAAACTCCTCGAGAAAGAAAGGATTGTATAGTCGCCCCTGTTAGTCACTCAGCCGCACAGGGATCTCACCACCTTCTCCACCCCTCATTCCATTGGTGTTACTATTAGAGTAGAAGAGGAAGCGAGGCTTCCGGTCAGCCGCCTCGGAGGTTGTCAGTGGAAACAGAATGCGAGGGAAGAGATACCCTCCGAGCCTCACAAGCCAGGAAGTAAGCCGCGCGTGAAAAATGCTCACAAGATGAGGTAAGAAACTCAACACAAACACACGCACGGCGAGCGGTCGAGGGATGCCAGTAAGACGGCGGCCGTAACATCCTCTATTAATGTTTTGAGAAACTTAAAAAGGCTCGCGTGAAAAGCGATCCGTTTGTTCTCAATTGAAAATATAATAAATGATAAAAATATCGATTGAAAGAGTTAAAAAATATAAATAACCACTCAGATTTGCGAAAATGATATAGAAACAAAAGCGCCTTAAAGAGAAGCGCTCTAAGTATAAACTGAAATGAAGATTGTGGTCACGTGGCATATTTGTCATTGCGTAAGCCGAAGAAAAAAAATAGGAGATAGAAAGGATAGAGATAATGGAGAGGAGTCGAGGGAAAGGGTCGAAGGTAGAAAGAAGGAGGGATGGCCATTGCAGGCGGAATCAGTGAATGGACACCCTCTGAACGAGAAGGGGCGAATGGGAAGCTGGATATATCCCACGCCCATTCTTAAGACGAGAGAGAGGTCCACGAGGGGTCAAAGGGCGAGGCGCGCGATAAAAAGCATCGGAGAGAATAACGGACGGCCATCCTCCCTCGACAGAAATAAGCAAATTCGTGTGCATGTTAGGAGGAAGAGTAGGGAGATCGGAAGGAGGATGGAGGAGAGGGAAGGGCGAGAAAGGGACTCTCTCCTGCACTCGACCGATAGCGATCGTTGAAACGCGCGAGATGGGAGTTCTTGGGCTGCCCAGCAGGGGAACTCTAATTCACGGCCTCAGCCGACAGGGGCTTCAGAGGCGTATCGAAGGATGGAATCGCTGAGGATATAGAACCGACATACACGGTTCTGTTGCCAGCGCCCACGCAAAACGGAGGGTTTCCACTCGATCTGCCCGAGAGGAGGTGGGGCGATGTTGGAAAAGGAACGCACAGCCACTCACACGCATTCAACAATGCATGTGCACTCATGCTTAGATACACTCGCACGCATACCTCACGTAATAAAAGCAGCATGATGTCCATAACTCAGTATGGAGATGAATTGAAATATAAATAAATGATTGGTGAAGAACGGTGATTTAATTTTCGACCATTCTTTCAGGATTGACGTGGCTTTATCCTCGTTTAATTTAGAACTGACCGTCCACAGGAAAGAATATGGTTGGATTTCAGGAGTTTCTCTTCATTCGATTGGCGCGAGGATAAGCGTAGCGAATTTTCGTTGCTTTTTAAAATCTTTAAATCGAGGTACGAAGATGAATATTAATGGGAGAGAGAGAGAAAGAGAGGAATAGAAATCAAGATAAAATATGCAGTTGACTGAAAGAGAGAACGAGAGACGGAAAATGACAATAACGGACACAAAATTAGCAAAAGAGACTAAGATGGGGAGACGATGTTAGGAAAGGCTTTAATAAAAGATAAATAAAAATGACAAGCGAAAGAAATGGAGGGAATAATAGAGAGCTTAGGACGAAATAACGGCGTATGAAATGGAAAAAGAAAAGAATACACGAATAGGTTGGGAGTAGCCGGTGCACACCGGCTCACTCTAAGATATCCGAGCCGAGCGTTGAAATCACCACTTTTCTCTCTTTCTCTCTCTTCTGCGTTCGGAGAGCGGATCTTGGGAGGTCAGACGGAGATTTTTGAGAAAATATTTGCTCTTCCTCGGCTTCTTTTTTACGACTCCTTCCTCGCATTCGACTCACATTCTTTGCCCAAATATACGTCCTCTTGGTAATTTTTTTGAAAGGTCGCTGCTATTAACGGTGTAAGGAAACATAAAATTGAGTCAACCGTATATATATAGATATACATGTTTTTCGGAAATATTGATTGAAATGCTAAAATTTATCTTAGGAGAAATCTTATATTTATAAACGCTGTATTGTTATAAATGAGTCACATAAGGGAGACGCGATGATCTAAAAGTGCGCGTCCTTATCTTAGCTCGCGTCCGTCCGGAAAGCACTTTTTGTATTCCTTTCCCACAGTCCACTTGCTATTTGAGTAAGCACGCGAACTCCGATAGCATGTCAAGGCAAATAATTGCACCCATTATGGTTCAGGGAAAATAAGAGGAGCGAGAAGGGAGGAAGAGAGGGAAGGAGAATGAGAGGAAGAGAGAGGTAGAGAAAGAGGGAGAAAGTAAGAGAGGGTGATAAAGAAGAGATACGAAGAGAAAGGGATAGAGGAAGAGAAAGGGAAAGAGAATGAAAGGAGAGGGAGAGAAAGTGAAGAGGAAAGTAAAGAGGGGAAGAGAAAGAAAGGGATGAAGAGAGGGAGAGAGAGGGGGGGAAAGAAAGAGAGAAGGGAAGAGGGAGAGAGAATGAAAGAGACACAAAGAGACGATGGTAGAGAGTAATGGACTAAAAGTTGGATAGTGTAAAGTAGTAAGAGAAAGGGAGGAAAAGATAGAGAAAAGGAGAGTTGGGAATATGGAGGGCAAGAAGAGGAAAGACGGAAGTAGAAACAAAGTTTTGTGAATTGAGAGAAACTACGGCAAACGTGTGACAAATTTAGTCCTTAATATTAATGAATGCGGGAATTAACACACATTTTTTGTTATTTTCCATAATTTATTTGTACTTTTCATAATTATTTCTTTCTTTTCAATATCTGCCAACTATAACTGCTTTATTTTTTATATAGTCCGCTCAACCTTTTTACTAGTAAAAAGTGAAATTATACTCTTAACGTTTTTCAACAGAATTTCAATGAAAGACATTTTTGATCAAACTAAAATAATTCTCTATAAGACTAAGCAAAATAAGATTGCGAAAAACTAATAAAATGACATTGTTGAGTTTAAACCGAATTGAACATCTATACAACTGTATAGATACAAAATCTTGTGCAATTTTTAACTTTTCTTTAATTTTATAACGGTTGGGAATTTTAAAATACTGATTTTATATATATTGTAGGTTATTTATAAATATTTTACAAGATATGTATTTGAGTTTTTGTCGTGTAGCATTAAGTATAAATTACTTTGCGGGTCGCATAAATGAATCACGCGGACTTAATGCAGCCCGCGGGCCGCGAGTGTGAGATGCCTGCTATAGTCGGTCACTTTACAAGCACCATAAAAAGAAAAGAGTTGTAAGCTTGAGTTTTAAAAATTGAATATCGATGATTCGCTGTCGATGACGACTGTTTTGTAGTCGAATTCTCATCTGGTTTCCCAAACATTTTTATAGTATAGTTTCTCAATTTGCGGAGAGGTGAATGTCAGAGGAAGGGAGTGTGAGATATGACGTTTAGGAATAAGGAGAGTGGAGGAAAGACAGAGATGCCAAAGAGGCAGAAGAAGTGATAAAGAACGACAGATAGGTGAGGGAGGAATGAGGTGGAGTGAAGATGAAACCAGAGTATGGTTAGGAGGGGGAGGGAGGAGAGGGTTTAGGAGAGGGGGGAGGAGAGGGGTTAGGATAAGGCAGAGGGGGGGGGGGAGGGGGGGAGTGAAAAATTCATTTTTCTTATTCAAATCTCATGCATGCCCATCATTTGTTTCCTGTAAATCGGTACCAAAATCGCAACCCTTCTCGACTCAAGTTCTTCTCCCTTAAACTTCTTCCATCCCTTCATCCCTCAACCTCTCTCCCTTTCTACCCCATTCTCCCTCTCTCCTCCTCCCTCTCTCCTCCTCCCTCTCTCCTCCCCCCTCTCTCCTCCCCCCTCTCTCCTCCCCCCTCTCTTCTCCCCCTCTCTTCTCCTCCTCCCTCTCTCCTCCTCCTCCCTCCTCCTCTCATCCTCCCACTACTGGTCCGCAGCAACAGCATCCGGCACACGGGGCGAACAAGTCATCGCCTCTCGGTCACATTCCTCGAGAGCCGATGACGAAGTCTTAACGAGATCGCATCGCTTTAAGAACCTCTTTCGAGAGGGTTGAGGGTGCGGTAGTCAGGGGTAAAAGGGAGGCAGGGTAGAAGGGAGTCAGGGGTAGAGAAGGGGAGGTGGGTGGAGAAGTAGGAGGTATCTCTTCGCCGTATTCGTCACGACGCTAACCCCTAGTGGCACAGGTGCGCGGGATCGCTTTGCGGTTCTCCCACTGCCCCACTCCCCTCTGCTCGTTCGGCGGCTGCCGCACCCGCACGCGCTCAACGTCCCCCTTCTCTCGGTGGATTCCGATCGAGCCGCCCTCTTCAGTCGGAGCGCCGAACCGCCGCGCCTTACCTCTATGGAGATCGTGACCGAGTAACGTGCTCGACTTTCTGTCGCCCTAACATTTATCTCTCTTCCGGTGTTTTCCGTTTGGCAGCGTCATCTCGCGTGCCATCGTCGCCTTCGACTAACGCTACCAAAAGCGCGTCCTTAGCTTCGTCATTTGGAAGGCTCGAACGACGGAGATTTTGCAGAGAATGAGGAAAGAAAGGAATCTCACGAGAGTGATTGATGTTTCACAAGGGAAAACTCGACAGGAATGTTTTCTCTTCATTTTTAAAATTGGGATAAGAGAAGGGATAAATTTCGAGACCTTCAAATTGGAAGGGCGAAGAACATTATTTTTGAGAAAACACGTTTTCCCGTGAATCATACGAATTTTATAACATTGCATTTTCGTTTGCGTACACAAACCACAAAGGAACGAATTTTACCACTTTTTCTCCGAAGCATATTCCGAGATTTCTTCACAAAAACCGCTCCCATCGATCAAATTATTTCTCTGCTACATCATTATTTCTCAACGCAAAAATATCATAAATATCGAAAATTATCCAAACGACCTCTACGATAAGCTCATTCGATGAAGTCGTTCCTATGCGTTCGGCCTAGTACGCACGAGCAAATTCGATTTTTCCGATAGAGTTTGAAAGAGTTCTTATTCGAAATATATTTTGCAAAAGCCATCGAGTGAAATAAATTCGATGATATCGGCGCCCCCTGTAACTAACCCAAGTAGTGGACGTGAGGAAGTGGTGAAAGGGAGAAGGAAGGCGGGCCTCGAGATAAGTAAGGAAGAAAGGGGAATGGAAAGAGGACGAAGAATGCGAAGAGGGCAAACGGAGTAAAGGGAGAGGGATCCAAATGGACAGCGCTATGAGCGGGCATTCAAGAAGTGAACGGAGAAGATTGAGGTTATGAAGTAAGGAATTGGAGAGGGAGAGAATCAGACTGTGTGTCAGGATAATGCAGATGAAAGGTTTTGGAATGGCTGGAATAAATGAAAAATAGGAAAGGAGGAGGCATTTCGTTGCGCGAGAAGGGATAATAGGGGTGCAGAAATAGGACGAGGAAGGTGTCGAAAATGTTCCGGGTTTTTTAGATGCTCTTGCAGGCAGGTAGGTACAACACACGTGCTTCGAAGAAATCCTCCGATTACGAATCTCACACACTTCACTGTGATTACACTGAAATGATCTAATTTTCTTTTATTCTAATATGGAAGTAAGATGGCTCCGATAATACCATTGAAACTGTCAGAAATGTATAGTTACTTTTCCATAAATAGCCATTATTCGTGATAAATGGTACAAAAAGAAGGTAATACATGAAATTAATGTTTTACTTATTTTTATGTTTAATTGGTTTATATAATCGTAATGTGCTTTTGATAAAGAAGTAAAGAAGCGCCAGGGAAAACACTTGAATAGCCCTTCACGGTACATAAGAAAAACTACTAAAATTATATTTTTCTTAGTTTAGACAACGTAGGAGATTGCTATTTGGTTGGATAAATGGGGATGTTTAAAAACGCTATCTCTTTGATATCTAAGAAATAAATATAACGACAGTAAATTAAGCTTCTTAAGGGGAGTAATGGCGTAAAATACATTAGTAGCCGCCTGGATAGAGGATTATAAAGGCAATATTAGCTTAATTAATTATTTAATTCGAAATGAGTATCATACGAACAGATACAAATCAATATTTTTAACGGTAACATTAAATTAATGTGAAAACCTTTCATCTCCTAGAAATTGAAAGTTTACTAAATGTCTCTACTCAAAATATAAAACAACAGTTTAGAGTGAATTCCATTAATATCTTCCTTATTTCGTGACCCCTTTTATTGTGAAAGTTCCATTCGATGCTGAACGTTATGCACACGCTCTAAAAAGACTAATCAATCTTTCAAATTAGATCAAATTTGCATGTTGGCATTGGTCGCATAAACATATTGAATTTTTTAGACCCCTTGGCGTAATGAATTCCAATTTTTATCATGTACCAGTTTTGGAGCGGGCGACTCTTCGTCCTTCTTCAAGTGGTAATGAATATGTTGTGGATACAACTGTTTTTCGCCAGGTCGTCATGGCGGGATGCTCGTTACTTCCGACTTGTCTGCCTTGACCAATATGTCTTCTGTTAGTTATTACTCGGTAAGATTTACATTGGACGTAATCACTTGCCTAAAATCTAATTAACTTCAATTCATAGGTCGCTTTAGAAGATTTTGTTCGTTAAAAGAGCAAAGATGATAATGATTGATTTGATCACTTTATTGGTCATCGTGCAAATTTATCATCCGAAAAACTTTTACAGAAACACTTAGCTCATTTGATAAGCTGCTAACCCTGTGACTTCTTTTCGAAACAAATATGATTTACATATTTTCCTCTCCGAGTTGTTCCAAACTAATTTAAGTTATTTTTTACCTCTATACCCACTATAAAGAAGGAAGCAGAAAAAATGAATAATTACGCCCTCCAAGGAATAGAAACGTATCCACAATTATGATGACCGATATAATTCGAAATCGATTAAATTGTTTCGAATTTGAGTTTGAAACGAATATTAACGGTAAGAGGTTGAGTGAGAATTTTCAGCGTTATCCTCATTCCTAGAAAACGATTAAATGGTTAAAAATAATTAAATGAGAACTTAGAGATTCAAAGACACAACTCTAATGCGAAGGAGCATAAATGATAAAAAATATAATAGTATTTCGGAAAATTACCAAAAGACGGGGTTCTTAAAATCCGAATCTGACGTTTTTCTTGCTCAATAACGTCACTTGACCGCACGGAACCGATTCATTTCTCGCAATATTTTGTCCACCGATTCTCAGAAGGATAAAGTCGATAGAAAGCGTCCTCAATCCTATACTTTAACAAGTCAAGTGATAATTACGCAGAAGTAAACTAGTACATGCATTTTTTTGGATTTTAAACTACCGAAAATCCTTCGGTGCCCTTTGAAATCGTAATTACGACGCCATTCTTTGGAAACAATTATTAACTCTGCCCGCTCATCGTAAACAATTTCGTAAATTACTTTTGCGGATGGCTATTTTTGAATTAATTTATGTATTGATATTGATCCATTGATCGTTTTCCTGAGTAAATGAACAGATGGTACATACCAAGAGAAATATTTAGTACGTGTATGTGCATAAAAATATCTGAACTTCCTTTACTGCTATTATTACGAACTACAATTGACATTATTTATAGGTAATTAAAAAATTATAATTAGCTTAAGCGAATCACAATAAAGTAACATTGAAATATTTTCGTTTTTGTGAAAATTGAAAGTCTTCTATTTTAGGAACTTGCCTCGTTTTAAGATTAGAAGTTGTTAGTCTGATTATGTTGCTTGTCCCAGTCCAAGTTTCGGCAATTTGGCAAGACAACTGAGTAACCGACTCATGGTCATTGGTATCCATGTCAACATATGGGGTATTTCTTGACTATTCTGATTTCAGTGCATTTGGTTTCCCACGTTTCTAATTCTTTATCAAATCGTTCAGCGGAGTTTCTGGCGAGTATCTCTGAAATATAAATTACAACCTTACAACTAGCATATGCATAATTCATATCAAAGCCGTAAAAAGTGAGGTAGATACATTTTATAACTACTTATAATAAATATTTGTAATTTTTCTTTGAATTGTTTTAAAGACATTATAAATAAGATGCAAATATGGCTTTTATGGTGCCATTAACACGCTTATTATGAAAGCCTAAATTTAAAAATTGTATCTGAACCAGTATTTAATAAAACTAAGCCTTAAGTTATCAGCATCGCTAAAATGTTTTAAGCTTAATCACTACGATCAATTCCAACCACGTTATATGAATTTCAAAATAAGGTAAAGTCCCTTTCTATCTGCTGCTATTGCATTATGCCAGAATAAAAAAAAATCTACCTTATGCATGAAATGCTGTTTATACAATAATAAAGCTACTAATTTCGAGTTATCAATTACTTGAAATTTAAATCCATCAAAAATCGATTACAAAATGAAAATATAAAAAGTTAACCATGCCACGAAGTAACATGTTATCCTACGGATATACGCCTCCCTTATATATCGATTAAGGCCCAAAATCGGGATCGTTCAAAGAATCCGACTTAGTGAAAATAAACCTGTTGCGAGGCGCTTTGACTGGGAAGTGAAAATCGTGGAGAGAAGTTCGCGGAAGATTCGAGGTGATGGCAGCAGCAGTCAAGAGCACTACTCCTCTGGGAAAGGAGGCGTACGTTTCCCGCTTTAACTTCCCACTCCACCCCTCCTCTCTTTCCACCTTCTCTCTTTCCCCATACGGCATGAAAGGGGGCGGAGGGTGAAGAAGACCTGGCGATCCTCCATCCTACCACCAACCGGCCCATCCTCCCTCCATCCCTTCCGACACCACTCCCTCCCCTGCTGCATCCCAAAGGGCTCTCGGGCTCAGTGAGCTCATTCTCGCGTGAGTGTTGCCGCGCGACGCAACGATCGAGCCGGCCGGCCGGTCGACTTTAACGCTGGTGACTTCAACGCCTGCATCGACTCCCAGTTGGAGAATATCTCCGAGTGAAGATACATCGACAAGAAGATATTTTGGCGACCGGAAATAGATTTCAATTGCCACGTTACTGGATACACCTGTCCCCGCTTAACAGTGCGACAAAGTAACGCTGACCGATTTGGAACTCGGTGCTAATTTAGTGAAGATTTTCGTATGTGTGAAAGCAAGCATGGACCAATTTCTTAGTGGCACAACTTGATTCAGGAATGTTATTTTCGCAATCAATGGAATCTCTATTAGTGTAACTGTAACAGCGAATTCTAATGGACTACACAATGGAGACGAATTTTACGTGCAAATTATGAATCTATCCCAAATATAATTTTCGGCTGTGTATGTAATTTTAAAGATAAATACGCATTTCTTACACGTTACGGTTAGCATCTAAGCCCTAATTTGCACTAAAATCCACCTAAAGTTGGGCATATGACATATAAGTAAAAAAGGAGCATTTTAATATTAATCATATAACTCAGTGAATGGGAAATTTTGAATTTGACGCAGTATACAGTTGAGATTTGTTGGTGAACGTAACACTAGCGCCGAAGTATAAAAACGAAAGTGATCCATAAATTTCGAACAGTTGAACTCCATCGGTGATTAACTACGCCCTATTCAACAGTCATTAAGCGGACAAGAAAAACCGCCGCCTTTTTTTTTTTTTTTAAAGAACCGATCTACACTCTTGTGTTGCCGCCGCGCACTAATCTTCCTCTTTGATGCTGTGGTTGATGTTATGGCTTCGAATGCACCCTGCAGTGTCGCGTGGGGATAATCGAGAAGAGGCGTAATTGAGTCGACTATTCCGGCAACAACGGCGACGGAGGATTAAGGGCCCCTCGATAGTTCCGTTCCGCCGGCCGTAGCTTCTATCTCCTCCCGCCTCGCTGCCGCTGCCTTCCTCGGTCACATTTCATCAAGAGAGACTTCAACGCTCGAGGTAACTTTAATTTATCGTCTAGTCCTCACACCACAATAAATAAATATTTTTAAAGCCTAAATTACTTTGTGTTTTGATCATATAACGGAGTAAACGTTTAACATATATATTCAAATGAAAAAGTACTTTTAAAAGTATCTATTAGTCATTATATCCTCTATAGAAAAACATTATTACTTCAAATGAGTAAATTTAAAATAACTTTCCGTTATCTCAGTTTATTAGCGTTTACATTGAATATTAATTCTCTAATAGAAAAATTAAGCTTAATCAATCAATAGGAATACATATTTACATGCACTCTATTCCGATTGAGTACATCAATGTGACTTATTTTTTAACTATACATATTTTCCAGTTAAACTAAACAAAAATATAGTTTGACAATTTCATGAAATAATTTATTTTGTGTAACCAAAGGAATTACGAATGTATTATATTTTGTTGAAACTGAAATTTAAAAATTTTTACCACTCAGCTTGAACCCCTTGACACATTCCTAGTATAGCGTAACTTTTACAAATTTTTATTTTTTAAATTACATAAAATACAACAAATTTCTAATCTTTAAAACAACTAAGAGCAAAAATTGGCATGTCAAACTTCTTTGTAGCGTATGTTGAGCAAACAATAAACTTTGCCTGAATGAAATTTTCAGGATAAGCATAAATTAACATGATAAAATAAAGCTATCTCATCAGAACAACACACCTCCATTAATGAATTTCAACTTCTTAAATGAAAATCGCATTGACTAGAGATTAGTGTAACATGACGCGATACATTACTAATACTTCATTCATAATAATCTTCAAACCCTCCTAGATATGATTGTATTAAATTATATTTATTTCGACCCTAAATTCATATTACTTCATCACTTTATACGTGTAAACGTCTCGCGTGACCATCCTAAAAGTCAAAAGAATGGTAAATGTGCTCATTAAATTAATTACGCACTATGAGCATATCTTTAATTTTGATGGATATAAATTTATAATTAAATCACGATAAGAAATATCACGGTTCTTTAAAATGCGTGGAATAAATTTCCTTCAATAAATATCTCATATAAATTTAATAATTATAAATGCATACCATTTACTTAAATTATGTCTGAATAAGTGATAATTCAATACCAATATTGCAATAGCGATGGCAACATTGGTTTATGCTTCAAGACAACATTACAGGTGTAACAATGTACATTTAAACGTTAAAAAGTACTTTCCTTGAATTCCAGTTATGACCACTTCCACGTTTAAAATATTTCAATCGATTAAATGTTTACTACACATCTTACAAATATTTGTTAACCTTATTTACCATGTAATTCAAAACAGTATGAATACAGCGTGGATTATTGTAGGAACAACCTTTTTATTCGTCAAATAAATATATCAGAAGACTCCGCAATTCCGAGCCAGAATCAATGCCACTCAAATGGCGGATTGTCATGCTATACACTCAATATCCAGCAATTTAACTCTAGGCTTTCACGTAAAATCTAGTCTGCTTGAAGGTGAGATTAATAATGCCTAAAACAAAGATTAATTGAGGGAGTTTTGGGCGCCTCCCTCTTCCTTCCTTTTCCTCCCAACTCACCTCACAACCCATTAGAGTTCATTAGAGTTGAGTCGCTAAGGGGAAGAAAGAAGGGAAGAGGAAGAGAATAGGGGAGAACCCCGCAGGGACAAGTGAACAGTTAATCCCCACACTCCTCTGAGGGAAGCAACCCCTGCGGGGTTAACCCCACACAGGTGAGAACGATTTATTCCTCAATCTGAAGTTCAAAATTAATAAAAATTTAAATTTTTCCATAAATCATAGGAGTACATATACGAGTAGGTAAGACACATGGACGTTATTCTGAAATTCGATGCCATATCTTTATTAAACTCGTATTTTTTTAATATATTGAAAGCCTATTCCTTAATATCAAGAATTCCTTTTCATTTTTGACAATGAGAGGGATTCTGAAAATATTGATTAGACTACTGAAAGAACGATCGCATTTTGACGTGTTCGTGTATAAGTCCCACTGAGTTCTGTGTTGTATTGGTGCAGAGCATGTCTCCAAATAGACGTGTTCGATGCATTATCGTCTACTAAATAACGAGACTGCGTTCAAGTTGTTTAACGAGAACACTGTAACGTGTGATAAATTCATTCTTAAAATGGTAAACGACATTTTCTCGTATCTGGGCATGTAAGCAGAGTAAATTAAAAGTAGAAAGTATTTATTTCGGATCTAATTCATATAGTACTTTGTAGTATTCGGAATTCAAATAATACATTAAACGTATAATAACTTTTATTGCTTAAAAGATACACGCAACTATAATTAGCATGTCTACAATATTACGCCATTATCAAAAATTTAATCTATTTTTGAAGATAATAATAATCAAGTCCAATATTTATTCAAACATAGGATACATTCAAAACTACCGTCTAATCGATATAAGAATAATACGTCAACTCGAATAATTTTATTGCAGGAAAAAATATATTTTCATCAGAAAAACATAAAAAACCGGAAAGAAAATAGACATATCAAGCGTAATCCGTTTGTAATGTGCACCTTGCGTCAAACCACTGAGATCGGTTTTGTTTTCTGGAGATACAGAGTTGAGAGAGCGTCTTCAGAGAAATTGAGCTCGAGTCATAAGAGTCCCTCCTTTCCTCAACTCATCCTAGAGACGGTTTTAAACTCTCTCTAATTGTCGGACAGGAAAATCGATGGCACACATCCATATATCTCCTTTTGGCCAACTTTCACGGGCACCCCAACTCCTCTCTCTTAAACTCTTCCTCTCCCCTCTCCTCACGTGAAGCACCCCATTTCACCTCACAAACACACCCTCAACCCCCTTTGCATGTCATCTCTCTCTCTCGAGGACTTCCGAAGGCGCTTCCGCGTCTCCAATAGACGGGGAGAGAGAGAGATTAAAGAGAGAAACTCCAAAGACGTCTTGTTCTAATAGAAAACATCTCCACTCATATCTAGATGGGAAGACGCTACTGAGCGTTCAAATGAAGAACTAACGTATTTTCATTATGGCCGATAATCAAAAGTTGGAGCGCGAAGTAAGAAATTTCCTCTGTTTTTTAAAAATCGGAGTGCATGTTATTACTCTTTAATTATATCTTAAACCATTTATGAAAAACACGGGAATTTTCTCTATATTATGAATATATTACCTATAGTAATTGCTTCGAATGTTCAATAAAAAAAGAAGCGAATTACTTTTAGTATTTTTACATAACTGTAAATTGTTACATTTGCTATCGAGTACATTTATTTTCATTAAAGTATGCTCAACACCTACTCGTGAATTCTATTCAATTTTTCGTGCTAATAAAAATGCAACAGTTCACTGAAACATTAAAACTATCACACGTAATCAATCAAGCAGTCTAAGTGATCTGCTTTGATGGGGGCGTAAAATTCCTCCGATGTCTCAATCTTGTGCTGTTGCTCCATGTGCCGTTATTATAAGAAACCTAATCACAAATTATATTTTTATGTCAAATTATGGATTTAATAAAATATATTTTACTTTCACGGCCTTAAAATTCTTTATTTTGCATAAACAAAAAATTCGTCCTTGTTGACATTTCATCAATCGTTTATTCTAGTCTAAAAAATGCTTTCCATGTAGATCAATTTAATCATACTTACAAATACAATTCAAACTCATGAAAACTGATAAAATTCCGAAACATTTAATTTTCCCTGATGAGTGAATCCATATCGATCCTCAGGAGAACGGTTCGTTCTGATTAAAATGATTTTAAAGGCAAAATATATTTTTAAATATCAATTTAACCAATATAAAATTTCTCCCCGACTTCAAATGGAGACGCAATTTTTAAAGTGCTCCAGAAACGTGATGGAGCAATAAATCTAAAGATATTACCAAATATAAAACTGTAGTCGACAGTTAATTATAATTTCATTAGTACGAAAATGGAGCCAATGAATTTTCTTATGCTTTTCCTCACGAGCTGATTCAATAAATTTACAGTTACATGCAAATAAAAAGCAATACTATTTAGGGCCCAATCCTCGTTTTCTAATAATGCAAACCGGAAAATAATTCCTGATAACCAGTCAGTAACCAGTGTGAATGTCTTCATAAATTTTTCCCCCAACAAGAAAAATCGAACTTTGAAAGTAGCAAAATCTGAATCTGGAAACTGCACTTCTAAATTTCACAATTTAACCGAGCAACACGAGTTTACGAGCATTTCACTCTGATCTGAAAAACACATAACTCGCACAAATTAGTGGTTATTTATTCTATAATTCGTATAATTTTTCTTTTCATATTAACCAAGCTTAGCACAAGATCAAAGTTTTGTCAATTAGTACTTTAACGCATTTATTTTGTACTGTTATCAATATAATATGCTATAGATAATATTATGAAACCAAACAATTATTCATTGTACGGGGGACCTACCTTCTTCATAAGGAGGAATGGTTTTGTACCGATGGACAATTTTCCATTGAATCGTGTTCGGTGTTTTTGACACTAATCATTGACAACATTCTCGGAATTACTTGGCGCCGAACGATAATGGTCTCTCTTTCAACGGATTTTCGAGAAACTTCGCTGCATCGTTAGTCGAGTAAATACGTTGGAATCGTAAGCAGCTATTTTCCCTTTCCCTGGATTGCTTTTCTTGCCTTGTATTGACTCCGTTCGACCCGCATCCTTCATCTAGCACTGAGCCTTTTCTATCAAAGCAGCGGAACTAGAACTTTTAAAATCACAGCAATGCGAAGGAGATAATGTTTTGGAAAAGCCCCGTGTTTGGACGGCGTATTACATCGAGGAAACCTAAAAGTTACTAAACAAACTCTGCAGTGCATCCCATTCGGCTTCATCCGCATTCCAAATCACGTATATCCTTTTCAAAGTGTCGTGGAGAGATGTGGGACGCTACCTGGTTTGTTTGCTGAGTCGTGGCAACGGTTCTGACCGCCAAAGAAGATGGAGGCAGCGGCGAAATATTCCACTCTTTAATGAACTTGTGGCAGCGTGTAGAACGGACCGGATGATCCGCGCCGTGCAGCCTCCCTCCTCCTCCTCCTATCTCCACCCCCTCCCCCCCTCTCTCTCTCTCTCCATCCTAGCCTTTTGATTTCTTCGTCTATCTCTCACTCCATTCCTCACTCTCTTCGCTATTCACCTCGCCTTTACTCGATTCGCCATTCCCTTTGCATCCATTAACATTTCCCTCGCTTCCTCCTCCTCGCTACCGCTCTCTCCTTTTCAATTTCTCTCTTCCCCACTCTCCTCAAACCCGATCCTCTCCATACCTGCGCTTATGGGTCGCCATTTTGAGGAATAAGGGCGATCCGTGGCCCAAACCATGCTAATTGGAAGAGTAAACGCTTTGCGACGCCACGCGTTCCATTTTTTCTCATTCCCGAGAGATGATGGGTTGGTGGCCCAGTTTACCCAGACACCGCCCACACGCGACACAAGAGCACTCGAGCACTCCGGCGAAAAACACGTCTGAAATGGGAAGAAGACAGATAGACACACTCATAAACACGGGGACACACACACACGCCCAGCTACTTCGCTTACCTTCTCCCGATTTTGACCCAGTTTAAAAATATGGTCGAAGGCATTATATTGTCCGTTGATTCTACTTTGAAAGTGGATTTATCATTAAAACAAACATCTTTATTATGAGTGCGATGTTTTTAGTTGGTCAGAAAAAATGAATTCACGACCGGTTAAATAAATCGAACGGTGCAAATTATTATTTACGGTAATTTTCGTGCTAACTCTTTAATGAACTCGTATTTTACGGGCACTCCTGTGAAATTTCGTCTCCCAGTTAAGTATGCGATCGAAAAAGTCTGTCCATCCAAGTCCATTAGACCACAATTTACGCTATTGAAAGAGAGGGAAAAATCCTGTAAGTTGCTATTGAGATATCTATGTTCTAGAAAGCATCGCAATGGCCAGTCGAGTGTCATATATCAAAAGGATACACAATGCGCCTTTAGAATAACACCTAGTGGACGTTATACTATATGCTGTAAATAACAAAAGACAATACGTATTAATCACAGAAAAGTTTCTTGAAATATACCAGTATATTAGGGCTCGCGTGTCGTTCGTATCACGGAGAATTTACAAACAAATTAGGAAATTGTAGAGTAAAATAAATAGGAGTGCTTCGGTCGATGAAGTAGGTATTTGAAGCTAAAGGATATACTCTGAACGAACGCAAACCATAAAACCACGACCCGATTATGTCTCTCTGTGTACTAAAAATTTCTTCCCTCTCCTAAGTGGGTGCTTTAATAAAGCTGTTTATGTAATTGTTTATATCGGTTGCTACGAATATTGTTTTTGTGGACAAAAATAAAACAGAACGCATGAAACTTCCTGTTCAAATTGAATCACGAATTTATTGAATGTTTTTCTTAAAAACGGATATCCATTTTATAAAAATAAATGAGCCAATAAATATTTAAACTAGTTTTAAAAATATTATTTGATTTTTCGGCATGGCTAATATTTTACGACGGAAAGTTTTTTTTTGTTTCTAGTATAATGGCACTCCTGAGTGGTTTACGTGAACCATATCCATGATTATCTTTGTCCAGAAGTCCTTAATACCCAATTTCATGAAAATCCGTTCGGTAGAAGCCGAGATTGAACATGCGAACGGAAGGACTGACCGAATCTAATAGGCGCTCACGCTGAAAACGAAATTCCCCTGGATGGTATTTTTACGATAATTTTGTCGTTTGTTTCAACAAACTCGCCGTTTATTAAAGGATTTTAAGGACGCTTAGCAATAGTAAACGAAGCCATTGATGACGAGAAAAATGTGTGGTTTACTCGATTCGACATCACGAGCATATTTGGACTAACTGAAGAAGAATTTCCATAGCTTAATTAGTTTTCGAGGGAAATCAATAGAGCGACTCTACCTAAGCAAGTTAAGCCAAAGTTAATTTAAGAATTAATGTAGTGCTCGATTATAATCACTGAAATTGAAAAAAACTAAATTTATTAATCATTAGCGTTGAAAATGTACAATCCGCCCATCACGTTTAATTAGCAATGACCTGCAGCATAAGAAAATTCAATTAAATTTATGGACAGAACTCTAAAATTGCATTCGATAAAACATCCATAAACCCTAAATTGAACACTACTTAAGTGACATGTATCTTTTTTTCTCTCTTCAGATGAACCAGCAGTGCAAGGTGTGCGGTGAGCCGGCCGCTGGCTTCCATTTCGGAGCGTTTACTTGCGAAGGGTGCAAGGTAAGCTATTCACTCATTGGTCAATGAAACCTATCACAATCGAAAATCCGATTAGCTGTTTAAAAAAACGCAACTGCCTGTTATAAAAATACGGCAGTACACGGACATACATTTTGTTTAAACTACTTCCGGTTATTTAATTTTACAAGATCCGGTTAAACCATCATCCCACACTTTTGCGATCATTTCGGCTCGAACATTCCATATACATATATATAAAATCTCCACTTCACATCTTTAGAAGTAAGTGTCCAAATGAAAAATCATCCCTTCAACCATGGTTCCCTCTAAGCTGCGCGAAGGCGCAGCAGTTTTTGAAGTGCCGCGCACTAAATTTTTCAAACACGAATGTGTTTATCTTAGGATATACCCGAAGAGGGCCGCGCCAACCCGGGCGCATATCTGCGCATTAGCGCCATGTAGGCGCGCATAACGATATTCATTCCGACCATGGATGAAGTAAATTAAGAGGGAACTACGCCTTCGACCAATAGAAGGATAGAAAAATCTCTCTCGCCGTGTTCTCGTTACGGCAGTAATTGCAAGTTGAAGATCCGTTACCACTGTATTCAAACTAGTTTAATAGATTTTAAAACATAAATCGTTTTCGATCTTGACGAATGCAGAATCACAATCTACATGGGCTTATAAATAATTTTGTCTATTTAAGAAATTAAATTCCTTATTAACGGAATGTTCTCCGTCTCTGTCTTACGTTTGCTGTCTTAATTGGCGATAATAATACACTCATGACCTTAGAAATGCAACACATCCGAATAACCGGAATCATCCGAAAACCGGCGATTTTAAAGGCTGAACGATATTTTACGAACGCTTATAAAATTCAAGAAAACTTTCCAGAAACAATTGAAACTGCGTGGCATTAAAAATAAAGGGAAATGAATTTGGTGCAAAGAAATCTCCCTCTATCGTTAGAAGCTCAACTTCCGAAAACGAGTATTATCATCACGCAGCCCTTGTAAGCGGAGAAGAATACGGTTTAGTAAAGAAGTAAAACAATTTCCTTACTCCCTATGCACTTGATTTTATAATTTATGGTTAAGCTATGTGTATAAATATATTGCTCAAACATCGGCAAACTCAAAGTCTCAAGTTTACCGGTTATTGTAATTTGTACTCTACCGTGTTCTAACATGCTAAATTGAAAAGCTTAATTTGAATGTTAATATTATGAATATAAAATTTTTAAATCATGGTGTGACTCTCACAGTTATTTAAAAGGAATAACTGTAAAGATTATTCGCTTGAAATGTGTGCTTAATAATTTTCGGAAATTAATCGTTGGAACAATAGCACACAGATTTAAATATTTCTGTGATATTTTCTTAAAGTTATGTCTGTTTGAAATCAACACGAATGATTATTTTGCAATTGACGCTCGCCACCGCATAAAAAGTACATATATATTTACAAATTATTTTACAATGAATTCCACTTCATTCCACCTAAATGCCCCTTTAAAATGCCATTTATGCTAATCATTCCCGAAAAAACAGATAATTCTAAACTTGTAGTAAATTGATTTGATAAACGTGTATTCCATATTTTAATAGGTATTGGTGGGTAAAAAGTCATAAAACGTCATCAGTTAATTCATAAATTTCTATGGCCTAACTGTTGAATTTTGAAAATAACTTTTTTAATTGCATCGTTAAGATGAATATTTCTCGTAATAAGACTTTTTTGGTGAAAAACAATACATACGCAGAATCGATTTAATATGTACTAATAAATTATTTACATGAAAAAATTAGAATTTCTATTAAAAAGTTTATTTCAATGCTAAATATGAATACTATAAAACTAATACTTATATTTCTTCTAAGTTAAAATTCTACAAGTAAAAATCTAATTTGCTACAGAAAATTCAACTAGGCGCCATAAAGAGTAATACAGAATTATCACGAGAAATCCGCGTAAGTTAAAATTAATCTAAAGAATAATGTTGGCTAAAATTTTTAATTAGGACCATTTGAAAGCCTGATTAAAATAAGGATGTCTCTTCAACAAGGTTATCGAGTTGCCAGTTTTATTAATAAAATAAATTCCCTTCTCTTCTGTAGTTATTTTTTTCACTGTGGAATTTAGCGACTTTTAAAGGAAAATTAAACGTAAACGAAGAAATTACTATCAATGAAGCAGCTAGTGATACGTGAAGTAAGTCATTAAGTATTTATAAATGAAACCGCACGATTCTATGTCAGCCTCTCTAAAAAAAGTTTTAATCTTGCATTTTCCACCAAAAAGAATAACTTAACATTCAACTTTAATATCTTTCCGAATCAACAAGTTCTTGCGATGCGCAAAACCACCTTCGTCTGATTCATCTAATCACACTGATTACGATTTGATAAAATAGTTTTTAAAACAATTGCTTGTAAATACCACACAACTGATATGAATTTTGGGTACGTTCATAAAATCAATAAACATTTTAAGGCAAAAACAAAAGTCATCATTGTACACTAATAGGTCAACCAAAATTGATAGATTACCGGTAAACACTGTTTCGCGAAAGCTAAATCATATCCGCCCTTGCCCTATTGCATTTTTTAAGTAAAAAAAATGTGTTCGATGTCTCTTTAAGGGCTACGTATTTCTCCGCCTCAAACGGCATTTCTCCTAAGTCTAGGTACAACACCAACTCACGGCGCTGCATTTCCAGTTTAGATTAACTTGCGAACTTTCTCTCCACTCCATATTCATATACAAGGAGAGATTCATTACACGATTGGTGTGGAAACTAAACAACAGTTATCTCACATACTCATCCCTGATTTGAAGCGGAGGCAATCTTGCGACATAACTTGTAAACTATCGAAATACTTAAATCTTATTATTCCAATTTGCCGCCGACAACATTATGATTTTTCCACGTAATAATTTTATTGTAATGTTTAACATTTTTTTAAGGCACGAGCACACAAACCATTTGTATAAAAATATTTTATCGATATAAGCAAAAAGTATGCTAAGTGCACAAATAAGTTTCGTCGTCACATTACAAATGTTTCGTCCTGATTATCAGAAGTGTCAGGGTACTTCAATGAGTATAAGTTCTTTCACGTTCGAAACAGAGGTCCATTTGGACCGTTCAACCATTTACAGCGCAATTTCTAGAAAAACGGTGAAATCCGAGTGAATGTGCGAACTTAAAATCAATATCCATACTTTGGCTCCATGTACAGATACATGCATGCCGCTACAACGTTTAAAAAAAAATTCGAAATGTGTTACTTTCCATATTTAAAAATCCGAGGGCTTCAATTCTCAGCGACTCCGCATACATTTAAGAAATATTGTAAAAATTTCAATGTTGAATTAATGTTCTTAACCTCTGGAACGAATCGCACGAATAAAACAGTAAACCCTTTAGGAAATGAATCTCTTAAATAAACTATTAGAGTTACAAATAAGTCCTCCTCAGTGGTGAATCATTCGCCATCAAATCCGTTCCACCATCTTCCCTTAACCCTTCTGTCCTCTCTCTCTCTCATTTCATTTTTACTGGTGAATGTGTGGGATATTCTGTTCTCCATAAAAACTAATCCGTCGCTCTTCTTTTTCCCATCCCTCGTCTCCTTCACTCGCAAGACCGTTTTGGTGCATCTCGGTGTACCATTTTGTGCCTCGGGATAGATAATTCCGTCACCTTTCATCCTGGCGGCCTACTTACCACAGTAGGATTTGGCAGTGCTGAAGTCGTACAAAATCGGTACAACATATATTGTACAAACTTTCTCATATACTAATGCGTCGTTTAGCTATCTTTAGAAAAATATGAACTATGTAGAATTATTATAAACATCAACTTAAATAACTATACGAAATCTGGTGAAAATCGTAGGAGCCGTTTTTTAGACAATCCAATTGTTGTTAAAGTTGTCCAAGAATAAACTAGCCTTATATTCATTTTTTGAGAAATATGAAGCATGTAGTATTATTGCAGACGCATACTCAAGTAACTGTACGAAATTTGATCAATCAAAATCGTTAGAGCCGTTTCTGAGAAAATCAAACTGTTGTTAAAAATGCGTAGAATAAACTACCCTTAATTATTGATCAATGTCAACCATTTCTTGATAGCTTCTATTCTGTATGAAAAAATGACTAAGTACGAGATTTAATTCATTTTCGCTATACCGTTTAGGCTCTACAGCCAAGAACAGACAGACGGCATTGCGAAAACCACTTTTTCGGATTCAGGTACACCTAAAACGTATATTTCCGTCAAAATCTCGAGGTCGAATTTTTTCGCGATCACAGTACTTTCTCAATATACTTCGTATATGAGAAAGTAAAAAAAAACAGAGTGTATACTCTATACTAAATTAAAATTTTGAGGGAGGGTTTTTTTAGAGCAAATTACACGACTGTAATGTTACGATGCCAGGAGAAAACGTATGGACTGTATATTTTCAATCGACCTGTATATTTTTTCATAAGGCGTTGGTATACGCTATTTGTTCGAAAAAGCAGAGGATATACCTTATTCATTCGAAATGCCACCGTATACTCTCCAACACAGCACTGGGATTTGGAATCATACCCGTAAATGGAGTAAACGAACTTCCTCGAATGCCATTTGGGCAAATCCATCTGGTGCTGCACACTGCCACATACGAACAACTTATTAACTTCAACATCGTGAATTCGCGGAGGACGCAGTTCCATCCAAACAGACATTCGCTAGGCATCGCTAAGAGAGTGTTTGCTACAACGAAAGTATTCCCGCGATGCGTCGCTTGAGCCGTCCGCTGTGAGCGACCACGGGAATCGACGGAGGGAGAAGTTTCGCGAGACCGCGAACGACGAATACATCCCCCGACCGCCCACCCTCTGCCCCGCGACGCACCTCCCCCGCCCCAGCACCTCGCGATGCGCGAGACCGCACCACCCTTCCCCTCCGCACGCATCCCTTTATTCTCGCCTTCCTCCTCCATCACGTGCCCCGGGACACACAAAAAATACTATCGGGCCACGCGTAAGACTTTCTTCGAGACGATGAGGTCGCACAGGTAACGCGGAAATGCAAATCCATAGACGCGCTCTGTCCGAGATGGAAAAACTAGAGACGCAGGCGAAAGCGACGAGAAGGAGATAGAGAGAGATGCAGAGAGCGAGTTCTGCAAATGTTGATGGCTCTAAGCTACCAGACCACAGAATACGAGAGAGAGAGAGAGTGATTTGTGGGTAGTAGAGGTGTAGGAGACAATGGGACTGCGTAAAAGGAAGGAAGAGGAGGATGAGGCGTAGATGCGTGGGGTGGAGGTTAGAGGGGGGGAGGGGGCAGAGCGTTAAGGAGGAGAGGAGAGAGGGGGAGGCGGGTTGGGGGATCTGGACGACGGGAACAGTTTTGCAACGGCGACCGATAGGGTTGAAGGAGGTTAAAGAGAGCGAAATGAGTTGAGTAACTTATTCCAAAGACGAGCGTTGAAACCAAATTGATTCTCGCTCTCTCCCCTCCCCTCTCTCCCCTCCCCTCTCTTCCTCCCCTCTTCCCTCCCTCCGTATCTTTCTTCCTTTCCTTCTCCGAACTCGAATAGTGCTCCACAGCGACGTACAGTAATGAAACGGAAACGAAATACAGAAAAGATTATTCGTAAAGCAATTGTTCTTTTAATTTTATTGGATAATATCATGTACTTTTAAACAAGATGAACCTCAAAAGTGTTAATGTCAAGAAAATTCGTTTAAAATACAGTTTTCACAGTTCTTAATTAATGATTTGACTTAAAAGTTTTGAGAAAAAAACCGTAATGAATATGCACGAAAGTCAATTAATTCAAGTGACGGAAAAAAGAAATGCGTCATCGCTACTGAAGAAATTTCTTTCGTAAACAGTAGTTTTGTTTTCCTTAATCGAATGTCTTTGCGCGCAGCGAATCAATGGAGAGAAAGATCGCGTTATGAGATGGAAGTGCTACGACGCCATTCACCTCGTTTTCTAACCTTATTGAGGAGGCGTTTGTGGGGGTGGGGGTGGGAGAGGGGCGGCATCCAAGAGGTAGGGAGAGAGGGAGGAACAACACCGTCAGTGTTATTTAACATAACTAATAAATTCGAGATAAGCCGCAAATGCGTTTATAGTTTATGAAAATGTCTTCAGAGGCTTAAATATAAAAGTTGGTAGTTATGAAAGTGAAGCACGAATTGGACGTTGCGGTTTAGGTACGGTTATGTGAGACACGAAGGCGGCTTGGTGCGTTGGGAAACACCTCCTCCGATCAAAATACTCTCTCTCTCTCTATCTTTGCCGCCGTTCGATAGCGCGCACATTGTCACTCAATTGTTCCAATGTGAAGCGATTACCCGATAGAAACACGATTTAGTGAGAAATTCAAATTAAATCGTTACCCAATCGCTGTGTAACACCGCGAAGTCGAACTAACAGGCGCGATAGCGCCATAGAGGGAGCTGGGAGAAGATAGAGGAGAGAGGGGGATAGGAGGGAGGGAGGAGACAGAGAGAGAGAGAAGGAGAGAAGAAAGAAGGCGAGAGGAGGAAAGAGACAGAGAAGGAGAAAGGAGAGATAAAAAGAATGGGAATGGGAAGGAGAGGGAGGGAGAGGGGGTGGAGGGAGAGGGAGTGGAGGGAGAGGGAGTGGAGGGAGAGGGGGTGGCGGGAGAGGGGGTGGAGGGAGGAGGGCGTGGGTGGGAACATAAAAATCGTTGCCTCACACTCTGCGTAGCGTCCTCTCCAGTGCCATCTTTTGAAGGCCCGCCAACAATCCTTAAGGAGAACGCTCTGGTATTCCTCCCAACCGGCAGACCTCCCCACCTCGTCCTCCCATCTTTACCGCCTTCTTTTGAAGACGTTATACCTACTCCTCCCCCCACCCGATTGTCCGATTGACACCTCCCTCCCTCTTCTCTCTAACCTCCCTCTCGACCTCACTCCGTTAGAACACACAACCACTCATCTCGATGGAACAGATTCCTTCTACCTCTCCAACTTTTATGTAATGTACTTACGTTTTTCGCCGTGGCTTAACGCCAAACATTTGCGACAGTTCACTTTTAATGGGAACAATGGCTTTCGGAAAACGCCCACGGCTACCCTTCGTAGACTATGCGCGCCGAGGCCTGCCTCGCTCTCAAGAGAAGAGGGAGGAAGAGAAAGGGAGATAGAGGAAGAGAAAGGGAGACAGAGGAAGAGAAAGGGGAGCGGATGGAAGATTACAGGGTTGGAGGAAGAAACAAATCAGGAAGCAGTAAGAAGAAGATGATAGAATGGGTGACAGAAGCCCGTTTGAGCCATGCCACGCAATCGATTACAGTAGAGTACAATATACAATGAAATGTGGTTAAAATCATTTTCCACGCCGGATAAAGCGTAATGCGGACACGATTTCAACCGATCTGCAAAGAAATAAATGCCGATAAAGTCTGCGTAGCAGTTATCACGTGGTTAGTTTAATAAAGACAAACCATGCCAATCGGAAACATGAGAAAAACTTGAATATTTAAAGACCGAAAATAAAATTCAAATGTATCGCATCAAGAGAGAAAAAGAAATTAGATTGAAAAAGAAATATTATCTCATTTAATTTCGAAGCGTGGTCGATAATTCAAGTGATTTTTTAACATTAAAATGAATGGTTTAAAGTGCCCGAAAATAACACATGATTTAGTTTTTATGTCAAAGTGATATTTAATGATTTTAACTTATTCTGAAATAGCCGTTACTGGCCTTTAACGGTGGGTATATAAACAACATAAAAAACACAGACCGTGCTCGCGACAGAATTCCAAACTGCGACCAAAGACTCGGGAAGCAGAAACGCTAACTATTCCACCACAAAGGCCGGAGGAAACAAGATTACTGTACTCATTTTTTTATTTATTAATATTAACTTTTCTAGGACGAAACGTACGACTCAATGACAATGCATCAGATAATAAGACATTTGTAGCGCGTAACTGCCCCGAATTACAAAACGAAGGATTCGCCATCCGAGACTTGATTATCAGGAAAGGCAGGAGAAGATGCGAGGATTTGTGGGATAATGGGAGTGTTTGTGTCAGATCGCGAGGGAAGGGAAAGTCTAAAAAAGGAGGGAAGTCGTAGAATAGGAGAGGAGGGAGGAAAGGGCAGAGAGAGAGGAAGAGAGAGAGAGAGAGGAAGAGAGAGAGATAGGAAGGGTGGGAGAAGCACGGTTGTAATCACTGTAATCCCAAAGAGTCACGAAGAGGTCCAGGGGTCGGTTTAGAAATTGAGATGTGCTAAGGGCCCGAAAGGAGAAGGGGGGGGGGAGGGAAAGGCCGTGTGACGTCACGGGATCGCGTGCTAATGTGCACGGTATTGTATGGCTTCAAAATCCCATTTAGGCAAGAGGGCAGCGCGTAAAAGCACGAAACGACGGTCCCACCCACCGTCTGATTGTTTGGGATTCTTCCCTCTCTCCTCTTTCTCTCCCTCTCTCTCTCTTTCTCCCTCATCTCTCTCTCCCACTAGACCCTACACCTTCCTCGCCAATCAACCTCCTAACCCTTTTCTCCCTCACCTTTCTCAGTAACGAAATATCAACATTCTTTGAGTGTACCGCGAAACCTCCTCCGATGAAAATTTAATATTTAGAAGAAGGCCACGTTTAGCGACGACGTGGTAATATGGGAACATGGGGCGATAAATTCCTTGGAATCGGATATCGACGGTGGCGACCACGTTGATCGCAAAAAACCGCTTCAATTCCAATCTAATCGCTCCTTTCTTTTTTTTTTTTAACTGTGCGAATTCCGGGCCCCGCATAATCTCACACGTCGCACACGCAAATTCCTAACGTCAACGGAGGCAAATACTTCAGTAGTGGGTCATCTCTTTGCAGCACATGCGCACTCCGCTGCTTCACTCCGGCTGAGTTTATTTCCTCGTTTGAGAAGAATTTAGAATATTCCAACAGAAGTGAAAGAAGCGAGGAAATACTATTCCACTCGAATAATATTGTTCTTATATTTCGTGTTCGCGCTAATATCAGTCTCTCGTTCATTTTGACATGTAATTTGTGCAATCGCGAAAAGGATTTTGTGAACCGATGACGGAAGAAGAGAATTTCGTTCATTGCAGCGAGAGAATGCAATCTTTTTTAACGTAAGCTAATACGTGCGTAAGTTAATATCCTAGCAGACGGTGTAAGGAATTTGATTTTTCTAGATCTGAGTTAACTGCTGCTGAATAGATCGTACTTTTAAAGTCTCCGCGATTTTTCTTGCCAATAATGGATTCCTTTTTCTCCCCCTTTCAAGCTTTAATCATCAATTAACACGATTGAATTTTATCGCACTAAATTTTAAGCGTCATCATAAATCACCATTCAACTAATTGTGTCGGGTTTTAAACCGATTGAAAAATTGGATTAATGTAATATTTAATCATTTCATCATACAGTTAGCCCTCTCTAATCCGGAAATCACGGGACTGGAGGCGTTCCGGAAGAGAGAAATTTCCGATCCGCGGGTGATTAGTTTACGATGACAGACATTGCTGAGACACTAATTAAACCATAATTTTAACATAAGGGTATGAGTAAATAAAGCACGGGCAGATTTAAAGTAGTGTAAAAATATATATGTCTACGCATAGAGATTCTCATACAAATAGTGTGGTGTTTTAACATTTTAAAAAGCCTTTCTTAAACTGCGGGAGAATAGAGAGCGGGGATCAAGGATGTTTTTGTGAACTAGCTAAAATTCCGAACCAGTGACGTTTGCGGACCACAGAATATCATATCAGAGATGTTCGGCTGTATATTACATTTTAAAGTTCAGATGTCATCAAAAGGGGCAAATTTAGCAGCAAAAATAACAAACTTACTAATATTACTATCAATACCTATCTATCCACATAATTTTCCAAAAATTAAAATGCCAAATGATTACGAGTTATTCGTTCGTAACGAATGAAAAGATTCTTAGATCCTTTCACTTTACTGGAACTATCATCCGAGGCATAAACTTCCGCTAAGTAAACTACAGAATTAATTTCTTCCCGTGAATTATTTTTATTGTTGTATTCCAACAAAGTTCAAAGTTGGCCATAAGGCAACGCTACACAATATTACAAAATATTAATATTTTATTTTCTCAAATATATATATATATATATATAAAGTAAAATTATCGCCGTTTAGACAGTTATTTTGCTTATACATTTGTAACAAAAAAAAACGTTTTAAAAATGTCGTCTGGGAAGTAAGAGAATGCGAGAGGCGACAACATATTTTTAAGGAATCATTGTACAGCAGCCACACTTAATAATTTTCGAAGCGATTACCGAAGTCATTTCAGACAACTCTTTCGAATGACATAGGATAACAATTTTCTCACATAGGCGAACACAATGTTCGTAAAAGAAAGTAGTCGCATATGCAATATTTCGTTCGCTTTACGGCCACTCTTGCCAACCGTGACGTCGTTCACTTTCCTTCGGCTTCGCACGCGTAAAGACCAGCAAATTATGGTCTATTTCCGTAAGGTTTCATCCGCAATTCGCCGTCCGACCGGTCGTCGTTGGCGGATGAGAGAACCCCGCGAAGCAGCGCTCCTTCAGGTCGGATTGTGTACGGAGAGAGGCAATGGGCCAACGGCGACGTGGGGCCAATTGACGCGTTTTTATAAACTCAATCTAGATTAGAATATCCTACAGATTTCGTCGCTTGCATCTCGAATCTGCTAAGACGTGGGCGTAATTTTGAGAGGCAATTAAGCTTCTCTTCTTAACAGGCAAAATCATCCTTGACCTGTATTTGGATGTTTGTTTGTTTGTTTTTTCTACTCGTAGGCTATCCCAAGTGCGCAACTTATATTTGTAATGTTATCTTTCCACTTTCAACTAAATAACTTCCTCGAAAAACTGCGCTAATTTTCTCTCTATATTATATATGCAACCTACTATAATAAATTTTTTGAGGGTTAGGTCACAAATCCGTTTAATTAAAAACATTGACCCATCAACAATACAACAATATTAATTGGGTTCTTTGAGACCATTTCCTTAGTAATAATTGTCGACAGTAAAATATCTAGGTTTCTGCAGCTTCTTCGCTTTGATCGACTACTCAAATGAGAGAATTTTTTTCAACTGCCGTGATATTTCACTGGACCCTAACAGATTCACCTATGACCCATTTATGGTATTTTAATGTATTTTATTGAGATACTAGCAAAAATTCCCGGCGTTTCTCGGGTTGCTATGGTATTTATAATTTTCCATTTTTACAAAACTATAAAAATATCTTTTTTCGTGATTAAATACTACATTTTACGCAAAATCGGCTTTGATGTGAATTCTGTCCTTAAAAAATATAGTTGATTCTTTCAGATTGATGCATGTTTTTATCTCGAGTTCGTATCTTCATTTTAAGTAATTAAATTTGCAAATCTTGCGCGTCAACCAATCGATTTTTACGTGTTATCTTACGGAAAACTGTCAATTCTCTATATTGGCAGCCCTGACTAATCCTGGTTGACCAAACCTTAACCATTCACTAACTTAAGACATAAGTAAGAACCGTACCAAATTTGGTTGTTCTAGATAATATAGTTTGGATGTACATACTGTTTATGGAAAAACGTTAATCCCCTATATTGGCAGCGCTGACTACTCCCGGTTCACCAAACCTTCACGAAAATCTGGCTGGAAGTATAAACTTCCTTCATTTAAATTTGTTGGCACAATCTTTTGCCGTTCTCGAGTTTTAAGCAGACATGCAAACAGACCAAAACTATATATCTCATTACATATTAAATTTACGAAGGTTTTGATTAGCCACCGAGAATTCGGTAACAAATTTCACTGCAGTAGGACATGCAGCGACGGAGAGAGGAATTTCAAGACGGTCTCAAATCCAATTAGCAACAATCCCATTTAACAACAATAAATTTCCATCCCAACGATAAATTTTCAATTAAAAAAATCTGATGTGGCCAACATGACTTTCTCCATATTTGGGGTATAGATATTAAAATTACTATGAGGAGTATTATAAGGCAAAATTATTATTTCGTATCGTAAAAGAATACAGTCGTCCTCACTGTCGTAAATTTATTAAAATATGTTTACAGAATTCACCGCTACATGGTGGTGGCGTTGTATACTGGAAATTAGAATAAGTTAAATATCTCCGAAATGGATGGTTCTAGGAAAGTTTGTTTCAAACAAAACTTGGAAGAAATATTATTCTCTACAACTTTGTTCATCACGAAGATTACCAATAACGACGTTTTTAAGGAGATATTTGACGGAAACCGAAAAAACCGATTATTTATAAATCATTCCTTAACAATAACTGCTACGGAAAATTGTTTCAAATGAAAGTTGTAGGAAATTAGATTCTCTATAACCCTTGTATAGAATTGTATATACAATAATGATGTTTTAACGGAGAAATATCGCAAAAACTGAATCGGGTTTCGAATAAACCTCGACTTCCGGTTAACCGGTATTGTTCAAAAACTAATGTTTTTTATGCTCGTGCTAAAGTGTTATATATGAAGTTTGGTAACGACATGGCAAGTACTTTTTGAGTTAGAGCGCCCACAATCACATCCATCCATCCATCCATCCATCCATACACACACACAGACATCATTCCGAAAATAGTCTAAACGTCTTCTAGGGACCTCAAAACGTGCATTTCCGTTGAAATTCGAAGTCGATTTTTTTCGTGATCACAATACCTTCCCTATACTACTTACGGAGAAAGTAAAAAGGTGCATACCGTCAGGGTGCTGTTAGTATGTATGTGAAGTTTCAAGTCTCTAGGTCCTACGGTCTTGGAGTTATGCGGGAAACACACCCACAAACATTGACATTTATTATTATAGATAATGCGTCATAGTGGTATTCTCATCAACTCTTTATAGTATTCCGTTATAATAATAATTTTTTCTTCGCATTATTCTTTCTCAAGCAATAGCGTCTTTATAATGCAATGCATTTGTTGTTTATCTTTCGTTTTTTATCGTCTCTTTTGAATAAATAATTAACGTAATCATCTCAAAGAGTCTTCTTATCCAAAAATTCTCTACTTATTTCCAAATGTTCCCACGAACAGATTTCTCTCGGCGACGAGATTATTTAAAAGAGAATATCGAAGGATGATGCGATTCCTTAGGAAAAAGGAAGTAGGGTTGTGGCCGCTAGTTACGAAACGAAACACACGGGCCACCGGGTGCAACAGAGAGAGAACTAAAGGGAGGCGGACGTCAGGGACCGGCGGAGACGAGTAGGGCGAGAGAGACCGGACGGAAGACGCCCGTTCCGCCGACACAGGGCGCCGAAACAAGAGGAGATCGCTTCTCAAGGCGGCTTTTGGGTCACGGACGTACTTTGAGGCGCACCTTGCGAAAGCGCCCTCTCAGGAGGAGAATCCGGGAAAATCTAAATCTCTCTCTCTCTCTCCGGATTTGACGGATTGGTGAACTTCCGAGGGAAGATCCAAGCGAGATTTGAAGGTTCGATCGTAGAAGACAGGAGAGACGCAATCCCTGACGCAATATTTCCTGTCCGGAGGACCCACATATCAGCCTTATGGGATTTCGGTTGCTAATATCTGAATTTTTAATGGTGCCGGACGAAAGTCGCTCTAAAAGTTTCTCTAATCCTCTATTTCATGGATTTTCCACCTTTTTTTGGCTGACGTACGCCTTAGAGCATTTTTTTATGGTCGCGTACCCCTTAAGTAGGGAATGCAATACCGGTCCCAGAAATCAATGCCGGTATTTCGGTATTGATGTTCGCCATTGTCGGTATACCGGTATTAAAAAAATAAAGAAAATCACCAATAATTCAGGCAAAAGAAACACGAGACTAATTCAAAATACACTTCTCATCAATCATTATTTATTGTAATTGTTTTAATGTAGGGTGAAACATTAAACAAACTCAATGAATCTAAAGTAAAAACTATAACAAAATAAAATTGAAAAATACCATTCAGTCAAACATAAACATGAAATTTAAAGTTAAACTTAATTCAAAAACTTACCATTCAAATATTATCAATGAATAGAGAAATGTGACTAGAGCACAAATACGAAGTGACACTTCTACGTAAACAAGCAAAAAAATCTGATGTGGCCAACACGTGACTTTCTCCATATTTGGGGTATAGATATTAAAATTACTATGAGGAGCATTATAAGGCAAAATTATTATTTCGTATCGTAAAAGAATACAGTCGTCCTCATTGTCGTAAATTTATTAAAATATGTTTACAGAATTCACCGCTACATGGTGGTGGCGTTGTATACTGGAAATTAGAATAAGTTAAATATCTCCGAAATGGATGGTTCTACGAAAATTTGTTTCAAACAAAACTTGGAAGAATTATTATTCTCTACAACTTTGTTCATCACGAAGATTACCAATAACGACGTTTTTAAGGAGATATTTGACGGAAACAGAAAACACCGATTATTTATAAATCATTCCTTAACAATAACTGCTATGGAAAATTGTTTCAAATGAAAGTTGTAGGAAATTACATTCTCTATAACCTTTGTATAAAATTGTATATACAATAATGATGCTTTAACGGAGAAATGTCGCGAAAACCGAATCGGGTTTCGAATAAACCTCGGCTTCCGAGTTACCGGTATTGTCCAAAAACTAATCAGTTTTTTGTGCTCATGCTAAAGTGTTATATATGAAATTTGGTAACGATATGGCAAGTACTTTTTGAGTTAGTCGATTTTTTCGTGATCAAATACGTATGGAGAAAGTAAAAACAGGGGTTCCCAAAGCTGTGCCGGCAAAGGTTCGCAGTGGCGCTTGCTGAGGTTTGTTCAGGTGTCCTCCATAACACTTTTAGCTCGTTACTTTCTCCATACGTAGTAATGGGAAAGTATTTGATCACGAAAAAATCGACTTCGAGATTTCAACGGAAATACAAGTTTTGAGGTCCCTAGATCATGTTTAGACTATTTTCGGAATGATATATGTGTGTGGATGTATGTATGTATTTGTGGGCGCTCTAACTCAAAAAGTGCTTGCCATATCGTTACCAAATTTCATATATAACACTTTAGCATGAGCACAAAAAACTGATTAGTTTTTGGACAATACCGGTAATTCGGAAGTCGAGGTTTATTCGAAACCCGATTCGGTTTTCGCGACATTTCTCCGTTAAAGCATCATTATTGTATATACAATTCTATACAAAGGTTATAGAGAATGTAATTTCCTACAACTTTCATTTGAAACAATTTTCCATAGCAGTTATTGTTAAGGAATGATTTATAAATAATCGGTTTTTTCTGTTTCCGCAAATATCTCCTTAAAAACGTCGTTATTCGTAATCTTCGTGAGGACCAAAGTTGTAGAGTATAGTATTTCTTCCAAGTTTTGTTTGAAACAAATTTTCGTAGACCCATCCATTTCGGAGATATTTAACTTATTCTAATTTCCAGTGTACAACGCCACCAACATGTAGCGGTGAATTCTGTACACATATTTTAATAAATTTACGACAATGAGGACGACTGTATTCTTTTACGATACGAAATAATAATTTTGCCTTATAATGCTCCTCATAGTTATTTTAACATCTATACCCCAAATATGGTGAAAGTCATATGTTGGCCGCCACAGATTTTTTGGCAATGGTGAACTGTATATAATGGTAATTCGTTGCAAAACCTTTATATCATTCAATACCGAAATACCGGTATTGAATGGAACGGTACCACAGTATTTCGTTATTGAAAAATTGGGCGGTATACCGGCATTGCATTCTCTACCTTAAAGTAGTTTTTAAATGTTCGCCTACCCCTTAGTGTATTTAAATGAGTAAAACTTGCATTAAGATAGATAACTCATGTTTATAATGTTGAAATTTTATATTTTGGCCTAATTTTCTGTTTAATACGTTTTACTTATTCGTGACATTGCAACTTTTGATTCTGAAGTCAAGCGAGAAAAGTAAAATGAAAGATGATAATCTCTAAGGTTTCCCCGTACCCCTTCAGCATTCTCGATATACCCCAAGAGGTACGCGTATCCCTGCTTAATAACCCCTCCTCATATCTAATACGCGGTCGCTCAGTGCTTTCATACCCGACGCTCGTCTGGTATTAATCCTTATTCTTCAAATGAGTCATTGCGTCTTTCTTTCGTTTCAATCTTCAAATTTTTATTTTATTAACAATTTGTCGTTTGATTTTATTATAGGCAAGTACAATATATCTCCTCTTACGCGGTCAACCTTTAAAAAATTTCCAATAGTTCATAGTTCCTAACTGTTCGACGCTTAGATTTTAATCCTCCAGCCGGTTCGACGTACACGTGTACTGATTCTAGATTCTCTCCACTGTAACCTAAATTTTAAAGCCATCTATTTACCTTTTCCTCGACAGAAAAGTAAGCATAAATGTTAATTTTATCGAAAACGGGGGTCAGAAAATATTTCTGCCTCGAGGAGTAAAAGCAAGTAAGCGGATTGACTCAGTTATTATGGCAGCAGCCTCCACTGAGAATTCCTTAAAAGGTAATATACTGATAACGAAATCCTTCCCGCAAGATGGAGCTTCCAACGAAATACTACGCGGTGAAATTGAAAATTACGAAAATTCAGTCCCTTGTTTCGCCGAACCGGATTTGGGTCGGAAATTAATAATTAACGCTCTCCGTCGTACGCAAGACTCGCGTTCGGCGCCAACGTAGCGGATCGCGAGTGTTTCAATAGGTGTGGCCGTTTCCGCGATGGCCCAGTGGCACACACACACACAGTGGCTCCCTGCTTCCTTCAGTCCCCCCCCCCCTCCCCCTCTGCTTCCTTCAGTCCCCCCCTCCCCTTACTCCCCCCGACCCCTTCTTCTTCTTCCGTGGGGATGTTGCAGGAAACAGCTCTCTCATCCGAAACCGACGCAGATTCCACTCTCGCTCTCTTCTTCCACACCACGCACTTCCATTGCTATCGCCGAATATTAAAGACTCATCCGGTAATGCGGCAGATTTCGAGGAAGGCTCTTGTTATAATACCTCCTGCGGTAATGACCCATAATACAGTATGAGCGTACGTCTTTTTTTATTCTTGTCAAATTTCATCATTTTATGATTGCTAGAAGCAGAAAAATGCAGAAGTTAATGCTGACTCCTCTCTAGGGTCGGTAAAGTGGATTCTTCAATACATGGGGAGTAAGGAATACTCGCGGTGTATTCGAGTAAACACTGCATTCACTTCATTATGTGATATACTCTCAAGGGACTTCCGTTTCCATCGGTCCAGTAGCACAAAAGTAATTCAACTTTGGATTAGACATCATTCCCTTTCAATATTCCAAACTCTCACGACATGTTCAGCAGTTGGAATATATTTTTAAATTTGCCTACAATATATAACACGCAATAACCGCATAATATTTCGATATTTATAGCACGAAGGAAGGCACATTTTGCGCAGCTCCAAAATAGATCGCATTCTCGTGGATCGCACAAATTGACTGGAAAATATGAAGACGCAGATCAAAATAGATAAACCGCGATGTGGTCCGATAGCATTGCAGTCTACGATTCCGATGTTTTATAGAGGAGAATTAGATTCGACTCATCACACACATACACACACGTTTAAGTCCAAATCGACGGACTCATACTTGTAGACTTGTAGGCTCCTGAGCAACATGAGGTTCTTCAGAATTTAATGTGTCTCATCAAATGTTTTAATAAATATACGGTGATTAACTTCATGTTTTGCTTAATTGGTAACCAAAACGTATACGTGCCGAAAGAGGCGATACTATGGAATTAAATTCCCAGGGAGGAAATTATATTGGACGATTCACAGTCATCTTAAGAAAAGTATTTTTTTCACCGGCCAGGTTAAGGACTGAAGACGAAAGTGAAGTTTTCTGACCAGCGAATGTCTATATATCTATTATAAGTGGCTGCTTCTTACATAGAGGGAGGAAGATATATGAGGAGGATGATATAAAACCTAAAGTGCTTCTAGAAGGACAACATATCTGGAATTTGGCATGATTATAGGTCTATGGATACGACAGACGAGAGTATTCCGAAATCCCGCAATTAAAAAAAATTAGAGAATTTTTTCTGAGCCCATTGTTTAATTCATATCCCCCAGAAAAAGAATGCAGAAAACGGTGCGACGCTTTATAAAATTGCATTTTTAACTTAGTTAAAATTGAGATGCGAACTCTTCTTTATTTTTCTTGAAGATACAATTCAAATCCGTGTTTTTAGTCAGAAACAAGTAGCATGAAGATGCATGAAATCAGTCCGTGTTAATTCTATTATTAAATTCGGTAATATTTTGTTTTATTTTGCTATTAAAACTTCTTCCATTAACTTAATTGATCATCTGAGGAGAATTTAGAATTTGATCACATGTTATATGCGTCAAGTTAGCTTATCGTCATTTGTTTTTTTGTGTTTTCACCGTCACATGTTCTGTCTCCAGAGCCTTATTTCTATGTTGCATCAATGTGAAAATATATGCTCAAAATTTCAGCCTTTTATACTTCGAATATATCGCGGGAAAATTTTAATGGGCCTCAATCCGAACTTGTATATTTTTCAAAACTCAAATATAAAGAAAAACAAAAGGCTACAGTACAAAAATCTACTCCAAGTTTTATTTCTCTTTCGTTTACGGTTTCGTCACAATTTCAATTTAAACAAGTAAAAGCACAGACGCCAAAGTGAAACTATATGTGCTTTATTTTTAACACGCTAAAAAATAGAAATTTTCAGGGTTTTTTGCAATAAAATATAATAACTACCAGCGGCCCAAGGAATTTTGGCGTCCCGGGCGAGATAACACTATCGCCCCCCTCCGTAAATGTTTGTTGAGATAATTACGATGTACATGTAATTTATCCATTGGTCTGTAAAGATTATAGATAAAGAAAAAACAGAATTAATGTCATAAAGATTCCAACCTATTCGACGATATAAATCGGTTTCCAATATTTATTCATTTGCAAGTAATGCATAGATAGATAGTCGGAATAGCGCCCCCAAGATTCTGGCACCCCGGGCATCCGCCCGGTTCGCCGGTACAGCTTGTCCGTTTTGTGAAGGCAGCCGTCGACGCGTGAGAGGGGAAGGTAAGGTAGGAGGAGGGGAAACCGTAAGGGGAAAGACGACGTCACACGACATGCCCAGTAACGCCGTTTTGGTTTGGAAGATGATATCTTCCCTGGGCCTAAACACGGCCTCACCTACAAGCGGCCTCATTTCGAGGATGGACTCGTCCTGCCTGCGTCTCTCGTACTGCGCACTGCCTTCGTAAAGCGGACAAGCTGTACCTCGCGCCGGCCTTGAGTACCAGATTAAGAAGTCTAACTCTTTTAAATGGAAATGAACAATGTATATTATAATAGCATATACCTAATGTTTTTAATGGGAAATAATAGAATAATTACAATGCAGCTGATTGTAACCAACGACATAAACATACGATGACATCATTATCATGAAAACTGATCTATCCTATCTATTAAAAAAACATATTACTTCTTCATTTATTGGTATATATTAATCAAATAATTAAGATGTATTTTATATTTCAAATTATCTATTAAATTCATGTTAAATTAATTTGAAAACAATAGGAGAGCGAAACGAGGCGTCCGTCGTAAGGGATTGAATATTTCATTTTTTTTAAATCATGAAATTACATCTGTAATAACAATGTTTTTCATTTTGTCTTCTTTGCTGGACAGTATTCTTAGGCGATCCTGCCGTCGTACTCTTGATAAACCGACGTAAAGTTGCCCCTGGGCAAATATTTGATTTTTGAGCAACAGTCCTACATAGTCAACAGTTTGCCCCTGACTCTTATTTATTGTCATTGCAAACGGCAGTGTTATAGGAAATTGTCTTCGTTTCATTTCAAATGGTAATTCGCATTCTGTCATTGTAACCGTCAATTTTTGGTAGCAACACTGAATTTCCTTTGTTACTACCAGTCGCAATTTTACATTCAATTTTGTTTTTCCCAACTTTTTAACTATTGGGCGGGTTCCATTATAAAGTCCTCTTTTTACATCGACACTTGTTAGTAGCATTAACATAGCTCCAACTCTTATCTTAATTTATGCGGTGGCATTCCTTGTGGTGTGAGTGAATTTAAAAACGCAACCGGAAAATTTGCCTTTTCTTCTTCATTACAATTAACTAACTCGTCCGCACTTGTATATACTACTTCGCTTTCATCCACATCAACTCTGATATTATAAATTGAATTGCAATTGTTTTAATGAGATTATTAGATTACAGACTTTATCAATCAGACTACTAAATTAACATGTATAAGACAGAATAGCATTCGTTGCGGGCGTTACTCAGCTAAATTAACTTTTGTTTATTTACTGGTCGTACATAGCAACTTAGTAATTGCAAAATTAACCTTTGTTTATTTACTGATTGTAAATATCAACGTAGTAATGTTAACATACATACATATAAATATATATACATATATCATAAGCGCTTTATATAATTTACTATAATATATTTTGAAGGTGTGTTTGTTCATGGAACTCCTCCTAAACAATAAAAGCTAGAATAACCAAATTTGGTACGATTCTTCCTTACATCCTTAGTGAATGGTCAAGGTTTGGTCAACCGGGATTAATCAGTGCTGCCAATATAGGGGATTAAAATTTTTCCATAAGATAACACGTATGAATCCATTTCTTGACTTGCAAGGTATTCTTTCTTCAAGCATCAAAATATGTAAATATGGACCGATTTTTTTCGTTTTTCCTTTATTCGACGAATAAAACTCAATACTATCTTATTCCTGCTAAGTTTACATGTTACACGGTCTAAGTTTACAGAAATACGCTATTTGTTTCGAAATTTTGTGGATTTTTCGTACTTTTTCCGGGCGTTGCCAAGGCGGCCGTCATTGTTACCTCCGATTCAGTTAGCTTCAATGAAGCTTACAAATAGACGAAAGTTTAGCGTTATTCGCTTCGCACTTTTGTTTAAGCAACGAAACGATCGATGTTTATGGATATCATCGTAAATTGATACTGATTATCATTCAGGAAGCGTTTATAACGATTGATGAAAGTAATTGAACCTTCTTTCGTCTATTGAATACTGGAATCTTACATTTTTTGCAAGTAAAATCATTATATTCTGCATTATAATGTTTATTAACGTAAATAAGCTCACGTATCTGGTGTCCATTTACTAGTCAGTGTTCAATCATGGACAAATGTACGTTTGCTTTTTCAAGACAAAAGTAAATATTTCAGCGAGGCATAATTACACAAGAAATGAAACTGGATTTGGCGAAAGTGATATATATGATAGGAAATACAATTATGCAATATGTTCGCAAACGGATTGTTACAAGCAATTATGATTAATTGTTAAGAAAAGCTAATTGTAAGTTAAAAAGTATCTACTATATATTTTAGAGTTTGTATGTTGTGCTGTAGTAGCTTCACTAAACCTGTTGAAATTCAATGGGTTTAGATTATAACGCGTTAACTAAGGAGGAGGCAACCTACGGTCCTTCAATCAGCTAGTGATCGCTAGCATAGCATAGCTTAGCCCTGTCGGTCTCTACTCGTACTTGTTAAGATACATACGAACTTACGTACAAAATAGAAAACATGAATAATTGGGGGTGTCGCGTTAATTTTGGTGTGTGGCTTAAAGTGTCGCCACCAGAAAATGTCTGGAAAACACGGCTTTTGAAGCGGTGTGTATAAAAAGGATCCTCTGATCTTGAGCCTCGTGTTAAGATGGATCGAGTTAGTAAGCAAAAAAGGTTGCAGCAATTAAGAGTATTTTTATTTGACTTTTAAGAAGTAAACTTAAGAGAAAAACAAGAGACTCTAAGTGATGTTGAAGGGAAGAGAGAAAGATGTTCAATAAATGTAAACAATTCGCACCAATCAATGGTCAGTCTTTCAATGCGACTTCTTTCGGCCTTTTTTTTGCTACTCCACACACCTCCTTCCTCAAACCAATATTGGCCTGGGTATTCCCCTTCTTGAAAGACGTTTAATATTTTCCGTTTGGGAATCCCTCCACTAAAAGCGGTACCGCACACGAGTTCGAGGAAGATTATCATAAAAAGACGGTGAGCCATTTCAGCGAGTTCTATCCCACTGACATCTCTTGAATCAGGCCAATCGCGTTAGATTCCGGTCCCATAACAGCCACAATCAAAGGATTCATGAAATGGTACTGCGTCCTGTATTGGGGCACAAAGAAGTATAAAAATTAGCACTGAAAATTGGAAGACACCACGGAGTTGATAGATTTTTAGAATATTTTTCCTTCTATCATCTTCTATCCTTCGAAATGGTTCCGCTTCAACGCATCCAACTTTCCCTCACCCCGTGCCTTCCGCTCCCTCTGCGGGGAAAAGAGAGGAGTGGGGTCAGACGGCGTCCAGAGGCCATCCTCCTTCGCCATTGCAGGTCTTCACTTCCGAATAGGCCGTCGTTCCGACCTCTCTTGGATGGGTTGAGGCCCATTCGACCCTCGCCCTCTCCGCCTCTCTCTCCCACTCTTCATCAATTCTCCACCCTCGTCAATTCCACGCGTATTCCGCAAACCGAATCGACCGTAAAGCGGAGGCGTGGGGATAACCGTGGAAATTTTCGTCATAAATAACATTCTTGTTGTGACAACTGATAAAAAGAAGTCTTTCTCGATGTGCCATAAGCGTTTTTCTAAGTTTTGGGAGCATTGCAACCCATTGCTTCTCTTTGTAGTACTGTGACCTTTTAAAATATTTTCATTATAATGCGATTCTAAATTTTGAAGAGTAATTTTCTGCACAGTTTCAAAGTATTATGACCCTAGAAGAATGAAAAACGCGGAAATACAACGCTCTCCGGTTTTATGCCCGATTCAGATAAGACGCGTCTTCTTACAACAGTCAATGCTAAACTCGAAAAAAAACACTGAGCGGTTTAAATATTGTTGTCGGTATTATTTCATATTCTGTTGTAAATGAAATTATATCAAACTTTAAATTTTTGAGTGAGCATACTGTATTGGATCAATGGTAGCGCGTTCTTGGTCAAATCGTGGAAGGCCTTAAAAGGGTGTCTTCGCCTCTCTTCCCCAAAACCAATATCTCGGAGCACTGTTTTTTAATGTGGAGACATTTGGACGTGTCGATTAAAATTGTACTCGATCATAGTAATAACATTTTGTTGTTTTAACCCGCCATTAGTCGCTATATGAGCATTTTGCTCACCTTGTACGAAAAAGTTAAATTTCTTACCTAAAGAGCTGCAGAAATCATCAGGCTCCCGCTTCTATCTTCCTCCCAATTCGTCTAGTTTAACCCAAGCGACATTGTCAGAAAGTCATTGAATTAGTTGAAGTGTGAAAGATAATTAGTTTCGGGCCGGCATTATTCGTGAGCAAAAATCCCATTACGCGACTACTGACGTACTTTTTATGTATATATTTTTTCTTTTCCAATGCTGGTCGAAATATAACTATGGATAGTTATTTTATGTCTATTCCTCTAGCTAATGAACCAATTATAAACTTTGGAACTACAGTAGTGGGCACAATACGCAAAAATAAAAGAGAAATTCCTCAATCGTTCTTGTCCGTAAAGGAAAGGCATGCACCAAGTAGTGTATTTGGGTTTGGTGATAAAATACTACTAGTATCACATGTTCCCAAGAAGAAGAATTGTAAGAAGAATGTTGTCATGTTGTCGACATTTCACGATGACGACAAAATAGATGAGGAAACAGGAGAATCCGCAAAGCCAGAGGTTGTGACATTTTACAATCTGACAAAAGGGATAGTTGACTTCGCAGATGAAATGAAAGGATCATATTCAGTCGCGAGGGTGGTCTCTTACTATATTCTTTTTAGTTATGAATATAACCGCCATCAACAGTCAAATTATTTATAAGCATTATCGTAGAACGCCGATTATTTCTAAAGAGATTAGCTATGGATATGCTCAAACCACATGCTTTGAAACGTGCAAGAATTCCTAATATATCCCTGGAACTTCGCCCGAAATCCGTGAAGGGCAGGCTGGAGGCCTTTGCTCGTACTGCCCTCGAAGGAAAAATAGGACGAAAAAATTTTGTATTTCGTGTTCATTATTACTCTGGAACGAACACACCATAAATATTTGCCACCGCTTCTTCGAAAGTAGTAACATTGATGAACAGGAAGACAAAAAACCATGAAAAATATATTCACAATAATTTTTTTGTAATTCAACATGTAATGGAGTTTTTTTGTTGAGATTTTGTGGTCCATTTCTATTTTGTATAACAGAAGTTTCTAATGTTAATTTCTCAATAAATTTTAATATAAACTATTGATCTGAGTTGCCTTTCCTAGATTTAAGTCAAAAATTTCAAAAGGTAATTAATTTCATGTTAGTTCTGACCTCTTAAATAATGTGAGAAAAACGCTGTATACGCGACTAATGGCGTTCCTTTTAATCTAGCGACTAACGCCGGGTTAAGAATGTTTCTTCGGGAAGAATTTAAAAACTTTTTAACTTGAAATTAATTTCAATAATTCCGAGGAATAGAATTCCATTTTCTCAATGCCCAGAAAGAACTGAATATTTACAGAGAACAAATATGCGTAAAGAAGCAGCGCAAAAGCTATAACATCTCCATTTCTCGCTATTTCAGTCCTTCTTCGGCCGATCGTACAACAACTTGGGTTCCATATCCGAGTGCAAAAATGGCGGCGGCTGCGTCATCAACAAGAAGAACCGCACCTCGTGCAAGGCGTGCCGCCTCCGCAAGTGCCTCATGGTGGGCATGTCCAAGAGCGGATCCCGCTACGGCCGGAGGTCCAACTGGTTCAAGATCCACTGCCTGCTGCAGGAACAGGCAAACAACATCGAGAACCAGCAGCTTCACAACCACGTGAACGGTCATCACGGAGTGCTGCACGGTCACCCCAACCACCACTCCATGCACCATCACGCACCACACGCCGGGTTCCCCTTTCACCAAGCGAAACCCGTCTCCACCTTAGGTGCGCCGTCCCCGGGCGTGCCATTCGCGCACCAACGGCACCACCACTCGGAGCCTCCGTCACCACCTCCGGGCGACGCTCGCGCGCACCACCGCATCAACGGAGACGGCGATCCGAGCGCACACCCGCTGCACCCGCACCTCCTTCACCTCCACCGCCAGCGCTCGGAAGAACACCAGCAGCTGATGATGATGATGATGGAGGATTACAAGAACAGGAGGTCTTCCTCCTCTCCGTCCGTGGTCAGCTCTCCAGAATCGCACAACAGCGACTCTTCCGCGGACGCAGAGAAGGCCGTCGCCCGGCTGCACTGCAAGGGGACGGCTGAGGGCGAGGCGGCCAACGCCGCCTCCAAGGCAGCAGCTGCGGGAGACTTCTTCCTGCCTCTGCCGTTCCTTCACGCAGGAGCCTTCTTGCCTTCGTCGCCCTTCGGAGCTGCCGCGGCGGCCGCAGTGGCGGCGGCGGCTGCCGCGGCCGCCGGGGCTCCCCACCACAAGTTCCTATTCCCACCTATACCTCAGCTACCTCATCAACAGCAGCAGCAGCACCAAACGAGCCTCCCGCAGCACCACATACGATCCAAATCGCCTCCTTACCCAGTCAACAATCACCTTAGCAACATGGATGTGTACCACAAGAGATTCTATTTGGACAGCGTACTGCAGTCGCAGAGGTCACCTAGCGGGGGTAGCGCGAGCGGCGGAAGCGGATGCGGGGGCGAGGAGGGGGCGAGCACCAACTCCTCGATGCTGTCATCTTCGTCGGGAGGCGTGGCGCCGAGAGATAGGGACAGCAGAAGCGCGTCTCCGGACCAAGAGGACCCGATGGACCTATCGGTGAAGGGAGGACACGTGTACAAAACGACGCGTGGAGGCGAAGATGGAACGAGGGAGGGAGAGGAGGGCGAGGAGAGAGAAGGGAAAGAGGGGGATGAGGGAGAAGAGGGACGAGAGGCAGGGGAGGATGGGGGTGCGAGAGGGGAGGGAGAGGAGGAAGAAGAGGGGGAGGAAGGGGAAGATGGGGAGGAAACGGGAGAGGAAGAGGGGGAAGATGAGGAAAGGAGCGCGGAGGGAGGAAAGGAAAGGGAGGAGGAGGGGAGGAGGAAAAAGAAGAGGAAAGGGAGGGAGCAGGGACACCCTTTGGACCTCACCACCAAAGTATGAGGTCCTCTCGCGATGCCCGGATGGATGGACGCCATGTCCTCGTCTATTACTCGAGTCGGATCTCGATCGAGTGGATCGTGGACGGTCAGTGGTCGTTGGGAAAATTCGACTGGTGGCTCTCCGATTCAGATAAATGTGTGGACAATAGGAAAAATCATTTACAACCGGAAACGCTGACTTAATTGGCCGGATTTAACGTGCCGAAGATTTCCCAATGGCAAAGGCCAGTATTCATAAGTGGAGTTATCATTAAGTATCCTTATTTATTGTTTGTCATCTGGATATTACTGTTAGTTTGTTTCATATCATTTATGAAAGTGAAGTGATTGACGGCGATTGCGTAATCGTTGGCTGCGCATGCGTACATGTGTTATTGTGAACTTTCACACGTCTGTGCACCGACTGTCTCTTTCATTTCTGATAGTTTGACTCATCAATATCAGTTTAACTCATTGTCAGTAATACCGAAAACTGCCATGCATATCCATCTCATCGTATTTCTTTTTATTTTATTTGCAAAATATAGTTTTAAATTGTGACATTATAAATAGAATTTTCTCGAGAGAATATTCTGGAAATACATATAACTTCATTGGCCCATTATTTAAATCCATTGAAAAAGTTAAAGTGTCTGTATATAGTTTTTAAATAAAGCTTTTCCCTAATATTAAAAGAAAATAAACTACATTTTTATACTTTGACATACGTTTTATTCACTATATCATATATTAGTATAGCGAAGGAAGTAAATTAAACTAAACTTCCCTAAACATGTCGCAAATTTTAAGTGCGTGTACATACCTAGAACTTTTTATAATTTGAATGTGTCGTCGTTCACAGAGATATCGTTTCAAAACATTTACATTTTTAGATGTTCTGTCTAACATTAAAAAATGTATACTAATTAATGAATGTTTTACAAGTAGACCAAATTGGCCAGATGTTAACAGAACGGTACATTTGTCAAGAATATGAAAAATTCTAAATACTCAATGTGTTACCGAATGAAATTTCGCAAAAGTTCCTTGTGCATCATTATTCCTCTGAAATTTAAGTGATGCATTAAAGGCTTATTTAACTCGTGCCAAACTTTAAATTATAGCGACCCAAGTACCGCTCTGTCGTAAGTTGACGTTTCTCAACTGATCGCTCTTTTTCCTAAGGAAATAATTTGGCCTGCCGTGATATTCCATAGAATTCACAATTAAGCCGTACAACTTCAATTTATAGATGATTTAATCAGAAAGAAGTAAAATTCAATTAAATACCTAAACGATCATCAATTTTCAGGACCGCAGAAACCTGAGAATGAAGTGAACTAGACGTTCGCGCCATCTTGCGGGCATCCTTGGAAGCTCTTCGAGTGTCTCGAGCGTCAGTTCCTGTCGTTGTAGTGACAGATAATAACGTCTCTCAAAGCGGTGCAGCCTTAATTGACTATCTCCATGCATAACAATGTAAAGCTTTTGGATGCGATGACAAAGGTGCGAAGAGCCGCCCTCGCTATGTAAAAGATCACTATTCGCTCCCCTTTCGCCATGTTGCGACGACTCAAATTTGGATTTATACAGTCAGAGAGGATTTTATCTCCGCATACAAACATATTTGAAAAGCATTCCAAACTTCTTAGAAATAATAGTCAATCAAATATTAAATGAACAAAAGTAGAATATTTATACCTATGACCGTAAATATTTCAAACTCGTATGCTATCTATAGAGACAACATTTGCTCTACAGCTTTATATGTTAAATCAAGCAAAGTAATTAATCCAAACGAACGGAAATAAAAAATTTTTTCATCGTTAATTGTTCAAAGGTTTATTTAATACTAGGCATTAATTATGTGCTCATATGTTATAGCGCATGTCTGCGTTTCAGTATAGTAGAGCAAGGCTAGTCGAGATAAATCCTGTCACTGGCTCCATGTTCGATATTAGTAGACAGACGAAGCTGCATTTGGTATCACGCAAATGTGAAGTAATCTCTTTCACTACTAATGGAGCTCTGCGTTAAATACTCGCCTTATGAGGTAAGATTTTATAATTCTATTCACCAAACTGGATAAGCCCGTTTAACTCTTTAAATAAACAATTAAATGTATCTAGAACTGATGCAAAAATATCGTTTTTGTTTACAAAATGATCTATTTTTATACATACTGTTTTATAGCTAACAATATTGAAATATTTGGGCTAAAAATGTACCGTCTCAAATTGCATAATTTTATCCCTCAAATTTCCCCGCGTCCAGGGACTAATGAAGCCTTTTCCGAGCTATTTACGAATAATTTAAAAAAAAAAGATGCCCAAATGCACAATTATTTTTTTCTACTCAGTTGACTTAAAATCAAATGAATCCCAAAGAACCTCTCGATTAGCTTAGGCCTCTTCAATTGAAAAGATTTGATTTTACTCCTGTACCAACATTTTCACACATCGGTAATATTAAAATCACGTCCTGAATTCTTTTTCTAATAAACTTCGATTTTAATTAACACTTTTAGTTCAATAATACGAATTTGGGCCTGCCTACTAATCAATTAATATGGCAATTCTGTTATGACAACATTTTTTGGAAATTTTTCTTGGTAGTTGCGTCAGCTTTTGACATGCGAGAAATAGAAACTAATATATTATAGCTAGGTCGTATACAAAGTTTGGCACGCTAACGTTGAATTTTAAGTTACTTTCCAATATCGTAGAAAGCAAATATTTGAAAAATCGACCGTTATTAAGGCAAACAAATATAATTCCGACAGCACGATTTTTCCTTGCTACTCGGCTCATTTTGGGAATCAGGCTAGAGAAAATGCCAAAGGAGCGCCACTTTCGGAAAACGTTGGGTGCTAATAAACAATAAACACTGCACCCAGACCATACTTCAAAATACGAATCCGTTATTCATGCTTGAATTTTTTTTTAATCGATAAGTTTCCCGTCGAAAAAGAGAAATGAAAGCCATTGTATCACGCGATATTTGTCACACACTTTAAAATGCTTCAAAAATTTCTTTATAGACGTCAAAGGTTTATGTATTGGAATTAATAATGAGAATCGCGAAGTTTCGAGAAGTAGCCTTTCTTCATTCTCATTCATTGAACGACAAAGAACACTCATCATTTTCAGTTTCAAATGCTCGGGTTAATGAGATGACCCTAATTTGATTACAGACTTTTAAAATATACGAGCGTAAGTCGTGTGGATGCTATTATAAATACAATATTTTTAAAATGTAGCCGTGACGATATAATATCTCATTATCATTATATTATCCGCCGCATAAGATGACAGCAGTTTGTCTCCGTTGGGGCGAGCAAGCGCTTCCACCCCCTCTTCATCCCTCTTCCCTCCCCCCCCCCTCCCCATTCTCTTGTTTTATGCCATTTATACAGCGGCCTCAACAAGAGAGGCCCCTCGAAACGCGCATCGCAGGGTCTTCAAGGGCGAGGAGAGAAGAAAATGCTCATCGTCTATTATCAGAAGTGAGCGAGTGTGTCCAAGAGGAGGAAGTTAAGAAGAAGAGAGGCCTCTCTTCTATACCTCGACCAACAGGACCTTCTCACCCTCTCTCCGCTTTCCTCCGAAGACGTACTCGCCCAGAACAAATCTCCTTAATAAAAGCATCGTGTGTGCGGACGCACTATTTCGCAAAAGGCAATCCGTATATTCTCTTTTATTTTTTGATGAGAGAGGAAAAGTGAGAGAGAGAGAGATGGAGCTGGCGGCCTCTTATCCGTGACCCCCAGAGAGAGAGAGAGAAACTACAACAAAAACGGAAAAACAGTTGAAGGAGCGAGGTCGCGGAAGATAATGGGCAGAGAGAAGCAAAACGATGAAGATGAGAGTAAATTCATGAGGTGCAGCGCGACCTAGCAGAGGAAATGTCCTTGAGCAGGGAGTAAGTCTTCTTTATCGAAGACGTTAATAAAATAGCGGACGTAATGCTCATCCGAGGCCTTGAAGAAAGAAAGAGAGAGAGAGAGAGAGAGAGACAGCGGCTAAGGCGCCATCTAGTTTTTGAGACGGGAAGGTGAAGACGATCGATCTTGGGCTGCTTCGCGAGAACGCGGCGAGTCATCGTTCAACCGAAGAGCATTGTGGGTAATTACCAAAGTGCTGCCTATAACGCGTTACCCTTTAAATAGTTCCTTTTAAACTTTTTTCGAACACACCGGAGAGTATATGTCCATTAACTGAAACCATAGTCTATGTGACGGCGATGTAGTGAGAACCTTTATGGGTGAATCAATTCGAAGAAAACGATAATAAATTCAGTTACACTTTTGGTGACGATTATGAGAAACATTATAGCGAAGATAAAAATATGGGTTTAAGCAAAAAATAAATTATTTTAATTATCGGTATTGTCGTTGTATAAATTATTTATTACTTTTTATTCGGAAATCCAACTCCTATCTCGAGACTGAATCGGTTCTTAAATACGAAAAACTTCTCATCAGCTATTAGGCCGTCCAATACACATTAGAAATTCATTAAACATGAAATTAAGAACGTGAACAAGTAATCGTTTCTTAAATTTTTAACTGCCATAGGATATTAGCTACAGTGGAGTCACGTTTCAGACAGAGGTCAGATATCCCATTATGACTCGATTCAAAATGAGATCTATGAATAAGCAAATTTCATTCCCAGGAGAGCTTAATTATCCCCTCCACCGAAGCATTCTTATTTCACGTTTAGAGAGAACGAGTTTCTAATTCGACGAGCGTGTGTTCAGGATCGGGGAAATATTCCATGGAATGCTAATCATAACTTTCACATCCCTATTAAGAGCTTGCAAAGAAATTCGGGGCTTATCGCCTCCACGACGATCCTCTACCCACGCCAAACCTTTCCCTTAAACTGGAAATCGCAGTTCATTTTATCGAAGAAAAAAACATTTGCATTTTTATTTTTCTCGCAATGGCTTCCGTGCTCGTGGTTGAGTTTGTGAAAGTGATTGCTGCGGCACAGTGTGTCACACGATTCCTCTCCCCGCCATTGACGCGGCTCATCACAGCGGAGAAACAATTTTACTGCCAACGACGAAGCCGCTTCACGTCTTAAATTAACTTCTTCTGGTCGTATGGATTGTATCACATCACACTTAACTATTATGCTACATCTCTCCATGAACCAACAACGTATAATTCTAGATAATCTATCCCATAAAGATATATGAGTGAGCTTGATGACGTCGACTTTTTCAGTCATCTCGGAGACAGCGCCATTACGACGGTAGATATTTACAAAATCGACGGTTTTAAAAATTTAATCGTAGCAAATTAGCAATCCACACGTGCGCATGCTTCTCTTTCGACGGGTCAGTTGTAGCTACGCGTTAAGCTTTTGGGATGCATAAAAATCGTCGTATCAGTTGGTGTTTAGATAACGAGGTACGTGGTACACGCTGGATTGCATCGAAAGAGGGATTTACTTGCAAATTAATTAGGTTCAACTGTCTTTTAAATGACGGCGTAATAAAAATTTCTTTAAAAAGTATTTGAAATGTAGTGACAACCTCTCCATATTTACTTTCCAAGATGCTCCCGGTTTTTGGGAATTGGTGCCAACTTAATTGTTTGTCCACTTTTGTCCCATGTAGTTGGTAGCTTTTTTCAAAAACGAGAAGTGGAAGCACGAAATTTAGCCTCTACTTTCATCTGATGTAGGATTTTTACTAAAAGGAAATAGGTAATAATTTGTAATGATTAAATAAAAATCTTATAACGCCGGATATTGAATTATTGGGGGGGGGAATAAAAAAGGATAAACTCCTGGAATGATGGCGAATAAAGGCGGAAGCCATTTGGATGCGTCGAATGCGACTTCGCCGCCGTGAATCCGCACTCTCACTATTACCCATCGACACTTTTTTTGGACTCCCGCTGAAGTGCGTGAGAAAATTTTCACTCTCAACAATCTTCTCATTCGTTTACAGCACTACTGTGATCTAAACCGAAACAAACAATGACGCAGAACTTCGATTAAAAAGCAGCGAAAGAATAAAAAAATGAGAAAGCGAATAATATTTTTCCCTCGTAACAGAAAATTTCTCGGCCTTCCACTCGATTGGCCTACATGACAGGCGAGTCCCTCTCTTTCCCTCCCCCAATCCACACCCTCCCCCCTCTTCCCCCTCCCCCCTCCCCCCTCCCCCCTCTTCCCCCTCCCCAAAGGCGCCTCCTCTCCAGTCCTCCTCCTCGCACCCATTCCTCCCGTCAAATGCTCAAACAAGGAAAACGCCGCACCGTCTACTCATATAGGACCAACATGTACCGGTGTTTAGGAGTCGAGATTATATACGAACGTGGGATCCGGTTTCGTTGCGACGCGACCTCCTTTCCCTCGCGGCGGCCGCCCAAAACAGGCGCACAATGCGCCGCTTCTTCCGTGATATACCGTCGCCAATTACCCGAGAGAGTCCTCGGAACGCTGAGGACCAAGAGCGAAAGAGAGAGAGAGATATGCTGAGCGATTAGGAGGACATGGCAAGCACAGAATGAGCGGCAGATATCTCCCCATCCCTCTCCACCTCCCCCCACTCTACTCCCCTAAGACTCCCCGCCCCCCTCCCCACTCGACCTCTGCTCCCATCTTCTCCAGTGCGACGTCATCCTCTCCTCCCTCTCTATCTCCCTCCTTTCCCTCTCTCTCTTCACCCTCCGGGCACCGCGGATGAAAGCGGCGACGGCCAATTAAAGGCGACGCCTGCCGCAGTGTCGGCGCACATCACCCACTCTCCGGAACTAGGATGGATGCTGCGAGTGGGAGAGAGTGCGAAGTAGAGGAAGGGAAGAGAATGGGATGGGAGGGAGGGAGAAAGAAGGATTGGGGGGAAGGGAGAGAGTAGAGGGAGGGAAGAGAATGGGATGGGAGGGAGGGAGAAAGAAGGATTGGGGGAAGGGAGAGAGTAGAGGGAGGGAGGCAGAAATACGGAGGAGGAAAGGTTATGGGCGATGAGAAATCGAGGAGAGAGGTGGAAAAATCCTCCGCGGAAGAAAACTGGGATGAAGCGTGTGAGTTTATGTACGTGTGTGAGTGAGAGTGTACACAAATACACACACGCACACACACACACATATATATATATATCGGCTTTGAATAATGGAGAAAGATTTTTAAACCCTTCGATCTCTGCCATTCGTCTTGATGAGCTCATTGTTACCGAAGAAAGCTCGAGGCATCCCGGAAGGGCAAACAATGGGCGAAATAGGGTACGGATCAGGAAAAAGCGGTTTTGTATCAAAGGATGCTAAATTTCTTCCGAACAAAAAACATACATACTAAATGGCATTTAACACGATGCTAGGATTTTCCTCAATTCCGATACGATTCGGGACATAAAACACTGAAAGGGTAATGACACTTCATTCTAGAAAGCCACATCGGGTTACTATTGACAATAAATGCCAAAGTTCCGTATGATATCGAAAACATGGAATCGGGAAAGTCGCCCAATGAACAAATCTAAGGGCTTTGGAGGAGAAAATAACGCGAATGAGATTTGACTAAATGGTTGTTTATCTATATGCGGAGCTAAATATTATTCATGTATTAGATGTTTTAGAAATGAAAGATGACAATTCATGAACGGTATCCAAGAAAAGCGAGATAAGGATGATTGAATTGAAACTGTTAAATTCCTACATTTTCCTTGGAATTCTATAGATCTGAAGCGCCAATCGTGCGAACGGTTCAATCGTGGCATATGCATACGATAAATTAGAACTGGAAACGTCGTGTGCGAAAGCAATGACAAATATTTACTTCCGACCGAACTACAATTCAACATTATTCTAAGAATTCTGATAACTTCCAACGCAGAAATAGTCCGCTGCGCGTGACGCTTTGATGAATAAGAGAGACGGAGACATCAACGGCCGATGAGGTGAAACGGAGCCTAAGTTCATATCCAGTCAGAGGCATTATATGAGGAATAAAGGGGTAAGATCCGTAAAGGGATTTAATCCTCCATTATTTTCAGCTCTATGCGACCAATAAAGGCAGCATAGAAAAGAGGTATTTCAAAGGATTAATTTTCTTCGAGGGCAATTAGCGAACGCAATAGAGAGGACGCCGCACTCTGATTCCCTCTCCCAACGGATTACCAGCTATGTATTATATAGGAAGAAAGCGTTTATGTGATTGTGAGTTATCAGCAATGACGGACACAATAATGTAATATCTTTTTCGAGGTTGTTAAACCGTCGCGCTACATAATCAATAGGAAATAAAGGGAAAACTGGCTGTAACGTTTTGTTCTTAATATCTTATTCCAATGCATTTTTCCATTAAGTTTGAAACAGTTGGACGCATCTCCTGTCCCTAGCAGTGAAAATTTTTATACGTTTCCCAATAAATGAAAAGAAACGCTAGAATTGTAACCTACATATATCTCATCCTTTTATTCTGTAACTTGAAAGGAAAATCTGACGCAATACACCTACAAACATAAATAGTATATTTGGTTAGTAAAATTGGCAATTCCGTACTTGAACTACAAACATACCAATCTTTCGAAGCAGTTCTGACTTGTGAGAAAGCTCTAGAAACTCAGATAATTAATCCAACACAGGGAGGCATAGAGAGGTTCACACTAAATATTGTCTGAAGAGAGAATGAAACAACGAAAGCTTAAGTAAACGCTTCGTAGGTTGCAAAATAAATGAAAACGTGAGAAATTCGATATAGCAATTTTCAGAATATACATAGAAAATCGTTTCCTCATTTGTAGCTATTCCATAATTTCTCCCTACTAAAATTCCAATTACTAGTACCGTTCCAATTTCGATATCAACAACCTACTGAAGGAAATGTCCTATGTTCTACATAGTAATATAATAACAGCTATTTTGTGAGGTATTAAGAACAGAGCCAAGTTCTTGTGTAGGAAGTTGCACGAAAGTTCCTATCAATCAATTGTTCATTCGTATCCTAAAAGCATGAAACAATGTGTATCCAAAATAAATTCAACACAACGTAATTTAATTACAGTTTAACATTTTATTTCTAAATTAGCTCTGCAAGATAAGGACTATAAGACCCATTAAGCTAAATAACTACGCTATTGCATGGTAATATGCAAAAAATATTCCAAATTAATTAATTTCGTGCCAACTATAAAGATAACAGTTATTCACATTCCTGTAGCATTTCAGCGGCTCTTTTTTTCAAAACGCATAATTTTTATCTTTCAGCCTTCCTTTGTGTCATTTCTAATCTGTTAACTGATTTCTTCTGGTGCGAATCCCATTGCAATGTCTTCACGATTGCAATTTGTGCCACTTATATTCTATATTACTTTATCACTTATGAAATTGTGATATGTAACTCTTTCTTTTTATCTTGTTTACTTTTACAATGGGTATTTTTTAGACACATTCGGCTATAATCTAGGAATAAACATAATCATTCATAAGGTCTCAGTTTATCAATGGGCGTAAAAATATAACAGTGAAGGACAACGTTATACATAATTGAGGGTTTAGCCACGATTTATTACCATTGAAAATCGCGGGTTCTAGTATTAAAAGAGAATTAAGCATCCATTACGAATATCCTCCATCGATCATATTCTGACAGAGAATTCCCCCATGGCCTCTCTCTCTCTCTCTCTTCCATTAAAAAAACTTCCGCATCTCATTTCTTTCTTCCGTATTCTGTTTGATGTTTTTTCTCTTGGGACTCGATTAAAAATTGGGATTATACATTCAGCCGCAGCTTATTCTTAGGGTGCCAGGAAAACTGTTAAATAAATAAATCATCGATTTGTAAATGTTGATGTCCTTTGGGCAAACATTTTTGTTTAATAAATTCACGGGAATGTAGCACCAACTAATGATTGGGCCAAACGTAATGCTGCCCGAATAAGTAAATATGCAATCTCATTTGAAAGTGGGAATGCCTCGAAATTATCCTTATTTTTGAACAGATGCCGTACCACCAAAATTTTGGGAATCTAAATGCGAGATTAGCAATGCTCACAAATCACCAATTTAGTCACACTGCGCGAGACTCACCTGTTTTCCACCATTTGAGCCGATTTTTGTCTTCTAAACCCTATGTGACGCATTTTTACGTTCTGGAGTGGGAAACCAAAATAAACCGACGCATTCGCATGGCAGTGAGAATGGAAACCATCATACCTTCGCGAAATGCATGCCATTTAATTTCCATTCGATGCGTGCGCGGTGCCTTTTATATAATGACACGGAGGATGAGGAGGCAGAAGAATGAATAGGAGGCAGAGGGAGGATGAGGAGGCAGGGAGAGGAAGAGTAGGTATGGATAGACTTGTTGAACACAAATGAAAGTGTGTCAATTCTATTCAGGCAGATATATGCAAGGAACGAAGAATTTCTGAAAAATCGGTAGAAAAATTCTGCCCTGTCCAGGAATCGAACTCGGTGTTTCCACTCTGAGTTACCGAGTCATCTAATCCTACTGTTTCAGAATTTCTCATGCGCTGAAATCAGGCTATCAAAGCTAGTATCAATGTCCCCAAACAAATGTCCTCCATGAGAAACGCCCAAGGAACATTCAATTACTTCCCAAAGGTGATAAAGGCCAGATAAGCACATTCATTTGTGTTTACCTGATCATCATCTCACCTTTAGGGTGTAATTGGGTGTTCCACTCCTTTCATAAACATTATTTAGTTCGTCTGCTGGCTCTCCAGATTAGGATAACTTCAGGTATAACGCATCGCCTGTCAATTGCCTGAAGGTAATGTCGTGAATGCATCCCGTTGTTTGTAACAAGTGTGTGAATAATTCCAAGAATAAGGAAACAGGAATTTTCTGTCACACACTTCATGATACGCGTTTTCAAAGAAACTTTATATGAATATACCATGTGCGCCTCTGCTTCTCGTATTCGCCGCCAAATCTGATTTTATAGTACCCTATAAGCAGGGCCGGCCCGAGGTACAGGCGAGGCGGGCAGCTGCCCGGGCCACAAAAGTCTTAAGGGCGCTATCCCGATCATCTCTCTATGCATTACTTGCAAGTGAATAAATTTTTGATACCAATTTATATCGCGGAATTTTTATGGCATTTCTTTTATTTTTGCATTATCAATAATTTTTTACAGAGCGATAATATCTCAATAAACATTAACGGAGAGGGGTGCTTGAGTGCTATCTCGCCCGGGGCAACAGAATTCCTCGGGCTGCCCCTGCCTATAAGAGATGGCTATGTAAGTTGTTCTTTAAAGACAATTAAAGTATACAGAATCGGTTTAAATTTTGGCGTGCTTCGTGAGAGGAATAAGAAACAAATTTTGTGAAGTGAACGTGTTTTCTTTTTAAAAATATACGCGTTTTGTACCTAGTTTAGTAAGTTTCAATGTGTTAGTGTTTCTTCAGTTATATTATCGATCTCAAATTCGGAACCTATGCAATCAGAAATTGTTATTGCATATTTTAATGACTATTTCATTCGTTCCAGGACATTACATCCAAAGACATTTTGTCCAACGATATTACGTCCAGAGGCATTTCGTCCCATGGACATTTCATCCAATGGCTATTTCGTTCATTGACATTTTCGACCAGTTGAATGATCGCTAAAACAGTGTAAACTGAGGGTAGAAATGTCATTTAGATTAAAGATATGCAAGAATAACAACAAAAGGACAATATCAAGAAATGGGGTGGGACAGGAGGGGCTACAATTTATCATAATGAAATGCAGGCAGCGCGCTAATAAGAATTAGGTTGTCGACAGTTACCACCTGCAGAACCGCTACACGATTACAGTAAACCCCCTCGCGAACAGAATAGGATTTTGAGGGGTTTTCCGTACGTTAATATTCAAAATACGGTTAATTTACAATTCGAATAAAATATGCATACACTGCTTGAATAGCAGTTTATTTATTTCTAAGAAAGTTCAAAAGTACTACAGTAAAATCTCGATACAACGTAACTCTAGGGAGCATTAATTTTATACTTTATACTGAAAGTACGGTATACTGAAATACCCATAAGGAGTACAGCATTTTCTCTGAAAGCATCTCAGTGGGAGATCGGCATTCTCGCAGGTCCTGCGCAAACCGAAACCGGTGAGAATGAGAGTCTAACAAAAGAGATAATTCCTATAACTTTAAGATTTTATGTAAATGTTATTGTGAAAATATGAGAGGTATGTCTGATCATGGGTTCTAAAATTCTCAGTTCGGAAAATCCCTTCTTTTAGGATTTTGGCGGAGTTCCGCAAATCTTTTCGTACTAAAGACAAAATATGTCTTCAAAATTCGTGTAAACGAATTGAATGAGGAAGAAATGGTTATGATTGAGCCATTTATGGATGAAAGACTACTTTAAAACCACAAAAACCTTTTTTCGGGACCTCTGAATATCATACGTAGTATTGAAAAGTACATTAGGTTGAAGTACGATACTTTGAAATATTTATGCAGTATTTATACGGGGAAATTGACGGGGATTCAATAAAAGTACATTAATTTGAAACAAACGTAATTGTGAAGTATGTTGTAACGAGATTTCACTGTATGTGCTTGGAAAGGAGGCCAATATAATATTCAGATTTCGAGCACTTTCGTAAAGGAAAAAGTGGATAAGATAAGATGAGATTCGATTTTAAGTGTTAAAATGGATGGCTTCAGCGTTTCCAAAAACGTTGGAAAATATGCCAATTATTAGTATGAAAATGAGCTTCCTTGCGCAGCTGCCAGAAAATGTTGCACCAGGTAGGAAGAACCGACGAACAGCTTATGATTATTTATACATAGAGATAATCTTTAATAAAACAATTACGTGTTAATTACCAATGTCTTTCATTTCACTCGCCACAAGCGTATCTCTTTTGCTGTGACCATTCAAATTGTAGTCAAGTATGTATGTAGTATTGTAGTCAAGCATGGACACTTCTCAATTACTTTTACTAGGGTTTTATTAGGAATAGGGTCATTTCGTGGCTTTATTAAACGCCTGAACTCAAAAGAGTTATAGATGCTACTGAATGTGGAAGGAACCGTTCTGTCAAGTTGTGGACGACTATAGCTGCATGATCGAATGCAACAATAATTGCTTGCAATACTTTGTGGACTGTTCTATTGAAATGCATATGATAGTTGCATGCAACTATGATTGCATATTGCATGCAATTTGTTACTTCTGTGTGCGCCAAGTCTAGCAGCTAAGTATACTTCTACATAAACAATTTTTTTGAAAAGAGTAAACCATAAGAGTCAAATTAGAGCATAAGGAAACGCGGAGCCCAGTAGTTGTTAGATGTGCTTCGAATTTCATGGTTCGATAATTTTTATTTTTCCTCATACAGACGAAGGGTATTATTGTTTTTTAATTCAGACGAATATGTAAATGTAAGAAAGGAAGGTATCTTTGAAATTGAATATTACCGAGGCTTTCAGGAGTAAATATGGATTTCTCATTTAAGACGAAAAAGATTTCAATAACAGAAAATTTTCTTTTATTTCCATTTCTTTTGATGTTACCTTACGTCTTTTCTTTTATTATTATATAGCAAGAACGCATTCCAAGATTTTTCTAGCAAATCGCAACGGAAGATTCCCATTCACAGATTCAATTACTCCTCGTGATTTATGCTCTTGGACTCGCATGGCCCTCGTGGAAATTGTTCTCATCTCGGCGAGACATCAAAAGGAAGGAATTTGACCCGAAAATATAAGCGACGAAGCAAATGACACTCCATTAGTATGTGCGTTCCTGGAAAAACGGTCGGGTCTGCGCCATCATCCCTCCCCCCCCCCCTAAAACTCTCTCCTCCCCCTCCCCCACTCCCTCTCCTCCTCCCCAACTCTCTCCCACCACTCACTCTCCTCCACGCTCCTTCCTCATTCATCTCTTTATCTCATCTTCGCTGCGGTCGCATCGTTCACGACACAAGCCCTAGCATGTAACGAGCCTTTAACACGTTTTCCTTTGAATACCCTCCCCTCCCTCCCTCTTTCCCCCCTCCATACCCTCCTTTCCCCCTCCATCCCCTTCGTCTTTCTCCCCTCTGTGTCCAACCCGCTCTCCTCCGTCTAAAGCAAACCCTGTCTACAGGATAAAGGATTGACGAGCTTCAATTCAACCTTTGTGTGATTATTTTCCCTTTTTCTGTGTCCAAAAAATGCTAAAAATTTATTTGCGAAATAAATATATTGAATTTATTGCTTTGGAAAGGTTTCTATCGATGAAGGTGTCTATGAAATATTGAAAATGTTTGACCGTTGTGAACACTTAACTACCTTGAATTGCATGGAAAGGTCTTCGTGCGTTAATAATCATAAAACGTTTCATTTCTACTCAGAGTTTAAAAGAAAGAAAAAAAGGAAGCAATTTTGAATGCAATATAATCACATCAATACGTTCTGAAATCAAGACAGTGCTCCTCTATTCCTACATAGAAACCTATCCCACATTTCACGGCTTAGTTTTGCACGGACTTTTATTGGAATAGACGTACCGTGAAAAGCGAGGGATGGGAGTGCGCGTGTACACACACACACACATACATGCAAATATGATATAAGTAATTTCTATAGCCATAAAACGGCTGTGTAAACCATATGCCCACTAAAACTATAAAGCAGTCGCCTTCGTAGGTAATAGGTCACTGACTATAAAACGAATTAATAACTAAATGAAAGCAGCTAACTTAATTTTCTATTAATTCAGGAGTTAACTTATAATAATCAGCCGTAAAAAACTCCCTCTCTTCTCCTCACGTCCATTAATCTTTTCTCTGTCCGCCAAGTGTTTCTCGGGTATCCCGAGCGAACCTCCCTCCCGCCGCTTCCTCCCCTCCAAATCCTCTCCCTCCCCCCCCCCCCCCCCCCCCAATGCCCCTCTTTTCGATGGGATCCTCCTTGTCCCTCTGGAGTCCAGCGACACCTGTTTAAACCACCCCTTATACACACTCACTCGCCCCTCCTCCGCTCTACCTCCACCCCCTTCCCTTCTGCCTCCCTCCCTCTCTCACTCCCTCATCCCCAACTTCGATAGAGATTCGCGGAAATCCCCGACCTCTCCTTCTCCTGCTGTCATGTCGAGCACAATCCTAAACCACGAGACAATGAGACCTTTTCCCTCCTTACAATCCCACGCCCACTTATTCGCATCAATAAAACCAAAAGCATTTCTACGAAATTACACTTTTTTTGCTTTTTGAAATTACCGATTCAATAGGCATATCTTCTGAAAATATTTAGATGTTATAAATTTTGCCAACTTTATTCCAATAGCGATAAGCATACTAGTGGAAAAGCACTAATATAAAAATTACGGTTTGTTATAACTTACTTATTTTAAATAAATCCAATTTCACTACTGTAAGCGAATTTACACGTAAACGGTATGGTACAGATATGCAAAACATGACGTGGAATAAATACATTAAAAGATAAAGAAACGTTAATATTTATGTTCATAATATATATTATCATCTGTTCGAGAAAGTTTTATTTATTGCAAGGCTAATTTTACTTTATTCACCTTAAACTTTTTCTTTTAATCAATAATGACCAGAGTTGGTCTGAATTTCTCTAATATTGAAGTACAGAAGGATTAAAGATAGGATTGAAATAGTTCTAAATAACTTCTGTATTTCCGGCGCAATATTTGGTTTAATGGAACTTAATACTCATAAAGTACTAGTTAATTTTGGGAAATAACGACAAATAGAATGAAATTCCATCACCGTTTCTGAAGACCTTTCTCATTACTCGATAACAACACAAAGTACCAGTCGTAAAAAAAGGAGGAAGGAAGGACAGAGAGTCGATTGCAGTGGTCCTTTTGTGGAGCAATATATATCTCCCCCTCCCTTTCTCCTACCTCTTCTTCTTCTCCCTTCCTCTGGGTGCTCCTCACAGGACTAGTCCTTGCTTTACGACTGCGCGCGGCGAGATGCGAACATGTGCGCGCTTTACTCGGAAATCGGTCCGAAGATCTTGAATAATTTAATAGGTACCATGTTACCAATTTACTCCGCCGTCGCACGGATTTAATTTCTATATTTTATTAAGGCATTCCTAAACGAGGTGGTTTTCCCTAACAGACGACGAGATATTGGAACTGTCAACGCTTCCCGCAATTGTTGACGGCTTTGCAGACTTGAAGACTGCTTTAAAAATTTGGGAACCATTTAAATTGTAATAAAATACTTTAAATACTTCTTTTCGTCTAAATTGTTTAAAAAGTTGAAAATAATAATAATTTTAAATCAAATGAGACTTCGGATGCAATTCACCGTCTGGGGATCCGAGAAAAATAAGTTACAGCGAATAAACATCCATATTTAACGTTTTTTTTAAACTCACGCGCAAAATGCGCCAGAAAGATATTTAAATCCTATTTTAAGATAATGGTATTGTTTTTAGTATTTTAAATATTTTAGATTATGAAAATTTCTCTTTGAAATCTGAAATATTACATTCTCTAGCTACATATCTTTCCATGCTTAACAATGCATAAGCTTTCAAGTTCTCCGCACCCATAAATGCCCTTAAGTTATTCCTTATAAGGTTTAATTTACCGAAGAAGCGCTCATCATTGGCTATAGTTACAGGGAAAATGCAATATATTCTCATAACTGTCCATTTATTTGGAAATATTTCGCTATAATTATTATTTAGAATGAATGTAATTAGATATTGAGGTTAAGATTGTAAGAGCAATACGGCAAAAATTGTTTAAATTTAAGGAATCCTTAATGACGTAAAACGGAGTCCCTAAATTTCATTATAATGTTCTTATCGCACAAATTTCATTTATAAGATCCGTATTCACGTCATTATTACAAAAATTCATGAAATTCACAATTTTCGTAAGTCACCTTCTTCCAGCGTTCTGATCACTACACGGAAAAAAAAGGTTTGGCTGAAACAACCGAACACGTTTGATATGGACTTTTTGGATTAAATTAACGGCACATTCAATACAAATAACCGTGTATTTGATAAATTATATTGAACTCTTCCGTTAGAGCATACTAAACATTTCGACAGTTCATTATTTAGCAGAAAAGATTGAACTGTTCGATTAAGATAATGAAACCAGTTCGATATTATCATGAAATTGATAATTTTCATCCGAGTTACGATTGATTTATCGAACAAATTGTCTTTTCGGTTAAAAATACCGAAAAAACTAAGGTTTTGTTCGATAGGCGTTAATACATGATCAGTGAATTCTATCGAACAGTTCCATCCTTCTCTAAACAACATATCGAATCGATTCGATTTATTTCATCAAACGTGGAGGAAGGTATACGTACAAACGTTGCTCAGATCATGGGGTTTCCCCGAGCTGACCGAGTCTTTAGGTAAGTAATTTTAGTTTTCTCTTACAATTAGAAATACTGCAGAAATATACATATAGCATTTCATTGGCAACTTTAGGAGGTTTTGCGAAGCAAAGCATGTCTCAATAGAAGTGTATCGTTGTTCACCGCTACGATAGGTGTTGACAAATTTTATAAAGATTTCTGGTCTTAAATTCTATTTTAATAATAAGATTATAGAAATAAATTGGTGCCATTTTATGTGCAACTTAAGGATGTTTTACAAGACAAGTAAGGAAAGTTTACTTATGTTTACGTGTTGGTGGTGGTACCTTACGTTGTGTCTGTTGAGAGTTCTCTAGTTAATTCTGTTTTCTGGATAGTATTGTCAACTGGCTAACGTTTTGAAGCATGGTATTTTATTGTGAGTGACTGTTTTATCTATGGAATTGTTAGTGTGAAGCGGAGTGGGCAATTAATATAAAAATCTTGATGATTTTATTTATACCTGACATTGACGTATTGCTCTGAGTGTTTATTATCTGTTAAACGTTTCGTTATATAAAATAGATTGTGTGATCTGCCCTCAAAAAGTCTGATAAGATTTTTACTTTGTGTTTTTCACTGTTCTAAAGAAGTTTTAAGTAGGTGATAAACACTTAATAATTTCCTGTCATACTAATTGTGCTTCTTTTGTTTCCGACATATTGATTGTTTACTCGCGATGGGTGATAATAATATGAATTGTGTTAAATGTCATCAATTATTACCGAAAGATGGTTTATTTGCTACATGTGGTGTTTGTAGTAGTAAACTACATTTAAATACTAAATGTGCTGGTATGGCAGAAAATACTTGGAAGTTAAAAACACAACTGGAGAAAAAAGAATGGATGTGCAAGGACTGCCGTGTAAAAGAACTCTATGAAGTTGATCCTGGTGAGCCAGTGCTTGACTCTGGTATGAATAACGATCATGTACTATTACGGATTTGGCAGGTAAAGAAATCATTGAAGTATTTTAGTAAAGACTATGATACTATTAAGAAAGACATTAGATCTATATTTGATGTGATTAAGGAGTTTAAGGATACGATTGTACAGTTGAAAGAAGAAATTAAAGAAAAAGATGGTATTATTGAGGACATGTCAAACAAAGTTAATGTATTCGAACAAAAAGAACCAGAGAGATTGTTGGAATTGATGTTGACAATAAGTCATAAAATGGTATTAAAGAATGTGTTGTTGAATTACTGAATAAGGTTACAGATGATGAAACAACAGCTAATGAGATTGATGAAGTATTTGTCATAAAAAATAAAACTCCTAGAAAGTCTGAAATTATTGTATGATTACAAAAAAAGGAAAAGAAACAGCTGATTATGGGAAACAAAAAAAGATTAGATAGACCAGAAATGAAACGAATCCACAAGGGAAATGTTTTCTTTAATGAATATATGACTGGGTTGTATATATCTTTGTTTTGGAAAGCAAGAAATATGGCTAAAGATGTACAATAAAGTTCTGCTGGTTTAAAGCTGGAAAAATATTTGTGAAAAAAGATGAAAATAGTCAAGTTAAAATAGTTCTTAGTGAAAGGGACTTAAGTAACATAGTGTAGATTTTTTGTTATTGATAATACTTGTCTTTTTATTTGTTCCTTTGTATTTTTGTTTTTTGTTTAATTTCAATCTATTTGCTACATCCTTTATTCTCCTCTGGGCAATTACTTATGTACAAGTCTGGTATTTAACAGAAAGCCATGTTTTTACATAAGCAAATGAAGTTTGGTTAAAATTTTCTTAATTTCTTTTTGTGTGTTTTTTATTATAATTATTCTGTTTCACCTAATTTTTAAAGCACATTGATAGGTTCCATTAGTACTTTCCTTTTTTTTATTTCCTCACTTTTCGTGTGCCTATAAATTTCTAACTTTATGGATGACTTTGAAGAATGTGAGAAATACATTTCGGTAATGAGGAATCAGATTATCAGTTTTAGATATCTAAAATGATGCGTACCTTTTTTCACTTTTTGACTCATCTTATTTACTCTTGAAGGAAATTCACAAGTGATCAATCTCCCTACTCACCATCATAATACCCATAATAACAAATCATATTTTTTTAGTCTCTTTCTCTGTACTTTTCTGTATCCTCCACAAAATAATTTCTCTAGTATGACATCCATTTCTTGTGGAATAATGTTTTTGTAATATCCTTTGAAAAATGCTCTTTCAATGAAGTAACAAATATTTTTTCTACTTATTGTATGATTGTTTGTTTCATCTGAAATGTTTTACTTTCCACAGTTAATCTTCTTTTGGTTACATTTTTGGAATACATAAATTTGCTTATTTATTACTTTTATTCCTTTGTCCTACTGTAGCAATATTCATTAATTTTGTATGAATTAAATACATTTATGTATGAATTTCTTGGATTGAAAACTTCTATGTAATTGTGTGTATTATTTTTATGTGATCATACTTTAATTAAAAATGTCTTTCCAGTTATTCTTGCAATATTTAAATGTATCCTTTCTAAATGAACACTAGTTTTTAAGAGGGATATTTTCCTTAGTTCATTACAGGTCAATCGAAACTCACAATTTAAGCCCTGAATTATTCAGAAGAAGAAAATAAGCTGAAATGAGAGCTGAATAACCCACATAATTTCTTCAGGCGAATATTAATCAACTAAGGTTTTGAAATTTGTTTCATTATATCGTCGAAACTGATAAGATTATTTATTGAAGTGATTGTGGCAATAAATATCAGACCTGATATTTAAGGAACCTAGAATTTCAAAGACCGCATGCAAATTTGCACTGTTACAAAACATATTAAATACATTCAAAAGTTTCAACCAATAGTTCAGTAAAATAACTGAAACAGTTCAATTTTGTTCGATTAATATACTTGTACCAGTTCGATAGTTTTAATCAAATCGCTCCTATTTTGATAAAATGAATCAAGAAGTTTAATGTTCCATATGAACTGAACTTTTTGATAAAATTTATCAAAATATGATCATTGCAATCAAACATTTTTTTAGTGTATTATAAATTTGATATTTTACATAAATTTTAGAATAATTTGAAATTGTAAGAATTAATCAAAAAACGTTATATTTGAATTCATTAGTGTCCATCTCAACCGTTTTTAACTCATCAAAGATGCCTTTTCGTCATAGGACATTTTTCCGAAAAATTATCAGAAAAATAAATCTGTATAGCGATGTCTTTTGCGAGTCATACACAGAATTCAATCTTAATTTATGTTTCTCACATTTACGCAAGTTTTCAACTTAAAAACTACTCAAGAATCATATCCTTAGATTGTAGCATGTGTAAACTTCATTTATAAGAGTTAACAAATCGTTCTAAATAGTCAAACTATATATAAATGTCACCATTTATATATAGTCTAAAACCAATACACCATCACAATTCACCAGCTCTTCTAAAACATAACGAGTTTCGGATAATTGTAATCAAATAGCTTGACTGGTTATAATTTAGCTTCTCATTGTGTATTACACTAGCGGTTCCCAACCTTTATGCATCCGTGAAAGTATAAAAGATTATATGCTGAAAAATTGAGCGTAAATTTCCACATTAATGCCACTTACTGCCTAAAAATTTGAGAAAAATCCAACAAGAAAGTCGTAATTTATTTTGAAATTACAACATTTCTTACATGGATTCGTTTTTTATCAACGAAAACAATCCTCGTAGCAACTGAAAAAAACAAGATCTATTACAAATATAAATCGCATTTCTTTTGCAAACAGAACATACCTAGTAGGTAATTGAAAGGAAATGCATTATCTATAACGAATATACATATAAACGTAAATACGTTCATTTTCCTTTCGTGTGCACAAAGCGCTTTGTAAGTGAAAAGTATGAATAATTCACGACGAACGAAAAGATTACGTCAACGTTAATCAAATATGTTTTAAATATTTTTTATTGTTTTATTATATCTCCAAAGGTTTAAAATATGGAAAGCTGAAACGTTGAGTGTACATTTCCACAATGATGTTACTTTACAGAGAAAATTGTAATAAAAATTGATTACTTTCTAAAATAAAATGCTATTCGGAAGTATCAGTTTGCCGCCTGAGGCGAGATATAATATGGCGCTCCCTTAATTTTTTAATTAAGTATTTTATTATATGTTAGTCGAAAACGATAGGGAATAATAAAAATTATTTATTCAAATCCATAATTTTATTTCAGATCGATCTAAACTTTTGTTTAAATTTATTATCAAGTAAACTTCAAGAAGTTGATTTATTTGTGTGGAACTGAACACATTTAATTAAAAATTTGAAATCGTGTGATAGGCTTAGACAGGGCTGACTCAAGACATTCGTGAGCACCAAGCAGATTTCAATTATGGCACCCATAGAGTCATACAAGTTATTTGAAGAATAGTTTATTAGTTTAATAGGATACAATTATTTTGATTTTGTGTGTATTTTTATGATTGATGAAATGAACCGTGTTTTCACTTATGGATTCTCTTAATGCTAGATCTTCTTTGAGGAATTTATGTAAAGACCCGGATTGCATTTTCAGTTCCAATTGAGTCTTAGCCTTTCTTTTGCGACATTCAGCACCACATAATTTTCTCTGGCCAACAATCGTCTGCTTTAAAAACTGTAAAATGTAAGGTATGGCCTCTTAATTTTTTATAAGAGTAATATCAAAAATATACTAACACTAATAATTATTATTGCGCCTTTATTTTTGTAACAAAGTCGTTCACTCAACCATGCTTGGCATGGTTAGGCTGCAAGATTCTTCTACAAATATGCTATTGTCCAACTCAATATAAAAACGATTCTTAGCAGCATTGTTTAAAAAAGAATAAACGATATCGAAAGATAATGAATATACATTGTCAGCCCGAGGTATCGTATTTTGACGCCCGGCCAATCAAACAAACAGCGCCCCCTTTTGCATATAAAAATTTCAAAAACATACCTTAATATTTATCTTCACTTATACGCTTTGTTGTAATAAATACAAAGTTGCCGCTTCGTTAATATGATTCACTTTGGAATGCAAAAGAGAAATTTGCAATAGTGATTGATATATAAAAGTTCTTTAAATGCCCTAACTATATTGACGTCTCGGGCGAGGGCTGGCCCTATGAATTTATTTTGATAAGTCTACATTTTTGTCAGATTTTGAGGCCCCCTTCGAGAGGCACCTGAGGCGGTTGCCTCGCCGCCTCTCCATCGGCACGGCCTTGTAAGTATGTATGTATGTGTTTGTGTACGAGGATGATGCGCAATGCAACATTAAGCATTTCTCATTCAACCGCCAATCTTATCTTTAATATGTGACGGTATAACCACATGAGAAATAAAAAATCTGATGTGGCCAACACATGACTTTCTCCATATTTGGGGTATAGATATTTAAATTATTATGAATATCATTATGAGGCAAAATTATCATTTCGTATCGTAAAAGAATACAGTCGTCCTTATTGCCGTAAATTAGGTATATTTTGAATATGTTTACAGAATTCACCGCTACATGGTGGTGGCGCTATATACCGCAAATTTACGAATAAGCAAAATATCTCCGAAATGGATGGTTCTACGAAAATTTGTTTCAAACAAAACTTGGAAGAAATATTATTCTCTACAACTTTGGTCCTCGCGAAGATTACCAAGAACGACGTTTTTAAGGAGATATTTGACGGAAACCGAAAACACCGATTATTTATAAATAATTCCTAAACAATAACTGCTATGGAAAATTGTTTGAAATAAAAGATGTAGGAAATTATATTTTGTATATTTTTTATAATGGTCAATGTATACAATAATGATGTAATATCGGAGAAATATCGCAAAAACCGAATCGGGTTTCCAATAAACCTCGACTTCCGGTTACCCGGTATTGTCCAAAAACTAATCAGCTCTTTGTTCTCATACCAAAGTGTTATATATGAAATCTGGTAACGACATGGCAAGTACATTTCGAGTTAGAGCGTCCACAATCATATATATACACACGTAAACAGACATCATTCCGAAAATAGTCTAAACGTGTTCTAGGGACCTCAAAACGTGTATTTCCGTTGAAATCTCGAAGTCGATTTTTTTCGTGATCACAATACTTTTCCATTACTACGTATGGAGAAAGTAAAAACACGTGCTCTTGACATAGCCTCTTCTCTATACACTTGGTCAAACATTTCAAAGTTTTCAGTTGGTTTTTTACTTTTTCCATACGTAGTAATGGGAAAGTATTGTGATCACGAAAAAAATCGACTTTGAGATTTCAACGGAAATACACGTTTTGAGGTCCCTAGAACACGTTTACACTATTTTTGGAATGATATATGTGTGTGGATGTATGTATTTGTGGACGCTCTAACTCAAAAAGTACTTGCCATATTGTTACCAAACTTCATATATAACACTTTAGCATGAGCACAAAGAACTGATTAGTTTTTGGGCAATAACGGTTAACCGGCAGTCGTGGTTTATTCGACACCCCATTCGGTTTCTGCGATATTTCTCCGTTAAAACATCATTATTGTATATACAATTCTATACAAAGGTTATAGAGAATGTCATTTCGTAAAACATTCATTTGAAACAATTTTCCATAGCAGTTATTGTTTAGGAATTATTTTTAAATAATCGGTTTTCGGTTTCCGTCAAATATCTCCTTAAAAACGTCGTTCTTGGTAATCTTCGTGAAGACCAAAGTTGTAGAGAATAATATTTCTTTCAAGTTTTGTTTGAAACAAATTTTCGTAGAACCATCCATTTCGGAGATATTTTCTGATTCGTAAATTTCCAGTATACAGCGCCACCACCATGTTACATGGTCCATGCAGCGGTGAATTCTGTAAACATATTCAAAATATACCTAATTTACGGCAATAAGGAAGACTGTATTCTTTTACGATACGAAATGATAATTTTGCCTCATAATGATATTCATAATAATTTATATATCTATACCCCAAATATGGAAAAAGTAATGTGCTGGCCATATCAGATTTTTGGTGTAAACGGTTTTCTGAAGGAAGGGACGAAGTTGAGTTTGGCAGCCGACCTGGACGTCCGACAACATCAAACTCGGATGAAAACGTCGAAAAGCATACAATTCTGGTGCGGAATGACTGACATCTTAAGGTCAGAATGATTTCAAAAGAAATGAACATCAATAGAGAGACCGTATGATTGATTTTGATGCAAAATTGGGGATGAAGAAAGTTTGTGCGATGATGATGCCCAAGAACCTCAGTAACGACCAACTACAGCGGAGATGGGAAGTTTGCGCTGATCTTTTGCAACGAATCGAGGAGAGTGACGAATGGCTGAACAGAGTAATCACTGGGGATGGAAGTTGGGTTTTTCAGTATGACCCTGAGACAAAGCGGCAAAGCATGCAATGGAAATCATCAGGCACACCCCGCCCCAAGATGTCAAAATCAAAAGTCAAGCAATGTTGATTTGTTTTTTTTTTACTGCAAAGGAATAGTGCACCGAGAATTTGTCCCACCTGGTCAAACTGTCAACCAAAAGTTTTATCTCCAAGTTTTGGAACGTCTGAGAAAGCGGGTTCCTCGTGTGAGGCCAGAATTGTTCCCCGACAAGTGGATCTTGCACCATGACAACGCGCCCTCACACAGCGCTTTCCGTCAAGGAGTTTTTGGCCAAAAAATCGACCGTGGTTCTGAAACACCCTGATAACTCACTAGATCTCGCTCCGTGTGACTTCTCCCTCTTCCCTACACTGAAGAATCACCTCAAGGAATCACATTTTGATAACGTGGAGTAGATTCAGAAGATTACGACGGCTGTTCTAAACAACTTGCAGGAGAATGACTTCCAGAAGTGCTTCAACAGTTGGAAACAATGCTGGAATTCATGTATAGCTGCAGGAGGGAAATACTTTAAAGGAGACCACGGCAGTTCAGAATAAAATTTAATAGAGTGATGACTGTGAGTACAGTGTTGTTATTTTATTGTCAGACCTCGTATGGCCCTTCGACGAAGCGACAACGCCAAGAGTGAGGGAACCCCATTGAAAAAGGTTGTGTTCAGAAGTCGAATATCGTGATGATTACTTTTTCGATGCAAAACGGATTGTAATCCCCGAACGTGTAACTGTTAAGCAAGAACTTTACAAAAGTGTTCTGCGGCGCTTACGCACAAATAAGTGCTCGTCTTGGTCCTCCTGAAATGTGGGAATCCGGATGTTGGTCCTCTTGCAAGAGAATGCGCGCCCTCATGCGGCACGGTCTATCCAAGTTTTTTGCCAAAAAAACAAGTCAGTGTCGTTCCTCATGCACAGTATTCGCCTGATTTGTCACCACCGGAATTTTCTTTGTTTCAAAGGTTCAAAAGTGCCGTGGGAGGCCATAGATATACGGATACTCCAAACATACCAGCTGCTGTGATGAACAATATTCCCGAAAATTACTCAAGTTTCTTCGACGACCTTGAGCGACGCTGGAAACGGTGTTTAGATGCAGAGAGATATTATTTTGAAAGTACCTTCCAGTATTTTTTTTTATAACATCGGTCCTGAAACTTTTGCGAGGCACCATTTTGAGTCGTTTTAAGGTTCAAGTTTAGCCTCATTATTACGAGATGCCAAACCTCCATGTAGTTCGAAATTATCTATTCGACACTCATGCTGTTGTAGTTTGAAACCGATGTTCTAGATCAGCGGTGCCCAACGTACGGCCCGCGGGCCGGATGTGGCCCGCGAAGGGTTTTTGTACGGCCCGCGAAGCTGTGATGAAAAACAATCCGAAAAAAACACACAAATTCCTATATTTTTATGAAAACTTTCATAATGAAACTTTTAATATAGGAATGGTTACTATAAAAACCTCTTTTAGACTATACTTTCGCTTAAATAGAACCTCAGTATATATAGATAATTTCCGATTTAAGCTCTAATCCGGCCCGAAGAAGAATTGGCAACTTTCAATGCGGTCCGCCATGTAGAAAAGGTTGGGCACCACTGTTCTAGATGGACTAAATGTCTATCATCTCTCTTAAAAAGTGTTGATGCCCAAGTTTTATCATCAATAAAATATTTCATTTATTCGCGATCGGAGTATAATGTAAGCCGGGAAATCGTAATTTGAAACATAGCTCCTTTGGCGAAGCCGTTTTGGGGATGAGTGGGCCATAGGCGCCATTATACCATTTCTTTATAATACCAGTTAAAAGGACGTCCCCCTCCCCTTCGTTCCTTCTCCACCCACAACCCCTTCTCTTTCACCCATCCCCTCGCCCTCCACCCACCCACCTCTCCCCTCCCCTCCCGAAGAGAGCACATGAGCGGTGCATGGGCTGCCCACAACATCCGGCCAACGTAATTAACCGGTCTCTTTACCACTGATTTACGGCGGAGCCTTTCGCCACGTCCGAATCTGAGTTGGGCCAAGCGGCGGACGCGATGCCTCGGCCATTAGTCATCCCGAGAGCGTTTTTCCGGCTTACAGTGATGGCGAGGAACCAATACCAATAATCTCTCACGCGCTGAAAATTTGAGGAAGATGAAGGGCGTGGAAAGAAGAAAAGGAAGATTATGAGGAGAGAGAAGGGGAATAAAAATAGAGATGGAGGAAGAGGGAGATGGAATGGAGCATTAAGACGACAACAATAAGCGTCTGTGTGTGTGTGTGCATGCATACACACCTATATTAATATTCACACGGTTTTTAAACAAAAAGAAAAATTCCTCCCGATTAAATACAACTACGAATTTTGTGATACTACAACGTTGATTCGAATATTTATTTTTATGTTGCATCTTCCCGTCATTTTGCTTTAAGTTCTGGGATCAAAAGAGCGTGCGAAGATTATTATGCAGCATGCTTTTCTAAAATGGTAGATGGTGTGGACTAGCCCACCATTTCGATACATTTCCTCTGCCCATCGTTGCTCTGCAGGTACAAATCGATGCGTATGGTGAGTGAGTGAGGCGGGAACAGGTGGTCGTGAGCGATAGCACAAGTTTGGGAGAAGAAGAGATCAATTAGTTGTATAACACGCTCCACGCATAAATCAAGAAGGGAAGTCCGTTCAAGGAAGAAACGCAGTGCCTCTCCCTGTCGGCGGATCGAGGAAACTTCACTAACTCTGCCCTTCCCTCTCCTTCAACTTTACCATTTCCCTTTCGGTACCATATATTTATATGCGTGTGTTTATAGGTACGTGCGTGCATAAACATACGCCCAGATTTATTTATATACAGATGTTTCCTAGATATTCCCTCTAGTTCATTCATTTGTCGGCTGAATTAAATCAAATATATTTTGCAGAGTCTGCATCTGCAAAAGGTAGGTTTGATTCTTCTTCCATTGTTTTGAAATTTTCATATTTGGTCTCGACTTTGACGTAGTTTGACGTAGATTACGTCATCATGACTTAATTGTTGTGATAGCACGCCTCTTTCGCATTATCCTAGTTGCATAAACATTTAAAGGCCGTATTACACGCAGCAACTTTACGCGCGTATAAGCGTATACATACAAGACGCGCAAAAGCCAGCAGCAAGACGGGCGACAAATATTGAACACGTTCTAATTTATACGCGCATACAACGTATACGCCGGGTTGGAAGTTCCATGTAATAGCACCAACAACAAGACGCGCGTATTGTTGTGGTCGCGCATGCGCTGTCTGGGACCTCGGGTCACAATCTTCGGTCAGTTGTGCGTTTGACACCATGGCAGATCTTCGAGGCTATACCAAGGCATTCATGGCAGAGTTCATAGAACTTTCTAAAAGTCATCCTTGTTTATGGAAAGTGAAATCGAAAGAATATAGCAACAAAATAGCGCGTGAAAATAGCAGCTCACAACCCAAGTAATAAATCGTCATCATCATCCATCACGCATAAACGCCGGAACACAACTAAACGTTGAAGAGCTAGTTCAGGATCAAGAAAGACAAGACGCGCGACAATACGCACGTCTTGTCGTTGCGTGTAATAGCAATCTTGTCATAAAAGCATGCTGCGCAACAAGACGCTAGGAATAAACACGCGCGTAAAGTTGCTACGTGTAATAGGGCCTTAATGATGTAATAAATCATAAAAATAGCTTAGTAAAAAATTCCACTTTATTATAAAATAGCACGACCCGAGTTTTGGCGTAACAACGTCATAATCATTTTTTTAAATATGGACTTTTACAGAATTAAGGCGCTCACAAATGTCTTTTTTAGAGATTTCATTTTACGCCGATTTGTACCTAATCGAGCTTTTTTTAAATGCTTACAACGAAATATGGTCCGGGCACAGATAAATTCGGGTATTTATCTCTTGGCTTTAATATAGTACATTGGGAAGAAATGTTATCTGCGTTCTGCTTGTTCCTTCAGAAGAACATATTTTAATTTGTTAGAACTTCTGTGAGAGATTAAAACGGACTAAATCTTCCCAATCTTCTAGCTTAGAAACAGGACAGCAGAGAAAACTCTCCTGTTGTTGGAACAGCTTCCGAGAATACTCGTGATTTCCCCTCAGGATACTATTATGTTTTTCGCGTTAAATATCTTTTGTTGCAAAGTATTACATGTATCCCTCATTCCTTTACGCTCATTTCCGCTCTGCGCCATCGTTTTTCGGTACACAATGTAAAAATTATACGAAGACGTTAAAAACAGAAAAATTGAATTTTATCAGTGTTCTCACGTGAGCTTCTTATGGTCCGATTTTCTTTTGAAAATCCTTAGTGTTAATCCCTTACTTTTCCACATTTGTAATCAGGTAAACCAAAATGTGCTTAATCTGGATAAATCTGAAGACTAAGAAAAATAACTTAATCGCCGTAGTTTTCAAAATGAAACAACATTTCAGAGAGCAAACAGAAGTAAAAAGTGTAAATGGCGCTATCACATCAACTAGTCTCAAAAGCGGTCCCTGCTACATTACTGTTTACAAGGAAATTTCAGCAGACATAACTTCTTATGCCTTAACAAATCGACTCCACGAGACAAGTATGAAATATATCATTTCAACAGACATAATTACAGAATACCTTCTGAGAAATATTAACATATTCGGCTATAAAGAGAATTAAAGTGGTGGAAAATCTTAAGCCGTTATATCCAGAAATATTGAATTGATTATGAATACGACTCCATTCCTATCAACTCCGCTCGATTTAACAGGGCTGTATCTTTTCAGTTGAGAGTTACGGGTAATATCTGATAATTTAATCAGAAATGAGTATTGACAATTGATAGAAAATTTCACTCTTGAATTAATTTATAGCGACATTTTGCTTCGTTTCCATCCCAGAAACTACATGCGGCCAAAGCAGGAAATCTCTCATTTCGAGTAAAACCAGTATATTTGAAATTTAAATTTCTAATTCAACTAAATACCAAAAATTATTATTTAAACACGTTTTACCCAAATAACGAAAAACGCAACCACAATTAGCACGTGATATGGAAAAAACCGCTTGCCATAAAAACGTCAATGGTTAATTTCCACCTATTCTTTCCTTTAAGTCGGGTTTGGTTCCTACTTATTAGCATATAAAACTAAATAATCCTTTCTTCGTATTACTTCAAAATAATATTAATATTAGTATTTAAATTAGGACTATGAAATAAACGACGCTTGCCAACGAATTAATATAATCAGGTTTGTGTGCGGCTAAATTTACAAAATTTAAAATTGTAGCGCTTAAAATAAATAAATCGATCCTAAGGAAGTTCACTCCCCTTAATCCGTTTAGTTTAACGTTTAACAATGTTTAACACGCCACGTCCATTAGAAAAATGTAAATTGGAAATATGAGTACCTGGCTGGACGGTGAGGAGGAGCTGAGGCGCACGTGGTGTGCCCCATGAAGAGGGCGAGTGAAGTGGAAGGGCAATACGGAATGACGGGCGGTAATAAAACGCGCATAAACTACTCCGATATGAGAAACACGGGAACAGTAATAAGGGACGAGTCGAAACCAAGTATGTGACCCACACTCCGAACCACGATTACACGACAAGTGACAACGGTTCTACCTTGTTAAGGAGTAGGATGGAAAAAACGAACAACGGAGAGAGAGGGATGAGAGAGAGAGGGGAGTAAGAGGGGGGGAGAGACAGAGGGGAGGGAGAGAGAGAAAGGGGGGGGGGGGGTCACTCGCTACGCGAGGCGTATTTTACTTTTTTTACCTCTAGAAATAAAGTAAAGTGAGCTACAGGGCATAAAGGCACGTCGAGAGGGAGCGTGTTATTGAAAATGGTCGCCAGAGGTCGTAAATTGTTAGCGCCACCAACCGAGACGCGCGGTTCATAAATCGCGTTCCATTTACAAACGGCTCCACTCCTATTTCCCATGGAGCTCCGTGTGACTGGGACGAATAAATAAGTGGGTTTATGATACTCGGGCCGAGCGTTAATCTTCGCTTCCTCTTTCTCGCCGCCACTTATATTTTCTTTGAAGAATGCATACGAGCATGGGAAAATTTTGAATTAGAGCCACACAAAATTAATGATACGTTTATAAGTGTTAAGGAGAAAAATGGAGAGATCGGAGAGCGAGTGGGATCACGTGGGCGTGGCGAAGATACGAGAGGAGAACACGTGTGCATCTCTGCATAAAAAGACCGTTCGACATCAAAGCCATTGAAAGTGATTTTTAGCAGGTTTCCGCTCTTAAAAAGCGGATAACGCGGACGTCATTTTCTTACGCCGGCTTTCGAAAAACCAAACGACATGTTTTGATCTTATAAAGTTTTGACTCTTTGAGGATGTTTTTTTTATGCGTCGCTAAACACATTTTCAGCTAAAATATTGAAAAATTTTCCTCGAATGTGTAATGGAAAAATGGCGGAATCGGTAGCGATTCGTCGCAGGTATTGCAATTGCAATCCCGGGATCCCGCTAAATATCCGAGTCCCGAAATCCCGGGATTTTTATCAAGGAAATCCCGGGATTTCGTGATTTACAAATATTTAATATTAGTCATTTTTGCGCTGAGATTCGCTGTTTTAACCCGTCAGCGTCGTCATGCGTACTGGGAACGTCGGACGGAAACTCCACATGCGGTCGTCATGCGTACTGGGAACGTCGCGGAGGTCGCTAGCTTTCTTTATTTTTTTGACACAGTAAATTTTCTTAGATATGGATAACCTTTATATATTTTAAAAGAGGAACCTTTGGCCTTCCTATTGTGCTTAATTCTGTAATTTTTACTCTCCTTCTTTTTACTTTTATTATACGTTAAGTTTTGTGATTAAAATTTCACGTAGATAGGAGAATTGGGGAATTTTGGCTTCTAAAAAAGCTCCTATTCAACGAAATCTTTGCACGAAAGCAACTGTGAGGTGTAAGAAGAGGATATAGGCCCCATTTGTCTGCTATCAGACATCTCCAAGTTCGGAATCAAGACCTTCGAGCTCTGTGATTTGATTGGCTACTTATGGTCATTTCTTGTATACACGGGGAAGGATACTGTGTTTCATTCGCCCCTTGTCTCAGCTAATGTAAACAAGACCACGGCAATAGTTTTGAATAGGTAGGCCAAAGGTTCCTCTTTTAAAATTATGAAGGTTACCCATATTTAAGAAAATTTACTGTGTCAAAAAAATAAAGAAAGCTAGCAATCTCCGCGGCGTACCCAGTACACAGGACGGCGCTGAGGGGTAAGAATCCTTATTTGAAGGTTTTTTTTCTGAAAAACTTACGGGGAAGAAGTTGAAATCCAAGATAAAACAGTAGATGTGAAGTACTCCGTAAACTTTGAATAAAGAAAAACTGAGTAAATGGCTTCCGTGATTGAGTGAAAGAATTCATAGGCGTATTTCACGCGAATAATAATAACTAAGACGGTGTGAAAAACATAGGTAAATATGCATAGTTTTACGTAAAACCTCAAAAAATTTCAGTCAAATTCCATAAATATCTAATAAGTTACGAATTTTTATATGGTTTCGCGCAAAAACTGCGAATTTCCCTAAATCTCTTCCGACCTGCGTGACGTATTATAGTTAAATGTCCTCCGCGCTTGAGGGGTTAACATGTCAATGGTTCAATTCTATAGAGAGACTAATCTGAAAATATTATTATAGTATTTATATTAATTGCTCAAAGAATCATCCGGCACTGTTCGACTTCAAGTTTATGTATAAATCAACCGAAAAATTTTTGTTAACGAATGAGCATTCACAATCCTTTGCTTCGTCATTCGGATCTTTCTCTGCTTCTATACACCAAATTAGTCGGACCGACGAATTCCGTCAAACACCGTTTTTTAGGTCAGTGGTTTCCAAACTGGGGCGTGTAAGATTTGACTGATACAATATCAATTTTGTCCTAGTCGTGAGACTTACGTTGAACCGCTCTCAAATTCCATTCTAAAGGGGCCAGATCTTTTGCTTCTTTGCTTATCTTTAGGCATTAATCACATTCGTACTCGAGTACTCTCAACGAATCTTCATTTCAGTTTAGTCCGACTACATTTAAGATGTTTTTGTTTACGCTAAGGCATATTCTAATTTTACCGTCGAGTTCCCATAGTACCGCTTTGGTGCAGTTTAATATTTCTTTCAGCTCTTGAGCACAAGTGCTGTATCTCTCATATACTCTTAACGAATTCGTATCTTCTTTATTGGTTATGTGGCTCCGAGATGTCTGTGAATATAATGAAGTATTTTTTCATTTTTCTTTCTCACTGGGTTCCCATAGCATCGCACTTCATAGTCGAAAATCTGCTCCAGCTCTAGTGAGTTGAAAATATTTTCGCTCTTGTGCTGGTTGGAGAAAGGTTGGCCGGGCACGTCGGTATAACCAAAAGGAACTACTCTCTCAAACGCTTTGCTCACATTTAAGATAGAACGCTTGCTATGGCTAGTTGGTGGCATTCTTTGGTGTTGCTCGGCCCAGCATTCGTCGCTGTTCGTCCCTTGCGCTTTATAATATAAGTGCACCTGATTACACAGTGAAAGTGTAAATTGAATTCGTTTTCGTATAGTAACATACAGTAAAACCACTGGCGTTTTATAAGTGTGTTTTATTATTATTGTTTCACCTGTGTTGCTGTCCTCTACCTTCACTTATTACAGTGAAGCAGTTTATATGCGTTATGGAAATGGGATAAATAAAACATTAGTTTCTACAGCTAAAACCATGGTTTTAATATTTTTATAAAATTTAATAAAACGGGATCCCGATCCCAGGATTGGAAATTTAGAATCCCAAAATCCCGGGATTGTGAAATTCCTCGGGGATTGCAATCCCTACTGTCCTTTCAAAAAGTCTAGATACCCGAGTTTAAAGAGGTATATCTCGAAAACGGTAAAAGCGATTTTGATGCGGTGAAGATTAGCGGGTAGAGAATTTATTTCTACGTTAATTGATATACATTCCAAATTTTTAATTTGCATTAAATATTTTATACTGCGCATCATTTGAATAAAAACACGTTTTTTAGGCATGCAAACCCGATAAGACTATTTTGAATGCTTACAATTCCGAAACCCTACAATGAATCAAATTGAAACTTGAACAGTACTTAGCTAGATCTATTGTATATAAGTACGTGGAAGCGTTATTTTATAACGTTATTATTGATATCCGATTTTGTTAAATTTCTGAAATCCGGCTATCTTCGCCATTTTTTGATTGAGACCAAGGAAGATGGCGAAGATGATATTATGGTTTCTCCAACTAAACCTATGGACTTGTATTTAAAAGACCTTAGTGAGATCTTCCGGAGTCTGGATAATTTCATAAACTTGACTGACGAAAAAGATCCTAATACTGAGAGGAGCTCATTGGTGCAAAGTGCTTTTCTTAAGAACGTAGCCTGCTACAGGGTCCTTTATGAACAAAAGAAGAAGGCTAAAATTCAACTGAAGCTGTATAAATTCTTTCAGAAGGTTGAAAGACCACAGCCAGCAGAAGCTGCTTCAACTTCTGCTGCAAGGACTAGCCCGTCCAATTCTCCAGTCAATAGCTCCTCTTCTTCCAACTAAAATCTTCGAACTTCTCAATTAATAAACCAAGTCCAGTAAGCGCAGTTGAAAAAGATTTAAGCTATGAAAATATTTTTAATTTTATTGTTTCTTTATTCTTAAGTTATTTTGTACATTTTTAATAACTTTTATATTAATTTTGCTTCGATAAATATGTACAGATAGATGTACGCAGGTATGTTATCCAGCTCGCGCGAGTCATTTGTAACAAACGACTCGTGGGATCCAGACCGGGCTGTCTGTAAAGCATATTGTGTACATCAATCTTTGAAGTTCGAGAAACAAATTTATTTTTTACTTTTTAGTGCAAAAAATAAGTTCTAATTTAAAATATTTATAATATAATTTATTCATAATTTAATATTGTTGTATTAACATAGTAATGTTATTTTACCTTTATAGAACGTGAGGGGAGACTTTTTCCCCCAATTATAACATGCAAGTATATGGAAAAACGTCGTTCGACACTCGAATATTCGAGATTCGAACAGGTTTTCAGGAACGCATTCCCAAAGAGACTTGGGAGTCGACTGTATCTAGTTTGATTTTGCACTAATTTAACTTTGAAAGAAGAAATTATTTTCCAAAGAAAATTTTTATTCGGCAATTAAATACAATGTAACCAAACAACAAACAGAACAGCGATAATAGAAAGGTGAATCTAATAGGACAGCGGCACGGTTGGCAACTAACAAGGCACAAGTGAGCTTTCTCACGATTGTAAACACCCTTACCCCTACCGAGTTCGCGTTTCTAAAGTGGACTCTTCCTTACTGAAAATCGCCTTCTGCGCAGGTTCTGTACGCTTTTGAAAGAGCTATACATGCCCAATTACCATTCACTAGCTGAAGATATGCAGTGTAAACATGCCCATAATCGCACAAATCAAGATTAAATTTAATTTAATTAATCAGTTGTATAATGTTGTTTGATTTTCGGTAAATTTGTAGTCTAATTCATTCTTAAAATCCCTTTTTATATATTGAAAAAATAAGTAGCCCGCAAGACAATTACCAGGACGAAAGTAGCCCATGATATGAAAAAGTTTGGGCACCCATGCCTTAGATCAAGGTGTTATTGTGGCATTCAAAGCCTACTACATAAGACATACCTTCAAGTGCATTTTGGATGCAATAGAGGAGGACCCAACACTGGATGTTACAACCTGTTGGAAGATGTTCAACATAGCGGACTGCATCACTCTCATCCAAGAGTCGCTAAAAGATATCAAGCCGTGTACCATCAATGACTGCTGGAGGAAACTGTAGCCAGAGGTTGTCAATGAATTCAATAGGTTCCCTTCCATTAGTGATAATCTTCAAGACATTGCTCAGCTGGCACATCAAGTTGGAGGAGAATGCTTTGAAGATATGCAGCCACAAGAGGTGGAGGAGCTGATGAAGTCCCACACTGAGGAGTTGACTGAAGAGGATCTAGAGAAGTTCATCAATGAGTACAACCATTATGAAGAGGAGTAGGAGGATGCTGCAAGTTCTACTCTCACCCTCAAAGCTCTTGCTGAAATAATGAAACTGCAGTGGGCGTTGATAGACAAAGTGGTGGAATGTGATCCTGTAATGGAGAGGAACCTCAAATTTAAAAGGGAGATTGAGGCTACATCCTGCATCTACCTTGAAATTCAAAAGGAACTGTGGAAAACAGCCAAGAAATTACCATCACGCTTTTTTCAGCCCAAATCCTCTACCTCTTCCAGGCCCAACCTGCCTCTATTGCCCTATTTGGAGGTTTCGGATTGACTTCATCACCATATTATTATTATTATATCATTATTATTAATATATAATAAACAGTATTATATTATTTAGTGATTTTTGCCTATGTTCTTATATATTTAACTTTTCACTCACTAATTTTTGTCGTCCCATGAACCTAACCTCATTTTTCCTATTGAATTATGGTCTCAACATCGGTGAATTCCACATTCGCGAGAGTTTATGGGAATGTAACCCTCGCGAATGTGGAGGGTTTACTGTACTACAAAGCTAAATCAAAGGATCACATTTAGACTGGCAATCATTAGCGCAGATAACACAAATTCAAATTTTGGAATAAAAGTCTATATACCAACATGCAGGGGAAAAATGTGGATATTATAAAAGCAAAGTGTCATGTGCATATAGCATACAATCAGGGGTGAGCTGGAACCGCGCAACGTTCACTTCCCTTCAGTTGTAACAAAACTGCCTTCGAGTGAATTGTGAGTGTATTTTTTGTGGCGTGTGCATCTGTTCTACTGAGGAAAAAGCACCACAGTATCGTTACATTTGCAGAATTTTTGTTGAGTATAGCAGGTCAGTGTTTTAAATTATAATAATGAAAAATATTCACTGCGAGTACTCGTTAGTCATTCAAATCAATTTTGACCATATTTCAGTAAAATAGTGCACACTAGGAGAACGAACCTAACCTGTTGGGACCATTGCAGCATCGTAGTTCAAAAGGTTAGTAGTTGTATTAATTCGCTATTTTAAGAAGTGCGATCATCCTATTTACTTATCAGCGTCAAATAACCATGGGTCGGGTCCGCTTAGGTGCTTTAGATCTGGTTAAAAAAATAGTTAAGTTTTAGTTAAAATTTCCATTGAAATGACGGAATGAATGAATATTTTTTTCCTCCACATGATGCTCGTCACACTATTATAGAAAATCTGTGGCCCCTTGTGCTAAGTAACACTGTTCTACATTTTTTTCATATCTATTTATTCTATAAATTACATAAACCAAATTTTCTTTACATAAACCTTTTTAATCTTTTAAAATAAAACTTTTGGTTTATATAACATAAATTTAAGTTAATTGCTTAAAAAAAATTTTTTATCGTCTCAATTTTTTAAAAAGTTTATAGAAATTGTATAGTAAAATTTTACAAAATTCTCTATAAACTTGAATATTTTCAACTTCCTAGGTACTGTGATTTTTTAAAAACGTATCTAAAAGTCTAACTCTGTGACAGAATGTAAAAATATTTCAAAAGGCAGAACATTTAGCATACGTCTTGATATATTTTTTTTAAATTCCAACACCCTTTTTTATTTGGTTTCAGGATGAAAAGACAACATACGTTATTATCATTCATTAATGCTAAGCAAACGAAGGTATCAGAATTGAAAGAAAGAAGTCAAACTTTTTCCCGGGAACAAACAATAACTGCAGTTAGTTCCTCATCGGCACCCATTGAAACTACTGAAATCGACAAATCTCTCCAAGGACCAGATTGTTGGTCTCTATCACAATGTGAATATTTTCAAGAAAAGTATAAATGGCTAATTGTTAAAAAAAAAAATTAGCCTGTAAAATATGTTCAGATATTAGTTTTTTGGGCTCAGAGAAGGAAAAACATATACATGCATCTCATGAATGGATTAACTGTTCCGTTATTGCAAATGGAAGCAGTAAAGAAACAAAACAAGCGTCTTTGAGAAAGAAATGTAAAAAAACACTCATTTGTGACTCCACATCTGAAAATGATGAAGATTTTAGAAGAATCGAAAAAGCAGGCATTGCCCTTGGTGATTGACAATAGCAATAGTAAAGCTATAGACACTACCGTTAGGATTTTTAATGTAGTATACAGCCTTGCTAAACAAAATAGACCTATGTCAGACATTGATACTGCACTTAAATTGCAAAGAAAGAATGGCGTTGATGTAGGAAACTGCCTTCATTCACGGTTTTCAGCAATTTGAATTGTGGAACATTTCCAATCAAATTAAAGAAACACTATTTGCAAACATAATTCATGAAAACGCAAAGGTATGCCTTATAATTGATGAATGAATGTGAAATTAACTTTGCGGCAGAACCAATAACAGTTTTTGTAGGTCTCACCGAGCTTTCCTCAACAACTGCGGACAGCATTTTCAGTTCATTAATGGAATGTCTTCATATTCATGGTTTTAATAAAGACTATTTGTCAAAAAACCTGATAGCTTTTTGCTCGGATGGTGCCAGTGCAATGTTGGGTAGGAAATCAGGAGTGGCCAGAAAGTTAACAGAATTATTTCCAAACATCATTATTTGGCACTGTTTGAACCATCGCTTGCAGTTAGCTTTAGATGATGCTATCAAAGATATTAATCAAGTAAACTACTTTAAAATATTTTTGGACAAAGTGTACTCAATTTATCACCAGTCAAACAAAAACCAAGCAGAACTACATGAACTTGCAGACGATTTCGGGATCGAAATAATAAAAATTGGACGTGTTCTAGGTCCTAGGTTGGCAGCATGCAGTATAAGAGCGGCTACTGCAGTCTGGAAAGCATATACTCATTTTAAAAAACATAAAGAATTTGAAGGAATGGCAAAAAGATTGTCTAACATAAATTTCCTCAGTGATTTAGCTCTGATGGTAGATATTTTGGATGAGATAGCATTGTTATCAAATTCTTTACAATCACGGTGAACAACTTTACAAAATGCCGACAAACTTATAAGACGCACAATAAGAGCAATGCATTCACTCAAGGAAAGTATTGGTAAACACGAAGAAGAAATTTCTCAGTTAATTTTAAATCCGATACTTATAAATGCATACCATTTCAAAGCATTTCATTGAAGTTAGCTAACTCTCTTCCTAGAGGTCAACTAATTCAAAGTGTAATTGATAATTTGACAGCCAGACTTTTATCGACAAATCATTTTTTTTTCAAATTAGCGTACATTGAATATGGGAACGATTTAAATAATCATAAGCAATACGAGTACCTTTTGTCACTCTTTGATATGTTGGAACCAACCTCTTGGAACTTTGAGGAAATACTTTCTCCATGGCTAGAAGGGGAAAAGAAATTACAGCAGCTAAATATGTTGTTAAAATTTAAAATAGATATTAATGACTTCAGGGATTTTGTGGACTCAAATCTCCAATCAAAACCGCATGCTCCTATTTCTCCTACAATTGCAAAAGCTATGAAAATCGCTAACACATTTGCAATCAGCAGTGCAGAAGCTGAACGAGATTTGAGTGTAATGAATGATATAGCCACCTGTGAAAGAAGTAAACTCACAATTAGCCATGTGTCCAATCTGATGTCTATAAAAATATTGGGTAAATCATTAACAGATTGCAATGCAGTACCTTGGCTACGCCAACATCGTCTTACAGATGATCCTAGAGTTCGACCCAAGGTTGCTGTGCAACCAACAGATAATCAAAAAGCAATATGGAACCTTCTATAAATTGTAAATGTATGATGTAAATTGAGCCTATCCTTGCAAAAACTAGACAAAGCGACAACTACTAAAAACTCCAGAAAACACATTTAAAGTTTACGAATTTAAAGTATAATTGTTCACTAAATAAATGCATTTTATTTCATTTTTCTCTTTTATCTTATTAGCTTATGATGTGTATATTATGTAGAAGAAAAATACATCAGATTGATGTTTTAGTGAATAATGTATTATTGTAGGTGTAGGAGTCCGCATGAAACAATTTACAAATTAGACGAAAAAGATTACCTTATTATGAATAACTTAGACAAAATTTAAGTGTAATTTATATAACAGAGGAGATAAAAATTACATAAGTATATGGGGGCAATACAGTGGAGGAATGAAGGATTCATGATATTCTGATGACATTTAACAGCATTATACTTATACCCAAAAGTTGATTATTTATTTATAATTTCAATAAATAATTGTAAATATAAATTGACAAATAAAACATTGTATTCTTATGTAAATTTATTCCTAATTCCTCTCTTGGATTTATTTCGCTTTATGGCCTTCTAGTATATATAGCAAACCTAACCTAAAAATAGCTAAAAATATGAAAAAAAAGTATTAAATACGGTTATCAATGGAAAATAAAGATAAATTTTTTTAGAAATAAAAGTCCGAAAAACACATTTTCTGAGGGTATCTTGTTTTCCTATGTTGAAATTCGATATCAGACCTTCTTCCGAATTTCTACCCATCTCTTTTTTGTTAAAATACAGCGAGCCCATTCTTAACAGGTTGCCGTCATACCCCTGCATATAGCGAGCCCCTTGTTACCAGATTGGCAGCTCACCGCTGCATACAATTGTGTAAAATATGCTATGGATATTGAAAATTTAATATTAAAAGTTAATTCTCATTTTTCAAACTGAGCAAAAAGGCACGAAAATTTGAAGAATTTCATAATTTTGTCGAATGTGAATGTTGAGAGTTATTAAGACATGTTGGAACATGACGGCTCTCATTAAATCCATGTGTTAAAAGAATTCTTCTAAATTGTGATGCCTTATGCAGCTAATTCCTTAGTATTGAAGACTGTCAACATAAAATTAAACAAGTTAGGAAAGTGTACAACGTATCACAAATGGGCACGTTTCGTGCAATGGAGTATTAGAAAGAAATTATATACCTGTACGTAAGGGAAATAGCGTTTTAAAGTTCTTTTCTTCATCATAAATAATCCATTTTATTCCTATTAAATAATATTACATGCACACGTAAGGAAATTAAACGTTTGTTTGGGAGATTGTTTATATTAGCAACAATGAAGACGTAACCACGCAAAAAATTTTCTAAGTTCAACTCGATTTAATACATTCCGGTTTGATTTTCTCGATAACGGCTACTCCTACGATAAAAATGTATAGGAAAGAAAATACTCTTCTTTACAAGGTCTACAACGTTAATTTGAAAAATATTTTCATATGAGCAATATTTTACGAGATATGACGGAAAGTTCATTTTTTTGTTACCAGTAAAGTGGTACCCCTGATTGGCTTAAGTGATTCATTTTTGCGATTTTCTTATTATCTTTGATAGTAAATCCTTAATATCAAATTTCATGAAAATCCGTTTGGTAGAAGCGGAGAACGAACATGCGGACGGACGGACGGACGGACAGACCGACAATAATGCTGGAAGCGAAACGCGCCTAAAAACAGCTTGCTCTGGAGAACTCTACACCACACAAAAATATCATTAAAAACTATTATATTTCAATTAAAATCAACAAATATTAGGTTGCCATGTAAACAAAGCCAAATCGCACATAAATTGAAAAACGATATTTAAAATTAAAATTTTTCCCATATTAATGCACTAGCAGGAGTGTCCGTTGAATTTCAACGGATACAGTGAAAACTTTGACCGTGTAACATTTAACATAGCAGTAATAAGATACTACACAGCTTTAACTGTCGAATAAAGCAAATCTTAAGAAAACTGCTCTGCATTTACCTATTTAGATGAATGAAGGAAGAAAATCTTGCACAGGAAAAATCGAAAATTACGTGTAAAATTATGGGAAAATACGCATTTATTGAATTAAGCTCTCCCTCACCCCAAATCTTTTATTGCCTTATAGCCTATGTTTCCCGCAGGGTAAATTATATGCCTATGTGAAGTTTCGTAACGATATTTTCAAAAAGAAAACTGAAAGTAAAACCAGCAAGAACACAATAAGCTACAGAAAATGGATGAATAATGAACAAACAAAATTAATTAATTTAACGAAAGACAAAGAAGTAAATAGAGAACGTTTAAGAAATACAGTGAATATTATCCTACGACTATTAACTCAATTCTCTCATCCTGGAGTTCTGTTACGAGAAAATTGTTTACATCCATAATACTTTGGAAACAATGAAACAATTTATCCAATCACAATTTGTGGAAAATCTACGTCTAATTATTTAAGTTGCTTATGTAGTCATACGTAGCTTTAAAAACAGTTTGCTCTGGAGTACTCTACACCAGTGCTTCTCAGACTTTTTGCTGTGGCGGACCGGCAATTTTTTTTTTAAGTTCCAGGGACCAGTAGAGAAAATAATACTGTTATAATAAATATATAAAAAATCAAATCTGCACAGTGTTTTCAGAAATATATTACAAAAATGTATATTTAAATATTAGAATAAACAATTTTACTAAATAAAGTAGGATGAAAATTTTGATTATTTATTTTAAACGTAAGCTTTTCTAATTTGAAAGATGAGTCTGCATATTTTTTGCCAGCTTATCCAGTCATGGTTCAATGGAAGACAGTACCACGCGTAATGGAGGATGAATATCCTGACTATTCCTGTACTTGTTCTAAATAACACTCATGGTTGAAAAGCCAATCTCGCACATGTATGTTGAAGGAAATGGGAGAAGAGTCTTCAGAGAAATCTCAGCAAGCTCTGGGTATTCTGCTTTCACTTTTATCTAAAAGGAAGCTAGTGAGTTTGTAGTCTCAAAAATCATCTTCAAACCTCTGTCAGCAGCCAGCGCCAACAATTTTTCCTCCATCGTGACAGTTAACTCATCATTCAATGGGAGAAATGGATTTCGGATCCATCCATTCCCTTTCCGTGGATCTTCTTCTGTTGGAAAGTAAAACTCAAAACGTTCTGCCAAATTCCTCAAGTGTTCACTGATAACGTTTCTTAGAGATGTAATATTAATCTCTTCGCTTGCATCGGAGATGACTGTTGCTAAATTGTGAAACATGTCATAGCAATCTCTTGAAACTCGACTATTCCATGCTTCTAGCTTTCGTTTCTGTCCATCGATCTTGTCAGCCATCGTAAAGCATGAAGCCATCCTTCCCTGTATGGAGGTGTTGAGATCATTCATGACGGCAAAGATGTCAGCCAAATAAGCTTGGCTATCCAATCCACATCTCTGAATAACTGGGACCAATTTGGTTTTTTGTCTTGAAAAAACAGGGCAAGCTCGTTTTGTAACTCAAATACTCTTGACAAAACTTTTCCCCTCGATAACCAACGTACATCGGCATGCATCAGGAGGTGTTTATGATCAGTTCCCATAGCATCACATAATGCAGAGAATAGTCTCAAATTTAAAGAATTCGCCTTTACATTGTTAACAATTTTCATAACTTCGTTGAGCACACCATTTAGTTCTGGTGACAATGTTTTTGTTGCCAGACTTTCTCGGTGAAGAAAGCAATGCGTCGACTTGCAATTTGGAGTAAGCACCTTAATCTGGGTAACAACTCTTGAATGTCCTGTCATTGTGGCAGCACCATCAGAACATATGCCTACACAAAATTTGAAGTCCAACCCACATTTATTAACGATGTAGTCGTTCAAAGTTTTGAAAATTTCAGAACTAGTTGTTTTTGTCGGTAGTGAAGCAGAAAAAAAGAACTCTTCCTTCAAATCACCATTAAATTCAAAGCTCACATACACCATCAGAATAGCCGCATTTGAAATGTCTGTACACTCATCAAGCTGTATAGAGAAGTACTTTGCTAATTTAATCTGTTCTATGAGCTGATCTTCCATATCTTGAGACAGATCTAAAATTCGTCTAGCTATAGTGTCATTTGAAAGTGGCACCTGACTCACTTCGACAGTTGTTTACAAAAACTCAGCTCAATGGATCACTCTTGGTCTCATGGAGAAAGATAACAAGAAAATAAATCCACATGAGAATGAGAAACTACGGGACTCTCATGATCAATTTGTTTCATAAAAGGCGAGAACGGATATTTGACTCTGTCAGCAAACATTTTGAAGCGTCGTGACATTTGAAACGACATTCGGGATAAATCTAATCTGTTTACGATTTGGATTGACCCAAACGGTTGGCCACCCCCATTCCTCTTTTAGTCACAGGTGTATCATTAGCTTAAGTATATGTCTGTTAAAATTCTTGCGGCACTATCCAATTTAAATCTGCTTAGAAAAGAGAGGTTTAATAAACGGGAAGGGCAACACGTCGTCCCAGGAAAAGAATAAGAAGCTTGCATTTTGCATTAAATGTATATAAAGACATTTGTTAATCCAGGTCCGGGTCTCACTCCTATTAGTCTATGTCGAGGCAATGCTTCGTTAACATCTGTACATTACCCTAAGAACTTGTCGCGGACCGGCAGGCGATGGCTCGCGGACCGGTGCCGGTCTGAGGACCACCACTTGAGTAGCACTGCTCTACACCACACGAAAATATCATTAAAAACCATTTATTAATAATATTTCAATTAAAATCAACAAATATTTGGTTGCCATCTAAACAAAGAAAAATTGCACACAGAAATTGAAAAACGATACTACGTTAAATATAAATGTATTGGACTCAAAACTTCGGCGACAATGGGAGTTGTCAAGATAGCATATAATTGGTATTGTCATAAAACTGACAAAATCACGTATTTTTCTGATTCTAAACATTATTACGCCAATTCGATCAGGTTTCCGATTCTGTCTTCAATAAAAAGAAACTTCGTTCTTTCCTGCATAGAACCATCTAACTATAAGACTCAGGTTCGTACCATGTATCTAAGTAATTTAAAATTCAACTGAAAAATAAGCTGCACTCATCCCTGTTATTCAAATGGAGAAAATGAAAAAAAATATTATTTAAAATTAGAAAGGTCAATCAAATCAGCATAAAAACCTGACTACACTACTTAACTCTTTATTTCAATTATAATGACGCCTTTCTCTGTTTCTACGTGCTGTAGTTGCTGAGTTATAAAAAAACATATAAACAAACACTACTTTATAGTCATCTATAGATAAGACTACGTAATAGCCTGTCAATATGACCGGTAGAAATAATATATATCAAATATGGAAATTTTAAAAGAATTTTTATTGTTCAATAATGCGTTTTCAGTTGCCTTCCTTTTCTAAATTTAATGCCTGAAGTGAGGGGCAATGTCTGTGGAGCCCCTTATCGGCTTGTATATGATGGGTTATCATTATTTAAACTTAAAATAGTTGTGTATATTCTTCCACGAAAGAGATTGTATATTCAATATAATAATTTAAGAATGTTGTTTACTTTCGGCACATTTTCATCATCAGTTACTGTGTAGCATTAATTTCCTCTCTAATATAACTTAAAATGCAGATTTCCGACTGACTTCACATAATAAATTGTCAATACGCACACAGCAAGATTTGAACCCGGGAACCTTACAAATTAAAATCCTGTACCGGGGAAATGCATTATTAGATTTAAATGTGAATTATTGTGATCAACTTATTTTACACACTTCTTAATTTTTTATAAATTAATTGAAAAACGCGCAAACATTGAGCGGGTACAACTAGTTATTATAAAATTATTTGAAGACAGTAAACCTTACAGAAATATTGGGGAAACTGCATGAAGGAGCTTCGCAACTGATCAAAGCACAATAAAAAAATACATAGTACAGTAGAACCCCCATTAACCGAGCCCCGGTCGATCGAGCCTCCGTGTTATAGTCTGTTCACTTTCTTAAGTCTCTTGACTTTCATATAGCAAGTAGCCAATCACAAACGTTTCCCCTTCCATCGCCCCTCACAACTTTCGTGCGGGAGGACAGATACCCAATCACGAACAGCAACAGCAAGGAAACGGCGGTAGAAATGGCAACACAGACCGATGAGAACACTTCGAGAGCAAGAGTAACACTGAGTTCCCCATACTACCTTCCCAAACGAACTGTCTCCTATTGGCTGCTGCTAAGTCTTCAAGGTCAAGAGACTTTAGATAGTGAACAGACTAGAACCGAGGTGGGTCTTTGCCAAGGTCATTCCCCATCATTTCGCTTGTTTGATTACATTGTCTCTAGATAGTTTCCTGTCCTTGTCTCAAAATGTCGCAAGCAGTGTTCGACTGTCTGCTGGCCTGTCAAGACCGTGTAAGCGTGCTTCATTGTTTTTATTGTGTTTTCTTACGTGTTACTGTTTAAGTTATTTTTAGCTATGAGTGCTAAAAGAAAAAGAGTTATGCTCTCTTTAGAAACTAAACTAGAGGCAATCAGGCGAGTTGATAATGGTGAATCAATCAGAAAAGTTGCTGCTGATTTAGATGTAGCATAGGGGAAGTGACTGTTGGTGACTGGCAAAGAAAGAGAGAGGAAATTGAAAAATGGTGCTCTCAGGAAGTGAGCAAGTGTTGAAAACCCGCAAAAAACAATGAAAAAGTGTGATTTTGAAAAAACGTCAGAGGCCATTTTTTTATGGTTTACTCAAATGAGAGCTAAAGGGAGCCAAAGCTCTTGAATTTCATAACCGTTTCAAGGATGGTGAAGAAGAATTCACTGCTAGCTCTGGATGGCTGGACCGTTGGAAGCGACGGTATGGGGTAAGGCAGCTATGCATAAGTGGGGAAAAATTATCTGGGGATTGTGAAGAAGTGACAAGATTCAAAGAAAATTTTTAAAAAGTGATCAAAAAAGAAGAGTTGACTTTAGACCAACTCTTTAACTGTGATGAAACTGGTTTGAATTATCGGATGTTCCCATCAAAAACTCTAGCAGCCCGAGATGAGGTCTGCGCCTGGTTACAAAAAAAAAGGAGAGGGTAACTGTGCTAGCCTGCTCAAACGCATCAGGCAACCTAAAACTGAAACCCATGATCATAGGGAAGTTCAAAATTCCCCGTGCCTTTACAAATCTTCATCTGCCAAACTTGCCTGTTTACTATAAACACCAAAAATGTTCCTGGATGGACGCTATTCTGTTTAAAGACTGGTTTGATAATGAATTTGTCCCTACTGTTGAAAAGTTTTTAAAGAAACAAAAACTTCCAAGAAAAGCTTTATTACTGCTTGATAATGCTCCATCCCACCCAGATGCTGAATCTTTGGTCAGTGGCAATATTAAAGCAATGTTTTTGCCCCCAAACGTCATCTCACTTGTTCAGCCGTTAGATCAGGGTGTACTCAAGAACCTCAAAAGAAATTACAGAAGGTCCCTACTGAAAGCACTCATTGAAGGTGTGGAAGATTTTACAGTTGAAGACTGCCTGAAAAAGATAACGCTCCCACCCCTCAGCAACTCAATAAATGACATCCATTTATTGAGTTGCTGAGGGGTGGGAAAATGTAAAATCTTCGACCTTAGAAAAATTATGGAGGAAGTTGATTGAAATTGACAGGCCTAGACAGAATGAAGAAAACACTGATGATGATGATAAAGGAGAAGATGATGATGAAGACAATATGACTCTTTCTGAACTTGCTAAAAAAACTTCCAGCCTCTGGGCCCGCTGAAGCACATGACATAGCTGAATGGATGTGTGCAGACGATGAACACGAACTTTCAGATGAAATGATACTAAAGACGGTGGCCCAACAGGGAGAGGAGGAGAGTGATGAAGCGAAGGAAGAAGAAGCCAAAATATCTCATTCTGATGGACTAAAGGCAATAGAGGCTGCAATCTCCTACATCGAACAAGAAGAGGAAGCAACGCCTGCAGATTTACTACTGCTTAAGCGCTGGAGGAATATTGCTGTGAAAAAGAAAACAAGATAAAACAGAGGACTCTGACAGACTTTTTTCAGAAAAAGTAAAGGTTAGTCTATTGTTTAATAATGCTTTTTAAACGATTTTAGTGTGTTTAAATATGTGTTAATTTTACGATTTTTTTCTAATCGTAATCTCTATTTTTACCTTAACCTCTGTATTAAGCGAGTTTTTCGGTATCCGAGGTGGGTTCCGTCCCGATTACCTCGGTTAACGGGGGTTCTATTGTATATTGACACCAATGAAGTGGAAAATAAACCTCTAATTGTAAGTAGCCGTTCACCAAAATTAAGCAGCAGGAAAAAACGAAACATTTTGATAGAAGCTAATAAAAACCCACATCTGTCCGCCCCACAATTGGCTGCTGAGTTTCAATTGGAGTTTGGAAAATCCGTTGGCAATGAAACTGTGAGAAGAGATTTACGGGAAAATAAGTTACATGGCAGATCAGCGAGAAAGAAATTTTGGATCTCGGAAGTTATTAAAACGAAAAGATTGTCCTTTGCTAAAGAGCACCTAAATCGGCCTCAACGTTTCTGGAACTCAATTATTTTCAGTGATGAGAGTAAATTTAACATCTTTGGACCTAATGGTAAACGGATGGTATGGCAAAAACCAAGTGAGGCATTTAATAAAAGAAATTTTAAAGCAACTGTTAAGCATGGAGGCGGATCAGTTCTCATATGGGGCTGTATGTCGGCTGCTGGTGTTGGAAACTTAGTATTTATAGATAAAAACGTATAGGAGAGAGTCGGGTAGTGCCGATGGTGGGTAGCACCGGAAGTCTTTAGTTTCAGGAAAATGCCGCAAGATGGAGGCACCTTTCAAAGTGCAACATGAAGGACCCCTAGTGTGAGTTGATACCACAAAATGGTAACACACTACCAAGTCCTTACCATAGGGTGACCAAGGGTCACAAACAAACGTTTAATTTCCTTATGTGTGCATGCAATAGTTTTAAATAGGAAGAAAGTGGATTTTATGATGAATAAAAAACTTTAAAACACTACTTCCCTTATGTACAGGTATATAATTTCTTTCTAATTCTCCATTGCATGAAACGCACCCATTTGTGATACGTCGTACACTTTGCTAGCTTGTATTATAATGCCATTAATATTAAACTACGAGCAATGAAAGAAATTCGATATTGATATAATCCCCATTTCTGGGGCGGCTTTGTCCCATTATTTCCCCACAGGAGGAGAAAACTTATGGGGCAGTTTCATATGAGCTACATACGAGGTCCGACAATAACGTAATGAGACTGGTTTGAAAAAATTTTTTATTCCGTCTGTTGATCAATTACAATGTGGTCTCCTCAAAGTAGTTCCCTTGTGACTGCACACACTTTCGCCAACGGTCCTGCCATTGCTTGTAGCATTTCTGTAACGCATCTTGTGGAATGTTGTTTAAGGCCTGGGTTACGGCCATTTGGATGACTTCTGTTGATTCAAAATTATGTCCTTTCACCACCGATTTGACCTTTGGAAATAAGAAAAAGTCGCTAGGTGCGAGATCGGGCAAATAAGGGGGCTGCGGCAGCACCGAAATGCCTTTGGAGGCCAAAAACTGCCCTACTGACAGTGCCGCATGGGCTGGCGCATTGTCATGATGGAGAATCCAGTTTTTCGGAATGTTTGGATGAGTCTGAACAAATCGCTTTCGCAATCTTTCGAGAATTTCTGCATAGTAATGTTGATTAACTGTCTGTCCAGGAGGTACCCACTCTTTGTGAACAATGCCCTTGGAATCAAAGAAGCACACAAGCATTTCACTTTTGACTTGGACATGCGTGCTTTCTTGGGTCTTGGTGATCCCGATGAACACCACTGCGACTTTGACGTTTTGTCTCCGGATCGTATTGAAAAACCCAACTCTCGTCACCGCTGATCACTCAGTCCAGTAACTCAGGGTCAGCTTCCACTTGTTCCAACAAATCGGCGCACGCACTCATCCATGCATCTCGTTGTTGCTCCGTGAGATTTTTGGGAACCATCTTGGAACAAATTTTTCTCATTCCGAAGTCTTCGGTTATTATCAGGCGTACGGTTTCCTGATTCATGCTAAGTACTTCGGCGATCATTTGAACTGTTAATCTTCGGTCGGAATGTACAAGTTTTCTCACCCGAGCTGTGTTGTCGTTCGTCCGGGTGGTTGATGGTCGCCCGGCGTGCTGCTTGTCTTCAACATTGGTTCCGCCACCGGAAAACATTTTGTGTTAGCGTAAAGCTTGTGCTCTTGACATTGCCTCCTCCAAAAGCCTGCTGAAGCTTTCCATACGTTGTGGTGGCTCCACCGAGTTTCACACAAAACATGATGGCATACCGCTACACGATGTTCCACGTTTCCATTTTCGTGACAAGGCGCACAAACGTCTTCACTTGTCAAGCAACTACTCAAGACTGAAGGGTGGGGGAAGGATCAAGGTCAAACGGTCTGTGATAGCAGGCCGCAGCGTTGCCAATACAGCAGGAATAAAATCAGTCTCATTACTTGATTGTCGGTCCTCGTATTTTAAATGTGGCACGATTAGAGGTTTTCGGTTACAACCGATGGATAAAATCTGATATCATACGAATTCTAATTTTCCGGGCTACTTTGCACCATTTTTGTCCCGAACGAAGATAAAAATTATGAGGCACTTTCAGATGAGCTAGACTTGAAATTTGGCAAGACAATAGGTTTTAGGTTACAGTCTATTGATGATATCATACATCATAAAATTTTCAATTTTAAAGGGGTTGTATTGCTCCATTATTGTCCCAAACTGAATACGACATCACAGAGCTTGTGTCTACTGTGTACAGCAAAGTATGTCGCATGGAAATCGCAGAGAAAGGACCCTCTTGCACAGGCATACATCCATTTGATTATGAGGTGTTCTCTGATCTAGATTTACTTCTAGAATGACAGAAGTTCAGATTCCTGTTGATGGAAACAAAACGGCAGTTGAGGCTACATTAACAAGAACTCCTGCCGAGGCTCCAAAAGCCAATACATCATCCAGTCCAGGTCAAAGTGGACTTCTGCCTATTGCATCTATTTTTAAGAAAATCTCTCCAGTGCCCAATGCCAGCAAATGAAGACTTGCAAGTAGGAAAAGAATGGCAGAGGAAAGCGACATTCTCAGTTCACTGCCATACAAAGGTAAGTTGCAAGCAAAGCAGGATAAAAAAGCACCAAAAAAGAAGAAACATCACAATTGCACGAAACGTCGACACATGGTTCTTAGGATTCTGGTCAATTTGTGATTCCAGTGAAACACTCTGCATCTTGTGTGGGGAAAATTTTGAAGAAGATTGGATCTAGTGTGATAAGTGCAAGGGTTGGGCACATGAGAACTGTGCAAATGTGGAAGGTGCAGCTTTATACTACAAGTGTGACATGTGCTTTCAAGGGTAGGCAAGGTTTCGTTTGATATCATGTCTCAGTATAAAAATTACTACGAACACATCTGTCTGGCACTACCCGCCAATCTGTATAACTTTCAGAAAAAGGCATTTTTAAAATGACATTTTCCTTGTGTTTGATTTGGATTTCGTACTTCAGTATTAGTTGAAATGTTGAATTGCCCAAAGGAATGTCACTAATATTTTATTTGCATAAATAAAACTGGAATAAAGCAGCAAATAGAATAAAATCTTAAGTGTCTGGCACTACCCGACTCTCCCCTACCTAAATATTTTGAAAAATAATTTAGCCACCAGTGCCGAAAAACTTGGTCTTATTGGTCGATACACATTCCAACAAGACACCGATCCCAAGCATGCAGCTTGGGATATTAAGATGTGGCTTTTATACAATGTCCCGAAACTGCTTAAAACTCCACCACAATCACCGGATTTAAATCCAATTGAACATCTACGGGCACATTTAGAAGGAAAAAATAAGGAAACATCGCATATCAAGCCACGTGGACCTAAAGAGGATATTGAAAGACAGCTGAGAAGCCATCCTGGCTGAAATCAGCCAAAATTTAGTTTCTTATATGCCCAAAAGGCTGCAATCTGTTGTAAAATCAAAAGGATATCCTACCAAATATTAAAACAAAAAGAATACATTAGCTTTTTTACATATATTCAAGTACAATGTTAAATATTTAACTGTATCAATACTTTTGGGATGTACGTATTAAGCAAATTTGTTTAATTTTTTGGTTAATGTGTAAGAATTTAAATAATGTATTAAAGCTATTAGAATCACTAAATGAATATACTATAAATATAAAAAATTGGTACAACATACACTGTACAAATTTTCTCATATACTAATGCGTCGTTTAGTTATCTTTAGAAAATGAAAGTCGTATGAGCCTGTTTTTAGAAAATCCAATTTTTGTTCAAGTTGTCCAAGAATAAACTAGCCTTATATTCATTCATTGAGAAAAATGAAAGATGTAGTATTATTGTAGATGTATACTCAAGTAACTGTATGAAATTTGATCAAAATCGTTATAGCCGTTTTTGAGAAAATCGAATTATTGTTAAAGTTGCGTAGAATAAACTAGCCTTATATTCATTTTTTGAGAAATATGAACTATACAGTATTATTGAAGATGTAAAGTCAAGTAACTGTACGAAATTTGATCAAAATCGTTAGAGTAATTTTTTAGAAAATCGGATTGTTGTTAAAAAAGCGTAGAATAAACTACTCTTAATTATTGAGCAATGTCAACCATTTCTATGTATACTCTGCTCAGTATCATAAAATGCCTAAGTATGAGATTTCATTCATTTTCGCTCTACCGTCTAGGTTCCAGAGACAGTAACAGACAGACAGATAGACGGACAGACAGACGGCATTGCGAAAACCACTTTTTCGGATTCAGCGATACCTAAACCGTATATTTCTGTATAAATCTCGAGATCGAATTTTTTCGCGAAAACAATACTTTCTCGATACTTCGTATGAGAAAGTAAAAATAAAACATTTCAATTATAATGTTTTAAAACACAAAAAATCAACTTTTCTTTTAAACATAGATGTAGGAATACTTATGGCACTAACTGTATATACTTAGGAATAATGCTCAGGATTGGTAGCTCTTTTAGTGATGATTTTTAAAATGAAGCTCAAAATTTTGAGTATGGTAACAAATATAAAAAATTCTAGTATATTAGAGTAACTGCTATAGTTATTGGCTCTTTAAGCACCTTTCTAAGTTTGAAATTATATAGAAAATATATAGAACCTCTGTTTGCCTGATGAAAAAAAGTATTATTGATTAACATCTATATCATCAAGGAACATATAAAAAGATTACGAAGAAAAACATTTACATTATTATTTTTAAGGTTAATCGTAAAATATGAAAAACATAGTAATTGGCACATATGAATACAGTTATCAGCATATTAAGCTACAGTTTTTCGACACCCAGTTATCTAATGAAATTTATTAAATAACATGGAAACATTCGTAAAATACATATAAACTAGTGGATTTAAAGAATCTACCTCATTATTTCTTTTTCTGTTATATAAAAAAATCAAAGAACTTAAGAATAGCTAAATATAAATTTGCTAAGATAAGTGAAAGGTGAAAATATTTTAACTAGAGTTGTAAAAATCACACACTCCAATTTCTTTCCCAACATTAAGACATATGTGACAAAGATATATCAGACTCATCATCAGGTGGTACATGATTATGGTGAATTTTAAGTACACATTTAAGGTGGAATGCATATCTTATACTCGTATTGTCATGCAAAGGAATTTGAGGAGTAAATCAGTTTGTAATGGTGGTTTGCATGGCATTCTGTTATTTCTATCTGCTTAGCCTATGACAATGCAAGACGATAGAATCTTAGGCAGATAGGCAAATTAATGGTATGCCAATAACATAAAATCTTGATACAGTCCCTCGGGAGAGCCTGTAACCCCTAGAGGGCGCATCCCGCATCCGCAGGTGGTGGATAAGGGAATGCTCTGCAGATATGTAGGGTAGGAGGGAAATAAAATACCTCCCGCGGGCCAACAGGCAGTAGCGTCTGTTCTCCATGTTAGGAGCGGCTACAAACAGCGTCTGTTCCCCATGTTAGGGACGGCTACATGTATGGGTGGAAGGCAACGGGAAACCATCGCTTTAATCTATCTCATGTATAGGCATCATGGCAAAGTCTTCTTTTGTTAAATGTTCCGGAGGTAAAAAAGCCTCCCAATCGGATCTCGGGGGGAGGCAGCATGAGAAGTTTCATCAAGAGCAAGTACAAAGGAAGGATGGAAAGAGGACAAGGATAGGCACGTGGAATATAAGAACTCTTCTACAACGAGGGAAATTGGAAAATCTTAAAAGAGAAATGAGAATAAACAGGATGGATGTAATTGGAGTAAGTGAAGTGAGATGGGAAGGAAAAGGGGAAATAAAGAGTGATGATACTGTGATATACTACTCAGGAACTAGAAGAGGGAGGAATGGAGTAGGAATAATTTTAAATAAGGGAATAGCAAAATGTGTAAAGAGGATGATTTACGTCAATGATAGAGTAATTGGTCTTCGAGTAGGAATGTACCCAAAAGATCTACTGTTGATACAAGTGTACATGCCAACCAGTCAGCATGAAGATGAGGAAGTTGAAGAAGTATATGGAATGATTGAAAATATTATGGAGGAGGAAGGTAAAGACTGCTGCAAGGTAGTGATGGGAGACCGGAATGCTGTGGTAGTAGAGAGAAGAGAAGGGCAAGTAGTTGGAAAATATGGACTGGGGATAAGGAATGAAAGAGGTGAACGACTTGTAGAATTGTGCAAGGAAAAGATGTTCATATCAAACACATGGTTTGAAAACCATAAGAGATGGATATATACATGGAAATCGCCAGAAGATGTAGTCAGATATCAAACTGACTATATACTAATGGAAGAAAGATATAGGAATGGAGTGAAAAAGGTACACGGACTACCAGGAGCAGACATTTATAGTGATCATGTACGCCTCCTGGCAGAAGTAAAACTAGTTTTAAAAAAGATTAAGGAAGCAAATATATTAAGGAAATTGGACTTAAGGAAAATAACAAATGTGGGGAAAGGAATAATAGGTGAAAACTAGCTCAAGGAAAGAGGGAAGAGGAGGATGTAGATTAATCTTGGAATAGGATTAAGAAAGCTATTAAGGAAACAGCAGAGCAGGCTCTTGGGTTTTTCAGCGGAAAGAGAATTAAGAAACCATGGGTAACAAGGAAAATGTTTGAAAAAATGGATAAAAGAAGAAAATACAAAAATAAAAATGATGAAAACAGTAAAAGGACATACAGGAAGTTAAACAATGAATTAAGAAGAGAATTAAGAAGGAATTCCGATATTGTAATAATCCCTATTTTTGGGGCTGCTTTGCCCCAGTATTGCTCCATATGAGAACAAAAATTATGAGGCAGCTCCATATGAGGTAAAGACTTGAACTTTGGCCTGGTTATAAAAATTTTATTGCAACCGAAGATAAAATAAAGCACTGTGAAAAATCCAAATTTTAATGGCGGTTTTGCTCTATTTATGACTTATACCAGTGTGAAAATAATACGGGAATTCTTAATGAGATACAAACATGAAATTTGGCAGAACTATAGGTTTTAAGTTACAACAGAAAGACGAAATCCAATATCCTTAAAATTCGAAATCTTAACGACAGTTTTGCCAAATAATTGTCCTATGCGACGTATAAAATTATAATGCACTTCTAAATGAGCTGCAAAGTTGAAATTTGATACAGTTATATGATTTTGTACAAAATTCATTGGGAATAATTTTAAATTGTAAATATGCTAAACTTTAAAAATGCTTGAAGAATGCAAGCACACACTAACTAGTATATATATATATATATTCCTCTATAAGAAGCGTCTATGTATAATAGATAGTTTTCTTAAGCTCTGTTAGATGGACAGCACCTTGAAAATTTAAAACTAAATCATCCGTATTTTATAGATCTCAGAAATTTCAAATCAGTTTTACCCAGTCATGGCACGGAGGAAGAGCGAGGTTAGCGATATTGAAAAATTGTTTGAAAATATTTCAGAGTCGGAAGAAAGCGAAAATAGTACTAGTGAAGGTTATAGTGATAACTATACAGAAGATGAAGATGGTGATTTTGTAGGAGACTATGCATTTTGTTGGGAAGATATGAAAAATTGTAGGCCAAAAAGGGAAGTTTTCTGTGGAAAGAGTGGACCGCAAGGGTTAGCTAGTGGAGTGACTGAAGTTGTGGAGTTATTCGAGTTGTTTTTCAACCAAGAAATTGTGGAAAAAATTGTTGTGGAAACAAATCGCTATGCAATGCAGTTTCAGCATTCTAAAGGCAGATTATTTCCTAAATGATCCCATGTGAATGAGTGCAAGCCTGTAACAGTAGACGAAATGTATGTGATGTTGGCTTTATTTATGTTAATGGGTAAGGATGTATTTTTCAAAAAATCAGTTACTTTCTACGCCTATTTTCAACTCCATCATTTCCTGTGATCGTTTCGAGACAATTTGAAGATTTTTACATTTCATTGACAAAAGCACCAAAGATTCATTTGAAGGACCTCCACAATTCTTCAAAATATTTCCTGTGCTTACCCATCTTCTTTCAAAATTTCAGAGTATGTATTTACCTCACCAAAACATTTTGGTGGACGAAAATCTCACCTTGTGGAAATGTCGCCTTTTATTCAAACAGTACATTCCATTAAAATCTTCCAAATTTGGCATTAAAACGTACGAGATGTGTGAATCGGTTTCTGGCTATCTGTGGAATTTCGTTGTATACACAGGAAAAGACACAATAATAGAATCCCCTTTTGCATCCCATACGAAAAGCAAGACGTCCGCAATAGTTCTAAAACTTATGGAGCCCCTGTTGCATAAGGGATATACGTTGCCGATTGACAACTTCTACAATTCTCCCGATTTGGCAACATTGTTAAAATCTAAGCAAACAGATTGTGTTGGAACACTCAAGCTCATTAGGAAGAATGTTCTGAAGAAGGTAAAAGAAGCTAAGAAGGGGAGAAATAATAAGTCAACATGCTGGTTCTGTGACTGTTGTCAAGTGGTGCGACAAGAAGAACGTGACCTTGATCACAACCTACCATGATGACTCAACAGAGACGATCGTGAAGAGAGGAAAGAACATTGAGAAGCCTGTTTGTGTCATCGCCTACAATAAACATATGGGAGGTGTTGACAGAAAAGATCAACTGATACAGGGGTACTTTTTTGAAAGAAAAAGAATGAGTAAGTGGTACATGAAGCTTTTTCGCAGGCTACTAAACGTAACAGTATTAAATTCGTTTGTAATATATAAACAGAACATCAAAAAGGACGTTGATCACCTGAAATTTAGATTGGAACTTATTGAAGGGTTACTGATAAAATATAATAAAACAAATAAAGGGGTGAATAAAACTGCAGAAAGTAATGAGGTCAAAAGACTAACTGGAAGACACTTTCCAAAAAGGATTCCACCGACTGAAAAAAAAGTCAAAGTCAACTATAAGGTGTGTTGTATGTGCGAAAAATAACAAAAGACGAGAAACTGTTTACCAATGCAAGGACTGTGAAGTTGCATTATGTATAGATGTTTATTTTGAGACCTATCACACTAAGAAAAATTATTAAAATAAATTTAATTGAAAATTTTCATAAAATATACAGCTTTTCATTAAATGTTACATTTTTCTTATAACTAATGTATTACTGAATTTAAAACAAATATTTTTTTTCAATATCCATTGCAGAGCACATCATTCTACCAAAAAAACAAAAAAAAATTTATCTTCAAAGAATAAAAACTATAGGATATACTGAAATTTCATTATCATGTCATTTTTATACGGGAAGCGATCTGTTTTTTAAATGCTCCCGCACCAGGTATTTAAATCAGATTTAAATAACCCACGCTGAGGGGTTAATCAAAAATACAAGGCAATCAATCAAAAAACTATTAAATTAATTGCTGATAGACAAAATGAAGACATTGATCTACGTGATTTTGTACAGGCAATTGCTTACAATCTCACATTACATATTGATTGATGCCATTCAATATTGTATCCCTCTTAATATGATGTAAATAAATGTTTAAGCTGTTTAAAAAAATTGTATTAATTTCAAAGAAACTGGCTTTTATGCCATCTTCCAAGTAAGGCAACTGGGATTTTGCGCATCTGCATGGCATGGCAACTGGGTAGTACAGCATGTGGGATTACGGCAACTGGATATGCCAGACATCCTGCAATGCGTGGGACAGTCCCACTAAACAAAGAATTGTCCCGTGTCCCGCACGACTTTCAGATGTCCCACTAAACCATTTCGAAACTAAAGATTTGAATGTGCCCACTATATAGTGAAAGCTTTTGGCATTTAGTTGTGCAAAAAGTCACGTGATTTAGAGAAAGGCCAATATGGAGAGGGAAGCTTAAGGGGAATTGAAACTTGTCTCAATAGAGAATGACTCGCTTTTCGAGAAAGGACTCGTTTACAGTTGTAACTATTGTACATGAGATATAACTATGTCCCTGAGGCGTTTATTGCCTGGTGCGTAGTGGGGGAGCAACGTTGCCAAACCGCACGTGTTTTGAAGCTCCGATGCAATAGAGATAGTACAGAGAGCCAGCAACCATGTACCGTTGCCATGCCTAGGGAGAGCATCCCATTGGCTGCCGACTCTTCCACTGCCTCCCTCCACTCGCCTTCTCAAATCGAGTCGGAGACATAGTTATATCTCACGGACAATACTTCCGTGAATGCGCCCTGTTCCCATACTACTTGGAGAATATACCCTAATTGAATATTCTCAACTTCGACCATGCGGGACGTAAAATTAGTGATTGTTGTCAGTTTACTATCAAGCTGTTAACCATAGATAAACTGCATAAGCAAAACTGCAAGTGTTTATTTCAACTTACTTCAATGCTCAACTTGTGCTTCTATGAAAGTTATTGTTCAAGGTAAGTAAACTAAAGCTATGAATATACATTCTTGGCCAGAATATAACGAGATTCTTTTCCAAAATATGAAATTTTAAAAGTAGCACTTGCGTTATATTCAAGTGCTGGTATTTCTAAAAATCCTAAGTTTCAAACTAACTATTCATTTTCCTCATATTATGCATGTGACTTTTTGTTTGTGGCGTTTTGGGAGAAATTTCTAAGTTTAAGCATATATTACCAATTTAATAATGAAAATGAAAATAAACTATGAACGCCAATTTTTAAGTTTGAGCTTGCTTTATCATATACGATTACAATGAAAATAATATAGAATTCTCCATTTACGGAGTAGGTATTTGTGTAGTTCAAACAAATTCATTTGTTAGGTTGACCGTCAGTTAAATGTCTACAAACGAAAATATCGACAACAATTTAGATTCCGAATCTGAAACAAGAACACTGGAAAAGAAATCGAAAAGACTTGTACGTTTTAACAAAAGCTGGTCTTCGAAATACAACTGGATTCGGCCTGGAAGAGACGAGTTTACGGCAAGATGTTCAATTTGCAACAACTTTACATTTACAATAAGTCATCGTGGGGAATATGATGTAGAAAGATACTTAAAATCAAACTCTCATGCTGCAAACAGCAAAGTAGTAGCAGGTTCATCAAACATTTTAAATTTTTTTACAGTGAAACAAACAGCAATTTGAGTATGATGTAGCATTCACAGAGGTATCATTCGGTGTTGCATTCCCATAGTTATTATCAGCTGGATGTGCAAGTTTCTTGTTCCATGGATTATTTGCAGATTCTGCTACGGTAGCTAAATATTCCTGTGGAAAAACGAAGATTTCTCTCATTATAACAAAAGTTCTCGGCCCTGCTTTCAAGGAGCAAGTATTAAAGAGATTAGAGAACGATCACCCATTTTCTATTAGCACTGATGCATCTAACAAAGGAAATATAAAAACATTTCCACTTATAGTACATTTCGATGCCCACAAAGGAATTCAAAACTCATTCATATTGTTTATCTTATTAGAAGCAGAAGATTCTGCAACAATTTCCAATGCACTAAACCAGTGGTCCCAAACGCGGTGCCCGTGGGTGCCAAGGCACCTACCGAGCCATTTGGGTGTGCCTGCTACCGACTAGTCAACAGTTTTATATAATTAAGTTCACTGCGGCTAGCGATAATTTGCCATACTAGCAGTACTGCATCATTTTAAACGATAAATACACATTTCATGTAGAAGTACTAAGTTATTCTGTTTTTTAATGGTATATATGAGCGTAAGGCATACATAGCGTAACGATTACCTACCAATTACGGGTCATTGATAGGGTGACGAGGCGTCTCGCTTTAGGCAGGACAGTCCAGCCTTTTGACAGTCTGTTCCGCTGCCAACTCCAATCCAAAAATGTCCCGCTTTTTAGCAGGCACAAAAGTAATATATATCAGACACAGCACAATTGGCAGTTATGGTGAGAATGGTATTTAGTGACTTCACCGTTAAGGAAGAGTTATTGAAAATATTGCCTATGAAATGACGAACAAAGGGTGAGTATATCTATGACATATTCAAAGCATATGCAAAGACAATAAGTTTACCTCTGCACAAGCTGACTGCGATCACCACTGATGGGGCACCAGCAATGACAGGCAGCACCAATAGATTCATTGCACTTTGTAAGAAGGATGAATCCTTTCCGAATTTTGTGTCCTACCCTTGTGTTATCCACCAGGAAGTTTTGTGTGGTAAAGTACTTTTGTTTAGACACGTCATGAATGTAGTTATGAAAATAACTAGCAGGAATGCCCATTGAATTTCAACGGATTTAGTGAATCTAAAACTTCGACCGTGTAATATGTAAGCATTGCAAGAATATGATAGTACACAGTTATACCCATCGAATAAAGCAAAAATGAAGATAACCGCTCCACATTTTCCTATTTAGATGAATGAAGGATGAAAATCTTAGGAAAATAACGTATAAACTCCCTCCCCCTCCCTCTCCTTCCTTCTTCCCCTCCCTCCCCTCTCCCCCTCCTACCCCCTCCATCTCTCCACCCCTTCCCTCTAATTCCCTCTCTCCATCTCCCCCTTCCGTTACCATCCATCTCACTCCCTCCCTATCTCGTATTAAAAGCATTCAAAGTGAACAAACTTACAAACATTCTCCTTTATATGTTAGATAAGAAGATAATTCAATTAAAAACAACAAATATTTCAATGAAATAAACAACAATTTAAACAATTCAACAATTTTTATGTAAGATATGGAATGTTAGTAAATTTCTATACTTCAATAATGCCATAAATGCAAAAATTATGTTTTACAGAAATGTGATGAAAAATTTATATTTTAAACCTATTTCAATTCGTTGCTGAGTTATACTCAAAAACCAAAATTTGAACCGGTCATTACATTAAGACCTTTCGACCCAGTGGACTGATTTTGTCCATTTTCAGCTAGAAAATGTCTATCATCAAAACATTGATATTGGTGTAGGATTCATCAAAATCGGTCCAATGGTTGCTGAGATATCCTCAAGAAACTGAAATTTTGACAGACCGATCCGTGACCTCTGGGGTCACGACCCTGTGGGCCAATTTGAATTATATTTGGCACTGCAACACCCATGATCAACCTGAAGCTGCTGTCAAAATTCAAGCTCCTACCTTTATTCTCTGATGAGTTATGGCTGCCACAGACAGACAGATATCCTCTTTTATTTATTAGATTAACTCCATTCAAGCAAAATCTTTGTAACACTGACTTTTCAAGGCCTTGCTGGAAAATGTTGAAGATAAACAAGCTGATATTATCTTGCATACAGAAGTACGATGGATGGGCAAAGATAAAGTTCTTGCACGGTTTTTAAGCCTGATTGAAGAGATCAAAGATTTTCTGAAGTCCAACGATCAGAACTTCGAGCAACTTGGTGACTCTTCCTGGTTAATGGATTTGGCTTTCCTTACTGATGTAACTGACAAATTAAACAGTTTAAATCTCAAGCTCCAGGGAAAAGACAAACAATTGGCTCAAATGATAGGCTCTGTAAAATCATGCAAAGCAAAACTAGTGTTATGGATGTCACATATGAAGACGAAGTCTCTCACACACTTCCCAAATATGAAGAAAATGGTAGGTGAGAGTGATTTTAGTCCGTCACCATTTGTTAGTCACCTTCAAACACTTCTGGAACAATTTGAACAGAGATTTCAGCAGTTCACTACCACTGAGCCTATAGTTGCCTTTTTTGTAAATCCTTTCACTTGCCAAATAGAGGTTGCAGAAATGGCTGCATCAATTACGAGACTCATTCAAGTAAGAGTAGAAGAACTGGAGCTGGAGATTTTGGACCTTCAAAATGACATTGTTCTGAAATCCTACTCTACACATGAGGACTTTTGGAATCTGGTTGACTGAAAACGGTTTCCTTTCTTAAAAAGTGTAGCGTACAAGATAAAGTCTTATTTCGGTTGGGTTGGGTTGGTACTCTGAAAAAAACATTATTCCTGTTGGGTGTAATATACACATTTTACATAACACTGCTAAAAAATCATGCAATAATCTGAAAATTGATATAGAAGCAGTGGTCATAAAAATATTCAATGAATTCAGCTCTTCTACTAAGAGAAAATGAGTCGTGAAATGCTACGACACATACCGACGAGATGGTTAACACTTTTGGCAGCTATAGAGAGGCTATTGAAAAACTACAAACCAATTGAGTCATATTTTATGAGTAAAAACACCATTTCACCTATTTTATGGATGTTTTTGAAGATGAACTAGGCAAAGCATACTTAGGATTTGTTATGAATGCATGTACAACCTTCCAAGGGGTGCTAAAAAAAACTCAAGGGGATGAAGTACTCATTGTAGAAGTTTACTCAATCATGGATAATATCAGGTGGTCGTTAATTGAAAGAAAAAATGAAGAATATTATGGGGCGATTGGTCATCAAATTATACAGAAGTGTGCTAAAAGTGAGGCTGTAAAAAGATTTAAAATTGATGCCAATAATTTCTTTGATATTGCGATTGTATATAGTCATGCCTCGTTTAGTGCAAAGGATACGTTCCGAACAGTCTTTGCGCTAACTAAATTTGCGCTAAACAAACCAATTATAACATGTACTTAGTAGTGATCAGTTCGCGAAATTGCAAGGTTCACTAATGTTACTTTTTTATTTATTTAATATTAATTATCATTAAAAATCAATATTAATAAAATTTTAAATCTTTCGCAGCAGTGCTCACATTTATGCATAGATCGCTAGGTTCTGCGAGTTATCATTTTCGTCACCTCAGCGCTCAAATCTACTCGTAAATTACTTTTTGTATGTTGCGTGGGGGTATTCACCATTTTCAATAATGGTTTGAAATTCATCAGGAAACTTTACAGCTGCATTTTTATCAGCGCTTGCTGATTCACCTGTAAAACAAATGCTATGTATATTTACTCGGCGTTTTGAAGGGATACCAATTGGGTATGCGACATAGATTACAATTTACACAAAAATAACTTTTGGGTAATAGTTAACAATTTATTAACCATACCAAAATAAAATAACAAAATAACAATTCTCACAACTTATAATTCACCCGTGCCACTGTATGGTTCAGGCACCATGGACTTCACTTGAAAGTTCAGGTGAGGTTAGCTCAGCTGATGTAGTGAGGGTTAGACTAGCACGGTCAGGTCACTTTTCCTGTTGTGGTTGGGAAGAGAATGAGAAAAAGCGAAAGCCCCCTCACTACCTCGAACAGAGTTCCAGGGGAAGAGGGGAGGGTTCCACAGGTCACTCTGGAATTTCCAGATGGTGAGTCGCGATTGGTGAACATTTGAACAGGAGTTTGTGGATTTGCAGTTCCCGACTTAAAGTTCATTGAACTGGAAGGAGGACACACTTTTTGGCATATATATTTAGACACCCAGAAAAGTCTGCGGCATCTCAGTGGAGCGGCGCCCAGCAGAGGGGCGATTAGTTCGGGCTTGGTCTCTCTCACCGGGATTTGTCGATCAACACACCTCGGTATTGGGGACTAAGTCCCTCGGGATTGGGGACAAAGTCCCGAGGGCAAAGAAAAATGTCACATCCACCCCCTCAAAAATGATGAAAAGAGAACAAAACGCCCTCTAGACTGTTTTTACACCCTTCTAAGATGATTCTCTCAAGTTTGGTTGGACCACCAGCAAAGTTACTGACAATAGTAAGCCCAAGTTAGAACATTGTACATAAAAAAATTTAATAGAAGTTAGTTGAAATCATCAGCAGATAACAGCAGAGAGGCCTGACAAGGGAAGGGTATCCCACAATGGATACCCTGAACATAAAGAACTATCTCGACAGACAACCGAAATAGCTTTACATTATGAAAATATAAAAGTAATTAGCAAGTGAAATTTCTTGCACAATACCAAATACAGCAGAGATTATTATCTGATATAATCAGTTAATACAAATAAAAACTGTATCTTGGACATTCTGCCTGGATAACTCTTCCCAAAATGATTCACCAAGACAAGCCAAAAATTGTAGAGATTACATTAAATTAGGTAGTATTAGCAAGATTAGTTATTCTTGAAATTGGTATTATATAATGACACAATAATAGATATATAATGTATAATCAGCTGGTAATAACAGAGTTTTTACCTTATTTTAGGAATGATACAATATATAATATTTCATCAGCTGATAGAAGTAGAGTATCAATAGTTTAACAAAACTTATATGTAATAAACTTGGCAAGACCCTTCTTGGGTATTAAACATAGATTCGATATTAAGAATATACAATGGCCATAAGTTTATATAAATGAACCACCAACTTGGTTAATGAAGAACGTTAAGAACCATGTAAGTCTTATATTAAATACTCAGTAATTAATCCTAAGATGGGGATAATGGCCCTTTAGGCCTGAAATGAGGATTAACAAAAATAAATAGAAAGGAGCCATGACCAGGTTAGAGAAATTAATTTATGGCAACGGAGCATCAGTAGATTACTCCATAGAGTTTTCATCTACTATGCTACATTTCAACAATTGGATTCACATCTCACAGTAAAGTGGTATTAATTTTTTAGACTTTTTAAAGTCCATGGGTGATTGCGTTAATTAGGCGCTATGCCTAACTTAACGGGCAATGAGATTCCCAACCCCTACGCCAGAATAAGCACTTCACGCAGAGCCGTAGAATGGCTTAACATTACATAAATTAATAATTCTTTCCCTTCTATTATTAATTGCTACAACGGCTGTAAGAGGAGTTAGAAATCTTAAAATAAGGTAAGGTCCCTCCCATTTTGGAATTAATTTGGCAGTTAACTTCTTTGCCTTGGAACTCCGGGTAAATCTCTGACACATGACATGGTCACCGACCTTAAAAGGGTTCCCTGAATGGCGCCTACTATAGGCCTGTGCTTGCCTCGCCTGAGCCCTTTTCAGGTTTGCAAACACATCCTTCCAAATTACATTCATCTCAGGACGTGTAGTTTCTTGATCAAACTATGTCTGGGGAATTGACCAACCATTTAAAAAGGGATGCGGTAATTCTCAACCAAGAAATATTTTGGCTGGAGTATAGCCAGTACTACCATGGTGGACCAAATTGAAAGCAAAAATTAAATTAGGAATGTATTTATTCCATTATGGGGGATTATCCTTTGCCAGGATAGTGAGGGAATATTTTAAATTTCTATTCACTCTCTCAGCGTGATTTGGTTGAGGGTGGTAAGGAGCAGTGAATATATGTTTAATCCCAGATTTGATACACATTTCATGGAACATTGAGCTGCATTATCAGAGACCAGAAAATTCGGATAATCGAATTTTGAGAAGACCTTGTTAGTTAATAGTGAAATAACCTGGGCAGCTGTAGGTGATCTGATTGGTTCAATAAGTGTGAATTTACTGAAACCATCCACAATAGTCAGAACATAGGAATTTCCAGAGCGACTACAGGGTAAGGGACCAATAAAATCTATGTATATCTGCTCCCAAGGATAATTATTAACTGTGGAAGACATAATGCCTGGAGGAAGAGTGTTCCTCGGTTTGCAAGTCTGACACAAAAGACAATTTTTGGTCATCTTGGTAACATCTGCTCTCAGGGTTTTCCATCAGTATTCTCCCTCTCAATCATCTTCGCTATTCCCATGTGTCCAGCAGAGGGACGGGAATGGAAGTATTCAAACAGCATGGGTTTGATCAAGTCAGGAACCACAATTTTGGTTGTTTGGCTGTTGTTGGGCTTGTAACTGAAGGTATTATCATGAATAGAATAATTCTTGACCAGCTGACCGGTTTTGAATTGGGCAAAGATTGAAGTGAGATACCGTCTGATTTCTGGTGCTCATGAATATCGACAAAAGATAGTGGGATCTTATGGAGTAACAATGATGCATTATTATTATGAGGGAGAGAGGAGAGTGGTGGTCTTGACAGACAATCTGCCATCTTATTTTGGGGCCTAGGAACATGGTGGATCACAAAGTGAAAGGCTGACAATTTTAGAACCATTCTTCCAATTTCCCCTAATTGTTTAGGATGTTTGAATAGCCATGTAATGGCTCCGTTATCTGCGTACAGATGTAAAGGTCTAATTTGCAAGAAACTTCTAAATTTTTCTGCCGTCCATGTACAAGCTAGACATTCTAATTCATAAGAAGGGAGCTTCCTCTCGTGATCATTAAGGGTTCGACTTGCATATGTAACTGGCTTCAATTTGCCTTCACATTTCTGATTTAGAACTGCTCCAAGTGCTACCTGGCTAGCATCTACAAACAAGTGAAATTCCTCATTAAAATTAGGGAGAAGAAGAACAGGGGAACTGACAAGACATTGCTTTAATAGAGCGAAATATTGCTCTTGAGAAGAAGTCCACTCGAATTTAACATTGTTTCGCCTTCAGCGAATCAGAGGTTCGGCTATTCGGGCATAATTGGGGATAAATCTGGCATAGAATCCACACATACCAAGAAATCTGGAAACATCCATGACAGAAGTGGGACAAGGAAAGTCAGACAAGGTTTGAGTACTTTCAGGATCTGTGGAGAGTTGCCCATTTTTTGATACAATGGCCCAGGAAGAGGATGGATCTCTGGGCTAGCTTCAATTTCTCTGGATGAGCAGTTAGGCCAGCATGCCTTAAGCGCTCAAGAACAACTTCGATGTGATGCAGGTGATCCTCGAAGGATTTGGAATAAATACAAAGATCACCAATATATGGGTATAAACAAGAAAATTTTAAATCTCCCAACACTTTGTCTATTAATCGACAGAAAATCAGAGGGGAGGTGGTGAGGACGAAAGGAAGCCGTTTATATTGGTAACTACCAAAGGGGGTAATAAATGCCGTATATTTCTTGGAGGATTCTGTAAGGGGTATTTGATGAAAAGCCGAATTCAAGTCAAGAATCGTGAAATATTTTGCCGAACCGAGATATAGTAAGGCATGGTCGACGGAGGGGGTAGGGAAATTGTCAGCTTTCACTTTGACATTAAGTTTACGATAGTCGACGATCGTTCGGATCCGTCCCTCTTGGGAATTACAAAGGCTGGTGAACACCAATTTGAATTTGATGGTTCGATGATATCATCGTCTAAGAGCCGTTGGCCATGACGTTTCATTGCTTCTATTTTTGGAGGGGAGTAATTATATGCTTGGCTTCTCACGGAGTAGGGTCAGTTAATTCAATTTCAAATTTCATTAGGGAAGTTACTCCTAAATCTGGCGTACTTACGTCCGAAAACCTCAAAATTAGGAGATTGCTAAGCTATGTGTGTGGCGGGGCGGCATAACTATAAGGGGTTGACCGTGCCGTCATCGCATACGCCGGCGGTTGATTTTTGTCTCAATATGCATCTGAAAATGCCGCCCCAAGCTAAACGCCGCCTGAGGCGGTCGCCTCACCCCTGACGCCGGCCCTACTCCCATTTTTACCTTTCAAAATGTGTACAGTAGACAAAAATAATCCATAAATAACGAAAATAAAGCAAGAATCGGCGTTCCGTAATAATTTCAGACCTAAGGTTGTACGCGCTTCAAGTGCGGCACTTATTTCACTTTGAAGTTTTTGTCCAGGGTTGAATTGGGAAGCAAATTCATACCGGGAAATCGAGTTCAGCGGCCCCACCTTCCCCCCGAATTTTTGCAATATTGGCCATAAAAATTTCGTAATGAATAAGATATGTATGAAAGGGATAAAAACTAACTGTATTTCTTATGTCACTCAAGTACAACATACAGGTAGATATAATAAAAGAATACAGTGAACATTCTGTAGTCATTGTTAATTAGTAATAGAACTTGAATTATTTTTGTAATAAAAAAGTAAACCTTTTTACACAACTGCAAGAAATAAATAAAATTTGCATATTATTTAAACATATTTTCCAGAATATACGTACTTTTGAATATGTACAATATTGTGAATATAGTAACAACAAATACTTAATTAAATTGATAATTTGTCGTTAAATTCCTTACTATTTTTGCATATTTTTTTTTATCAGGTCATTTTCAAGTTTGAGCAGAATATCTTTGTTCGCCGACATAGCGCTAAAAGAATCAACATTTTCATCTACTGATCTATTTCGTAATTTATTTTTAATATAACTTTAAATGTTGAAACCTCTCACAATAAACTTTTGTGACAGATAATGTAAGTATAATTTTACATGCTTCATAAAGATTGTTATAAGCAGAACTGTATAAATTATACTCATTTAATACTTTGCAGCCGGCCGGGTTAGACTGGTAGGCAACCCAAAGGTCGCGGGTTCGAATCCCGCTTCGGGCATGGATGCTTCGGAGTAGCATTAGCAGGATCTTCTATAAATGAAAAAATTTGCCGTCAGTGAAAGCCTAAATTAAATGCGGAAATGTCACGGATTAAAATCTCAAACTTTTCCCACGGAATTTTAGTCAGGAAATATCTAACCAAACCCTAAAATTGATACATATTTATTAATAATTGTAAAATATATACTGTGACACGTTAAATCAGATAACACGTCAAGAGTTAACAATGAAGTACAGGGAAGTAGCCACACATTCACTACCTGAAGCGTGTAATAGAAGGTGAGCCCCTTCAGCAATACAACGGCTGCGACATTTTATACTTTCTTGGTTGAAGAGGAAGAAAATTATGAAAGGGAACTTTTAAAATTGAAAAACAATAACCTAGAGCGTGATCGGCGCTCGGTTAGTGATTCCCATCCTAAGTCCTGTATCAAGCCTGTAACACATAATAGTAAATAATTTTTCCATTTTTTCATGGGGGGGTTTGACCCCCATAAACCCCCCCTTGGCTACGCCTCTGGTCAAAGCCGGTAATTTCCTCCGTTTGGCCGTTCGTCGGCGACATTCGCTGAACGTATGACCGCTTTTCCCGCAGTAATTACACGAGAGATTAGTCCGAGGAAGGGCTGGGGATTTCTAGGGATGATTCATCGTCTTAGTAGGGTTAGATAACGCAAAATCGGCCTGATTCATTAAGTTCTTACGGGATGTATTTAACAACTGTTCAAGTTGGGGAATAGCAGCGGGTTTAAGAGTATGAACGAAGGTTGATTTTGTCATGGGGTTTACTCCCTCGAGAATATGAGAAACGAATTCATCCTCGGAGTGTTGAATTCCGAGGGTTTTGGCTGCATTCCGTATCGAAGTAAGGAAGTCCCTGGGCGATTCATCCCTATACTGGAAACGTTTCACCTTCTGAGTAACAAGGCTTTCAAATGCCCGTCTCGAGACATAGGTATCCCAGATTTTGCTGATAATATCCTTCCATTCTAAGTTATCAACTATTATGGACAGCCAGAATTGCCGAGAAAACGGCGGGATAAGCAATATGAACAGATGTTTATTAGGAAGAAGGGATAATTGCAAGATATCAGACACACGACCGATAAAATTGAACCCATTTTCAGGTGTTACCTGAAGAAACGACGGGAATTCGTCGGAGTTGATTAACAACCTTCGTAGCGTCCGGGAATGACGAGATACTGGGTAGACCTTCCATCGTCTCGGTAACAGCGACACCCACTGCCCCTTTTTTCCTCCTATCTTCGTAGGTAGTTTTATAATGTTCGCCATACTCCTCCTCAGTCGAAGACACACCGAATTCCACTAAACAGAATAAACTCGCTGGTTTACGAGCGCACACCGTCACTTGACGTATGAGAAATATAATGGGCAAGTCAAAAGGGAATGTATGAAAATTTAACGGGAGAATTTAGAATAGAATACTCGAGCGAAACGAAAACAGTGAACGAAAAGTTATACTTCAGAATTTAAACTATAGGTAATAGTCCATAGAACACCTGCCGTTTGGACCTTGGGCAGGGAAAGAGATTACAATTTACACCAAATTAATATAACAAATATATATTTATACATACTAGGGAACTTGAGAAAATCAAGCACACTTCTCGTCCTGTCGAAAGGCACGAGTGACTTGTATGGTGCTTTAACAAATAGCGAACTTCGAAATTAATTAACACCAATATGATATTAATTACAAGATGGAACAATTTACTTATGCGACATAGATTACAATTTACACAAAAATAACTTTTGGTTAATAGTTAACAATTTATTAACCATACCAAAATAAAATAACAATTCTCACAACTTATAATTCATCCGTGCCGCTGTATGGTCACAGAAAAGAGACCTACGAAATCAGAAGACACCCTGTCGGTCTCTTTGATGTTCTTGTGCAGCCCTTTGGGAAATAGGTTCACGTTACGACTACATTTGTTCATAGATGGCACCACCGTCGCACCAAGCGCGCGCGTTTAAAATATCAGGTTATTTATTCCTCGTAAAATGCTTAATATAAATGATCGCAAAATTTTAAATAGAAATATGAAATTGAAAAAACAACAAAATTATTGTACGTTATTGATATTGCTTTATTTAAACTTCGTTAGATGTACACATAACAAGTAAATGTCGTATTTTAAGTGAGAAACAATTCTGTAGCATTTCAGCTGAGATTGCAAAAAGGTTTTTGCAAACATCACAAATTATTTGCCGATATAAACTCAGAAAGAAGGCAGAGTTACATTACAAAGTAGTACCAGATGAAAACAAACAGTTGCCAAATCTCAATTCAAACATTAGCAATTCAACAGAGATCACACATGGAAAAGTACAAAATATGTGGAAATGTATCCTCAACTGGTATTACACAAACAGAAAAAAGTGAGACTAAGTATAAGAAAATTGTAACATATACGAAGTAGTACAGACAATACTGTAAACCATGAAATGAACAATGAATTAACAAAAAAGATGTATGCAGGTACATACTAAATAATAAAAGGTTGCAAATTATCTGCATTGTGCTAGTTCATGCCACAAAATGCATATAAAATACTTTCTCTCAAAGCTAATGAGAGCATTGATATTAGATAATTTGAAATCACAGGAAGGTAAAAGTATGTACATACTACAACATCTCAAATGTGTTAATTCATGCAAGCATATAAACAGTGACACCCTTCACATGACATATATACAAGTTCATAATATCATATCAAGGTAACCAAATAAACAGTATAAAAATGAACATATATACATTAAGCAGTGCAGACAACACACAGAAACCATCCAAATATGTACTCTAACAATAAGAGGCATGATGTAATACCTGTTCCCAAACCTAATGAGGGCAATGATACTAGGCAGATAATTTTAAATCATAAGAAGTGAAAATGTGTACATACTGCAACATAAAAGGTCGCACAATATCTGAATTATGTTAACTTACCCAACAAAAAGCATATAAAGTTAGTTATTCTTAACATAATTGCAAAGGTGCACTCGGTTTTATATAAAAGGTAATCATGAACATTTTATTAATTTCTTTATAAAAGGTCAAGGAATAATAATACAAAAATATTTCACACTGGAAATTATAAATGCAAATTAATCACATTACGACAATTAGCAGGAATAAATGCATTTTAGGAATTGCTGTCATATTTGGAGTTAAATTAATGCTTTGAAACATACCACATTTGTTTGTACATGAAATTTTCAGTTTCCTTTTATCTCATATAAGAATGTTGCAAATGTCAATATACACATTACCTGCCCTTTGTATTCTATCATATGCTGTGAAAGTTTCTATTAAATTAAAGATAGTTTCTCACAGTTTGAGAAGTTAATAGTAAGTGCAAAAAGACTAGAAGAATCGACATAGTTTTTTAAAAATAAATACGAAAAGAATGATTTAATTCCTACGTCCTAAAGAGTTTGTAAGGAACGAATCTCCAAGAGCATACAATAATTCACATTGAAGCTGAAATCATGTAATTTATAATTTACAAAACGTAATAATTTAGGCAGCAACTTTTCCACTAGATTTAATTGACGAAACTCATGTATATTTCAAACAAACCACCTATACATATTTAACAAATGGAGAGACCAATGACACATATATGTTCGCCTTACAAATCCCTTCATTTAGTTAAACGTACTTCCTCAAAGCGGAGTGAATAAATAAAATTCTAAATTTCGCTTATAAATGACAATCTTCGCACTGAAAACAACCGTTGTATCTATTTATAAACTACACTTATAACTTGCAGAAACACTTCAGCATTCACAAGAAAAATATTCATTAATATAAATTAACTTACACTTTTTCCGTCCTCGGGAAATTAAAAAATTTTCTTGTCCCATCGCTGCGTCCCTCACACCCACTCACGGAACACACCTTCCTTCTCACTTTAAAATCTTTTGACATTTTATCTTTGTTGCCACTCTCTGACATAATGGCCACGCTAAGACCTGCCTTGTTTTCACCGTTACAACCAGCCAGGTCTAACTCTTATGGGCACTCAGCCCCAGGCAACTCAACGGTTTTCAGAGTTTCAAGTTACGCTCATCTTTGTTGATAGGTGTCACTGGGTGCGCTTCAAAATGAAAGTGGGGGAGGGGATGGGTCTGGGTGTAATTCTACGTCCAGGAAGAGTAGGGTCGTGAACGGGTAAGTAACTTTCCGTTCGTAATTCGCAAGAGATTTACGTCGACCTCGTGTTACTGTGATTGATTGTCGGTTTTAAATGCTTTCGTTAGAATTAAGCGAAAATTTAATTGTCGTTGTCGGAACGCCGCATCGGGGTAGCATCATCGCATTAATATTACCGTTCAATTTTGTCTCAAGGTCATTATTTCTTCTGATCCTTAGTTCATAGCTTTTGTGAAATTATTTCTTAATTAAACGAAATGGTTGATCTCTTCACTGAATTTTATGTCGGCATAATCTTTACATTAATTAGGAGAGACCTTTACATAAGATATATGTGGATCTATGCAATTATTTTCCTTGGTGAAAGTTAATCACGTGTATTTTGGGTGAACTGAGTCAAGTTGAGACATGAATATGGTTATTAATTTGTCGAGTGGTTGTGTAAGCGTATAGTTTGAAGGTAAAGGTTCGTTTTCTATCAACTTTGATTTTTAGAAATGATATATGTATACGGTGTTAGCCTATGATCAGATTGGCCAACGGTGGGAGTTTGATATGAGTTTCTGAGGTAATCCATCTCATTTTCGTGTATTTTAATCTCGTTAAAGCGTATGTTTGATAAAATAATAATATTTTAATGCGCAACTGAAAATATATTGATAAGGTTTTCTCCTAATTATTCAGTTTTCAGACAGAATTCTCCGTGTGCAGCTGTATTTGATTTTGGCAACCATTATCGAGAAATTCATTCAAAGCAATGCTGTATTTCGTTTATTGAAATGATATTAATTACGTAATCAATACATACTAGTGTCATGGTTTTGAAATAAGTATTAAGCTTAACTTAGCAACTTAAGGAATATAAGTCTTATATTTTACAAATCTTGGAATTTGAGTTACAATACAATATTTTCGAATATTATCGGAGTGATTTAGCACGAGAGACACTACATAATGTAATCAGGTTATCAGAAATAATATTCAGAATTAAAATACAGTAGGTACATATTTTAAGATTTCATTCTCTTGTTTCAGAGGAATGTTTGCAGAAGACGTCACAGAACAGCTGTCATGTTCCCTTGTGTGATATCAAGAAATACATATTAACGGTGAGTACAATCTTTTAAGTAGTTTGCCAATTGCATTTGTATTGGTTGTTACTTGAAGTTTCCAGTGAGAATTATCGACGTATTTTACTGAATAGATAGGATAAATTTAGTCGTGTAACCACGCATGTGTTTTAATTGCGTCTATATATGTGCAGTACTTATTGTACTAATTTTTCCATCTATTAATGGTGAAAGTGTAGTAACTTAAGCTTACATTGGAAAGTGATAAATCTCAATTTATTTTAAGTGAATATTTCATTGAGAGAATAAAATTGATTTTATAATTTCGACTTTGAAAGGTTTGTTAATTATCGTTAACATAAGTGTTATCAATGCTTCAATTTTTGGCATATTTTATGAAATACTTTGTACCTGGGAAATTTTACTTTTCAATCTACTGACATCCATTTCAGCATAAATCAATTAAGTATGCTCTATAAACACGAGATGATTTCATAGAAACAAAATTATTACTTTGTAGTGACAGTGTAACGTGAAATGTTCATTGACTTTTAACTCTTTGGTGAGGTGTAAACTAATGTTGAAATTATGGAGACATTTTGAGGAAAGTAATTAAAATATTTTGCTTGGAAAAGGCTATCTATATGGAAATTGCTAAAGCAATCAATGAAATATTTTGAGAAAAGGGATTTCTTAGTCAAAGTTAGTCGAATTCTTGGAATACATGCAAATTTTTGCTAATGAAAGTTTATCGTGACAATTGGTTTTTATTCTGTTTATTTCCACCGGTGGTTGGCTAATCATCAGTTGATCATGCAAAAATTGTACAGGATTTATTCAGATACTATTTTAGTGCATTTTATTTTATAAATATTCAGTCAATCAAATCAAAATAGCAATTAAACTGTAAGAGATAGAAGGCTGAAATGTGGTTATGCCATTTATTACTATGACAAAGGATTTTATTTTAATGAATAATTGAAAGTATATTGACAAGGTTTCTTCCTAAGTATGTATTCAATTTTCGGGCAAACTCCTGTCTAGACTTATTAAATGTTGGAAACCCTTTACCGAAAAATTCATTCAAATCAATGATTTATTTAGTTGATATTCATTTCCGTAATCAATATATGGTAGTCAGGTGGTTTTGAAATAAGTATTGAGCTTAACCAAGCCACTTAAGTAATATAAGTCTTTAATTTCATTACAAATCTTTGAATTTGAGTTACAATAGAAAAGATTCCAATGTTACCTCAGTGATTTAGCACGAGAGACATTACATAATGTAATCTGGAATATTATTCAGCATGAAATTACAGTATATATTTTAAGATTTTATTCTCGTTTCATAGGAATGTTTGCAGCAGACATCACAGGACTGAGCTGTTATATTCTCCTGTGTGTGATAACAAGAAATAATAACAGTGAGTATATTCCGTGTGTTTCTTTTAAGTAGTTTGCCTATTGCATTTGACATATTGGTTGTTTTGTGATACTTTTGTTGGCTGTTACCTCAAGAAGTTCCCAGTGAGAATTATCGACCTATTTGAATGAATAGCTAGGAGGAATTTAGTCGTGTAACCATGCATTTGTTTTTTTACTATATGTTCAATACTTATTGTGCTAGTTATTCATCTATTAACGGTGAAAATGTAGTAACTTCAGCGTATATCGGAAAGTGATAAATCTCAACATCTTTTAAGTGGATATTTTGTTGATAGAATAAAATTGATTTTATAATTTAGACCTTCAAAGATTTGCTAATTATCGTTAACATAAGTGTTATCAACGCTTCAATTTTTGGCATATTTTATGAAATACTTTGAGCTGGAGAACTTTTACTTTTCAGTCTACTGACTTCCAATTCAACGTAAATCAATTAAAAATATGAGATAATTTCATAGAAACAAAAATATTAGTTTTGTAGCGACAGTGTAATGTGAAATGTTTATTGGATTTACTCTTTGGTGATGTGTAAACTATTTAATGTTGAAATTATGGAGACATTTTCAGACAGTTGAAAGTGATTAAAATACTTTGGAAAAGGTGTCTGAACGGAAATTGTTGACACAATCAAGGAAATATTTTAAGGAAAAAGATTTATTAGTCAAAGTTAGTCGAATTCTTGGAGTACATGCAAATTTTATGCTAATGGAAGTTTATCGTGACAGTTGGTTTTTATTATGCTTATTTCCATCGGTGGTTGGCTAATCATCAGTTGAGCATCAAAAAATTGTAGAAAATTTATTCAAATACTATTTTAGTGCATTTTATTTTATAAATGTTCAATCAATCAAAACAGAAATTTAACTGTAAGAGATAGAAGGCTGATGTTTGCGGGGTGTATGTCATGTGTTATGCCATTTATTACTATGACAGAGGATTTTATTTTTGGTGGAACTGGTGTGCGACAAGAGGTCCAATGCTTTTTAAAATGTGAAACATATTTCATAGCATTAACATAACGATTTTTATCTTATTAGCCTGTTATTTACAAAGTATTAAAGACAATGAATAAAGAAGTGAGATCAAGTCAGAAGCGATAATGTCAGTTTTTACCTCTTTAAGTGCAGTCTTGTCACAATGCAAGCTTTAGGAAGATTAGAAATATTTTCTTACTATTCTTTGGCTTAAAATTCAATTCTGAATTCATGTTCTTTGATCGTTTTTAAAGGTAAAAACAAACTGTAATTTTATCCAATATGACAATGGTTTTAGGTTGTATTATAGATATAGACATTATAATAAATGCTGTGTTTTACCAGTTGATTTACGTATAGATTACCGATCAGTCTCCTGTCTTTCCAGTCTACACCTATATCCTTTAATATCCTCATCAGCAGTACCCAATTTACTCTTATCAAAGGCCTTCTGCCAGTCGAGGAAACATACACAGCAATCTTGACTGTATTCTATTGCCCTTTCTGATATGATTCTCACTACACCGATAGCATCTCTGGTTCCTCGTCCTTTTCTGAAGCCGAATTGATCTTCCCCTAGCATTTCTTCGGCATTTTTCTCTAGTCTTTTATTAAGAATCCTCGTGATGATCTTCGAAGTGTGTGACAGTAGGGATATCGTTCTGTAGTCCTTACACTGCATTGCCTTTGGCTTCTTCTTTAGAGGGATCATTGTCACATCTAAGAAATCCTGAGGCCTCTTTCCCGAGTTGTAAAGCTTGTTAATTAGTTTCGTAATCACTTTTAGTCCTTCCGATCCCATGACTTTAAGTACCTCTGCCTGTATTCCATCGCTGCCTGTAGCTTTCCCTTTATCCAGTTCCAGAATTGCCTTTTGTACTTCGCTTTCCATATTACTTGTTCCCAAGTTTGTCTTCTTCAATGTTATCCTCTTCTTCCGTTCTATTTGTGCTGATCCTGCCTGCTTGCTGTATAGTTCCTTAATGTATACTTCTCATACCTGTGCTACATCCTTTGGTTCTGCGACTATTTTTCCATCTGCGTTCATAATTGCTTTACCACAAATCCCATTAGACTTCTAATCTTCTAACTCCAGTGCCCTAGCATACATCATATCATACCGTCCTAACTTCTCAGTTGTATTTCCTCACATTTTCCTTTTATTCAAATTTCCCTAGCTTTATCTGTTACCCTTCTCGACTCATTGTTTGTGCATCTATAGTTGGCTCTACCTTCTTCACTGTTAACATTTTTTTCCATTTTTTTCTCTCATCCATTATCTCCAGCATTTCCTTAGTGATCCATGGGTTTCTGATTTTCTTCTCTTGTTTCCCAATCTCTTTATTCAAGGTGTCTTTGATGCTGGCTTTAATTTCTTCCCATTCTGTATTCACGGTCTCTGGTTTGTTTTCCAAATTTCTAAGGCGACCTTCCGACTTCATGCTGAAAGCATTCTGCCTTTCTTTCAGTTTTTTTAGGTCCCAAGTCTGTCTTTCTCTTCTCGTTTTCCTTATTTGTTTCAGCTTTGTGGTTACATCGAGTATTAGAAGGATGTGATCTGAATCAATGTTTGCTCCTGGTAATGTCTTAGTATTTTTTATGCTGGTCCTGAATCTTTGTTTTACTAGGATGTAATCTATTTGGCATCTCATTTTATCTCCTGGGCTTTTCCAACTGTGTTGTTCCAATCTCCCATTATTGTGCAGTTCTACTTCATAAATGTCATTCTTTTGCTCATACATCTCCCTGATTTATTCTTCTTCAATAGCGGTTGTTGGCATATATACCTGGATTATCAACATGTTAACTGGGACAACTTTTAGCTTTATTGCCATCAACCTATCGTTCGTTGCTGTTATTTTTGTCACACTACTCATCATATCTTTTAAGTACCAGAGCTACTCCCCTTGCCTCACTATTTCCTCCGGTGTAAACTACCGTGAATTCTTCCGAGTGGATCTGCCCTTCTCCTTCCCATCTGACTTCGCTCAGCCCTATGACGTCAATCCTATTTCATTTTTCAGGTTCTCTAGCTTTTCTGCCTTCCTCGTGGTTTTTAAATTCCAAGTATCTTTGCATAAGTTACCTTCGACAGTTGCTTTCCTCAAGGCAGTCCATGCCCGGAGATCTGATTGGGGGACTATTTTACCTCCGGAATATTATATAATATAATCATTATTAGGGAAATGTAATGTGGTAGTTTCCCTCTTGCTTTCCACATCGCAGTACTGTAGCCGATCAAATCATGCCTACTGTTCTATTGAATATATACCCAACCAACATCATTTGTTTTCATCTCTATACCGTACCGACAGTACTGCTGCCTACTGCCAGACACCAATGATAGTTTTTTATTATTAATTAAGTAATTAATTTTTTTGTGAAAAAAACCTCCATTTGCGGGGATCGCACCCCGCAGCTTTGTAATGGGAAGCTGACACGCTAAGCACTACACCTTATGGAAGGTTAAAATTTTAAAACTAATTGTCAAACGAATCTTTCACATAATAATTTGAATAAACTCGTAAAGAATTTAAAATTTTAAGATTCTAAATAGACCTTGATAAGTGAATGTGCTCTTTCATGTTGTTTAAGCAAATTTATCTTTTATATTTAGATTTTTTAGTTAATATTTCTTTATTGAATTCACCACAACCATTTTTCCTCTTCATTGTAGGCATTCACAGTTGATGCTGAGTGAAAATGCGATGGTTTGAGGCGTCGAGGAACCATGAATCGAAGAGTACTGCTTTGCTGAGACAACAATTGATACACCTGGGTGCGAGAGTATAGAGGAATCTTGAGCTGGAGGCTATACATATGGGATGAGAGGTTTTTATACCTATATGTTGCTATATTCTGGTTTGTTCAATATGTCAGGCGATAAATATCTTGTATAATATGTAGCTGCATCTTACGGAGGATGTAGGAGAGATTGTAAATTATAAGTCCCTTTCAGATGAGCTAAACGCTTCAAATTTGGCATTATTATAGCTTTATGCTCACAACCAATGAAAATAAATACAATACAATAAGAATTCCAATTTTTAGGAGGTTTTTCTCCTGTCATTCAGAATGAGCAGAAATTTACGATAGGATTAAACGATTCCCCAAGAATTTGATTTCTTTTAAAAATATTGTTTAATCAACTTACACTAAAAGTAAGTAAATGGAAAATATAGTGCTACGTCTGAAAAAAAAGTTTTATCTGATATCGTCCGTAAGAGTATTTTATTTCTGAGAATGTAGGGCATCAATTTTCTGTTTGAACTTAAAAACTTTCTGATAACTCAACTTTTTTATAAAATGCATTTAATTTTTTATTATAAATTTACAAGAATATAAGGTGTTGGTTTTCAGTTTGAACTCTGAAAACTTTCTTTAATTTGATTTTATAAAGAATATTCCATTTTGTTTGTAAAGGTTTATTAGCGTACTTCTATAAATTTTAAATTTTTGTTAAATTCACTTCCGTTAATAAGAATCAAATGTAGTAACAAGTTATTTACGAATTTCCGAAGATGTTGAATTTAAAAACTTTAGAAAACTTATAAAATGCCAAGTTTTCGTATTGACTTCTGAGACAGCACTGTATTTGCTCATGTTTGCAGACTTGTCATGTGAATATCGTTCCGCAAATTGGATGTTGGAAAGTAATTAATTAAATTTAATCTTAAAATAGGAGCAGCCATTAAAAAAGATTATTTGTATCGGGATTTTTGGTGTTCTACATTTAATATTTTACCAAGAGGGTTTGTCGTGGTTAAATAATTCCAGATTTAATTTAATAATTTAAAGAAATTTGGAGATGTAGGATCTGCTTGAATTAATTCAGAAAATATTCTTTGGGGTTTTTATTGTTGTTTATTCAAGGCAGAAAAAATTCTGAGGCAATACAAATTCAGTTCATTATTCAAGTTATCAAAATCAGATAAAGAGATAAAATGAAATTTCAGTTAGTTTTGAGAGTTTTGATTGAAAATCCAGACTATGTAAAGTATTTTCATTGTGAAAAGTTTATATTCTCCAATTATTAAGCCATGCATCGGAAATGGTAGTTTAATTGTTCTTGATTCTAGACGATATTTAGAAAAAGATTTAACTTTGTGGAGAGTTAAATTTCTTAATTAAGAAAAATTGTGCAGGTTATTTTATTCTTAATTAAAGTCAATGTCCAAAAAAAAGTTCTTTTAATAATTCCATCAATATCCAATTTGCTAGATGTTATTTATTTGTAAATACGTTTCCAAAGTGTTGTGTTATTTATATATTATTCAGAACAATTGCAAATTCTTTTGTCTAAATGTATATAAGCTATTGCTTTTCCATTCTATATAATTATTGCCATTTTTTTAAATCTGAACAAACCAGAATTAGCAGCGCTTTTGGGTATATATTTATCGTCTCTCATTTCATATTTTTTTCTAAGCCATGCTATTTTTCCTCTCTACTTTCTCACCAATAGAAATGATTAAAGAAATATTATCCTTGCCAAAGTACTTTGTAAAAATGTCCAACTTTTATTCTAGTGCTTGTTATATTTAAAAAATTTTCTGCAGTTCATGAATATTTTTAAATGGCAATTTTGATTAGTGCTAATATTCAGATCTTTTTAAGTCCAGAAATTTTTTAAGTCAGATATTATTCTAAGTCCAAAATGTAAACAAATTAATTTTTTTCAAGTTCTAATTTCAGAAATCTTTCAAGTCTAGCGTTAAAAATTATTGTCCAGATTGTAAACAAATTACTTTACAAATTGGACAATAGTTTTTAACTCTTAGACTTGAAAGATTTCTGGAATTGGGACTTTTTCAAAAGTTTTTCTAAGTACAAATTGTAAACAAATCAATTTTTTTTCTCAAGTCAAAAATTCTTTTAAGTCCAGTATAATTTTTATTTTCAGGTGCAGGATAAAATAAGTAGACAAAATGTATTATTTCAGATTGTAAAATTTTTATTGAACTTGTATGTATACATTGTACATTGTTTTAATTGCAATAAAGACATTTTATTATGAACAAAACCTGTTGACTCCTTTTAGATAGAAATAATTTCTTTTTCTCGGAGCCTCTTTTAGGTATCGTTGGACTTAAGGGGTTTTTTTAGGTATATTTTTGCTAAATTTAGCACATTTTTAACCTAAAAATGACATTTTTAACCTAAAAATGACATTTTTGACCACCAATTCAGCCAAATTTTGCTGATTATTGAACAAATTATTCAACATTATGACAATTTATCTGCATTTCAACTATTCAACAACTGACATATTACATATAACAATATTTTCAACTGTTGTTCAACAGCTGACATAAATACATATATAACATGAAAAAATAAACCATCAAACACATTTTGCAGCTGAAATAAATTACTGAACAAGCACTTGAAGAAGTTACTTGCCTCTGATAAAAATAACTGCGACTGAGCTGTGGAAAAATTAATACAAGCATTTAGACTACAGAACAGCCGTCATCAGTGGCGAAATGCCACTGACGACAACTGCTCTGAAGTCAAAATGCATGTATTAATTTTTTCACTACTCTGTCGCAGCTATTTTTATCTGAGGCAAGCAATCTTTCAAAGTACTTGTTCTGGAAACACTTAAAAAAGAAACATTTCACATTATCAATGACCTTAATTACAATTAACAATGTCTCTTATTGGTCAAGAAATACGTAAAATTGAATGCACGCAACTGATTCCAAATGGGAGCAATGTTTGCATAAATGACGAAAAAATAATGAATCTCGCAAAGCAATGCTTAATTGGAATTACTTAAATGCCAGGATAACATTTTATAAACTTCCAAGTCAGAAATAAACTTCAAAAATGCAATATTAAAATTTCATGTCATACCTATTTCAAATGTTAATAAAATTAAACCTTTATATTTGCCAAATTAATTATTGTATAAATGCACAAATTATATTACCTCATTTAGACGTATTACTGTTTTTTGAAAAAGATTAATAGCATAATATAAACAAAGATTTACTTCTGATAGCAATTTCATTTTTATAACAGCAAAGATTGAACTAAATACATTTTGTCTTTAAAAATTATCTTGCATTTAAAAATATAACTGATTAATCAAGGTGAGATTATATTTACAACATCAAAAACATATTTGTTCTAATGTAAAGTTCAGATTCAAAGCTATTATGCAAAATATAACTGATTTAATCAAAGCAAACACCCTATTTATGAAAAAATATAGCATATTCTCAAAGTTTGTCTTATATTTCCAGGTAATGTACAGTAAGTGCGTAAAATTTAACGACTTGAGGTTAATTTACTTTAAATTTAAGTAGTAATTGCATTGCGTGACTCAACTCACTATCGTTAACAAATCACAGTGCTCCTTATCGATAGCTTAACACTTTCATGGCCAATTTGTCAAATTTAAAAGGAAAATCAGCAAATCAAATCATTAAAAATTTATCAATAATTATATTTTTTAACATTATAAATGTGCAAATTGTAAGTAGCAATACATTATCATTACAAAACATTTATTTAAAAACTTATATTTGAAGAATTTTCAGATTGTAATTTATGAAAGTATTGAGTGCACAAAAAACTAAAGTATTTCATTAAATATTTGTATACAATTGAGTTATTTATGTTAATAAATTTAAAGAATTCCTTTTCAGTAACGCTTATGTTAGAATAAGTCAAAATCTCATATGGAGTTTACCAAAATTATCGTTACGATAACTTAATGAAGATATTTTAAACAACAGCCATGAAATTGTTAAGTAATCTAAAATATACCTCAACCAACAAGAGACAACGTTAATATTTACATAGAGACCAACCTGAGAATCAAAAGAATAACTACAAAATTGAGAAACAAAATAAATATCCTATAATTATTATACCAAATAAAACTGAATGAGCTTCCCACAATCTATATATATTTGCAAAAGTTTGTTTGCGTGTCTCATTATGCATGCCATAAACTATAAGACACGAATAACTAAAATTTGGTACAATTATTATTAACATCTTAACTTGATGAATGTATAAAAGGTTTGGTCAATTGGTTAATTATAGTCAGTGCTATAATAATATAGGGGAATATAACATTTTACAATTCCACTAGAGATGCCTGCATTTCAAATTTGAAATGTTGACAGAATTTTTTACAATAAACAAAGAAGCTTCAAAGTTTATTGTATATTAGGGTTAGCTATGATGCTGGTCAACACAGACATCCATGACATTTGACGGTGCGATGAGACACTATTACAACGCCAACCTTCATAACAGCCTACTTAGTTAGACAACAAACCCATACAGCGGCCGGGTTACGCAATCTTACTTTCGATACTACACAATTTATACAAGTGAAAACATTTACCACTTACTTTATTTGCTCACATTACACTGTTGGATGCGGTTTGGTTAATACAACACGACAAACAACAGATGAACAAACAAAAAGAATTAATGCAACGAAAAACAAAAACAGTAGAAAAGAGAATTAAAATCACACAGGAATTCAATGCTCTGACTCTTAGAACGATTCACTAAGCAAAAAGTTTTGTTAAAATAAATTTATGTCAAGTGAATAATACTTTGTTACAATAAGTGGGCAATACCTTTGTTAACACGTTACAAATTGTACTCGACAATGCCTTATCCCCCTCCCTCCCTCCCTCTGCTGTTCCCCCCCTTATCCCTCGCTAGGCAATAATATGAATCTCGAGTCTCAACAATGACATTCGTTGTCCAGGAAACTTATCGATAAAAGTCAAAATCTGTCACATATTCGTTAAATGTGAGTAATTTCAAAACGTGGTGCATTACTTTCTGGGAAACCCTCGTACAATGTTGTGTGAGACAGACGCTCCTTTCTAGGAACCTGGTATTATCTGAATTTTTAAAGAATGTTTATTTTGAACTCCTGAGCATCCCGCATATAACTGTCCATGCGTAAAGCAAAGCTACCGTATGGTAACTGACTTAAGAAGTCACCTCTCTACTCTGCGTGCAAGGGGATTTCCCTTCTAGGAAGCGCGCTCACCTTCAATGCCCCTCTATTCTAATGGAATTCGTTCCCCTCCACTCAACATATTACCTCCGATCAATGAGGCGTAAGGTAACTTCTAGTAATTTTCAATTGCTACATTAGGCGGAACTACCTGTACTCTACATGCACGTTCTCTACCGGAAGCTTAGAGAACGAACTCCACCTGGCAAAAAGCATCACCTCACAAAATGAATCGACTGCGTTGATTGTCAATTTTAATTACGAATCCTCAAAATATTTTCCAACTCTTTCATTTATATCAATTAAAATATGAAAAAATTTCCCAAATAAAACTTAATTCAAGCATAGATATAATTTTTTGTTCATAATTATTGCCATAATTTGAAGTCACAATGATTTAAAACATAACCTGAGCAACGCTGGGTAAATTTGCTAGTTATTTATAAGCAAAGAACTTTGCAATACCATTTTAATTTAATTTATTCACCAGAGAACTATATAAAGACGTCTGTGTTGCATTGTAAAATAAATTCCAATAATTACTCCAAGATTTGATGCACAAAAACGATTACAGTGTAATTTTCCTAATAAACGTTTAATGTGACTAAATCTTAAAAGGATATTTTGTAGTTTAATTTACATTCTTCGTTAGAAATAATTTTATGAACTCTGTATTTATCTCAGAATCACTACAAATATGCTGTCAACAATTTGTTGTTAACATACATTAAAGTTATGGTAATTTAATGTTGTGCTTACGCAAACTGTATAATTATAAAATATCAGTTGATTACTTCGTTTAAAAATTAGTACAAGAGTTTAAAATAACACTAATATTTATAATGAGATTTTAAGATATAAACAAGTTAGGAAAGTGTACAACGTAACACAAATGGGTGCGTTTTGTGCATTGGAGTATTTGAAAGAAATTATTTACGTGTTTGGAAGGGAAATAGCATTATAAAGTTCTTTTCTTCATCATAAATAATCCATTTTCTTCCCATTTAAAAATATTACATGCATATGTAAGGAAATTAAACATATTTCCGTGAGATTGTTTACGTTAGCAACAATGAAGAAGTAACCATGCTAGAAAATTTCAAAGTTCAACTCAAATTACGACTCTTGTTCGATTTTCTCGCAAACGGCGACTCCTACGATAAAAATGTAGAGGAAAAGAAATACCCTGCTTTATTAGTTGCACAAGTTTTACTTGATAAATATTTTGATATGACCGATACTTTACGAGATATGAGGGAAAGTTCATATTTTATCACCTGTAAAGTGGTACCCCTGATTGGCTTACGTGACTCATTTATGTGATTTTCTTATTATCTTTGACCGTTAGTCCTTAATATCAAATTTCATGAAAATCTGCTTGGTAGAAGCAGATAACGAACATGCGGACAGACCAGATGGAGACTAATACTAATAGGCGCTTATGCTGGAAGCGAAACGCACCTGACAAATAACCTTGCATGTAATTACATTTACAGATACACATACATTACTAAAAATTGTCTTTAATGACAAGAATGATATGTTACTTATTTGTTCAATATACAAGTAGAAGGTACTTGCATTCTGTAAGCGTTTCAAGTCATTATTTATGGCTTTTGCAAAGTAAAAATTATAAACTAGTTAAATAAATAAAACTTCAAGTACTCATTAGAATAAACTTCATTAGACCACTGATTCCCAATGAAAAGACAAAACTGATAATGGTTTGATTCCGATGCAAATGAATTGGAATATTTCGAGGCGGTGCTTACTGTAAAAGAGAGACTGACTGATATTATTCACTTCTTTCGGTAAATTGTGATGAGATTAGCCATGAGGAAGTGTATCATCCGAAACAAAAGTACCACGAAGCCAATGAAAAGGTAGAAATCCACAGTACATTGAACCCTCTGCATACTGGACCTTGATGGAACGTACTTAGGATATAATGGACAGAATGTCCGGCGATGCAAAACAGTTAAATGACGCCACTACTACATTGTGTCTCATGCGGACCTATCACATGTGCGTTATTTGGAAGGCCTAATGAATACATCGCAACATTATAACTAACGTATATCACGGCGTATAAGTCGACCTTTGAAGCTTAAAAAAATTTTCCTAAAACTTAAAGTCGACTTATACGACAAATATAAAATTGTGAACCTTAAATTACAGATGAATAACATCGATATTTACCAACAAGGGGAGGCCATAACATTAATATTGAAATTCGTAATACCCTTTTAGGAGGTGAAACTAGAACTAAAACATCACCTATATCTCTCTGCGTTTTTGCCAATGGGCCCTTGTTTAAAAGATCTTAACAATTTAAATTCAGGTGTAAGCACGGATGCAACATATACCATTAACCTTAAGGTTACAAACAGAAGCAGCGATAGCTGAATGGGTAGAATGAATGTCTAGTATCGGATGGGCTGGGGTTCGCTCCCAGCAGCCAGCATTTTTTTCTTTCAGAAGTGGTCTGTACATATATTTTAACTAGTAAAATTGTATTATTATTATGTCTTTTTTGTATTTTTGTTTTTTTCCTCAATTTTTTGTGATTATTTTTTTTGTCTTTTTCACGTACCTTTTTGTACTTAATTTATTTGCACCTTCCACATATAATTATGATATTATAATTATAAATAAATAATAAAATTTAGAATGTTATGATCATTACTTGATTGTTTATTAAAATATCAATTCTTTAATACGACATTTATGAAATGTTTATTACGGACAATTACCTTGTTTTTTTTAATTGTATCATCCAAAGTATTGTAATGCTGTAGAAGTAAGTGAGATAGAAGAGGTACACTTCGATCGGAATTAACCATACTAATTGCAAGTTATAATTATATGTGGAATATGCAAATAAATCAAGTACAAAAAAGTACATGAAAGAAGACAAAAAAAATAATCAAAAAATATGCGGAAAAAACATTTCCTTTTTTGAAAAGGGGAATAATGTAATTATCAGAACCATCCTCACGCCTGCCAACATGCGATACTTTATTGAATTTCACCACCGTAGATATTGATTGCGATAACTAGGTGCAGTTAATTTTGATAGCATCATTAACAGCCGACATCAATCAAATCATAGGAACCATTATTTAGTTGGTCAAGCTCTCTGAGAATAGCAGTTTCTTATTGGTTGAAATTAAAACACCTGTCAAATGGAAGGCTCAAGAAGAATAGCACGGACTCGAAAAAATATTCCTATATTTTTTTATTACTATGTTTATTTCTGTATCTTGTTAAAACTTGGATCGTACATGACCTTGATTTTGCCTGGCAACGATTTCATGAGAAGTATTTTTAAGTGAAACAAAGGGGGTCGACTTATACTGCGAACATATACCTAATCTAGTATTTTCAAGTTGAAAATTCAAGGTCGACTTATACATCGCAATATATGGATATATATATACATATTATAATGTATATAATTACTGTATATACTCGTGTATGATGCGTCCCAGTGTATAACTGCCGTGTATAATGCGCACTCGTACTTTATTCCAAAAAATCCCGACTTTTTCTGATACCACGTGTATGACACACATCCTTGATTTTTGGGAGGTATATGAATTTTAAAACGTTTGGACTTGTCCATAAGTGTATTACGTTCAATAAGCTCCATATTATGTCTAAGAGAGACATCGTCAATAATTAAAGCGACTGAGTTGAGATGGCAGCAACCTCACATGGTAAGTTGGGCAAAGTGATGCCGTGTAGAAAACTGCAGCGCCACTGTTGCCAATCCTTTTAAATCAGACAAAAAGGGATCTATAAATTAGTTTTGATTTAAAGTGGACGTTGGTTCTCTCTTTCCTATCTCATTCTAAAACTGTTTAAGAGAAGGAATAACGTAAAAATTTAACAAACAAATCTGGAAACAGGAAACGCGACAGGTATGATTAAGTTCACACACGAGATTCTATGGGTTTTAAATTACTTACGTTGTCAATCGTAGACACTAGAATCATTTATTAAATAAAATTATTTCAATTTGCTTATTCTATGTTTTTTTTGTTTTTGATGTGTTTTGCGGGAAGACTATCTTGTGATTTTGCAAAAATTACAGCAATCAGCTGATGAGCTAGTGAAATGCGGAATAATTAGAGAGGATGGAATTATAAATGTATAGAAGTAATTAGGTGTTCTATACATATAATTATGTATGTATAACCTGGAGTATCAATAATTATTGTGCTTTTCCCATTAATTAACCCAAAAAGCGTGAATCTGGTGCGAGGTAGGTTCCCATTTTAAGTGCAGAGAAGTGTTACCTGTGTATAACGTGCACCCTACTTTATGACCTGAAAATTTGGTCTTCAAACAGCGCGTTATACACGAGTATATATGGTAGATACAATGTATAATTTATTGGTGTAGCAAATCCGCAAAAATTAATTGTTCCTCCGTTTGACCTTTGTGACTGGTTGAAATTGACTGACTTGCATTACTTGTGGGGTTTGTTTGTCTTAAAACATTCTTTGTATTCATTGTTACTTTCTGCCAATTTCTACCAGGGTCCGGAAAAATCTAAAATCTCGAAAAAGTATCCCAAGTTCCATTCCTAAGAATAATTCCGTTTCAAATAAGAACGCTAGGGAAAATCAATTTTTCTTATGGTCACTATAATTTATTTCATTCTTAATTATGTTCTTATAAAAGTATGCTCCTGCTAGCACACTGCAAGCACCTTTTACTAGTAAAATATAAAAATTAATACGATTCCTATTTTCCTAAATTAATTAGAAAACTCTGTGCTATTATTTCATGCGCTCTTAACAATTTGTATAAATATATAGCAGAGTAAAACACTGTCTTTCATAACATGCGCATTTTAACAATTTAAGGCAACACATACGTTTCCTTCGGATGTTTCGGATATAACAGACAGGCCTTCCCCTCCTTTTAGTCCAATATATCGAGGCTTCACTGTACGTATGTAAAGAATGCGATGTCGGACTGTGTACAATACCACGTTTTGGAATATACCATACACGAAAACGTATCAAGTATATAATCGCAAGCTCTGGAATAATAAAAATTAAAATAGTTATAACGAATCCAACGTATATTTTCAATGCTTTCAAACTTTTACAAACCTATGCCAACAGGTGCTTATAATGGAATCTTAACTTAGTACTTAAAAAGAGTTAAAAATGAAACAATCTTTTGTTATTCTAAAAGCTCCCAATTGCAAGCGTTATCTGAGTTTATATAAACATTTGAAATACAGTTGGACCTCTATAAACATCACCATTGATAATCGTTGTTTTGATCAACCCTCATTTGTCGCCAAATGGTACAAAAAAATTAAAAAGTTCCGATGCCAGTTTTGAATGAAGCAGACAAATGAATGATGATTGCACTGTGACCGAGAGAGAAAGATTCCTGGCATTGCCTCCAATTCAATTAGTGCCAATTAAACCTTCAAATAAGTGAAAGAATAGTGTTATTCGCTTCACACTTTAAGCATCGAAATTAATGCTGTAGCAATGTCAAACTTTATAGATAGCAACACAAATATTTACGGATAATTATCCAGTTAATAACTGTGTATGGGAAGCATTTCTAGCAATTTAATCAAAGCAATTGATCTTATTTAAAATCATTCGGATGCTGGAATCTTACTTTTTCAGTAAGTAAAACTATTAAACATCTATAATGCTTATTAAGGCAAATTGTCTCATGCGTAAATTTAAAATCAGATGAGAATAGGGACGTACATTATTTTTTAACAAATTGAAAGTTATATGGTTATGTCACCTTCGTAGATAATCTAAATGACAAAGAATGTTAGGCGACTGGCTACGTTTATTCAGGAGCAGCATGAAAACATTTCTTTTAGATTGATAACCTAGAACTCGCCAAAACTTATCTTCTCTTCATTGTTAATCTAAATAAACGGTTGCATTGATTGATATATGAAAAAAGGACGTATACTTCAATAAAAAGAAACAGAAAATTAAAAACATAAAAGTTTGCAATCAATTACTGTGTAGCATTAATTTCCTCTCTAATTTGACTTTTAAAATACAGATTTCTTACTGACTTTGCATAATTAATTGTCAATATGCACACACAGCCTCGCCCTCAGCGAGATTTCTACCCGCTAACCTTACCTATACTGGGGAAATGCATTATCAGAGTTAAATGCGAATTATTGAGTTAAACGTGAAATATTGAGATCAACTTATTCTACACAATTCTTAATTTTTTATAAATTAATTGAAAAAACAGTGAAAACACTGTGTGGGTACAGCTAGTACTCCGTTAATTCATCAAATAGAACTTATAATTTTGTTTGTTTAGTTTACATAACAACGCTTTTACTCATTATTACCTCTGACGGTAAAGCACTATCAATTGCAATTTCCCAGGTTGTTGTTACTATCAGCATTTTAATTACTACAAATATAACTTTTAATTAAAGTTTAAGGCAATAATAGCCCATTAATTCATCAAATGGAAGAAAGAAGAAGATAACGAGGCCTTTGAATCTGTGTAATTTTTACTTATGTACCAATGACGTGAATCTAAATTGATTCTTTCGAAAATTTTAATGTAAATCTGATTCAAACGTACTTTATTGTGTCATTTTATGTTACTTGTCGCCACCTGGCACATCCAGCCACCATGTGACTAAATGAATAAATAAATAAATATTATAGAGACAGAAGAAGATAAAGAAGAACGACGTAGAAGAGAAAGAGTGAGAAGATAAAATACGGACAGATGAGCAAAGGCAAACAGCGAGAGAGACCATAAACGAAATCAGGTAACAAAGAAGAAACGAACAAACTGAAGAAGGGAGTAATATAAGAAGAAGCCAAAACAGAATCGATGCAGCCAACGGCGGAAGACGAAGAAACGACACAAATTTAAACTCAGCAATAGGAAACGGATTAGCTACTCGACGAGATGATTCACATTTAGGAAAAATTAATAAAGAATGTCAATATCGTAGAGCTTTGTTTTTTAATAACTGAGAAAAGCATAACAGATGCTGGTACGAGAAGAGCACTTCCGCAGCTTCCAGATATATTAAAACTGCCGTAGAGAGAAAATACCCCTATGTGTAAAAATACGTAAGACTAATGTAGTTTCTGCACATGCCAGGACATGAAATATATATTTAAAGCGGGAAGCTCATTAGTTCTAATTTGAAATGCAAAATCAATCACACTCACTCATCTTCTTTCTTGACATCGCAAAGCAGAGCTGGCCTGTGGAAGATCTACCATGCTGGCTGCGTTTTCAGACTTCATTCTTCGGAGGCTCGCATCTGAAACAACGACAGAACCAACTCAGAAATCTCGCACCCAAAGGATAAAAATTCTACAAAACCTTAACAATAACTTTTGATTTGAAGTTTATAAAGTAATGGAAACCGGCTAATAATGTATTATTCATACGTTTTTAAAAACACAGATTCTCATTTTATGAGGTAAACTATAATTTTTACGTTCAAAACACAATATATATTGATAACAAACCCTTAATTAATCCTACGTTAAGAGCGTAACGCCATATCTTGGCTATATTTGCCCATAAACAAATCCGTCCTTGCAAAAAATTTTACCAACTCTTCACAGAAAATGATACTTTACAACGATAAAATCACTCATTAAACATGTTATGCAGTAACAAAATGTTATACATAAGGACTAACTTATAAAAATAATTACTCCATTATACATAAATATGATAAATATAACATTTCCTATATACATATATATACGGTAAAGATATTTCAACTATAAATCAAAGATGAACAGAGAAGTTATTTAAGATTTCCTTACCTTTGTAGATATAAATCCTCGAGGAGATTGACCAGGACAGCTGTATCACACAATAATAACAGTACATTTATTTTCCAGAATATCAAAGTTACATGGCAAATCAATAAGACAAACTCAATCACAAAAGAAAATACAAAGTAAAACAATATAACAGCACGAGTGGACTAACGAAAAACAATAATACATCAAAACATCACCATAAATTACAATTAAGTGGCAAAGCAGGGCATACTGAATAATTACATATACAAATTCACATATCATTGTATTATAAAATAAGAAATAGTACTATTAAGAGAAGTTAATTAATGTCCAGTAAGCAATGTAAAGATTACACACATTGAAACTATGAAAAACTTTAGATAATACTTCACTTCGCTTAAAGTGTCTTAAAACGTACACAAATCAAACTAAAAGTACATAATTAAAAACTGATGTCAAAATGCGTCACATGCACCACTGTTTTCGAAGAATAAACGGCCAAAATTTTGTCAAGATCAAAACTATCGACATTAAATTTCGAATACAATAAAAAGGATTAGTTTTTTACTTGTAAAAAGTTCTGGTGTAAACACATAAAATAACCAAAAGTATTAAAACTCTGCTGTCAAAATGATTATCACGTGGACCAGTTTTCGAAGAACACACGGCCAAACATATATCACGATCATAACTATCAACATTAAATTTCGAATACAATAAAAAGGTCTAGTTTTTTCCTTCTAAAAAGGTCTGATGGAAACAAAATAAATTTCGAACTGTATTACGCACATAACAGACAACCCCGTCAGCCATTTTAAGATTTCTACGAAGTAACCAGAAGTAACGCGCAGGCGCGCAGGCTAACCAACATTTCCCCTTATAAACCTGGATATTTACAATTTCGACAAAAAAACCACAAAAAATAAACAATTCCTTTTTATATCTTGATTTCTCATTTTAGTAGGAACACAATTATAACTTATTATAGCATCGCTAAAATTTGCTTAAATGTTATAAATTACTTGCAGTAAATCAAATTTATTGGCATTAAACTTTTGCTTTGCAAACCTAAATTTGGATTCGTCATGGAGAGGGGTAAAAATAAGGCATTAAAATATATTTTCAGATTGCTTAATAACCGACAATGTAATTAATTAATTAATAACGAATTTTTGGTCCAAATACGTATGCGTTTTTTTGTAACATTTATTTTTCTGTAGGACGTCTTCATAAACAATTACATGGGTAGTTTCGGCGGCATTTACAAATTATGCGGAAACAATTATTAGTTATTAAAAACTATTCACGAGTGTAATTATAAGAATAGCAATTATACTCCGGAAAATACTTTCAGGTTTTTATCTTATCCATGTACTTTGGAAACCTGTGGTATATTCAATTGATACCGATAAAATATTCGTATAAATTTGAAATGTAGGTACCTACCGTAGGAACCTACTGATTTACAAACACAGATGTCCGGAACAGGTAGAAAAATACACTTGTAATTGTCCTAACTAAGATACTCTATTTAGTAAGTGAATTAGCCTTCATAAGAACCATAAAAAACTCGGGTGATTCCTTCTTCACGGTAAACTTCCACCTCATTTCCTATTTGAAATCCAAAAACTCACGTAATATATTTTCAAAAAAAGCATTCGTGCGTCAATTTCCAACAAATCCTTTATCTAATTTTACAATTGTCCGACCGTCTTTCTCCATTTGTATCTCCCATTATTACAGCTAATGCCTGTCACATAAGTATATTCGAATCATCCTTTGCATCAATTTATAGAAATTTATAAAATTTTATTATTGTAATATTATCGTATATTTTATAAAGGTAAACTCCTCTCTATTATGAATTTTACACTGATAATAATAATACTCTATTTACGGGACAAGGCCTTTTCCTAAAAATACAATCAGAAATGTATTAAAAATAAGCCAAAATATTTAAACGTGCGTTCTAATACAATATAAACCATTAAAGCACAAGAGTAAGAAAAATTATACTATCGCACATAAAAATCACAAATCCTATAAAAATTATACTCAAAATCCATCTGACAATATAACAATATCGTACAAACCTTTGTATGAACTCAACATTAACGAGGATATGTGCTAGTTATAATAAGTACTTCTCTAATCTAGACATTTTTATCAGAAAGTCTGAGTATATAACATAATTATCGGCTTTATTGGGGTACTCAATAAAAGATATGTATGAATTTATAATTTCACCATTGTTTGAAATTATGTACATATCTTAAAAATGAAGGAATATATGATTGTTATCTGCCTCACTTCTTTTATAAATATATTTCATTCGTTGTTATTGGTAATACATAACTACAATTGTATAACTACCATTGTTACTTGCCTTATTTATAAATAGTTCATAGGTCGTGTATGGTAATATATATATATCATTGTATTGAATAATGAATATTTTATGCTTGTGAATGTATATGCTTTTGTATTGCTTTTTCGTTACATATATAATTTGCCATCTTGATATCAAGATAATTAGAATCAAGTGTATTTATTAAAATGTAAACCAGTTTATCCTGTAATTATTTTGTTGGGTAAACTTTAAAAATGATAAATAAATAAATATTCTAAGGCATAAAGTAAAATTATATCAGATTCATGGTACTTAATAAAAATTTACCTGAATTAAAATAGACATAAGTTGGCATAAATTTCTACCACATTTAAGTTAGGCATTGCAGCTTAGTTTTAAATGATTGCAGTGATTCATTGAATATATCAACTTTATGACTTATAAGGTTGTAGTCTCTCATCATAGTATACAAAGGTAAAATGCACATATAATTTGTCCATATATGGTATATGAAAAGTCATATCTAACCTTGTATACATTAAAGGCACTCTGAGGTTTATTAAATTAAGTAATTCTGGGCTTTTAATATGGTTATTTAACAATTTATATAAAAACATAAGGCCACTATTCCTCCTTTGAATGTAAAGGAGTAGCATATCAAGTAGTATTGTCACTCCTAACATAGTAAAAAAGCAAAAAGTGTCAAAAGACTTATGTCCTTAACGACGCTTTCAATCTATTATCAGAACGTAAGGGGATTAAGGACAAAATTAGAGCAACTTAAACTAGCTATTTCTACCGCTGACTATGACGTTATCGTACTCACTGAGACTAGGCTCAGTGAAGACATAACTCTGAATTGGACTTACCTCATTTAGACATTTATAGACATGATCGCAGTGTAATTACTTCTAATAAAGTTCGTAGTGGTGGGGTTTTAATTGCTATTAAAACAAAATTGCAATCTGTAAAGGTTATAAGCCAAATTATTAATGTAGAACATTTTTGTAAACATTTGTAGTCAAGAGGCAAAGGTTTTAATTGGGGCAGTGTATATCCCCCCAGCCTCTGCCATTGATAAGTACTTATCTCATTGTGAAGTGGTTGAAGATATTGTGAATAATAACAATTTTTTGATATTATTGTACTGGGGACTACAATTTACTTGATCCCTGTTGGAACACTGACTGTGATAGCATGTCTTTCACCACTCAAGCAAGAATTATAAATGAAAGTTTTACATTACTGGGTCTTAAGCAGATGAGTACTATTTGTACAATTTACTATTAGATCTAGCTTTTTCTAATTCAGGGCAAGTAACTTCCGAAAAGGATCCATATCCTATTTAAAAATGAGTTAATCATCACCTTGATATTCATTACAGTGTAAAGTTGGCCAAAGAACTAGATTATAACAATTATCAATTTACTATTTATGATTATAGAAACTGTCATTATACTACATTGACTAATTACTTAGATACTTTAAACTGGCTAGGAATATTGTGCAATTTGGAGATTAATAATGCTCTATCAATTTTCTACTCTATTCTTTATGAAGCTATAGAACTGTGTACTCCTACCTTAACAATCAAAACATCATCTTATCCTAAATGGTTTAGTGTTGAATTAAAGGAATGTATCAAACTCAAGAAACATTACCATAAAATTTTCAAAATTACTGGGAGTAATGATGATTATCATAATTTTTCTAAAATCCGAGGTGAATGCAAAAAACATTCTGGTTCATGTTGCAAAAACAATATAAATAACATGGAAACAAATATTCCCTATAACTTAAAGTATTTCTGGAGACATGTTAAAAATCATCAAAAATTGGATAGAATACCAAGCATAATGTATTATTATGAAGAACATGTTGCAAATAATGACCACGATATTTCAAACCTCTTTGTAAGGAACTTTTCTAAGGTCCACAGTACTGTGATACCTGACACATAAATTACACGTTTTCCTTTGGCAAAATGACAGTTTCAACTGAGGATGTACTATGGAAATTATTGTCTACAAATGTTACAAAGTGTACTGGCCCAGATGAACTCTCTCCCTTTTTTATTTAAAAAGTGCAGTCAATCACTGGTTTACCCACTGTTTATACTATTTAAAAATCTTTTAGCAGTGGCGTTTTTTCTGACCTCTTTAAAATTGCTTACATTACACCGATTCACAAAGATGGTGACAAAAGCAATACTTGTAAAATCAATATAGGTATGTAGTGGAAAAGGGAAAATTAGGTTTGGAGTAGCATTTAAATTCAGCCAAGCATATGAGAAACAGTAATTCTGGCACTACATGAGGAAAAATTACAAATGATGCTATTACTAAAAATAGAAAGTAGGCTGAAATTGTTTCTGCTTGTAACTTTAGGCTTTCATTCAGTTTGACATCACTTTGAGTTATCGATCAGTGATTTGCACAAATAAGATTATTTGCGGATTCAAAGATGGCTACTAAAATTTCACCAGCCACAGCTAAGACATAAGCAATAGTTGACAAGGTATTAGCTCCACATTCTCTACCTTTAATAAAAATTAAACTTGAATATGTACATCAGGATCTCCACTGATGGTAGCAATAATTTATCACGAAAAATTTTTCGAATACTCGTACAGTATTTTGATCGTCATGTTTAAGGACTCACACAAGCTAGTTGAATTGAAATGTTTAAAATGAATCAGAGGGGACTATAAGTCACCTTGTTTTAAAAACATATGATTGGCCAGAAGAGTGTATCGCATTTGGAGGGGATAACTGCAACTCCAATTTTGGTTATGTTGATGGAAATGGACAGAGCAATGTTTATGTACTCTTGTCTGCGGAAGTTGGGGAATTACTTGAAATAAAATGCCCTGCCCGTATATCTTACATAATTGTGTTCAGCATGCAAGGGATTCCTGGCTAATTGATATTGAATCAAATTTGGTTACAATTTATAATCGTTTTTCTGTATTCACGGCCAGAACAGAAACCTTGAAAGAACTTTGTGACTTTGTATCTGTAGGTTATAATCGTAAAAACAAAGCAGGTCTGAGCGTGGCCATTATGTCAGAGAGTGGCAACAAAGATAAAATGTCAAAAGATTTTAAAGTGAGAAGGAAGGTGTGTTCCGTGAGTGGGTGTGAGGGACGCAGCGATGGGACAAGAAAATTTTTTAATTTCCCGAGGACGGAAAAAGTGTAAGTTAATTTATATTAATGAATATTTTTCTTGTGAATGCTGAAGTGTTTCTGCAAGTTATAAGTGTAGTTTATAAATAGATACAACGGTTGTTTTCAGTGCGAAGATTGTCATTTATAAGCGAAATTTAGAATTTTATTTATTCACTCCGCTTTGAGGAAGTACGTTTAACTAAATGAAGGGATTTGTAAGGCGAACATATATGTGTCATTGGTCTCTCCATTTGTTAAATATGTATAGGTGGTTTGTTTGAAATATACATGAGTTTCGTCAATTAAATCTAGTGGAAAAGTTGCTGCCTAAATTATTACGTTTTGTAAATTATAAATTACATGATTTCAGCTTCAATGTGAATTATTGTATGCTTTTGGAGATTTGTTCCTTACATACTCTTTAGGACGTAGGAATTAAATCATTCTTTCCGTATTTGTTTTTAAAAAACTATGTCGATTCTTCTAGTCTTTTTGCACTTACTATTAACCTCTCAAACTGTGAGAAACTATCTTTAATTTAATAGAAACTTTTACAGCATATGATAGAATACAAAGGGCAGGTAATGTGTATATTGACATTTGCAACATTCTTATATGAGATAAAAGGAAACTGAAAATTTCATGTACAAACAAATGTGGTATGTTTCAAAGCATTAATTTAACTCCAAATATGACAGCAATTCCTAAAATGCATTTATTCCTGCTAATTGTCGTAATGTGATTAATTTGCATTTATAATTTCCAGTGTGAAATATTTTTGTATTATTATTCCTTGACCTTTTATAAAGAAATTAATAAAATGTTCATGATTACCTTTTATATAAAACCGAGTGCACCTTTGCAATTATGTTAAGAATAACTAACTTAATGTGGGGGTATAATGGCACTATTTGTTCGATGGTACAATTTCCAATGCTTCTTAAATGAGACGGTTTTCCAATTCTTTAAGAAATTTTGTGAACCTTGCAGGTTTTTTTATCTTTCTGGTAATCTATGATTATTCATACCGATTAATGTCTTTATGTGCAGGTGCTTGGAATGGCTTTCATTTTGCCAAAACTGGCAGGTTCGTGACATGTATGAGCGTGGGGGTGTGCGAGCAGTGGTCCACAAGATGGTTTAAAATTTTGTAATTTTTTTATTTTCACGTCTTAGTAAATATATTTTATTTTAGTGTATAGGTTTCACATTTCTTTGTCACTGTTTTATTTTAGGGTATAGGTTTTACATTTCTTTGTCAATGTTTTATTTTAGGGCATAGGTTTTACATTTCTTTGTTAATATATGTTATTGTAGGGTATAGGCTTTAAATTTTGTAAATATATATATATGTACATATTCATTATTCAATCTTTTAATTTCTATATGCTTTTTGTTGGGGAAATTAACATAATTCAGATATTGTGCGACCTTTTATGTTGCAGTATGTACACATTTTCACTTCTTATGATTTAAAATTATCTGCCTAATATCATTGCCCTCATTAGGTTTGGGAACAGGTATTACATCATGCCTCTTAATGTTAGAGTACATATTTGGATGGTTTCTGTGTGTTGTATGCACTGCTTAGTGTATATATGTTCATTTTTATACTGTTTATTTGGTTACCTTGATATGATATTATGAACTTGTATATATGTCATGTGAAGGGTGTCACTGTTTATATGCTTGCATGAATTAACACATTTGAGATGTTGCAGTATGTACATACTTTTACCTTCCTGTGATTTCAAATTATCTAATATCAATGCTCTCATTAGCTTTGAGAGAAAGTATGATTTTATATGCATTTTGTGGCATGAACTAGCGCAATGCAGATAATTTGCAACCTTTTATTATTTAGTATGTACCTGCATACATCTTTTTTGTTAATTCATTGTTCATTATGTTCATATTACATTTTTTGTCTATGTTCAATTGCATATTTTCATGGTTTACAGTATTGTCTATAGTACTTCGTGTATGTTAAGATTTTCTTATACTTAGTCTCACTTTTTTCTGTTTGTGTAATACCAGTTGAGGATACATTTCCACATATTTTGTACTTTTCCATGTGTGATCTCTGTTGAATTGCTAATGTTTGAATTGAGATTTGGCAACTGTTTGTTTTATCTGGTACTACTTTGTAATGTAACTCTGCCATCTTTCTGAGTGTATATCGCAAATAATTTGTGATGTTTGCAAAAACCTTTTTGCAATCTCAGCTGAAATGCTACAGAATTGTTTCTCACTTAAAATACGGCATTTACTTGTTATGTGTACATCTAACGAAGCTTAAATAAAGCAATATCAATAACGTACAATAATTTTGTTGTTTTTTCAATTTTATATTTCTATTTAAAATTTTGCGATCATATATATTAAGCATTTTACGAGGAATAAATAACCTGATATTTTAAACGCGCGCGCTTGGTGCGACGGTGGTGCCATCTATGAACAAATGTAGTCGTAACTTGAACCTATTTCCCACAAGAGTAAGATGCACAGGGCTGAGTCTGACTTGGTGAAGTGGAAATCATGGAAAGAAGGAAGTGTTATGTGCGTGGATGTTCAGCAATTGGAGGGAAGTTGTTCAGGATTCCAGCTTCCAAAACAAGGTTAGATTACGAACTTACTACCATTTGATAAATTCTTAAAGGATCAGCTTAATGATATTCAAGCATTTGGCATTACTAGCCCGATCCATTGCTTATGGTAGAGAAATACTTAGTAGCCCAGAGATTCTCAGAGTTCTTTCATTTTTGTTTTGCGTGATTTTTTCGCGAAGATAAAAACCAGTTGGAGTGTTTACAGTAAACGATTGAATTACTTTTTTATCGGATGAACTCACGGTAAGGTACAACCTTTAGGACACTTTATTACCGTGAAAGAGTCTTGTGAAAGTGTAATGCGTGTTTGGGCAGGTTTGTGGGCGTTAATGTAATGTCACTCTCGCATTCAACGATTTCAAAACGCTAATTTGCATCGATATCACGTTTTTTTTCTTCCCTCCTTAAGTTGAATATTTTCACTTGACCTTTTCCCGGCTTGATGCATATATGCAATGATATCGCTCTGCTGGCTACAGCCAATTCTTAATTTCGCTCTAATAAAGTCGTTTGTGCGGTTTTATCGATGTTTCGTCAAAAATTAAGAGCATTCGGTAATGTTTTTCCATATGTCAATTTCATGTAATTGAATGTTTTTTAATAAATCTCGTTTTAAAATCACTATTGTGTTGTTCTTTCTGTTACCTTACCTCTGCCAGCGAGTTGTAACATACAATGAAATAAATGGAATTATAAATAAATAAGTAAAATAAATGAGACCAGAGCTGCAAGCAAGACATCTCCTGATGAGTTCAACAATTATTTCATCATTTGAATGCATTGTACCAAGTATGAATTTTCATTTTCTAGCACACAATTTGGTAGGCAACATTAAAATAAATAAAAGCTTTATTAAATGGGAGAGTAAATCATCAAGAGATATAATTAAAATGATCTAGTACGAAAAGATATCTGAGCATAGACATCTATGCTCTCTCAAATAATATGTTCAAAGAAATAATTGGGCTGATGTGTAATATGTAGTAAAAAATAAACGTTTAAGAGATGGCATTTTTCTGTTGTTCCTATGTTACACAAAATATTTGAGATTACTTACTTATAATACAACTAAGCACATACTTTAAAAAAAACCTTTTCTCCATGGAGAGCACAAGCAGTAGGATTACTTGTACCTAAATGAAATTCAGGAATCATTTGAGGAATAGGATAATACTGATCTAATTCTTTGTGATCTAACAAAAGCTTTCAACTGTGTATCTTATGAAGTATTGATAAAGAAGTTCATTTACTACAGGATAAGAGAGTCGGCATTGGAAATTATTAGATCCCATCTTCCTGGAAGAAGGCAAGTAGTCATAATTTACAGAAAACATCCTAAGACATAGGTACTCGAAAAGCTCTGTCATTAACAGCTAATGGAGGCACTTGATCATATTAATATATTGTTCTCAGCTAACCAGCTGCATCTAAACCAGTGGTCTTCAAGGTGGGCGATAGCACCCACCAGTGGGCGTTTTTGGATTTTTGGTGGGCATTAAAGAACTCATCAAATGCTATTCTAATTTTTACACTGAAAAATAAAATTCTATAAAAAAGCTAATGATACGCACACATATTGTACAACTATTTTATGTAAAACTATTACAGTTTGTTTGTCGTTAACTATAGTATCATATCGTACTATACTAGCGACAATGTATCCATGCTGCGGTAAAATCAAAAGGCCCATGAGGGTGGTCGGAGTCTCTCGCAGAAGTAGCAAAGCGTTTAAGTTTAATTTTATCAAATATATAAAATCAAATTTTTAAACACTGTTATTACCACTGAGACTATTCGGTAGCCTCATCTAACGACAATCCTACTAGTATTAGGGTTACCATACTTCCAGATTTTCTTAAAATTTACCGAGATGTTACCAAATAAAACCCATATTTTTCTGGTTATTCTCATCAAAATCTTAACACTATAGACTTAAGCATTTAGATACGTTGTTTTTTTAAAAAAATTATACTACATTTTAGGTTTAAAATTAAATTTGTCCAGGTTTTGTTATCAGAATATGGTAATCCTAACTAGTATGTGCCATTTAGGAAAGAAATGCTGAAAAGGGGCCAGTGGTTTAAAATCCCCAACGGGATACCTTCACTCAGATATTTGATACGTTATACGGGGAATGCAGCGAAATGAAAGAGAAGCGATATTAAGAGATACTAAGTATACTCTCTCTTCCCACAGTCACTCATTGATTGCAAAAATGTTATTTCAGTATTCATTGACAAATTGGATTTATTCAGAAAAAATATCCTGCAAAAAGAATTTTACGTTTCTGGAACTACACAACATCAAAGATGATCTTACAGCCGAAGACATAGACTAGTTTGCAGATCACCTTTCTGTCATTAGAATTGATAAGACGACTCGCTTTCGCGATGTAATAGACTTGAAAGTGGATGCCTGGATGGTGACTCCATTCATCACATATGTGTGTGATGTGGATATTGAATACCAAGAGGAGATAATAGAATTAATTCATGATGATGAGTGTAAAGCCAATTTCAACCAAGGTGGATATGTACAACTTTGGCAGAACAAGAAAATGCCCCCCCTGTATCCACGCTTGTGGAATTTCAGAAAATTCATGAAAATCAGGAAAATCCGGAAAATCAGGAAATTCAGGAAATCAGGAAATACAGGAAATTCAGGTATATCAGTAAATTCAGGAAAATCAGGTAAATCAGGAAATTCAGGAAAATCAGGAAAATCAGGAAATTCAGGAAAATCAGTAAATTCAGGAAAATCAGGAAAATAATTTTCCAGAATTTCCTCATTTTCCTGTATTTCCTGATTTTCCGGAATTTCCTGATTTTCCTGTATATCCTGATTTTCCTGAATTTCGTGATTTTCCTGAATTTACTGATTTTCCGGAATTTCCTGATATTCCTGAATTTCCTGATATTCCTAAATTTCCTGATTTTCATGATTTTCCTGAATTTCCTGATTTTCCGGAATTTCCTGATTTTCCTGTATTTCCTTATTTTCCTGAATTTCCTGTTTTACCTGATTTTCCTGAATTTCCTGATTTTCCTGAAGGAAAATCAGGAAATTCAGAAAAATCAGGAAATTCAGTAAATTCAGGAAAATCAGAAAAATCAGTAAATTCAGGAAAATAAGGAAATACAGGAAATTCAGGAAAAGCAGGAAATTCAGGAAAATCAGGTAAAACAGGAAATTCAGGAAAATAAGGAAATACAGGAAAATCAGGAAATTCAGGTAAATCAGGAAATTCCGGAAAATCAGATAAATCAGGAAATACAGGAAGATCAGGAAAATCAGGAAATTCAGGAAATTCCGGAAAATCAGGAAATTCCGGAAAATCAGGAAATTCCGGAAAATCAGGAAATTCCGGAAAATCACGAAATTCCGGAATATCAGGAAATTCCGGAAAATCAGGAAATTCAGGTAAATCAGGAACATCAGGATATTCAGGAAAATCAGGAAATTCAGGAAAATCAGGAAATTCCGGAAAATCAGGAAATTCAGGTAAATCAGGAAATTCAGGAAAATCAGGAAATTCAGGAAAATCAGCAAAATCAGGAAATTCAGGAAATCCCGCAAAATCAGGAAATTCAGGAAAATCAGTAAATTCAGGAAATTCAGGTAATTCAGGAAAAGCAGGAACATCAGGATATTCAGGAAAATCCGCAAAATCAGGAAATTCAGGTAAATCAGGAAATTCAGGAAAATTATTTTCATGATTTTCCTGATTTGCCTGAAATTCCTGATTTACCTGAATTTCCTTATTTTCCTGATTTTCCGGAATTTCCTGAATTTCCTGATTTACCTTCAGGAAAATCAGGAAATTCAGAAAAATCAGGAAAATCAGGTAAAACAGGAAATTCAGGAAATACAGGAATATCACGAAATTCCGGAATATCAGGAAATTCAGGAAAATCCGGAAATTCAGCTAAATCAGGAAATTCAGGAAAATCAGGAAATTCAGGAAAATCAGGAAATTCCGGAAAATCAGGAAATACAGGTAAATCAGGAAAATCAGGATATTCAGGAAATTCAGTTTCAATTTCAACCAAGGTGGATATGTACAACTTTGGCAGAACAAGAAAATGCCCCCCCTGTATCCACGCTTGTGGAATTTCCGAAAATTCATGAAAATCAGGAAAATCCGGAAAATCAGGAAATTCAGCAAATACAGGAAAATCAGGAAATACATGAAAATCAGGAAATTCAGCAAATACAGGAAAATCAGGAAATACATGAAAATCAGGAAATTCAGGTATATCAGTAAATTCAGGAAAATCAGGAAATACAGGAAATACAGGAAAATCAGGAAATACAGGAAAATCAGGAAATTCCGGAAAATCAGTAAATTCAGGAAAATAATTTTCCAGAATTTCCTCATTTTCCTGTATTTCCTGATTTTCCGGAATTTCCTGATTTTCCTGAATTTCGTGATTTTCCTGAATTTACTGATTTTCCGGAATTTCCTGATATTCCTGAATTTCCTGATATTCCTAAATTTCCTGATTTTCATGATTTTCCTGAATTTCCTGATATTCCTGATTTTCCGGAATTTCCTGAATTTCCTGATTTTCCTGAATTTCCTGATTTTCCGGAATTTCCTGATTTTCCTGTATTTCCTTATTTTCCTGAATTTCCTGTTTTACCTGATTTTCCTGAATTTCCTGATTTTCCTGAAGGAAAATCAGGAAATTCAGAAAAATCAGGAAATTCAGTAAATTCAGGAAAATCAGAAAAATCAGTAAATTCAGGAAAATCAGGAAATTCATGAAAAAGCAGGAAATTCAGGAAAATCAGGTAAATCAGGAAATTCCGGAAAATCAGATAAATCAGGAAATTCAGGAAATACAGGAAGATCAGGAAAATCAGGAAATTCAGGAAATTCCGGAAAATCAGGAAATACCGGAAAATCACGAAATTCCGGAATATCAGGAAATTCCGGAAAATCAGGTAAATCAGAAACATCAGGATATTCAGGAAAATCAGGAAAATCCGCAAAATCAGGAAATTCAGGAAATACAGGAAAATCAGGAAAATCCGGAAAATCAGGAAATTCAGGAAAATCAGGAAATCCCGCAAAATCAGGAAATTCAGGTAAATCAGTAAATTCAGTAAATTCAGGAAAATCAGGAAATACAGGAAAATCAGTAAATTCAGGAAATTCAGGTAAAACAGGAAATTCAGGAAAATAAGGAAATACAGGAAAATCAGGAAATTCAGGAAAAGCAGGAACATCAGGATATTCAGGAAAATCCGCAAAATCAGGAAATTCAGGAAAATCAGGAAATTCAGGTAAATCAGGAAATTTAGGAAAATCAGGAAATTCAGGAAAATTATTTTCCTGATTTACCTGAATTTCCTTATTTTCCTGAATTTCCTGATTTTCCGGAATTTCCTGATTTACCTTCAGGAAAATCAGGAAATTCAGAAAAATCAGGAAATTCAGGAAAATAAGGAAATACAGGAATATCAGGAAATTCAGGAAAATCAGGAAATTCCGGTAAATCAGGAAATTCAGGTAAATCAGGAAAATCAGGAAATTCAGGAAAATCAGGAAATTCAGGTAAATCAGGAAATTCAGGAAAATTATTTTCCTGATTTTCCGGAATTTCCTGAATTTCCTGAGTTTCCTGATTTACCTGAATTTCCTGATTTTCCTGAATTTCCGGAATTTCCTGATTTTCCTGAATTCCCTGATTTTCCTGTATTTCCTGATTTACCTGATTTTCCGGAATTTCCTGAATTTGCTGATTTTCCTGAAATTCCAGCTTTTCCGGAATTTCCTGAGTTTCCTGATTTTCCGGAATTTCCTCAATTTTCTGATTTTCCTGATTTTCCTGTATTTCCTTCAGGAAAATCAGTAAATTCAGAAAAATCAGGAAATTCAGGAAAATCAGTAAATTCAGGAAAATCAGAAAAATCAGGTATATCAGTAAATTCAGGAAAATCAGGTAAATCAGGAAATTCAGGAAAATCAGGAAATTCAGGAAAATCATGAAATTCAGGAAATACAGGAAAATCAGGAAATTCCGGAAAATCAGGAAATTCAGGAAAATCAGGAAACTCAGGAAAATCAGTAAATTCCGGAATATCAGGAAATTCAGGTAAATCAGGAAAATCAGGTAAATCAGGAAAATCAGGTAAATCAGGAAATTCCGGAAAATCAGGAAAATCCGCAAAATCAGGAAATTCCGGTAAATCAGGAAATTCAGGTAAATCAGGAAATTTAGGAAAATCAGGAAATTCCGGAAAATCAGGAAATACAGGAAAATCAGGAAATTCAGGAAAATCCGGAAAAACAGGAAATTCAGGAAAATCAGGTAATTCAGGAAAATCAGGAAATTCAGGAAAATCAGGAAATTCCGGAAAATCAGGAAATTCCGGAAAATCAGGAAATTCAGGAAAATCAGGAAAATCCGGAAAATCAGGAAATTCCGGAAAATCAGGAAATTCAGGTAAATCAGGAAATTCAGGTAAATCAGGAAATTCAGGAAAATCAGGAAATTCAGCAAAATCAGGAAATTCAGGAAATCCCGCAAAATCAGGAAATTCAGGAAAATCAGGTAAATCAGTAAATTCAGGAAAATCAGGAAATACAGGAAATTCAGGAAAATCAGGAAATTCGGGTAAATCAGGAAATTCAGGAAAATTATTTTCCTGATTTTCCTGAATTTCCTGATTTTCCTGAATTTCCTGATTTACCTGAATTTCCTGCTTTTCCTGAATTTCCTGCTTTTCCTGAATTTCCTGATTTTCCGGAATTTCCTGATTTTCCGGAATTCCCTGATTTTCCTGTATTTCCTGAATATCCTGATTTACCTGATTTTCCGGAATTTCCTGATTTTCCTGTATTTCTTGATTTTCCTGAATTTCGTGATTTTCCTGATTTTCCTGAATTTCCTGATTTTCCTGAATTTCCAGATTTTCCGGAATTTCCTGATTTTCCTGAATTTCCTGATTTTCCTGAATTTCCTGATTTTCCGGAATTTCCTGATTTTCCGGAATTACCTGAATTTCCTGATTTTCCTGAATTTCCTGATTTTCCTGAATTTTATGATTTTCCTGATTTTCCTGAAATTCCTGAATTTCCTGAAATTCATGATTTTCCTGAATTTCCTGATTTTCCTGAATTTAGTGATTTTCCTGAAATTCAGGATTTTCCTGAATTTCCTGATTTTACTGAATTTCCTGATTTTCCTAATTTACCTGATTATCCTGAATTTCGTGATTTTCCTGTATTCCCTGATTTTGTTTTTCCCGACGTTCCTGATTTTCCTGAATTTCCTGATTTTCCTTCAGGAAAATCAGTAAATTCAGAAAAATCAGGAAATTAAGGAAAATCAGTAAATTCAGAAAAATCAGAAAAATGAGGAAATTCAGGAAAATCAGTAAATTCAGGAAATTCAGGTAAATCAGGAAAATCATGAAATTCAGGTAAATCAGGAAATTCAGGAAAATGATGAAATTCAGGAAATACAGGAAAATCAGGAAATTCAGGAAAATCAGGAAATTCCGGAAAATCAGGTAATTCAGGAAAATCAGGTAAATCAGGAAAGTCAGGAAAATCAGGAAATTCAGGAAAATCAGGAAATTCCGGAATATCAGGAAAATCATGAAATTCAGGTAAATCAGGAAATTCAGGAAAATCAGGAAAATCAGGAAATTCAGGAAATTCCGCCAAATCAGAAAATTCCGGAAAATCAGGAAATTCCGGTTAATCAGGAAATTCCGGAAAATCAGGAAATTCGGGAAATTCAGGAAATTCAGGTAAATCAGAAAATTCAGGAAAATCAGAAAATTCAGGAAATTCAGGAAAATCAGGAAATTCCGGAAAATCAGGAAAATCAGGAGATTCAGGTAAATCAGGAAATTCAGGAAATTCAGCAAAATCAGGAAAATAAGGAAATTCAGGAAAATCAGGAAATTCAGGAAATTCAGGAAAATCAGGAAATTCAGGTAAATCAGGAAATTCAGGAAAATCAGGAAATTCAGGTAAATCAGTAAATTCAGGAAAATCAGAAAAATCAGGAAATTCAGGTAAATCAGGAAATTCAGGAAAATTATTTTCCTGATTTTCCGGAATTTCCTGATTTTCCTGAATTCCCTGATTTTCCTGTATTTCCTGAATTTCCTGATTTACCTGATTTTCCGGAATTTCCTGATTTTCCTGTATTTCCTGATTTTTCTGATTTTCCTGAATTTGCTGATTTTCCTGAATTTCCTGATTTTCCTGAATTTCCAGCTTTTCCGGAATTTCCTGATTTTCCTGAGTTTCCTGATTTTCCGGAATTTCCTGATTTTCCTGAATTTTCTGATTTTCCTGAATTTCCTGATTTTCCTGTATTTCCTTCAGGAATATCAGGAAATTCAGGAAAATCATGAAATTCAGGTAAATCAGGAAATTCAGGAAATTCCGGAAAATCAGGAAAATCAGGAAATTCCGGAAAATCAGGAAAATCAGGAAATTCAGGAAAGTCAGGAAATTCCGGAAATACAGGAAAATCAGGAAATTCAGGTAAATCAGGAAATTCAGGAACATCAGGAAAATCAGGAAATTCAGGAAATTCCGCAAAATCAGAAAATTCCGGAAAATCAGGAAATTCCGGTTAATCAGGAAAATCAGGTAAATCAGGAAATTCAGGAAAATCAGGAAATTCCGGAAAATCAGGAAATTCAGGAAAATCAGGAAATTCCGGAAAATCAGGAAATTCCGGAAAATCAGGAAATTCCGGAAAATCAGGAAATTCGGGAAATTCAGGAAAATCAGAAAATTCAGGAAAATCAGGAAATTCAGGAAAATCAGGAAATTCAGGAAAATCAGGAGATTCAGGTAAATCAGGAAAATCAGGAAATTCAGCAAAATTAGGAAAATCAGGAAATTCAGGTAAATCAGGAAATTCAGGTAAATTATGAAATTTAGGAAAATCAGGAAATTCAGGAAATACAGGAAAATCAGGAAATTCAGGAAAATCAGGAAATTCAGGAAAATTATTTTCCTGATTTTCCGGAATTTCCTGATTTACCTGAATTTCCTGAATTTCCGGAATTTCCTGATTTTCCTGAATTCCCTGATTTTCCTGTATTTCCTGATTTTCCTGAATTTCCTGATTTTCCTGATTTACCTGATTTTCCGGAATTTCCTGATTTTCCTGTATTTCCTGATTTTTCTGATTTTCCTGAATTTGCTGATTTTCCTGAATTTCATGATTTTCCTGAATTTCCAGCTTTTCCGGAATTTCCTGATTTTCCGGAATTTCCTGATTTTCCTGAATTTCCTGATTATCCGGAATTTCCTGATTTTCCTGTATTTCCTTATTTTCCTGAATTTCCTGTTTTACCTGATTTTCCTGAATTTCCTGAAGGAAAATCAGGAAATTCAGTAAATTCAGGAAAATCAGAAAAATCAGTAAATTCAGGAAATTCAGGAAAATAAGGAAATACAGGAAAATCAGGAAATTCAGGAAAAGCAGGAAATTCAGGAAAATCAGGTAAAACAGGAAATTCAGGAAAATAAGGAAATACAGGAAAATCAGGAAATTCAGGTAAATCAGGAAAATCAGGAAATTCCGGAAAATCAGATAAATCAGGAAATTCAGGAAATACAGGAAGATCAGGAAAATCAGGAAATTCAGGAAATTCCGGAAAATCAGGAAATTCAGGTAAATCAGGAACATCAGGATATTCAGGAAAATCAGGAAAATCCGCAAAATCAGGAAATTCAGGAAATACAGGAAAATCAGTAAATTCAGGAAAATCAGGAAAATCAGTAAATTCAGGAAATTCAGGTAAAACAGGAAATTCAGGAAAATAAGGAAATACAGGAAAATCAGGAAATTCAGGAACATCAGGATATTCAGTAAAATCAGGAAAATCCGCAAAATCAGGAAATTCAGGAAAATCAGGAAATTTAGGAAAATCAGGAAATTCAGGAAAATCAGGAAATTCAGGAAATTCAGGAAAATCAGGAAATACAGGAAAATCAGGAAATTCCGGAAAATCAGGAAATTCAGGAAAATCAGGAAATTCAGGAAATCCCGCAAAATCAGGAAATTCAGGTAAATCAGGAAATTTAGGAAAATCAGTAAATTCGGGAAAATCAGAAAAATCAGGAAAATCAGGTAAAACAGGAAATTCAGGAAATTCAGGAAAATAAGGAAATACAGGAATATCAGGAAATTCAGAAAATTCAGGAAAATCACGAAATTCCGGAATATCAGGAAATTCAGGAAAATCCGGAAATTCAGCTAAATCAGGAAATTCAGGAAAATCAGGAAATTCCGGAAAATCATGAAATTCAGGAAAATCAGGAAATTCCGGAAAATCAGGAAATACAGGAAAATCACGAAAATCAGGAAATTCAGGAAAATCAGGAAAATCAGGAAATTCCGGAAAATCAGGAAATTCCGGTAAATCAGGAAAATCAGGAAATTCAGGTAAATCAGGAAATTCAGGAAAATCAAAAAATTCAGCAAAATCAGGAAATTCAGGTAAATCAGGAAATTCAGGAAAATCAGGAAATTCAGGAAAATCAGGTAAAACAGGAAATTCAGGAAAATCAGTAAATTCAGGAAAATCAGGAAATTCAGGTAAATCAGGAAATTCAGGAAAATTATTTTCCTGATTTTCCGGAATTTCCTGAATTTCCTGATTTACCTGAATTTCCTGATTTTCCTGAATTTCCGGAATTTCCTGATTTTCCTGAATTCCCTGATTTTCCTGTATTTCCTGATTTACCTGATTTTCCGGAATTTCCTGATTTTCCTGAATTTGCTGATTTTCCTGAATTTCCGGCTTTTCCGGAATTTCCTGAGTTTCCTGATTTCCTGATTTTCCGGAATTTCCTGATTTTCCTGAATTTCCGGAATTTCCTGATTTTCCTGAATTTTCTGATTTTCCTGTATTTCCTGAATTTCCTTCAGGAAAATCAGTAAATTCAGAAAAATCAGGAAATTCAGGAAATTAAGGAAAATCAGAAAAATCAGGTATATCAGTAAATTCAGGAAAATCAGGTAAATCAGGAAATTCAGGAAAATCAGGAAAATCAGGAAATTCAGGAAAATCATGAAATTCAGGAAATACAGGAAAATCAGGAAATTCAGGAAAATCAGGAAATTCCGGAAAATCAGGAAATTCAGGAAAATCAGGAAACTCAGGAAAATCAGGAAATTCAGGAAATTCCGGAATATCAGGAAATTCAGGAAAATCATGAAATTCAGGAAAATCAGGAAATTCAGGTAAATCAGGAAATTCAGGAAAGTCCGGAAATTCCGGAAAATCAGGAAATTCAGGAAAATCAGGAAATTCCGGTTAATCAGGAAAATCAGGAAATACAGGAAAATCAGGAAATTCAGGAAAATCCGCAAAATCAGGAAATTCCGGTAAATCAGGAAATTCAGGTAAATCAGGAAATTTAGGAAAATCAGGAAATTCCGGAAAATCAGGAAATACAGGAAAATCAGGAAATTCAGGAAAATCCGGAAAAACAGGAAATTCAGGAAAATCAGGTAATTCAGGAAATTCAGGAAAATCAGGAAATTCCGAAAATCAGGAAATTCAGGAAAATCAGGAAAATCCGGAAAATCAGGAAATTCCGGAAAATCAGGAAATTCAGGTAAATCAGGAAATTCAGGAAAATCAGGAAATTCAGCAAAATCAGGAAATTCAGGAAATCCCGCAAAATCAGGAAATTCAGGTAAATCAGTAAATTCAGGAAAATCAGGAAATTCAGGAAATCCAGGTAAATCAGGAAATTCAGGAAAATTATTTTCCTGATTTTCCTGAATTTCCTGATTTACCTGAATTTCCTGCTTTTCTTGATTTTCCGGAATTTCCTGTATTTCCTGAATATCCTGATTTTCCTGATTTACCTGATTTTCCGGAATTTCCTGATTTTCCTGTATTTGCTGATTTTCCTGAATTTCGTGATTTTCCTGAATTTGCTGATTTTCCTGATTTTCCTGAATTTCCAGATTTTCCGGAATTTCCTGATTTTCCTGATTTTCCGGAATTTCCTGATTTTCCGGAATTACCTGAATTTCCTGATTTTCCTGAATTTCCTGATTTTCCTGAATTTTCCTGAATTTTCCTGAATTTCCTGATTTTCCTGAATTTCCTGAAATTCATGATTTTCCTGAATTTCCTGATTTTCCTGAATTTAGTGATTTTCCTGAATTTCAGGATTTTCCTGAATTTCCTGATTTTACTGAATTTCCTGATTTTCCTAATTTACCTGATTATCCTGAATTTCGTGATTTTCCTGTATTCCCTGATTTTGTTTTTCCCGACGTTCCTGATTTTCCTTCAGGAAAATCAGTAAATTCAGAAAAATCAGGAAATTAAGGAAAATCAGTAAATTCAGGAAAATCAGAAAAATCAGTAAATTCAGGTATATCAGTAAATTCAGGTATATCAGTAAATTCAGGAAAATCAGGTAAATCAGGAAATTCAGGAAAATCATGAAATTCAGGAAAATCAGGAAATTCCGGAAAATCAGGTAATTCAGGAAAATCAGGAAAATCAGGAAAATCAGGAAATTCAGGAAAATCAGGAAATTCCGGAATATCAGGAAATTCAGGAAAATCATGAAATTCAGGTAAATCAGGAAATTCCGGAAAATCAGGAAAATCAGGAAATTCCGGAAAATCAGGAAATACAGGAAAATCAGGAAATACAGGAAAATCAGGAAATTCAGGTAAATCAGGAAATTCAGGAACATCAAGAAATTCAGGAAAATCAGGAAATTCCGCAAAATCAGAAAATTCCGGTTAATCAGGAAAATCAGGTAAATCAGGAAATTCAGGAAAATCAGGAAATTCCGGAAAATCAGGAAATTCGGGAAATTCAGGAAATACAGGAAATTCAGGAAAATCAGGAAATTCAGGAAAATCAGAAAATTCAGGAAATTCCGGGAAATCAGGAAATTCAGGTAAATCAGGAAATTCAGGAAAATCAGGAAATTCAGCAAAATCAGGAAAATCAGGAAATTCAGGAAAATCAGGAAATTCAGGTAAATCAGGAAATTCAGGAAAATCAGGAAATTCCGGTAAATCAGGAAATTCAGGAAAATCAGAAAAATCAGGAAATTCAGGAAATACAGGAAAATCAGGAAATTCAGGAAAATCAGGTAAATCAGGAAATTCAGGAAAATCAGGAAATTCAGGTAAATCAGGAAATTCAGGAAAATTATTTTCCTGATTTTCCGGAATTTCCTGATTTTCCTGAATTTCCTGATTTACCTGATTTTCCGGAATTTCCTGATTTTCCTGAATTCCCTGATTTTCCTGTATTTCCTGATTTTCCTGAATTTCCTGATTTTCCTGATTTTCCGGAATTTCCTGTATTTCCTGATTTTTCTGATTTTCCTGAATTTGCTGATTTTCCTGAATTTCCTGATTTTCCTGAATTTCCAGCTTTTCCGTAATTTCCTGATTTTCCTGAGTTTCCTGATTTTCCGGAATTTCCTGATTTTCCTGAATTTCCTGATTTTCCGGAATTTCCTGATTTTGCTGAATTTTCTGATTTTCCTGAATTTCCTGTATTTCCTGAATTTCCTTCAGGAAAATCAGTAAATTCAGAAAAATCAGGAAATTCAGGAAAATCAGGAAATTAAGGAAAATCAGTAAATTCAGAAAAATCAGGAAATTCAGGTATATCAGTAAATTCAGGAAAATCAGGTAAATCAGGAAAATCAGGAAATTCAGGAAAATCATGAAATTCAGGAAATTCAGGAAAATCAGGAAATTCAGCAAAATCAGGAAAATCAGGAAATCCCGCAAAATCAGGAAATTCAGGAAAATCAGGATAATCAGGAAATTCAGGAAATTTAGGAAAATCAGGAAATTCAGGAAAATCAGGAAATTCAGGTAAATCAGGAAATTCAGGAAAGTCAGGAAATTCCGGAAAATCAGGAAATACAGGTAAATCAGGAAATTCCGGTTAATCAGGAAAATCAGGAAATTCAGGTAAATCAGGAAAATCAGGAAATTCAGGAAAATCAGGAAATTCAGGAAAATCACGAAAATCAGGAAATTCAGGAAAATCCGCAAAATCAGGAAATTCCGGTAAATCAGGAAATTCAGGTAAATCAGGAAATTTAGGAAAATCAGGAAATTCCGGAAAATCAGGAAATTCAGGAAAATCCGGAAAATCAGGAAATTCAGGAAAATCAGGTAATTCAGGAAAATCAGGAAATTCAGGAAATTCCGGAAAATCAGGAAATACAGGAAAATCAGGAAAATCCGGAAAATCAGGAAATTCCGGAAAATCAGGAAATTCAGGAAAATCAGGAAATTCAGGTAAATCAGGAAATTCAGGAAAATCAGGAAATTGAGCAAAATCAGGAAATTCAGCAAAATCAGGAAATTCAGGAAATCCCGCAAAATCAGGAAATTCAGGAAAATCAGGAAATTCAGGATAATCAGGAAATTCAGGAAATTCCGGTAAATCAGGAAATTCAGGAAAATCAGTAAATTCAGGAAAATCAGTAAATTCAGGAAAATCAGTAAATTCAGGAAAATCAGGAAATTCAGGAAATACAGGAAAATCAGGAAATTCAGGAAATTCAGGTAAATCAGGAAATTCAGGAAAATTATTTTCCTGATTTTGCTGAATTTCCTGATTTTCCTGAATTTCCTGAATTTCCTGATTTTCCTGAATTCCCTGATTTTCCTGATTTTCCTGAATTTCCTGATTTTCCTGATTTACCTGATTTTCCGGAATTTCCTGATTTTCCTGTATTTCCTGATTTTCCTGAATTTCGTGATTTTCCTGATTTTTCTGATTTTCCTGAATTTGCTGATTTTCCTGAATTTCCTGATTTTCCTGAATTTCCAGATTTTCCTGATTTTCCTGATTTTCCGGAATTTCCTGATTTTCCGGAATTACCTGAATTTCCTGATTTTCCTGATTTTCCTGAATTTTATGATTTTCCTGAATTTCCTGATTTTCCTGAATTTCCTGATTTTCCTGAATTTCCTGAAATTCCTGAATTTCCTGAAATTCCTGATTTTCCTGATTTTCCTGAATTTAGTGATTTTCCTGAATTTCAGGATTTTCCTGAATTTCCTGATTTTACTGAATTTCCTGATTTTCCTAATTTACCTGATTATCCTGAATTTCGTGATTTTCCTGTATTCCCTGATTTTGTTTTTCCCGACGTTCCTGATTTTCCTGAATTTCCTGATTTTCCTTCAGGAAAATCAGTAAATTCAGAAAAATCAGGAAATTAAGGAAAATCAGTAAATTCAGGAAAATCAGAAAAATCAGGAAATTCAGGAAAATCAGGTATATCAGTAAATTCAGGAAAATCAGGAAAATCAGGAAATTCAGGAAATTCAGGAAAATCATGAAATTCAGGAAATACAGGAAAATCAGGAAATTCAGGAAAATCAGGAAATTCCGGAAAATCTGGTAATTCAGGAAAATCAGGAAAATCAGGAAATTCAGGAAAATCAGGAAATTCCGGAATATCAGGAAATTCAGGAAAATCATGAAATTCAGGTAAATCAGGAAATTCAGGAAAGTCAGGAAATTCCGGAAAATCAGGAAATACAGGAAAATCAGGAAATTCAGGTAAATCAGGAAATTCAGGAACATCAGGAAAATCAGGAAATTCCGCAAAATCAGAAAATTCCGGAAAATCAGAAAATTCCGGTTAATCAGGAAAATCAGGTAAATCAGGAAATTCAGGAAATTCCGGAAAATCAGGAAATTCGGGAAATTCAGGAAATACAGGAAATTCAGGAAAATCAGGAAATTCAGGAAAATCAGAAAATTCAGGAAAATCAGGAAATTCCGGGAAATCAGGAAATTCAGGAAAATCAGGAAATTCCGGAAAATCAGGAAATTCAGGAAAATCAGGAGATTCAGGTAAATCAGGAAATTCAGGAAAATCAGGAAAATCAGGAAATTCAGGAAAATCAGGAAATTCCGGTAAATCAGGAAATTCAGGAAAATCAGAAAAATCAGGAAAATCAGAAAAATCAGGAAATTCAGGAAATACAGGAAAATCAGGAAATTCAGGAAAATCAGGAAATTCAGGAAAATTATTTTCCTGATTTTCCGGAATTTCCTGATTTACCTGATTTTCCTGAATTTCCGGAATTTCCTGATTTTCCTGAATTCCCTGATTTTCCTGTATTTCCTGATTTTCCTGAATTTCCTGATTTTCCTGATTTACCTGATTTTCCGGAATTTCCTGTATTTCCTGATTTTTCTGATTTTCCTGAATTTGCTGATTTTCCTGAATTTCCTGATTTTCCTGAATTTCCAGCTTTTCCGTAATTTCCTGATTTTCCTGAGTTTCCTGATTTTCCGGAATTTCCTGATTTTCCTGATTTTCCGGAATTTCCTGATTTTCCTGAATTTTCTGATTTTCCTGAATTTCCTGATTTTCCTGTATTTCCTGAATTTCCTTCAGGAAAATCAGTAAATTCAGAAAAATCAGGAAATTCAGGAAAATCAGGAAATTAAGGAAAATCAGTAAATTCAGAAAAATCAGGAAATTCAGGTATATCAGTAAATTCAGGAAAATCAGGTAAATCAGGAAAATCAGGAAATTCAGGAAAATCATGAAATTCAGGAAATTCAGCAAAATCAGGAAAATCAGGAAATCCCGCAAAATCAGGAAATTCAGGAAAATCAGGAAATTCAGGATAATCAGGAAATTCAGGAAATTTAGGAAAATCAGGAAATTCAGGAAAATCAGGAAATTCAGGTAAATCAGGAAATTCAGGAAAGTCAGGAAATTCCGGAAAATCAGGAAATACAGGTAAATCAGGAAATTCCGGTTAATCAGGAAAATCAGGAAATTCAGGTAAATCAGGAAATTCAGGAAAATCAGGAAATTCAGGAAAATCACGAAAATCAGGAAATTCAGGAAAATCCGCAAAATCAGGAAATTCCGGTAAATCAGGAAATTCAGGTAAATCAGGAAATTTAGGAAAATCAGGAAATTCCGGAAAATCAGGAAATTCAGGAAAATCCGGAAAATCAGGAAATTCAGGAAAATCAGGTAATTCAGGAAAATCAGGAAATTCAGGAAAATCAGGAAATTCCGGAAAATCAGGAAATTCAGGAAAATCAGGAAATTCCGGAAAATCAGGAAATACAGGAAAATCAGGAAAATCCGGAAAATCAGGAAATTCCGGAAAATCAGGAAATTCAGGAAATTCAGGTAAATCAGGAAATTCAGGAAAATCAGGAAATTCAGCAAAATCAGGAAATTCAGGAAATCCCGCAAAATCAGGAAATTCAGGAAAATCAGGAAATTCAGGATAATCAGGAAATTCAGGAAATTTAGGAAAATCAGGAAATTCCGGTAAATCAGGAAATTCAGGAAAATCAGTAAATTCAGGAAAATCAGTAAATTCAGGAAAATCAGGAAATTCAGGAAATACAGGAAAATCAGGAAATTCAGGTAAATCAGGAAATTCAGGAAAATTATTTTCCTGATTTTGCTGAATTTCCTGATTTAACTGAATTTCCTGATTTTCCTGAATTTCCTGATTTTCCTGAATTTCCTGATTTTCCGGAATTTCCTGAATTCCCTGATTTTCCTGTATTTCCTGATTTTCCTGAATTTCCTGATTTTCCTGATTTACCTGATTTTCCGGAATTTCCTGATTTTCCTGTATTTCCTGATTTTCCTGAATTTCGTGATTTTCCTGATTTTTCTGATTTTCCTGAATTTGCTGATTTTCCTGAATTTCCTGATTTTCCTGAATTTCCAGATTTTCCGGAATTTCCTGATTTTCCTGAATTTCCTGATTTTCCGGAATTTCCTGATTTTCCGGAATTACCTGAATTTCCTGATTTTCCTGAATTTCCTGATTTTCCTGAATTTTATGATTTTCCTGAATTTCCTGATTTTCCTGAATTTCCTGAATTTCCTGAAATTCCTGATTTTCCTGATTTTCCTGAATTTAGTGATTTTCCTGAATTTCAGGATTTTCCTGAATTTCCTGATTTTACTGAATTTCCTGATTTTCCTAATTTACCTGATTATCCTGAATTTCGTGATTTTCCTGTATTCCCTGATTTTGTTTTTCCCGACGTTCCTGATTTTCCTGAATTTCCTGATTTTCCTTCAGGAAAATCAGTAAATTCAGAAAAATCAGGAAATTCAGGAAAATCAGGAAATTAAGGAAAATCAGTAAATTCAGGAAAATCAGGTAAATCAGGAAAATCAGGAAATTCAGGAAAATCAGGAAAATCATGAAATTCAGGAAATACAGGAAAATCAGGAAATTCAGGAAAATCAGGAAATTCAGGAAAATCAGGAAATTCCGGAAAATCAGGAAATTCAGGAAAATCAGGAAATTCCGGAAAATCAGGTAATTCAGGAAAATCAGGTAAATCAGGAAATTCAGGAAAATCAGGAAATTCAGGAAAATCAGGAAATTCCGGAAAATCAGGAAATTCAGGAAAATCAGGAAATTCAGGAAAGTCAGGATATTCCGGAAAATCAGGAAATACAGGAAAATCAGGAAATTCAGGTAAATCAGGAAATTCAGGAAAATCAGGAACATCAGGAAAATCAGGAACATCAGGAAAATCAGGAAAATCAGGAAATTCAGGAAAATCAGGAAATTCAGGAAAATCAGGAAATTCCGCAAAATCAGAAAATTCCGGAAAATCAGGAAATTCCGGTTAATCAGGAAAATCAGGTAAATCAGGAAATTCAGGAAAATCAGGAAATTCCGGAAAATCAGGAAATTCGGGAAAATCAGGAAATTCAGGAAATACAGGAAATTCAGGAAAATCAGGAAAATCAGGAAAATCAGAAAATTCAGGAAATTCAGGAAAATCAGGAAATTCCGGAAAATCAGGAAATTCAGGAAAATCAGGTAAATTATGAAATTTAGGAAAATGAGGAAATTCAGGAAAATCAGGAAATTCAGGAAAATCAGGAAATTCCGGAAAATCAGGAAATTCAGGTAAATCAGGAAAATAATTTTCCTGAATTTCCTGATTTACCTGAAATTCCTGATTCACCTGAATTTCCTGATTTTCCGGAATTTCCTGATTTTCCTAAATTTCCTGATTTTCCTGAATTTCCTGATTTGGAACTGAACCAAAGTACCAAGAGGAGATAATAGAATTAATTCATGATGATGAGTGTAAAGCCAATTTCAAGCAAGGTGGATATGTACAACTTTGGCAGAACAAGAAAATGCCCCCCCTGTATCCACGCTTGTGGAAGAAAATATCGTTGCTCTTGTTAGCTTTCCCAACTTCATATCTAGTTGAGAAGGGATTCAGTGCAGTTGACAATCTCCTGTCCAAAAAAAGAAACCGCTTACAAAAAACAGAAAGAGGAGATCTTCGAATGACCCTTACAGACTTTAAGCCAGACATTGATTCCCTGGTTTGTAGGCACCAAGCACAAAGTACGCATTGAAATTTATGACAAATGCTTATTTTAACAATGTTTTGGGATTAATAAAAAATTTAGTCTTTTTTAAATATTCATTTTATTAAAAACTTTATTGTTAAGTTGATATGGTAGGTGGGCTTAGTGAAGGGGGGCAGGGGGGTGCATTTCCCCGGCCGCCGAGATCAGGGAGGTGCAGAAATATCAAATTAGCACCCGTCGGGTCGAGCTGCGATTGGCACCCCCCCCCCCCCCCTGTAAATCGCTTTGCTACTGGGGGTGCAAAATTATTCTTTGCCCCGGGCGGAAGAAACCCTCAATATGCCACTGGGTGGGCGGTGAACTTATTTCAAAGGACAACATATGGTAAAAGTGGGTGGTAACTTAAAAAAGGTTGAAGAGCACTGATCTAAACAAAGATAAAACACAACATTTGATATGTAGTTTATCAGGGTATGACAAAGAGGTGTTGGTAACTTATTTAAAAGCAATATAGTCATTTAAACACTATCTGCAATAATAAATAAAAATATTTGAAAATAAAAAATAAATATCACTAATTCTCGATATATGAATATATTTCAATAATAAGGAAAACACATATGTCAGCAATTTTATTAATACAATTTATAAATTTTTCACAATTTGAAATTTCATATTCTTTTTGAAGGATATTTTGTTCAACCTCCTATTAGTGAATTTTATTAGGTAATAAATTCTCAACCTTACATAAAGCTTGATTAAAAAAAGTACATCAAATGCAGCACAATGAGGATTGAATTCTACATTTAAAAAAATAAAATTAACCAAGCAATGTCCAAATGACTCCTGGAGGATCAGATTTTCTACATTAGAAAGAAATATATTCTCCATTTCGGACACATAATTAATAAAATTATCATTTGGTATCTTTAATTTCCCAAATTTGTCTTTATTTTTGGACTCATAAGCCTTGTTTTGGCAGAACAATATGTCTTCTCCTGCTTTCTGCGTGTTGCCATCTAAGAACCTGTCACACACATCAAAGAATGCTTCTCCAGGCACATTTTTGCTAAATAGCCACTAACATAAAGAAGTGCATTCTTTTCTGGCAACTCCATTCTGCAACCATCAAAGGTGAATGTTTTGTTAAGACAGATGGCAACAAATTGGCATTAACTTTCTCACTCGATCGAATTTGGCGAGAATCTCATCAAAGTCAGCCTCACAGTTTGTGTTTGCAGCACACTGAAAATAGTTTACCATGAAGAGCTTCTTGAAGGCTCTTTTAAACTGAATTGGAGTGGGATTCACAGAATTCCCACTGACTTTCCTAACTGAACCAAAGTAGTTCTCCAAACAATCTTGGTTTAATCTTCTTGTTAAAAGGAAGGAGAAACCAACTACAGTCAGCTCCTCCCACAGATGTTGAATAGCACCAATAGTAATTCTTAAACCATTAATGAATTTCAATTTTTTTTATATCTCTTCATCCCCATTGTATACCTTTAAGTTATCAAGCAAATCAATCGTTGACTTAAATAAATCAAATTGCTATTTTACTCCCATGAATGCTCTATTATAATATTTACAGCTCTTAGAGGAATTCAATAGATCAAACAGTTTATCGATTTGGTCCAACAAATAAGCTGTACCTTGAGCTTTCTCCAATATCTTTCCAAGGCTGCAATATGTTTCAATAGTGCTAGCTACTGTATGGCTGAAAACTTGAGCAGCAAGTTTAACTTTCATTTTTTGAAAATTATTAGGAAAAATATGCTCATCTGTAATTTTTGGCATCCTTAAATTGAGCAGCTTATCATTTGAGTAAACAGCTTTTATGTCACTCCATGATGCTATTTTCATATTATAATGGAAGTCACGCTTCATTAAATTATTGCGTAAAGACTTCAATAAATGCCGAGGGTCAAAAATATAACATACATTATCTTCCTCAACTGAAAAATAAGGTTTCTCAACGGTGACGCCAAGCAACTTGCTGAGTTGAACAAAGTTTGTGCCCATATCTGTAGTTAGGCTAACTACTTTAAGTCCTACCTCTTTTAACCTGTGTATGCATTCGGTAATAATGGATATCATTTTATAAGCAGGACATGCTCCATTAACGAAGAAGTATGCCAGGGTTTGCTTCCATGAGGAATTGATACCTCTTGCCATAATCACCAGTACACTCCTGGCGGGTATTAACTCTTTAGACACACCATTCTGACAAAATCCAATTACTTCATCTGATGTGATGTTATAAAATAGATTACTCTTAATGGACATTTCATCTGCACTCAAAGCACAAAATTTATCCATGGTGGACAGAGCTTTGACCTTGAATCTTAATGCTTCAAACAATAGGTTATTAAAACCTGGTTCATATTTAAATGACTGTGTCATACGCCTTAAGGACCGCACAGATGGCAATACAAAAGAAGCCTGAAGGAAAGAGTAAGCAGAAGCACTCAAAAAATATAAATGCAATGCAAATTTCTTAAGGAAGGTCGGGTACCTGCAGCCTTTTCTCCCCTTTACTTTCATTTCTGCCTGCATTTTCACAAAGGTAGCAGCAGAAGATGGCAGAAATTTCTCACACATGTTCTTGAAATCATCCAAGGTCGGAGTAACTTCAGACTTGCTCTCCTCACATTTTCTTATTAAGCGTCTCTTGGCCACCTCCAAAGCCTTCACTTTCTTTCTTTCTTAGTACAGCTTTGCATGGAGTACCGTAAGTCAGGGAAGGAGGTGTTTGTGTTTCCACAGACCACTCCACCAAACTTTGTGTTCAGAACTCTTCATCGATGTTGTAATAAAAACAGAACATAAAGTTAATATCAGTATAGGTTATCTTGATGACAGTGGGAGAAAAGTGAATGTCATCAAAATTGAAAGTTAGAACAGTTTACAACAAGTAATCTACGTAAAATATCTTTTACTACGAACATTAACAGCAATAAAAACTCACTTGAATGCATATGAACCAATGGTTCATCAATAGAAGAACCAGCAGGAGTAACTATGCCTTCCAGATGCTTCTCCTCCAAAACAGTGGATTATCCAACAGGACTAGTCTGTTCACTATCTAAAGTCTCTTGGCCTTGAAAACGTATGCCACTTAGCAGCAGCCAATAGGAGACGGTTGGTTTGGGGGGAACTCAGTGTTACTCTTGATTTTAAAGCATTCACATTTGTTTGCGTTGCCATTTCTACCGCCGTTTCCTTGCTGTTGCTGTTCGTGATTGGGAATCTGTCCTCCCGCATGAAAGTTGTGAGGGGCGATGGAAGGGGAAACGTTCGTGATTGGCTACTTGCTCTATGAAGGCCAAGAGACTTTAGATAGTGAACAGACTACGGTCTAGGACAACTGACCGCGGCCAACCGGCTGCGAGACAACTGGCCGCGAATAAGTTTCTCGAAAATGGTCTGCGATTACTGAAATACTGTGCAATGGTTGTGAACCCGATAACATTGAAATGGGTTTATTTAATTATTATTAAAATTACAAACAATATTTTACAAAATATGAGAATAGAAATTGATTATAAAACATAATTATTTGTAACATTTTGATGAGTTTTTTGTTCATTACATGTGAAAAGAGTATGAATAATAGACTGCGGCAGAAAATAAAAATGGCAAAGGCAAGTTTACATATCAATGAAATTTATTATAACATATCAAAACGTAGGAATTAATAATAATACAGAAAAAATTAAAATATAGGTAATATCGTAATACAGATAATAAAAAAGTTAGGCGTCCATTTCAAAATTATGAGCAATACCCCTTAAATATTCGATTTTGTCTCTATTTCCGTAATCTGCAACAATTGCTAAAATTCTAGCATCCGCAGCTCTATACTTTTTCAATTTTACGGGAGGATTTTGTCCTGCAATTAACTGCTCATAATAAAAATCCCTCCCACGCTGAACTTTACGTAATCCGTCGATAAATTTCCAGATGTTAGGACCTCTCATTGTTGTTTCAATCGGAGGATTACATTGTATCCCATATGTTTGACGATATTAAGGGGCAGATCCTTTAAAAACATGCGACTATTATACATTTTAATGCATTATTACTGACTTATTAATTGCTTTTATAATAAATAAATGAATGAAAAATTGAAAGATTTGAAAGCAAAAAATTAAATGCATTATAAAATTTTTCAAAATTAAATTACTTGAGTAAATGAGAAACTACAAAAATTTCTCACATTTTACTCAAAACATGTATTTCCGTTGAAATCTCCAAGTTGATTATTTTCATGAAAACAATACTTTCTATACTACAGTATATGGAGAAAGTAAAAAGAAATAATTTTCATAAACGCACTTGAAATATTCACAGGAATTCCTTCACCGAATTACATTTTAGCCATTGGTTCAAAAGACGGGTTGAATATTTTTGTTAGAGTGATTTTTTGGTTGTTTCTGAAGTAACCAGTTGACTGTGGAGAAGGGATAATATATATCCCTTCTCCACAGTAATCGCAGACCATTTTCAAGAAACTTATTCGCGGCCAGTCGGCCGTGGCCAATTGTCCCATTCCGAACAGACTATAACATTAAGTTGCCCTAAAACAAAAATGATTCATAGTAAACAATATTTTCATAAAAATTTGAGATATTACTTTGCTATTTTCAAGTATGCATTGGCTTTCCAAAGACTTCTTTTGCCAGTTTCACTTAGTGTACTATTATATTTTTTCCTGAAATTAAAGACAAACTAGGTACTTATGAAACCTTGACTTCACAGTTTTATTTATATATAATGGAATATTATAGTCAAGAAGAATCGATTTTATAGCATTGCATCTATGATTAAAATTAGTTAATAATCAAGAAAATTTAGGGTTTCCAGTTTGTATGACATCAAAAACTTCACATAACACACAGCTATTTTTTTAATTAAAAAATGATTGAAACAAAATTAATATTATTGTAAATAAATTGTTATAGGAGTATTTTTTTATAAAATGTATCCTAATAATAATTATCGTAATTTTAATTTCTTTGCACCATCGCCCACATTATGCATCCATTAAACAATATACACAAAAATTATCAAAAATTAACGTTAATATATATATATACCTGTTTTTTCAATGTAAACTCGATTGAAGCATACAATAATGAATATAATTTTAAATAACTTGTTAAAGAAAACCTTTCAATTATTGTTATATTAATTATTATTGTACTTGTCAGTTCATTACATCTTACCCAACAAGTCATTATCTGTGAAGTAATATTGATAAGAATCATCCCAAGTGAACAGATAAAAATCACGTAAATTTTTCTTTTTTTCTATTTAAACATGAGTGAAACATTTAATGAATATATTTTTAAACAACTTGATAAAGAAATCCTTATTTTAATACCTGTTGTAGTAATTATAATTGTACTTATCTTTGCACCATTGCCAAAAAGTCTTTATTTGTTAAACAGTACTCATAAAAACCATTAGATTTTAGTTCTTTAAAATTAAACTACACCTACTTTTGTGAAGAAATGAAAAGAGTAAATGAAAAAGCAATGAGTACAAAAGATACACACCTCGAAAAGAGTACATGTACTTTAAAAAACGTGGTAACCTTACGTAAATTTAGTATTTAATGCACATATGTACTTTTAAATGTTTTACTACCGTATTTATCTTCACTAACCTGTTGCTAAACACGGCTTCTTTGTTACTAAGGATGCACTTTGAGGATAAGGCAACTTCCTTTTAGAAGAAATACGAGGAGGTGGATTCAGAACGTCAAACAGTGTGAGAACCGCATGCACATGCAGGCAGTTTTTAAGATCGTTCAGAAACATGTGGCTCTCAAAGTGCTTGCTACAAATGCTACAGTTATTGTAGAGCCTCCAAATTTGTCTGCTTCACAGTTTCGCGGTTTTTCCGACTACTGCTGCCATCTTTGAAGGGATGAGAAAAACACTAAACAAATGAATTTCCCCATCCACGAGGTTTTTTTATCACGCTGACCCCGTATTCGGAAAATGTCTACCAAGAGGAAAGCAAGTGATAATACTGAAAGCAGAAGCAAAAAGAAGACGTTGACTTTAACCAGTTGAGTGGGTATGCCATATATATTCGTCATGGCCTGTCGTAATCTGTATGCGGTATATATCCGTTATGCCGTTTTTCGGGCCATCCGCTATGGGTATGCCAAAATAGTCCATCATGAAGCATCTCCGGTATCTAGCTGTGTCCTTCTAGTACAGGTTAGAGCCCATAGATGGTTTCCTTCCTTTTGCTAAGAAAAAATACGCTTAACACGAAAACCCTGCGTGTAATGCGGGGATGCCTATACCTACCCCTGCGGTAGTGAAAGCGGAGGTGTGACTTTCCTCTAACTGTATAGGATATTTCTAGGCAACTGGAGCAATAAAATCCTCCTCTCCATTGCAGTGAATGTTTCATATGCAAAACATATGTGAAGAAGTATTCTCAGAAGATTGAGAGGGATATTTGTGATATTATGGATAAGAGTGAAGCTTAAGTGAGAAAATTGAGTTGCGAAATAAACATGCCAGTGGCCAGAGTGCAGCATCAGTGGGCAGGTAATATGCGATAAACTGTATGGCAGATTTAAATGTCACATTGTATTGGTTCAAAACCACTTTTAGCCTACCTTTTCATCATTCAGTGTTGTCAAAATAATGGAGAGCCGCGAACCTAACCCATATTTTCTCATAAGGCCTTTGCTTCTATTTTTGCGGATTCCAAATTTGCGGTGTTGTTGGGAACGTAACCCCCACGAATTTGGAGGTTCTGCTGTATTTGCTGTCTTTTTTCAACAAATCTTCCCATCTTGTAGCTATCACCCACTTCCTTGATCTGTAAGAACAGGACAATTTGAGTATGCAACGCTAAAGCGTAAACACCATAGGTACATATGAAAATTTTATGAGAAAATATTTATCTTACCTCTCCTCTTCTTTAGGAAAGCGAAAGAAGCTGACGCCTTCTGATTTCTTCGAGTTGTTGGTGCAATTAATGGCTGCACACCAACCCAACCTGCACCTTTAGCCATGTCGGGCTTAACAAGAACCCGAACCCGACAATAATATTATCGAGCCAAAAAAGGAAAACTCAACAATAACAATAACGAAAACTCAACGATAATATTAACGATAAAATACTTATAACAGTAAAGATAGCAATAACAGAGGCAAAGAAAACGATAAAAACTGAGTGAGAACCATGGCGAGTAAGCTTCAACAGATGCTGAGCGGGAGTAATTTACCAGCAATATGGCGGCTGACAGTGATTGCCGCCCGTGCGCGTAGGAGAATTAGTAACACTTATTTGCCTGAGTGTCCCTTCTGATTCCGTAGGTCTCTATTTTATGGTATGGTTCAGGCACCATGGACTTCACTTGAAAGTTCAGGTGAGGTTAGCTCAGCTGATGTAGTGAGGGTTAGACTAGCACAGTCAGGTCACTTCTCCTACTGCGGTTGGGAAGAGAATGAGAAAAAGCGAAAGCCCCCTCACTACCTCGAACAGAGTTCCAGGGGAAGAGGGGAGGGTTCCACAGGTCACTCTGGAATTTCCAGATGGTGAGTCGTGATTGGTGAACATTTGAACAGGAGTTTGTGGATTTGCAGTTCCCGACTTAAAGTTCATTGAACTGGAGGGAGGACACACTTTTTGGCATATATATTTAGACACCCAGAAAAGTCTGCGGCATCTCAGTGGAGCGGCGCCCAGCAGAGGGGCGATTAGTTCGGGCTTGGTCTCTCTCACCGGGATTTGTCGATCAACATACCTCAGTATTGGGGACTAAGTCCCTTGGGGTTGGGGACAAAGTCCCAAGGGCAGGGAAAAATGTCAGTTTAAAATTTTGAAACCAACCGGAACTGGCATGAAATGTTTCTGAAGAATCTCCACCCTCTTCTTGCTTTACACATTCAAACAGGGAAAGTGCTTTACTGCAAATTATTGCTTGACTAAGGGGCATGTGTTCATTGGAATGCTTAGAATGAATCCACAACACTAGAAATTTCTCCATTTTTTCAAGCATATTACTAACAATAAGTGATCGTGTGGGTTTCTTCGCAGTTACTGCACTGGCTACTTCAGTGGAACTTTTTATTTTGTCTTTATTTAACAAAATTGTATGAATTGTAGAAGTTGTGAATTTAAACTTACGTGCAATATAGCTCTGACTCTCACCTTGTTCCAAACACTGAATCACTTTAAGTTTTTCCTCAAGATTAGTTTTCCTAGATAATTTAGGATTTACTGAAATTGTTTCCCCCTATTTACTGTTAAAATGTTATTTTGCTATAGATAACGTATTTACTCGTGTAACCCGCGCACATTCTTTCCCGAAACGCCGGGGGAAAAAGGGGGTGCACATCTTACACGAGGATTTCTGAACAGGTTATATAAATAGTGAGTATCGATAGTAAATTCTCTGCAATATGCTTGCATCTATGTTTATATTCATAAAAGACGTAGAATTCTACGAAGTATATGCGTATTTATGCGACCAAGCAAACGTGTAAGTTACGCCCGCGCTGCAGGCAAAAACTCGCAAAAGTAGGCAGAAAGAATACGCCGACTTACTGATAATTATAGTTCAATGACTACTGAGGGTTTGCAGTTGCAGGTTCAAGTTTGGTCCTTTTCCCTCATCCGCTTCAAGGAATTCGGAGTGGTGAAATTTTTTTGTGAATGACAGATTTCATCGTTCGAAAGGAAGACGGAAATCCACATCTCAAGTGTTTGGACTCGTTTGTTCGTAATCTTCCAATATTTACTCACGAGACGATACGCGAAAAAACTCCCCCATCCACCTAAGGAAGTTCCAGTTCATAGATGAACAAATAGTTCGTGAAGCTCAACATCTGTTCGTAATATTACGTCAAAAACAGAAGCAGGAACGAAGTTGAGTAATAATACAACAAAAACAGTTAAGGGATAAAAAAAGAGGGCTATCGGTGAGGAGATTTCTGCTAGTATCGTCATAAAAAGGTCATACAATAAATTGCATCATGTAGAAGGGAGAAGATGCTTGAGCGGAACTTGTTTCAGGGAGTAGGAGTCGGTGACTTAAAAAAGAAACTTATCTGGCACAAATTAATTTTTTCCCTCCGAACCGGCCCAAAAATAGGAGTTCGTGGGTTACATGAGTAAATTCGGTATTAAACAAAACACCGCAAATATGTCATTGGAACTGATTACGTGAAAACAGCTTCCCTTAATTTTTTAAGCAAACAAAAGCCAGCAAAAATGTGCACCGTGAACAATATTTTCATTTTGAAGTACGTACCATACATACAGTATTTATTTTATTAAAAAATAAATAAAAATGTATACCACAGGATTCCAATTGCGCTATATCGAAATTGCACTAAACAAACATGAGCTAAACGAGGCATGACTGTATTGAGAAGTGGTTCGACTTCAACGACAAAAAAATAAAAATTTTAAGTCATTTAAGCTTGCAATCAATACCACTATTTAATGAATTGTCAGATATTGTTTCAACTTATAAAATTACAATCGATGAAGATTTGTTATTTGAAGAATATATTTATTTGAAGAGTTGTATAAGTGAATTAAAAGATGAAGAAAATCAATTAACCTGTGATTTAAAGTTGGTAATGTATTTTAAGAAGTTTCAATCCCCAAATTTGTTACAAATTATTCAATACATATTTTCAATACTGCACTCAAATGCACCAGCAGACAGAATTTTTAGCCTCAAGAATACTGCTTGGCGCAAAGAGAGAAACAGATTGCTGACAGAAAATTTAGAGGCGGATTTAATGTTTAAGCAAAATTTCGGAATGAGTTGCAAAGAATTTTGGTTATTTTTAAGAAGTGAAGGCACCAATATTTTAAAAAATATAGTCAAATGAAAAGAATAACAATAAATAAAAGTTAAAGTACTGATCTACACTTATGTATACCTTTTAATTTTGTTGTTTTAAAATATTTTTTAAGGTAAATGTACTTATGGAAATTTGCCATTTTTCCAATTTCCTTAGAGAGAATGTGACGGAAATAAGAATAGACGGTTGCCTTTCTGTTTTATATGTGCTTTTGGCATTATATTTTCATATTTTGTGATTTTCTAAAACTTTATTATTGTCAAGCTTGTGGTTGTACTACGTAATACTGATTGTAAATAAATGTTTCCACTTTTAAAAGTAAGGTATTGGTATTATTTCAACATTATTCTGTTTCAGTAATATTTTATTTCTTATTATTGCCGATGCGTAAAAAATGTTCCGCACAGAAGTATCGGAAATCTGGCAACCCTGGTAGTAGGGCATGTGGATTAGGGCAAGTGGGTAATAGGGCATATGGCATTAGGACATATGAATTAGGGCATCCGAGGCTTAAAACTCCACCCACCACGGAGCCACAAATGGAACGCTGCACCACAAACTGATGTGGTCGTCAGGGCTAACCAGAATGATATAGCACCTCTGACATGGTAGCCTGCTTTGGGTAAGATCTCCAGTGCATGCACCCTCCGAACCCATGTACGTTTGACCCCCCTACACAGACCACCATAGCCTCAGCACTAGCCAACCGGAATGTCGAGAAGCAACAGTAAGCCGACTCATTGGGTGTGGTTAGCACCTGACCCCCATTTACAGTGAATCTGAGGCCGAAGTGATGTTGCTCATGGAATTCATCTTCGGCATCCAAAACCCAAATGAAATCCAGGAAGCTCAACCATCAACTATCTCTTCACCCCCTTATGGGTCTCCACATACAACAAGCATGCGGTTGGGTCGATAGCCCAATGTTATGGCTAAAACTCAAATCAGCAGATCCACATGCTGCCTGGAAACGGGTCTATGAAAGTTTACCGCGGGAAAATTCATTGCCAAGGGAAATTCAATGCCTTGTATGGATTATTTTGTTAACATATTGTGCATGAGATGGAAATTCACAGCTGATATGTTATAATTTAACAGTTTTCACTCATATCTTTAATCGTTTGATGGAAAAAAATATAATATAAAAATATACATCTACTATAATATATTTTGAAGCGTGTGTTTGTTCATGGAACTACTCCTAAACGATAAAGCTAGATTAACCAAATTTGGTACGATTCTTCCTTACATCCTAACTTAGTGAATGGTCAAGGTTTGGTCAACCGGGATTAATCAGTGCTGCCAATAGAGGGGATTAAAATTTATCCATAAGATAGCACGTATGAATCCATTTCTTGACTTGCAAGGTATTCTTCCTTCAAGCATTAAAATACGTAAATATGGACCGATTTTTTTCGTTTTTGCTTTATTCGACGAATAAAACTCAATACTATCTTATTCCTGCGAAGTTTACATGTTACACGGTCTAAGTTTACAGAAATACGTTATTTGTTTCGAAATTTTGTGGATTTTTCGTACTCTTTCCAGGTGTTGCCAAGGCGGCCGTCATTGTTACCTCCAATTCAATTAACTTCAATGAAGCTTATAAATAGACGAAAGTTTAGCATTATTCGATTCACACTTTTGTTTAAGCAACGAAACAACTGATGTTTATGGATAGCAACGTAAATAGATACTGATTATTATTCAGGAAGCGTTTATTGATGAAAGTAATTGAACTTTCTTTCGTCTACTGAATACTGGAATCTTACATTTTTTGTAAGTAAAATCATTATATTCTACATTATAATGTTTATTAACGTAAATAAGCTCACGTATCTGGTGTACATTTACCAGTCAGTGTTCAATCATGGACAAATGTACGTTGCTTTTTCAAGACATAAAAGTAAATATTTCAGCGAGGCATAATTACAGAAGAAATGAAGCTGGATTTGGCGAAAGTAATATGATAGGAAATAAAATTATGGTTATATATGAATGCAATAGGCTCGGAAACGGATTGTTACAAGCAAATATGATTAATTGTTAAGAAAAGCTAATTGTAATTTTAAAAGTATCTACTATATATTTTAAAGAGTTTGTATGTTGTGCTGTAGTAGCTTCACTAAATCCGTTGAAATTCAATCTGAAATTCTACTAGTATTTGATAAATTGTACAAATTTTATTTGAAGACGTTTGATACAATAAATATTGAACAAAATATAATGGAATTTTCATTATTTTTTCTTGTGAAGTACTCCCCTGCTTTCCTGAAATCCACCTCCTATATCATTTTCCTAATTCCTCATCCCAAATATGCAAATACTGTTATCCCTCGCCAATCGCAGTTTTGATTATTCAAGGGTCAACAGCAATTCTTCTTGTCACCAGTTTTTCATTTTTTTTCTAAATCATTTTAGGAATTTCACATGAAAGTACTTCCCAAACATGCTCTAATCTTTTAGTTAAGAAATTCAGCAAAAACAGCTAACTATTTGAAAACATTCCTAGGCATGATGGTTAATTGTTGAATTAAAATTGGTGATGAATTTTCTGTGGCAGTGAATTTTCTGGTGCTAAACTTTTCGGATACCACTGTAAACTACCCCGAGTTAACTGTGGGTTTTTTTTTGAGGTTATCTCCTTGCCCATTGATTGCCTCTTACGACCAGCAGAAGTGTTGCGGGAGTATTCTAGCCCCCTACCCGCAGGGGGTTTGAATTCAAATTTACAAATTATACTTTTCAATATTGCTGTTACTTTGAAATTCTGCCACAAATTGGAAAATAATGTCTTCATATTAAAAAATAGAATTATACAACTTTACTTGGTGGAATATATTTAATGCGGGAAAAATAAAAAAATGACATGACTTCATAACAAATTAAGAGTATTAAAGTCATAAAAAATGTCCAACCTATTTACAGTATTAATTGTGATGAAATATTTTACTTGAAATAAGTACATACTATTTTAGGATTTGGTGCAGCTGCTTCACGAAAGCAAACATATATCACATCAAAGAAAATAATTTTCATCAGTAAGAGATTGCATGTCAGTTCTGAACCGTAAAAAGTTATAAGGAGACTAAATGTTAAGTAAATGTAATGGACCAGATCTTTGAAATAAGTTATATGAAAACAAATTTTCAAACATGAAGATACTTAGCCATGGTATTATTTACAAAAGTTGCAATGACTAAAAAATAACTGCCTAAATGATAATTTTCATGAGACATTAAAGAATTCACTTTCTTCATAGAAGAAAACACCGAGCTACGAGGTAATAATACCGTTTCACCGTAACACTGGTTGCTTTAGAGGCACTAGAGCAAAAATGCAAACCACATCTTGTCAAAAATAACATCACAACAATTAATCATTGGGCGACGAAAATTAACCACAGCTTGAGGAGGCGACTAAAATTGTATCAAATAACAAACATGTTCCATTCACAATCCTTATATAAGAACTACATCACTTTGGCACCATTATAGGTATGAAAGAAAAGTTGGTTCTTACTCACAAGGATTTCTTAAAACCAAATTCAATAAATCTTTTTGATTAGGAACATTACTTCCAGAAATACATTTCACCACCCCTCGTGAAAGGCCATCAGCAAGAAATGCATTCCACAGTTCATGATCCTACAAAAGCAAGAAAAATTAGCACAATTTAGTATTCCCAGCACATCACAGTATAGTGAGTAAAATTTGACGATAATAGATCACAATTTTGTTTTCAATGAAATAACTTTCTAAGTGAAGGAATTCTTACTTATACACACATTCACACTAACAGAGGGAAACCTGGTATCAGCATTAGTTTACTCTAGAAAAAGTACTAATGGGGTGCATTGCTTAACATCCCTTCCGAAGGACAGAATGCTGTTCTTGCCCTCCATATTAAGCGAGTCAGGGATGGGCAAGTTAAGGTTGAAAAAATGAACCCTGGCCTGCTATGCAGAAGACCAGCACTCAAGCCACTTAGCAACCACTCCCCTCACCATTAAAACCAATACACCAAATTACTAAAGTTTGAATGGCAAACCTTTAGAGAGTTGAAATTTCCACAGACAACAAGGGAGCGTCGAGCACGTGTTAATGCAACATTGATCCTTCTCCGTTGTCCAAGAAATCCTATCCCATAGGATCGGACACAAGATAATAAAATGATGTCCCTCTCTTGGCCTTGAAAGCTATCAATCGTGTTCACTTCAAACTGTGAAACTTCATTCTTTCCTTTGCAAAGTCTCCTGAAATGAAGATTCATTTGCTTAGAGAATTATTATTGCGAAAAAAGAGACAAATATGTAATATTGGCCAATATGTATTCAAAACTTTTATGACTTAATCAAGTTATAATGAAAATAAATTAATATAAACACTACCTCCTTAATAATGCTAATTCAATAGCATTTTTCTGTTTCTGGTAAGGTGTTATTATTCCTATTGAATAACTTCTCCTCTCGGCTTTCTCATACATTGCAAAATACAACTTGGAAACCAGCTCAGCTTCATTACAATTGAGTAGTTGACTGAAAATTATAAATAAAGCTTTAGAAATGAAGAAAAAATAATTATTTAATTCACAACATACTGCATTTACTCTGATACATTACTACCTTGAAAATAAGGTATGCTAAGTTGTTGCTAGTGATTCAGAAAATACCATATTTACTCACATATGAGTTGCCCCTGCACCCCATGTTATCGTGATGCTGTTAATTGCATTAAGTGTTTAGAGAAAAAGTGAAATAATAATGAATGGAGAAACTTCCTCATAACCTTAAAAAATTTAGGGGAATTTACTTCATGCCAGGAATCAAACACTCATTCAATCTCACATACACTGTTTTTAAAGGGACCCTTTGTTCACACACACAGAAATGGCTGCGTCGTGCGCGTCAGCATTTGTGACATTTTCTTCTGTGCAATTTACGTGAATATTTTTGGAGGCGAGATGAAGATAATTCACAAGTTCTTTGTCTATGGTTGTTCTTCAACCAGCGAATAACGTGGAACTCGGTTTTTTGCTTTCCCAAAATAATTTTATGGGAAGAAATTTTGGAAAGGTTTAATGCAGTTAGTAAAAAATTGCAAGCACCAGGGTTAGATTTACATCAAGGATATATTTTAATATCATCACATATTTTCAGGTCAACAACTCTTTTTATCAACAGAAAGAAGGCACAACCATGGGCAACCCTTTATCTCCCTTATTAGCAGAAATCTTCATGACTAATTTCGAAAGTATCTGTAAGAACACCTTTCCGTATTTTCCTAAAATTTGGCTCAGATATGTAGATGACATCTTCGCTATTTTCGACACATCGAAAGGAAACATTGTAGAATTCTTAAACTTGTTAAACAAGCAGTTTGACACCATTAAATTCACACATGAAACAGAAAATAAAAAATCTCTACCTTTCCTAGACATTCTTCTAACTAGGAAAAACAACAAATTACATTTCAACATTTACAGAAAACCTACACATACATCCACATGAGTTCTCACCATCACATTTCACAAAAACTAGCACCTTTTCATTCTATGATCCATCGATTACTCAACACACCACTATCAAATACAAATTTCTCCAAAGAATTATCCTACATAAAACACATAGCCATTCAGAATGGTTTTAAACCAGAACTCATTCATAAAATGTTAAAAAAACATCAACACAGAATGAACCTTAGAAACTGCACGACACTCAACAACAAAGACGCCAATACCAAAAAATTTATGAAGCTACCTTACTACCCTTATGCTTATGCCCTCTAAAACTTCTAAAAACGGTCACCAACGAAAACAAACTAGATGCCTATGAAAGCCTTTACATACACCATAACCAAAACAAGATAATGAATAACGACGCTGGCCCTATCCCCCACTCCCCTTTATATCAGTTAACGATCGATACACCTTTCCCTTTCCCCTCCCCTACTTCTCTAACGGTCAACAATAGTATAAATACTCTGCCTAACCTTACACACTTTGACATTGCTGAAGATGACAGCGTTGCTGTCGAAACGCGCGTCCCGAGTGATCCTGCGAGTCTTCTGTGCCTTGGCACCTAAGTACCGCCTTTACGGTAATTTGGAGTTATTTTTCCAATTTTATTCATTGTCTTCACCGTGTCTCGTGAGTTCTTCATTTTATTTATTGAAGCGAAAGCTAAAGCAGCGTTGTATTCTCTGATATGTTCTCAATAATTCTGAGTTTGTTGTTAATAACTCTTTTAGTAAATCAGGCGTTTCAGATAAATCTTTGAGGGAACCTTTTCCATCGTGCCAGCATTTGGTGTATTTTTTAGAAGTGTTGAGGTCATTCGGCCAGTAAAGTGCATCACAGTAATTGCAAGTTATTACCACAGTTATGTTCTTCAATGGCAACGTCAAGTTGAGAATTATCTGCATCAGGTGCACGTTCGTTTAATCTATGTCGTTTAGCTTGCCTTCTCTTGCATAGTCGATTTTCTCTCGATTCCAAACTCAACCTTCTTCTTTGTTTTTGATTACGTTGTTCTCGTTGTTGTTCATCTTCAATGGCTCTTCGATCTCTGGCGGCTTGATTTCTTTCAGTTCTTCTTCGATTTGCTTCTTCAACAGATTGAATGGCTCATTCCGCTCTTCTTCTCGCATTATAATTAGCGTAACGTGTTGCTCTTGAAGCCATTACTTTTATTCTGAGCAAACAATTTAAATATTAATTAAATTAATTAATATACAGTTGCATAAAAACAGTATCTAAATGGTTTTAACTATATACTGTATTTCAATACGATATACAAAAGCTGTTTATCACTTTGCTAGAGACATTGTGTAAATAAACATTTGACATTGTTTATTTGGTTGCGATATTAATATGGAAAAAAATTATCACGCATTACTTCTAAAATGGTAAATATTTTGTTTTTATTTAAATTGAAGTAGTTCTACTTAGTTGTTATGTATATATATCGAATGATATACATTTAAAAATAAATAATTACCGTTATTAATAATTTTACGCTTAAGATTTGGCTAAATGTGATACATTCTGATGTATCCCTGCCAAAATGGTAAGTATAGCGTGATATAATCTACCATATAAGATTGTACACAAATTAATTTTTTAAAAGTAATATCTACTTAATAATAATAATAATTTAATACAGATTTTACAATACAATACTAACATTATGATACAAAGATCTGATATGTTTCAGTGACAGCTGTTTCAGCTGTTTATATATCCTGTTGCTTAGCAATACAATGTTATTGTGTGCCACATATTGCCTTAGCGTTTTATATATATAGATATTGATACTGAAAGCATTGACTATGTAATAAGTACTTACAATACAGATGTACAGGCAGCCCTCGACTTCCGTACATTCGACTTCCATACAACTCGCACTTTCGTCTACTGTAATATATTTTGAAGCGTGTGTTTGTGTATTTGTTCATGGAACTGCTCCTAAACGGTAAAAGCTAGAATAACCAAATTTGGTACGATTCTTCTTTACATCTTAACTTAGTGAATGGTCAACCGGGAATAATCAGTGCTGACAATATAGGGGATTAACTTTGTTCCATAAGATAACACGGAATCCATTTCTTGACTTGCAAGGTATTCTTCCTTCAAGCATTAAAATACGTAAATATGGACCGATTTTTTTTGTTTTTGCTTTATTCGACGAATAAAACTCTATACTATCTTATTCCTGTGAGGTTTACATGTTACACAGTCAAAGTTTTCAGAAATACGCTATTTGTTTCGAAATTTTGTGGATTTTTCGTACGCCTCCCGGGCGTTGCCAAGGGGGTCGTCAAGTTACTTCCAATTCAATTAGCTTCAATAAAGCTTACAAATAGACAAAAGTTTAGCATTATTCGATTCGCACTTTTGTTTAAGCAATGAAATGATCGATGTTTATGGATAGTAACGTAAATAGATACTGATTATTATTCAGGAAGCATTTATTGATGAAAGTAATTGAACTTTCTTTCGTCTACTGAATACTGGAATCTTACATTTTTTGTAAGTAAAATCATTATATTCTACATTATAATGTTTATTAACGTAAATAAGCTCACGTATCTGGTGTACATTTATCGGAGTCAGTGTTCAATCATGGGCAACTGTGCGTTTCTTTCTCACCGGTTTCTTGCTTACAAGACTTAAAAGTAAATATTTCAGCGAGGCATAATTACACAAATAAAGCTGGATTTGGCGAAAGTAATATGATTGGAAATGAAGTTATCGTTATATTTGAAATCAATAGGCTCGGAAATGGATTGTTACAAGCAAATATGATTAATTGTTAAGAAAGCTAATTGTAATTTAAAAAGTATCTACTAAATGTTTTAAAGAGTTTGTATGTTGTGCTGTAGTAGGTTCACTAAATCCATTGAAATTCAACGGTAAATTATGCTAGTGCATTCTAAATTCTCACCCCTAAACTGCCTTTCGTACTCCGAATTCGGACTTTCGTACATCAGCTGACGAACAAACATTTTGAGCTATCACATAATAGTGCTGTATGTCAGTCAAGCCAACACTTTTAATAAATTACCAAATTAAAGTATGCTATGTAATAATATACATATTATATGTAATGTAAGATTTGTGTGTAATGTTTTTTAATATTGTACTGAAATTTGACAAGATTAATACCATGGTAAAGTCGGTTAAGAATCAATAAATTATTATTATTATTCAATCTCGGCAACGTTACCATCTTTGTTTGTATGTACAGCAGTGTTTCTTTGTTTGTGCATTTTACACCTATCATTTTATAAACATGAGTGACAAACGGAAAACTGAAAGTGCTGATACAAGTGAAAAGAAACATAGGGCTCATAAAGTGAACACGATTGAGACAAAGACGGAAATAATAAGGCGTGCCAAAAGTGGCGAATCTTTAGCTTCAATCAGACGTTCATTGGACTTAAGCCAGTCGAGTGTGTGTTCAGTTGTGAAGGAGAAGAACAAAATTTAAGAATAAGTATGAAATGCTGGAAATATAACAATTTGAGACATAATGATGGTGCAGTTGCTTGGCTTTCCTTCAAATGACAAGTGAACTCAGCGAGACTTTCTTGCAAGTTTGGATCTCGATTCACAGGTTTAAAGCCTTCTCTGTCTTTTCTACATACGGATTCCTAGGTACAAAAGACACTTTTGTACTCATTGAAGTATCACTTGCAACACTAGCTCTAATCGCTTCCTAACTTTCCTATCGATCTTATTGTAGACTCGTTCACACCAAGTAATTTACCAACTGATGAAGCAGATTCATTATACGCAAGCCTATCTAAAACTTCAATTTTCTTCTCCAAACTCATCACTTTTTTTGCCCTTTTTACTGACTTTTCTTTCATTTCAATCATCACTCTCTTTGGGGCCAAGTTTAGGCAATATTACAAAAAAACTATGAAAATAGCAAATGCTTTAATGAAAAAAGAGGGATTTCGTATGTGCACTACAGGCGGTCCTCAACTTTCTTGCGTTCAATATTCACACAACTCACATTAATAATAATAATATTTATTTACAGCCGGTAATCACATTGTAGTCACAAATCACAGAATAAGTTTCATTAATCACAAAGTAATTTCTTATCCAACTTATAGCCTGTAAAACGGTATTGGGGTTCAGAAAGAGCTGGTCTTCCACCCCTACCAGAAAAGACACTGAGTGCCATAAACAAAGATAATTTCACCAAAAATACAAAAAAAATAAAGACATAAACAAGAAAAAGGGAACTTAATACCAAAATATAATAACTATAGTCAATGACTAGATCGTGGTAAGGATGGAAACAGTACGAATAAATGTAACTCTTACAGTAATAAAAATTTCTTGAGAAAAAAGAATAATAAAAAACAAATAATGATAAATTATAATAAAAAGATAATAATCAATTACACTGTGTGTGATAACCTTAGGATAATACAAAGGAACAAGAACCCAAGATAGCATACATTGACACCACTGAACCGCCTTTTGTATGCTGAATTCAGACTTTCGTGCGTCAGCAAAATGACGAACAAATATTTCGAGTGGTGCTGGCTGCCAGCCACCGGTTTCTGCCGCATCGCCATCTTTGTCTGTACAGCAGTGTTTATTTGTTCAATTATTTAAATATTTTACTGCATTTTGCCCTATCTCTCTATATTACAAAATCGACGATTGTGTCTAAAAGGCCCCTGCTCAAAAAACTAAACATTTATACCATAATTAGAGATTTTATAATATTTTTTGGCTCTCTGGGAACGGAACCCCCATTATAACATGTAAGTCTATTGCTCAACGTCCATACATTCGCCTTCCGTACCCGTTTTCAGGAACACATAATGTATGAAAGTAGGGGACTGCCTGTAGATAGTACATTAAATAAATTGATGTGTCCAACACATGACTTTCTCCATACGTAAGTTGTCAAACAAAATCAAATAAATACAGCGATAGGAACAATTCAGCTTACACGCTTCAGCGCTAGCGATTCAATTGTTGTCACTACCACGTGTGCCAGCTGCCCACTAACCGTCAATTTTGAAGAAAATTGAATCTCTTGAAATATTCCTCATATGAAAATTTAGTTCAAACAAAAGTTGTAGAAAAAATAATATCTACAACTTTTATATATATGTATGTTAACAAAAATTCAGTTTTAAGCGAAATATTTAAAATTAAAATTTTACAAGAGTAAACCGCTACTTCCGTTTGACTGATTGTTATCAAAATCTTTTCAAATCTTAAGAATATATATAAAATCACAAATATAGAATTTCATGCTGATCTGATGAATAGTTTTTGAGTTAAGAGCGCATGCAAAATTTCTGTCACACACACAGAGATACACACACACGCACGCATGCACGCACACAAACACACACACAGAGACATCATCGAGAAAATGGTCAAAACGTGTTCAGGGAACCTCAAAACTTGTATTTCTGTTGAAATCTCGAATTCGATTTTTTTCATGAAAACAATACTTTTTCTATACTACGTATATGGAGAAAGGAAAAATGAATGCAACCAATTCAAAAAATATATTGAAACATCTAATTTATCTCCAGGTAAAATGTTTGAAAGTGATTATATGTTAAAATTAATATTTGAAAAAAATTTAGCAGATATCTTTCCTAATCTATACACTATATTAAAATTTACCTGACAATGCCAATTACAAATTGCGAAGCAGAAAGGTATTTCTCAAGAATGAATTACATTAAAAATAAATATCGAACCACCATGACAGAAGAGATTAAATTATTTAACCATATCTAACAAAATCGCTAACATATGATAATGTACTGTATTTACCTGAATATAAGACAACCCTCCATTCCCAGGACTTAATTTTTAGAAAAAAGTTTTATCGAATTTTCAAGCTGATTCAGAATTTTTCTGAGCCACAGTTTAATAATACTTAATAAGAAATACATATACGTTTACCAAATGCTTTTCTCGTGGAATGAGCACATTTAAACTGATCCTTTGCCTTCCTACATCGCTGAACATTTGCTTCCGTAATACTAAAGTGGCATGCAGCTTCTGAATTGTTACTTTGTTCAGCGAAATGTACAACCATTTATTTAAAGTTGAAGTCATAACTACAACACCGCACTGTCTTATATTCTTTAGTCCTTGAATAACCTCTTTTCACCACGTGATCAACCATGAATTTGAGGGTAAAAAATAACTTCCTAAAATAGCCTAAACTGCCATTAATAAAATATTGAAATATATCGAAACAAAAGATGATCTGAAAGTGTTAAACTCTTCTGCTGATCTGCTCGCATCGATGGAACAAAGGATATCAAAACGTAACTCGCGTGTAAGTGAACATCTCATAAATAGATCTCGCCTAAATCGGTGGCTGCCTGTGCATGAAACATTGAGTATACAAATGAAAGCGTCGTCATTAGGTCACGATGTATCGTTGAATTCGGGACTGCCAAATAAACGTACAGTAGACATTTTACCTTTTTTATTTTCATTTATATAATGCATTTCTACAAAGTTACTTCGCTTTCCATTGAAAACCTTGAGTACTCTGTCCTAAACAAATTTCATTCTCTAGCTATGTATTTTTCTTTTGTTCACGAATATAAGACGGTCCCAAATTTTTGGAATTTAATTTAGGAAAAAATTCTTGTCTTATATTCGAGTAAATACGGTAGTTAGAGACTATGCCACTGTAAAATGCAGGAGATTAATTAAAATGTAGAATGTAGTGATTTTTTTATATAAGGTACAACTCGGTTATAGTGGCCTCGGTTAATATGACAACTCGGATATAACGACATATTCTTCAGATCCAATCGCCATTTCTATAACATTGCAACATATTCACCTTAGTTATAACGTATTAATGCACTCGGTTATAGTGGCAATGGAAGTTAGTAAGTAAAAAATATCTGTATGCGTATGCACAGGGTCGGCGCAACACATTTTTGTGTGTGGTGAGAAGAAGAGAACTAATATCATATTAATGTCATTACATGATTCAGGTTTTATTATTAATTTTTGCTGATCGCCAATACAGTGAAGGACCAAAGACAACCTCTTGACCGCCCGGGTGAGGATAGATCAGAAATCCTCAAACCTCTGTGTAGAACAAAAGTAATATGGAGAATAAAACTATTTGTTTTTGTTTTGTACTTCAAATGTTTGTTATACATGTAAGATTTATTGTATTTCCCACAGATGATGTTTAGTTTTATTTTCTTTCTGTGTCCAAGAAATCATTAGCTTGGCCACTGATGGATTCTAAACATTGCAGGAATTAATGTGTTAGTGATCTATGCAGCCAACAACCAAAGTGCTAAACCTGTTTATAGACAAAAATTTTATAAAATATTTCTCTTGAACTCACTAAAGAACATTTGTTTTCACACACAAAAATAGTTTTGTTACAAACTGATCAGTTAAGTTGAATCTAATGACTAGTGGGTTTTGAGCAGAAGAGAGTTAAAGAAACATGGGAAAAAAGACAGGCTGGCCATTAGCGTAATTAGGAGTGGAAGAGCCCAAGGCAAAATACAGTAAGTTCTGCTTAATAGAATCAGCCGCTTTATTGAATCAAAACAGGAAAACAGAAACCATATCGTATCACATGCTTACAAAATTCTCCTCTTATTGGAATCACACTCATTTCGGTTTATTGAATCAAAACAGGGCTCCAAAGCCCACATTCCATGAGAGTTGGCCGTGAGCACGCATGATGGTCACTTCCGTAGCTTCATAAGAACAAAGGTATAACACCCAGGGAGAGAGTTGAGGCTCGAAAAGGAGTGGGGGCAAGGGTATTTCAAGAGCAGGTATCGCAAAACTGGGATTTCCCAATTCGATCATGGAATGTGGGCAAACTAATCGTGGTCATTTACCGAGTTCAGTTCCAAATGGTCTCCGCACTTGAGGCATTAACCAATGCACTCTTTTCCTGCCCCCTCTCCTGCTATTGTTTGCACTCTGCTTCATCCTCTCTGGTTTAGTCAGTATTTGTCGAGTGTTTCTATAGCTGTGTAGTGAAGAGGAGGAATTTGATGAAGAGTTGAGAAGATGGAATGCAAACGACGATGAGATCGTTGTAGCTCCGGTATTGACAGAAGATGACATCGTTCTTGACATTTTAAATAATAAATCGAGTGTTGATGAAGATGTAGAGGAAGAAGACCAAGAAGACTCTTTGCCGGCACCTTCTTCTGTTCTTAGAAGAAACCTAGAGTTAAGAGTAGGACAGCTGGAGGAGTTCAGCCGTTTGTACAAGGTGGAAGATATGTAGCGGAAAACGTGACGGGAAGAGAATGAGGTATCGCACAGCGTGCGTAGAATGAGAAAAGGGAGTGCATAGTGTTTGTTTGTCAAGACACAAACGTAAAGTGTACTTTTTTACAAGTTATTTGTTACTAACTAATGTATGCAGACATTCACTGAAATAATTCTATAGTATTTTTTTCTATTCCTTGCTGATTTTTGCTAATTATATTCTTTAGTTTTTATGTTGTAAAATGAAATTCAAACGTAATTTTTTTGTGATATTTTTGTTACAACATGATGTGCAATAACTTTTGTTTTTAATTAATAATTTCATGTTCGATTGATTGAAAAATTATGTAGTTTTGAATAATGTATCATTATTTAATAATCATGCAGAAATTAACTTATTACATTAAGTATAATTTTATTAACACAAATTTTAAGTCCAGTTGGTTATTAGCTCCAGATGCAAACATCCAGGAAAATATCTGTATTTAATATATTTTTTTGTATTCATTGCTGATTTTTGCTAATTATATTCTTTACCAATGTAGGTTTCATAATATATAACTTTTAATTCTGTATAATAAAATTCAAATGGAAATTTTTGGTGAAAAACTTTTTCTTTTTTTGTTACAACATGATATGCAATAACATTAGTTTTTATTTGATAAATTTATCATTAAAAGAAATAAAAGTTATATATTTTTGAAGATTAGAGTGTTTTTTACAATTACTGAAAATATTAATAATTTATCCGAAGAAATAATTTCACAATTATAATTTTCCTAAGGTGATACAAACTTCAGAAATTGCCCTTGGCACTTCTGGCCCTATCCCCCAAAATTTGCGTGGCACTAAGAGGGTTAATATTAAAAATTTTTCCTGCAACATTCTCCCAAGTTATTGGATTGATTTTGTTTGAATTTCAAGGTAATCTAAATCTAACCAATTCCGATCCATCGAATGAAATTTTATTAACAAACAAATCTCTCATTGATATACAGGCACTCCATGGTTTACGTAAGCCTTGACTTACATAAGCCCTATAAATCACCTAAAAAAATTTTCATTATGCTGAAAGTTTATGTTAGCGGTTTGCGTAAGCAAGCTGGTACTAAATACATATGCAGAGGAAGAACACAAGGTATGGGCTGTACTGATGCAGTAAATTATACTTTAAACACATAGCATCCAAAGTAATTTTTGACTTAAGCAAATTTTGAGTTAAGGAACAGGTGCCGGAACGTATTCCTTACGTAACCCATGCAGTGCCTGTACTAATTAAAAAGTCATAATAAGGATGTTTGCTTAAACAATACTCACTTAGGGTCATTTTGGTCAAATTCAAGAGAGATGATAACATATGGCAAGAATGGAGACTGACGTTCCATTTTCAGGTCAGGAGGTGTTTCCAGAACACCATTGTAAACATGGAGGTTTGGCCAATAACAAATTTCTGGATGCATGCGGTACTGGACGTTCAGTAGGACCATAGGTAAATTGGCAGAACTTGACTCTTTTGAGCTAAGGGAAGACCACAGCCGCTCAAATAGAGAAGTCTGTAAACCATTCTGCTTTGCAACCTTTAACATAAATTATTTTACTATCGCTATTATAAAGATTACATACATAACAGAAAGTAAGAAAAAATAAATGGACTCACTTTCAATGATAATAGAATACAAATAAATAGGGCTTTCATGCTACACCCAGCAATTCACAATTCCTTAGAAAACAAAATTACAAAGTTTTCTGTAGATAGTAGAAACTTTCATTTAATTCAAGAAACATCAATAACAGGATTTTTGGTAATTTTTATGAACTTTACATCATAAGCAACACCTTTTCACATGCTTATTTAGTATTTATTTTTAAAGTTGAAAATTGGAATTGGGAGTTCAAAAATTTAGCAGAATATCTTTTGAATAGTTAGTATTGGTTCAAGAAAATAAAAAAATCATTCACATGAAAATAAATGAAGTAAAAGTCCAATTTCCACATAAATCTACAATAAAAATAGTTCGGGTCTCATGAATGTTCAATTTAAATATTTTATAAGATTGGATATCATGGCTGGATTGCCAGGAAATTAGCCCCCCTCCAGTCTTAATTTAAATATCTTGTATCCCCAGTTTTAACATAATTATTCCATGAATGGCATGCTCTAAGAATTCATATTCATACAACAACAAATAACTCGAGTCTTCTATGTCATATTCAAATTCTCAAGATAGTTTTATTAAATAACATTTTATTTAATGTAATTTTCCCGCCTTACTTAGTTTTCCACTTCTGATGATATTGTTTAAATCAGTGTTTCTCAATCAGTGGGTGGTGACCCCCTTTTGGGCCACAAAAGTAATTGAGGGGCCCAGCCAGAGTGGGAGATATGCCACATGCCTACGAAATTTGATGTTTTTGCAGGTCTATTACATCCTGACATTTATCTATTTGTGTGCCAACTATTTTGGCTGTGGCATATCTCCTTTTACCATGATACCGCTAAAAAAAATAGTCTTGGATATGTACTGTTGATGGTTTCAATGAGAGAGGGAGCTATGTCACACTTTCAACTGACAGGCGCTTGAGTGCGCAGTAATAGTCAGCTGTATGTATTTTATTTGTATCATCTTCTAGTCCATACAGGCCACTTTGATGAAATTGAACACCATTTTCTTGTGCCTGGCCACACTTTTTTACCCAGTGATAGACACTTTGGGCTGATAGAGAAAAAAGCCAGGAAAACAAATTATATTTATACTCCAGAGCAGTGGTGCGAACTGATTAGCAAAACACGAGTGAAAAACCCATTCACTGTCATGCATATGAAAACAGAAGACTTTAAAACCTTAAATACACTATCTGAACTTTTACTCAAAAACAGTAAAACAGAAGATGGGTGTCAGCTGCAAATTAGAAAGATATCTGATTTGAAAGTGGACAAAACTAAACCAGGACTTCTGCTTTTCAAGTATAGCTATTCTGAGTTGGAGAGCTGGCAGGAGATAAAAGTTTTCAGAAAACAGCCAGGAAGACAATGAAAAAACAAAATTGCACCAACAAAGGCCGCTTTGGAAGACTTCTTGCAAATTTTGGTTGTTATATATCCACAAGGGAGAAGAATCGCCCCAAAGAAATGTCAAGATATAATGTCATTACTTCCCTATGTGCCAGCTATCTATCATCCAGTTTTCAGAGCACTTCAAGCTGACAATCAAGATGATGATGAGGATATTGAACTTATTTAAAGAACTAAGTTTCAACTAATGGAATAAAGTGTGATAGTTGTTCAACACTACTGGTAATGTAAATTAACAATGTACTGTGTTAATAAGTACAAGATTAAGTATTAAGTTGTGTCAATCAATGGTATCTAGGTCCTTTTTAAATTTCATATGAAGTAAAAAGAAGGAAAAATATAATTCAATTCTTTGTCAGTGTACACTAATAACCATTTCATTCAAACTGTAAAGCTAACAAAAATATCAGTTGTTTCAATTAATGGTATTTCAAAATTAAAATTTTTTTTACATATATGTATATCAAGAATTATGGCACAAAAAATATTTTTCCGAGTTCATTTTTCTTCCTTTATACTAAAACAGAAATAATCATCATGAGTTTATGGCATTTTTCTTATCAAATTTGCATTTTGCTCATTTTCTCCATTTCACACTTTTGTGGCATATCTCCCTCTCTGACTGGGCTCCTCAAATGTAAATGCCCAAAAAATTCACATATCCCAGTTTGGGCCTTATTATCAAAAAGGTTGAGAAACATTGGTTTAAATCATTGCCATCTGCAGAATGAACTCTAGATTGTATAATTTCTTACCCTAACTTACTATTGCTTGAATTCTCCCTTTCATGTTCACTTCTTTTGAAGTAACACCTTGACTCGGACCAGCAATGGTCATTATTGAAATTTACAAAAGAGTATAGATTGGGTATAAACCATCTCAACATAAACAAGTTCAGATTTTCAAAGTGATGAAGAATACCATGTTATAATGAAACAGAAGCTTTGGGTCGCTTTAATCTGTAATGTAAAATTTTTCTTGACTAGTTTCAGCTGGTTTGGGCTGGAGAGGGTAAAATGAGACATATATATTGCTCTTTTATATGTATAACTAGGGTAGCTTAAACCAGGAATGTCAATCTCAATGATACATCTGGGCTGGATTGAACAACAGGTATTTTGCAAAGGCTCCATTGAAATTATACACGAATTTAAATAATGAAAAGTACTGAGTTGCAGACCTAATAATGGTATTAATCCAGCCAAGCACAAAGGATATTATCAAGAAGGGACGGGAGGTCTAAGCTCTAAAAAAATCTGATGTACAAAAAACCCATACAAGGTGGTATATTATGTATGTTCACCAAATATCCAAAGTATTGGAAGAAATAATAAGAAAATCATAAACTGAAGGGTTAATCATATTAATTTTTATTTTCTCTTGAAGGAGTTCCTAGATATATCAGATCCATCCCACAATGTGTGCACACTCCTTCATTGAAAAAGCAATCTATTATAACACAATTTAATAGCTGTTATTCTAATAATAACTCATTTTATTGAAACGAAAAAAACATATTGTTAATTGTATTGCCTCAGTCTCTGATCTTTTCATGTCAATTGTAACATTCTATTAATCCAATAAAGATCACAAATTCAATTAAAGAACTCATGTAATTTATATCTATTCAGAAATAAAAACAACATTACCAATGATAAGACAGTAGGAAAAAGCTGTTCTTGATCTCCCACAAGAACAAGATTAATAATTCCTAGTTTTAGTGGGATCAAAGTATCAGCCTCCAAGCTTTGACAAGCTTCATCAATGATGCAGCAAGAGAAATGAGGTTTTGCTCCAGGCCTGTTCAAATAAGCATGAGAATAACAATTATATATATATATAATGCATAATGTTTTAATTGACCATAAATTAGATACTGATGATATCTAGTCTAGTTACTTCTTATAACCTTAACTTCATGTCATGTAGAGATGCTATATGTATACAATCTCTATACCAATCATAAAAAACTTTTCAACGTGATGAACAAAATAATAGGTGCAGAAGTTATAGAAAGTTAAAAGAAGAAAAAGCTTCTAATTTTGTGCACTATGATCAATGACCAAGACTTAGCAGAATAGCAAGGATTACACATCCCTCTGGGCTGCACTTTTTCAAGACAGATACATTCAATCTCTAGAAGGTTCCTGGGCTTCATATCTACTGACTGTGCTATACCTATGCCATTATTAATGCAATAAATGAGCAGGATATGCACAGTACGTCTTCAGCTGTTACATCATATGCACAATCAGGGGTGGCCAGAGGGTGCCTTCCTGGATCACCAAGCCAACCATTTCTCTACAAATAATTTGCAAATGAATAAATATTGGATACCAATTTATACTGTGGAACAGGTGGGATTCTGAATACAATGATTAATTTTCATCATCAATTATTTTAGGGAGTAACGAACAAGTTAATAAGTTCCTTTTAGGCACGTTTCGCTTCCAGCGTGAGTGCCTATTATCGTTGGTCTGTCCGTCCATCTGTCTGCCTGCATGTTCATTCTCGGCTTCTACCAAATGGATTTTCATGAAATTTGATATAAGGACTTACAATCAAAGATAATAAGAAAACCACATAAATGAATCATGTAAGCCAATCATGGGTACAACTTTACTGGTCACAAAAATTGAACTTTCCATCATATCTGGTAAAGTATTGGTCATATCAAAATATTTTTCAAATAAAAGTTATAGAACTAGTCAATTAAGAGTATTTCTTTTCCTAAGCATTTTTATCATAGGAGTAGCCATTATCAAGAAAATCAAAACAAGAATGTCTTAATTCGAGTTGAACTTGGAAAATTTCTTGCATGGTTACTTCTTCATTGTTGCTAACATAAACAATCTCACAAACAAATGTTTAATTTCCTTACGTGTTCATGCAATATTTTTAAATAGGAAAAAATGGATTATTTATGACGAAGAAAAGAACTTTAAAATGCTGCATATTTACCTTACGTACACATATATAATTTCTTTCAAATACTCCATTGCATGAAACGTGCCCATTTGTGATATGCTGTACACTTTCCTAACTTGTTAAAATATATTAACAATAATTCATGGAAGGAGGTGCTTGAGCAGTTTCTCACCTGGGGTGCCAAAATATCTTGGGCCTCTCCTGTGCACACTAGAACAAACTGTACATCTTGTTATGCACTCAGTTTCAAATGTGTTTTTAGTTATTCTCTTTGGGCTTAAGTAAAACTCTTTCGGATAAATTGATAAATTAAAGCTGCTTCTGTTTTAAGCTTCAACTAATAAAATAGTCATTTATGGATTCCAGACTGAACCGACTTTCATCTTGGAGTGAGAAAACATATTCAAGGCATTAGATGATGCTAATTGAATTGATTGGGACCTTGTAACTCCAAACAACTCTAGCACTAGTAGGCTTCTCAGTCTAAATCACAAAGCAAGTGAAGAGAGAAACCCGGTGCCGGCATTAGCCTACTCTTATTGAGAAGCATCAAGGGGACCAACTGCTTTACGTCCCTTCTGATGGACGGAGCACTGATTTGCATATTCTCCCCTTAACCACACAAATAGGAAGCTGCACAACCTCTAAAGAAATCCTACTTTTGCAGGATTCATACCTAGTTCACACTGGGTATGCATGGCGCAGCAGGTCAATGCCCTCACCACTACACCACGGCACCCCTGATGATATACCGTATTTAATCGATTGTAAGCCAACACCGATTGTAAGCCGACCCCCACTTTTCACAAGGCCACGCAAGGAAAAATTTTGATTTTAAAGTGCTTAGACGGCTGGGATCATTTATTTCAAAATACCAAGTATGAACGCCTCAGATTTTCAGTTCGTAATTAACTAAAATTACGGTGACATAAAATAGATTTATTCACTTATTCATAACAACTTCTACTAAAAGAGTAATTTGACCTCGTTATCCCCCGGGATCTTATTCTCGTAAAAAAATTGCCGTTTCTCGTAAATCAAATACGGACACCATATTACGCTTCAGATTTTCAGTTCGTAATTAAATACTGAGTATTAACTAAAATTACAGAGACATTCAATACATTTTATTCACTTATTCATAAAACTTCTACTAAAAGAGTAATATGACCTCGTTATCCCCCAGGATCTTATTCTCGTTAAAAAATTGCCGTTTCTCGTAAATCAGATACGGACACCGTATTACATAACATACGTTGGTACTACACGAATATCATCTGGGTATTCTTTTTCACTTTCATTCTTAAATTATTCTCCCAAGTTGGCTGCTATGCCGCTAAGGCACGAGGAAGTAACAGTTCGCACGGGAAATCCCAGTACGCGCATGCTAGACACCACTAGACACACTGAAACAAGATAGGTAGAGGAGGGAGGGGAGGGGGGTAGGAAAGGCAAATGTTTCAATTCACGAGTAAAATGAAACGTGTACATATGTAGCTTCTTAAGCATATGAGCCCTATAGCTACATTCTTTTATGACTTTGACACGCCACGTATTTTATTTCTTTGTAGGTGTTCAGTCATTTACTTCCACTTTAATACACATATCTCGTGTTATAATGTAACTACGGACATAAATTCATTGACTACTTTTTTACACCGATTCTAAGCCGAGTGGCGATTTCTGAGATGGTAAAAACGTAAAAAAAGGGTCGGCTTACAAACAATTAAATACGATAATTCTTATTTCACATACAAGCCAATGTAAGAAACTTAGAGATCTAGGTTGGGTAGTTTTAATAGGTTTCACTGAAGTGTTTTTCTTAGGATGTTTCCTTCATATTTGAAATAAAGAAAGTGGGTTATCTGAGTTTGATAGCATTCAATATTTCAGTTGCACTTTAGGCACCTTTCTTAGAAAACTTACCTTTCACTGCTACAATGGTATGCAACCCGCAGCCCCTACAGTGCTGGGCTAGTTCTGCCTCACCATCTCTCACTTTTATTCACTGTTTACTTATATTTATATGAATATTTAATGCTTGTATTTAACTTGGTATCTTTTATGTACAACTCTTGTTTTTTTTTAAATTCACTCACCCATTTATTAAATACCGTACTTTTACTTGTTTTATTTTTTACATATAAATTTGTTTATACATATTTATAAGCATCCATCCATTCATCTCCACTTTCATTAAAACTGAAGTTTTCATCAGAATCTATTTCATCCATAACCTTCAAAATATCTTCATCAAGCATGTTGCTCATACATATGCCAGCCATTTTGGTATAAATGGTTAAACAAAATGATGCATTTTAGTCAAAATATCTTAAAAATAAGAAGACCAGGGCAAGAAAATAGCTACTTAAATATAAAATAAAGCATTTAAATTGATTTTGAGGAGATTAACAAAAGATTTTAAAAGATTGATGGTAGCATCGACAATACAAAGTCAAACTCAAGTATCAAGTATACTCAAGCGCAGAAGGAGGGACAACATACTGCTGCTCGAGTACAGTGCAGTAGCAAAAGGGTTAAAAATTTCAATAAAAGAACCAAAATTAACCAGGACTACCTGGCTAAAATCAACAGTAACAAATGAAGCTGGATAACACTGACAGTTTCAGGCATTAGCCATAAATACATTTCATATATAATGAATTTACATTGACAATGCTTAACGCATAATAATAATAATAATAATAAACAAATACCATAAACTCTACTGGGACAGAAAAATTAAAACTGATATTAAAATTAACATAGACCAGATATTTTAGCCTTAAACAAACATAAGAAAGAAGCAATGATAACAGAAATAGCTGTTCCATGTAATTCCAATATACAAACCACTTATGCAAGTAAAATAAATAAATATGCAGAATTAGCAATAGAACTAAAGAAACTATGGAAATTAAACAGTGTAAAAGTAGCACCTATAATAATATCCTCCACTGCTGTCATACCAAAAGAATTAATAACACAACTAAATGCCTTAAAACTGACCCACCAAACACCTATTATTCAGAAATCTGTTATTCTCGACACATGCCATATTGTCAGATGGTATTTATACAATTATCAAATGGAGATAAACTTGACATAGTCCGTTTATACCCACGCAAACCACTTTCAAGAGAAAGTGAGGCATGAAAATAATAAAACATAGGTATATGCATAAATTTAATCTCAGGCATCACGTCATATCTATAATATATAGACGCTTCTTACACACACGCATGCACACGCTCATGAGTGCGCACACACGCACTCACTCATGCACTCACTCAGGCGCACACGCGCGCACGCACACACACACACTAGTTAATATGTGCTTGCATTCTGCAAGCATTTTTAAATTTTAGCATTTTTACAATTTCCAATTAATCCCTATCCAATTTGTACAAAATCATATAATCGCATCAAAGTTCAAGTTTGTAGATCATTTAGAAGTGCCTTATAATTTTAATTCTCTCATGGGGCAATAATGGGGAAAAACATCTCGTAAGATTTCGAATTTTTACAATATTGGATTACTTCTTTCTGTTGTAACTAAAAACCCATAATTCTGCCAAATTTGAAGTTTGTAGCTCATTTAGGAATGCCTTATAATTTTCACATTTGTATGGGGCAGAAATGAGGCAAAACCACACCTAAAAATTGGAATTTTTTCAATTTTTTTATTTTATCTTCGGTAGCAATAAAATTTCTATAATCGTGCCAAATTTCAAGTCTCTAGGTCATATGGAGCTGCTTCATCTTTTTTGTTCTCGTATGGAGCAATACTGGAGTAAAACAGCCCCAAAAAGGGGGATTATATCAATATCGGATTTCTATCATTATTCGTAGTTTAACATTAATGGCATTTAAATATATGCCTCTGATTCTCATTAAAAGCTTACCCATGTGAAAGCTTTGAGCTCGTTGCCAAGGCAAGGCGAACCAGAAAAATTAAGACTTTTTCCGATGAAAACTATAAATTTATGCCAATTCCCTCGGGTTTGGATTCTGTCTTCAAAAATAAGAAACTATAATAGCCACTGTTATTAGATTTAAATGGATTATAAGCCTTAGAACTTACTCTGTATTAAATAAGCACCAAAATTCCTTTTATAAAAACAAATCAATTCATTAAAAGATCCACTGTTGTTTCTTCGACAATTGCCTGTTAACAGTTTTAAATGCCCTTTTAATTTTAACTGAATTTTAATTTATATTCGTTTCCAAACTTCGGCCATTGCTACAAAATTAATTCGAGGAATAACAATATAAATTTGTAAGCATGTATGGTTTAAAAAGAATTTAATTTAAGAATGCTTTTTAATTCCAATTTTTCTAAAATGACACTGTTGATACTTAAATTTTTTACATTTACGTTAATATACTTATTTTCCACAAAACACGCAAATCTCTCCCCTTCCTTCCTCTCTCTCTCTCTCGTATTGAAGCTAACAATGATAATGGTCGACATTGCAACATCACGTTAAAATGGCGAGATTTCCACAAAATATGCAAGTTAAACGTTTAACATGGAATATTTCGAACTGTGGGCGAAAAAAGAAGAATGGAATAAGAAACTTTATAAATTTTTCTTGAAAATGGTTCAAATCCGAAGGTTGCCTGTTAATTTCTTCTAATTTTAATTTCCAAATGAATAAAAGCCTGCACGTCGAAAAATCGCGTTTTACATGTTAAGTAATGGGAAATGGAAATGCCTCTCTTGGAGACGAACCAAGGAATTTTTTCGCAATTTAAATTCGTCATCACCTGAAAAAGTGTTAATCAAGCATCTCTACCAAATTTCGAGTTTCTATCATTATTATTTCTCGAGTTATTAGCGTTTGCATAGCGTGATCAACCAACCAACAGATGACGCTATTATTATATAAAATATATATATATATATATATAGGAGGATACAAAATGATGAGGCACTTCCAGATGTGCTAGAAACTTGAAATTTGGTAGGAATATAGGTTTTTGGTCACAACCGAAGGAAAAAATCCGGAACTTTCCAAATTCCAATTTTGAGGGGCTATTTTGGCCCGTTTTCTCCCCATTTTTGCCCATAAGATAACACGTAAATCTGTGTAGAGGTTTTTATATTTGCATTTTAAAATTACTTCCCGTGAAGATACGAACTCGAGACTTAAACTGTCGGATAGGATATAAATTGTAGTTTCTTATTTTTGAAGACAGAATTCAAATATGAGAAGAATTAGCGTAAATTTATAGTTTTTATCGGAAAAAGGTGGCAATTTTTCTTGGTCTAACAATAGGCTTTCTAGGCAACAGGGTTAATGCTTTCATATTATTATTATCAATAATGCATTACAGGTGGGCAACATGCCTGGTGGTAACAGTACAATCAAGTAGAAGTAGAATACAAGTAAGTTACAACTTACACTTATCCCTTCATTGTATACAGTTACAATACAATTTAGAATTTCTATGTTATGCCCCTAACTTTACTTATAAATGCCGTCATTGTTTTTGGATAAGGCTCAAAAACTCCCTCAGGCAAACTGTTCCATTCAGTGATCCCTCTGTTTAGAAATGAGTTTTTACTGATTTCCGATTTTTGGTGTAACGTCCTTATTTTATTCTTATGATCGGTCCTTCCTAAGTAGCTTGGAATGAGCAGTTTCTCTCTCATTTCACCGCATTTAGTTTTTCCGCTGGCATTTTTGTAAATTTCAACTAACCTTTTTTGTTTCCTTCGCTCCTTGAGGCTTTCCCACTTTAGCTCCCCTAACATTGCTGTCACGCTATCCTTCCTGCCGTATCTTCCTAGTATGAACCTTGCAGCCTTTCTCTGCACCACATCTATTTTGTCCACTAATCCTTTCTGGTATGGGTCCCATATATTAGACCCATATTCGAGCATTGGTCTCACTAGTGAAAAATATGCCTTCTCTTTCACTTTTCTATTGCTATTTCTAAGCGTTCTTCTTACAAAGTTGAGTTGTTTGTGAGCTTTGGCTACCATTCTTTCTATATGAGTGTTCCATTTTAAATCTTTCAAGAATATTAATCCCAAATATTTAGTACTTTTCTCTGTTTCTAAAATACTCCCCCCTATGTTATAACCGTACGTAATGCCCCTTTTCTTGAAATTTACCACACAGCACTTAGTAGTATTAACTTTCAGTTTATTTTGCGTTATCCAGGAAGATAACATATTTAAGTCATTTTGTAGAGCTGCACAGTCGTTATTGTCCCTAACTGCTCTATAAATTACGCAGTCATCAGCAAATAATCTAATTCTGGAGCATATCTTGCTCGTGATATCACTAATATAAATCAAAAATAAGAGCGGCCCGAGGACACTACCCTGTGGTACACCTGAAGTAATTTTTACTTCCTTGGAATAAGCTCCCCCTATTCTTACTCTTTGCGTCCTCCCACGGAGGAAGGCCTTTATCCAACGCGCTATTCTAGGGTCTATGGTCATATTATCAATTTTAGTCAGCAATATTTCGTAGCAAACTACATCAAAAGCCTTTGAAAAGTCAACAAAAACAGCATCAATTTGTTGTCCATCATCATATGCTTAGCGTTTTTCCAGTCATCGGGTATTTCTCCGTTGTTTAGAGATATAATGAATATCCGCTGTAAATATGGCACTATCGCCTTTCTGGCTATTTTCAATAATTCTCCCCGTATACCATCAGGGCCACTTGACTTTCTGTTTTTAATTTTCGAAACCCTTTTTAATATGTCATTGTACCCAACATGAAATGCCGAAAACGCATAATCCCTCTGATTCGATTCTCCAATGTTATCTATGGTATTTAATGCATTTACTAAGTATGTACTTTCAAAATATGCTCTCGTCTCCTCAGCCTTTTCCCCTTCATCCATCAACGCAATGCCATCCAAGCGTACTAGGAAATTTATCTCCTCTTTACCGGGTTTCCTTTTTCTTATGAACTTATAAAATGAACTTCTACTATTATCCACCAGTAAATTTTCTATAAAATTACTCTGCGCTTTTCTTTTCTCTTTGTGCAACTTCTTTAAAAGTGTTTGATATTTCAGCTTATAACTATCCCCGTTATGCCTATTCCGATAAACTGCGCGTATTTTTCTTTTTAATTTCCTAATTTGAGCTTTGTAATATTCAGGGTCAGTGTTTCCCTTCAGACATTTGCTGGGGACGTATTTCTTTACACCTATATCAAGAATAATTTTAAAATTCTCTCCCAAATTTTGTTAACTGCGACTCCTTTATTGGACCAGTCTGCAAATGCATTGAATAGATATGTCTGTAAGCCTTCCACATTTGCCTTATGGAATTGTTCGATAAAAATTTTTTGGTCCCCCCTCCTTTGCTTTTCCCCCCATTCAGCATTTAGAACTATGGCGGAATGATCACTGATTCCATCGAGTATCTCATAACTTGTTATTAGGTCAAGCGGCTTAACTAGGTATAATCTATCAAATTCCCCTCCCTCGTTGGACTCTTTACCACCTGTGTAAAGCCTCCTTCCCTTATTAACCTATTAACATGGGATTGAGCCTTCCCTCCTTCCTCTTCCCCAGTCCAGTCAACCTCCGGTAAATTTAAATCACTCGCTAATATAGTCTTTTTATCTTCTTCTCTGCCCTCACACGTAATAGTAGCTATCCTTCCCATCATATCAAGGTCACCACTTGGTGGTCTATATGCCCCGATCACTCTGAGTCTAATCTTACTTTTGGGGTCAATAACCATTACTCCCATTATTTCGTACATATCATCGGTACATAGCAAATAACTATCAAGTCTCTTCGATACACAAATAAATACTCCTCCTCCCCTCCCATCCCTAACCCTTCTATAAGTTTTGAAAACTTGGGGGAATATTTCTTCTGAATGTATATCTTTGTTCAGCCACGACTCCGTCCCTACAATGACATCTGGTTCAGTCATTTCGATTAGTGTCTGAAACGCAAGTTTTTTATTTAGAACACTTTGGCAGTTTACCTGAAGGAATTTAAGAGCATTACCTGTGATGATGGTATTAACATCCTTTCTCCCACCTCTTCTTCTCCTTACCGTTCACAATTGGAAAGTTTGTTTGTCACATCTTGAATAACGTCTCTAGACCCTTCTTTTCCCTCAAACATTCCCCCGTAATTACACCTGTCCTTTAGTCCACCTCCATTGACGCCTTCTAGTTTCCCTGCATATGAGAAAATACCACATCTCTGAGCAGCTTCTATTGAGATGCTGGCCGTCCCTTCCCAAATCATTACCACTGATCCAACAATTAGGGTCCACATAATATAAGCCTTTAGTCTGACACACCCATTCTATTCCATCATTAATATTAGTCTATCCTATCCACTGACCAGTCTCTTCTTCTAAGTATACCGTTGACCACCACTTTTGCCCCAACAAACTTTTTCTTAGCGACAGTACACATGTCCCATATGAGGCTGATAGCATGGTCATCCGCTGGTACCCTCTTAACGTCATTTTTCCCACGTGGATGACCACGACTTCCTCTTTCCTCTCGCCGCTCAGCATTTCCAATTTCTTTTCCATATGTTCCACTCTCATTCCTGGGATACAATCCACAGCAATTCCTTCTCTCTTTGGAAATTCCCCTGCGAAATGCACCATGGAGTCACCCATTATTCTTGCCCTCGGGGTCTGGTTTCTTATCTGTGCCCCCCTGCTGCGATGCTCTTCCAGCTCTGCCTCTTGTTCCTTTCTCTCACCCTCACCCGTTTTCCTGGAATTTCACCCTTCACTAATCCTAGCGTGGGTGCAACTGACCTTGGCTTGCCTGTGTTCTTCTCCGGGCTAGCCACCTTCTCCATCTCCACAAGATTGTTTCTCTCTTCTATCACTTCCCCGTCATTTCTGCCTTCTGTCCTTTCTCCTCTTCTCTTTTTCGTCTGCCCCCTCTGCCGTGTACTCCCAGCTAACCTTCTCAACTCCTCATTATCAGTGGTGATTTCGATGATTCTCCTCATTGCCTCCTCCAACTCTGCCTGCAGCTTCTTAACTTCTTCCTCCCTCTCCATCAATGTCCTCTGGTCTTTCTGGGTTCCGCAGTCTGCGCACTTCCAATGCTCCTTCACACAATCCTCGAGCTTACTTTTGGTACATTTGAAATGGTACCAGGAATAGCATGTTTCGCACTTAACACCATTTTTCAACTTCTTTCGGCAAACGGTGCATTTCACTTCAACCGCTTCACCCTTTCCCATCTCGCCCTAGAGTTAACTCCCTTACGGTCACTTTCTCTTCACCCACAGAGCAAATCGCGGACACATCTATCCTCCGCGACTGCCCAGAACAGAATGGGTAAGCTTTTAATAGAAATCAGAGGCTTATATTTCAATGCCTTTAATGTTAAACTATGCCTAATGAAGGAAATCCGATATTGTAATAATCCCCATTTTTGGGGCTGTTTTGCCCCAGTATTCCTCCATATGAGAACAAAAATGATGAGGCAGTTCCATATGACCTAGAGACTTGAAATTTGGTCTGATTATAAAAATTTCATTGCAACCGAAGATAAAATAAAACACTGCGAAAATTTCAAATTTTAAGGGCGGTTTTGCCCTATATACGACCCATACCAGTGTGAAAATTATACGGCAATTCTTAATGAGATACAAACATGAAATTTGGCAGAATTATGGGTTTTTAGTTACAACAGAAAGAAGAAATCCGATATCGTAAAAATTCAAAATCTTAGCGACTGTATTGCCACATAATTGTCCTATGCGACGAATAAAATTATAATGCACTTCTAAATGAGCTACAAAGTTGAAATTTGATACGGCTATATGATTTTGTACAAAATTGATTAGGAATAATTTGTTTTGCCCCATACGAGGATTAAAATTATAAGGCACTTCTAAATGAGCTACAAACTTGAAATTTGACACGGTTATATGTTTTTGTACATAATTGATTGGGAATAATTCGAAATTGTATAAATGCTAATATTTAAAAATGCTTGCAGAATGCAAGCATGTATCAACTAGTATAAAATATTCCTACCTTTTATAGAATGCATCAATCATTGAATTGTTTGCACTGGAGGCTAACGTAGTTGCCACTATATCTGCACATCGAAGAACATTTCTCTCAGCCATTACTTCCAAGTTTCTCTTATCTTTATTAGATAAATTACTGTTGTTGTTTACCTGAAAATAATAAATTCACAAGTGAGGGAAGAATAACTGAAGAGCAAATTACAAAAGGCGCTTTTTCTTATTTCACATCAGTATTTCATCTATGGAAATGTTCATGTCCCAAGCTCCCATCTTAATTTTAACTTAAATGCAAATTTATAATGACCTGCACTGATTTTACACTTTTCTTATGGGGAGAAGTGAAAGATAGAGGTTGTAAAAAGAATTTGAGTACCCTCAGCAGATAATCCTAGATCTACCAAATTGATATCATGTCTAGCCCTTGCGTAGACCACCCTATTATAAAAATTTGGCTTCTCCACGTCACAGGATTTCAGAGATACATATTGCCTGAAGAGATGGACAGACAGACAAACCGAATACAGAGCAACTTTTTTTCTAAAAAGCACTAAAAATGATTAACTGAAACATAAATGGCTGTAGTCGCAAAAAATATTTAGGAAAAAGATTTTGAGCAACTATCCAATTAGAAGCACAGATCCTCATAAATTATTGCAGAATTTTTGGACTAAGTAAGGTGTTGGCATACATTTACATGAAAGAAATAATGAGAGAAAGGAAATTTTTGATAAAGTTAGAGTCAAATGCAAAAAGAGATACTAGTGATGTAGGTGATAAATCATTTCTTTTAAACTAGATGGCTGAACATGAAACCTCCATGTAACGAAATTGGCAGGAACAAAAAAAGGGGGTGTTCGGCAGACGGTTATGGAGGGTTGCATAAACAAAGGGGGCAGGCCAGCCCGGTGCGAGTAAGCTAGGCTTAATCATGGGTCTCATCTGATCAAGCGAACTATTTTTAATTTGATCCCAATGTGCAAGAATCGTTGACAGTGTGGAAGTATGAGCCCCAAATCTCTTCACTACTTGTCTTCTTTTCTCCTTGGTCTACTGATTGCAACATTTTTAGTTTTGTTTCAGTAGATGCCGACATTTTTTAATGAAATCTGCCATTCCCCTTGAAAATGTGAATATAATTTATTATTATTAACTATAACTTCGATGAGGTTATAGAGAAATTCATTGGAAAATTGCTAGCAGAATTACCTTATACTAATGTACACTAAAGCAGGCATAATAAATTCAACGGAAAAATGAAAAGCTCCACAAAGAAAATCTACAAGTTTTCAGATTCGCAAGCTGTCACTAAATCCAATGACAATTCTTGAACTAATAATTTGTGAATGCATAGGAAAGAGAGAGGGGAGGGTAAGGAGAAGGAAAAGCGATGAAAAAATCCCCATTTGGTTATCTACTGTAGCAAAAAGCAACACTTTGTTGGACTCCATCCTCCCCTTTGTATCACGAAATTTGTGAGCAGTCTCAAACTTACTGCACCCCCATTCGCTCAAGAATCCCTGCTGGGCCCCCACCCACCCAACCTATGTAATATAGCGCCACACTAGGTGTTCAATGTGTTTTGAAACATTTCGGTACTTTAATTGCAACATCACAATACAGTAATACCCTGCTATACGTCGGAAATGCATTCCTGAAAAATGCGACTTATAATGAAACAACGTATTGCGAATCATAGATTACCATAAGAACTATGATAAAAGTTAGGGGTTACGTTCCTGGAGGATATTTTGTGACAAATTTGTTTTCCAAATAATAAATATCAATACAGTACATTGGACATACTATGTTACCACTATGTGTTTACCACTCATTGCTACTAGGGTTTAATATAATTTAATCATAACAATGAGTAACGAATTGCAATAATAAATTCAGAAATCACCGAAAATAATTATCTATAGCGTGATGGAGCGCAAAAATTGTTTCTTTACTTACATGTACACTGATACGCACTTTAGAGTACCGTATTTATGCGAATCTAATGCGCCATCGAATCTAATGCGCACCTCAATTTTCAAAACCTTGAAACCAAAAAAAGTATTCGCTGGTGAATGTAATGCGCATCGGCAAAAAGTGCACTCTTTACAACAATGAGTTTTTATTACGAATTCAATTTTACAAAAAAATACTATTCTTTGATAAACTTATTAGTTCTTATACACTAACGAGAAAAAAAGCACAAAAACATGCAACTCTTGAATTCAATTTTACAAAAAAGCACTATTCTTTGATAAACTTTTACTAATACACTAACGAGAAAAAAAATAAGAACACGCAACTCTTGAATTCAATTATACAAAAAAACGCTATTCTTTGATAAATTTTTACTAATACACTAACGAGAAAAAAAAACTAAAACACGCAACTCTTGAAGAAACAAGTGAAAATGAAAACAAGGACAATACACAGACATTAATAATAGATTTTAATCAAATAAATATTTTCTTTTATATCGTAAAATTTCAAGTGTATATACTGTTCTTTGGTGTTTCAATTAAAATACAGCACTAGATGACAGACTAGAACTTATCTTCAGCACTGCTCTCATGATTGGAAAACTCGTCTACGTCCGTGTCAGATTCATTGCCGCTTTCCCCATCATCCTCGGCCTTGCTCCAGGGCACGTCGTCTTCCCCGTCACCCTCGGTGTTGGTCCAGAGCACGTCATCTTCGCTGCCGTCAAGTTCATTTGAAATGCAGTACTTTTTAAAGGATTTTTCAATCATTAGTGCTGGGATGCGTTTCCAGGCAACTGATATCCAGTGCGCAACAACATGGGGTGCAGCACGCTTAATTTTTCCTGTCGGTGTCAGTTCCTTGTTCGGCTCACAAAGCCATTTCTCATACTGCTCCTGGACATAAGTTTTGAAGGGTCGGTTCACACTAAAATCTAGGGGCTGTAAAACAGAAGTCATCCCTCCCGGAATGACGACAAGTTCGCTGTTCAGGCCGCATATTTTCTTCTTGACTTCATCAGTCAAGTGACCCCGAAATGCATCCAGACAAAGCATCGACGGCAGATTGAGAAGGGCACCGGGACGGCGTCCATATACATTTTTGAGCCAGTCGAGCATTAGAGATTCTGTCATCCATCCCTTCTCTTGGCTTCGGACTATGACGTCATGAGGAAAAAGCTTTTCATTCGCACTGGTCTTGGGGGATGTTTTTCTTTTGAATATTAAAAACGGTGGAAGTTTGCGCCCATCTGCGGTGATAGCCAGCATTACAGTTACTCGCTGCTTCTCGTATCCTGATGTTTTTATGGGAACTTCTTTCGCCCCTTTCTCTGCTATGGTGTAGTTACGCGGCATATCGAACCAGATTGGTATCTCGTCCGCGTTACCGATCTGCCCCATCAAAAAGTTGCCCCTCTTCCGGAGCTTGATCACGTACCGCTGGAATGCTCCAAGTTTTTCTTTAAAATCTGCCGGGAGCTTCTGGCATATCGTTGTGCGTCGTCATAAAGATAGCCCCATGCGCTTCATAAAGCGATCCACCCATCCACGGCTGGCCTTAAACACTTGCCTTGGAATATTGAGGGCTGCAGCCACCTCACTAGCTTTACTCCCTATTGAGTCACTTGTCACAGGTAGACCATTCTTCCTCCTTTCCCATACGAATTTCAGAACTTCTTGGTCTACGTCAGGGTGTCTTTCTTTCCGAGGGCCGGTGAATTTCTTCCTCGCCACGGTAGTAGCAAATATTGCTAATTTATGTTGCCGCCACAAGCGGATGTTGCTCTCTGCTATGCTGAATTGTCTTGCAGCCTGCCTATTCCCATGTATTTCTGCATGGAGAATAACTTTCCGTTTGAATCTAGCTTTATATGATACCCTTTGCTTTTTGTCTTCCATCTCGAGAACAATAAGACACTCTTTCTTATTTCGTTACTCATAACAGTGGCTGGAAAATACCGCAATTTTATTCCTCAAAACTAGAGATGACAAATGACGAGGTAACCCGAACGAAGCCGAAGAAGGCTGTTACAGCCATACTACGCGACTGTTAGTTAAAATACCGTATTACGAATAACTCAGTAGCTGTAGTGTTATCTCCTCGTCTGTAGGGCAAAATTACGACTTATCATCTTCTCTCGTCACTTAAAGCCTTTTCGTTTCTATTTTTAATGGAAACTCATTAGCCTATGCGAGCTTCAGAGGGGGTCAGTTCAATAGACGGATGCGCGGCTATGACGTCGCAGCCTGGTCGCAGCTAGGCCTATACAGAGCAGCGCGAGCAAACGGTCTGCCCATTGCTTGCGTGTTACGAGTTGCTTGTTCCATGTGAAGATGTTCTTTGTCACTGGACACTATCTCCATGCTTGTGAATTCGCTTCGTATTAGTAGCTTCCATGTTGTTTCTTTTTTATATATACATATATATATATATATGTATATATATAATTGGCTTTCGGCATTTTAAAACCATGCAGCCAGCTTCTACCGATACGTTAAATGATTTTTATTTATACTGAAACGAGATATGCAGTGAGTTCTGATATTAAAACTACCGTGCGTGATGAAATGGGCATCCATGTAAGAGGTTGAATTCGAACAGGCAGCCGAACTAGAGATCCAGTTGTGCCTTTGAGCTATGCCGCGCTGGCAGACCGGCCGGCTTTCCTTATTAAATTGGCGTGTTTTCATTGTAGTGATTCCGTTCTTGTCATGACAAAAGATGACCGGAGAGTTTTCGCGGTCTTTGATCAAGACGTGGTTACGTTACGGATTGGTTATCACTCGAGTCGTGAATTTCGTAACCAGAGTTCAGGCTTGGTCTCACGTTTTGGTCACGGATAGCGTTTTACCAAGCTTAAGGACAGTTATAACAAGTCATAACCAGATTATGACCCGAATTCACCAATTTTGCCCCGAGTTTGAGGATGTGTTCTCTATAAGAAATTATTAGACCCGTTTTCGATACTTTCATTGAATGGCTCACAGGTATTGAGTTATTTAACTTTGAACGCCATTCCACTAATTGCTCTGGATTGCGTGGCCTTGTCATAAGGCGAAGTAGCGTAGTGGTAGAGCGTCTACTTTGTTTCTTGGTTTTTATCCATTCTTTTAGTTACAAAAGTAAATTCCTCTCTTTACTTGTTTGTTTACGTGCTCGCCTGTGTCATTCACCCTCGCGATGTTTACTATTTTGATATGACCAAAGAAAAAAAGCAGACCCAGCAGGACTCGATCATCCCATCTGCAGAATGACAGGCAGACGCTCTACCACTACGCTACTTCGCCTTATGACAAGGTCTCTCAATCCAGAGCAATTAGTGGAATAGTGTTCAAAGTTAAACGTTAAATAACTTAATACCTGTGAGCCATTAAGCGAAAATACTGAACACGGGTCTAATAGTGTCTTATAGAGAACCAATCCTCAAATTCTGGGCGAAATCGATGAGCACCACTACGTAGCCTCCCCTTTTCCGTAGAGTAGCATTTGTAAGCTGAACGAAAGACACCGACGCGACGAGGATACATTAGAGGGGGCAGTACTAGCGAGGATGCACTACAGCGTGATCAGCGGTGTTTTTCAAGTTTGCAATCGAATCTAATGCGCCATCAAATCTAATGCGCACCCTAATTTTCGCGACGTAATTTGGCCAAAAAAGGTGCGCATTACATTCGAGTAAATACGGTACTTTTCAAGCAGATTTCACAATCCAAAGTATATCCAATATCTCATGAGATATCAATGCAAACGTAAACTGGGATGAAAGAACACACAAAATGTTAGACACAACTGTTCACAAAGCTCTCTTATAGCTGTCGCTCAGAAATAGGTTTTTACACATCGTCATTAAAATTGGGACAGTCCCTTTTATCCCCTGTGTATCTTGTGAACCAACTAACCCATCACGATCTCTTAAACACATGGCCAGCAAATCACTAAATCCATTGAAATTCAACGGGAAATTCTGCTAGTAATAAATAATGATAAGATCATTAATTAATTACCTTGGCTGTCCTTGCATCATTCAATTTCTGAAGGTATTCATTCAACTTTGCTTCAACATTTTTCTGGCTATTGACATCTTTGCGACTTTTTACAGACTCCAAAGCAAGCATTGTGGAGTTTACTTTGGCTTCAATTGTACTTATCTGAAATAAAAATAAAATTCCACAGTCATAACAAAATTCAAATCAGGAATAACAAGAAATAAAATGAACTGTTTATTTAAATAAGATATCACTTAAAACATTAATGCTAAGTATATTAATTTACATTAATAGAATTATTCCTTCATAATATTTTGCTTTGTAATACAAACAAATTCAAACAATACTCAAGAATAACTACATCGATTTAAGATAAGAATTTCTATGTAATACAAGAATGAACCAATTTCCTTTGAAATAATAAATCACAAACATGTTGAATTGACTAATGTTCATTATGAGATTTTTAGTAATGCTATTTTAAAACCAATTTTCCCTATAGCCCTGCCCTCTAATCCCACTCAGTTGCCAAATTTGTTGTGATTATGTTGATATTGTTGTGTAAATGAAATTATGATGCTCAGTTGTAAATTTCATGCTGAATCAGATAATGCATAGTTTAATTTTTCTAAAAATTTGAGAAAATCGTTAAAGTTAGATAAAATAAAAATTTCTGCAATCGAAGTTTCCTACCTCTCTTTAACACTAGAATTACTGAAGTTAGTTGCCTGCCTAAAATTACAGCATTTTGACCCCTAATTTTATAAAAATATTTGGCTGAATATAATATGCTAATTTAATTAAATAGCATTCTATATGTCAAAAAATTATCTTTAATGACATAATTTAATAATTTTTGTTTGGTTTTACAATGATTTTTTTTAAATAAAAAAATTAAATTCATTCATGTTCACTTGTTAACATCTTTGGTCATACAGTCTACACAAATGGTCAAATGTTTCCCTGTACACATTCTGCATGCAAATTTCTTGCAAATAGCACACGTGTCAATTGTTTGATTACCATTGCACTTCCGAATTTGGCATTTGCAATGCTTTTTGCTTGAAGTTGGCTCTGACTCATCCACTTCAGACACATCAGGTGACATTAGTTTTGTGTGTCTTCATGTACTTCATTCTAAGTTCCTCGCAAAGTGTGACAATAAAGTCTCTTCTCGTCTGTTTTCTCCCTGTGATTTCTCTGTGCAATATCCAAGCATTTATTGCTGCCAAATCTAAGATATTGAATTATTGTGTCTTCTTTTGCATCCATGACCCCGTGCTCAACATGATGCATGCATGTGGTCTGTAGCACTTTGAGTCTGAAAAAATGTGGCAACATCATTATCTTTTTCTTCCTCAGAATGAACAACATTACCCGACTCTGATGCCAAATCGCTGGAATTTACTCAAGGTACATGGTCCTCATCTTCAGTCTTCTTCTTGACCACTGACAGCATCATCTGAATTATCATCCAGAGTATCATGTAGATATTTTAGAACCTCTTCATCTGTGATGCGTTGGCGTCGCAACATAACGTGTATGACTTGAGCAGGACAATATTATTACAATTACTATAATTCAATCTCGCAAACACAGAAAAAAATTAGTTATAAAGAACATTATTTGAAACAGTTCTGATCTATCTGCTCGCAAACAGCAAACTGAGCCATGATACAAAAACGCTCGTTATCGACAGGTTCATACATGTTAGTGGTCAAACTACAATGTTGCCGTTACATATTATTTTGCTGCTATGCACAATAAATTAGAGGTAACTGAATATTGTAAACACAACTGAATACATTTGAGTATTTTGTAAAGAACACTTTCAATGATTCGGCATGAAATAACATATGCTACACGTGATATACATCATTCCATAATTCTAGGTATGCATTCCTATATTTTCAGTTAGAAGAAAGATAAAGTGTGGAAACATAACATTTATGAAGTTTATGCATATCTAGGAAAAGTCAAAAAATACAATCATTTTCTCTGAAAAATTAAAGTTGCTACAACAGCAAAAAATTGTGAAAGGGTCAAATTGATCACTTCCATAATACTGGTGTTAAACAATGTCATATCTTGGCTTCTACCAATCCAATTGGGACAAATTTTTTAATATGTCTCTTGAAAGATTGCTTTTAACCATTACATAAATCATATATACCGTATTTACTTGTGTAACCCGCACACTCGTGTACCCTGTGCATCCGTTTTTGCGATGATTCAAAGGGAAAAAAATTACCGTATCTGCCCGAATACAAGCCGATGTTTTTGTCAAAATCTATCATGAAAAATTCACCCCTCAGCTTAAATGCGAGTCCGAGGAAAATTTGGGTTATGGTTCAATCTCGTAGTCACTCATAGATGGCAGCACGTCTCAAGATACCACTATATTTTTCGTAAAGTAAATATCTGACACGATGAATATTAATGAATAAATAATAATGGCTAGAATATTGAATTTAGCACTACCTGTGCTTTGTTACCGTTTAAGGCTGGGTTTTTCACATTATTTGAGAGGTCACGTGAATTGCAGACGATTACGCAAAATGCGTTGACGGCTTCTGATGCACAACTGTTTGAATATCGGTAAATAACGAGAGATCTGCTCTGAAGTTGTGAGCAACGGCTTGAACTGCAAAATTCAACTGATAACGAACAGTAAAACTTTACATGGAATGTGTATAACTTACGATTATGAGATTCTGGGGAAACAAAAACATCGACATGACGAATTACATTGTTGAAGGCATCCAGCTAAAACTAGCTGATTCCGTCAAATACTTAGGCGTTACTTTAATAAGCAACCTCTCATGGGATATGCACATACGAAATATATGCAGGAAGGCTAAACAGAAACTAGGATTCAACAAACGGATAGTAGGTAAAAGTAAGGAAAAAGTCAAAGAGACATGTTACTTATCGTTAGTAAGACCGCTATTAGAGTACGCATCGAGCATATGGGATCCGTACGAGAAAGGATCAATCTCAGAGATAGAAAGAGTGCAGCAAAAAGCCTCTAGATTCATCAAAAATTGTTACGATAGAAACAAAAGTGTTACAGGCTTGATACAAGGCTTAGGATGGGAATCACTAACTGAGCGCCAATCACACTCTAGGTTAAAACTTCTAGAAAGATTTAGAATGCATATATTCTCCAGCGATGTCTAAGAAATAATAAGAGTGCCAACTTATAATGGTAGAATGGACCATCCTCGTAAAATAAGAGAGGTAGCCTGTAAGACTGAGAGGTACAAAGGCTCGTTTTTCCCTAGAACGATAGCTGAGCAGAATAGAAGTTATGAAAAGAAATCAGCCGACGTAGAGTGACACTATTCATTATTATGCGCTTTCCCTTGGTGCTATTGCACCCCCTGCCACACACCATTGCGGTGGCTTGCAGGGTGAACTGTAGATATAGATATATAATTATAAAAATGCAATTTCTTAAGGTAATGTAAATGCTAATTTCATTGGAAATAGACTTGGACGAAAAATTATCTTGGTGAGACCGCTATTACTATATTTGGCCTTTGTGAAAATGAATGAAATTATTGTCACTGAATATGGAATATTATTCAACAATGCAAAATTATTAATTGGAGTAATATTTCTAAATGTCAACAACTAAGCCATGTCCCACTTTTCTTGGATCGCATATAATGTATTCTAAGCCATGCATGAATGCCCGGCACACTTCAGCATAAAATCTACGAAATTTACATTTTTACCAAAAAATGGTGGAAATTTTTGGGGGGTTGGCTTAAATCCGGGGTCGGCTTCTGTTCGGGCAGATACGGTAATTTGAGCTGGAATAAGGTTTTTTTAAATCATCGATTCCCACTCCATGAAACAAGTTCCCTCCTACATGATGCAATTTATTGGGTGATCTCTTTATGCCAATACTAGCAGAAATATCCTCCTCAATAGTCCTCTTTTGTTAACCCCTTAACTGGTTTGTTGTAATATTATGCAACTTCGTCCCCACTTCAGTTTTTGATGTAATATTATGCACCGATGCAAAGCATCACGTATTTTTTGTTCATCTATGAACGAGAACTTCCCTACGCAGATGGAAGTTTTTTTGTGTATCGTCTCGTGAGTAAATATTGGAAGGTTAAGAAAAAACAAGTCCAAACACTTGAGATGGTGATTTCCATCTTACTTTCGAACAATGAAATCTTTCATTCGTAATAAAATTTCACCACTCTGAATCCCTTGAAGTGGATGAGGGAAAATGACCAAACATGCACCTGCTTATTCTCCAGCCGACAAAACCTCAGTAGTCATCAAACTATAGTTATCAGTTATTCGGTGTATTCTTTCTGCACAGTCAGACGGATGGACAGACAAAATGAATACATAAGCGATTTGTAAAAAAAATCGCTAATAAGTATGAGGTAACTAAGTTATGCCACTCTATTCTCTTTGACAGCAGTCTTCCTCACTCCTTAGGGCAGAGATGGCAAATATGTGGCACATGTACCAGAAATGACAAGCAGGAGATTTTACTTGGCATGTGTAAGCTTGTATTTTCTGTATAAAACATGAAGTTTCTTAGAGAAAGAGTAAACTAGTGTCACGTGAAAAAAATTCTGATGGTTCACAGTACTTTCTTGGCACACGACTCATAAATCATTTGCCATCTCTGCCTTAGGGTAATATCTTTTCTCACTCCAGACAGATTAGCTCTCCCTAACAAAGCTCTATCTTACCTTCATGCTTTACTCCTATTCTTGCAATAATACATAACAAAAGATTATGATCTTTATGGTAAGGCATCTTTAAAATAAGAAAATTTTAATTTAATTTACTACTAGATGAAATCATAATACACTTACCTGCAGATCTAAACTATCTGCATCAGCATTGTTAGAATTGCTGTTAATCTCTTTTGTTGTTAATTCCTGCAGAGAGATATCACGAACAGCAGGATTCATAGCCTCTAATCTGCCGACTCGAACTAAGCGAAATCTGTTTTCCTCTGATGAAAATAAAGATTCATACAAATGAGTTCATAGCATTCAAAATTTTACATATCCTTATGTTACATAACAATGAAATATTATGACTAACTTTCCAAAGTAGTGCGAATTGCAAGAAGCTTGATAACTAGGTTATCAATAGCTGCGTTGGATGGTGCACATAAGAGAATCCTTGGTGTTTTGTTGTCTCTTCTTTTCTGAAGCAATGTTTTTGTGCCAAATGCAAAAAGTTCCATTAATAGTGATACAATCACTTTTGTCTTACCAGTTCCTTGAAAGCAGACAAAAAAGAAAAAATTAACTATGTTCAAAGAAACAACATAAAAGCTATATTTTCATATATAACTACAGTGTAAAACATAAGTTTTAATTTCTCTGTGCACTTACACTGTCCACATTAAAACTACTGCAAAAGCTTCTATATGCTGTAAGTTTTCCCAAAATACAATTAAAGCAAATGGTTGATTAATTTTGTCAATCTGATATTTACCGGATTAAACTACCATATATACCTGAATATAAGACAAGGTTTTGTTCCAATTTTTATAACCGAAAAATCGCTAGTCATCTTATAATCGCGTGGTGCGTAATAGTTTGACTAACAGAGGAACCGAATGCAGAGTATAATCGAAATATTCGATTCTTAAGATCAATCGAAACAATCGATTATTAAAAGTAGTAGTAGAAATTGAATCGATTCAAATGTATTTGAATACAAATACTCTTTTGAATTTTATCCTATATATTATGCGCGTAGTGAAGCTGCGTGCATCCGTGAGTATGAAGTTTCGCGTAATTATATCAGCATATATTTCGAGAACCGTTCGTCGTAAAAGATATGCGGTAAACAGCGCTTTGTTTTTACTGGCTATGGAAAAACATTTTCGTTTGCTAAAGTGTCCCGGGTTCGAATCCAGGAGACAATTATATTTTCCCATAAGTTTACATGGGATTTTTGATTTTTCAGGGTGCAAGGATATATGATATAGGAGGATACAAATTATGAGGCACTTCCAGATGAGCTAGAAACTTGAAATTTGCCAAGTAGGCAGGTCTTGTGTCAAAACCGACTAGAAAAATCAAAAATTACAAAAATGTTTCTTGTTTAGGCTGTTTAAAAATTCTTAAGTTTAAACAAATATTTCATTGTTTACGTATTTATAAATGTGTTACAATGATGAAATTTTTTCTAACGTTGGAATTTGCTAAATAACCAAAACAGGATAATAGAAATTTATATGTTTATTTATTTGGCCATTAAAAATTCATAAAAGTTAAACAAATTGACTAATGTTTAAGTACTTTCAGTCTAGCTAGGGAGATGAAAATTTTCAGCAAGATGAGAATAGCGTTCCATTGGCACTTAACATTGAAAATTACAATGAAGTATATTTCCGTGGCCGTTAAAAAATAATAAAATTTAAACAATTAAATATATATACCGTATCTGCCCGAATAGAAGCCGACCCCGGATTTAAGCCGGTCCCCCAAAAATTTCCACAATTTTCTGGCAAAAACGTAAATTTCGTAGATTTAATGCTGAAGTGTGCCGTGCATTCATGCACATCTTAGAATACATTATTCGAGATCGAAGAAATGTGGGGGAAATGGTTTAGTTGTTGACATTTTGAAATATTACTCCAATTAATAATTTTGCATTGCTGAATTATGTTCACATTCAATGACAATAATTTCATTCAACTTCATTTTCACAAAAGGTCAAATATAGTAACAGCGATCTTGCCAAGATATTTTTTCATTCAAGTCTATTTCCAATGAAATTAGCATTTACGATGCCTTAAGAAATTGCATTTTTATAATTATACACGGTCCATGTAAAGTTTTACCGAAATTCAAACAGTTGAGCATTCAAAGCCATCAACTGATTTTGCGTAATCGTCTATTTACGCAAGTGATCTCGCCAAGATATTTTTTCATCCAAGTTTATTTCCAATGAAATTAGCATATACATTGCCTTAAGAAACTGCATTTTTATAATTATTCACATTGCATGTAAAGCTGTACCGAAATTCAAACAATTGAGCGTTCAAAGCCGTCAACGTATTTTGCGTAAACGTCAATTTACGCAAGCGATCTTGCCAAGATATTTTTTCATCCAAGTCTATTTCCAATGAAATTAGCATATACATTGCCTTAAGAAACTGCATTTTTATAATTATACATGTTCCATGTAAAGTTTTACCGAAATTCAAACAGTTGAGCATTCAAAGCCGTCAACGCATTTTGCGTAATTGTCAATTTACGCAAGTGATCTCGCCAAGATATTTTTTCATCCAAGTCTATTTCCAATGAAATTAGCATATACATTGCCTTAAGAAACTGCATTTTTATAATTATACATGTTCCATGTAAAGTTTTACCAAAATTCAAACAGTTGAGCATTCAAGCCGTCAACGCATTTTGCGTAATCGTCAATTTACGCAAGTGATCTCGCCAAGATATTTTTATATATATTCATCGTAGGTCAAATATTTACTTTACAAAAAATATAGTACTATCATTTGCACGCAAAGGCAATGAGAGACTTTGAGATTTAACCATAACCCAAATTTTCCTCAGACTCGCATTTAAGCCGATGGGTGATTTTTTCATGATAAATTTTAACAGAAAACATCGGCTTGTATTCGGGCAGATACGGTAAATGCATTTCTAAAGGGTGCTACATCAATAAAATTTGGCAAAAATGTTCCATTTGTAACAAATATTGGAAAAATATACAATTCTTATAATTATAAATTTTAGAGGTTGTCTTTACCCCAATATTATCCAAAGACAAAAGCCTGTAAATCGATACAGAGGTGCAAACTTTTGTGTTTTAAAATTATTCGTCGGCTCCTGTTCTGTATATTAAGGTGAGATGAAATGCTTGCAGAATGCAAGCACCTATTACTAGTAAATAATAATTCTGTTCTGCCATAAACTTCTGCATAAAACATTAGTTTCTATAGAGCGTTCCATCTTTAAGTTTCAGTATTGGGTAAATGGCGTGCGGTGTTGCCACATCTCACTACCCTAACGCCAGCAAAAGTCTGGTAATTTAAAATTTTCTTTATGTCACTTATTAAGTAAATGCTATTGTTACAATTTTTGCCTTAATACATGATTTTCTAAACCAAAACAAAAATACTGCGTAGTAAAATTTCTCTCACTACGTACTGCAAGCGTGTTGCACACGTGGCTGCTATAGTGCCTCAAACACTCTGGCGGTCGCAAAACCCTCATAAAAGTGAAAAAAGGAGCTTAAAAGAATAGAATCCCTTTGAAGTGCCCTTGTTTTCCCTATTCGCTCAGATTTATTTTTTCAGTGCTACCATTCAATTGCCTAAATCAGTCTTAGGTAGTCCTTTATCTTGTGATGTAAAGTTACCTACCCTTGTAAAAATGTCCAAATAGTAGAAAAATTAAAAAACATTTTTAATGTTTTATAATTAGAAAAATCACTCATGATAAAAGTGTGATAATTTCTGAACAAATAATTAATTAAAGAAAAAATAGAAATTTTATAAATTTACAAATGGCGTAAGTTCGTTAATATTGTAAAATATCCATTAACAACTTCACAGAACATCATATCATAACAAATAGATCAAGAAAAAGTCAAATTAAAATTATTTGAAAGAAAGGAATAATTTACCACCAGCTGAAAGATAAGAAAAATTAATTCTCCAGTTAAGGGGTTAAATGTCCTTCAACTTGTGGGATTAGTTTGATTTAAATGTCTTACGTGATTGAGGGGTTTATTATGTTAAATAACATTTCCGTAACAACAGCAAGGTATATTATGCTGTAAACTGCCTAAAAATTAAAAATATATTTTCCCAATCAAAAATTATTTCATTTGAAAGTCTATTGAAATCATAAATAAATAGTACATATTTAAAAAAATGCAGTTTACATTGTAAATAATAAATTAGCATGAAGTTGCCATTTGCATTTTTATGCATACCTCGATAAATATTTCGTTTAGAGAAAAATGTATAGAATAAAAGTTGTAGGGCGTTTTAAAATAGGTACTCATTTTATGTTCTAAGTTAATTTGCAGAAAAAGCACCCAAACGATGTAAATTGGTATTTAACAAAATTGTAGCATAGTTAATTGGATAAATGTAAGTTCGGAGGTACACTGCGTTCACATCTTATTTTTGGATTAACTTCCTGCATATACTAAGATTAGATGTAATGTGATCAGAGGAAAATAGTTAAGCATGTTTGTACGAGAATAATTGCTCACAAAATCCCTAATTAAAAACAAGAACTGGTTTATTTTATGCTGATCACTATACATGATGGAAATTAAGTTGCAATCGAGAAAATTTTTACCTGCCCAACATTACAAATTCATTTGCTTCTTTTTTAATCTTGTAAATTGTCCTCTTGAGACACACCACATAGCTTGCTCGTCCTACTAACAGCAGATGACAGGCTTTCATTAGACTCATTGAGGCAACTACTAAGAACATTCAATATTGTTTGTTTTTCCGAATTCACCTTGCTTTCTTTTCCTCATTGAGACATCCATTTTCTCACAAAAAGCACAATATCAATATGAAGATACGTTCGGGGATAATCAACATATGATGTACGACACAATATTTTTAAAAAGGGGCACTATAAACATAAAACCTGTAAACACAACGTATCTCTACATTTGAACCGTATTACACACTTCAGTTTGAAAACGTTTTGAAGAATCGTTAAAACAACTAATTTGCAATACACAATAAAAATGTCAAAATTTGTAAGTACTTTCCCGCAAACTTATGAGCAGACAAAATGACGAAAGCACAAGATAGTCCAACTGCTGAGTCGTAACTGAAGGAAGAGCGGGCGAGGGATCGACTGCAATAAAACTTTCGCATTGTTCACCCTCTCCTTAGCGACCCAACCCCACATCTGGGTGCACCACAAATAACTTCAAACATTTACCTACAACTTTCTCGCTTAGACCATGAAAGCATCTTTAAAAATAAAAAAGTTTCTCACAGACAAACTTTTTCAAGTCAGGCTGGAATACGCAAAATGAACTTTTATAATTAAATGCAGAAAACAAATATTTAAAATCAATTTATTAAACTTTCAGTAGCACTATTACGATCCTTAAAAATTCCTGAACCTAATGCAAAAACCTGCATTAAATTATTTTAAAACAGAACGTATATAAATCATCGACTGAAACAAATGTGACCGTAAAATGTCCATTTCAGGTCAAATATTGTTTATCGCATTTTGTATAAAATATAATTTTTAGTTTTCATTTAAAAGTATATCATCAGATTCTGCATTAAAAATAGTGCAATTAGAAATTTTGAATTTTTATTTTAATGCAACTTTAAATTATTAGTGAGATTTGGCAATCCCGGTGTCGTAGAGGAGGAGGGGGCGATTGGTTTTTTAAGTCTGCAGGAGAGGGGAGAAACGATGCCGTTTGAAACCATACTGAAACTTTAAGATGGAACGCTCTATAGACAATATTTAAAAGTGAAAGCAAAAAGTCACATCATTTCCTAAAATATGACATTCAAATAAAACAAAATTTTCCTTCATTATGAGATGTCAGAGGAAATCATCAACTGATTTGTGCAATTTAACCCTCTCAGTTAAGGGGCCAAGATCAGGTAAGACTGATTCTATCTAGCAGCCATCTTTTCAGTCCCAATTTTAGTCATCACTTGGGAAATATGAATCCCTTGTTTGTGTTGGGACAACTTATACTCTATGTACACTTTTCTCCCCTCACACACTAAGCTACTGAATTTGTAAACACTTAGAAAATGTTATTTTTCCAATGATAATCCTAAACTATGACAACGGTTGGGCTGAGTGAAGCCGTTACTGCAAAAGAAAAAGTGACTGAAGTTCTAGTGCTTCCAAATTATCAGATCTTTCATAAGAAAGGAAGAATTCAAGAAACGTGAGTTGGAAGAAGAAATTATAGAATCAAGAGTTGATTCTACAGCTACTGACAACCTACATAATGCCAACAGAAAAGAGGAGTAGAATGGAAAACTAAATACATTTCAAGGCAGGAAAAATTATCTAAACTACAGTAAAACCTCTATCTTATGAACCCCTATACAGCGAAGACTTCTGGATAACGAACAATTGCCGATGGCTCCACCAAACTCGTATATAAAATACCTAGCTACGACCTCTCTACTCCTGTATTACGAAAACTTCTGAACAACGAAGCAAAAAGATGCCACTTTTACTTGTATTTACCTCTTTTCAATGAAATTTCACTCACAAAATATTATTTTCAGTTCCATACTCGCAGAAAACGATTAAAAATACAGTGCACCACTTAGCGTCAAGCTTCCAACAAGCCAATCATAGCACTTCTTCTAGAATGATGACGTATTTCCTGTTTTTCCGGCATTCTCGTGCATTGCTCAAAATGGAAAATGAAAATGGAACGCTTGTTTTAATAGTGGAACAGAAATGCTTACAAAATGGAATGCTTGTTGTAAGGGATGGTATTTCTAAATGTCTGACAAAACAGAACAGTATCATTGGTGCATGTGACGAGCTGAAGCGGCATTCCGGTTCATTTCGAGCACTGCTCTCACGCCATTGACTGGTGTGTTCAAGATTGGAGGTGTAAAATTGAGATAAGGTGTTCCTGTGTGAGAAACAGGTGTTGAATATCAATTGCTCGAAGTATTTTAGTGGTTTATGGTAAACCATGACACTAACCTTCGGTTTTTCACTTACTAATCTTCATTTGTTGCTGTTCGAGTTAAGTTAGCAGTTGATGAGTAGAGAGTGGTTAAGAATTTTATTGAAAAATATTGATGACGTTAATAAAACAGTGTGTGTGGGTTGCAACCTTGAAGAATTCATGTAATAAAAAGTTGCAGAGGATGTTTTCGGATGAAATCTGCCAATCAATGCAAGAAAAATAATATCTTCGACTTGTAATTAGTGCTTACCACTGTCAAACATTGCAAATGTGGTCTTTTATTGCCATAAGCATTTTAATGATGTCATCGGCGCACAAAATCAATATGTCTGGCAGCAAAGCAAATTAAATCTTGCAGACACATTTTGAATATCGTCCACTTTTATGTGTTATTCTTTCCTGAAAAGCTGTAATGGGTGTACTTTAGTACATAGTTGTTCAATTATGCCATTTCTGTGCATTTGCCTTCATTTGGATAACCCTGCTGCTTCCGTATAATCTAACAGACCTCTGAAGTTATGCAACACCCATTAACTTTTGATCAACAAACTTCCGAATAACGAATAGACAAAAAATTGGGTCTCCTGAATTTGGTTAACCTGTAGACGCCGTCATACGTACTATTACATCCTCCGTCAGCACTACATTTGTCTTTTGGCGCAAGAGACAATCTTATATCTAAAAAAAACTTTATATATTTTCAAAGAGGAAGCTTTGGCCTTTCTAGTAGTGCATGTTTTGTAATTTTAATAGTGTTTTTGTATATTATTTCTACATAAAATTTTACGACGAAATTTTCATTTTTGCCACGAAATTACGGTGCGTCAGCACTAATTTTAATTGTCTTTTGACGCAAGGGACATACTTAAATCTGAATAATCTTTATATATTTTGAAAGAGGAAGCTTTGGCCTTTCTATTAATGCATGTCTTGTATTTTTTATTGTATTTTTATAATTTATAATGTATGATAAAGTTTGCGCTTGATTTTTCACGAAAGTACCATGCGCCTGCACCTTTCATCGCCTTTTGGCGTAACGGAGTTTTGTAAATATAAATAAGCTTTATATATTTCGAAAGAGGAAGCTTTGGCCTTTGTAGTAATGCATATCCTGTATTTTTCATTGTGGTTTCCTCTGTTTGATTCATGAAAGAAAAGGTCTTGTAAATGTTTACACACAGCCTACTCGAGATTTTCCCAATGTAAATCATGAACTAAGTTGAGGAGCATTCGCTTTTTTGTCCCTTCAAGGTCCCTTCCACGACAATTCTTACACTTCACCACAGAGAAGGAAAGCATCTCCCCCAACCTCCTTCCTTGTGGAGCCTTGCGAGAATGGTCGTCTGCTTGAGTCATAAAAAGAGGTCTTGTATCTGTTTACACACAACCTACTACGATGCAATTCATTACATCTGGAACTAACTTGAGGCACATTCATTTCCATGACCAGTGACTCTTCCACGAAAAGGAAACCTCTTTCCTTTCGCTTTCTTCGCAATGGGTGGGTTTACCAAATTTTATTGTTTATCCAAAGCAATTTAGTTGAGAAGTCGCCTATGATTTTCACGGACGCGAATTCTTACATTCACTCCATTTTTACTTATAAACATTTAGTTTTGTGATGGAATTTTAATTTTTGCCACTGACCTACGCAGTTTTGGTTTCTCAAGTTGACCCATAAAGAAGCCAATGACCGACATAGAATGTGCTTCCTTTCCTCAGCGTTCGAAAGAAAGGATCCTTTGTTATCGGGTCATATAAAAAAAAAGTAGACTTGTCCAAAGTCCTAATCACCACCATCTCCAAAGTAGTCCCCTTGGGAGCGTACACAACGAACCCAACGTTTCTGCCACAATCGGAAGCTGTCCTGGAAGTCCTTTTGTGTCAGCGTCTTTAGCACCTCCTGCGATTCGGCCTGGATCTCCTCTACGGTGTTAAATCTTCGCCCCTTCAACTTGATTTTCATCTTGGGGAAGAGGAAGAAGTCACAGAGGGCTAAATCAGGCCAGTAAGGGGGGTGGGGGACGGCCACCATGTTTTTGGAGGCCAAAAACTGCTGCACAGCCAGAGCTGTGTGCGCGGGCGCATTGTCGTGATGGAGCACCCAGTTGTTCCTGCGCCATTTCTCTGGCCACTTTCACCTCATGTCTTATCTAAGCCGCCTCAGGACGTCGCAGTAGAACTTCGCATTGAACGTCTGACCTGGAGGGACAAATTCCTTGTGGATAATCCCATCAATGTCGAAAAAGCAGATCAGCATTGACTTAACGTTGCTTTTGAATTGCCGCACTTTCTTGGGTTGGGGTGAAGATTCACTCTTCCACTGGGACGATTGCTGTTTTGTTTCAGGGTCGTACCCATAAACCCAACTTTCGTCACCAGTTACGACCTTAGAAAGGAAGTCTGGGTCATTTCTGACCTGCTCCTGAAGTTCCATGCAGACTTCCAGCCGATGTTGCTTCTGGTCGTCAGACAGCAGCCTTGGCATGAATTTTGCAGCAATCCGCCTCATGTTGAGTTCGTCCGACAAAATGCGCTGGCATGTCCCATATGACTGTCCCACAATGTTGCAAACGTCATGGATCGTTCACCTACGGTCCTCGAGGATAGCCTCATGCACTTTTTCAACATTTTCGGTGTTGTGCCGGTTGAAGGTCGTCCAGAACGTGTGTCATCATCAACTGACGTTCGGCCATTTTTAAACCGGTTAAACCAGTCGTAGGTTTGTGTGTGACCCAAAGCGCCATCACCAAATGCTTGTTTAAGCATTTTGTGAGTTTCCGCCACAGTCTTGCCAAGTTTGAAGCAAAACTTGATGCACACACGCTGCTCCTTCACGTCCACCATTTCAACGAAAAAAAATTGCAAAACGACACAAACACGACATTATAAAAACGTGTAGAACAAAAGAATGCATGCACTCAGTGCAAAGCCACGTCGCACACTGGATACATGCAGCGCTACCGAGCGCCACTAGTCTGTACTACAACCGGTTCCCGCGCGACGTTCAACTTTCCAGAACTTTTGGGTAACACCTTGTACATACCAATCATGCTGTTCCCTTACGGGGTAAGCAAACTAAATGCCTCTACCATTCACAATATTTCTCCACACCTTTCTATCCGTACATACTTCTTTTGCTTCAAACACATCCATGCATCGTTTCATACACCGTCTTCCATTCCTTAAACTTCTGATCTCTCTTTTCTTCAGTCTTCTCCACCACATTCAGCCAGTTTTTTCTTGGTCTTCCTCTCCCTTTTGATCCGCATACTCTATCATCATATATCAATTTAGTCACCCGGTTCTCATCCATTCTCTCCACATGCCCAAACCATCACAGCACACCCCTCTCATACTGACCTCTTAAAGTTTCTTTCATTTCACATTCATTCATCACCCAAGTATTCCTGACTCTCTCTCTCCTGGTTTTCCCACACATGGTCATCATATAACCCATTCCAACTGCATTCACCTTACTCATGTGTTTCTCTTGACACACCCACATTTCGCTACCATACAACAAGGTGGGTACAAGCACACTTCTATACACAGCCATTTTTGCTACCTTAGACACTTCTTCACTGACCACATGCTACCCATCACTTTTCTACCCGCATTCACACGCCTTTCTATCTCTCCATCTATTCTTCCATTCTTAGAAAACATTCTTCCCAAGTACACAAACTCATCCACCTGTTCAACAACTTCACCATTTATGCGCAGTCTACAGTCATTCAATTCATTCATCCTATCAAACACAACAACCTTTGTTTTTGACACAATGATCCTCAGATCCATTCTCTCTATAACTTCAGCATACTATCTAACATTCTTTGCAACTCATTTGGCGTTTCAGATATCAACACAGCATCATCAGCATACAACAGCACCAGCACATTCACTTCCCCAATCCTCAGACCATTCGTATTAGCACAGGCTTCCATCATACATTTATCCATAAACACATTAAACAACCAAGGAGACATCACACACCCTTGCCGAACACCACTTTCAATCTTAAACCAGTCACTCAGCACACCATTTATTCTTACGCGAGCCTTACTTCCTCAGTAGACTGTTCTCACTGCATTCACTAACCAGTCATTCACTCCATACTCAGCCAGAACATTCCACAGGTCATTTCTATTGACTCTGTCATAGGCCTTCTCCAAATCCACAAATGCACAATACACTTTCTTTCTCACATTCATACACTTCTCGTTTACTTGTTGGAGAGCAAAAATCTGATCAGAACATCCCCTACCTGGCATGAAACCACACTGTACCTCCCAAATTTTACTCATAGTAGCCATTCTAACCTTTTCAATACGTACTTTACCAAACACTTTTATTTCCTTACTAAAAAAATTGTACCATGTATAATACGCACCCTAACTTTTTGACAATTTTTCATGAAAAAAATGCGTATTATAATTGGAAAATTATGGTATATGAACTAATGTTCTTAGTGCATGCCATTAGATAAATAACACTGTATTTACTGGAGATATGGAGCATTTCAATTGGGACTAAAGAGGTTTAATGTTTTCAAATACAACTGAAATAACCCAAAAAAGGAATCCAAAGTTTTTTCCTACTTTCAGAAGTTATAAATGACGAGTTACCTAGATTTCATGGACAAAGAAAAAACATTTCTTTAACCACCATTTCCACAACTATGCTGGAGAACAATCAGGTGTTTTCTGCGTTCAATTTAACCAGTGAAAGCTTACATTTTCCTTTCAGGTGATTTCAAGTTTCATTCCCATAGACCACATTCCAGAATATCTAAAGTACAAGAGTAATCAAAGGATCAATTCTCGTACTCATGAGAAAAAATCATTACCTATTTAAAATTTTGCTGAATGAAATTTTTACCTTCAAAACAACTTAAGGATGAGTTAAAGTTACAAAAATGTAGAAATAAAATTATATCGTCCAATTACTATATATACATAACTATATTATGGTCCGTTACAAGTGAATATCAAGTCTAAATACTGAGTGTTAAAATTTCACCAGAAAGGGTTATGTAACCATTATCTACTAAAATATATTTTGAAGTGTGTATTTGTGTGTTTGTTCATGGAACTCCTAAACGGTAAAAGCTAGAATAACCAAATTTGGTATGATTCTTCCTTACATCCTAATTTAGCAAATGGTGACGGTTTGGTCAACTGGGATTAATCAGTGCTGCCAATATAGGGGATTAAAATTTTTCCATAAGATAGCACGTATGAATCCATTTCTTGACTTGCAAGGTATTCTTCCTTCAAGCATAAAAATACATAAATATGGACCAATTTTTTTCGTTTTTGCTTTATTCGACGAATAAAACTCTATACTATCTTATTCCTGCGAAGTTTACATGTTACACGGTCGAAGGTTTCAGAAATACGCTATTTGTTTCAAAATTTTGTGGATTTTTTGTACTCTTTCCAGGCGTTGCCAAGGCGGCCGTCATTGTTACCTCCGATTCAGTTAGCTTCAATGAAGCTTACAAATAGACGAAAGTTTAGCATTATTCGATTCGCACTTTTGTTTAAGCAACGAAACGATCAATGTTTATGGATAGCAATGTAAATAGATACTGATTATCATTCAGGAAGCGTTTCTGGATTTTAGAAGCAGAAATACCGTAATTTCGTGGCAAAAATGAAAAGCCAAATGCAAATTTCAATGTTTAAAATTACAGAACAACCATAAATAGAAAGGCTAAAGCTTCCTCTTTCAAAATATATAAAGGTTATTTAGATTTAAGAATGTCCCTTTTGTCAAAAGATAATGAAGATTAGTGCTGACGCCGGACATAATAGTACGTAAGACGGCAATGAGTGGTTAATAAAATATTTAATAAATGCATGTTTAGTTTAAATAATATTAATGCAGCCATTCATAAGTTATCTTAAGTTGAATGAAGTGATGTCCGTAGTGTGTGCCATTCGCGAAAGAATAGGTTCGAAACTGAGGATACAGGGCATTTAAATTTGGTCTTTAACCCATTCCATGCGGCATGACTGGAATTCCAGTCATCGTGGTTCAATCGAATGGCGGCATGACTGGAATTCCAGTCATAGCGCTACATCTGGTTCTAGCGGTCTGGGTAAGGGACCGCCGGCGGAATGAGTTTCCTATGCATCTCCAGCCATCAGTTTGACCCTAACCAACGCTTGAGAAAAGTTCGTTTTGCAATTGGTAGATTTTCTTCGGATTTTCGACTTTTTTTTTTTGGGTACGTACTCACTCTGATTTTCCTATAGTGATTGAGAATTAGTTTTATTATGAATTAAAGGTTATTTTATTTTCTTTCCAATTCCTTTTTATATTATAAGAAAATTCATTTGTACATCGTTAATTTTTTCGACGATTTGCGTGTTTTTCCTCTAATAATTTTTCGGGAAGTACTCGATTCAAATTACCGTCAGTGAATGAAAATTAGTCGTTTTATTATCGATTAAAGGTTGTTTTCTTTTCCTTCCATGTCCTTTTTATATTTTAGGAAAATTCATTTTTATATTATTACTTTTTTTCGACGATTTGCGTATTTTTTCTGTAATAACTCGTTGTATCGGGAAGTATTTCAAAAAATCGTTAAAAATCTATTTTTGCGTTTTTTCGTTAAATTTTTTCGTATCTGCATTTCTTGCACTAAATTCTACTGGAAATGTAAGGAAACTGGATTCAGTCACCGGCAAAGAACTCGGATTTTCGGTGCCGCGTTGAATGGGTTAAAGAACAATTCACTTCGACCGATTTCGGCCAAGTTAGTAAGGAGAGGGTTAAAAAACAATTTAATGCATATTCTCTCAGGAGAAACTTGCATTTCATCTCTTTCCTAAACAACATTTATTAACAATTTTAAAAATTTTGTTAGAGTTTGTTTAATTTTAATTGCCTAATATCTACCTGGAGGTCCCTGTATAAGGCATATTCTTGGTTCTTGAGCTAAACAAACCATTTTAGCCATAGCCACAGCTTTCTCTTGAGATGGATTTAAGAGGTCCTTGAAAAAAATTAATAAGAACATTAACAAAAAGTTTATGAAAAAAACAAACAAATGAACTCATACTATCTGCAGTATGAGACGCCTATAAGCACAATATGTAACCAGCCATATTGGGTTTATCCAAAACATCTGAGAGTCCAATCTGATCATGATCACAATCATGCCACATTTGTGAAGCAAGTCTCACAGTATATGAGAAGCTATTAAAAATGAAATTGTTATCAAACTTATGAAACTTATATTAATTCAGTATAGTATAAATTAAGTCTAAGTAAATCACAAAATATTAAAAAATGTTCATGCAACATAGTGTGTTAATTTTATGCAAAATATATACTTTGATGTATTTAATTTCAGTATTTACTGCATTTTATACTTTCAATTGATTTTTATTATATACTAGCTGAAAGTACCCGGCGATGCCCGGGTTATGCCAAACTTATATTTTAATGTGAACTGACACCAATAAACTTGATTCAACTTACGTATTCCGATTTATCTGACAGGTACTGGGTTTCATTTAAATACATTTCTTACAGTAGCTTACTGATACTGATGAAAGAAACAAACATGTCATTTACCATGGCAACGTGACGTAAAATCGTGTGTATTTCCGTTGAAATCTCGATTTTGAATTTCTTCATGAAAACAATACTTTCTCTATACTACGTATATTGGATAATGTAAAAACTAATTCTGAGATATCTCTGATACCAATGAATTGGGCCGGGAGGGTTCATGGAGGTCCGGAGAGAACATGAGCATACGTGAGAGTAATAGGATTTCGAGTTTAACAATATAATCTGTTGGCAAGGCATCTTCATGTTAAAAACGCTAAATTTTGTCAAAATTTGATATTAAAATGTTAAATTCGAAAGATTTAGATTTGAAAGTGATAAAATACGATAAGAATAAGAAACTGCATTTATTTTTCTTTAATACAGTCCAAGTCTGAAAATCATAGGTCAAATATGTAAATTTTAATAAGCAAAATAAAATAAGGTTGCAGGTCGAAATATCGATTTTTCCATGTTATCTTATGAGGAATGGAAATCATTCTTGGGAATCGAACCCGGTTCGATTTTGGAAATTTATTTTTCCGTAAACACTTCTACTTGAAGAACCGAATATTCCTACCAAATGTCAATCTTCTAGCTACTCGGAAAGTTTGTTAAAAATAGCATTACATAGTTCCAATTTCCCACCGATGATGACGACGACAAAGTCAATTTTATATATTAGATGAATACACAAGCTTAGGGTGGGGAGGGTGATGGAGGCAGGGAGGGTGATGGGGGTGAGGATGGTTAACCTGTGCTTTCAATGAACTCTCATGGATATAACCCTCTCCAACAACACTGTACAAGCCTAAAAACAATATAAACACCACCACATTCTTTTTATAATATACTACTGGTTAATCATCACTGAGGACGGCTACATTGCAGCTTAAAGGCACATATTTTTATTGTTATTGGAGATGTATTTAAAAAATTTTTATAATGTAGGTGTTCTTGCAGTATCCCAACACTTAAGGTTTTAAAAATAAATGGATGCTTTTTAATAAATAGCTTAATGAATGAATTTACCGTAGACTTTATCCGGACATTTCCTGGGATGAATGTTCTGAGTTCAAGACTACCTGGATCAAGAATGTGCTGCATCAATGGTGATTTTGGTAAATCAAGAAGAGCCTCAAAGCCTCGTAGTTCAGATAGAAGTTGACATACTACCTGTAAATTAAATACATTGTAGCCAATGATGGAAATGAGGGAGGATGCAGGGGGACGGCATACCCCTAGTTCCGACGATCAAAAAATATATAAACAGATAAACTTAGGGATTTTTAATGTCTACTAAAAATTGGTTGCAACTTGCAACCCAGAAGGGTTCTATTCAGAGGCATAACGTACACATAGCCAACCGGGTGACGCACTGGGGTCCCCAGCCAAAGGGGGCCCACAAGAAAAAAATCCTGGACTCTCGCTCCCTTTTTCTGGGAGTATCCCAAACCCCGGTCACCCCACTGCACAAGTCTGTCACTGACCATCCTCCCAGCTAAAAAAAATGCTATTTCCATCACTGATTGTAGCTATGTATGTAGGCAATAATTTACTATATTTGCCCATATTGAACACATGCACATTATAACTATAGTAAATTTCTAGATATAGAATTACATAATTATGACTAAAATTTCCTGAAATCTGGGTTATAAATTGGAGGAGAAATATTCTGAACTTGACCGGGGATCAAACCTGGGTCTCCTATTTAAGGGGTATTTTCTGCTGTGCTTCAGTGATGATATTTGGTATTGAAGATTTACTATTCAGCTAGCTCTACCTCACTGTAAATGCCTCAATTCAAGAACGGAGAATTACACTGGCTTGATAACTCAGTTGTTTAAAGTACCAACCTGGAAAGTGTAGGACCCAGGTTCAACCCCTGTTAAGTTCAGAATTTTTCTCCTCCAATTTCACATTTTTCTTTGCGGGTCACACCCAGTTGAAAATAGAGTTTAAGAATAACTTCAGGAAATGAAGGATTTAGTCCTGAGTCAAAATTACCTGATTTATATTAAATGCATTAATATACTATGAGATGAGAGAGGAAAACAAATATCATTAATTATGCTATTTTCTGGTTTATTAACACTTCCAGTTATTTGTATTTTCACACATTGACTTGACTTTACTCTGGATATAGCTGCATAAAGTTGTCCATGTTTAAAAATTGGTCTATGTTGGTTTATGACACTAAGCATGTATGTTCCTTGATATTTCCAGGCATAACATGTTATAGAAGTTTTAGTCAACTTTCTCGCAGAAATCAACAAATCATTTGACAATGAACTAATTCGAAGAATAGAATAAAATGGATAGCAACGATGTAAACAAATTTTATATCATTTCTATTAAATGAACTTTCATTACTGATATTTCAAAATATTGCCCCATGCTTGCTAAGCTCACCAACCTGTTTCACTCGACATAGAGAGATTATCATTTTGCAATGAATATGAACCCAAAAGTACTTTACACAAAATTTCTTGTGTGTAAGGAAGAAACCCTTGAAAAGCCAACGTATAGTAGTCCATGATTGAACACTGGCTCTGGTAAATGTAAACCAGATGCACGTGCCTATTTGCATTAATAAACATTAAAAATGTAGAATATAATGATTTTACTAACAAAAAAGGTAAGATTCCAGTATGCATATGATGAAAGATGATTCAATTGCTTTGGTCAATCGTATTAAATGCTTCCCACATGCAGTTTCCTAAATAATTATCAGTAACTATTTACCTTGCTTTGTATAAAGACTGACATTGTTACAACAATAATTTTGATGCTAAATCAAAAGTTCGAAGCAAATAATGCCATTCTTTCATTTATTCGAAAGTTTAATTGGCGATAATAGAATCTGAGGCAACAATGACGGTCAACTTGGCAACACCCAGAAAGAGTACGAAAAATCCACAAAATTTCGAAAAAGGACGCCTATCTCTGAAAATTTAGACTATGTAACATGTAAACATAGCAAGAATAAGATAGGATACAATTTTATGCATTGAATAAAGTAACAAGTCAGGAAAGTGTACATCTTACCACAAATGGGCGCATTTCGTGCAATGAAGTATTTGAAAGAAATTATATGTACATAAGGGAAATAGGGATTTAAAGTTCTTTTATTCATTATAAGTAATCCATTTTCTTCCTATTTCAAAATATTGCCTGCACATGTAAGGAAATTAAACATTTTTGTGAGAATGTTTATGTTAGCAACAATGATGAAGTAACCATGCAAGAAATATTCGAAGTTCAACTCGAATGCAATTTTGTTTTATTTTCTTGATAACGGCTACTTCTACAATAAAAGAGTACAGAAAGAAATACTCTACTTTACTAGTTCTACAAGTTTTATTTGAAAACTATTTTGATATGACCAATACTTTACAAGATATGACGAAAATTTCTTTTTTGTGACCAGTAAAGTGGTACCCCTGATTGGTTTACGTGATTTAGCAATATTGTGTATTGTAAATTTAATAACAGAACAAATTAATTATGATAGTATCTATAATAGAGCTTTTCAGCTCAGAAGCCAAGGAAAGTCAATATATAATATATTGTATGTACCCATGTAAATGTTCATATTTTAAATGTAATTTTTAATTTTTTAGTATATTTTTTGTAAACATGAATATACCTATTGTTGACTGAATCGAAATAAAATTAAAATCTGATACTAACTGCAACTTTTTTAATTATAAGTATGTCTGAATATTACCGAAACAAAATTTGTTTTAAGAAAAAAAATCATTCCAGAGTTTTTTAAACATTATTTAGGTAGGGAGTAGGGCCCCAAATTTATTTTGCATAGGGCCCCCGAGAGCCATAATGCGCCACTGACACTAGCCCAGGGCAGGTTGGTGAGTACCTCTTTCATTTTGGCCGGAGATATTGCAGAAAGACTTCACAGCATAGTTGAACCTACCAGTATCCGAGGACACCACTGTGCTTTGTCCTTTAGCATTCATTTACACCCTTCCGCCAACTTGAGGCAGTGAACTGAGGCAGTAGGAAGGGGTTTTTATTATATGTAGATATATATATATATATATTTATTTATTTATTTATTTTTTTTATGTGTTAAAAAAACCACTTGAGAACAACAAAAATGGATTAACCTGAACATGACATATATTCTCAAGTAATATTACTTCACATAATAATGAACAAACAAAGAGCTATTTTAAAGCGAAAGTTTGTATTTCTTCCAAATAAGGTTTCAATTTTCATTTCATTTGTTTTTCGCAGCTTGTTGTTAAAATCAAACAGTGATCATTCCACGTTACTGACCGCATTTTTCTGCTAGTAAAAAAAGTTTTTCTACAAAAATAACTTTGGTTCAAATAAATCTGTTTTATAATTTTTATTAAAACTGTGCTAAAGCATTATATAATTGTATCACTAGGTTAATGTGCCAAAATAGAGGTCTTCATTAATTTAAAAAATTTGAGTTATGTACCGAATTCGGCACACCTAACCAGAAAGTGTTAAATATCATTTTAACCCTTTCCTAACAGAACCAGCTAAGAATAATTCTACACTAAGGACCAAGTTTATTTGCCCTGCATCCCCAGTTTTGATGCTATAATGGTAAAACCCTGTTATTCCAAAGTTCAAGGGAGCAAAAAATTACAACTTCGAATTATCTGGGTTCGAAATAAACAAACTTTCATAAGAATCGAACTTTATCACAATTAGCTACTTGGGCAGCAAAACTGCAATACTGAATCTTATCTATCCATTCTACAAATGAATTGGCCTTACAAGTTAGTATATACGGCGAATTCAAACAGAGCTTAAGTGAACACTTAGTTTGTGGTTCACAAAGACCACCATGCGTGAAAAAAGGCTCCAGTGAATATTCCAAATTTCCCAGTACATTTCAAGTTTTTAGAGTTTTATGCCAAGAAGAAAAGATATTCAACCGTGTGCCAAAAGATTTTCACTAATCTATACTCCATACTGCTACATATGTATTACATCGTGCTCTTCTTGTATGACATTATGGTAAAATCAGTGATGAGCTGAAGCCGGCTCCTGCTGGTTGTTAAATTTTTAGAAAATATGAAAATTTATTGATTTTGTCCTTTCACGTACATTTTTCCCTATCTGATAGTCAATTACCGACAGTGTATGAAATGGAATATATTACGAACCGAACACTTCTTAAGCTAGCGGAACGCTATTACTGAACTAGAGCGATGTAGGCATCCTGCCACCCTTATCCAAATTTCCTTAAGACTTTTTTTTTTAGAGGGCCAGTTCTTAATTTTTTTCCAGCTTATCACTGGGTAAAACCACTAGGTTTTTGTTTTTGACTCATCACTTATTCTCGGGTAAAACAAAGGCATGATATTTTTAGAGATGACATTCGGTATAACTTCGTACAATGTTATTTAAAGATTGGTTTAGTAACGGAAATCAATATTACACGGTCTTTTCTGGAGCAATCACTTTCTTATGAGAAAAATCTTGCCCAGGTTTGGGAAAGCATGAGGATTGAGATAGTAGGGGTTCTTGCAACTTCTGTTTCAGCTTAGTTCTCGAATTTTGCTATCCGTTTGAGAATACAGTAGACTCCCGATTAACCGGGGGTGGATTATCCGGGTTGCGGATTAACCGGGGTCCCTATAAGTGTGTGTCTATTTGTGGGTAAATATATATTCTTATTATGGAAATTCGGCAGGCGGAAATTCACAATATACATATGTAGCCTATTTATAAACACAGCACACAAGTGAAAGACGAACACAAAAATTACGCAAAATTTTCGGTCAAGCCGTCTTCACCACAGTACACAAAGATCAAAAACAACGGTTAACAGTTTTGTGTTGTGGGAATGCTGCTGGAACTCTTTTTTTGAAACCCTGTGTAATCGGAACTGCAAAAAAACCTCGTGCTTTTTCAGGAATTGAAGCTTCTAATTTACCTGTTCATTACTACAACAATAAATCAGCTTGGATGGACGGAGAAATTTTTAGTGACTGGTTTACAAAAAAATTCATTCCATCAGTTCGTCAGCATTTGAAATCACTTAATCTGCCACAAAAAGCGGTTCTACTTTTGGACAATGCCCCCAGTCACCCAAGCGAAGAAATTTTAAAATCAGACGGTGGGAACATTTTTGTGAAATATTTGCCACCAAATGTGACAGCATTGATCCAACCGATGGACCAAGGAGTGATTCAAAATTTTTAAGTGATTTACAAAAGAAACTTGTTGCATAAATTAATTATGGAAGGTAGTGATTTATTGACATTTTGGAAAAAATTAAGTGTTGGATGCGATTTATGAAATTGCGACGGCGTGGACATCGATCAAAGGCATAACATTAAAAAAATCATCTCGAAAAATACAACGAAATGGTGAAGAACTTCTTGGTGACGACATTAATACTGACGAAGGAGCGCCCGAAGTGTTAAATAATTTACGAAAGATTAGTGGCTTTGAAATTTTAGATGAAGAAGCAGTTTTTGAGTGGTTTCATTCAGACAAAAATTTGACAGGTTATGAAATGTTGAGTGATGACGAAATAGCACGACGGGTTATGAACGAAGAAGAATCGAGTCCAACCCCAAACGAAGACCCAGAAAAGGATATGCTGCCGACAAACAAAATCGGTCACAGTGCCGCTTTGTCTCACGTCGAGGCTCTACTTGACTACGCGGAGCAAGAAGACGACGTCGCTCTTGCCGATAAGATGATGCTGCGTAATTTACGCACTACCATACGGAGGAAGGCCAACCAAGGGAAAAAGCAAACTTCTTTGCTTTCCTTTTTCAGAAAATAGTGTTTGCATAAACTATGTACCTCTATAAATACATATGTATGTATTTATTAATATTTTTGTAATTAAATTTACATTAAGTTATATTTTCGAGTTTTTCTTTCATTTTGCGGATTGTCCGGGGTTTCGATTATCCGGGGAACTTTAGTTCCCAACCTGCCCGGATAATCGGGAGTCTACTGTATGAGCATTCACAGCGATGCAAGGATAAACTGATTCATTTATTTGAATCATCTACGACTTTTATTCCAACGAGGTGAAAATGGGACATATTCCATCGTTGTAAGAAAAAACAGAACAAAATTTTCGCATGATTTTTTTAATGGTGGATCTGTCACTATCACGATCTATAGCGAAAAAGGCAAATACGAAAGAGAATCGAAACTCGAAGGGAATAAGTTAGGTTAAACCCGGGCAGGATAATATATGTGAAGACCAAGTTTGCCACGACAAATTTATCAATGACTCTGAGGTTTCCTAACCTGACAATTGCGACTGTTATTAACATTTGTTGTTTGTTTAATAACCTCCATATTTCCGATAACCCTAATTTTTTATAGGAATATAAGATATGCTATCAGATAATCTAAATTTTATTTGCGATGGGCTTCAAAATGGTACAAAATGGCTTTTTTGATAAAAAACGGGACTGTCCCGGTAAAAATGGGACGTTTGGTCATCCTACTATTAAATAAGTAAAAGGGAGTCACCTTATTTGGGTGCTATATGTATTTCATGTGCTAGAAATGGGGAACAAAAACGTGATGTGATGGCTGGTACACGAACCTTCAGCTTACACTGGATTGAGGTTTCAAATTAAACGAACTGTTTGTGAGTCACCAGACCAGATCATGACTTCGAATTTCTTTGTAGGCATATTTCAAAGAATCCGTACCGTAAAGTATGCAAAATCCTATGGTGTTGGCCGGGGACTGATCTTAGCTTTGAATTACACCATACTTTGAATTATCCGGGATTGAAATAACGGGGTTTTACTGTATTTTGTGAGTGGTACACTCTGTGAACATTACTTCATGTAACTAAAAATAACTCAAGAATGGTTTTATATATCTTATTTAAATTTTCAAGAAATATTTATGAAATAACATTTCATTAATTGTAATATTTCCCACCATGAAATATGCTTAAGTGTCCCACTTCCACTCTCTCTTTCTGATTGTATTGTGAAAGCATCCTACTTTGCCAAAATTTTGGCACTTCCATGGCATTTCAATATCTTTTCTGGAAGGAGTTCATGTTTAAAATTCACTTTTCCTTTTTACTGTTTTTTGTTCCTTGTATTTGTTTGTATACAGGGTTGTGTTGGATGTTGTTTTGAACAGTGCAGTGATACTGTGAGTTGCCCGCGGTGGACAGTGTATATCCCTACGCGATCACGTGGTGACACCCGAGAGAACAGACAGTCGACGAGCGCGAGCGATAGGGTGTGTATCGTGGTGAAGCGAGTGGTCGAATTAGCTCCGAACCTACCGGACGGCGGCGCACTGTGCAGAGACAAACCAACATATCAGTCACTTATTATAAGTTCATAATTGTATTAATACATTAAACACTGTGTTGATTAATCCTGTGGTTGAATCTAACTTTCCTATAATATTATACAGTCCACTTTCAACATCATTCGTTACACTCATTAAAGAGAATTTTATACATTGAAGTATTGGTCCTTCGGGCTGGATTAATCAACAATCGTCAACGTAAGTGTGACAATTAATAAGTGAAAGCAGCTATTAACTTGCGCATGGTACATCCCGGTGATTCAACGGTCCTTGGTGAGAGGCTACTACCCAGCGGATCCACCTGGCGAAGTGTCAGCAGTATAGCAGTGCCCAGCGAGCGGCTACATTCGCATGATTCAATGGTCCCTGGTGAGAGGCTACATCCTATCACGATGCATCGAGGTGTCAGGAAAGGGAAGCCCTGGGGCTGACTAGGACTACATTGGACTCCTTAAGTGAAACGAGAAGTTACGTCATGGTCTCCTGATCACAGTGAGCCATTGAATAGCTAATCATCTATGTTTTTTAAAGGTCAGATCCTTCCATGATTCCTACCCTAATATTAAGCTGAAATGGATCCCAATATCAAAAGAGACCACATTAAGAAACGTGCTGTTATTAAAGCCAAATTAACACGTATCCAAACGTATGTAGATTCATTACAATTAGGTGATGATCTTGCAAATTTAACAGCTAGATACAATAAATTTAGTGAAATTTGGGATAATTATGATGATGTACAGTTACGACTAGAAATTGAAGATGACGGAGATCACACCGCCGATAGAGTAGAATTTGAAAATGTTTATTTTGAATTAGAAGGCAAAATTGCATGTCTTTTAAATCCAATAGCAGAAATACAACAGGAACATTCCGTTAAATCTAATGAATCAAACGTTTCTAGGAACTCAAGACAAAGTATGTCGCCTGATGTTAATGATATCAAACTTCCACGGATATCATTACCTAATTTCAATGTAGAATTAGCAATGTGGGGACAATTTAAAGATACATTTGAGAGTCTAGTGGTGAATAATCATTTGCCATCAGATATTCAAAGGCTTTATTATTTGTTGTCAGTGTTGAAAGGCCAGCTGAAAGATGTGTTACAGAATTTACCTGTAACAGCAGCTAACTTCACAGTAGCATATAACATTATCTGTGACCGTTATAGTAACAAAAGATTAATTGCAATGCAACATATAAAGGCACTACTTTCATTACCTGACGCACAAAGCAGTTCCGAATTAGAAATTAGACAGCTGATCAATTAAGTAGTTAGCAACAAGGATGCCTTGAAGGCATTGGATATACCAGTTCCACTAGATGAAATGCTAATCTTACAAATGATATTAGATAGAGTCAATAAAAAAACAAGAACCGAATTCGAATCCAAGTTCGATAAAAACGTATTTCCTACATTAGAGGATTTAAGACAATTTTTGGAAGGAAAATGTCAGACGCTTGCAGCGATTTTCCCCGCGCCTCTGCACTTAACAAAGCACTTGTCCAATAAATGCGACGAAAAATGCCCACCATCGAATATCGCCTGTCCTTCATTATTGCCGAACAGAAATGCAAAAGCCTCTCCGCCAAATGGCTCCGCCTACAGCAACGCGCTTTATATAGGGCGAATATTACCCCTATTTCCCATTTCCTCCTTTCTCTCATGGTTATATAACGTAATCAAGAAATTAACCAATACGAAGTCAAGGAGTCGCCTGTTTAAGCTACCCGCCGAATCTCCCCTCATCCACTCCATCACATGACCGCGGCTTTCGAGAGAACGAGTGGGCAGATATTCCGAGAGAGCGTAAACTGAGGGTCGCCGCCAAGAAGAGTAAGATTCCGAGTGATGGAGAGAGAGAGGAGCGGATCCTACGAGTCGAGAAGATTTTCCTCGCAAGTCGGGTGTGCTGAAAGTTTCCTGAGGACAGAGTGTAACTATAATTTGATATTCATGAAGTGTTTTATGTTGCGAGACTAGTTTTACGTCTCAAGAGCACTGTTTGCTGTTATGTTATAATTTGATATTCACGAAGTGTTTAAGTTTCGAGACTACTGTTACATCTCAAGAGCATTTGTTTTGCTGTTATGTTGTTATTTCTTATAAAATATAGCATTTAGTTAGAGGATTATGTGGCTTTGTTTTTTGGTTGCCACATAAGTGGAGGCACCGGAGAGATTCGTTGTAAATCTAACTATAAGTTTGTTATATGTTCGGTTTATTTTGGATCAACAATTTGTGGGGATAGTTCTAGTACGTTGTTAATCTAACTATAAGTTTGCTATATGTTCGGTTTATTTTGGATCAACAATTTGTGGGTATAGTTCTAGTTTGTTTAATATTATTTCTAGTTTTTGGTGGTATAGTTCTCCTGGTATTTGATTGTATTGTGAATCATTCCGCTTTGTCATCTCATTAATTAGATTAATAGAATTTTATTTTTCAGTGTAAAAATTAGAATAGCATTGGTGAGTTCTTTAACGCCCACCAAAAATCCAAAAACGTCCACTGGTGGGCACTATCGCCCACCTTGAAGACCACTGCCTTATCTGATGATCCTTCCAACCTATCATTCTTAATCCTGGTCATTTTTTAATTGGAGGACCCATAACCTCATTACCTGAACCTGATCTTTGTGACATAGTTTCTCACAGGTTGACCAGATGGCAGTGACTAAAGCAGATGCTCCAACAACTGTGGAAATGTTGGTCCAGAGATTATCTACATACCCTACAGCAATGCCAGAGATGGATGGACACCTGCAAGAATCTGCAGCCAGGGGATTTGGTGCTCATCAAAGAAGACAACACTTCAGTGGCGAAGTGCTATCATAGAAACTACTCATCCAGGCAGTGACGGTCTGATTCGAGTGGTATCACTAAAAACACCCAATGGCATTATAAGGCAGCCCATTCAAAAACTGTATCCATTCCAAAGGGGCGATCATATAGTTAAATGTTAAATCAAGGTTATGAGTAATAAGAAAAAGGTCGTAATCCCTTTTTGGTGGGCGGCATCTTTAAAATTTGTTTTTCCTTTTTATTGTTTTTTATTCCTTGTTTGTTTCTATACAGGGTTGTGTTGCATGTTGTTTTGAACGGTGCAGTGATACTGTGAGTTGCCCATGGTGGACACTGTAAACCCCTACGCGATCGCGTGGTGACGCCCGAGAGAACAGATAGTCAACAAGCGCGAGCGATAGTGTGTGTATTGTGGTGAAGCGAGTGGTCGAATTAGCTCCGAACCTACCGGACAGCAGTGCACTGCGCAGAGACAAACCAACATATCAGTCACTTATTATAAGTTCATAATTTTATTAATACACTAACAGGAGTGCCCGTTGAATTTCAACGGATTTAGTGAATCTAAAACTTCGACCATGTAACATATAAGCATTGCAAGAATAAGATAGTACACAGTTATACCCGTCGAATAAAATTAAAATGAAGAAAACCGCTACGCATTTTCCTATGTATAAACTCCCTCCCCCTCCCTTCCACCCTCTCCTTCCTTCTTCCCCTCCCTCCCCTCTCCTACCCCCTCCATCTCTCCCCCTCCTACCCCCTCCATCTCTCCCCCTCCTACCCCCTCCTACCCCCTCCATCTCTCCCCCTCCCTCTCTCCACCCCTTCCCTCTAATTCCCTCTCTCCATCTCCCCCTTCCGTTACCATCCATCTCACTCCCCCCCCTATCTCGTATTAAAAGCATTCAAAGCGAACAAACTTACAAACATTCTCCTTTATATGTTAGATTAGAAGATAATTCAATTAAAAACAACAAATATTTAAATGAAATAAACAACAATTTAAACAACAATTCAACAATTTTTACGTAAGATATGGAATGTTAGTAAATTTCTATACTTCAATAATGCCATAAATGCGAAAATTATGTTTTACAGAAATAACTGATGAAAAATTTATATTTTTAAACCTATTTCAATTCGTTGCTGAGATATACTCAAAAAACCAAAATTTGAACTGGCCATTACATTAAGACCTTTCGACCCAGTAGACTGATATTGTCCATGTTCAGCTAGAAAATGTCTATCATCAAAACATTGATATTGGTGTAGGATTCATCAAAATCAGTCCAATGGTTGTGAGATATGCTCAAGAAACTGAAATTTTGACCAACTGATCCGTGACCTCCGGGGTCACGACCTCGTGGGCCGATTTGAATTATATTCGGCGCTGTAACTCCCATGATCAACCTGAAGCTGCTGTCAAAATTTCAAGCTCCTAACTTTATTCTCTGATGAGTTATGGCTGCCACAGACAGACAGACATCCTCTTTTATTTATTAGATTAAAGAGAATTTTATACAGTTCGTCTTATTATGTTTAACAAGTTTTATATACCCATAACTATTTTTACTTTCTGTAACATTCGAATATGTGGCTTTTATAGTTATTGTTAATTTTAGTGCATATAAAAGTTGGTTTCATTAATTTTTACTTTATTTTGACTTAATACTTAATTCATGCATACCTGTCATATCTGATGGGCAATTACGTTAGTTAACATTTAATAGACCAATGATCCTTACTAACAAGTTCATTTCTAACATAATTATACAATATTTAATACAAACTTTGCATTAAATTTGTTGTATCAGCAAGTAATATTAATGAAACATTTCTATATTTTTAAAACAGCATACGCAACTGATAGAAAATAACTCCAATAAAGAGACCATCTCGAATAAATCAGGTTTGACCCAAGAATTGTCAAAGCCATTTTTCTATCCAATACTCACAAAACTACAGTGAATTTACCTTCAATCTAGCCATTTTTTCAAAGCATATTTTCTGTGGTCTCTTCTTTAGCTTTAAATTCAAATGTAGTATGTATGCAGGCAGTTGCACATCCCCTGTGAAAAAGCAAAACAAAAACTCAAATGATATAAGATTACTTTAAAATACTTTGTCATTTCAAAAATTGAACAACACTTTTTATTTAGTATAGAAAGCACTAAATAATCACAGTAATATTTAATAAACTTTAAATTGAAGATAACGGAAATATGGAAATATTTCATAAAAACTAATACAATTAACTGAACTTTCAAATAAGTCCTTTATGGAAAATAAATACAAACCAAAACACTGGCTTATGTTGAATTTTGAAGATATAAGATTCCTTCTCATGCTTTCAACATATGCAAACACACGAACGTTAACAATAGATGTTTGACCTAAGGTTGCATTCATCGGTGATGTAACTTCTTCTGTGAGTTCCAAAATGCAAAGATCTCCAACTTTAGGATAAATATACTGCTGAGCAACATTTTCTGTGATGACACCTGTCAAAGTTATATAACAATTAAATTTATGATCAATAAAAATTTTACTCAAGTAAAAAAGTTCCTAATTATGTGTACTGCATTATACCATGACAAATAAACAGAAAGCTCTCCCTCTCACTTTTAGTAAATGACACAAATTTGAAAACCCATGGAAACCAAAATTTAGAAATGTAATGACAAAATTTTGCAACATAAGAAGAACATAAGTAGTGACACATGATCATCATCATGAACTCTGCTTATCATTACTTGTTGTGAAGCATGTGCTTGCCTTAGAGAATTCAAACAGTATCAATATATAATTTTTATTCCCATATCTCATCATAAGGAAAAACTAAATAGTGAACTACAGGCAACGTCCACTTAACATACAGGTTGTGTTCTTGAAAACCCCTATGTTAAGCAGACGGTCATTTTCCATAGAAACTAATGTTTTAAGTGGAGATGCATTCCTGTAATGGAAAAGCCCATATTTTTTCATTCATAGTCAAGTTCGAATATTGCACCATTGCATTTATAAATTAACTAACACTAAATTTAATCATGCATACCTTACATTAAAACAAATAAATATCATAAAACTTTAAAATAATAATTTAAATAAGACATAACAGGCACATTGTTCTCCTTCAATAAATATTGCAAGAGCCCGAGGAAATTCATTTGTTGCATCAACATCTGCACTCACAACCTCACCTGTCACTTTGATATTATGTAGCCTAGCACAGAACTAAAATCTACAGAACCACCCCTACCTTGCATTAACTGGTTCACTCCCATTTGCCCTAGAACTTTCTCCCATACTATTTTCTATAAAATCTTTTATGTGTGTTCGTCCAATATTTATTTATATACATTAGAACTCGGTTATAATGGCCTCGGTTAATACAACTCGGATATAACAGCATTTTCTTCAGGTCCCATCCCTGTTTCTACAATATTGCAATATATTCACCTTGGTTATAACGTATTAACACACTCGCTTATAGTGGCAATGGAAGTTAGTAAGTAACAAATATTTGTATGAGTATGCACAGGGTCAACACAACACATTTTTGAACGTATGGGTGAGAAGTAGAGGTGACGGAAGTTCTTTTTGAACTGTTCTGATGCCTGAACTGTTCAATAAAATAACTGTTCTCATAAACTTCCTGTTCTCAAAGAACAGGTAACTCTACATCTTATACACAGTGGGAAATGACTACTTCCTTATCCGTAATTGGACGGTGGGGACTGGGGAAGGGGGAAACCAAAGTGCTTTGATGGGGGAAGAGAGAGAGAGAGGTCCCCTCCACATATTCGTATAAAAAATACGTATTCATTTGGCACACAAGTTAAAGGGAAATAACGAACAGAAATGTTTTATTGTATCACACAACATTTTCAACATTGTAATGCTGGCAGGATGTACAAAGTTGCAATCTGGTCAGGTTATAATATATATTTGCAGTTGCAATTTCAGCATGTATGCCAGCTAGACAGCCTACCAACTCGCACTCAAACTAAGAGTATGTTTGCTATTGCTGAATCGTTTCTGAAAATGTTGTTCTTTTCTTAGATGTACTTGTTCACCATTCACACTGTTCACCACGTGCTACGTGTTAGTCATGTCAGAGTTTCATACAGTTCAGCATGACTGCTCTGGCCCCTGCTGTTTCTGTTCTGTGCTCTTTGGTGGGGGTGCTTATTATTAATGTTCCTGTTCACTGTTAGGGAAACCAAAATGAGCAAACAGGTGTGTACCAGCTCTATCTGGTCGTACCTTGCTGATGTGGACAGCAATAGGAAAAAATCTGATGTGGCCAACACTTGACTTTCTCCATATTTGGGGTATAGATATTTAAATTATTATGAATAGCATTATAAGACAAAATTATTATTTCGTATCGTAAAAGAATACAGTCGTCCTTATTGCCGTAAATTACGTATATTTTGAATATGTCTACAGAATTGACCGCTGCATGGTGGTGGCGCTGCATACTGGAATATAAGAAAAAGAAAATATCTCCGAAATGGATGGTTCTACGAAATTTTGTCTCAAACAAAACTTGGAAGAAATATTATTCTCTACAACTTTGGTCCTTACAAAGATTACCATTAACGATGTTTTTAAGGAGATATTTGATGGAAACCAAAAAAACCTATTATTTATAAATAATTCCTAAACAATAACTGATATGGTAGGGTGACCATACGTCCCGTTTTTAATGGGATAGTCCGGTTATTTATTTAGTTGTCCCGATAAAGTTAAAACGGGACGCCAATTGTCCCGTTTTTTGCGGAAGTGCCAATTCATATACAAAGTTACACACAAAATTAAGCCTAAAAACGAATTCAGAATGTGGTAGATTTTTCATTTATTTTATGTTGGCGGTGCAACAGAATATATTCATTTTCGTAGGTTGGTAAATCAGAACAGCAGCTAGTTACAGTTTGTTTTATTGCTGCGAACACGTGGCTTTGGAAGAAGGTGAACGGTTGTACATGTGCTGTTGGATTCAGAAAAGTAAATAAAACCCCGGAAAATGCCGAAAAGAAAATGTTTTTACTGAAAGGTCAAAAACTGAATTCCCTTTTTTAAAGGAAGATATACAAATGGGAAAAGTGTTGTATACCTTTTGCAAATTGCTGTTTTCTATAGAACACGGAAGTCGTTCAGGTATACTACAGCATAACAAGAAAAAAGCATTTGATTGCTGTAAGCAGTAAGAGTTGCAGCCAAAAGGTAATCTCATATTTTACCAAGCAAACAATGACAGGAGAGTGCAAACATTGCAGCAGAAGAAGGTTTGTTTGCTAACCACACAATCAACACAACCATTCCTTTCTGTCTATGGACTGTATCTCCTCAGTGATAAAAAGACTGCATGAGCAAAAATTCTCATTTGGTCGAACAAAACGTGGATCAATTGTTGTAAATATTCTGGCGTCTTTTGCGATGCAACAAATTTTGGAAGAATTGAAACTTGTTAGGTGCGTATCAGTTATGGTGGATACTTCAAAACATAAAAGCTTTAAGTTAGTACCTGTGCTAGTTCAAATTAAAGTGATTGAATTTCATAACTTAAAGGGTGAAACCGCTGATTTGTTAACAACAATGAATGTACTGCATAAGTACAAGCTATCTGAAAAAGTTATTGCCTTTTGTGGGGATAACTGCAACACAAATTTTGGAGGAGCTGCAAGAAAAGGAACGAACAACGTTTTTGCCAAACTGACAGCTAGCAACTTAAAAATGAACATTCGTGGTATAGGATGTGCTGCCCACATTTTACACAATGCTGTACAAACAAGTGATAATATTTTGCCCATTGACATCGAGGCCGTAGTGAATAAAATATTTCAATTTTTCCATATATACAGAGGGTCTCAAAAAAATGTATACACACTGATGATTAATAACTTGTGTTTATTAATAAATTTTAATATAATAATTGCATAACATAGAGTATATGTTCGAATAAAGATAACATGACAAACATTACATGTTAGATGTTTCAATATTGCATTATCTCAACAGTTCGTACTGTTTTTCATTCTGGTCAATACACTGCTGACATCGTTGAATAACTGAATTGTAGACGTCAATTAACGTTTCTGTTGTAATTGTGCGACACGTATCTTCGATTGCTTGTCTTAACTGTGCAAGTGTTGTGGGTTTAGTGGCATAAACTTTATCTTTAAGGTATCCCCATAAATAAAAATCAAGTGGTGTTAAGTCTGGTGAACATGGAGGATACTCAAAACTGCCTCTTCGTCCAATCCACCTGTTTGGAAATGTTTCATCAAGATAACTTCTGACATCACGATGAAAATGGGAGGGTGCCCCATCTTCTTGAAAATAAAAGTCTTCCTAATCCCCATACAGCTGACGAATTTGTGGTACAATTGATCTCTGAAGAATGTTGAGGTACACAATACCAGAAACTGTTGCATCAAAAAAGAATGGTCCAATCAAACCTTTGGCTGATAAACCACACCACACTGTGATCCCCGGTAAATTTACATATCTTTCCACAGTAACATGTGGATTCCCTGTGGACCAATATGTGCAATTGTGACAATTCAACTTGAATGTTGCTTCATCAGACCAAACAATTTTGTTGGCAAATGATGCGTCTTCCGCTATTTTTGAACGAAACCACTCAGAAAATTCAACTCGGCGATCAGAATCATCTTCATTCAGTGCATGCACTAATCTTGGGATGTAACTTTTCCATTTTGCCTTCTTTAGAATGCAATGAACACTTGACCTGCTGATTTGTGTTTCTCGAGAACAATGTTTGACGGATTTCTTTGGTGATTGTGAAAATCTTTGTAGCACCTCTTCTGACTTCCTAGGGTTTGTGGATGTCCGAAGTCATCCAGATCATTGTTTATGCACATTTTGAACGGTACCGTCAGTTTCAAATTTGTCACGAATACGTGAAATCGTAATTTGGGTGGGAGGTCCTTTTTGAAATTCACGTCTCCACTGTCTTTGGACTTCCTTTACATTTTCAGATTTACAGTACCATTTCAGTACAAATTTGCGTTGTTCAAACGTGTCTTTTGTTATCCATTTATAATGCAACAATAAAAACAACTGAAACAATTAAAACAATAATGCTGTACAAAATATTGCATAATTGTAAGAATAATGCAATATTGAAACATCTAACATGTAATGTTTGTTATTTTATCTTTATTCGAACATATACTCTATGTTATGCAATTATTATATTAAAATTTATTAATAAACACACAAGTTATTAATCATCAAAGTGTGTATACATTTTTTTGAGACAGCCTGTATATATATGGTACGAGTGGAAGAATTACAGAATTTTTGTGACTTTGTCGATATTGAGTACAGGCAGATTCTAGGAACTGTGAAAACTTGATGGCTATCATTACAACCAGCAATCACTAGAATTATTGAAATATTTCCTGGATTAAAGTCTTGCTTTATTTCACAAGAAAAATGTCCGACCATTCTGAAAAAGTTTTCATTATTTGGCTTCATTTCATGGAGAGTCAATTAAAGGTTTGCTGCGAAGTTATTAAAATAACAGAGAGTGATAATATTTCAGGAAGTGAAGTAGCTGAAGAACTGGATATTTTAGCAAATAAAATTAAAAACCGAAGAAATGAAAATTTCTGCACCTCAAAAGGTAGATCGGTTTTATCAGATTTAGAAGATTTCTGCAGTGAAAAACAATTCACAGAAGTGCAAGTTTCTTTTACGACACATTTATAATGTATTTAAAAAATGGAGTTATCACTATCGACCATTGAAAGTGTTTTATTGGGTGCAGCTTAAGAGTCCTCCTGTCTGGGAACAAATTCAGGATACACTCAAATACATGGCTGATGTCAACATAAACATCACGGAAATAATAGACGAAGATGAGCTTTTCGACGAATAGCACCATGTTATGAACATCAGTAAAAACAAAATTGCCGAATGGAACACGAATTTAACTGAAACTCTGGAACGATGGTTCGGAATTATCAAGTTTCTGCAAGGTGAAAGAAAATCGTTAAAAAATATTTAAATGATTTTGGAATTTGCTTTAGCCATACCCGGCACCAGTGGAGCTATAGAAAGTGCTTTCTATTACAAATTCTTTGTGGACAGATGAAAAGAATGGTTTCCTCGTTGAAAACATCAAAGCAATGATAGTGACGAAAACTCATTTTTCGGAACTTTCGTGCAACGACTTTTACAATTTGCTTTTAAACAATCCCAAATTACTGCAAGAAATATCTTCGACCACAAAGTACAAAATGTCTCAGCAAGAGCATGAATCATCAACACTCATACCAGCTTCAGAATCGACTCCTTCATTTATCAACTGCAAATTAATTGCAAACAAAACTATGCAAAGGTAAATAAACTGAATTAAATATTTAAAAATTTAATTAATTTGTTCATCCACCAATACTGTAGAATTAATAAGCTAAATTTATATTTTGCCCCACTTGGAACAATACTTTTGAACGACTCTTTTCCTTGAATTAAAATTTACATGTCGGCCGTTTTTTTTTAATTTATAAAATACGATCTCCATATTGCATAACAAAGTAACGATAGAAATATTACATCAATGTGTCAGAAATGAGAGAATGAATTTTTTCCCAATATTTCATATTTCATTTTCCTCCTTTAGAAGAACTCGCTGACAGAATAAATTATACCGACATCGGATCGAGATCCATAGGGCCTAGGTCCGGAGTCTGCAGGTCAAGCGATATTGTTGGTAATCCTACTTATATTCGTAGTTGCTAATAATATAATATAATTGATTGTGTTCAACAAGTTCATTTAATTCTTTTTACTCCACACATCATTATCTAAATTTTCTTGTTAGTGAGTTTGTTTTTCCTGTCTATGTACATAAATGTTCAAATTCTTGTATTGATCGAAATAAACCAGACTTCCGTTTTAAAATGTCACAAAAATTTTGTCCCGTTTTGTCCCATTTTTACTTTCTCCATACGAAGTAATGGGAAAGTATTGTGATAATGAAAATAATCGACTTCGAGATTTCAACGAAAATACACGTTATGAGGTCCCTAGAACACTTTTAGACTATTTTCGGAATGATGTCTGTGTGTGTGTGTGTGTATGTTATTGTGGGCGCTCTAACTCAAAAAGTACTTGCCATATCATTACCAAACTTCATATATAACACTTTGGTATGAGAACAAAGAGCTGATTAGGTTTTGGACAATAACGGTTAACCAGAAGTCGAGGTTTATTCGAAACCAGATTCGGTTTTTGCGATATTTCTCCGTTAAAGCATCATTATTTTATATACAATTCTATACAAAAGTTATAGATAATGTAATTTCCTACAAATTTCATTTGAAACAATTTTCCATAGCAGTTATTGGTTAGGAATTATTTATAAATAACCGGTTTTTCAGTTTCCGTCAAATATCTCCTTAAAAACATCGTTAATGGTAATCTTTGTAAGGACCAAAGTTGTAGAGAATAATATTTCTTCCAAGTTTTGTTTGAGACAAAATTTCGTAGAACCATCCATTTCGGAGATATTTTCTTTTTCTTATATTCCAGTATACAGCGCCACCACCATGTAGCGGTGAATTCTGTAAACATATTCAAAATATACGTAATTTACGGCAATAAGGACGACTGTATTCTTTTACGATACGAAATAATAATTTTGTCTTATAATGCTATTCATAATAATTTAAATATCTGTCAGAAAACACTACACCACTTTCCAACTTCCTCCTCGGGGAGGCACACCCGAAATAACACAACACGTCCAAGGGACTCCAACTTTATTTAAACCCGAATTACACCAGCATTCTGCTCTCCAGCAGAAGCTCTCCCACGAGCCAACACACGGCCCACACTACTACGAGTCCCGTCACACACTCTTCTCTCTCGCGTCACGTGATCTCTTAGTACTCTCCTTCTCCGTCCCGCTTCTGGTAGCACTTCTCGTGGCGGTCGTCCTCGCTTGCGTAACAGTCGGCCTTTCCTGACATCGGGGCCGTCCTCGGTCCCGGTCCGGTCTGCCTCCGGTTGAACTGCTCCTCTGGCGCTCGCGCCATTCTCCATCCGCTTCTCGTCTTCTTTCCCTCTGCTGTCCGCGGCCTGGTCGTCATCTCCCTCGTCCTGGCTCTCGTCGGCCTGGTCGTCATCTCCTACTTCGCCTTGGGGGGGCTTACACCAGGGTTTCATTCGGTCTGCACTAAACACGGAATTGAACGCTCGCTGTGTCCTCTTTGCCCCTGGTATATCCATGAGAGAATACCTATCTCGCGCTAGCACTTCTGAGACAAGATACGGACCCTTAAATTTCGGAGCTAATTTTCGCGAACACCCTGTCGCTTGCGCTTCTCGTTCTACGATGACTAAATCTCCCTTTTGGTACACTCTCGGCACCTTATGTCTTTGATTGTAACGCTCCTTCTGTTTTTTCTGCGTCTCTGATATCTTTACTAACGCTTTTTCCCTTGCTTCGCCTAAGGTCTCTCTAGTCTCATCGAGTTCGCTTTCTTGCAACGCCAATATAACACGGTTTTGCAATGAATTCCTTGGGTTATAAGCAAACAATAGCTCATAAGCGCTCTTCTCAGTAGTTTTATTTGACATAGAATTCATGGCGAATTGGATGTTTCTCAAATTCGTGTCCCAGTCGCCTCCATCATCTTGTGCATACATAGTGGATATGGCGTTTGTAATGGATGCGTTTGATCGCTCTACTTGTCCATTTGCTCGAGGGGTAGCAGTCGCATTCTTTATATGCTTTATCTGGTTTCTTTCGCATAATTCTTCAAATTCCTTCGCTGTAAATGCCGTACCTCGATCTGTAATTAAACGCTCAGGACACCCAAATAAGCTCGTAATCTCACTGATAGCTTCGCACACTGGTTTGGTTTTTGTGGTTTTCACTGCCTTTAGTAGGATGAACTTTGTAAAGTTGTCTTGATACACGAGAACATACTCGTTGCCCCTTTTACTCCTTGGGAATGGCCCTAAGTGGTCCACGTGAACTGTGTGAAATGGGATGGCTACACGCTCTAAACTGTGCAACTGCCCCTCTTTTTTACCTCCCGGTCTCTTATGATAAGCACACTCAATGCAAGCTGCAATATATTTCTTTACCCTTCTTCTCATCTTCGGAAACCAAAAATATCTCTTCACGTGTTCTAGGGTTTTCTCTTCTGCGTAATGTCCCATGTCATCATGACTTCCCTTTAGAATGCGCCAAATAGAGTTCTTAGGCACAACCCAACGGACCCCACCGTCTACCTTTCTACAGACACGGTTGTCTTTCAGCACATAGTCTGTGTGGATCTGCCTATCCTCATTGGCGACCGCAGGTTGCTGTAAGGTACGATGTATTTTCTGGATAGCTACATCCTGCAGCTGCATCGTTAGTAACCAATCGTCCTGATTTATTCGCAACGTGAAGATTTTCAAGTCTGCTGTATCCGGTTCCTCGGAATCTCCCACGGGATTTCGACTGAGGGCATCAACGTGACTCATGTTGCGTCCTGGTCGGTACTCGATCGTGAAATCATACTCTTGTAATCGAAGCCACCACCTCGCTATCCGCGGTAACAATTCTTTCTTGGACATGGTGGTCTTTAAAGCATTACAGTCAGTAACAACTTTGAAGGGTCTGTTCAATAAATACATTCGAAATTTGTCTACGGCTTCAACTACTGCCAACGCTTCTAGCTCATAACTGTGATAGTTCTTCTCTAGATCTGTCGTCTGTCGGCTATAATATGCCACAGGTTTTTGAGATTCTCCTTCTCGGCGCTGTAAGATAATCCCCGCTAGTCCATTCTTACTAGCGTCAGTGTGAACTTCATGTTCGGCATTTACATCAAACAACGCAAGTGCCGGACGCTCGATTAATCTTTTCTTCAGCTCTTGAAATGCGTTTTCTTGTTTCTCCGTCCACTCGAATGCCGTATCTCTCTTCGTCAAGAGCGTTAACGGCTTGCTTAACGTAGCGAATCCTAATACAAATCTTCTAAAGAAGCTCGTCAAACCAATAAATTGTCGCACTTCGTGAACATTCTCCGGCCTTCGAAATTCTTTAACTGCCTGAATTTTTCTCTCGCCTGGTCGGATCCCATCTTTGGTTATTTCAAAGCCCAAATAGTCTACTCTAGTTTTGAAAAATTCACATTTTGATACTTTTAGCGCTAGCCCCAATTTCTTCAGTACTTGCAACAGTCTTTCTAATCTCTCTAACCCTTCCTTCACCGTTTTGCTGGGTATCAACAGATCATCCATATAGACTAGGACCTCTCCTGGTTTTGTCATTCGCACTACCCTTTTCATCACTTGATTAAACACTGCAGGTGCGTTTACTACTCCGAAAGGCATTTTTGTGAACTCGTACAGTCCACTTGAGGTGACAAAAGCTGTCAAGGGTCTCGTCTCTGGGGCTACAGGGATTTGATAGTATCCCGACGCCAAGTCTAAAATGGTAAAATAACTGTTTCCTGCAAGCGCGTCTAATTGTTCCTCAATGGCTGGCATGGGGAATTTTATTTTTTTCGTCTTCAAATTCAATGCTCTGTAATCGACGCACAGCCGGTCTTCTCCGTTAGCTTTCTTCACTAACAATGCTGGGCTTGCGTATTCTGATGTCGACTCCTGCACGATACCCATTTTCATTAACTCATCGACTGCCTTTTGCATAGTCGCTCTTTGGGCGTACGGTAGGCGATACGGTCTTAAATTCACAGGGTGGTTATCCAACAATTCTATCTCGAAACTGGCAGACTCTACTGTACCCAGTTCACTCAAATTTTTCACAAAACATTCTCGATACTCATTCACCATTTCGTATACCGCATCCTTCTCCTCTTCAGACAGGTCGTTATTCAAATTTATTTCTTCCATTTCTATCCCGGCCCTCTCTTTGACATTTCGAACTTTGGCTTCGAAGTTACTTTCTTCCTCCTGCCCATCAGTCTCTCTCCTAATTACAAGTTTCTGATAGCTCTTCTCAACTCGAATCCCCGATTGGTCTAGGGCGCTTCGTCCTAGAATTATGGCATCGTCTTGCGAACAGTTTGGGACCACAAGCACTTCTACCTCAATGCTTACGTCGTCCACAACAAGGGTTAACCGTTTGGAGCCTATTACGTTACTTTTCCCACAGCCGAATCCAATCAGACTTTTTTGACTCGCAAAGTATTCTACACCTAGCTGTTCAGCGACATCTTGCCTCATGGTCACAACATCGCTCCCTAAATCAATGAACCCAACAACTTGTTCATCATTAACCTTTATCCATTTATAATATTCGTCTTTAATTTGGTCGTTCGGCACCGAAATTCTTTGGACTCGCCTTTTCATTTCCAAATTCTGTCTATTAACTTGGGTTCCCTGAGGGCATTCCTTCATCATGTGTCCCTCTTTATTGCATCGGAAACATCGCCTGCTCTGCTGTCGTTCTGGGCAATCCTTAGCCATGTGTCCCTGGCCGTTACAATTATAACACCTCGCCTGCGTTGTCTGCTTATTTCTCCTCACCACATTACCTTCGTTTGGCGATTCAATTGGGACACTATAACGGTTAGCTAAAAACTGTCTTTCACCTAATCTCGCTCTTTCTGTAATACTTTCATAGCGCTTTATCTTGAGCAGTAACCCTTCAACATCTTTGAACTCACACAAAGCCAGCGACCTTACTAATTCCTTGTCACCTAAGCCGTTCAAAATGTATTTAATCAAGGATTCTTTATCTATGTCACCTCGTCGCGCTATCGCTTTCATGACATACACGTATGACTCATAGGTTTCGTCGCGCTGCTTCTTCCTCTTCGTGAGACTCATGTGGACATCGGCCTGATCAGCTGTTGATGGGAAGCTATAAAGTAACCTTTCTTTAAAAGTCTCCCAAGAATACACTTCTTCCGCGACACTATTTAACCACAATTTAGCTACTCCTTTCAGCTTATTCACCGCATGAGTAAGCAATACGGAATTGTCCCACGAATACGCGGAAGCGACCCCTTCCACTCGCCGCACCCACTGTTCGGCGGTAAATCCTAAGGTCGTCGACGCGTCAAACTCGGGCAACAATCTTTCCGCCATGTCTCGGTGAGCAACTACAGTTGTCGCCATCGTACTACAATGTCCCGCTTCCATTATTTCTCTTTCGCGGTCTAACAACGCGCGCTCTCTCTCCAGCAACTGTCTTTCTCGTCGTAGAATCTCACGTTCAATGTCGTTATCGCTCGCCCTAGGCGCTAAGTGGTTCTTTGGTCGGGTCACAGAGGGCGTCGACATCGCTCTCGGTAGCTCAGGAAAGCTCGCTGCTCGCGTCAAGAACGCCTCGCTTACTCCTGTTCCCGCCACTGGATACGTCATTTCCGGTTCCCCACTAAACGCCATGCGGTCGCTTTTTTTCGCTAATTTCGCTTTTTTTTAGGTCTGTTTCGACGCTCACAACCCTAGTTATACTTGGGGTATTGTTCACTCGGGAATCACTTTTCTTTCACGTACTTACGGAGGGGTACAGTCTTCATCGGCAAACAGTCGGCTCTCTCACGACGTGCTCCTTTCCGAAAACTGGTTTTTGATCTTCTTATCCTTATCTGATCCCGATCCCGCCGCTGCTCTGTCAGAGAACACTACACCACTTTCCAACTTCCTCCTCGGGGAGGCACACCCGAAATAACACAACACGTCCAAGGGACTCCAACTTTATTTAAACCCGAATTACACCAGCATTCTGCTCTCCAGCAGAAGCTCTCCCACGAGCCAACACACGGCCCACACTACTACGAGTCCCGTCACACACTCTTCTCTCTCGCGTCACGTGATCTCTTAGTACTCTCCTTCTCCGTCCCGCTTCTGGTAGCACTTCTCGTGGCGGTCGTCCTCGCTTGCGTAACATATCTATACCCCAAATATGGAGAAAGTCATGTGTTGGCCACAGATTTTTTTTGAGAATTACAGAATATGTCCCATTTTAGCCTCGTGAAAATATGGTCACCCTATGCTATGGAAAATTCTTTCAAATGAAAGTTGTGGAAAATTACATTCTCTATAATCTTTGTATAGAATTGTATATACAATAATGATGTTTTAATGGAGAAATATCACTAAAACTGAATCGGGTTTCGAATAAACCTCGACTTCCGGTTAACCAGTATTGTCCAAAAACTAATCAGTTCTTTGTGCTCATGCTGAAGTGTTATGTATGAAGTTTGGTAACAATATGGCAAGTACTTTTTGAGTTCACCATATTTTAACTCTTGGAAAATGGATGAAAAATTGGAACAAAGAGTTTGCATCAAATTTTGCCTCAAAACAGGCAAATCGGCTACAGAGACTGTTGAACTGCTGAAATTGGCTTTCGGGAACAATTCTCTTGGCGAGAGAGCGATTTTTAAGTGGTATGCCAAATTTAAAGATGGCCAAGAATCGATCGAAGACAATCCTCGTTCTGGTCGTCCATCGATCTCCATAATCGATGACAACATCGTCCGAATTTGAAATCTCGTGTGCAGCGATCATCGACTGACAATCAGGGAGATGGCTAGTGGACTAAATTTGACCTTTTACACGGCTCAAACGATTTTAATCGTAGAATTGGAAATGCAACGAGTGTCCGCAAAATTCATCCCGAAAATTTTGACCACCAACCAGAAACAACGTCGCCTTGAAGTGTATAAAGAACTTTTAGAACATGCAGAAAATGAACAAAATTTCATGGGTGATGAATCCTGGACCTACGGCTATGACCCCGAAACGAAAGCTCAGTCTTCACAGTGGAAGAGCAAGGGTTCGCCGCGACCGAAAAAAGCAAGGCAAAGTCGCTCGAATGTGAAGACAATGTTGCTAATTTTTTTTATTCCTCGGGTATCGTTCATCGTGAATACACTCCAAGGGGCCAGATGATCAATCAAGAATTCTACAAAGGTGTTTTGGTACGATAGCAGGAGTGTGAGGACGAAATGGCAGGCACTGTGGCATAAAAAGAGTTGGATTCTTCATCACGACAACGTGCCGGCCCACAGTGCGCTCTCTGTAACCGAGTTTCTGGCGAAATTTCAAATTCCTGTTCTCCCGCAACCCCCCTATTTATCGTATTTAGCCCCCTGCGACTTCTACCTTTTCCCAAAACTAAAATTGCAGCTAAAAGGAAAACGATTTGATACTATCGAATTCATTCAGGAAAATTAGGAAAACGTCCTACAAATGCTGAAGAAAGAAAATTTCCAAGAATGTTTCCAAAAGTAGAAAAATTGCTGGAGTCGGTGTGTGCAGTCTCAGGGAGTCTACTTTGAAGGGGACAAATTCGAATAGAGTGTAAGTACCCTCCATTCCTAATTATTGCACTACTGTACGAACTCTTCAATCACAGCACGTATCTTGCTTTAGATTTTTTTAAATTTTCCCTCTAGTTACGTATATAGGCGACTCCCGAGATTCGACCATGATGCATTCCTGAAAACGTGGTCGAATCTCGAACGGTCAAATGTCAAATCAGCTCAAATTCAAACAATTACAGCAGAAATAACAATGTTTAGACTGAAACTAAACCTCTCGTGGTTGGGCGGGCCGAAAATTACTTCGCGTAAACTAATTCCTAACTAGCAGCCCGTTGCAGCTATGCTTGCAAATAATCTAAGTAGTTCGGCCCTATGTTAGATCTTCTTTGGTCCCTATTCACATGATGTGTTTCCCTATTTCTCTGTCTTTCTTGTACTCTCCGCTCCTCATCTTCACAGGCAATCCTATGAGCTTCCGCATCTCTTTCTCTCTCTTTCCTATGATACTCTTCATTTGACCTCAGGTTCCTCTTCCTTTCTCTGGCAGCTGTAGCTGGGCTAATTGCTCTCCTTTTCACTGGTCTACCCCTTGACATTTTAAAATTTTCTGCGATTTTACAGCAATATATTAGAGCAATTACGAGACCACAATGTCACAGAGTTACTCAATGCTAGTTTAATATCGCGGTACAATGGGGAAAAATTTTTAATTCCACCTTACCTTAGTTCCAATGATTATCGTTACACCCTAATAGACGAACTCACAAACAGTTGCCTTCCTTCAAGTGTCTATCAATGACTGTTTTTAACTTCTTACAGGACCTACTATAAAGGCGACGTCAATGCAAGCGTTTATTTAGATTATCAATGAAGAGAAGATATCAATAACGCTTTTCTTTCATCTATTTGAAGGTTTAATTGGCCTTAAATGAATCGGAGGCAACAATGAGAGTCTCCCTGGCAACGCCCGGAATGAGTACAAAAAATCCCCAAAATTTCAAAAAAGAATGCGTATTTCTGAAAAATTTGACCGTATAATGTGTAAACATTGCAGGAATAAGATAGTATAGATCATTTGCTGTCGAATAAAGCAAAAAAGAAGAAAATCGGTCCATATTTACGTATTTTAACAAATGAACGAAGAAAACCTTGCACTCTGAAAAATCAAAAATCCCGTGTAAACTTATGGGAAAATATGCCTCCTGGATTCGAACCCAGGACACTTTAGCAACCAAAAATATTTTTCCAGGGAACTCATAGTCAGTAGAAACAAAATGCTGTTTACCGCATATCTTTACGATGAACGGTTCTCAAGAAATACACCCATATAATTATGCGAGGCTTCATACACACAGACTGACAGACGGATGGATGCAGCTTCACTACGCGCATAATATATAGGATTCGACCGACCGATCGGCTGGGTCGAATAAGCAGGTTTCAACCGGTCAAACTCTCAAGTTGGTCGAATCTTGGGAGTCGCCTGTATAGCTTTCCATAAACAATAAATTGAAAAGTGTTTTCAAAGAAAAATTGATTCACATATATGTAATAGTAATAGAATGTAATTGTTGACTTCACATACTGTATGTTACAAAGTTGTTCAATGTGTAATAGGGAGATGAATGACGAATCTCTTTTGAACAGGAACAGTCTGAAATGTTCATCAGAAAAGAACGGTTTGGCACATGACTAGTGAGAAGAATAGATCTTATATCTTATATATCTACTAGCGTAATTTCCTGTTGAATTTCAACGGATTTAGTGAAGCTACTACAGCACAACATACAAACTCTTTAAAATATATAGTAGATACTTTTAAAATTACAATTAGCTTTTCTTAACAATTAATCATATTTGCTTGTAACAATCCGTTTCCGAGCCTATTGCATTCATATATAACCATAATTTTATTTCCTATCATATTACTTTCGCCAAATCCAGCTTCATTTCTTCTGTAATTATGCCTCGCTGAAATATTTACTTTTATGTCTTGAAAAAGCAACGTACATTTGTCCATGATTGAACACTGACTGGTAAATGTACACCAGATACGTGAGCTTATTTACGTTAATAAACATTATAATGTAGAATATAATGATTTTACTTACAAAAAATGTAAGATTCCAATATTCAGTAGACGAAAGAAAGTTCAATTACTTTCATCAATAAACGCTTCCTGAATAATAATCAGTATCTATTTACGTTGCTATCCATAAACATCAGTTGTTTCGTTGCTTAAACAAAAGTGTGAATCGAATAATGCTAAACTTTCGTCTATTTATAAGCTTCATTGAAGTTAATTGAATTGGAGGTAACAATGACGGCCGCCTTGGCAACACCTGGAAAGAGTACGAAAAATCCACAAAATTTCGAAACAAATAACGTATTTCTGTAAACTTAGACCGTGTAACATGTAAACTTCGCAGGAATAAGATAGTATTGAGTTTTATTCGTCGAATAAAGCAAAAACGAAAAAAATCGGTCCATATTTACGTATTTTAATGCTTGAAGGAAGAATACCTTGCAAGTCAAGAAATGGATTCATACGTGCTATCTTATGGATAAATTTTAATCCCCTCTATTGGCAGCACTGATTAATCCCGGTTGACCAAACCTTGACCGTTCACTAAGTTAGGATGTAAGGAAGAATTGTACCAAATTTGGTTATTCTAGCTTTTATTGTTTAGGAGTTCCATAAACAAACACAAGCTTCAAAATATATTATCTACTATAATATATTTTGAAGCGTGTGTTTGTTGGTTTGTGTATTTGTTTGTTTGTATTTCAGCGAGGCATAATTACAGAAGAAATAAAGCTGGATTTGGAGAAAGTAATTTGATAGGAAATAAAATTATCGTTATATTTGAATGCAATAGGCTCAGAAATGGATTGTTACAAGCAAATATGATTAATTGTTAAGAAAAGCTAATTGTAATTTAAAAAGTATCTACTATATATTTTAAAGATTTTGTATGTTGTGCTGTAGTAGCTTCACTAAATCTGTTGAAATTCTACGGGAAATTCTGATAGTAGTAGATAAAGTGTTTGTATGTCTTTTTATAGCTCAGCAACTACAGCACATAGAAACAAGAGAAAGGTATCATTTTAACCGGAATAACGAGTACGGTGGAGTAGTAAGGTTTTTATATCAATCTGACTGACCTGTCTAATTTTAAAAAATATTTTCTTTTTTCATTTGAATAACATAAGGACGAGTGCAGCTTATTTTTCATTTGAATTTTAAAATCACTTTGAAACATGATACGAACTTGAGACTTGAATGGTTCTATTAAGAAAAGAACAAAGTTTATTTTTATTGAAGACAGAATCTGAATCCTGATCGAATTACTATAAAAATGCATTTAGAATCAATAAAATACGTGATTTTATCAGTTTTATTACAATACTTGTCATAAGCTATCATGACAACTCTCATTGTTGCCGAAATTGAGAGTTCAATGTATTTATATTGGAAAATTTTTAACGTAATATCGTTTTTCAAATCTGAGTGTGATTTTGCTTTGTTGACATGACCACCTAATATTTGTTGATTATAATTGAAATATTACTAATAAATAGTTTTTAATGACATTTTTGTGGGGCACAGGGTTCTCCAAAGCAAGATGTTTTTTAAGATACGTAAGTAACTTAAATAATTAGATGTAGATTTTCATTTCATTGTTTCCAAAGTATTGTTGATGTAAACAATTTTCTTGTAACAGAACTCGTGGATGAACATGGATGAGAGAATCGAGATAATGTTCTGAGGGTAATATTCACTCTGTGATTCTTAAACGTTCTCTATTTACTTTTTTGTCTTTTGTTAAATTAAATCATTTCGTAAGTTCCTTTGTTAATTTATTTTTTTGATGACTATTGTGGCCTTGCTGGTTTTACTTGGTTTTCGTTTTGAAGAAATCGTCACGAAACTTCGCATAGGTATATAATTTTACTCTGCAGGTAACAAAGGCTATATGGCGATAAAAACTGCGAAGAAAGAAACACAAAGTGTCACATAGAGTTCTCCAAAGCAAACTGTTTTTAAAACTACGTTAGTAAATTAAATAATTAGACGTAGATTTTTCACAAATTGTGATTTTCAAACCTTTGAAGATATCGTCACAAAACTTTGCATAGGTAAATAATTTTATCCTGCAGATAACATAGGTTATATGGCGATAAAAAATTTGGAGGGGGATGGGGTGCTTAATTCAATAATTATTTTCTCATAAGTTTACACGTAATTTTCGATTTTTCAGAGTGCAAGATTTTCTTCTTTCATTCATCTAAATAGGTAATTGCTTTATTCAACAGTTAAAACTGTGTACTATCATATTCTTACGATGTTTACATGTTACATGGTCGAAGTTCTAGATTCAATAAATCCGTTGAAATTCAATGGGCAGCTCTGCTAGTATAATATAAATCTCATTACATGATTCAAGTTTAATTATTAACTTTTGCTGATCGCCAATACATTGAAGTATCAAAGGCAGCCTCTTGATCACCCAGGTGGGATGGGATCCAACCGCAGAAACTCTTTACTCAGTGTGGTTCGGACGAGCCGTCTTCTAAAACCAAGTGAATAGACGTCAATTTTAATGAAACAACACTAACAGAATGGTTAGCCAAGATGAACATAGAACGATTTAAAAGTTATGAAGATATCAATTCATATGCAGAAATTGGCCATGATGTTATGACAACAGAAGCTCAAACGGAATCTAAACATCATGAGGGAGGTCATGGAAGAGCAGCATGGAAAGTGTAGCGAAGAAGAAGATAAGAAATGTTAGAGGATCAACACGAACCAGTTCCCATGGTTAATGAAGCTATGCAAGCAATAAAAGTGATATCATGGTTTTATGAAGCAAAGGCCAATAAAAAGACATTTAGTATTATTTACTGCATTGAGGAGGACCTCAAACAACATTTCAAGTTGGCACATACGACACAGATAAAAATATCCGACTATTTTACTAATCATTAAAAATATTTTTATTATGTTTAATGTACAGGCGACTCCTGAGATTCGACCGGGATGCGTTCCTGAAAACGTGGTCAAATCTCGAACAGTCAAATGTTGAACGCTGTTTCTCCATAGACTTGCATGTTATAATCGGGAGATACATTCCCACATCTCGGGAAAAAATTATTGTCTCCCCTCACGTTATATAAAGATAAAATAACATTACTAATGTGTTAATACAACAATATTAAATTATGAATAAATTAAATAAAAGATATTTAAATGTATAACTTATTCTTTGCATTAAAAAGGAAAAAATAAATTTTTGTTTGTATGATTATTTTATGCAATTTTAAAATCCAAATTAAATCAAATCTGCCTCATCCATTCCCATGTTATTTAAATGGAGGTATGAGTAGTATTAGTATTTTATGAACAAAGTTAACGGAAGAGTGACGTGTAACATTTGACTTGTCGAGCTTCAAAGATTTTAACAAACGACTCGCGCAAGCCGGACTGGGCTGGTTGCAGCACATCCCTGCGTACATCTATCTATACATACAACTATATATCACAGAGAAATTAATAACTTGAGGCAGCATCAGTATTTACACTTGCAGCCTCACCAGTTAATTTAAGGCTATGCAAACCTGCCCTTCTCTTAAATCTGCCAAACCAGCCATGACTGGCACTAAATGGAGGCTCATCAACAGAAATTTCATCCATCCTTTCCTTCAAATCATCATACAGATCCTTATCCTTTGCTCTAATCATGGCCTCACTAATAGGAATGTGTTTCTGACACTGATCATCTACCCAAAGTTTTAAAAGCTTTTCCATTTTAGGAATCACAACACCGTGCCTAGGACTGTTTATTGTTGTTATCAAATTACCTGAATTTATCACGTTCTAGAATTTTCTCCTTCTGTTTCACATAAGTGCTAATAGTTGAACGAGACATCCCCAACGATCATGCGATTTCAGCATGGCTTTCACCTTTCCCAACACGCTTTAAAATTTAAACAATTTTGTATCTCATCTAGAAGTTAAACTGTGAATGTTCAAACTTTTCAAAAGTCTATTTGGTTGTGGTGGCTCTGCTGGTGAGTCTGAGGGTGTTTTAGTAGCAAGAAATTGAACTACTATATATTCACAGCATTCTGTGCCCCAACTTTAGAAATGATAGCGGGAAGTGCGGATTTCAACGTGAGTTGTCATTTTGACCGATATATGGCGAGAGAAGTTATAACGCTTAATTGTACAAAAATTTCTATTGTCATTTTATACCTGAATAATGTTCACTATTGGTCTAAAAATTTTGAACTTATTCATAAAACAATTAACAACTCATAATCAGTAGAAGATAAGAGCAATGGTTCCTTTGGGAAAATATTTTTATTCCTCATGCTGCAGTAGATGGCTTCTGGGTATAAAAGAATCTTCAAAATTTCAAAACTTGCGAAATGGGGTTCCATTGCATAGTGGCGAGGGCGTTGGCCTGCTATGCTGAGTATACACGTTAAAAACCTGCAAAAGTAGGTTTTTTTCAAGAGAAGCCTCCCATTTGCGTGTTTAGAGGAGAGCACATGAATCAATGCTTCATCCTTCGGAAGGGGCGTAAAGCTGTTGGTACTCCTTGGTGCTTTTCGAAAAGAGTGGGCTAATGCCGGTACCGAGCTTCTCTTCTTATTTGCTTTGTGATTTAGACTAACGAGCCTACTAGCGTTAGATTTGTTTGATGTCACAAAGTTCCACAAATCATAAACTTTGACATCAATCATTGTAAGAAAGCGATTGAGGTAACTTATTTAAGTTTCTTAATTTTCATTAAATGTTATTCATTTTTGCTCTTAAAAGATGAGTAAAATTCAAAAAATAAAATCTTTTTGCTGTACAAAATAGGCAGCCTTAAAATGATAAAGTAAGAAAATGTTCAGACTATTTGTCTGTTATAAAAGATTTTGGTGTCATGTTTTTCATTACTATTGCTTTATATTTCATTTACGTAATAATCTCATTCCATAAGCTGGAGTAAATGGATTGTGAACATAAAGTTAATAGCAAAACACCATTTTTTATTGAAGCTCAACCTTGAAAACCTCAAATCAAAGCGAAATTATTACATAACTGATATGTAAAGCAACAGTAATAAAAATAATATGACACTAAAATGTTTCATAATGAACTAATAGTCTGAAATTTTTCTTGTTTTATCCTTTTAAGGCCGCCTATTTTGTGCAGCGAAAAGATTTTATTTTTTGAATTTTTTAAAAATTCTTACTTGTTATATGTTCATTCTCCTTGCTTTTTCCTGAATTATGAAAAGGCTCAGGGGAATGCAACGCTGATTTTGGTCTTCCATCCAAAGGTTCAAAAGACTTTCCATCTCCTCCATGACACTGCAACATGCATGACTTCCCACAATCTACTTAATATTAGCCCTACTTTGCATTTGCATTTCATAATTTTCTCTTTATCTTTCACAGTGGCTGAAATCTAAGTCATGCTTTATTGCCACCATAGACTCACCCTTTTCAACCTTGTTTATAATCCTTTTTTCGCCTCAAAGGTAATGGTATGCCATTTTTTATGTTTTGCACTTATGTTTCCCATATCACCCACTTTGGTTAAAGTTTTCACTAAAATTGTTTAAAATATAAAAGCACTAGCACAAGAGTCAGCAGTATGGGTTATTGGTGTGCTAAAACTTTAAATACAGCTTCCATTCGCATTCCTTAAGAGCAATAATGTCTTTCGTCTGTGCCTTTAAGCCAACGTACTACATCAACTGTAAAATGAAATGAGTTAGTGGACACTTTATTAAAGCTAGCTGAGTTCTGTTTATAAACATTTCAAAGAGTCCAGTCTTCTCCAAGTTGTTTATAGGAGGAAGGCAGATCCACTGACCACGAGGGTCAAGGGTCAGGCCGCACTCCACCTAAGCTCTATCAAACCCACCTGTTTACCCGCGTGTGCATGAGAATCGATTATTAGCAGATAGTACGTACATAGGTGCAAATATATGGTGTCAGTATATAATCTACATATCAGCGGATGAACGTTAAGCAGACATACATTAAGAAGACGCTGCCTGTATCGGTCATATCCATACCAAGTCAATAAAATTCCTATGAAAAATCAATTTGGATGGGAAATACTTGAAGCAGAAAATGGGAAAATATTAAACTTTTAGGTGATATTATACTTAAGTGATTCAGTTCTCCTCTACATAAAGAATGCAATACCGGCCCCAAAAATCAATGCCGGTATTTCGGTATCAGTATGTGTCATTGGTGGTATACTGGTATCAGGGGCGTATCTAGGATTTTGCGAAGGGGGGTGCTGTCAGGAGTTTGTTTTAATTTGTTGGAATACTTGGTGCGAACCAGAGGGGGGTGGAAAAATTTTAAAATTATTAGCAAAAGTTTGTAATTTTGGGCCTTTCCACTAATGAAAAAAGAAACAATTATTTTGAATTCATATAAAATTAACATGAACTGGGTAAATTTGAGGAGCGAAAGTAATTATAACGACAGCCATAAAGTTCAGAATATTTTTTATTTAAAGAAAACATTCTCATCAAAACCCATAAAAATAATAATAATTCAAATTAAAAAATAAAATACGTAAAAAAACATTTACAAAATCAAATTAATCCATCTATTTTTTCCACTATCGGCATACTTGTCAATAACTTCTTCATCAGTTATATTAATATCTCTATGTATGGATAACAGCACCAGTCCTACAAGACGTGATTCAGATATTGTGTTTTGTAAATATGATTTAAGTCTTTGCAAGGATGAAAAGCTTCGTTCAACAGTAGCTGTGGAGACAAGAAGTAAAGCTAATATTTTGATAAGAACATATATATTAGGAAATATATTCCTGTCACAACCAACTAGAGCATCCATTGCGGTGGTCGGCCAGGTTCTTTGATCTTCTGTTCGCCACTAGCTTTCCACAGTTCATATTCTGCTTGAACGATATCAGGACATCCTGGTAAATTATCTTCATACATCTGCACTGCAGATTTAATGGTTGAGTAAGGTTTATCTATTGAATATGCAGGAAGAAGGTATTGTAAAGAATTGATTGTTTCCTCGTGAGCCAAGAATCTTTCATTTAAAGACGCAATAAGGTAGTCTATGTATGGATAAAAATTTGTCCTTCGATAATATTCTGCAGGAGTGTTAAAAGAAACATTATGTCTATTTCTCTGCAGTCCGCATACTCGAGGTACTTCTTCTTTGACATTTAATTTGTCTGCAAGATTTCTAGTTTCATTATAAATGACCACAAAGTTAGTTTCAGATTCCTCAGAGTCCTCTTGTATACTTTTTAATACATCAATAGTTTGACGAACTTGTTATAAAGCGTTTATCAAATCTATCTGCTTATTTTGCAATCGGAAAGAAAGGTTGTATGTCAAAGCTAACATTTTGCTCACAACGAAAATTGCAACAAGAAAAGAAAATTTACATATGCTATTAAATAACGAATCTGCCTTTTGCGACGAATGGTCTTTGTGTTCCAATTGAATGATTTCGAGAGTTGAAATAATTGGCTCGATAATTTCTTTAAATAATAAAACTGCCTCATGCCATAAATTCCATTGTGTTTCACACAGTGTTTTTAATCGTGTTACATTTGAATTTGGCTTCATTTCCTGTATTGTATTTTTAAGAACAGCTGTCCACTTTGGAGATAAATGAAAAAATGTGCAAACTTCGGATATAACACCAAATGCATTATGGATTTCAGAAACTGTTGCAGAGTCTGATATACATAAATTCAAACAATGTGCTACACAATGCGTATACAAAGCTTTTGGGTATTTCTGTCTAATAATTGTTTGTACTCCTCGAAATTATCCCCTCGTAGCTGCTGAGCCATCATAACCTTGTCCACGAAGGTTTCTTAAATCAAAACCAAGATCTATTAAAGTTTTTTCAATAGTTAGAGCGAGTGAAGCACCATCCATATCAGTTACTAGGACAAAAGTGAGAAAGTCTTCTTGTAGTTTCATAACTTCCTCATCAGCATATCGAACACAAAGTGAAAATTGGTCTATCTGCGCAATGTCTGTTGTTTCATCTGCTAACACAGTGAAAACTTTGGATTTATTAACGTTTGATACAATTTTTGATTGAATAAGATTACCAAATGTACTTATTAAATCGTTTTGTGTTACAGAACTAGTATACATTGCATTACCAGCACTTGTAACTAAATTTTCTTCCAAAAAATTGATTGCTTTTGATATCCAGATGGGGTGCTGTAGCACCATATGCACCCCCCCTGGATACGCCCCTGACTGGTATTAAAAAATAAAGAAAATCACCAACAATTCAGGTAAAATAAACATAAGATTAATTCAAAATATACTTATTATCAATTATTATTTATTGTAATTGTATATAATATGGGGTGAAACAAACTAAATAAACTCAATGAATCTAAAGTAAAAACTATAACAAAATAAAATAGAAAAAATACCATTCAGTCAAACATAAACATGAAATTTAAAGTTAAACTTAATTCAAAAAATTACTATTCAATTATTATCAATGAATAGAGATGTGACTAAAGCACAAATACGAAGCGATACTTCCTCGTAAACAAGCAAAAAAATCGGTACAACATACATTGTACAAACTTTCTCATATATGGGTACTAATGCGTCGTTTAGTTATCTTTAGAAAATGAAAACCGTTTTTAGAAAATCCAATTTTTGTTAAAGTTGACCAAGAATAAACTAGCCTTATATTCATTCGTTGGGAAAAATGAAATACGTAGTATTATTGTAGATGTATACTCAAGTAACTGTACGAAATCTGATCAAAATCGTTAGAGCCGTTTCTGAGAAAATCGAATTATTGTTAAAGTTGCCTAGAATAAACTAGCCTTATATTCATTTTTTGAGAAATAGGAACTATACAGTATTATTGAAGACGTAAACTCAATTGACTGTGCAAAATTTGATCAAAATCGTTAGAGCCGTTTTCGAGAAAATCGAATTGTTGTTAAAAATGCGTAGAATAAACTACGCTTAATTATTGATCAATGTCAACCATTTCTATGTATACTCTGCTCAGTATGATAAAATGCCTAAATACAAGATTTCATTCATTTTCGTTCGATTGTCTAGGCTCCAGCGCCAGTAACAGACAGACAGACGGCATTGCGAAAACCACTTTTTCGGATTCAGCGACACCTAAAACGCGTATTTCCGTAAAAATCTCGAGGTCGAATTTTTTCGCGAAAACAATACTTTCTCGATACTTCGTATGAGAAAGTAAAAAGAATGACAACCATTCACAGCCACTACAAATGGGATGATAAAGATTAAAGTAAAATTATACTGTTATATAAAACACATTGGAAAGGTTGTTGAATTGGTGGAAAAACTGCAAATAAAATCATAAAATACAGTGTATGCTAATGTATGTCAATTCTATAAGACAAAGACATGAAGTTTTTTTAGGTTGGTACTTTCCAGTGTTCTGTGGCTACTCAATACTGTTAGTCACAAGAGCTAAAAGTGTTAAGGAGGACACCTGAACAAACCTCGGTTGTGGGAGCCCGTTTTTTGGTGATGGTGAACTGTGTATACTGGTAATTCATTGCAAAACTTTTATATCATTCAATACCGAAATATTGGTATTGAATATAATGATACCACAGTATTTCAGTGTTGAAAAATTGGGTGGTATTCCAGTATTGCATTCCCCACCCCTACCTATTCTGAGAGGGCGTTATATATGATATGTGTATAAAAGAATTTTGTGAGTTTTTTATTTAAATGCACCAACACCAGAACTGCGGTATAGGAAAAAATTCAATTGTTTGTTCCAAACCACAGAAGTTCCTGGATTACAGGAACACAGATTAAAGAGGTTGTACCCTATCAGTATAATTAATATTTCTAAAAATAAAATTTAATTTATTTCATTAATATTTTATAAATAAATATTATTTGATATGTTCAACACTTCACTTAACGTTGACTCATTTCCAAACACGTCAGAAGACCAAAAATACAGATATTTTAATATTTTATATAATCAGATTAAAACATTTATATGGCACAACTTGAAACATTGACGATACATTATTATAGCATACAAGTGATAAAATAAGCTTATACATACATTGGGATGAAATCAAAACAAACTCTTGCCCAGCAGAATAAGATGAATCTGGAACATCCTTGTGAGACTCTAGAAGAACTTGGACGAGCGGATGCCTAAATAAATTCACATTTTGATATGAACAGATTTTTTCTAATTCTTTTGAACTAAAATATAAAAAAGATCATTTATCCATTATTTAAATTGATCAGGGAAGAAATACAAACATATGACTTAAGAATTCACTGGAAGTATTAAGTATATTTTAACAAAATATAGGCAAAGTTTTAACTTAAATATAAAACCAGAAAACAATGGAAGCACTATTTTTGTCAATTAACTCTTTTTACTCAAATTTATATCAATGTAAAGTTCTTTTTGGCTACATGATAATAATTTAGGGAATGTGAAGATACTTAAATTTTAAATAGATTCATATACAGTAAAATCCCGCTTTTATGGAATACCGCTTTAATAAGAACCCCCTTTCACGGAATGAAATGGGATAGCTGAATTTGAGTCCCTCTAGTTTCTAGTTTTGCTGCTACCTATGCTGAAGTCCTAGATCTGGGGTTCCCAAACTTCGGCCCACGGTTTAATCTGGCCCGCCTTACCTCATATAACTTTTCACTTTTCTCAATCACCCCCCTGCTTGAAATAATTTTTAACAGTGAAGTGGGGCAGTTGAAACTTGCTCTTTGAAGTTTTCACATGACCTGATCAGTCATTTGAAAAGTCTTAAGTGGCAGCGGTGCACTTGGTGTCTGTGACGTCACATAAACCCCACTACAGCTATCAGCTGGTGGCCACTTGTCCGTCAATGTGCTTTTGAACTTTGAAGGATGATGATAAAGATATAACAATATGTTATTATCAACAATGATGTTTTTCAACAATATGTTATTGTTTTATGTACTGTGTTTTGCAAAAATCTACCTGTTGTGATTAAAAGCTACTTATCGTTGATGGTTATTTATATTTTTCTGGGCTTAAACTATCTGATTCAATGTATACACTACACAAAATACCGGTTTTATGGAAAATCCTTTTCTATGGAATGAACTTGGTCCCAACCAACTTCGGAAAAATGGGATTTTACTGTACATTCAAATGATCTAATTAATATTTAATGTTATCACTATGAAAATACAATTTCGCAAAAGTTTGACCTACCTTGCAAAATTCTGATCCCATCCCTTATAAATCTTAGCCCACATCTCATACATCATTATTGGGTAAAAACATGTGTAATACTCTTGGTATGATGAGTAAACTCCCAAAATTGGTAATATTCGAAAATTATGATGCACAGGAGGTGGTTGACTAGATGGTTTTGATCTTTGTTCCTAGAATCAAAAGTAATATATGACATTTCATTTTTTCTAAAAACATATAAGTGACAAAAACTCCTGAACCATCCCTTTCAGGTAGCCACCTCTCAACAATAAATAGTTGTCCTGCTATTTTTATAAAAAAACTTTCAAAACAAGTTCACCATCAAGTCAATTTGCAAAAATGGTATCAGGGATACAAATTTTATCACATTTTGTAATAAACGGGATTCAACCTTTAGTAAGTACACTAACTTTTGATCTAGTGGCAAATACATGGCTTTATTTTACGATGAGCCATATTTGACTCTTACAGCACTATGGAGCATATCAATTAAAGTTGTTTACACAGTAAATAATCAATCCACAAATAAGAATAAAATCAAAAGTAATTTCAATGAAAATGCAGCACACCATGGTTATAATGCTGTCGCTTATACAGGCAGTCCTCGACTTTCGTACATTTGACTTTTGTAAAATTCGCTCTTTCGTACATTGCAAATTCTCGCCCCTAAACCGCCTTTTCTACGCCGAACAACGCTGAATTCGGACATTCATTCGTCAGCTGACGATCAAACATTTCAAGCTATCGCATAATGGCGCTGTCTGTCAGGCAAGCCAACACTTTTAATAAATTAAAGTATGCTACGTAATAATATACGTATTGTATGTAATGTAAGATTTGTGTGTAATGTTTTTTAATATTGTACTGAAATTTGACAAGATTAATACCACTGTCAAGTCGGTTAATAATCAATAAATTATTATTCAGTCTCGGCAACGTTACCGTCTTTGTTTGTACGTACAGCAGTGTTTCTTTGTGCATTTTACATGTATTATTTTATAAACATGAGTGAGAAACGGAAAACTGAAAGTGCTTATACAAGTGGAAAGAAACGTAGGACTCATAAACTTAACACGATTGAGACAAAGATGGAAATAATTAGGCGTGCCGAAAGCAGTGAATCTTTAGCTTCAATCGGACACGCATTGGACTTAAGCCGGTCGACTGTGGGGTCAGTTGTGAAGGAGAAGGACAAAATTAAAGAATACGTACGAAATGCTGGAAATATTTCGTTGAAGATTGTGTCTAAAAGGCAAGGTGTTGTGTTGGAGGAAATGGAGCGATCTTTAACATTATGGATTGAGGATTAGCATCAAAAAAGTGTTCCAATGAGTCTTGCAATAATATAAGGTAAGGCTCTGTTTGTATGAAGATTGGAAAAAACGCTTAGGAGAAGGGGCTGCTGATACCCCGGAATTTCAGGCAAGCCAAGGCTGGTTTGATAAGTTCAAGGGCAGGGCTTGTTCACATAACATTAAATTGACTGGAGAATCTGCTAGTGCAGATAAAAAAGCTGCACAAGAATTTATAAAAGAGTTTTCCGAAATAATTGAAGGGGGTTATTCTGCTCTTCAAATTTTTAATGTTGACGAGACAGGATTATTTTGGAAAAGGATGCCTGCACGAACCTATTTAGCAAAGGAAGAGGCAGTTGCACCTGGGCATAAGGCAGCTAAGGACAGACTCACATTGCTTCTTGGTGGCAATGCAGCAGGTGATTTTAAAATAAAACCAATGCTAGTCTACCATTCGGAAAATCCAAGAGCTTTGAAGGGGAAGGCTAAGGAAATGCTGCCAGTCATCTGGAAATCTAATTCAAGTGCCTGGGTTACTGGAACAATTTTTCAGGATTGGTTTAATCTTTATTTTGTTCCAGCAGTTAGACAATATTGCAGGAGGAATTATTTAGTATTTAAGGCAATATTACTTTTGGACAATGCTCCTGGACACCCACAATCGTTACAGGAACTTTATCCAGAAATTAAAATTGTTTCTGCCTCCAAATACCACATGTGAAATTCAGCCTATGGATCAGACAGTCATAGCCACTTTCAAGTGGTACTACATGAGGAGACCAATCAACCATGATATCAGGGCAACTGACAAGGAAGGTGGACCTACCCTGAAGGAATTCTGGAAACATTATAACATCTGGAGTGCAGCAGACAATATTGGGGACTCTTGGGCTGAGATAAAGGAATCAACAATGATTGGTTGCTGGAAGAGGTTGTGCCCAGATTTAGTGCAAGATTTTAAAGGTTTTGAGGAGACTCCTGAAGTTGCCACAAAGGAAGTTGTTCAGCTTATGAATGAACTGGACTTGAGTGTCACCATTGAAGATGTGGATGAATTGTGTGCATCCCATTCAGAGCCTATGTCCAATAAAGATCTAATTGACCTACAAGAGGCAAATAAGACATCACCTGAAGCCGAAGATGATGACTATCAACTTCCTCCCACTAACACTTTGACAGTGAAGAAAATGAATGAAGCCTTGACGCACCTTGAACAGTTCTTAAGCATCATGGAAGAATATGATCCAAATGCAAAGAGAAGTTCACAAGTACGTAGAGCTGTTGATAGGGATACAACTTGTCACAGACTCCTTTATCAAGAGAAAAAGAAGGCTAGTGTTCAACTTTCTCTTGACAAATTTTTCAAGAAAGTTGATAAGACACCATCAGCAAGTACTTATTCCCAACATTAAAATGTTTTTTGTGTACTAAATGTAAAAAATAATGAATATGAGGCAAGAAGTAAAAAGAAATTTGTATTGTTTATATTTTTTGTATTGATGAATTCAAGTACAGACTGTAATTATTGGTACAACTGTTTCGTTTGTTGCCCATAAATAGGGATTTTTATTTACAGTAGTCCTTCACCATTACTGAAAAACCTCGCGAATGGTAAGTAACTGGGTTTTTTAGAGAAAATAGGGTTTGGGTCTTAGAGTCCCTATACCAGCAAGTAACTTGCATTTTTTGCCCTTCAAAATATAATAATAGAATACATACTGTGGCGTTCTGAATAAACGCCACATTCTATTAAAGAGCAAGGAACCGATCTACACACGCTTCGATGATATTGGCGATATCCCGTTAACAGATCGCAAAACAATTTGAGACATAATGATTGTGCAGTAGCTTGGCTTTCTCGTGAATGACAATTGAACTCAGCTGGACTTTCTTGATCGCTTCTTCACTTTTCTTAATCGATCTTATTGTGGACTCGTTCACACCAAGTAATTTACCAACTGATGAATCAAATTCATTATGCGCAAGCCTATCTAAAACTTCAATTTTCTTCTCCAAACTCATCACCTTTTTTGCCCTTTTTACCGACTTTCTTTCATTTCAATCATCACTGTCTTTGGGGCCAAGTTTAGGCAATATTACAAAAAAACTATGAAAGTAGCAAATGCTTTAATGAAAAAAGAGGGATTTCGTATGTGCAGTTCAGGCGATCCTCGACTTTCTTGCGTTCGATATTCGTACAACTCACACATTAATAATAATAATATTTATTTACAGCTGGTAATCACATTGTAGTCACAAATCACAGAATAAGTTTCATTAATCACAAAGTAATTTCTTATCCAACTCAGCCTGTAAAATGGTATTGGGGTTCAGCAACAGCTGGTCTTCCACCTCTGCCAGAAAAGACTGCCATAAACAAAGATAATTTCACCAAAAATACAAAAAAATAAATAGACATAAACAAGAAAAAGGGAACTTAATACCAAGATATAATAACTATAGTCAACGACTAGATTATGGTAGGGATGGAAGCCATGCTTGTGGATTTGTCCAAAGAGGAGGCTCAGAGTGAGTGGCTCAATCGTGTATGGGATAGCTCGAGGTTGGAAGCTCGGTTCACTGTCCGTCAGAAATTTCCAATGAGCCCCAACTCAAGCTGAGATTGCTCGATCGTGTGTTGGGAAACCCAACAAATCAGTCGACCGCTACTGCGGTATCCACAGTCTCTTTTGTTCATATGTTAACATTATTACTGACATCATTATTTTTAATTGTCTTTAACGACAATATACACTTCTGGGAGGAATTTATAGAGATTTACCACAATAACTGTCTGTGTTTATGGGATGTTAAATCTAAAGAATATTCCAACAAACAAATGTGAAAAGGACTTATCTTCATCTTCTAGAAAAATGCAAAGAAGTGTTTAAAGATGCAAATGAAGATTATGATACTAATAGTAGCCCACCTCTGTTCGTCGGTTGGTTGGTCGCACTTCTGGTGGTGAATTATGGTTTATCCCAATAACATGAGAAAAAAGCGAGACAGAAACTATAAATTTGGCAGGAATGCTCGATTCCCATATTTTAAGGTACTGAGAAAAATAAATCTCTAAAAAGTCCTGAATTTGACTCCAAGGAAGACATTTCCATTTCCCAAAAAATAACACAAAAAGCGACTTTTCAATGTGCAGCCTTTCATTCTTTTTTAGATTAAAATTAGAAATAATTAACCTACGATCTTCAGATCTAAACCATTTTGAAGAAAATATTATGAAGTTCATTTTTCTGTTCATCTTTTTCTGCCTACCATTCTAAATCGCTTATGTTAAGCATTTGATTCACATAGTTTGGAGAAATCCTGCCATTTTTACGGTATGTTGCCTTGCCTACCAATTACATTATTAGACCTCGAAATCCTATTGTTATTTCAATCCTTATGAGTGTAAGCATGCCTTGAAGGCTTTTAATACAAGAGGGAGAGAGGGAGGGTGAGAGGGAGGGAGGCAATTATTTTAAGTTAAACTAGAGCTAGCACATCACATTGACGGACTTTTATACTAGTTTTGTAATTATCCTCCTCCAAGCAAAGCAATTTTTTGCTTTCTACTAGTCATCACACTACAAGTTGCAACCTCTGGACTGGTGAACCTCAGAGATCGAAACAGAATGTTCGATCGCATGTGGGTACAGTTGAGCATGTTCACATGTTTACACTCGGACAAATCTGCAAGCATGCTCAACCATGTATGGACCACTTTAGTCTGCTACAGTAGTTCAGTGGTAAATATCTGCCCAGCAAGTGGAAGATCTGGGTTCGATTCCCAGTGATAGCAGATTTTTTCACCTTTTTTCACATTTCCCATGAAATAAAGTATTTTTAAACATTTCAACTCGTAGCTTGGGAGATCCAGAGCTGCTTTAAGGCAATGGTAGGCCGATCCACAGATGATATGTCCACAGTCTTTATGTCCACTGTTTTTATGCCTACTCTTTTATGTCCACTGCCTTTATGTCCACTCTTTTATGTCCACAGCCTTTATGTCCACTGCCCTTATGTCCAGTCTTTACATCCACCGTAATATATGCCCACAGTCTTTATGTCCACTCTTATATGTCCACAACCTTTTTATCCACTTTTGTATATGTCCACAGCCTTTTTGTCCACTGTTTTCTTTGTCCACTTTTGCATATGTCCACAGAGACTTTATTTCTAAGTATGAAAAATATGAAGGGAAAACATGGAAATGGAGGAGAGTTTGAAGGAGAGGGAGGGGAAAGGGGGGGGGGGGGGCGGTTGAAATCCGAAGAATTACGAATATGAAGCGAAAAATTGGAACTTAAGGGGGAGTAGGAGGGGAAGGAAGGAATCCAAAGGAAACAGTGGGCACTGGTATTGATCGACTAGGAATTTTATAACAATTACGAATATGAGGCGAAAAATGAAAATGGAGGGGGGTAGTAGGAGGGGGAGGGAAAAGGCGGTGCGGAAGAAATCTGAAGGAAACAGCAGAAATTGGTATCAATCAACTAGGAATTTTATAACAATTATGAATATGAAGCGAAAAATTGGAAATGGAGGGGGTAGTAGGAGGGGGAGGGAAAAGGGGGTGCTAAAGAAATCCGAAGGAAACAGCAGACATTGGTATCTATCGACTAGGAATTTTATAACAATTACAAATATGAAGCGAAAAATTGAAAATGGAGGTGGGGTAGTAGAAGGTGGAGGGAAAAGGGGGTGCGGAAGAAATCCGAAGGAAACACAGTGGACATCGGTATCGATCGACTAGGAATTTTATAACAATTACGAATATGAAGCGAAAAATTGAAGATAGAGGGGGGTAGTAGGAGGGGGAAGGGGGTGTGGAAGAAATCCGAAGGAAACACAGCGGACATTGGTAACGATCGAGGCTCTACAACCTGTGCGACATTTATGAAAGCTTCTTTTGACCATTTCTGTGAAAGGTAGATTTTATTGCTATCGGAACAACGTACATTGTACAAACTTTCTCATATACTAATGCGTCGTTTAGTTATCTTTAGAAAATGAAAATCGTATGAGCCTGTTTTTAGAAAATCCAATTTTTGTTCAAGTTGCCCTAGAATAAAGTAGCCTTATATTCATTCATTGATAAAAATAAAACATGTAGTATTATTGCAGACATATACTCAAGTAACTGTACAAAATTTGATCAAAATCGTTAGAGCCGTTTTTGAGAAAATCGAGTTAGTTAAAGTTGCCTAGAATCAACTAGCCTTATATACATTTTTTGAGAAATATGAACTATACAGTATTATTGAAGACGTAAACTCAAGTAACTGTACGAAATTCGATCAAAATCGTTAGAGCCGTTTTCGAGAAAATCGGATTGTTGTTAAAATGCGTAGAATAAACTACTCTTAATTATTGATCAATGTCAACCATTTCTATGTATACTATGCTCAGTATGATAAAATGCCTAAGTACGAGATTTCATTCATTTTCGCTCTACCATCTAGGCTCCAGAGCCAGTAACAGACAGATTTTTGGATTCAGCGACACCTAAAACGTGTATTTCCGTAAAATCGCGAGGTCGAACCTTTTCGCGAAAACAATACTTTCTCGATACTTCGTATGAGAAAGTAAAAAGGAACTACTGTATCTGCCCGAATAGAAGCCGACCCCCAAAAATTTCCACAATTTTTTTGGCAAAAACATAAATTTTGTAGACTTTATGCTGAAGTGTGCCGGGCATTCACGCACATCTTAGAATACATTATTTGAGATCGAAGAAATGTGGGGGAAATCATACGTGGCGCCTTATGGGCTTAATTTTATTCTTCTAATGTAAGCCGTTTTAACATATTCAATATCTTCTTGGTTTTTTAGATCCATCTCCAATGGCCAACCGAAATTTCACAATTTTTTTAAATATCGTTTTTCCGGAAAAATTCGCAGTAAATACAAACTAACCGATGAGCAAACTGAGAAAAACTAAACTGAGGAGCCGGCTTCCTACGAGGAGCCAATGTGCGAAGCCGTCGCTTAACGGTACGGTTAGGGGCCGTAAGGGTCTACGATTGGTCTTACGTAAGATTTTACTTTAGCGAAAACGCAGTTTGCGTCCCAGAACAGTACTCTGAATGAAACGCATTTAACACCGCTAATTCGGCGCTCCCGCGCTCCAGCGATAGCAGGACACTGTCAGTCGAAGCGGGCGCCTATGCTCTGCAACATGGGGGCGCTGCACTTTTATTGCTGAGCTTTCTTGTACCCCCACCCCGCTCCCTGAGTCCCACTCTGCATGACGCACATGCTGCAAGTTCCAACCTGACGCGAGCCGCTACCGGCAGACAGGAGTGCTGCGCGAGGGTACCGCGGGTTTAAATGACTTACTTTCGCTCGAATGATGGGGTCTAGAGCAGATCTCTATAAAAGGCTCTTTGAAGCTTTCAAGAATTGCTATCCAAGCAAAACTCCACAACAAGCCCAGGAGGAGGCAAATGTCATCTGGCGAAGAGCTAAAACTGAATTTGGGAAGGATGGTATGGCATTTGAAACACATTGACAGTAAAATTCAACAACTGAATCAAGAAGCTACGAAGAGAAAAGCTACTCTCAAGAGCTTTTTTGTGAAGGTAAGCATTGCGGATGACACATTTCAGATATGTTTTGCAATTACAGCCTGTCTCTGCATGCACGAATGTCTCGTAGAATGCCCCTCCGCATGTCTGGCCCATGTTTATTAGTTTTATTCGATGTCTAGGGGGTTCACCACAACAGGGGTGCCAATACGTCGACATGTCTTTATTTTTGTTTCGATGCTCCAAAATCTATGGAAGGTTTTTATTACCTATTTTTTAATGTTGTGAAAAAAGTTTACCTTTATGTGACTGTTAGCCAGGTACGGCTTCTCACTGAAATAATAAACATTTGTTTATAAATAATAGGGGAATTATTTACTAGACCAGCTGACTACCACCCCTGAAAATTATCTAATACTAATACTAATAATTATATGCTGCATCAAAAAGAATTCTGCACTGGGGCCCTCCAAAAAGTTGTGCCATATGGTGTAAGTAATTCAATAATCATATTAGTAAATACAATAACAAATGAAAGTCTGACACCCATGCTGAACTGCTCACAGAAAGAATGCAACAATTAAGTATAAATGAAACACCTACCTCAAGCCACTGAGTATTCCAACAACAAATATCGTAAATCACCAGCATAACTGGAGAGCACTCAACAACAGGATTACAATTAGATTGACACAACGGCTCAAGTATTGGTCTCAAAGGATAATCTTTTCCTTTAACAGGCATCATCTTCATCCCAGGTGAAACAGCAAACATCCTAATCTCAGGTACCTCATTAAAACAAACCTTCCGCACAACGAGATTACCATTCTTTCCGTGGTTACTTGATTTTAGAATTCCAGGGGAAGACTGAAATAATTAAAAGTTATCCTCCTTAAGTATACTCTGATGATTTATTTTCATGCATTGCAGAATGAAATTTTGTAGGTAAGGAGCTTTGAATATCAAAAACCAAACTGAAATCAACTTACCTTATTTGCTGCCATGTGTGCAGGTTTCTTTCTAGGATCATTCTTGACACCAGAAGAAAGAGAATCAGTATTCTGAGCAAAGGTCGTTTCAGTTTCAATTATTATCTCAGGACTCAATGGAGCCAATTTGTAATCAGGATTCAGAATGTTCTTTTGAGAAATTATAACAGATTTTGCATCTTTTTTCTTCTGTTGCTTACCTTTTTTATTAGGAACAACTACATTTTGAGGAAACTGGTCAAACTCAGCTAAGAAAGCACCACGGTTCTTATCAGTGACCTTGGCTGCAACCTTACCATGGCGAGAATCTTTGCTTATTTCTGATGCAGGATGTACCACTTTATCAGTTTCTTGGCAAGCTGCCACTGCCAGTGAGTTATTTTTTTCTACAAAATCTTCCTTCCCGGCAGATACCTTACCTGGAAAACTCTGTTCTTTCAAACCTTTGTCAGACAATGCTTGCAATTTGAGCCTCCTTTCTTCTTTTATCTTTCTTCTATCATCTTTTGAAAGTGATCTAGATCTAGAAGTAGCACTTTTCTTTTTCCTGAAATGCTTTCCTCTACGATCACTACCATCACTTTTACCTTTAGTCTTTAATTTATGTCCCACCTTACCATACATCACATCCTCTAAAATTACGCTGCAAGCTTTTATTTTTACATCAGCTTCACTTCCAACTGAGCTACTTGATGGAACAGGTTCTAGCACTGATGATTTGGCTTCTTTGTCATTCCCTTCATCCCAAACACAAATTTTTCCTCTTTTCAATGTAGGAGCATTTATAATTAATGGGCCTCTAGTAGCGCTTCTGTTATCTGAAGACAGTCTATGCTCAGTTTTTTGAATTTGCTTACTATGTTCAGTTTTTGAGTCTTGCTTCATATCATTCCTGACAGAGCTAACAGTATCAGATACAATGGATGCATCACGTTTATTCTCAAACAATTCATTATCCATCCTAATTTTGCTTAAATTTTTGGTGCATTCTGACATTGATGATGCACATTCTATGTTTCTTCTAGCCTTTGCAGTAATTCTATGGATGTCATGAGTATCAGAAGTAGATTCAATTTGCATGCTGGTCACTTCATCTTTTTCTTCTTGGTCCTTATCTTCTTCCTCTTCTTCTTCTTCTTTCTCCTCTTGGTCCTTATCTTCTTCTTCTTCTTTCTCCTCCTCCTCATCATCATCAGAATCATCATCACTCTCACTGAATCCTTGAGATAGAACAGGAAACCAGTCCCCTGATGGGTTTTCCTTATCATCCGAGACATCTCCATCATTTTCAACATCAACTGAGGCATTTTCATCATCTTCCATGTCACCCAAGGCATTCTCATCAATTTCCAAATCATAGTCATCAGCTTCCACATCCAGCACAGCACTTCCCTCTCCTTTCCCAACATTTGAGATTTTTCCATGGCTTTCTCCATCATCTTCATTTAAGGCAACATTCTGTAAACTTTCACCTTCAATTTCATCACTCAAAGTTTTTTTCTCACACGCCTCAGAAACCTTATCTTTTTCATTGCTATCCTCTTGAGTATTTTCTGAGAAGGACTGAGAGAGTTTAGGCCACCAGTCATTGCTACTTTCATCATCACTCTCAGAAATTTCCCAATTTTTTTCAGGTTCTTTCTCACTCAACTCATTTGTAGGACTGAGATCATCCCTTTCAACACCACCATTATCCTCAGAAACTTGAGAAAATGAAAAAAAATCCTCATCATCACTTATCACTATTACATCATTTTCATCAGCATAGCCACTGTTTTTGCTGGTGCTGGGAAATACAACTTCATCCTCACAACGAGCCTTTGAAACTTTTTCATCCTTCTTTGCTGATGATATTTGATCATCATCGCTTTCTACCAAGTCAATTACCTCAGTAGCATCTCGTCTAGTAAGGTCACTACTCATAGGATGAGAAGAGTTTGGTCCAAGTCTGCTTGCACTACTATCTCCATTATTTTGATTACTCACATTCACTGATTCAAGGGGATTGCAATCAGGTGGAGGGGAAATTGAAGCAGGTTCTGCCTCAAGGACATTTTCAGAAGTCTGTTTCACTGTTTTTACTACACCTCTGTCACTTATCTGAGGAGATGAACTATTTAAAACACACTCATCATCCAGACATATTATTTTTACAGGAACTTCTATAGAAATTGGCCCTGGTATATTTCTTTTTCGATTGCCATCAAGTTTAACTGTATTCTGGACCACAGGTGATTCCTGAAAATGTAAAAATGATAATTATAAAATGTGAGTTTGAGACCCCTGCTCTATGTGATCATTCGAAGGAAGAAGCAGTTGTTAGGATGTGGACAGACACCCAAACCACTCCAAAAGGCAGTTTGCATCCTAAAAAGATAATGCTGTGCATTTGGTGGGATATGAGAGGTGTAATATATTTTCAGCTGTTGGACCCTAATAGGACAGTCATTTCCAAGCTTTACTGCCAACAGTTAGGGCGTTTACATTAAGCATTACACCAAAAACGACAATATCTGGTGAATCGTAAGGATGTCATCCTTCTGCATGACAACGCCAGACCCCATGTTGCAAAGATGACACAGCAGAAAATAAGAGAATTCAAATGGGAAGTTCTGCCACACCCTCCATACTCACTTGATCTTGCATCTTCAGACTACCATCTGTTTCGATCACTACACAATCATCTGAAGGATAAACAGTATGGGAACTCTGATGACCTCATTTGTGACCTCAAAGAATTTTTTGAATCAAAACCGACTAACTTTTACAAGCGAGGCATTGAAAAGCTGCTGAACAGATGGGACTATGTGATTGAAAATGAGGGTGAATATGTTCTTGAATAAAGTTTTAAAATAAAAGTAAATAATGTCATTATTTCACAATTGTAAAAAAACGACAGTAATTATGTGAAGTGTATGACGTATGCCGTACGCTTCATCGTTGCGTGACGTATGTCTCGAGGGGTTCGCCTCCGAGACAGGCGGCGTCGGCAGTTGTTGCTTGCCCGAGCCAGTGTAAGTCAACCGACGAAATAAAGGTCTCGCTTAAGTATGGGCTTGTCATTCAACCCTCATCGAATATAAAATTATGTTACAACCATAGCTGAAACATCAGTCATCAAGGGAGTAAATCGTGAGATGATCAAAGAGGTCGTAGGAACAGTTACAGACATCTGATACCCTCCAAACTGCATCCACATCAAAATATTTTTGTTCTGTTCATCGGCAATAGATCAAGGTCTCTGCTAGTCCTTTAACTCTTCCATTTTACAAAGAAAATTTCAGTTTGATTTCAGTGGAACTTTTTTTGACGAAAAAACGGGAAAATGACTAGAATAAACCACTTCTGATTGACCATTTTTTGCCAAAACCTTTTCAGGTCTTGAATTACTCGCAAAAATCTTAAGTACAAAGTTATGTGTTGATCTGATTATTAATACATTACTTTCTCCTACATTAACTGTAAGTATGGAGAAAGTAAAAATTATGTCATTGACCAGTCTAGAATATCATATTTATTAATTGCAATTCAAATGGAAAAGGACGATTAAGACTAATAGAAAGACTTTACTTCAACTTTCCAAGTGAATTTTTATGAGAACTTGTATTCTTAGAAACATTCATCAAAGAAATAGAATAGAACAAGTAAATTGAACCATGGAACAACAACATCGAGAATTAAGACAAACCTGTTTCTTTATAATAGTCAAATGAAATGTTATAATAAATACATCCATTACAATGTACATACTTTGACTGACTAAACAAATTTGGAATAAGAAAGTATAAAAGAAATAAATAGTGGTAGAGTGGTTTATGAATCTAATCATAGCTAACAAATGATTCCATTTAATTTAGAGAGCAAAGGAGGCAAAAAAACTATGAATAGGAGACATACTACTGATCTAGAAATATAGAAATCCAACAAAAATTCAAACCAGGTTATAAGGTTTTATAATATATTATTTGCAATCTGAAATTTAATAGTACCAAATAAGTATGCTGTTTTTTTACTGAATGATACAAAGCAATATATACCATAAGAAGTGAAAAAGTTTATTTTAGAAATATATGCAATGAAAATTTTGCTGAAGAAAACATTCCTTTTGCCTGTTACTTATCTATTGGAAACTATATTTCAGTTTGTGCATTTTTGCTTTGCACAAAACTTTGCCACAATTCATTAAAAGAGATTACCAAATGCTGACTTATTTCACTTGTGTTTCACAGTGTTACATCAGATATGATTATATATAAATAACTTAATTAAGTTCACTGCATTGTTACTACCTGGCCAGTTTGGTTTACTTGTATATTTGATTAATAATAATTCTTGCTGAGGATTTAGTGGAAGATAATGATTAGAATAAACTCAGCACAGTAAACCTAAATTTACCAATTACAATAGCATAAGAAATAACTATAAAGATTATAATGAAAACATAAAAATCCTTGATAACTGCAAGTATTTTTAGTAAGCTTATCCAAAAGTGTTTTCATGATTACCTCCAAGAGTAGAAACTAAAAGTCAAGTTCTTAGAACCTAAATCTAAAAAGCAACCAACAAATTTTAGATATGTACACTAACAGATCTATAAGTTCTTTCAAGAAATTGGATTTGTGAAGAGAATTTACCTATAACAGTATCCTGAATGAAATTTTATAAAAACACTAAATGCAAAGCAATTTCCTATTTTCATAAGTAACTATAACGATCCTGAAATCAGCAATGGACTGCAATCCTGAATTATTCGCCAATATTTCGATAATACCCAGAATATTCCTTCGGTTTGAAATAAGCTTTATGCTTTTCTAAACAGCAAAAAATGTGAAGAAATTACTGCTTTCAAGTCCTTACCGATTTGTCACTGTGATAAACAATGTGAACATATAAAACGTGTTGTTGATGTATATAACATTAGTGATTACGAATAGCTTGTATTGTAATAACACATACCAAAACCAGTTTCCATCGAAACATTTTTGAAGACACATTATGGAAGTAGATTTATTCAAGCTTTTCGTTTCATTAGCTATAAAATTTCAAAACTACCAAAGTTAATTGGTCATTCATTATAATTATGCAAGCTAACAGTTTTTAAACTTACTTCATTCTTCAGTACTAATTTGTACACGACACTTTTTTCATCTATGACTTCTGGTACTCCAACTCCAATCAAGTCGTTTTCGTTTAAAACCACACGTTTTTCAGTGGGGATGCGGCTTCTATTTACGAACGTCCCATTCGAACTCTAAAGTAAATAAGGATGTCACATGAATGTTTTTAAAATTTAAATCGAATATTGACTCAATTTATAAGAAACTTTATAAAATAATACCTTCAAATCGACAACGTAAATCTTATTTTCCTCCCATATTATATTGCAATGAACTCTTGATGCATAAAGACTCTGACATTTTATTAAACAATCCTTACCGCGGCCAACGGGATGCTACAAAAATAGAATATTTGATGGTAAAAGAAATAAGATGAAAGAATTCGATAGGAGATAAACATTTAAATTTACCACTTGAGTTATCGCCGACAAGTTAACTTTCAAACCATTGTCTTCTCTGACCAATATCCACTTCATGTTCAACGATTGTTATATGCTTCCACGGCATTTCGAAGACGAAACAGCAGTTTTAATTTGTAAAATGATATTTTTCACATAAACTCAAACCTGTATGATGGTATTAATAACTTCCTACAAATATTATAAAACACACATGAAAACTTCCAGATTTCCTTCGCTCCAAAACTTTCATGAGTTGTAGGGGGCTCTAGTGTTAACAATTTCAGTATTCTTTTGTTCGTGAAATCAAATTGTTGAACCTTATAGCATAACGATTTTTCTTATAAATAAGCTGTAAGAAACTACTGTTATTCTAAGATCCAGCGCCTTATGTAAATAAGTGCATTTTTTATGAAAACTATATAACTTTCACCATTTATGTGACACAGTAGCCAAAAATTTAACTATTCCAACAAGTAATGCCCAGGTAGAAAGAATTTTGTCCATAATGGGAAACACATGGAGTGAGAGGAACGGAATGAGGGTAGACCTTGTTAACACTAGAACCACCGACGTACCATTTTTGGCACATTTCGTTTTTCAAATTCCTGCCACAGACAAGTGATTTAACCCGGGGGGTTGAGATTTTTTGACTTTCATCATTTCAGGCAAAATTAATTTTGGCATAGTTTTGTCAACCTAAGCCTATTCGTATTTCCGCAATTTAGAATTTTACCTTCAACCACCGGCTGTGCCATTTCTGGCACGAGGTAAAACGTCTACCCTAGCTGTTTTTCGATGGTTATTTGGGTGGTTGTAGTTAAGTTATCGTGTACCAGAGTGCATTGACTGTTTGTACACAATCCGTAAATTACGTAACATTTGTTGCGTCCGTGATAAAGCTTCTGCAATTTATGGCTTCTAAGCCTGACAAATATGGTCAAAAGTTTTGGATGGCCGTAGATAAAGACTCAAAGTATATGATACATGCATTTCCTTAACTTGGGAAGGATGGTCTGCGACCAGATGAGGAGCGTCTTCAGACTATGTGGTTCTGAAGCTTGTAATTCCTTTCCTGAACAAGAGAAGAAACATAACATGTGATAACTTTTTCTCTTCTGTAGTACTTTGGGAAAAACTCCAGAAAAAGTCCACTAGCTTGGTTGGCACTTTAAACAAAGCTTGGAGAGAGGTGCCAGTTACTGTAAAGAATGCTAAAGAAACTTTGTACAGCACTGTAGCTCTGAAAAAGGATAACATCACTCTGTGTACTAGGGCAAACCAAGAAAACATGTTCTAATTTTAAGTACGGGTACACTTCACTCTAATGTGCAAATTGGAGATAATACTTAGAAAAAGCCTGAACCTGTCCTCTTTTACAATGAAACGAAGTACAGAGTGGATGTAGTTGAACAAATGGCCCAAAAATATACTGTAAAAGCTAGTTCAAGGAGGTGACCTGTTAATACATTTTATAACATTTTGGACTTGGCAGGAATCAATTCATGGATCTTGTACAGCAAATGCACTTCAATCAAAATTTCACAAAGGGACTACCTTTTGAAACTTGGAGAGGTGCTTGCCGAGGCTTATAGATTGTCAAGACCGACGAATGTCCCACTTCATGTTGAATCACCTAAACCAGGTGGCACTAGACGTCGTTGCCAGGTTCGAAAGAACTGTGGTACTGATGGAAAGAGCCAGTATAAGTGTTCTCTATGTAATAAGCCAGTATGCAAGAAATGCGTAGCAAAGATTACACATGTATGTACTATGTGCGAAGAGGCAACGTAGAGGTACTTACAATTCTCCACCGTAGTTTGTCATTATAAGCAATGCCAGACATTTCTTTGCACCTTAAAACTGAATTTTATTTTACCAATGTGACAAAAATTTCTTATACTTACCTGTAAGAATGGTTTTGATGTGTAAACCATAACAAAAGAGTTTTATTAGCAGATAACAAATATAAAACTGATAACTGATACTTACCGGAATTGATTTAAACTCTTGGTATTGACTGTACTTGCCAAGAAATGCTAATAAAACAGTACAATGTGTTTAAAAATGAGTAATAACTCTTCGCCATCCCTTTTACATCACTGAAAATGATAAAATATAATGCAATAACATCATTTTCCCTCATGTGACATTTTTGGCACAGTCGGCGGTTCCAGGGGGTGCGCCAAGTACGGCGGTTCTAGTGTTAAGGCAGCAATTTGCACTAAAGTGAATTTTGACGACCTGCCTGGAATTTTATAACTTCATTAGTAAGCCTGAGCAAGTTGAATTACTCAGAAGAGCAGTAAGAAATGAAAAATACAATTGGAAATTAAAATAATAAGTTCAAGTGGGAATATTACTGGTGAAAAAATCTTTTTATTTTTTATAATAGCTCATTTTAATGGCATTGGAAACTAAAAAATAAAAATGTATATAAACTCTCAAAATACTTATTTTAAAGATTTTTTTCTCCTCAGTTTCTCAAGAATTTATGATATAGGAATTTCCTATTTCTTATATGTATCACCTCATAATCATGCTAAAGCTCGTTTTAAAGTTCAGGTCCAAAAAAATTAATTCTTGGTTTAGGTTTATAAATCTCCGGGTTTGGGTCCAAACTCTCAGGGTCAGAGCTCATGGAAAGGTGGTAACTCTACTCAGGAGCCCCCTAACCTTAAACAGGTCGCCTTATCAGGATATCCTAAACATGTATAGGTGAGTAATGTTGGAATGGAAAAAACTTGAGTGTAAAATGTTAATAAGATTTATGTACCACTGTTTCTTAAACGTTTTTTGGTACTGGTCAGTTATTGTCAGCACATTTTGCCACTGATGCCAGCTGTTCTGTAGTTGAAATGCGTGTATCAATTATTTTACAATGCAGTCCCAGCTATTTTTATCAGAGGCAAGTAACATTTTAAGCATTTGTTCAATTTATTTCAGCTGCAAAATGTGTTTGATGTTTATTCATGTTTTGAATTAATTGCCTTGTGATATATGCAGTTGTGTGTGCTGTTGAATAATTGAAATGAAGATAAATAGTTTTGTGATATAGATATATGCAGTTGTCAGCTGTTGAATAGTTGAAATGACGATAAATTGTCTTGTTATATATGCAGTTATGTCATTTGTTGAATAATTTGATCAACAAACAGCAAAAATTGATAGAATTTGTGGTCAAAAATGACACTTTTAGGCTAAAAATATGGGTTTTTAGGCCAAAATATATCTTTAAAAAAACCCCTTAAGTAAAACAGCCTCCGAGAAAAAGAAATTAGTTTTAGCTAAAAGGAGGAAACAGGTCTTGTTCATAATAAACTGTCTTTATTGCAATTAAAATAATGTACAATGTATACATACAAGTTCAATAAAAATTTTACACCTTGAAATATATTATTTTTCTTTACTTATTTTATCCTGTGCTTCAAAATAAAATGCGTATTCTGTAGGTACTTTAAAAAATGTCTGGACTTCTATATATAGCAAAAAACAATATTAAAATTTAAAAATTTTCTTGAAGTGCATAAAAACATTAAAAATATAGCAAACACTAAAATAAAAGTTGAACATTTTGACAACATACTTTGACAAGGATAATATCAGTTTTTAATCATTTCCCTAAAAAAAAGGTGTGATAGTAAAGAGGAAAAATAGCATGACTTAGAAAAAAATATGAGATGAGAGAAAATACACATATACCCAAAAGTGCTACTAATTCTGGTTTGTTCAGATTTTTAAGAAATTGCAGTAATTATATAGAATGGAAAGCAGTAGTTAATACATCTTGATTGCAAAAGAATTTACAAATAAATGATATCTAGCAAATTGGATATTGATGGAATTTTTCTCGACTTAGAATTTTTTCTAAATGTTGCCTTGAATTAAGAACAATTAAATTATAATTTCCAACATATAGATTAATAGCGATATTTTAAATTTTTTAAGAATTAAAATATTTTCCTTTACATGCACATTTAGTTCAGATTTACAATCAAAGCTCTCAAAACTAATTTAAATTTCACTAGCATTAATCTCTTTATATGATTTTGACAATTTGAAAACAGAATAGAATTTTTATTGGATCAGAATTTTTTCTGCCTTGAATAAACAATAAAAACCCATAGAATACCAAGCTGACCCCATTTTTCCAGGACCTGTTGCAAAAAAAATACCAAAAAGTATGAATGCCCGTTTTTTCAATTCTTAATTAAATAAAAAAGGTATCAACTAAAATTACAACAATACAAAATACGTTATATTCAATACAATTTTTACTAAAATGTAATTTGTCCCGGTTATACCCAGATTTTTAATCTCGCAACCAAAATATCCTGGTTCCTCTCTTCATCTTCTCCAACTTCTCACATTTGACTCCAAACCCGTAGCGCCATTGTGCAGCAAGATTTGATGTTTCTTCTGCATATGCTATCACTATTCTTTTAAAGTCTGGAGAATGTGTTCGCCCCATTATGGGATTGTTAAAAAACAACGTAGAACATCGAAAATCCAGATTCAAAAAATCTATTTTAACAACTGCACCTATTAAGGTTATTTAATTACTTTCCAACATGCAATTTGCTTAATATTCATGATAGAAACACATGGTGAGTCTGCAAATGTGATCAAATACAGTGGTCTCAAAATTCGATTTAAATACAAAAACTTTGGCATTTAATAAGTTTTCTAAGAGTTTTTAATTCAATATATTTTTATATTATATGTAATTAGTAAATAACTTGTTACTATATTAGATTCTTTATTAACGGAAGTAAGATTTTTGACAAAAATTTCAAATTTATTGAAGTATGCTAATAAAGTTTTACAATGAAATGGAATATTCTTTATTAAATTTAATGAAACAAAGTTTTTCAAGTTCAAACTGGAAGCCCTATAATATCGTAGTTTTTCCAGTTTTATCATCTTTCTTTGCATAGTCACAAAAAATATTCTCTACAGTGAATACAATGAAATTGTGGGCTTGAAAGATTAGTCATTTCTTGATATTTCAATATCGTCCATAATTGAAAGAAAGAAACACATTTGAAGAATATTATTCAGAAGTTGAATTTGTTGTGTAATTGATTAAATGTTTTTTTAAAGACAACGATTCAAGAAATGCTTTGTGGATTTGAAGACAAAGATATAAATCCAATGTCTTGATGCTATCGACAATATAAAACTATATCTTATTCATCCACCAAATAAAATTTTCTCATACGTTTGTATTCATCGCATAAAGAACCAAAATGTCAAGCATAAATCGTTTCATGAACTGCAAGCTTGAGCAGAGGGCGGCAATTTTTGTCTAACTTCAAGGTGCTAAGCTGTCTGAAGGTAACCATGGCTGTAAATAAATCATGGTATAACTAATTAATTAATAAATGTTAAAGTTGGGAAAAAAAGGGAAAGGTTGGTTAAATCCATATGATACACTCCCAATTGAGTCAAAATAACATACAGCTGATCTTGACATTGAAAATATTTTTCTTTGCAAGGACTGGAAAAGAAAATCACCCACTTTCTATCTAGGTCAGTCGTTCTCAACTTTTTTTTGTCTGCGTCATCCTACGTTCAGTCATGGGTCATTCTGTTTGCAGTTCTATTACCTTCAAGTCACCTTTAGAGATTAATTGGGCTTTCTTTACCACATAAAGATAAAATTCTGGCATTTAAATAAGCAATCATGTTTATTCTTCTGGTTTTATTTATTTTTATAAGCCAGAATATGATATACTGTGAATTTATCAAATATTTGCGTCACCCCAGTTCAGAACCACTGATCTAGGCACAAATATTTAGGTATTACTCACCCTTGTTCCAGACCAAGCAACTGCCCCACTAATCGCTGAGGTAGAGGAAAGGTTTCCTACACCCTTGCTACCCTTGAGGACAATGATTCATTTCACCCCAGGAGCCATCGTTATGCCTCTAGTAAGATAAAATCTATTGTGCACTTCAATGGCCAGAAGAAACTTCTATGAATGTGGGACGAAAAATTAAGGAGTGTATTCTACTTATATTTTCCGAACAACTCTTGCCCTGGAGTACGCTTCTTCCAGAGAGATATTGTCTTCATTCTGCCAAAAGGGTTTTCCTCAAGTACTATGGATGTTGAAGACTTCCACCAGAGTGCAATGCTCCAGATAAACTTTTACAAGAATTTCAGTCTTCCCTTAGCAGTGGAAATGGTGATATTCATGATTTAGTGCTACTTAGTTTTTGACGATTACTATCTGCCAAGACGTTAGTTGAAGATCAGTATATATTCTATTTTTTTAAATTTGTTAAAAGCTTGATATTATTTGCAGGTGCTGAAATAGCAATAATGAAGAATTATCCATGGTTAAATCCATTTTTATTTGCTCCTTACGTACAGCCACTCCGAAAACTTTGGGAATTCCACATCTGAGGATTTTCGATGATTTATTATGTGAAGGTCAGTTTATATTCTATTTTTTTTAATGTGTTAAAAGCTTGAGGGTGGTGATATAGAAATAATGAAGAATTATCAACAGTTAATTCCACCTTTATTTACACACAGGCATCATTGAAAAAATAGTCAAACACACTAAGAGGACCTCAAAATGTGTTTCTGTTGAAATCTCCAATTCGATAATTTTCACAAATACAATACTTTCCATACACTACGTATGGAGAAAGTAAAAATGAAATTTTCTTTAAACAGATGACCTTCATCATTTTTTGATGTAACTGAAAAAATTGTAAAATTTTACAAATAAAAAACAATTTTTGTAGAACTAGGAACAGTTCAGGAACCATTCTGGAACTGGATCCGAACCGTTCCATCTTTAGATCACTTGGAACTGAACCCGGAACTGAATGAGTTGGAAAATTTAAGGTCGGAACCTAACCAGAACTTCCCAGCTCTGGCTGAGACAATAATCAGAAAAATATTGTTGAGCTTGGCAAGCAAATTGGCTTTGATGAACTTGAGCCTCATGACATTCAGGAGCTTATGGAAATGGAACAGGAGAGAGCTATTGAAGAGAGAAAAGATAAATGTCAATGAGAATGAAGAATCTGCCAGATTCTTAACAACCAAAGGCTTTCCAACATCTTGAAAGTTTCCATTTCTACTTTAGTGACAATGACCCAGACATGGAAAGAAGCTCAAAGGTTGTAAGAACTGTAGAGAATGCTCAGGTCAATGCCCTCTAGATCAGTGGTTCTCAACCTTTAGCCTCTTGCACCCCACCTACCACCTTTTCAAGAAACCTTGGTCCTACCATGATATAAAGAAAAACATCACTTTTTCTAATAAATGTATTTCTATGTTTACAAGCATATAAGTAGTACATAAATAATTGGTAGACACAAAGGAGAAGGTCAAAATAAAAAAAGATTTACTTGGTAAATTCACAAAATTTATTTTTTTAAATTAATTTTTGTGGAACTACCAAGTATATCTTTTTTATTTCGACAATATGAAGAAATTCGACTGAGACCATTAACTATATAAAGGAGAAGAGGCCAGAAAGTCTAACCAATTGGGGTGCCAAAATGTCTTCAGTTGGCTTTGGTCCCACCTAGATGGTTTTCAGGACCCACCAGTGAGAGGCATCCCACTGGTTGAGAAACACTGCTCTAGGTGACTACTTAATATGTTACCTTTGAGGAGTTTTGTAATGAGTTAACCTAGTGATCCGAAAAAAATGGTGACTTAGGACATGAAATCAGGGATGTAGTCAAGGGTATATGGAGGTATACGGCAGATAACAACTTCTTAACGTACCTGTTCAGCATGTAACAAACTTCTCATGCACAAACATAGGATATACCCTGATAACGTTGCTTTATTATACATCTTCAGAAAGTCAGCCTAAGTTGGTATAAACTTGGCATTGGAAAATCTGGTGCTCATAATTTTATAAGTATAGATTTGCAAAGTAAATGTAGAGGATTTTGGTTATAGGTTAGGATATGAGAATTTTGGTGGATGAAAAAGATATTTTTATCTGCTAATTGCTGTTTGAAATACTGCAAGAAAGTAACTTATCTTATCTTATTGTAACTTATCAAAGAATATCCTTACTAGCTTATTATCGTTTTACTTTTTCAATTTTGTGGTAAAAACCTTAATTTTGGATAAATTTGGCTCATATTTGAAATTTGATGGTAGGGATATGTAAATTTAGTTTTTCCTCAATTTCTGGGCTCAAGTTCCACGATTTTAAGTAATTTCAAAGTTCAAATTAAAAATAGTCTACACCAGGGGTCCTCAAAGTAGTCAATACTGACCCTGTGGGATCAATGAGGTTACAGGGTCGATAATAATTGTAAAGTGTGGAACACAAGTTTACATTACATATACTGTAATTTTCTGTATACATATAGTATGCATTTTTTTTTTGCTATAAATTGACCAAAAAGTTGGGATGCATAATATACATAACAAATTTACCAGCCATAAAGGGAGTTATACAAAGTTGATTTAAAAAGTGAAACAATTATTCTGTGCTTGGAGATTATTTCAATAAATGTGATATTCTATATATTACGGCAGTCACTTCTGGTGCACCAGCGGTGATTGGTAGGTACTGCTCATCACTGCCAGCGAATAGTCCGACTATTAAAATGAGCAAAGAGTTTACCCTTTGAACAAACGATGCTATGCCGTATTCACATTTATACGTGTGGTATTGTCCATTAGCATTAAATTATTAGGCTTAGTATTGTGATTAACTTAAAATGGTCTGTTTTTGCGGTTTTCTGTTCGTTTGATACCGTAAGAATGAAATGTGCAGGAAAAACAGACAAGGACACCTGACTAACGAAAGAATAAAAAACAAAAGGCCAAATAAGGTATAGTGGATGGGTGTAGTCTAGCTTATTTGTTGTTTTACATCAGAATGTTATTATTTTGTATAACATAAATGTGCATGCTACTTCTCTTATTGTTTTGCTGTAGTATGGGTTTTCACTCAGCCACAGATTTTTTATCACAGCCCCTACATTTTTACCTCTAGGAATTCCTTGCTTGTTTCTCTGTCTTAAATTTTGTCCTCGTCTTCATCTTTGTTATTTATACTGCATATATACATTAGCAGATTTACAAGAAGGCCAAAGAAGGCAATGGCCTATGGGTAGCGGGAGGATTTCGGGGGTCCAATTTTTTTATTCACTTGCCAAGTTGCAAGACCATGAATATAGTACATGAAGAAGCACTGTAAAGAGGGCTTTCAATGTGATTTTCAAAATTATGGAGGTTGAAGAAGGTTACTTTGAAACCATGGAAGACTACCTAAGGAAGTTTCTCAAGGTAATCACCATAAATATCCTGGAAAAGAACAGGTTGTTCCTCTGATATAGGTAATACATAAATAAAATCAATTTTATTGAAATTTTTTTAATGGGGCAGAAAAATAATTTGGCCTATGGATGGCAAGTTTCCAAATCTGCCACTGACTATACACTTATATATGAGGTTGAATCAATCCATTATCCAAACCAAACCCAAAGGGTATTAAATCAGGAAAGAAAAGTTGTATTAAAGTCAGAGGCACATAATGCTGCGTGGAGTCCCTAGGCATTAGACTATCTGGAGGCCCACCTTTTCATATTAATGAAATAAAAGAAAATAAACAAAAAGATACTTAATTTTTCAATTACAAAGATATAGTAATAAAAATAATTACGTGTAATTTTCTAGCTTTTTTGATAATCTCACTACAAAGCAACAAAAATCTAGGATCTGTAGAAATGCAAGGCCATACACTAGTGCCTAGTGCACCTATACCATTCAGCAGTCACTTGCCCATGTTCCGTTCTGATTATTAGAAACAAGACTCATCAGAACATCTATTAGATTCAAGGTATGAGGTAAGTTTGGTGGTTCACTTTTGAATCAATTCAATAAATTATCAGCAAAAATGTGCTCTAAATGTTGAAAAGGCAAAATAAGATATCAAATTGTAAAATGAATAATTTTTAAAAAGGGAGAAATGATAAAATGTTTCTAAGGCAAGAACCTTGAATCAATTCCATTCAACTTCATATGGAATGTTTCATTCTATTTGGTGTTCTTTATTATTGCTTGCCCATCATGCTCAAGATTGCACAACACAGATTTTATTGATTTTTTTCTAAAATATTTAGCAATACAGCCATTATATTGATACAGAGAAATATGAATACCTAAATAACAAAACACAACATTCATGCCTACATGAAGGATGATTTTTATAACCTTATATCTTAAAATCTATCTTGGTCACAAATATTTTTCTTTCACCATTAAATGAGTTGCAAATGACAATCATTATTTACAAATGTATTTTAGATAATGCTGCATTGAGACATTTGTACTGACGAAATGGGAGATTTTTTAAAATCTATCGGCAATCCCCACATTTAAGGCTACAAAAACACTTTAGACATCTGCTAAAGAAAGCAACACATTTTAACATGAATTTTTAACTAAGATTTGTGATCATTTCCAACATTTTCATCAATAAGCAGTAATTATTTTGAGTGCTTCTGTGCAAAATATCACAGAGACAAATGGTTTTCAACTAGTTTGGTCATAAGATAAATGGGCAGTGTCATCAAAACAAAAAGTTCCTTCACAAAGTGAAGTGATTTAGTCACCAATTTAATCATGCGTCAATTATAAAGGATTTTTCAGCAAACTAATGACAAATAAGCATTGTCAATTATGGGGTCATTTATTCTTCCTAACCTTCCTTTTAAATGCTAAAGTGATTAATAAAAAGTTCACACAGACAGACAACTTTAAAGTAAAGAATTCTTTATGAGTTATATGAGAAATTTCTTAGTTTTCCAGCAACTGATGTTCATTTTTGTTAACTCAAAATGATACAAGATTCAATCTGAGTGGATATCATTAAGGAATTCAGCTGTTTAGATTATAAAATCTGACAAAAACTTTGCAAGAATTTTAATGCAAATTTAATTAAAAACCAATGTCTTTCAACAAATTTTCTTAAATCATTTTGAATAACCTAGTTATTTAAGAGAGAATTTAAACTTTTTTTTCATTATTCTAAAGAAAGCTAAAATGAAAGAATACAGAATTGCAGGACAGTGCCGAATGGACATTTACTCACTGATGAAGTGCTCCTTCACTTCTAAAACTGAGGTTTTACTGTGGTGCCAGATCTTCTTAGTAAGGAAAGTATCAAAAGTTTCAAACTGAGGGTTTGTGTCTGACCAATGTTTTCCACAACATACGAAAAACAATAGTCTCGTGTTTTATTACCACAAAGGCTCACTCGATGATCACTTAATTCATGCAGGTATGACCAAATGCACCACAATGGGCCCTGTAAACTCAAGTCAGCCAACATACTTCTTGTTGCGATGCAGTTCCAAATCAAGCCCGAGCCAAAGAGTTGAAATTATAAGCAACGAACAATCGAGCACAGTTTAAAATCTGCGCCCCCCTCCTTGTGATGCATAAGCCCCAAACAAGGCCTGTACAGGAGGGTTCCCGAGCATCGTGCCGCTAGAGGCAGATGAAGACACAACGGGGGCTGACATAGAAGCTGCTGATGAGACAGCTGAAGCTGTAGATGCAGCTGCAGCAGAAGATGAAGAAATTTTTCTCAGGAGATCTCCCTGGATTAGACTGTCCAGGGCCTTTTGAACGGTGGGGTCACTCAGTAGAGGAGAAGGACCAGGATTTGCAGCACCAGAAGATGGGCCACTCCCTGCGACACCAGCTGAAAGTCCTGAAGGTGGCCAGTTGGCAGGAGGTGGCACACCTGTTGGAGCTGGTACTGGTGTTGGTACAGGAACCATGCCACTTCCCATCACTCCTGGAGATGGAACACCTCCTCCTGGACGATTGCTGTTAAGAATGTTGAGAATGCGATGCTGCAACTCAACCTGCTGGGTATTGGGCTTCTGCATGGTATCTGGAAATAAGCGTTTAAGGTTTTTTAACAGGAAATGTCAAAAGCAATACCTGAACATAAGCAAAGACATAGAAGAACCCTTTAGACTTGTATGTCGAGAAGAAACCTTTGGACTTGTATGTCGAGTCTGACTCTGATCTAACTTGCTAAGGAATGCAAGTACAACAATAGATCTTACTTTTAAGAATAACTTTTTTAAAAGTTTTCTTATAATAGTAATTTTTGAAAAGTGGAAAAAACAATCATTTTTCCTACATAGACTATGCAAATGACTGCTAAAGACAAAACTTTAAATCATTTAAATAATCATACTAGGAAATAATTCAGATCTAAAAATGGCTAACTCTCCAATTAAAAAGTAACTTTGTTTCAGTCGCAAGTAACTGAAACAGCATACAGTACCAGACCTTTTATCTGGCAAACTCAAGGCTGGAGACATGATTTATACATCTGAAAGTCATCTGGTGCTATAATGTACTCAACCTTTAAGTACTGCTCTTTAGGAGAAATTTCTTTCCTGTTGTCTTAACGCAAGAATGATAAATCATAGTGATATTCTTCCTTTCCCTATACAGATGACTCCCGAGTTTTGACCGTTCGAGATTCGACAAATTCGAGATTTCGACACAGCAGATCGAACTGGGAACTACTTTACGCAGAGTCATTTTCGCAGAGGAATTGGTCCCGGCCAATCACGCAAGGTTTAGTTTTAGTGTAGACATAGTTATATCTACTCTAATTGTTTGAATTTGTGCTGATTTCACTCTTTTTTCTGTTAATATTTTATTTAAATTTATTTATTTTATTGATTTGTTTATCAATTTATTACTTGGCATGGCATCTAAAAGTAAATGTAATAGTGATAATGTAAGTGAATCAAATAAAAGTGCATAAAACTCATAGTTATGAATTGAAATTAGAAATTTTAAAGCGTATTGAGAAAGGTGAAAGCCATACTGAAATCACACGATCGTTGGGAATATGTTGTTCAACTATTAGCACTTATGTGAAACAGGAGAAATTTCTAGAACGTGATAAATTCAGGTAATTTGATAACAACAATAAACAGTTCCCCACCCAATAGTTCCTCTTCTTCCAACTAAAATCTTCCAACTTCTCAATTAATAAACCAAGTCCAGTAAGTGCAGTTGAAAAAGATTTAAGGTATGAAAATATTTTTCATTTTATTGTTTCTTTATTCTTAAGTTATTTTGTACTTTTTTAAAATAACTTTTATATTAATTTCGCTGCGATAAATAGTTGTATGTATATATAGATGTATGAAGGTATGTTATCCGGCTCACGCGAGTCGTTTGTAACAAACGACTTGTGCGAATCGGACCGGGCCATCTGCAGAACATCTTGAAGTTCGAAACAAAAATTTATTTTTTCCTTTTTAGTGCAAAAAATAAGTTAGACATTTAAAATATTTATTTAATTTATTCATAATTTAATATTGTTGTATTAACATATTAGTAATGTTATTTTATCTTTATAGAACGTGAGGGGAGACTTTTTCCCGAGATGTGGTAACGTATCCCCCGATTATAACATGCAAGTATATGGAAAAATGGCGGTCGACATTCGACAATTTGAGATTCGACCACGTTTTCAAGAACACATCCCCGTCGAAACTTGGGAGTCACCTGTAATTGCAAATGGATCAATGCACACCAAGTACTTTTTCACAGTTCACTCAGGATGTCATGGTACAAAGGTTATGGAACACTGACCCAAGACAACATTAAAATTAAATCCAAGTGGGTTAATATTACATAGGAAAAGAGAGCAAACAGTTAAGAAGATATCTCAATCTAAAAAATTATTTACAATAATGTACAAAATAAACATGTTAATTGAAAAGTGTAATTTTTTCAAGGTAAACTCCTCCACTATATTTTAGTAAGTTTGTCTGTTCCTTTATGCATGCCCACATTTCTCGACAGATTCTGATCAAATCTGGCATGATTGTAGGGGGCACTAAGGGAAAGGTGAACACAGGGTTTCAGTGACCATCTGCACGCTTCATTCAAAATGGCATCCAATTGTTTGACTATTCCTTTATGCATGCCATTTCTCAACCGATTCCGACCAAATTTGGCACGATTGTAAGGGACAGCAAGAGGAAGATCAGTGTGGGATTTCATTTCCGTCTGCCTGTTTTATTCCGGCGGTCGATTGAATTCTTAAATACCGTGTATCATCTAGGATTCCGATCGGATTTTAACCAAATTTCCCCAGGCAGTGCCAGGTATTTCTGCTAGTTCACTATAACGAGGAAAATAAATGACATAACAAGTACATAACAGTTATAATAAATAATATTTTTACTTTTTCCAAGAGAAAGTATTGTATTCATGAAAAAAATCTAATTCGAGATTTCAATGGAAATACACCTTTTGAAGGTCCCCTGAGTATGTTTTCACTATTTTGTCGATGTCTGTGTGTGTATGTGACAGAATTTTGTGTGCCATCTTACTCAAAAACTAATAATCAGATCAGCACAAAACTTAATACTTAAGATTTTTATTAGTAAATGAAGAACTGAAAAGGTTTTGACTGTAACTGGTCGACTGGAAGTGATGGGTTATTCTTGTAATTTTTTCCAAATATCTCCTTTAGAACTCAATTTATATAAATATTTGCCATTGTAAAGGTTGTAGACAATGTAATTTGTACGTTTTGTTTGAAACATTTTTTCATAAACTCAACAGTTTCAGAGAGATTTTGATTTTTCGTCTGAATTTACATCGAGTACATTGCTAGCTTGTTTGACATCAGCGCCAAGAGTTTGAAATGAGATAAACGTCAACTAAAAATCATCCTGGCATCCTTAGGCCAGCGGGTCGAATGCGGCCAACGAGAACACTTCTTACGTCCAGCAAATCTATGATAGAAAGTGGAAGGTAAAATGCAGCATAAGCAATATCATATTTTCAGTAAAAGTATGGCCTCAAAAATTGGTCAACCAGAAGTGGAGTTATACTCTTGTTGTTTTCCCGTTTTTTTTTCAAAATATCTCCTTTCAAACTTAAGTCTATGTAAATATGTGTCAACATTAAAGTTAGGAAATTAATTTTCTACAAGTTTGAAACATTTTTTGATAAGACCATTTAGTTAAGAGATATTTTGATTATTTTTCAGAATTTGTGTAAGTGATACCATTGTTACTGTTGCTATGATAAAATTTTCTAATTGTTGATAGCAATGCATACGCTGCCAAGGGTAATTTTAATTGTGCATCGATGTTTTGTTATGCATAGAAACAGCCAGCAATTTTTTCACTTACTGCTTTTACAAAATAAAGATTATTGAAAATGTTTATAAGTATTCACAAGTGCAATTGCTGATAATTATTCTTGAGGACTCTGATGTCGAGAGCAATCATATTCATTGCTCTGCGTGGAGAAAGTCATGTGCTGGGCACATCAGAATTTTATAGATAGCATTTATATCACATAAAAAACTTACTCCTTTACCTGTAGAGCAGTACAAATCTAGAGTTGACAGCAGAACTCAATCATACTTAACACTTTCAACGTGGCATGACTGGAATTCCAGTCATGGTGAGTGCTATCCCGACTGGAATTCCAGTCATGCCGCATTGAAAGTGTTAAAAAATCTATTGAAAAATTGCACGCAAAGTTTCTACTTTGCTAAAATAAGTAACTGTTTCTTCTCAGTTTAATACAGGAGAAATTGGTGCAAGGAATAAAGTATTTGACTCTAGGATTAAATATCACAGTTGGTAAAAACTTATGAGTAAATTATGCTTGCTTTTTAAATAAATCACAGGAAGGACAAAATATTCATATACACATAAATATATGTAGCAGGCAAGTTAATACAAGAGTAATCAAAAACAAAAATCTTGAATTCATAGCTTCACTCGAGAAAGAACTAAAAAAAGTCCAATTTTCACTTCTGACTTACAAGAATCTTGCAGATTGTGATGCAAAAATTAGGCTCATTCTCAGTGGCACTCATAGGAGGGAAAGCGTTTAAATGTGAGGTATGTCATTTGCAATGTCACAAACGTCTTTGGAGAGAAAAATACGGTTAAAAAAATATATTTCGGTTGGTTCAAATGACAAACTTTGAGGTATATTTAGGAAATAGAACCATGGAATCCTGCAACAATTCTTCTCAACAACCAAAATAACGTATTCTAAAACCAAGGTTAATGTGAACAAGAGATCACAAACAAAATAGGGTGGAATTTAGTTAAGAAGTTCCTACATTTGAAGTTTTCTGCCTTAAGATTTCTGACTCTTTAAGCCTTGCCACAACAGTTTGCTAAATACTACCTCTTTACTACACAGTTTACTTGCATACAAAGTTAAAAGTAAACAATCTGGTTACAAATTATCCCATCTAATAATTTTTTGAACATACATAAAAAAGAAAATCATTTTGAAATGGACTTGAATTTCCATGGCATTATTTTAATATATACATGTGTTTTTTATGCCAATTCAAAGCTTTTTTCCAACAATTTCACATTTTTACTATTATTGCTGATATAATAATTAAGAAAGTACATATTTCTGATACTTTGACCATCAGTATTACTTACAATTCAGTCACATTTGATCATGCAAGGCACGATTTTTGAACATGACAGCAGAAAAATTAATGCGATTTTCAACCATCTCATTTAGCAGGATTTCTGATAATGCATATCCTTCCATTGATGGTATTGAGACAAAATAAGCTTCAGCAAAAGATCTTTTTTCCCTTTTGTCATCTGACGTGCAAAGTACTTAGGCAAGCATCACATTAATAACATAAAATAAACCACAAAATTTCTTATTATGACTTTTATGATCTGCATTAAGCCATTCTTCTAACAATTACATTCACAGTACCAGACCCCTTATCCGGCATTCCAAAATCTGGCAGGACCTGAAATTCGGCTATATTTGGAGCTTGTGCCAAAGGTACAAATTTGAAATTAGAGTGCTGATTATTTCTCTGACCTACAGTTTTGCTTTGCGAAGCATTACTGTTTTAACATGCTGACTGTAATGTGTAGTCAATTCAACATTTTCTTACAATGAAAGGTATTGAGGGTGCCCACTGTCAATTTTTTTAATTTTGGTATTTGCTTGGCCCCATATAGTAATGAACTAAGACAAAAATTTCTGTGAGAATACATAATTATGGTGAAAAATACTCATGGAAAATCCTATTATTGCTATGTATTTAGATAGGCCAAATAACAAAATGCCAAGGCTTCGATTTCCTTCTACCCTGATGGCAGAAAACGGAGGAATTGAGAATTTTTTGCCAATTACTTTTTGAATTTACATTTTTTACATAGAAACTGAGATTTTTATTGGAATTCAATATAAAATGAAATCGTCGAATTTTCTGGTAGATAAAGCCTGCAGTAATCTACACAAAAAACTAAAATCTAAAAATATGATTGCGTGTGCTATAAATAGGAAAACAAGTACTTAAATATTTGAAAATCACTTTTTAAAAACAAGTTTTTTCTCTCACTCTGTTTCATGGCATGAATGTATGTAATTAGGTGAAATTGGATGATGAAATATTTTTCACCGCTAAAAACCTAATATTTTCACCTTTACAAAGCTTTATGTATGGATTTGCCACGTATTAAAATCAACAGTTGGAAAAAGAATGAATATTCTTTTATGCAGCCATTCATTCAAGTCATGAGTTTTACAATGATAATAAATATTTTTTTCACAGAAAATTTTTGACTGATCGGCATCTGTTTTAACCAGCGATACAAAATAATAAGAAGCCCTTTATCTACTAGGTATTTGTCGATGGGTAAATAATGTACATGCAGGAGGTTCTATGAGAAGAAGATAAAGATGCAATTGAGATTTCAATTTTTGGAAAATGATTATAATAGGTCTTCACTAGTAAATAGAAAAGTGTACAATGATTTAGTAAACAAATAAAACCCTTGTATTCTTTACTTTTAACGATTCTTTAATATATTATAAGCACATAATCCAGAAAATCCCCAAATCCGGCAAGCATCCAGTCTGGAGCTTGCCAGATAAGGGGTCCGATACTGTATATCAAAGTTCAGCTGGTTACCAAAATTCTGAAATAGTTTAAAGAGTTACAAATATGAACAAATATTCATCATATTGGACACATATAGAAATAAAAAACAATGTTGTAATATCAGTAATAAGTAAAATGCATAATTTGTAATCAATTAATATGATTATGAAATAAAAATAGACAAATGCCATCAAATTGAATCTTTGATCTTGAAACAGGAATATAACATAAAATCAAAAAACCAACAAATTTCCAGAAAGATTAGCTCCTTCCCATGTAAAAGCCTGAGTGAAGGAACAGATCCAGCTTTCCTATGGATGACCATAACTCAATAAAGAAAGTGACGATGTGTGAAAATCCATCCTATTCTCAAGCAACCAATTCTTTGACAATTGTACAAAATCTCAGAATCTCTTGTTCTAGAATCACAGATGAAAAGCATTGAGGAAATATATAAACTTGCGCTACGTAAATTTCACTAAAATACACCCACTCCCCGCATTAACAGTCCTGATTAGCGCTGTTCCGCGTTAATGCTGAAAATAATTTAATACCATGTTCCTAATTGAGCTCGCACGTTTCACATTAATGCTCTTCCAAATTTCTGGTGTAATTTGCAAATCCCACTGGACAGCGCCACTGTGCATCTACAACACAGAACATATCAGTAGTCTTTCCAGTTGATTGATGGTTCTATGTACACTTTTCGATATTTTTGTTGGTCAATATATAGAGTGAACTTTGTTTTAAATCTATTTTCCCCTTAAATAAAAAGACGATGAGTAATGATTGACAGTCAAGAGAATAAAAAGAGGAAAAGCTTGACTCTTGAGGTTAAATTAGAGGTTTTATGGTGACTAAAAGCCGGAGAGCTTGTACGAGTGCATTAACAAGGCCTGCCCAAAAATTGTATGATTTAATCCCTGAAAACAAGCCTTCGTCCAAGCATTCCGCTCATTAAATTAAAATACATTTTGTTTTTTATTTTTTCATTAATGCATTCCTTTCATAGTTTGTATTTTTTGTTTATTGTTCCAATTTTGTTTGGTCAGTTTTTTAAATGTAATACAGTAAAACTTCGCCCAACGCGACTTCCCGCAATGCGGATTCAAATTTACACGGTCTCAAATGTGCAACGAGCTTTGCCGACCGCAGTGGGTGATTCACTTTTACGCAGTTTCCTCGAATGACCATTTTCCCTGAAAGTGTGAAAAAAATTAGTACTAATATTATTGAGCTTTGCCAAGTCTTTCTGCATCCAATAAAAAACCATTCAGCGCTTTTCAACTGACGTCCATCGTCAACCTAGAGATGAGGTTCCTTTCTGTCAGCTTTTTGTACATCACGTGAGACTTAACACTTAACTACCATCATAAAAATAAGTCACATAAGTAACGCCAATGGGTCTCTCAGACCCCAGGAACATTTCCGATGGCAGTATCTTTTCTGCTGAAGATGCAGCGCACAAAAAACTCACAGCGGAGATCGACAAGGCGGAACCACAAAAGTGTTGACGAGATGAATTCTTGATGGTCAGCACCTAGCGAGATATCTCAGGTTTTGACCCACGGCGTAAGTCATTCGAGAAAAGCAAAGTAAGACCAATGCGAAAAGGCCTCCTTAAAAAGCCGTCCGGGAAAAAGGGAATGAGAATGCAACGGGGAATCCCTTGCCTCAGTTGTGACTCGGAGCGTAGCATAAACAGGCGTGTTTACTCTCGTGTGTGTGGCAAAGTGTTTTGTATTTATAATTGTTTTTCAGTAATAATTCTCATAATGGGCCCCAAAAGACCAGCTGAAAGTGCAATAAAGATCCTAAAAAGAAGAATAGGAAGGTGTTGCCTATGCAAGACAAGCTGAATATATTAAATAAGCTTCAAGAAGGAAGCTCAGCTTCATCATTAGCACGAAAATATGACATAAATAAGAACCATAAAGAAGACAGAAGAAAAAATTCGTGCTAGTATTCATGCAGGTGATTCTGCTAGTACTTCCTATGTTAGCAGACGAGATGTACTAATGGAGAAAATGGAAAAGATGTTAAATCTTTGGATTGAAGATCAGGCACAAAAACGTGTTCCTTTGGATGGGTCTAATATCAGAAATAAAGCCCTAAGCATATATGAGTATTTAAAATCGCAAGAAGGCGAAGAAGGAGAAGCCTCTACTTTTCAAGCCAGCAGAGGATGGTTTGACAGATTTAAGAAGTGATTTCAACTTCATAATGTGAAGATTGCTGGCGAAGTTGCATCTGCCGATCATGAAGCAGCTGCTAAATATCCAGATGTCTTCAGTGAACTCACTGAAAGGAAAAATTACCGACCTGAGCAAGTCTTTAACACAGATGAGACGAGTTTATTTTGGAAAAAAATGCCAAATAGAACGTGGATTGCCAAAGATGAACAGTCAGCTCCTGGTTTTAAAGTAGAGAAAGATAGATTTACCCTTCTTTTTTGCAGAAATGCAGCAGGAGATTTTAAGCGCAAACCAATGTTGGTGTATAGAGCGGAAAATCCGAGGGCATTGAAAGGCAAGACCAAAAGTTCACTCCCTGTATTCTGGAGGAGCAACAGCAAAGCTTGAGTTACTGCAAGACTTTTTGAGGATTGGTTTGAGAATTGTTTTGTTTGTGAAGTGAAAAAGTACCTGAAGGAAAAAAACCTTGCATTTAGGGTGCTTCTCATAGTGGCTAATGCACCAGGTCATCCAAAATCTCTTGTTGAAGCCCATCCTGAAATTGAAGTGGAGTTCTTACCACCTAATACAATTTCACGTCTGCAGCCCTTGGACTAGGGTGTTATTGCAGCATTTAAGTCTTACTACACCCGCAGAAGTTTTGCTAATATTCTTTCGATGGTGGAGACAAATCCATCCTTAGGAGATAGCGACTGCTGGAAAAAATTTGATATTTCGAAGGCCACTGAACTAATAAAGGAATCCTCGGATGAAGTGAGAAGTGAAACAGTGAACCGCTGCTGGAAAACTCTTTGGCCTGATATCGTTCATGACTTCTGAGGTTTTCCAGATAATATGGAGGACATTAGGGAAATAATTAATATCGCAAGACACATTGGAAGTGAAGGCTTTGAAGACATGGAAGAAAGTGATGTGGAAGAATTGTTAGAGTCCCATGCAGAGGAATTATCCCTTGCTGAATTAGATCCGGTGGCACAAACTTCGTGTGAAGGCGAAAAAGAAGAGAAAGATTCAGAGCCCGAGAAGCCAAAGTTAACAGCAAAAATGTTGGAGAAGTTTTTAAAGCAGGCAGAAGATTTAAATGTAGCGCCATTTGAATTTGATCCATCTGTAGAAAGAAGGATGAAGTTCAAGAGGAGTCTAGAATCAGCTTTAGCTCCCTATGTAGAACTTCATAGGGAGTTAAAAAAGTCCAAACAGGTGCCAATCACGGAATTCTTCCAGTCAGCCACCAACCCTAGTCAAGGTCCAAGCACATCCTCATCACAAGACCAAGAGCAGACCTTCTAATAAACATTGGTGAGTTTCACTAAAACTTCATTAAAATATTTTTCTAAATTTTCAATAAAATATATCCAGCGATAAATATAAATTACGCTAACATTAATGTGGGTACCCTTTCAGTGAGTGCAAACAACTGCTGGTAGTGTCGCCAGTGTTGGGCATCTTTGCAGCAGCCGATCCGAGGGCCAATCAGGCATAGATGAGGATCGATCATTGGATTCGCTGTCGATACAAATCAACAAGTGACATTTGTTTTTAAAGGACTATTGTTTTCAGTTCTATGAACATTACCTTAGTTTCAATATTAAAAACTTGTTTCTCAGTATTTATCACTGCGAGCGACGAAAATGTCGTATTTAAGCAAGCATTTCACAAATACAAGAGGGAAAACTATAAAAGTGAACGTCTGCCTAGTGTAGAATTATGTGGGAATTTAATTTTAATTTATTATTGAATGTTATTATTATTTCGTAAATGCAATACTACTGTATATAATTAGTTGACGTGATTTGTATAATCTTTTTTCAACGAAATATAAGCAAAATATGTTATTATTTGAGAAAACGTCTTCAAAGTGTACATTTTTCTGATCTCGGAACTGAACCCTGTTATTCCCATAAAGTTAATGATTCCTCCAACTGGGATTTGCGCAACGTGGTGTTCTCGCGGAGCATAACCCCCGCATTCAGCGAAGTTTCACTGTACCTAGGTTTTTGAACTCTTCTTTTTTTGGTTCCTTTGTTTATTAAGCACATGATATTTCTTTTATGAATCGATATTTCTTTATCAAAGCATAGTAAGGTTTCGATATAAGATTTTGTTTTTGTCTTATTGGTTGTCTTCTCTTAATTGAACTGTAACTTCAATCATTCAGTTCATATCTGCAGTAAACAGAAATTGCTTATGTTATTATGTTTCAATTTTCTTTGTGTTAATAAAAGTGTGACTGTATAGTGATTTTTGCCTCACCCTGTGCATAACTAGACGTCGGTATTCTTCTTTTATTCCAATTCCTATTCCTTAAGGCTCCTGCTCGATTTATTCAGCGTGAGATCGACATATGTTTGGTAAAATGCAATCTCTTCTTCATTTATATTTAAATTTTACTGTTCAATTTTAAGTATAATTGCAATGCAATTTACAACCTATTTTGTGTTACGTTATATGGTTAACAAAGATTACTTTAGTGTATTATTTATATAACATTACCTATTTTCATTTCCATTAATAGAATCTCAGGGACGAATTAAAGCTTATAACTTCATTTCTTATGGAAGTATGTGTTCTGTATAGCAGTTTCAATTAGCGCTCAATTTTCCTGGTACCAATTAAGAACGTTAATCGGGGAGTATGTAAAAACCAATTTTCCATAGATATCCATTTTTGAAGTCTTAATTATTGGCAATGCTCTATAACAAAGATCAGCAACCTTTTTTTGCATAGTAGGTCAAATTCATAGTTATCAATTACTAGCCATAGTTTACCCGGCATTGCCCAGGATTCAGAAGTGTAAAAATGACCTAATTAAAAACCACGAAAATCTAAATTAATTTATTACTTTCTCATATATGAAGTATAATAGTTTTACTTACAAAACGGTAAGATTCCAGTATACAAATGATGAAATGCCTAGATTAAACCATTAGAAACGCTTCCCAGACACAGTCAACAGTATAATTATCTTTAAATATTTATGTTGCTATGCGTCATTAATTTCGATGCTTAAACAAAAGTTTGAAGTGAACAACGCTTTTCTTTCGTCAATTTCAATGTTTAATTGGCACTAACTGAATTGGAGACGACAATGATGGTTGCCTTGGCAACATCCGGAATGAGTACAAAAAATACGCAAAATTTCAAAAACAAATGCGTATTTTTGAAAACTTCGACCATATAACAGGTAAACATTGCAAGAATAAGATAGTATAGTTTTTTCTCCGTCGAATAAAGTAAAAATAAAGAAAATCGGTCCATATTTACGTATTTTGATGAGTGAAGGAAAAAAACCTTGCACTCGAAAAATCGAAAATCCCATGTAAACTTATGGGAAAATATAATTGCCTTCTGGATTCGAACCTGGGACACTTTAGCAAACGAAAATATTTTTCCAGGGACCTCATAGCCAGTAGAAACAAAATGCCGTTTAAAATGATACTTGGAGGACTACCCTGGAGGTCACAATGTCTTCAATGGACTGGATAAGTATATACAACGTGAGCTACCTAGAAATTCTTTTATCTCCTAGTACAGAAAATCAAGTCTAAATAATTTACCAGCATTAAAACTTATTGCTGTCCACAGGCCATAGGTATAACATTCTTCTACTTACTAATACAAGTGAATACCGTTGTTTCTCCAGTTCTAAATAATCAGAACAAAAATTCTTTGCTAACTCTTCACAGAAAAGTTTCCAATTAAGAAAATTTCTATCTTAAGAAATTTTTTTACACTAGCTCCTGAGGCAAACTTCTTCTGAAGATATTTGAAAACATGGCTATCGTGACAACACACTGGATTGACAAACAAATGCTTATGTTGTAAACTATTATGTTAGAGCAGCGATGGTGAACCTTCTATAGCCCACATGCCAATATTACTGAAATTGTCGAACCTTTTCCGCCTCACACGCCACAGAAACGTTCTTGATTTTTTTTGCATACCAACTAAATTAAATTCATGATCAAGACATAAATTTGTAACATAAAACCAATGTTTACAATAGTTTACTAAATAACACAATGTTTTTGTGGCACTAAATTGGTATGATATATGGTTTGATTGGTTTTCACCTTTCGTTGGTGTGCCAACCAAAATCATAGGTTTGCCATCACTGTGTTAGAGTAAACATGGCTTTTTAGATGAAGTAAAATCCAACATCATTAGAGAATCTTTATAAGTTCAATATATTCTCACACTACAGCTGGAATATTTTCTTAGGATATACTGTATCTGCCCGAATAAAAGCCGATGTTTTTCGTCAAAATTTATCATGAAAAAATCACCCCTCGGCTTAAATGCGAGTCCGAGGAAAATTTGGGTTATGGTTACATCTCAAAGTCTCTCATTGCCTTCGCGTTCAAATGATAGTATTATATTTTTCGTAAAGTCCATATTTGACCTACGATGAATATATATAAAAATATCTTGGCGAGGTCGCTTGCATAAATAGACGATTACGCAAAATGCGTTGACGGCTTTGAACGCTCAAACTGTTTGAATTTCGGTAAAACTTTACATGGAACGTGTATAATTATAAAAATGTAGCTTCTTAAGGCAATGTATATGCTAATTTCATTGGAAATAGACTTGGATGAAAGAATATCTTGGCGAGATCGCTTACGTACATAGACGATTATGCAAAATGCGTTGAGGGCTTTGAACACTCAATTGTTTGAATTTTGGTAAATATTTACATGGAACGTGTATAATTATAAAAATGCAGATTCTTAAGGCAATATATATGCTACTTTCGTTGGAAATAGACTTGGATGAAAAAGTATCCTGGCGAGATCGCTTGCATACATAGACGATTACGCAAAATGCGTTGACGGCTTTGAACGCTCAAACTGTTTGAATTTCGGTAAAACTTTACATGGAACGTCTATAATTATAAAAATGTAGCTTCTTAAGGCAATGTATATGATAATTTCATTGGAAATAGACTTGGATGAAAGAATATCTTGGCGAGATCGCATGCGTAAATAGACGATTACGCAAAATGCGTTGACGGATTTGAACGCTCAACTGTTCGAATTTCGGTAAAACTTGACATGGAACGTGTATAATTATAAAAATGCAATTTCTTAAGGTATCGTAAATGCTAATTTCATTGGAAATAGACTTGAATGAAAAAATATCTTGGCAAGATCGCTGTTACCATATTTGACCTTTTGTGAAAATGAAGATGAATAAAATTATTGCCACTGAATGTGGAACATTATTCAGCAATGCAAAGTTATTAATTGGAGTAATATTTCAAAATGTCAACAACTAAACCATTTCCCACACATTTCTTCGATCTCGAATAATGTATTGTAAGATGTGCATGAATGCCCGGCACACTTCAGCATAAAATCTACGAAATTTACGTTTTTGCCAAAATGGAAATTTTTGGGGGGTCGGCTTAAATCCGGGGTCGGCTTCTATTTGGGTAGATATGGTAATTACAAATTTATCTTACTCTAATTTTTCTTTTGAAAATGTACTCAAGTAATGCCCTATTTTACATCGAGGATGCATTCCTGAAATCATGACATAAATCTCATCAATGTAAATCAAAACCATTTTTCCCATAAGAATCAATGTTATAAGGAGGTTATGGGTGCAAGACGTCGGAATTTTTACCTTGAATATTACTTACTGTATTTACTCATTTACCCCGTGCACCATTTTTCCTGAAATGCTAGTGAAAAAAAGGGGGTGTGCATCTTACAAGAGGATTTCTGAACAGGTTATATAAATTGTGTGTCAATAGTAAATTCTCTGCAATATTCTTGCGTCTACGTTGATATTAACAAAAGATGTCAAATTCTACGAAGTATATGTATATTTATGCGACCAAGCAAATGTTTTGGTTACGCTCCTGCTGCAGGCATAAACTCGCAAAAGTAGACAGAAAGAATACGCCGACTAACTGATAACTATAGTTCAATGACTACTGAGGATTTGCCAGCTGGAGAACAGGTTGGTGCAAGTATGGTCCTTTTCCGTCATCCACTTCTAGGAATTTGGAGTGGTGAAATTTTGTTGTGAATGAAAGATTTCGTCATTTGAAATGAAGACGGAAATCCCCATTTCAAGGGTTTGGACATGTTTGTTCCCAACCTCCAATATTTACTCAGGAAACGATATGCAAAAAAACTCCCCATCCGCATAGGGAAGTTCCCGTTCATTGATAAATAAATAGTATGTGAAGCTCCGAATCAGTATGTAATATTACGACAAAAATGGTGAAGTGGGGATGAAGTTGCATAATATTACAACAAAAACAGTTAAGTGGTTAACAAAAGAGGACTATCGATGAGATTTCTGCTAGTATCAGCACAAATAGATCATCCAATAAATTGCATCACATAGGAGGGAGCAGTGAATCAGAACCAAATTCTAAAATTCCATCTTTACGCTATCTTTTCTAATTTACAAGTGAATATAATTGTTTTTTGTATTAATACTTTAAAATGTATATTAATTAAGTATTGTAATTCATTAAAAGGTTCAAGTAGATGGAAACGAAAATGATGATTTTCCAACTTTTTCCGAAAAATTTGAGTTAACGGCGTAACTTCGAAGCAAACCAACATAAATTGGTACACAGGTACTAAATGATCGACGACCTAACTTTGAATCAACATAAATAGGGGCAACGTAAATCGGGGTATTACTGTATTTCAAGAATATGTTTTCTTCTCTTAACTATTTTAACTGATATGATATATAGAGATGGATAGTTGAAAAGCTATCCTTATTGAAAATTTAATTCGACCCCTTAAAAAATAAAATAAACTTACCTTTCATGCCACCTAAATCCATAGGCGGTTTTGTTTCACCGAGCTCCACCCTCATCTGCATTTCTCTTTTGTCCTTCAAGTAACTGTAAATGCGATCAAGGAGAATGTCTTTAGATGAAAAGATAATGCCAACAAATTTCAAAAAACAACTTTACACATACATGATGCATCCAGTTTTTCCTTATTTCAGCTCAGACAATTCTAAGTAAAAGGGAAAAATCAGACACTGGATTATTGAATTTTACAGCTATGGAAAGTAATATTAACATTTGATCAGCATCACGAGAGAACCACTTATCATTCTGGGAACTACAAAATGTTTACATAAAGACTGAAATAAAACATCAATATTAAAAAATCAAATTATAAGAAAATGGTAATTTTGTTCTTCAACAAATAAGAATATTCACATGCAACAAAAGAGATACTGATTTAGCTTCTAATTTCATGAATTAAACAAAAACTCATGCTTTGTGAAAAAGGAAGGGTTTCTCTTCAAGGAATGCTTTAGTCAACTGAATACACATATAAATCTCTTTTTGGACATTCACAGGCATGAATGCACTTTCTCACGAACACTTGCTCCTTACAATACATGTATGAAATATGGTAGTTCTACTGTAAAAAATATGAATATAAATAACAATTAATATTTGAATAACTAACAGATAAAATTAATCACCAAATGAATGTTTTTTCTAAAATTTGCTGAAAATTTTATAAATAACAAATATGATAATGATATTCAATAGAAATTGAAGAGCAATGGAAAATTTTTGATTTTATAAAACCTTAGGTTTTCTGAAGAGTCCTACTGTAAAATACAGATAAAAGAACTGTATTTACCTGAACATATGACATTCTTTTCTGACTGGCAGACTCAAATGAGGGAATTTAAATTCTGCCATTAAGAGGTTAATAGAACACACAACAGCCAGATCAGTCACAATGATCACTTACACTTCAATCACAAATTACACTTTTACCAGAATTATGAAATATATGTACGTTTTCACCAAGCTAGAGATTAGATGTGATTGACAAATGGTGGCCCGTGGGCCAGATCGGGCAATTGCATATGTTATGCTCTACTACAAAGATGATCTAGACCAGGGTTTCTCAAACATTTTTTGCCGCGTACCCCTTTGAACACAATCAATCCATTAAAGTACTCCCATATAAAATAATACTACAAGTATTATGCAAAATAGGTTTACTTAAAAAGGAACGAGTTTACATATAATAAATAACATTTATTGAGATGAATGTGACTGTTTTCCATGACATAAAGAATCAATCATTGGTTCGATTGAAGAAAGTCTCAATTGTAAGTCAGGTTCGACATGCAATTTCCGACGATTTTTTGTCTTATTGTTAGTGAAACACAAAGACCAAAATTCAGATTTGCACATACACGTTGAGGGGGAAAGGAATGAATGTTTGGGTTGCTTTTTTTAGCCAATTCCCGTATTCGTTTGATAATTGTCCCAAGAAAGAAATCAAAGATACCCTCGAGAATTTAATTTTCAATTCACCGTCGGTAGAAATATCCATGAGTCTTTCTTGTTCTTTTTCTGTTAGATGTGGAATCGAAAAATCCACATCAAATTGATTGCGCACCCAATTATTAGAATCGTCCGTTTCTGGAAAATACTCTCGTAATTGCTCCGTGAGTCCTCCCAAATGTTCCTTTATATCTGACAACTGAGGAAATGAAATCTGTACGTATTTTAGATTCGTCCGTTTGGTTTTATCTAGTTTTATTTTACGACTTTATCCGTAACACGTCTTGTCCCTTGTGCAACAGAAGCAAACATCATACTTAAGTCGCCGCCCTCAGTTATAAGCCCGTAGTTTACTGTAATGTATAGTTTCATTATTTTCAGAGAAAAATATACTGTATTGCTTATGTGCACACATAGTGAAGAAATTTACTGTAAAATATATTCTATAACAACAGTAAAAGCTGATTGGGAGTGTCATAATGTCAGCCATTACGTAAATTTTCTCAAGTACCCCCTAACGCCTTTAAAAGTACCCCCAGAGGTACACGTACCCCACTTTGAGAAACCCTGATCTAGACAAACTATGGCCAACACTTGATAATTTCTATTTGCTTCTCATTTTTACAAGACTACAATAAGAGTACTATTCCTATCATATTCGAAAATCCTTAAAATTTTGCACCTTACTTTTAAATTACTTATTGAAAAATAGCAATAATAACATTAGCAGTGCAATCCAACATTCTCAGGGAACATTGAAATTTCCTTTGACAGCAAAAAGATAATCTAACAAAACCAACAATATATGCCAGGTTGCCGTAACTCTCCAGGACAATAGAACAGGATTTTGTTGGTCACATCAACATGATCATGCAGATCAAAGAGGCATTGCTTTCTGCCAAAGATTGAATACTTTCCTATTGACCTGAGTGTTTGAAGGAACATTTAGTTACATAAGCCATTTTACGGAAATAGGAAGATCCACTGAGAGCAGGATGAAAGAGCATAAGAGAGCCACCGATAACAAGCAACAGAAGGTCAGTCTGAGCAGAATATTAAATATCAGCACTGGGAGACAAAATCAGATTAGATGGCCCAAAAGCATTTGCGAGAAAGGAATTTTCTCCATATAATCTGCAAATAAATAGAAATCATCAAACTACTGTTGAGCTTCAATCAAAACAGTGGATACCAACTCAGGCTTGGAAAAGGTTCAACAGTCAGCAAGTGCAGAAAACTGAAGCAATGCCATATGGCCAGAGGGAGAGTTACAGTCATGGCACCCAACAGTTAGAATTGATTGATACTCAACAGCCCATGTGATGCAACGGTCAAAAAAGGACATCCAATGATACATAAGACAGCAATGACGTCTATTCTACATACTTCCCTCCCTCCTGAAGAAGCTCATCACAATGTGAGCATAATGTCAAGTTACAATGCTCCCTATGTTAGGGGTTAGGTGGAAGATGGGAATTCCTAGTCTCAATTTCGCACCAAATAAAGATGATACCGTATTTACTCGCATATAAGTTGCACTTTTTTCCCTATATTTTTATATTAGGATATTAGGATGCAGCTTATGCATGAATACAAAGGAAAAACATTCTTAAAGCGAGATATTCTCACATTACAACCACAATTTCCACGTTTACGTCATTTTCGATTAGAATTCGTAAGTCATATACACCGCTCCCCAGTTATAACGCAGGTATCGGCGGGGGGCGGGGGAGGGGGGGGGGGGGGGGCTGCAACCCTCGTTATAAGACAACCACAGTATAACCGAGGACGTGACTTTTCATTTTTTTGATTTCTATACTTGCTACAAACAACAAAATTCAAATAAAAACAATATACAGTGAGTAGAAGGAATTTATTTAATCGATTCCTTGAAATGTCAGTATATTTTGTTTTTACTTTAGTACATACTAAAAAAATGACAGGACTTTCTTTCCAAGAAATAGGGAGGAAGACCTGCAGTATATCCGATTCCGTGGTATAACTGACGGCGTTATAACCGGGGAGCGGTGTACATTGTTCTCTTATCTAACATATCTTTATTGCCTGACTAGTTGAACAAGTTGTTAGCAACCTTTTAGCTATTGTTCTTGAGGAGTAAAACAGACACAAAGCTATGTGAGTCACTTCAACTGTGTTAAACACGCATCGCAATTTGCCTGTAAAAGTTTATATATCTCAATAACATAATTTTTTAAGCATTATTTCTTCTATTTTTACATCTTTGTGCCTAAAATGGCGCTTATGTAAATATATTATGATAAAAAAAATATAATATAATGTCATATGGTACTAAGTATATCTTGAAACTTTAGTTCGTATATAATGTAAAAAATCCTAACAATAACTTCAACAATGAGAGTTATAAATCATTACATGCATTACAAGACTGAATAAACAAAAATTAGAATGAATCTATCATTACTATTACTGTTTACATTCACATTTTCTACATAATGCAACGGCTCACTCAGTGCACCACGTGACCAGATCCGTAAAATTTTTTGACGTGCACACACTGAAATATGCGGTAGGACAATTTTTGATTATTTCTTAATGCATAGTTTTCCTTTGTTCGCAGTGGCCGCATAATCTTACTCATTTAAAGCAGGCAGAGAAAAGAAGAGGTAACTCACAAATCTCTTGCGTATGCACCCGGGCAAAGTCAGCTGAGAAAATTGAAAATCGACATTTTAATGCACTTGTAACTTCAATTATTCTACACCATAACTTTTCAATTGGATAGCCAATAAGAAAATTTCCGGAGCCTACAATTTTAGACATTTTTGAGTTCAAATGCAGTTTATATTGAGGGAAGTTTTTTTTCTATTTTCAATGCTGAAAAACCCTGGATGTGGCTTATATCTGAGTAAATACGGTATCTAATCTAATCTATGTAGCCATCAGTCAATGCTGTCTGCTGCGAAAGTCTACAATCCAATACATTCAGTAACTCTTCATTACTCTCTCTCTATTTCCATATTTTCATTTGGAAGCTATAGCACCCATAAAATAAATTATTACAAGGGAATTTAATCTTTCTCACTATCATGTATCCTGCCTCTCACTCATTAATGTTACTTGTTAAACACATCAGTAGTTTCAAAACTACTACAGCAGATTAACCAAATGGTCTTCTTAACTGACACTCTGATGGAACACAGCAAACAGATCATGGAAGGCTGTGGTGAATATTTATATTTAGAGTAAAGAAATGAAGACATATGCAATGAAGGGAAAGATAAGTAGTCTCGCAGATTGATTCTTTACTCATTCTTTATTTGAAGGATACAAGTAAAATCAACACATTCAATTCCAATTTTGCTTAGTTCATCCAACTAGTGAAATGTTCTCATGCTCCACCCGTAGCACGCCATTTACCAAGTCACACCTATCATACAGTGTCTTTTAAACTGATATAAACAGTAGTACAGCACTGCATATAATTTAATGCATGCACAGATATTCTAGACCCAATGACCCAAAATCAGAAAAAAATAGAAAACAATGGGAATGGAAAAACAGCCCTGCAAATGAAAATTTTTAAAATTTCAGATTTTCCTTTTTTTCCAAACATCTCCTTTAAAACTCAATTTACGTAAATATTTGTTATTATTAAAGATGTAGAAAATGTAATTTTCTACAAGTTTTGTTTGAAACATTTTATCATAAAACTGATAGTTTTAAGAGATATTTTGATTTTTCTTCTACGTTTATGTTAAATTCATCACTATGATTCCAGTACGATTAAAATTTCTAATTGTTGATAGCATTGTGTATGCTGCCAAGAGTAATTTTAATTGCACATCAACATTTTGTTATCCATGGAACCAGCTTTCTTTTTACTTTTTTTAATAAAAACAATTGAAATTAAAAAAAAATTATTCACAAGCATAATTGCTGATAATTATTCCTGAGGATGCTGATGTCAAGAGCAATCATATTCATTGCTCTATATGGAGAAAGTCATGTGCTGGGCACATCAGACTTTCTTTAAATGTACTCTGCTTTGCCAAATTTGTTAACTTTCACATAACTGAAAAATGTGACATAACAGCAGTTAACTTCAAATGAGAACACCAACTTCAAGATCCAGCCCTTTTCATAGGTCATACAACACAAACTCTTAGAAGAAATCGATATCAGCTTAGTTGACAAAAAAGCTTTCTTTAACCCCTCAGCGCTGTCCTGTGTACTGGGTATGCAAGAAGTAAACTCCACATGCCACCGTCCTGCATACTGGGTACGCCGTGGAGATCGCTAGCTTTCTTAATTTTTTTGACACAGTGAATTTCCTTAAATATGGGTAACCTTTATATATTTCAAAAGAGAAACCTTTGGCCTACCTATTTATTGTTATTCTGCAATCCTTTTGTGTTTTTTATTACACTTAATGTATATTAAATTTTGTGATTGATTTTTCACAAATTGGGTAATCGCGTCTTCTAAAAATCACCTATCCAATGCTGAGAGGAACTGTATCTCGACACAAATGCTACTGCAAAGTGACACAAGATCTAGAATGCTTATCTGCCCACAAACTTCTCTTTCTCTTTGGTTTTTCTTACGAGTCAGAGGTTGAGAGGTATAAGAGAAAGAGAGCCGAACAGCGAAAAACATTGTTCGGTTCTCTTCAGGCCATGTGCTTGCTTCAGCATTTCTTGAGACCATTATAGTATGAGAGAGAGAGAGGGAGAAACGTCTCTTCTTGTGTCCAAGATCTGTTTACAACCATAACTCACTGATGATGCATAGTAAGCGAGAGAGATTCAGAGCAAGTGCTTGCATCATGCCCTTACGTTCGGGTCTTCACAGGAGAAATATTCTCATGTCACTCTCAAGAAGTTAGTCTGAAGTGAATGCTAGTAAAAATAATTCAATATACCGTATCTGCCCGAATAGAAGCCGACCCCGGATTTAAGCCGACCCCCCAAAAATTTCCATTTTGGCAAAAACGTAAATTTCGTAGATTTCATGCTGAAGTGTGTCGGGCATTCATGCACATCTTACAATACATTATTCGAGATCGAAGAAATGTGTGGGAAATGGTTTAGTTGTTGACATTTTGAAATATTACTCCAATTAATAACTTTGCATTGCTGAATAATGTTCCACATTCAGTGGCAATAATTTTATTCATCTTCATTTTCACAAAAGGTCAAATATGGTAACAGCGATCTTGCCAAGATATTTTTTCATACAAGTCTATTTCCAATGAAATTAGCATTTACATTGCCTTAAGAATCTGCATTTTTTATTATTATACACGTTCCATGTAAAGGTTTACCGAAATTCAAACAGTTGAGCATTCAAAGCATCAACGCATTTTGCGTAATCTTCTATTTACGCAAGTGATCTCGCCAAGATATTTCTTCATCCAAGTCTATTTCCAATGAAATTATCATATATATTGCCTTAAGAAAATGCATTTTTATAATTATACACATTCCATGTAAATATTTACCGAAATTCAAACAATTGAGCGTTCAAAGCCGTCAATGCATTTTGCGTAATCGTCTATGTATGCAAGCGATCTCGCCAGGATACTTTTTCATCCAAGTCTATTTCCAACAAAAGTACCATATATATTGCCTTAAGAATCTGCATTTTTATAATTATACACGTTCCATGTAAATATTTACCGAAATTCAAACAGTTGAGCGTTCAAAGCCGTCAACGCATTTTGCGTAATCGTCAATTTACACAAGCAATCTCGCCAAGATATTCTTTCATCCAAGTCTATTTCCAATGAAATTAGCATATACATTGCCTTAAGAATCTGCATTTTTATAATTATACACGTTCCATGTCAAGTTTTACCGAAATTCAAACAGTTGAGCGTTCAAAGCCATCAACGCATTTTGCATATTCATCTATTTACACAAGCGATCTCGCCAAGATATTTTTTCATCCAAGTCTATTTCCAATGAAATTAGCATTTACATTGCCTTAGGAAATTGCATTTTTATAATTATACACATTCCATGTAAAGTTTTACCAAAATTCAAACAGTTGAGCATTCAAAGCCATCAACACATTTTGCCTAATCGTCAATTTACACAAGCGATCTCGCCAAGATATTTTTTCATCCAAGTCTATTTCCAATGAAATTAGCATTTACATTGCCTTAAGAAACTGCATTTTTATAATTATACACGTTCCATGTAAAGTTTTACCAAAATTCAAACAGTTGAGCGTTCAAAGCCGTCAACGCATTTTGCGTAATCGTCAATTTACGCAAGCGATCTCGCCAAGATATTTTTATATATATTCATCGTATGTCAAATATTTACTTTACGAAAAATATAGTACTATCATTTGAATGCGAAGGCAATGAGAGACTTCGAGATTTAACCATAACCCAAGTTTTCCTCGGACTCGCATTTAAGCTGAGGGGTGATTTTTTCATGATAAATTTTGACAAAAAACATCGGCTTGTATTTGGGCAGATACGGTAGATGATTCATTGATGTTATATTTTCTTGTAAATTTCATGGTAAATTGGATAAAGCAAATGCCTTTTAAAAAAACTTTTAACTTTTCTAATTTTTTTATTACGCGTACATTCTGATACATAACAACATCATAGCTTTGTTTCTACTGAACGAAATAGGACAAATTTCACTATGTAACTTCTATAATGACTATGAATGACTACTGTACAACTCAAAACTTTATAAGCTTTATGAAATGTCTTTTAAAAATATATTAAATCTAAAATTTATTTCAAATTTTTAGTCAAGACATGAAGTTGACCTTTGAGAAACTTTTTTCCTATTTGATTTAGGTAGGTACATCCAGTGAATGAAATGTTAATAAAAGCTGAAATATCATTTTGAAAAAGACTGCATATCAATGCCGTTTATAGTTTTCACAATACTGAAAGATATATGAAAGCACGGGTGTGAGCTAACTGGTTGGTGATTGGGTGATTTACATATTTCGTATTTCTCTTCTCTACTGTAAAGAATGTGCTTAATGTAACATAATGTAAAAGACATTGTTTCTAAATGTTATGTTCTACTAAAATCCTCAAAAAATTGTATTCATATCCAATAAAAATGAAAAAAGTTACAAAATTTTCAATTTTCAGGAATGGAAATCGCGAATTTTCGCAAATTTTTAAAAACCTCCTTTGACCTCAGACATGCGATTTAAGTAAACGTCCTCTGCACTTGAGGGGTTAACAATGTAAGAGATTTTTATGAGATGGCAACAAAAGAGCTGTACCGTCTCTTACCTTTGAATTATGTAGTTGTGAAGAATGTAGGTATTTTTGACCAAACAAGGAGAACATTAGAATATTGGGAAAATGTTGAAATGCTGGCTAAAAGATTTCCTAATATTACTGATGATTGTGAAATCCATAATTTCCATTACTTTGCAAACTTACAAAGGCAATGCTTATACTTCCACATAGCAATGGTGAAGTGGAGAGTTTTTAGCAGATTGAATTTTATTAAAAGTGCACACAGGTCTGAACCGAATGCTCTGATGCAGTGTTCATTTAGAAAATATCTTACAGATTTTGAGCCAACAGTTGACATGAGGAAGAAGGCGATGAAATTAAAGAATAGGATTTTTTTCATTTTGTCTAATTTTGTTGAGCCATTACAGTTAAAACTCATTACAACGTATTTCGTAATAACGTATGTTTCAAATTAAAGTACCTTTTTAAATCCCTGTCAATTTTCCCATATAAATACTGTATAAATATTTCAAAATAACGTACTTCAACTTAACGTACTTTTCAATACTACGTATTAAATTCAGAGGTCCCGAAAAAAGATTTCTGTGGTTTTAACGTATGCTTTCATCTGTAAATGACTCAACTATAACCAATTCTTGCACATTCAAGTCGTTCACACCAACTTTGAAGGCATCTTTAGTCTTTAGCACGAAAAGATTTACAGAACTCCGCCAAAATCCCAAAAGGAGAGATTTTCCGAACTGAAAAAATTTAGAACCGATCATTAGTTATCCCTATCATATTTTCACAATAGCATTGAAATATAATCTTAAGTTCTAGGAATTATCTCTCTTGTTAGACTATCCTTCTCGCCGGTTTTGGTTTGAGCCGGACTTGCGAGAATGCCTAACCCCTACCGAGATACTTCCAGAGAAAATACTGTACTCCTTATGGGTATTTCAGTATACCGTACTTTCAGTATAAAGTATAAAAATTCATGCTCCGTAGAGATATGTTGTATCGAGATTTTACTGTATATTGCTATCATTAAAAGTGAAAATTATTTTATTGAACAGATTTCCTAATCTATGTCCTCTCCTGTAAACTAGGCCTATGGTTACTTTTTGTTTTCAATGCATTTGTGCTATTTACTGTGCATGTAAAACTTGAATACATTTTTTTAAACTTTCTATGCCAATACACTTGATTCGTAATGCAGGATAAATTTAAAATTCATAAAAAAGCATAATAAAATTTAAGTTATAGGGCTATGCATAAACAGTTGTAAATAATTTTACTTGAAATGTGTGATGCAAATGCTGATTATATTGAAAGCATAATTTGGTATATTTTGCATCAAAAACCAAGATATTACATATTACAGGACTTTACAGGATATTTTGATGTCAGTAGCAGGATTTAGAAAAAAAACTGGTGGCAGCGCTGCACTAATACAAGGATTGGGCAAATACAGGCGACTCCCGAGATTCGACCGTTTGAGATTTGACCAACTCGAGAATTCAACTGGTCGAATCGACCCAGCCGATCGATCAGTCGAATTACAAACTAGTTTATGCGAAGTAATTTTTGGCCCACCCGACCACGAGAGATATAGTTTCAGACATCGTTATTTCTGCTCTTATGGGGGCCTCAGTTAAATCCCCCATTTGACCCAGTCCGGAAGTAATCGTCTGGAAATTCCGAGGGACTTTGACGGAGGGTTTCTCTCTCTGGAGTCCCCTCAAACATTCCAGAATGCTTTGCCTTTACTATAAAAGCATTCGCCCTCGACCTCAGGCAGTCAGTCAATCATTCAAGCAGTCACAGTTAGTTAGATGTCGAGCGCTCTTCCGCAGGCTCCTCCTCCGCGCCATGATTGTAATAAAATTCAGTGAAAATGCACTCAGCTGTTTTTATTGCTGTGGTGATCTTATACAAAGTAATCACTTTACTCTAATTGTTTGAATTTGTGCTGATTTGACATTCGCCGGTTTGACATTCGACCATGTTTTCAGGACCACATCCCTGTCGAATCCCGAGTCACCTGTACATGGTTTTCCCATATCATATGAAAGTGGTCATATAAGAAAAAATAATCTCTTATTTTCTCTTCATAGTTAAGGTGGCGCAATTATACAATGGAGGCAATTACATGAGTAAATATGGCAATAGGTATTGATAATTTAGCAAGTGAATATGCCATATAAGTTGGAACATTAACAATAACTCTTAAAATTTATCATGAAATAAAACAATGTGACTACCATAACATTGGTAGTCATAATTTATTGTGCATTATAAAACTCAACAGACCAAAAAATTTTTTTAATTATTAAGTTTCCACTAAATTATTGTTGAAAATTTTAGTGCTATTCATCTTAAATTCCATTGTGCAACAAAAGGTTATTTAACAATTAGAACCAAAAAGGATTATGAATATCATGGCAAGTATCTAAGAACCATTAGAGAACTATATACTGTATTTTTAACTGACCTAATAACTCGATCATACTGAAGCACAGTGAGAGGTCTCTGTTCCACAAGAAGAGTAAACAATACTTGGATATTCTCTGGATGTCTCTCTGAGCCAGCTGTGTAAGGCACAGGGCCACCCTGTATAGGACCAAGCCTCCCTCCTACACCATGGCCAACCTCTCCTGCTTCACCCTTTGGCTTCCTCTGGCAGTAAGCATCAAAGTTACGGGCAAGGAGGTTGACGGCATCCTCCAAAGGCATGTTCCGATGTTCTTTCAAATAAGAGAAAGATTAACCAGCATAAAAAAACATGAAGAGCATTTTAAAGTTATCAAGGATCGCCTTTTCTTTAAACAAGGGACTAATTTTTAACTTGACACAAACCCATTACAGAGAAAAATGATTGGCATAATTCAAATTAATAACTTTTGGTAATGAAAAAGAAAGCAAAATGCATATATAAATAGGGACTCTCAGAGCAGAAAAATTTTACTGTGTCCTCGATTTACGTGGATGATGCATTCCTGGGAAATGCAATGTAAAGTGAAACAACGCATAATGAAACTTGATTTTCGTGACCCAACACTCCATCTTCAAAATGCTGTAGCACCTCAAATTTATTCTCCAAATTGATATACGAGGTCTGACAAAAACGTAATGAGACTAGTTCAAAAAAAAAAATTATTGTCTATTGATCTACAGTAATGTGGTCTCCCTCAAAATAACACCCTTCTGAGTGCACACACTTCTGCCAATGGATGCCCAAAAGCTCCAAGAAAAAGCCTTCCTCTATCGCCATGGACGTCCACAACACCAAGTGTGTGTGTGTATATATATATATATATGGTGATTTCAATGCCAAGGTAGGAGAACAAAAGGAAGACGACAGCGCAGTTGGAAAATGTGGCTATGGAGACAGAAATGAACAAGAGGACCGACTTGTAGACTTTGCTGAATGTACTAGTCTATATATAATGAACACTTTCTTCAAAAAGAGTCCCAATAGAAAATGGACATGGAAAGGACCCAATGGTACCAAAAACGAAATTGACTACATACTAGTCAATAAGAAGCAATTGGCTGAAGACTGTTCCGTCCTCAACCAGTTTAAAACTGGAAGCGACCATCGCTTGGTAAGATGCAGAATAAAATTCAACTCAAAGTTAGAAAGACAGAAGCTTATAAAGAAGCCTAAGTCTATTATCAACACGCAGGTGCTAAAAGAACGAAAAGAAGAATTTCAGCTCCAACTGAAAAATCGATTCAGTGCACTGGAAGACCAAGAAGTTGAATCTCAATTTATAGAGATACTCAAGGAAACTGCTGAAGAAATAGGCGGAACAGTTAAAACAAAGCCAGAGAAAAAGTTGACTGAGAAAACAAGACTGCTGATGGTAAAAGAAGGAAAATGATAATTACTAAAGATCCTAAAGAAACGATCCATTTTGCAGAACTAAACAAAACTATAAGGAAGTGCATCAAGGAAGAAGTGAAAAAATATAATTATGAACTAATCGAGAAAGCCATAGAAAACAATAGAAGTTGCAAGAAAATGAAGCAACATCTCTCGATCGGAAAGAGACAGCTGGTGGCCCTGATGCTAGAGGATGGCTCCATAACCCATAGTAGGAAACTAATCCTGAAACGGGTACAATAATTTTACACCAAGCTGTATGAGGATCCTCTAGGAAATGATGAAGTAAATGATGACGGAAACATGCCCACCGAAGAGGTCCCAGATATACTTCCGGAAGAGGTGAGACACGCAATCAGAAGTATGAAGAATGGAAAAGCATCTGGAATGAATGGTATCACAGCGGAAGTATTCAAAGCAATGGGTAATCATACGGAAACAATTCTCGCTAAGATTTTTAATTCCTGTCTGAGGAAGAAAAAGATACCAGAAACATGGAACCACGCATGTATTATCCTTCTGCACAAGAAAGGTTCCAAAGAAGACTACAGACTAACTACAGACTGATCAGTCTACTCCCAACAGTCTACAAAATATTCACCAAAATACTCACTATGCGCCTTCAAAACCATCTTGATGCTGCCCAACCCAGAGAGCAAGCTGGATTTCGCAGTGGGTATAGCACGATGGACCACATCCAAGTCGTGAGAGAGGTAACCTGTCGGACTAACGAGTATGAATTATCTCTATGTATGTGCTTTATCGACTACGAGAAAGCGTTAGACTCTGTCCGAACTTCGTCGGTGTTACGTGCACTAAAGATACAAGGAGTAGAAGAAACGTACATAACCTTGATCAAGAATATCTACGAAAATGCTACAACATCTGTCCAGCTGCATGAAGAGACGAGTGCCTTTAAGGCCGAAAAGGGAGTGAGACAAGGAGATACTATGTCCCCTAAGTTATTTACAGCAGATCTAGAGGAAGTATTCGAAATGCTAGACTGGGAGGAAAAAGGCATAAAGGTAAATGGAGAATATCTGAGTCACCTGCGCTTTGCAGATGATATCATACTGTCCACAGGGAGCTCAGAAGAGCTCTGTAGAAGAACTGAAGAGCTTGAGCAAGCAAGCAGAGAAGCTGGACTTAAGATGAATCTTAATAAAACAAAGGTTATGTACAACTCCCTCACAAATTCTGAGAAGATACATATCAACGGAGCAGAACTCGGAGAAGTAACCAGCTATGTTTACTTAGGTCAACTCATCACTACTGATGGTTTGCTTCTTGGAGAAATCAACCGGACAGTGAAAATGGCATGGAGTGCTTTTGGCAAGAATGCGAACATCTTTAAATCAAATACTCCAGTCTTCCTAAAAAGGAGACTGTATGACCAATGTGTTCTGCCTGTTCTGACATGTGGTTGTGAAACATGGACCATGAATGCCAGAATGATACAGCGCCTGCAAACAACACAAAGGGGCATGGAGAGATGCATGTTAGGGATCACCCGAAGAGACCGCAAGAGGAACGACTGGGTAATAAAGAAGACGGGAGTCTGTGACGTGATTAGAAGAGTGAAGGTGCTGAAATGGCAGTGGGCGGGCCACATTGCTAGAAGAAATGACCAGCATTGGACGTCCAGTGTCATCGAATGGATCCCAAGAAACATCAAGAGACCAAAAAGAAGACTGAAAGACAGGTGGGGCAGGGAGCTTGTTAAGTTCTTGGGGCAAACTTGGAGGAGGGAGGCAGTTGACAGGGAAAACTGGAAGAGTCTGGGAGAGGCCTTCATCCGTCAGTGGACTGAAAAAGGCTGATTATGATGATATATATATATATAAGATTGCAACTAGTAGTTGAGAGGGATAGGAGGGAGCCAGTGGATACCAAAATAAGAAACAGATGCAGAATTGTACATTCACCTTGTAATTGCTAAACTGTAGACTAGGTACACTACTCAATTATTCTTAAATAATTCCTTGACATTTGAGGAAGTAATGAAACTCAAAGATACAAGTATTCAACATATTTAATTGGAATATTTTAGTATTTAATAACTGCATTACATCCTAAGGAATTTCTCGTATGCCTATCCCTATTAACTTCTCTTTTGTTCTAATAACAACATGAGGTAAGGGTTAACTCCATCCAAACAAAAAAATTTTCCTTGTCCAAGAAAAGGACAGAAATTATCCACACCCAACACAATGTATTAGCAGAAATCCTTGAGGAAAATTGATATTAAACAAAAGAGAGGCGAATAGTGACATGCAATCATGACACCAGTGCAGTTAGTAAATATTACCTAAAATAATGCAATTGAATGTGTTGGATAATTATATATTCCTTAACTAATGTTTCAAAAAGTTTCAAAATTTATTGGCAGCTTCTTGGTCGGCCGATTTTTTATCACTCAAACCATCTAGACATCTGATCTTAAAATGTGTTAGCCATCCATCTGAAAATGCACATGGTTCACTAATCTCCATTTGTTCATAAAAATCTTTGGCCTTTTCAATCAACATTGGTACAAAAATAGGGGCTCCCTTGGAACAATTTAGTATATCAAGTTTCTGGTTAAGGTTAGCACAACCCATTTCCTTTTATTACCTTTAGTGCATATTGGAGTTTTAGGAGGCATTTAAAAAGGATGTGAAATATTATATTTAACACAAACACTGAGTTCAAGAAACACACAATTGTGTATTAAGACTGCTAAAAACTCAAGTTTTAGCAGTAACATTCCAAATTAGATGTAAACAAAAATTGCCGAAAATGCCAATTTTTATCGGTAACATTCCAAAATAGATGTAATAAAAAACCGAGAAGCAGGAGATGCCGGTCGCATGAGTGTCGGATAACCGGGAGTTTACTGTATAATGAATAAATAAAAGCTATGACAGGTATAACTTACCTTCTGGCAGCCCATAAAGGATATTCAAAGTCAAACTGCGATGTTCTTCATTTTGTGGAGCTACCACTATGGCATAAAGACTTCCACGGCTTGATATGTTGGCCAATACACGTCCAATTGGTATGTCTTCATTGGGAAATAAAAGATCTACTCCTAATCCTAACTTCTTTAATCGGCGCTCAATGACTTCTGCATACTCTCTGAAAATTTAAGACATTATAATTAATAACTGAATTATCAAAACCAAGAAATTTTGAAAACCACTAAAAGCATTTTTACACATTTCTAAAAAAGCGTAGATGATATACTGGAGCAATTCCAATGATTTTTCATTAACTTATTAACTTCAAAAGAGAACAATAATGGTTATTTGATTAAATATTCTCTTTAACAACATTATGCATAATACAACGAATTTTCTTTATTTACTGTAGACCAAAAATTACAAAATGTCAGCATTCTACTTTCTGTAATAAATCATTGCATTAACCATTTATAAGTTCACTAGTTAATGATCCTGCCTGAAACACACGACATGGACATTCTGTAAAACTTTACCAATTTCAGTTATTTAGAGGATTTTTTCCACTCATGAACTATCTTTACTTTTTTTTAAGTGAAAAAGTTGCTCTTTATGTGATCACACCTAATAATCATGCAAAAATAATGGCCCCTAAAATCAGCAGTTCTCAACCATTTGCATCTTACATCCCACTGACCATTTCACCAAAAAAACCTAGGCCTCACCTTGATAAAAAGAAAGTGGACTTTTACATTAAACACATTTTAGTATTATATTAATCGTTAACCTTCTACACTCACATGTCGACAACAGTTTGCAAGTCGAGTTTAACTCAATACGTGTTTTGTAGAGTGAGAGAGGCATGGAAATAGTAAATTTTTCTGTGGCCTGTTTGCCACTGTATTTTCTTAGGCCTCAGGAGGCTATTAACCATAAACAAGTTGGCTTATCAGTATGTAAGGAAACTAGGTGAGTAATAGTAGAAAGGAAAAAAATCGGTACAACATACATTGTACAAACTTTCTCATATATTAATGCATCGTTTAGTTATCTTTAGAAAATGAAAATCGTATCAGCCGGTTTTTAGAAAATCCAATTTTTGTTCAAGTTGCCCAAGAATAAACTAGCCTTATATTCATTTTTGAGAAATATGAACTATGTAGTATTATTGAAGACAAACTCAAGTAACTGTACGAAATTTGATCAAAATCATTAGAGCAGTTTTTGAGAAAATCAAATTGTTGTTAAAAATGTATAGAATAAAATTCCCTTAATTATTGAGCAATGTCAACCATTTCATCATATACTCTGCTCTGTATAATAAAATATCATATAAATGATATTTTTGGATGTTAGATGCCTTACCCCTTACACAGCCTATCAACCACAAAAATGCTTGTAACGAGAAATTATAGAAATAAGTGATGTTACACATAAAATAAACTTGGAAAACATTTTATATAATGAAAAAAAGTCACAAGTATCATCGTCCGACATAAACACACTGAATATATTGAGTAATATGTAAAAATGTATGTGTATTAATCCTTGGATTAGAAATCAACAAATAACATCCGTGTTTACCTGGAAATGGCAAAAATAAACAATGTTGAACGATGGAACGCTTTGAATCGCATATACTCATGCAATTTACAAACTAAAGGAGGATAACCAGGCTACTTGAGGCGGCAGTGGCTTTTGTAACTACAACTGATATCATTTGTCAATTATTTTGCTGTTTGGATGTTTTCATTCTATGGAGTTTTGGGTAAACAGCCTTCTACTGTATTCCCAAAGTTCACTATCCACCTAGATAACCTTCATGTTCCAATGGTAGAGAAACACTGCTTTAATTAATAAATATAAATGAAGTTATCATCTTACTTAAAGAACCTGATCCTCTCTGTAAAGATATAAAATAATCCATCATGGTGGTTATAGGTAGCTGAGCTAGGCTGTTAGTTGTAGTTGAAATTACACTAAAACCCATCACTTAGCTTCAGAACCCAAAAATGATGCCACTGTATTCTGTGATGTGACAGGAGGATGTAAAGTAAATGGCATACATGCAAAGATCCTTACCGCTCAAATCAGGCTTCCAACACAGGCTGTCTAAAATCACTAAAAGCTATTCTTATGACAAATTTTCAAGAAATATTAGGGGCTTTTAAAGATCCTAATATTAAGAAACAGCATAAAACCTATTACCATATTAATTCTGAGAACCACAGCTTGATTTAACATGCTCTTTTAAAACTGACCTTTGCTTCTTGTTGAGGACAATGATTTCACAATCATTAGCTCGATCAGCTTCAGCAATCTGAACTGGAGCCACTGGTGGTGGGTAGTCTTTGCGACCATAGTCAGGTGGCATAGGGGCAGGAGCAGCGCCACCTGGACCAACTGTGCCTCGGGGGACATCACCAGGGAAATCCTTGCCACCACGATAAAGACCTCCACCAAAAGAAGGCCCACCATTGCTAAAATAACAGAGGAAACAAATTTATTCATCCTTTCTATAAAAATGTAATTAGGACAGTATTTAAAAGGTTGCTGATTCTATTCTTATAAAATAAGTTTCGACTAATTATTCCTTCAAATGAACAGATGAACCTGCAATAGGAACAAAATTATCAAGCTAACACGAGGTGGCATTTTTTATTTTTGATAACTTTTACAAATAAACTGTAAACAAATTAAAATTACTAGCTGAACCCGTGCAATGTTTGCACGGTATATTTTCAATTGATTTATAAAAAAATACGAAGTATGTAAAATAAGTTGATCTCAATAATTCACATTTAACTCTAATAATGCATTTCTCCGGTATAGGATTTAATGTATTTGGCTCCCAATGTAAAGTTCACGGGTTCGAATCTCGCTAAGGGTACGGCTGTGAGCGCGTATTGACAATTTATTATGTGAAGTCAGTCAGAAATCTGCATTTTAAGGCTAGTCGTCCATTGGATGTGTGTCCGTCCGAACTCAATTCATCAGAAAACATGCGTAAACGCGTGAACAGTCCCATCTAATTGAAATACATTGAAGGTCGTCCACCAGACGCCTTCCATTCGTGCATTTTCGGATGAATAGTTGCGAAGTGCGAACGATCCCATTCTGTTGGGATTTTCACAAGTATTCGTGTGATTTTGAACCTGTTGATAGCCTCCTCCTAGAAACCTGCCGGAACTTTGCTTTTTTCTGTTGTTATTGAAACGTTTCTTGATTCATACGAAAATAATAAAAAAACTTCGCTTCATTATCTTTTAGATCCTTAAATAAGTGATGAAATTCCCATAGTGAATCTCTTTTTAATAAAATATCATTCGTCCAAATTGTTCTTCATTTGGCCATCATACGTCTAACGAGGAAAGAATTTTCTAAAAATAATAGTTCAGAACATTACATCTTGGTAATTGGAAATGCCATTCGCGTATAAACTGCAGGCAGTGGACACTACCTCATCGTTAAAAATTGTACGAAATGGTTCGCACGTTTTCTGACGAATTGAGTTAGGACGAACATGCATCCAATGGACGACTAGCCTAAAAGTCCCAACCTAAGAAAATATTGTCGCTCAGAAACAGGAGGATTAGTCTGCTTATATTGAGGGAAGTTTTTTTTCTATTTTCAATGTTGAAAAACTCTGGGTGCTGCTTATATCGGAGTAAATACGGTATTTGTGTTTCAATTACCATATATTCTGGCGTATAAGTCGACCTGGCGTATAAGTTGACCACTGCTTTCTTTAGATGAAAATACATGGTTAGGGATATATTTGCCGTTTAAGTCAATCCCCACCTTTTTCACTTAAAAATACTAATGAAACTGTTTTCTGACAAAATCAAAGTCATGTACAATCCAAGTTTTAACAAAACAGAAATAAACATAATAATAATAAAAAAATATAAATACTGTTAAGAGTCCATGCTGTGCTATTCTTTTTAAGCATTCCCTATGACAGATGTTTTAATTTCAACCAATAAGAAACTGTTACTCTAGGAGAGCTTGAACCACTAAATAAAATTTCCTATAATTCGATTGATGTCGTCAGCTGCTAATGATATTATCGAAATGAACTATACCTAGTGATTGCGATCAATCTCTACGATGATTAAATTCAATAAAATATCGCAAATGTGTACCCCACGCAACTTTTTTCCCAAAATGTTGGTAAAAAAAGACCGTCATACATGCAGATTTCTGACCAAATTTAAAAAATTGCGAATTTCGATAGTGAATTTAGTGCGACACACTTGCATCTATGTTTATACTCGCAAAACACGAAGAATTCTACAAAGTGTATGCATATCTACATGACCAAGAAATGTTTAGGGTTTAAATATGTGGTTTATACTGCTGTTGGCGCATCTTCAATACCGAGATGATGTAATATTTTTATAATATTAAAGCTGTACCTTTTTATTGAGTTTTAAGTTGATTATTATTACTCAAAAAAAGCAGTTCCGTCATTAAAAATTTACTATCAGTTTCTACCTACACTTTTTGCTGGAATAAGTTGGCATCTGGTATCTGTATTCGCCGAATTCATTTTGAGCCACTGATGCTCCTTTACCCTGGGAGACAACCATAGTTCCCTCTAATTTTTTTCATTCATGGACAGAATGAATATCGTTATGTGTACCTACATGATGCTAGTGCACGGATGTGCACTGGGGTTGATGCGGCCCTGTTCCGACATATTCTAAGATACACACAATTGTGCACACTTGAAAATTTTAGTGCATGGCACTTCAAAAACTGCTGCAAACCATGGAGAGAACACACCTAAGGGGAATCCCCAGACTTTTTTGATTTTTCTCTAATTTTCCGCCGCCGTAGATGTCAACTTATTAAAGCACGAATTTATTTTTTTTCCTCGCACTGGTCCAAAAATAGGGGTGCACGTGGTACACAAGGATGAGGATTATGTGAGTAAATACAGTATTAAAATTAATTTTTATGAATATTCTAAAATAAATGTCATAAAATATAAACACTGGAACATCTGATTCAAAAAAGTGATCACCTCCACCAAAAGATCAATGGTCTTCATAAATACCGTATTTACCCGAAAGGAAGACAAGGTTTTTTACGAAAAATGTCTGCAAAAAAATTAGGGATCGTCTTAAAATCAAGTACGAAGTTTTAGGTGGGAAAAATGCGTGCATTTCAAACCACACAGAACACCCGGATTTCGAGTATATGTCCATGAAAACGCATTTATAAATGCATACAACAATACATTACATTTAATTAATTATTATAATACACTAAAAATTCGTATCATAGTTCTTAAAGTTGCACAAAGTACGAAAGATTTCCTCCGGGGTACTGATAGGAGTGTTTACGGCTGGGTAGGAAATCTTATATGTGCGACAATGTAGACGGTTAAGCAAGGATTGGCGGCCATATTTGAGGTATATTGTTACATTTTAAACATGTCTATGTATTACAATTTTAAAATCTGCTACCTTTCGATTGGTGCTCCAGCAGCAGACGAAAGTACACCTGAATTTTAAAGAGTATAACATTTATGAAAGCACTCCATTAGTACTCACTTCGCCAAGTTTTAATGTGAAGGGAAGACTAGTCATTATTTTTAAATTTAAAATAAGTTACCCAAAAGATATAGTGTCACTATAAAAACTTCCGGGAATGAAAAAGTACGCGTTACAGTAATGCTGGCTGCGTTAGCGGATGGCACCAAGTTGTCGCCGTATGTTATTTCAAAACGCAAAACAATGCTTAGGGAACTGCTACCTAAAGGAATAATTGTTAGATGTCAAAGCCAATGCCTTTTTACTTTCTTATACGAAGTATTGAGAAAGTATGGTTATCGCGAAAAAATTCGACCTCGAGATTTTTACGGAAATATACGTTTTAGGTGTTGCTGAATCAATGCCGTCTAGAGCCCAAACGGTAGAGCAAAAATGAATGAAATCTCGTACTTAGGCATTTTATCATACTGAGCAGAGTATACATAGAAATGGTTGACACTGATCAATAATTAAGGGAAGTTTATTCTATGCATTTTTAACAAGAATTTGATTTTCTCAAAAACATCAACAACGATTTTGATCAAAATTTGCTCAGTTATTTGAGTTTACGTCTTCAGTAATACTGTATAGTTCATATTTCTCAAAAAATGAATATAAGGCTAGTTTATTCTTGGCAACTTTAGCAATAATTTGATTTTCTCAAAAACGGCTTGAACGATTTTGATCAAATTTTGTACAATAACATGAGTATACTTCTGCTATAATATTACATATTTCATTTTTCTCAATGAATGAATATAAGGCTAGTTTATTCTTGGGCAACTTTAACAAAAATTGGATTTTCTAAAAACAGGCTGATATGATTTTCTAAAGATAACTAAACGACGCATTATTATATGAGAAAGTTTGTACAATGTATGTTGTACCCATTTTTTATTCATGCTTTTAGTGTGATATTATTTAAAAGTTTTTCGTAAATGGACCTTGGTTTTTTTAGGGGTCGTCTTAAATTCGAGGTCGTCTTCCTTTCGGGTAAATACGGTATCAATGTTACTCATTTGTAATATAAGGTTCACATTTTATGTTCGGCGTATAGGTCGACTCAAAGTTTTAGGAAAAATTTTTTAGGCTTCAAAGGTCAACTTATGCACCGGAATACAGACGACTCCCGAGTCTCGTTGGGGATGCGTTCCTGAAAACGTGTTCGAATCTTGAATATTCGAGTGTTGAACGCCGTTATTCCATATACTTGCATGTTATAATCGGGGGATACGTTCCCGCATCTCGGGAAAAAGTCTCCCCTCACGTTATATAAAGATAAAATAACATTACTAATATGTTAATACAACAATATTAAATTATGAATAAATTATATAATAAATATTTTAAATGTATAACTTATTTTTTGCACTAAAAAGGAAGAAATAAATTTCTGTTTCGAACTTCAAAGATAGATGTATGGAATATGCTTTACAGACAGCCCGGTCCAGATCGCACGAGTCGTTTGTTACAAACGACTCGCGTGAGCTGGATAACATAACTGCGTACATCTAGCTATACATACAACTATTTATCACAGCGAAATTAATATAAAAGTTATTAAAAATGCACAAAATAACTTAAGAATAAACAATAAATTAAAAATACTTTTATACCTTAAATCTTTTTCAACTGCGCTTACTGGACTGGGATTATTAATTGAGAAGATTGAAGATTTTAGTTTGAAGAAGAGGAGTAATTGGGTGGGGAACTGTTTATTGTTGTTATCAAATTACCTGAATTTACCACATTCTAGAATTTTTTCCTTCTGTTTCACATAAGTGCTAATAGTTGACACATTCTCAACGATCGTACGATTTCAGTATGGCTTTCAGTGTGTTTCTGACACTGATCATCTACCCAAAGTTTTAAAAGTTTTTCCATTTTAGGAATCACAACACCGCGCCTAGGACTGTTTATTGTTGTTATCAAATTACGTGATTTTATCACGTTCTTGAATTTTCTCCTTCTGTTTCACATAAGTGCTAATAGTTGAAGGACACATTCCCAACGATCGTGCGATTTCAGCTTGGCTTTCACCTATCACAATACGCTTTAAAATTTCTAATTTCAATTCATAACTATAAATCTTATGCTCTCTTTTATTTGATTCCCTTACATTATCACTATTACATTTCCTTTTAGATGCCATGTCAAGTGATAAATTTATAAATAAATCAATAAAATAAATAAATTTAAATAAAAGATTAACAGAAAAAAGAGTGAAATCAGCACAAATTCAAACAATTAGAGCAGATATAACTAAGTCTACACCAAAACTGAACCTCGCATTTGGTTGGAACCGTCGGAACGAATAACTACGTGACGTTTATTCCGCGTATATTATCGATCGGCAGGATCGAAATCTCGAATTAATTGAGACTCGAACAATCGAGAGTTGGGAGTCGCCTGTATATGGTAATAATAATTTGATATTAATAAACTGCTGTTTAGTCTTTGAATTTTAGAATACCCCCATTTAAGGTTTTAAATGATTTAAGGCACAGAAAACTTGCCTTCTTTAAATGCAACCCGCAGGGGGCTCATGATTGCTAATGTGGCCCACAGTACACAAAAGGTTCCCCACCCATGGCTTAGATAATATCCTAAATTTAGCCAATAGCCATGAACTTAAACAAATATTACAAGAGATTATGAGCATGAGAAAACTACTCCATTGTCTTAGCATGAGCATATGGTCACATAATATTCATATAAGAAATACTTGGAACAGTGTGACACGAATGAAAACTAGCAATAATAATAATAATATCTTTTTATTTATGCAGAAATATAAAAAATTCCCAAAGGTTATTTCCAATGCCACTTGCATGACAGCGATGACTGTCTTAGAAGCTATTAATTCTGCATAGTACCTGACATCTCTTTACCTTCTTCACAGAGAGTGTGTGTATTATGGCCTGCTAATTTCACTAGCTATCTCCCACCACACATACCGCACTAATGTGCAATGCAAAATAATGATAGATGTGCAGTAAATTTTCAGCTCAACTACATCACATGATAACCAATGTACTGTGCATTTGCATTGTTTCTGTTAAAATCATTTAATTGTGGCACAAACTTCACAAATCCTGAATATAAACCCCTGATCTAAACCATCAATTGGTTATAACAGTAGCTACAACAAAAAGTTTCATTTGAATGTGATATAATGATACAAGGTTATTAAATTTTAATCACATACAACAAAATGGTCATGCTAGCAACTATTAGTTCAGTCAAACCCACTGAGAAGATTCTCAACGTCAGCTCTATGCTAACCTAAATGCCTGTAGAAAATGACAATAAAGAAATTTTAACGAAATATCTCATAATTTTGGACGTGAATCAAAATTAACAAATTGCTGACGGAGATATTGGAGATTTGACACAAGATGGCACAAAGTTTTTCAACCCTTATTATTAAAAAAATCATTCCTCTTACCCATATCCTGCCATGCCAGGAGCATTCCCACCACTGCTAGCACCACCACCAACCCCTCCTCCTCCACCACTGTCTCTTCGTGGCCGGAAATCATCTTTACTGCCCCCTCCAAACCCTGTGTCTCGTGCATAGTATGGATCTCTCCCATTTGGGCCTTTGTTAGGATAACCATCATACCTGCAAGTAGAACATGAAATCACTTACACTAAAAAACATTTTCTCTGTAAAATACCCAATATGCATGTTTTCTGAGGTTTAAAATTATATTAAAATAAAGAGTAAAGCTCAGACACTGCTAACATAAAAAGTTTAATAAAATGAACATGAAAAGAAAAAAAATTGGCAGAAATTACATTGGTATGAAATGCAATACAGTAAAGCCTCACATAGTGTGGTACTTGCGTTCTTTGAAATCATGTTATATGAAGCATTAAGTTAATTGGGAGTTAGGTTCTTGGATCTCATATTTTCTACATTTTTTTAGAATAATTTTTTGAATGGTATTTAAATATGTAAAATAATACCGTATTTACTTGCATAATCCACGCCATCACGTAATTCATGAAACCTTATTTCTCAATGTGAAATTAAGAAAAAATAATATAATAATACCACGCATATTTCACGCACCCCAAGATTTGGTAACGAAATTCTGAGAAAAAGATATGTGAATTACGCACGGCACACCTTTGGGTTCGCTCAATCCTCATGGCACAACGAAACAAATTTTATGCCGATATTGTGTAGGACACTTATCGCCAACTATGAACAGCAGCAAGAGAAAAAATCACTTTTTTCTATATAGATGGGACAAATTATAACTATAATGATTCACTTTCATTTTGAAGATGAGAATTTTAACTAATGAGGAAAGTAATGGAGAATAGATGAAAATAATTGATGCTACTGTCCACAGAGTAACATGATCATAAAAAAATTACTGAATTTTTCATAAATAGAGTAGAGAAATTTTCACACTGCGACATCACAGTTACATACAAAATTGTGGAGATCACGTTACCCGAAACTGTTCCATATGACTTAGTTTCTTCAAGAAATAACTATGTTGCAGCTTCAAGTAACTGAAACAGTGCAACAAATTCGCCTGTAAAGTATCACTGTTTATTTAAAATGTATTTCCTGTGGTTGTAGCTGGAGGATAATAAAATGCATTAATATCCTTCCCTGGCATATAACATAAAATATACCATGGCACACCAGTTGTGGAGCTCTGCCTTATAAGCACAATATGAGAAGCACACATACGAATCCTTAGATGCAACATTTTTATAAGGTAAAATAATTACCTACATGAATCATGTCATCCCCACAAACGTGTGGGGAAATTTACCCTACTGTGCATATTACCAAAATGTCCACAGTATAAAAAACAAACTATCGGGTTCCCTCATATTTATCCCTTGGCAACACTTGTTTCGTTAAAGATGAAAGAGCAACCACACTGAATGAATACTTTGCTTTCAATTTCTCTCCCACCACCAGTGCTACCCCTCCTCCTATTCAGCCCATTTGCTCCATTCCCTTTCGTTCATATCAACCTCTCCTCATGAGGTCTTTCACTTCATCGCCAACCTGCCCCTTAGCAAGGCTACTGGCTCCAACATCATTGGATCACTATTCCTTCACCGCACTATCAGCACCCTGCACATCCCCATAACAATTATCTTCAATCGATTTTTCTCATCAGGCACTTTCCCATCCTGCTGGAAATCCGCAAACATAACCCCTATATTAAAGAGTGGCTCTCGTAACCGTATTGATAATTACCGTCCCATTTCTATTCTTCCCATTCTTTCCATCCTCTTCGAACGCATAATACACAATAGACTTTCTTTTGTCATACCATATCTCTCTCCCCATCAGCATGGTTTTCTTCCTGGTGGCTCCTGCCTCACGAATCTCTCGATCCTACATCACATCATATCAGCCTTCGAGAACTCATCACAGCTTGACATCTGCTACACAGACTTCACAAAAGCCTTCGATACTGTCAGTCATTCCCTCCTAAAGTACAAATTGGATAACCGCTTTAATATTCAAGGGCCTTTTCTTTCTATCCTTGTTGACTTTCTTTCTAACCGTACTCAGCGCATTGTCCTGGATGGTTTCGCCTCTCCGTTAGTCCCTGTTCCTTCCGGTGTTCCCCAGGGTAGTATTCTCGGTCCTCTGCTCTTTGCCTTATTTGTTGATGACATAACTGAATCGATTGACAACTCAGGTGCTAAAGTTCTATTGTACGCTGATGAATGTAAGATCTTCAGGACAGTGGATGCCATTGCTGACTGTCGTTCCCTTCAAACCGCGCTTAATTCTGTCGATGAATGGTGCTCCAATTGGGGCCTCAGAATCAATCCGTCGAAATCTACAAACATTATCTTCACCCTCCGTACTAAACCATTATCTACCAAATACCGCCTAAATACCGTATCTGTGCCTAAAGTTGCTTCACATAGTGACCTGGGCATAATTTTTGACGAGAAACTTACCTTCACCGACCACATTAGCAATATCACCTCCAGATGTATGTCACTCGTTGGCCTAATTTATAGATTCACTGAACTTAAGGACCCTCTTGCATTAAAATCCATCCTCTCTGGGTGTATCCTTCCCATTTTGGAGTACTGCACTCCCATATGGAGCACATCATGCCCCTCGACTATGAATTCTCTCAACCGTCCACTGAATTTCTTTGCCTCAATACTCCGTAATCGTGTTACCCAGTTAAGTAGCTTGTCTCATGACCAGATTCTTTCCTTCCTAGGTATTTCTATGCTCCCTCACCGTCGCAGAATTTTAGACCAGAATTTCTTCATGGTGTTTTTAATGGCTGATACAGATCCAATGATATCCTTTCCTCCTTTTCCTTACGTGTTCGCCCTCGTCTTACTCGTAACTCTAACCTTCACCAACCAAACGACCGCCTCTCCATTTCCCAAAGAACAATTTTTTATCGTATTCCCCAAACTTTCAACACACTATCCTCCCAAATACCCTCACTTGACCTTTTCTCCCCCATTTCAAAATTTATTTCATTAATTAAATGAACTCTGTCGTCTTGTCCCCCTCTATTTAATTTTTATCTGTTGTTACTCGTTACTACTTGTTATTTAGTACTTAGGTTTAATTTGTTATCGTATCCAAAGTAAGTTGCCAACTTATGGCTGTTACTGGATCTAATAATAAATAAATAAATAAATTTGTCAGCATTTTTTCTTTAAAATATTTTAATTAGAAGTTTTTATCATTTATAATTTACAAGAAATTTAAAGGCTAACTTTGGCTCTGACTTGTCAAACTGCGTCTTAGTGAGGCAAACCACTGCATCTTCTGAGGTTTGGTAAGGAAATAGAATCTTGTGAGTTCGTGCTATGCGAGGTTTTACAGTAAAGGCTATGATTCATTGTATTTTAATATAAATGTTTCATGTCAGAGGAAACCTATATCATTCATTAATGCATTGCATTTCAAAATACAAGAAATCAACTAGATTACGATGCAGTTACGATCAATTTCTTTTATGCATAAATTACGTGTAAACTTAAGGGGAAAATAATGATTGAATTAAGCTCTCCCTTCCCCAAATGTTTTATCGCCATATAGCCTAAGTTATCCTCAGGTTAAAATTATATACCTATGCGAAGTTTCGTGACGATATCTTCAAAATGAAAACTGTAAGTAAAACCAGCAAGAACACAATAATCAACAGAAAATAGATGAACAAAGGAACAAACAAAATTAATTAATTTAAAGAAAGACAAAAAAGTAAATAGAGAATGTTTAAGAATCACAGAGTGAATATTATCCTTCGACAATTAGTTTGATTCTCCCGTCCATGAGTTCTGTTATGAAAAAATTGTTTATATCAACAATACTTTGAAAACAATGAAACAATTTATCCAATCACAATTTGTGAAAAATCTACATCTAATTATTTAAGTTACTGATGTAGTTTTAAAAACAGTTTACTTTGGAGAACTCTACGCCACAGGAAAATATCATTAAAGACTATTTATTAGTAATATTTCAATTAAAATCAATAAATATTTGGTTGTCATGTAAGCAAAGCAAAATCGCACACAGAAATTGAAAATTTTTTCATATAAATGAAACTTCAGCGACAATGGGAGTTGTCATGGTAGCTTATAATTGGTATTGTCATAAAACTGATAAAATCACTTATTTTTCTGATTCTAAATGCATTTTTACATTAATTCGATCAGGATTCGGATTCTGTTTTCAATAAAAATAAACTTTGTTCTTTCCTGCATAGAACCAGCCAAGTCTCAAGTTCGTATCATGTTTCTAAGTAATTTTAAAATTCAAATGAAAAATAAGCTGCACTCATCCCTATGTTATTCAAATGAAGAAAATGAAAAAAGAAAATATTATTTAAAATTAGAAAGGTCAATCAAATCGATATAAAATCCTGGCTACACCACTTAACCCATTATTCTGGTTAAAGTGATACCTTCCTCTTGTATCTATATGCTGTAGTTGCTGAGCTATAAAAAAACATACATACATACAAACAATTTTCTTTATAGATATCTATAGACTATAGATGCTCCATAATTTGGACTTTTCACTAATTCGGACTAACCCTTCCCCCTATTATGGGTTACATAGTAGAAGGGACTGTCCAGTCTCAATCTCACCCAGAAATAAAGATGTTATGTATCTATCTATCTATTAGTCCGAATTAGTGAGGTTTTACTATATTCTCAACCTAGCTTCTGTGGGCCAGCAGTGGTCAATGTTAATTATCTAAAAGAAATAGAAATAAGTACGCAAATAAGTTTTTAATGTGAAAATTTGATGTAGTTTTCCATGAAACTCTTTCATCCACAATGTGATTTATATTCTGGCTGGTTTCATGTAATTGCGCATGATTGACTGGGAATATAAATTTGCGTTGCATGTCTCCTCCACATATTCAAGAATTTTTTATGCTGTTTTGAAGTTCACACAATACCTTGGTTATGATAAATAAGATGACAGTCATGAAAATAAGCAAATATTGAATTATTCATTGATATCATGTTAAGGAAGTCAGATATAGAAATTAAAATTACTTAAGTTCTAAAGGTCTCGGAGGAAATTTTCTTGAAAAGCTAAGTTTCTTTAATCTTTGAATAAAACAAAAATTAAATTTATATTTTAATGAAATCACATTTTGCATGCACTAAAAAGTGAAAGATCAATATAAAATTCATTTAATTGAATGTTCTAGAAAGTAGAAATAGTTTTGGGCTTATGAAAGTTGTGTAGTATAATGTTTAACAAATATATCTTTATTAATATTTTCTTTCCACATAACTTTTATTTGCCTAAACTTGTGTTTGCTTTCTGGAAAATTAAATTATGCAAATTTTATATTTATAATTTAATTTTTAGTGCATATAAAAATTGATTTCATTCATTTTTTGTTTACATTTTATTTCAACTTGAAACTTGCCTACTTGTCATTTTAAGACAGGCAATTATGCTCAGTGTTGTCATCCCAATTTATTAACAACCGGTTTCCATCGAAGTTCAACCTTTTTTATACACATGATAACAAAATTATATATATTTAATAAATATTGTTCCTCAAACAACTGGTAACATTATATATCGTACATATAAAGAAAAATCTGATTTGGCCAACACATGACTTTCTCCATATTTGGGGTATAGATATTTAAATTATTATGAATAATAATACGAAAAAATACGAAATTTTAGATTTCATTAGCACCACAGTATTGGATTCTGACCATGCACTAGGAAAGTATACAAGTCTCAAACACTATGCGGCAGACGGCTTCACATACATATATTTATCATCGGTTTAAATATTTTTGTATAAAATAATTCTATTTCAGTTTTATACTTTTATTACGTGTAAGTGTTTTCGTTACATTTATTTTCTGTATAAAACTATTTTTAACAATCGGTTTCCCAGTTCATTAAATTATTAACAACCAGTTTCCAGAAACTGATCAAAACCAGCTGGATGACACCACTGATTACTCTAGAGAAGTGTTTTTCAACCTTTTTGCTTTGGCAACACACTTTTTAAATGATCCAGCTCTTGCGACACACCATAAAATAATCGCGACACACCATGATATAAAAAGTCAATTTTTTTGTTAAAACAACAAAAATACTTAAAATTCATTATTTAACAATAAAACATCATAAATATAACAAAAAATATAAGAAAATGTTTGTTTGTTAACATCAAATTAGTACAAATATGACCGAGGTCATTTCAGAGTATGTACAACGAAATCTATATACCGTATCTGCCCGAAAAGAAGCCGACCCCCCAAAAAATTTCCACAATTTTTTGGCAAAAAAATAAATTTCGTAGATTTTATGCTGAAGCGTGCTGGGCATTCATGCACATCTTAGAATACATTATTTGAGATCAAAGAAATGTGTGGGAAATGGTTTAGTTGTTGACATTTTGAAATATTACTCCAATTAATTTTGCGTTGTTGAATAATGTTCCACATTCAGTGACAATAATTTCATTCATCTTCATTTTCACAAAAGGTCAAATATAGTAACAGCGATCTCGCCAAGATATTTTTTCATACAAGTCTATTTCCAATGAAATTAGCATTTACATTGCCTTAAGAAATTGCATTTTTATAATTATACACGTTCCATGTAAAGTTTTCTAATAACACACTATGCACCAATGGAATGTGAAAGTGATAATTATATTTTATTAACAGATATTCAGCCTAGCTTATTATTTATCAAGTTAAAACTGTTAAAATAAAAGTTCATAGGTAATAAGCAGTTGCTAATGTGGAAATCATGTAGTACTAAGCTTGCAAGTGACATGATTTTCCAGTATGTGCAATTTGGTCAACTATAAATAAATTAGCCTTATAAGAATCTTTTGTGTTGCATACGAATCCATTATAGGAGGTTGGATAACATATGAGGGTAGTTCTCTAGAAGTAGATTATCATGAATGCCATTTTCACACACTCTAACACTGATTCTGGGTATTAATTTTTGCTGATTTGTATGGATAATCATTGAAATTCAGGTCAGTGAGATAGTTATGGCTGATGTCCTAAAACTTTTAAAGAAAGAGCAAACCTGTTGTTACACCTTGCCACCTAGCAGATAGCTAAATTGCATTGTATTGATAATAATAATAAAACCCCGCTACACGTTGTTTTGCATATACATTGCCAATCAATTAAGGAACATATTTTGTTATAAGTTGTGTAGCTTCGCATATACGTCGTTTGTGAAATACTAAAAGCAAAATTTCATAAATTCCAATTGCGGTGCATAAATTATAAATATAACAATAAAAACCCTCTATTAGGCTTTTAATTTCATGTTTATTATTATTTATGAATTAATTTAATTTCATGTTTATTATTTATATGAATTAATTTAATTTCATGTGTTATTAATTCGTGTAAAATCATACTCAGAATAAACATTTGCTGGCCATGTGTTTGAGAGATCACGATGGGTTAGGTAGTTCACAAGATACACTGGGGATAAAAGGGACTGTCCCAATTTTAATGACGATGTGTATAAACCTATTTCTGAGCTTTGTGAACAGTTGTGTCTAACATTTTGCGTGTTTACATTTGCGTTGATATCTCATGAGATATTGGATTGCGAAATCTGCTTGAAAAGTACTCTAAAGTGCGTATCAGTGTACGTGTAAGTAAAGAAACAATTTTTGTGCTCCATCACACTATAGACAATTATTTTTGGTGATTTCTGAATTTATTTTTGCAATTGGTTACTCGTTGTTATGATTAAATGTATATTAAACCCTAGTAACAATGAGTGGTAAACACATAGTGGTAACATAGTATGTCCAATATGTTCTCTAAAGACGTAAATAGGGGTCGCATGATCTATTGAAAGAATCCCACTTTCACAGGTTTTGAACGGATATGCTCAGCATAGCAGGTCAATGCCCTCGCCACTATGCCACGGCAACCCCAATTCGCAAGTTTTGAAATTTTTAAGATAAAAATACTTTTCCAAAGGAACCATAGCTCTAACTTCTTCTGATTATGAGTTATCAATCGTTTTATGAAAAAGTTCAAATTTTAAAACTAATAGTGAACATTATTGAGGTATAAAATGACAATAGAAATAAGCTAAAATTTTTGTACAATTTAGCGTTATTGGTCAAAATGATAACTCACGTTGAAATCCATATTTCCCGCTAACATTTCTAACGTAGGGGTAAAGAATGCTGTGAATATGTCGTAGTTCAATTTCTTGCTACTAAAATGTCCCCAGACTCACCAGCAGCACCACCACAACCAAACAGACTTTTATAAAGTTTGAACATTCACAGTCTAACTTCTAGATGAGATACGAAGTTGTTTATAGGCTAAAAACCATCTGCAAGCCATAAGATTTCAAACAATGTAACATTCTTCATGATCTGATCATTTGTTCAAGAGATATGAGGGAACAAAAAATGATCTACCCCGAAATATATAAATAAATATTGGACGAATGCTAATAAAAGATTTTATAATAAAGGGAGTCAGATGAAGATTATATTGGTTCAGAGAGGGCTAATGTAATTGAATGAAATGGATCACCAATAGGAGAGCATAATGTGAAAAACACGTGATAACATCACTCAAATAATAAATTTATGGATAGAGCATGGGACTCAAACTCCCAGCGTTGCACGGGCCACATAACAACATTCCCGAAGTCGCAGGCCACTTTCCAAAACATAGCTCTTCATAGTCTTTGCATGTTTATTAGTTTCTTCATTATCACCTTACACAGACCCTCATAAAACCACTACTGTGTGTATTCCTGTCTAGCAACAATATTGAAATTTAGCTCTATCAAGTGACATTTGCTTCACCACTCAGTCCACCCCTGCCCCGAATGTAATTTTTTAAATTATGCATATATACTACATTAATGCACTAACGTAAATATTTTTACATATAAAAAAAAACAGCAATATTATTCAGGCCTATGACAGAAAATTTGAGGAAAACGAGATTCATTCCATATATAGAAAATTTCACGTAGCCTTTTCCGTGATTTTTTTCCACGAAAGAGAGAAACATAAGACCTCGAAAGACAAAACTGCTCGCAAATGCGGAACCGCAAAAGACTGAAACACATGGAAGATAAAACTGCAAAAGACGAGGTCTGCCTGTATTTTATTTTATAACGTAAACCAGCCTTCATTAGTCCTTGCATAGACATCTTGTCTTTCAAAAAGAAAAGTTTACACATGAGAGAACCGGTTGTTAAAATTTTTTATAGCTCTCATATTGTGAGAGAACATTGTTAAAATTTTGGCAGCTCACCACTGGATTCAGGCGTAACTTCATGGAAGCGCGTAATATTATTCATCTTAAATGAAACACAGTTTCCAGCCATTCTTCTTTATTGAGTTATACTTCAGAAAAGAAACCAGGATTATTAGGATTTTTGGACAGAATGAGTCCACAAGAGAAGATTGAACTTGACAGGGTGTTTGCTAAAGCTGTGTATGCAAGTAATTTACAGTTTCACATTATAGAAAACCCTTATATTGTAGATTTTTTTGGTAAATTGTACCCAATTTATACTTTACCAGGAAGAAAATGCTTGACTGGAAATCTTGATGAGGCTTATGATGAAATACAACAAAAAATTGGTAGTATTATTGAAGAGGCATCTTATCTATCTATTGTCTCAGATGGTTGGAGCAATGTTCAAAGGTATAATTAATTACATGGTAGCAGCTACTAAACTATTATTATACAAATTTTTAAACACAAGAGAACACAGCCACACAGCAGAGTACGTAGCATCACAGTTTGAAACTGCTTTTGAAGAACTAGGCTCGAATAAAGTATTTTCTGTTGTGACTGATAATGCAGAAAACGAGATGTGCATGGAATATTGTGAAGAAAAAATATTCGCATATACAGCTGTCGAGTTGCTCTGCTCACACATTGCAGCTCTTTATTCACGATCTAGAAAGTATTCACTCAATTCATCCAATTCAAAAGTTAAGAAGATTATCAAATTCTTCAAAAACAAACATGTTCCATTTCTTTGATGCCATAAACAGCACAATATAAATTCAACATTGAGCATGCCTTATCTTACATGTTGGGCATCAGTGGGGTACTGTATTTGCAGAGACTTCAACTATATAAGAAAGCTTTGCAGTCAGCTACAGTCGAGGATAGTATTTCTAGCATCTGTTAACGAGACTTTAGAAATGACATATTAGATGATGATGTCTTTTGGTTACGAAATTTGAAATTTTTAGATATACTCTTACCCATTTCTGAAGCAATACATAAAGTTGAAGGTGACAAATGTACACTGGCAGGTGTGAAGTCTGAATTCATAAAAATTCAGGACCACATAAATGACAAATGCAAAGAATTACCACTCTCAGAAGCTGAGGAATAACTGGTAAAAGAAATGATAGAAAAATGCAAGTGCCAAGTAATCACTGATGTGCATAATGCAGCATATCTATTAGATCCCTGATATCAAGATGATTGCTGAAAAATGAAGTTTGATGGTGCATGCAAATTAATACTAAACGTGGCCAAATTTAAAAATTTTCCTGACAGCAATTCTATTTTGGCTGTAATAGTTAATTTCAAAGCAAGAAGTGACACTTTCAACAGAAAAATGATATGGAATGCAGTTGAATCTACGTATTAATGCAGGTCCAATTACATCATCAAACTGATGGGTCTCTGCCCTTCCAGTTTACTAGCAGAAATTGCTGACATTCTGCTTACACCTCTCAGTTATACTGCTTGTGCTGAGCGAAATCTGTCAGTTTGGGACACTAAAAACAGAAAAAGACTCAAAGCAGAAACAGCTGGGAAGTTGGCAAAAGTTTATCATAATCTCAGACTCATGAAAAATATTTCTGAAAAGGATGAAGATTTGTTAACATATTCAGAAATGGAATCAGATTCTGGGGAAACAGAGTGAGGACATGGAAGGTGAATTGCTTTTTAAAAAAATAACCAGAGTGAGAACACTGAATGAAAAATAAAGTGAAACTGACTGTTGGACACTAGAAACACCTGCTTTTTTATATTTTACATGAACCAGAATGGTGTATTAAAGTTTGTTATTGTACAATGAATAGTATTTCAACTTCGTTATTGTTTTTAATCTTTATTTTTATTTTGGCTTAAACACCAGGTTCTGTTTTTGAATGTTAATGTTAAATACTTATAAGTTATACAAAAGTATTGAGTGTTTACTTAAAAATCTATACAAATAAAGGCGACTCCCGAGATTTGACAGGGAAGCGCTCCTGAAAACGTGGTCTAATCTCAAATTGTCGAATGTCGAACGCCGTTTTTTCATAGACTTGCATGTTATAATCGGGGGATACGTTCCCGCATCTTGGCTCGAGCGAGCCGGACCGGGCCGTCTGCAGTACATCCCTGCATACATCTATCTATACATACAACTATATATCGGAGCAAAATTAATATAAAAGTTATTAAAAAGCACAAAATAACTTGCAGCCTCGCCAGTTAATTTAAGGTTATGTAAACCTGCCCTTCTCTTAAATCTGTCAAACCAGCCATCAAATTACGTGAATTTATCATGGTCTAGAATTTTCTCCTTCTGTTTCACATAAGTGCTAATAGTTGAACGACACTCTTTTATTTGATTCACTTGCATTATCACTATTACATTTCCTTTTAGATATCATGTCAAATGATAAATTTATAAATAAATCAATAAAATAAATAAATTTAAATAAAAGATTAACAGAAAAAAGAATGAAATCAGAACAAATTCAAACAATTAGAGCAAAAATAACTGTCTACACTGAGACTAAACCTAGCATGGTTGGTTGGGACGAAAATTACTTCGCGGACACTAGCTCCCAATTCGATTGGCTGCATCAAAATCTCGAATGTGTCGAATCTCGGGAGTCGCCTGTACTATTTTTTGACCATTTTTTGACAAAATTTGACTGGTCAACTGACCGAAAAGTTTTTGACTGGTCAAAAACCCAACCCTAGACAAACCTCAGAAGTTTGACAGCCATAACACACTTATCACATGAATTTATTAACAATTAACCTAAGATACTTGAAAAAATATAAGGGATGTTGGCCCATCGGACATCCACAGCATGTCTCAAAGTCAGACTATGTTATTATTGTGCTCTTAAGTAGTGAAGAGTGTTGACATGCTCATAAATGGAGCTTGTTTACTTTTGTAGAAATATGAAGAACCATATTTAAGCATGCAGCTCACAAGCTGTGGTTTGGCCAACCAATGGAACCATATTCAAAAACAGGAATAAATAAAAAAAAGCCTGAACTGGATGAGAGAATTCAAAACTCGGATATTAGATTCAAGAACAAGCACTTATCTCAGGTATCTCCAATAGCCACAGCAAGGTTATGAAAACCCTGTTGGATATACCTGATAGTACTTTTTTCAGTAATATGAATCTAAGGCTACGGTTACAGTGGAAGCGTATTCGCACGAAAACACGTTCGGGCAAATCCGCCCGAACTCACCCGTTGAAGTGAATCGTGTTTTGTTTTGGCTACATCACACAAATATGGACAGCTGTCATAGTGCAGATATGGATCCTGCCCTGGAGTTATATTTTGCAGAGAATAGTATGTTAAAATTTATGATTTTTGGAGAGAATAGAAGAGAATACTGGGTGAATCCTTTGTTTCAACGCAATGAAAGTGAATATTCAAAACTGACTGAAGAGTTATCCGGACAACATGAAAAATTTTATGAATATTATCGAATGACACCTGATACATACCATTACATACTGCAACCAATAGAAGGCGAACTCACAAGGCAATGTAATTTTCGAGAGTGTATTTCACCATCAGAAAAATTATCAGTTACATTAAGGTACATAAATTAAAGTGTGATAAAATTAGAGTAGATACAATTAATGAAATAGAACTAATTTATTCGTTGAAGAAATGCAACCATTAATCATTACTATACAATAATTAATACAATCATTAATTATCATTTAAAATTGGTTACATACGACACGAGGGAATGATATGAGCTTTCCGCTTCGAATGGAGGCATGTTCAAGCTTGTATACGGCATAGTTGGTAAAGTCCCATATGCAATTTCTTGTGTGTCCTCTGACAGTGCTGGAGAAGGAGTAGATGAATTCTATGGTGAAGACTTTGACATTATAGATGAAGAACGAGAGCTCTGCACCAACATATGCATTGAAGGTGGAGATACATTTCGTTTCGTTGTTTCACTCTCTTCCATAAGTACTTGTTGCAATTTCATTTGGACATGCAGTTTCCGTTCTGGTGGAACTTTTTTGAGATGTGGAAGTAAACCCATTAAAAAGCGATAGTCAAAATCTGTCAATAACTGAAGATATGTCACTTCGTTTTTCTTTGAAAAAATTGAGCTTGTCCTTTTCTAACTGTAGAAGCTCTTCCTGTAAATCATGACCTCTTTTTCTCGACACCAGTTTTTTAAAAATGTTATCTTTACGTCTGGACATCTCAGATTCCCTACAATTAGAACTACTGGGAGTTGGTTCACTTTCCTGTATGCAATCTGTCTGGCTACTTTCCTGCTCATTACACATCGAATCTTCTTCGTTCGAAACATCGTCTTTATTTAGTACATCATCTACACCATGGTATTCTGGAATATTCCCAGATGCAGCTATCAGCATCATTTGATCTGTCAAGAATTGTAAACTCTCAAAATATGGCCATTGAGAAACAACTGTCTCACCACCCGGGTCACCGGAGCGTTTCTTTGTTCGAATTTTTAGCCATTCACAGCGGAAGGTATCGCTCAGTCGTTTCCATTTTGTTTTGTAAGCTTCACCTGAAATTAAATATATAATTTTGATACTCTAGTTGCTTTGTAAAAATTAAGTTAAAGTCAATGTAATATTTGAATCATTTCTTTTTTCAGGTATTTATCAACTGGACTTGGATTCCGTTCACTAGCATTTTCATTTAGAATGGCTCATACAACAATAAGGAAAATCATTTATGAAACATGGGACAAATTACAACGTCAGCATTTACCATTCCCAACAGAAAAGTTGTTAAGAGTAATCTCAAAAGAATTTTATGAGAAACGGAACTTTCCTAACTGCACAGGTTGCATTGACGGAAAGCACATTCGTATTAAATGTCCAACTAGGTCAGGAACAATGTTTTACAATTACAAACTATATTATTCAATAGTATTGCAAGCAGTTGCCGATGCTAATAGTAAGTTCGTATGTACTGACATTGGAGGCTATGGTAAACATAGCGACGGGAGAACTTTTATGGCTTCCACACTCTATGATAGCTCGGAAAATGGAACTCTGAAATTGCCCAATAGTACAAAATTACCAAATTTTACAGTGGAACTTCCTCACGTTTTACTAGGTGATGATGCATACCCGTTAAAACCATATTTGATGAAACCATATGCAAAGAGGAATCTGACAAATGAGGAACAAGTATTCAATTACAGGCTATCACGAGCTCAAAGAAGTGTAGAATGCGCTTTTGGTGTAATGGCATCAAAATGGAGAATTCTCAATAAGTGTATTGAAACTCATCCCGACAAAGCTGATTTAATTATAAAATGTATCTGTCTGCTACACAATATTGTTATTGACAAAGAAGGTACATCCAAAGCATGTCTTTTACGTTTAGAATTGTCAGATAAAAATAGTTCTAGAAATATTCATTCACGTGCCAACAATAGATACAATAATAACTCAAGTGACATTCAAGAAGCATTTAAAATAGTTTTTAATAGTGATGCAGGAGCCATTCCTCAACAATACATGCGAACATAAATAGTGGTTACTCAATGTCATTATGTCACTCAAACTTAAGTCGTAAAATCCAACTATGGAAGTAATAATTACAGCATATGACCATTCAATTGTTTAATTTAAAATGCCATATACACTGTATATAAGTGGATTATACATTAAATAAAGCTTAAAATACTTACTTGTTGAATTGATTTCCTCCGCAACTTCCTTCCATAATTTTTGGGTTATATCATGATTGTGATAACTTTCTGATCGTTGGTTCCACAATGATTTTCGTTCAAAAACTAAATGAATCAACTATTCACAATCCATTTCATTAAAATTCTGGAAAAACACTGAAATAAAAGTATGCACAAAGCTTCGATTCGCGCAAAAAAACCAAACCTGTTAGAACAACAAGCGATGTCGCACGCAAACTTCTCTTCTAGTGTGACCATCTCCACGGGTTTATAGAGGTTTGTTCTGTTCAGGTGATGTCGGGCATGTTCGCTCTAACTCATTTTCGTGCGAATACGCTTCCAGTGTAACCGTAGCCTAAGCCTTACCGGCCAGCATCGCCTTTCCATTCTCTTGTTTCCCTTGAGCGTCTGTCAATTGGAGAGCGATCCCTTTCCCTATCTCCACCCCTATATGGCTCAACCTTGTCACTTCCATGAGCTGGTCCTCCTCCTCCTCCTCTTCCCATAGGTGACATTCCAGCACGAGCCCGATCAAAAACCCTGGCAGGCTTAACATCTGCACATAAAAAAGTTTAAACAAATTAATGCAGTTGGAGGAAAAGTTACAAGGGTACACAAGAGGTCATTTATTAGCATTTCACTATTCTTACAAACACATGTGATTCTTATTTTATTAAAAAACTTTTCATTTTGTAAATGAGGGTGACCTAGGAAAAGTAAACCTTCAAATGACAGTGCATAAAATTTTTTACTTCAGTGATAACCTGATCAGCGGCAAACCCGGGGGGAGGGCAACTAGGCATATTTGCAAAAAAATTGAATTTTTGTAATATTCCGTTGAGAATACTGAGGATCAAACAGGTACAATTTAGAATTTATGTTTCTTAATTAAAATGTTCTATTACACAGCTAAAATGATGGGAATTAAAAAACAAATAATAATATAATAAAGCTAGTGTTTTTTGCACCCCCACCCCCTTCCCCAAAGTAAATTTCTGAGTGTGCCACTGAACCTGACCATATTATAACAAAATTATGAATCAAGATGATAGGAAAAGTTAAAAGAGATGGATCAAAATGACCCATAACTCTTCTTTCAAGCAGATGCCTTTCTTTTTAGTGTTATGATAAAGAAAAAGGTTCATGCTGTTTTTCACAATTTGAAATTAAGTTATCATAAACATTTTATTTTCAATTTATAATACTGATTACTGTAAAAATAATATTTCATTTAACAAAAATCGGCAAATTAAGGCTATTAAAGAAGATTTTTATTATAGGATAGCAGTAAACGGCATGTGTCTGCATATAAATTTTTTCTAGCTACACCTACGATGTAGTTATAAAAAAATACAAATAAATTGTCGAAATTTCTTATGACCAAACCCGATTCAACAACTAACGCACTAACGAGATTCTGTTGTAACATGCGTGGTTGCTAATTATTACTTTCGAGCTTCTGGCCTTATAGACAAAATTATAAAACTAAGCTTCCGGCAATAAAATAATTCCAATAACTTCTGGATTAAAGTTTATAATACAATACGAGCTTAAAAATGTCAAAGACATCTACATTTAAAAGTAAATAAATTTCTTAAACTGCACCGTTATTAATGATTTTATTCATTCTAACCCATCTGTTTCCCACGATAATGTGCTCCGTGTTCTTGTTTGATGGCTTCTGCAGCACTGCTATCTTCTTCATACTGAACAAACCCGAATCCTTTATTCAAAGTAATGCCTGTAAAATTGTTAACGGCACAAATGAATTAAAAACTGAAAAAGTTTTCAAATGAGAATTCTTCACAATGAGAACTCTCGTACCAACAATAGCTCCGTATTTTCCAAAAACATCTTCAAGATCCTTCTTAGTCATTTCAGAAGTAGGAATGTTTCCCACAAATATCCTCGACTTCGCCGTTGAAGGATCCAACATAAGCATTCTTTCGGAATATGAATTTTCATTGTTATATCTGTCTCTAAAGCTCATGGTAGGTGAAAATACCGTTGCCGTCAGACTGAAAATAAATATCGAAAAGAATATATGAGATTATTAAACAACTGGCATTGGGTATTACGGACTTCATATAATATCGTAACACAACAACCATAGGTATAGCAAGTAAATGAATTCGAAAAATAACGACATAATAGAACCTGGTGTTAATTTTTGACTACTATTCATGAATCAAATAATTACTCATGAACAATAAACGACACAGTAACTACATCAAGCTCCAGATTAACAAAATGTACTAACGTGTAAACAATTTATAGCACGGCTCACGGGAAACTTTGTGATCTCACCTTTTATAAAAACGGTTGGAAATTAGGATACACAATCATATAATAATTGAGCTTACTCAGAAAAACAATACTATTATTTTAAATATGAAGGTCTAGGTACGCCGTCCTCGGGAAGCTCCCACACACATTCACGAGCCGGACTTGGCTTCCTCGTTGCAATCGCAAACGATCAACGTTGAGTTTACGCCGGGTTACGCTTCTCACTTGAACGCGCTACGTAGCCATTTGTTGGAGAAGTGGTGTGTTTTCAACGTCGCCTCATCATGGCGAAGTTTGACTTAACATCACGTATGGGACAGTATTTGGATAGACATTTGGTATTTCCTTTACTAGAATTCCTATCAGCTAAACAGGTAAATCATAATAGACCTTCAATTCTCCCGTAGGAGTACGATATGATTTCTCGGTCATTAATTTAACATGTGGATATTCATTGCTCAAATTTTCAATTTCACAAAATTATTGTTATTTTTCAGATTTATGATGAAAATGAATTGCTTCAAGGCAAACTCGATATACTTAGCAAAACTAATATGGTTGATTACGCTATTGACATTCGGAAGCAACTGTATCCACTACAAGAAGTACCTGAGGTATTAATAACGAAAGCTTAACTAAACGTTTCTCGGCCCTTTAGGTTATAGAGGAGACGTCTTAAGTGATGTTAATGTAAGACTCAATTTTGCTGGCTGGTTAAGTTGAAACATATGTAAATAATACGTTAACTCTCATGTTCTAGAGTTTAAAAAACAGAAGAGCGCAAGTTGTTGCCCAGTTACAAGAGTTGCAAGGTGAAGTATCATCAATTTTAAAGCTAATGTCTAATGATGAAGTTATGAAAACTATGGAAACAATGAAAGATTCAAAAACTCTTCTCAATTACCTCACCAAGGATTACGAGGCAAGTGGCAATTATTTTAATTTTGACTGTATTCACTTTTGGTTATCACGAATTTAATGAACTACGTTCTTATATTTTATAGTTCAAAATTGAGTTAATGGATGGAATGTATAAACTTGCAAAATATCGATACGAGTGTGGGAACTATTCGGTATCTACAAGTTACCTCTACTTTTACATGCTGGTAATGCCTTCGACTGACAAGGTAAAACTTTTAACTCATTCGATAATTTCTCTATAGCTTTAAAAATTGTCCTTAGGTAGGGCTTGTCCAGTTGACATAGCATCATATATTTATAGTATCGATGGTTTATTCGTTTGTATAAAAATTGTCGGTATGCATGTACTCAAATTCCTATTCTTCAACTTTGTTCGAAACTAACCCTTTCTCTATGTTCACAGAATTATCTTAATGTACTTTGGGGAAAGCTGGCATCCGAAATTTTGGTACAAAACTGGGACACAGCTTTGGAAGACTTAAACAAACTGCGAGAGTTTATAGATGGAAATACATTCAGTTCTGCTTTGCAACTTCTTCAGCAACGCACCTGGCTGATACATTGGTCTCTCTTTGTATTCTTTAATCATGTAAAGGGGAGAGACCTTATAATAGATATGTTTCTCTACAGACCTCAGTGAGTGTTCAAGACCTTGTGAATATTCAAAAAGTTATGTTGATTTTTTTAAAAAGTGTCTGGCTGTATTTTTTTTGGTTTAATCTTAAATGAAGTAATTCATCAAATGAACGCATTGTTATTACTTTTTTTTAGCTATCTAAATGCGATACAAACTATGTGCCCACACATTCTCCGCTACTTAGCGACTGCTGTAATTATCAATCGATCAAGGAGGAGTGCGCTGAAAGACCTGGTGAAAGTGATCCAGCAAGAGTCATACACTTACAGAGATCCAATAACTGAATTTTTGGAGCATCTTTATGTCAACTTTGATTTTGATGGTGCTAGGAGAAAATTGCATGAATGCCAAACTGTTCTTTTCAATGACTTCTTTTTAATTGCATGTTTGGATGAGTTTGTTGAAAATGCAAGGCTCATGATATTTGAGACATTCTGTCGTATTCATCAATGTATTAGTATTGGGTAAGTTGGCAGCTGTAACTTAGTTAATTTCATGTGATTTTTAGCTCTTCAGTGAAGTTTTAAAGATATATTTTAGAACCTAAAGGATCTGTTTAGTTTTAAAATTGTGCTTGCTTGGTTTCAATATTGTCACCGAAAAGCCTTGCCTAAGAATCTTTTTTTGATGTTGAAAAATAAGTTAATTCTTGTGATTTTTTAGAATGCTGGCAGATAAGCTAAACATGAATCCAGAGGAAGCTGAGTGCTGGATTGTGAACTTGATACGAAATGCTCGCCTAGATGCAAAAATTGACTCTAAATTGGGTCATGTTGTAATGGGCACACAACCACTTTCACCATACCAACAGCTAATTGAAAAAATAGATTCCCTTTCCGTGAGATCAGAAGCGCTTCAGGCTTTAATTGAAAGAAAATTGAAGGCACGGACTCAAGATGTGAGTGCATTTAAGAGCATTTTTATTATGAATTAAAGCATCAATTTAAATATGTAATTAGTAAAAAAGTTTGCATTGACTGTGAGTCGTGTGATGTTTTAGTTGTAGCGTAAGGCAAAATCAAAGCATTAATTTTAAACATTTTTTTAATGCTTTCAGTGCTTCTTAATGTTTGTGTGTTAAGTTTTTAGTGGTTTATTTTATAAAAAGTCTAATTTTGTTAAGATTTGGAAAACAAATGCCGTACATTTAGATGTAATTCAGGAGAAAGCAACCTTGAACCTGTGAAACATTGATATGTGGTCTGTGATGTTTCATACAGACAATTTTGTATATTTTAATTGCAAATGTTGCCACAAAACCTTGCATGGTGAGGTTTTTATTGCTAAAACATTGTTAGAACTACTTTTTCATTTTAAAAATCTCATACGATCTCAAGTAAATTCCAATGTAAACTCTCACCAAGCCTAACAAGGAACTTCTAATACAGTGGTTCTTAACCTTTTTCATCCCGCAACCCCTTCAGATCTTCTAAAATCCTCACTCCCCCCTCTCCCAGAAAAATTTTTAAAAATGTTTTGGTACTTAAGAGGTTAAGCAGCTCACATTACCTAGTTCAACATTTAGCAGCTAGATGACACTTCTTTTGTGCACTGGTCTGCCTCCTAAGAACTTCCTATTTTGGCCATTACGTGGCACTGTGTGCATTGCTCGTTCTGTCTGCGATGTTTCTATCTCTGTCCCAGTTTGCAAGCTAAATAGGCTCCATTTGTGGTGCAACAGTCAGGGGATATATTGCACTTTAGTCACCAATTTTCCTTCGCAAATAACATAAGAGTAATGAAAACGTACTCGGGGAAATCCCATTCTGCTGGGAATGAGAACGTAGAAACATTGCAGACAGAACGAGTAATGCACACACTGCCACGTAATGGCCAAAATAATAGGTTCTTAGGAGGCAGACCGGCGTGCATAAGAAGTGTCATCTAGATGCTAAACGTTGAGCTATGTAGTGCGAGCCACTTAACCCCGAAGTACTAATGTTTTTAAGGATTCTATCAAAAAAATATAATTTTTATTTTATTATTAATCGAGATCAACCGAACAAAAGATTAGAATAATTGAAAACAATTCATTTTTTCAGAATTACGAATATTTTGTACCAACTTGCCTTGCAAACACTTCCCAGCTTAATATAAAACAATATTTTGACAATTAGACACAGGATTATGACAGTAATAACTCATGGCAACTTCAAGTTGGTCAACTTGTGAGGTGTTCAGACATGGTTTCCACACAATATTCTTGTTAGGCACAAATTGCATAAAAAATTCTTGCTGTTTTTAGACAATTGTTTTGGGTGAAAAAGCTTCAACCCCCCCCCCCCCCCCCCCCCCCCCCGTTGAGAACCACAGTTCTAATATGTCAAAGAGCAAAGAGCTAAGCTAACATCTACATATGTGGTGCTGCTCGTAAAAAGGTTACTCTCTCCTGATCTAAATTATGTAGTAGTTTTAAAATATATTTTCTCTCACAAACTTGCATTTTTTTTATTTTTAGATTCGATGGGGAGCTCCAGAGTTCTAAGGATATATAATTGTATAATTTGAGATTTTTTATGTAATAAAGTCTCTAATGTATGCTATCATTTTTCTTTTTTTTAAGGATAAATTCTTTTTAGAGGTAAAGAATTAGCAATTTGCAAATTCCTATGTTATACAGTAAAATGTCAGATATCCCAAATGCTGTTCCGTATTGCATAGTAATTTGGAGAAGCATTTTAAAATAAATTAATAACATCTTTCATTGGGTCCCACTTATAACTAATAAAACTTAACCCTCCAAGGACGAGAATTTTTTTTCAAAAATTTCTTATTTTTAGAATTTTTTTCTTCAGATGGACTATTTGTACAAGGAAAAAATATTTTAAAATTATAATAATCACGGGGTCTTCAAAAACGCCCGTTCCCATTTAGGAACGTCAGTCCTTCCCGCTACTACCATTACGAAAAATATAAAGAGATGAATAAACATTACTTTTCAAGGAAATCTTCATTTATTTAACAATTTATATACTTTAAATTATATTATTTTCAAATTACTTAATATGATAATTTTAAAAACATTTTACACAAAGTCCCGCATCGCACTTCTCGCACATGGTTCTTCCGCGTGATGAACATTCCTCATTTGCACATCGCCTCCTCTTTTTCCCTGGAATTTCTGTTACATAATGCGCCAACCTATCATATCTTATTACTTCAGTAGAACCACCTTTTGAGGTGGATGCTCTGCTCATTTGCCCTCCAGGTGATTTTAGTAGCATTTTGTATTGCGTTAGGTACGCCTGCGCTATTTCTTTTCGAAACTCGCAGCTTCGTCCTCGGCTCCGAGGATTTTTTTCAAAATCCACGCATTGGTTATTGCTACGTCTAAGGGCCAAGTAAAAATTGGCCACCGCCATTTACGCCCTCTTATACCTGAAAAATCAAATTTGTAAAACATTTCTGTTCCCACAAAAGGAATTCGTGATACACCGCATTTGTCCAATTATAACGAAACGCTTCACGTTTTCTAGAGAAAAACGTAGGAAAGATTTTTTTAGGTTTATATATATTACCTATGGGATTATTTATAAATTGTAAACGCATTACATACTTCTACACAAATTAATTATTTGTACCTGGTAATGAAAAGGAATAGAGCGATCCGCAGCTGCAATTCATTGAATATCGAGAAGTTACGACTGCAGAACACGAACGTGAAGATCGGCGGTAACTGACCTAAGTCTGTTCCCGCCTTCGATGCATTTACGCATCTAAATTTGTAAACCTATTTCATTGCATTTCAAGTAGAAATAATTATTTCGAATACAATATAATGTGTCCGCTAACACGTCTACAGTGTTACAATTATCTAATATCTTATGAAAATGCGTGATTTTTACGTTTTATTTTACGAAACGTAAGATTTTACGGTGCATTAGAATAACTAGCAATAAAATGCAATGCAAATTCCACTTTAATAAATTAGTTATTAGAAAAGTACATCGCTATATGTTCGAAAAATACGTTATATAATATTTCTTGAACGTCATCGAAAAAAAAGAACACTGGGAAGGACTGACGTTCCCATACGGGAACGCTGCGATAATGCAGTTGTCACCACGGGAAGTAATCAATTCTGGAATTTTTTACAATAATAGAGAGCAGCAACATTATATTTAAAATATCAAGCGACAAAACCGCTGAAACTGTAAAAGACCAAGAGATATAGTACTTACCAGACTGAAGGGTCCATCTCGAAAATTGTCCTTCGTTTGAAAAATCGCAAAAAATACTTCACTGAGCCTAACCACTCTAAGGTAAGAACCAAACTAAAGACCTCCAACATCCAGAAATAGCATATTACGACCCTTTTCAGATAGCTAGGGTACCGTCCGGTCTCCTAGAACAAAGGGCTGAAGCCGTTCCCAAATGGAGCCGTCAGTCCTTGGAGGGTTAAGGCTACACATGTGCCAACAAAAATTTTAATTAACTAGGAATTTCACTCGATTTCCTTTTGCTTTTTAAGTAATAGCCCCAAAAGTACAACAGTAAACGTAATGGCACTTGAATGAAAAAATACAAAGTTGAACATTGGAAAAACTAAGCTACTAGTAAGGATGGAACAAGTTAACTGAAAAATACCGCTTATGAGCCAAAAAGGAATGTCTAGTTAAGGGGGTAGGAGAGATTGTATTTGGCCCAGCAAAAAAAGTGGCTTATACTTGAGTGACACTGCATAAAAGTATATGCAAACCAAACTCAATTATCCCTGTTAATTCGGATTTTGGTAGGCACGGATAATTGACGAATACGGATAATCAAAATTTTCAAGGCAAAATTTGGTATAATTTCAGTTAAATACTCCCCAGGTTTATTTATGCAGAAACAGGCTGGATGCCATTAATAAAACTAAATTAAACCAGAAACTGTAACTAGGGTAGAATAAGCGGGCAAAATATTAAAATGTTTTTGACGGTAACTATGCTGTCCGACTTACTAATCACCGCTACATGTACACACAAAAAGATGGGACAGGAAGATAAAAATGCTACAAAAGCATTCTATTACCCAGAGTAATTTAAAATCGCTGTGAATTTAAGGTGGTTTATAAGAAACTCAAAGGAGAAAAACTATTACGGGCAATAATGGTGGGTAAAACAGTTTGCATTAAATTTTTTGAGAAAGAACTTTGTTTTTTTTTGTTGAAACAGTTTAGTTTGATTGATTTGATATGTCAGCAGATATTTAATATATCAGTAAAGCCCACGTCTGCTTCACTTTTCATGTAAGTACAAAAGTTGAAACTTGCTTCAGAATGCCCAGTTAATCCACTCACAGACTAGTTCAAAATTATATTGATAAAATCATTGTTTGGGATACAATGTTGAAATATTTCAAATGATGGAATTATTTTATCATAATTATTTTATGTTCAGGTAATTAATATTATCAGTGCTACTTCAGCTATATAATATCAAAAAATACAAAAGTTTATTGTTATAAACAGGTATTTACAACTTATTTAAAAAACACAATAGCAACACTAAAAGTAAGTCATAAATCCAGAGGCATTTCTTCTGTCAAGGAGTCACATATACTATCATCTTCTAATTCTAGATATTTCTTGGGTAGATCACAACCAACGTAAGAATTACTCTGAATGCATCTCTTGATGAGTTTACTCCATAGAGGGTCATAATGCAGGAGATGAGGATCTCCGATTATAACAAGCAAAGCTCGTGCCCGTGAGGTTGCAACATTAAGACGATTTGGTGATGACACAAATCCAAGAGCATGAGCTATATCTAGAGGAATCTGTGACTTGGACGTACGAACAGATGACAACAAGATGGCTAATCGTTCTTGGCCCTGAAATTCTTCTACTGTACCAACCTTGGGCAAAGGCAGGCAATGGTCTGCTATTAATTCTCTTATTGTTTTCACCTGAAAGTAGTCATTCAATAATGATATGATAATAGAGGTTGCAAAACATATAAAAAACCTCAATAATTCAAATGTAAACTACCACAATTTTCCAAATGTAACATGAATCCAAATGCACCTAGCAATGCAGATTTTAACTCATGAAACATCAAATATTTTATTACCATACACAGAGTTTTTCGAACTACAAATATATATACAAGCCGTTCCTGACTTACGACTAATGCATTCCTGAAAATCGCATCATAAGTCGAATATCAATTTCCATACACTTACATGTTATAAATTGAGATACTTTCCAGGACCTAGGAAAAAATGTACCAAGCCTTATTTAGGCTACAAATTAATAGTTTAAGAACCAATGAGTGTTATATGTTGTATAATAAACATTTTTAAGACAAACAATAAATTACCATAATTTTCCGATTATAATACGCACTCATGTTTTCATGAGTGAAATGTGAAAATTCTCTTATCACTATGTATAATACACACCTATTTTTGTAAAAGATCAGTGTAATTTTACTTGACTATGTGTAGTATCGGGACAGTTCTTGCCTTGCTGCCAAATGAGATACGTGTGAAAGAGTTTACAACAATATCACATTACGTTCTGACTCTCCCATTAAAGATCGCTACGCTGTATAAAAACATTTTGCCTCAATGTCGCCTTTTGTATTAATCCTGTCGGTTGGAATACGAGTTTGTGTTTTGCTGTCAAACTAGATGTGTGAGAGAGTTTACGAAAACATCACATTACATTCTGACTCTCCCATTAAAGATTGCTACACTGTATAAAAACATTTTGTCTCAATGTCGCCTTTTGTATTAATCTGGTCCTACGAAAATATCATGTTATGTTCTGACTCCCATCGATACAATGTATAAAAACCTGTCTCAATGTCACCTTTTGTATTAATCTGGGCATTTGGAATATGAGTTCGCGCTTTGCTGCCAAACTAGATATGTGTGAGAGAGTTTACGAAAATATCACGTTATGTTCTGACTCCCGCTAAAGATCGATACAATGTATAAAAACCTCAGTCTCAATGCTGCCTTTTGTATTAACCTGGTCGGTGGAACCTTTGCCACCCAGTGGCATTGGTTACGTGGACATCAAGTCCAGTTCATACAAGCCAATCAAGGTGTGTAAAATACTATTTGTTGCAATTTATGTAGATGAGAGAGAACAAGATCACCGAGGAACTGTTTGAGGACAGTGAGGGGTGTGTTAATGAATTCCTAGTAATTCTGACAGCTAAAGTAAATAAATATTCTTATTTTTGTTTTGAAAAACAACATAAAGGAATGTTATCAAAATGCATTGAAATGTATGATTTATTTGTAAAAACATGTTCGTTATCGAAATGCATTGAAATGTACGATTTATGGTAAAAAACGTACGAAAATAGAAATTATTTCCATACTGAAAAAAGTTGTATGCATTTATAACCATATATAATATGCACCCTAACTTTTTGTCAACTATTTCGAGAAAAAACTGCATATTATAATCGGAAAATTACAGTAATACCTACAATGCGGACGTGTCATATCGTCCTACTGAATATTGACCGAAAATACAAGAAAGTAGATACGGAGTGCATCAAATGTCGATTTTGATGCATCAAAGTATTAATGTCCAAAGTGCAGGTTTATCATGTCGGGTATGGCCTGTATTACATTTCACAGAATTGTATAAAGCAGTACTTCTCAAACGGTGGGGAGTGAAGGGATTTTGCTTGGGCCATGAAAAAGTTTATGATAATTTATTGATACAAAACATTTTTACTCATTATATAGCAAGAAAGAGAAAGTTTAGGGTTGCCAAATTTCCTTATTGCAGCACTGGGTGCAGCTCAGGAAATTTCTTGAAATTTAGGTAAGCCATATTATTAAAAAGATTGAGAAACACTGGTATAAAGGACAGGAGTTCATACATTCATCAATTACAACCAAGCCCATTGGCACCTGACTGGCACCTACAGCAATGGGCTGACAATGCAAGAGTGGCAAAATACAGTCCACTCTCCATTTGCCTGGTATCTTTATGCATACATGACAATTTATACACAGTAAATTAATTGTGACCCCATTTTTGTGCTTAGAGTCAATTCACTCTCATAAGGTGCAGTATGCAGCACCTGAGACCAAATTGACATTGTGGACGAAAGGTCTCTTTTCTATTTAATCTGGTGTGTGCTAGGATTGTTTTTACTGTATATCCTTTCTTCCCCTCACACTAAGCTGCCAACTCTGTAAATACTATAGAAAATTATATTTTTCAATGACCCCTATTAGTTGATTAGCATGGCTGGTCTGAGGGAGGAGGCGATTGTGGGAGAAGCATATAGAGATTTGGAATATATACTTAAAGTTAAAAGTGATAAATCAGTTAACTGTGATTTGGTGGAAGAAATTACTCAAATACTACTTTCTTTTCTCTCACTCCGACAATAGTTTTTAAAGCACAAACAAGGTGTCAATTTTTCAATCCACTCTTGCTCCAAAATATTTTATCTGGAATGTCTAAAACTCATAATGAGCATTGTGTTTCAGTTTATAAAGTACAGTTGAACCTCCACAATTCAGCAACTCCCCTAATCCAGCATAGTCTCCGAGTACGCCTTGTTTCCCGTGAATTACAATGTTTAGAACCATCGATTGCCAAGTTCAATGCATTATTTATTAACCCCTCAATGGATGAAAGGATTTCATTATGATTTCCTTTATTACCAACTTTTATATTACCTTTGCTAGTTATATGTTTTATATATATTCAATCCCTCAGAAAAATACCTTCCTCAAAAAGGATGCATATCACTTCACCTCCCGTGAGTGGCTACCTATCGTGCAACCACCTTTTACAGTGGAAAGCATGTGTCTTTGTAAATGCTGTACTTAAAAATTTCTTGCGCAATTTGCACTTATTTTTCACTATCTTTTATTTTGATGAGAAGCTTTAACAATGGCATTTTTTAATTGTTTATGGTATCAGTGCGTAAATAAACTGAGATTATGCAGAGACAAAATCACAATTCGGACACCAATATATTCACCAAACGCTGATTTTCTCAGTTATCTTTGACAATATCCATTTTATAGAAACTTCCAAAATTTTGAAAACACACGATATGTACCAGTTTACCATAAAATAAAATGAACCGCGTATCTTAACTTTTTTGTTTAGTACCCTATTATTGTAACTTATGTTTACATAACATTCTGTGCATTTAATTTAATATTTACTATATTACAATGTGCATCATGAAGAGATGGGCTAGGCTTAACTTTAACCTCCCGTAATCCGGCAAATTCCCTAATCTTATTGACATCTATTATAACACGTAAATGGGGTAAACCTGTATGTGTTAAATAAACTATTATTATTATTATTAATCCATCTTCGGTTAGGTCCCAAGGTTGCCGGATTAGGGAGGTTCAATTGTATTTCAGTATTATAATTTTTAATTTATTATGGTCTTTAATAAGTTTTTATAATAAGCTTGAAAAGAAAATACAAAAGTGGTACTCAATCTGTAAAGAGGCTGAAAAAGTTAATGACTTTAACCCTTTGCACTCAGATTTCTTTTTTACTTTCCACTATTACTCACCTATTCATCTTTAGTACCTATATACTGATAAGCCAACTTATTTGTGATTAGGTGACTTCTGAGGCATAAGAAAATGCAATCACAAGGAGGCCACAGAAAATTATTTACAAATCCCATGTATCGAGTTACACTCAACTACCAAACTGCTGTCGAGTCAGACTCAACTTACAAGTGCAAAAGGTTAATACAAAAAGTAGGAATTTTGGCTCAACTTTCTAAAGGTGAAAGTTCAAGATATGGGGCTAGAGCTTCAGATTTTAATGAAGCAATCATGTGTATGTTAAAATGAACGGTGAGAAAATATGATCAAGTGTAGTTGTAAGTTCACCCAAAGGCAGTGGCAGTGGCAATTTTATGCTTGTGGCACAACTGTGCAAAAGATGGAAAAAGCACTAATTGATTGTGCATCAAACAGAGAAAGTTCCATTGTATGCTATACTGATAAAAGAAAAAACCAAAAGGTTTTATGATAACTTAAGAGGTACAGTCTGAAAGTTTCCTTCAGAACTAGCAATGCACATCAAGGATGAGGGGTACAAGCCAGAACAAGTTGTGTATTTTCCAGAGCAGGGATCGACAACCATTTCTGCATGGTTGGAGACACTTGTAGTTGTGAATGCTCTGGAGGACCATGTTGGATGACATGAGAACTTTGGCATTTCACCTTTACATTAGAAGTTGCCTAGAGATTCTGTGGTATCACATTAGTGAAAATCAAGTCTAAATAATTTACTAGCATGAAAACTTCACTAGAAAAGGTTTTGAACTATAACTTTACTGAAAAATATAAAAATGTATATATTGATGTTCCACAACTTTTTAAATTTCATGGCACACTTTAGGGTTCTCTCTAACTTCAAGGCACACTGAAACAAAATTTATCGAGACTGTGAAGAACATTTTTACCGCCCTGTATTTAACAAAATACTTTACCCCACAGATGAAAATTATTGCTAAAATCTACATTTTTTAAATCGTTTAGCCAGGATTACAAAATAATCCAATGATAAAAATTCCAATTCTCCAGCTATGAAGCAACTTGCTTTAGGTTTTAGTAGTGGGAACATTCTAAGAAATATAAGAGATATGTATTTGGTTTGTGTGATCTTAGCATTAGAAGAATGAAATTGTATTTTTCTCTTGCCTATAATTTCAAGTTTTACCAAGGTACACCGAGTACTTGGTTTTTCATCATGGCTTTGTGGGCCACATGAAGTGCTCTCAGGGGATTTCCTTTGGTTGCTGATACCCGTTTCAGACGTTATGATTGATGTTACAGGATAATCTTGAGTCTGGAAGCTAAACCTCTTCTACCCATTGGTTTTTTATGCAGTTTCAGTTTATGTGGTAATTTCCATGGAATTTGGCCACTGCACAAATTAAGAGGTGACTGCATTTTTCAACAACTAAATTGACCTGGTTGAGAAGGTGGGTCAGTGGTAAGGGTGTTGGTTCAACGTTCAACAATGATGGGAGAATAACAAACCTAACCCAACTTAAATATTTAAAATACGAGTCAATTAAAACAAATACAGTAAAACTCTGTTATAACGTGGGTTTCGGGAGACAAGGTGTACACCCATGTTATCGGCAACCTGCGGTATTTCAGGAAATTTTGTGGGAGATAATTTTTTAAAAACATGAAAGTATATGCTTTATAACTAATTTAATTGCAAAATGCTATAAAAACTGATCGTATTTTGATTTAAATGCATAACTTACTTTAATCGGTGTTATAAAAATAGTCCGATATTTTCCTTTGGTGCAACAGCTGATGGCGTTTCTTCGTCACATACGTTTTAATGTTTTGCAAATGTAAAAGATGAAGATGATCACAATCTCTCTGTCTCTCCATCCAATTCATCACTTCACTGATGCTATCCAATACTTTGCTTATTTTAGGGGTCTCAACCTCATACCTCTCTTCATTCTCGCTGTCATCTTTTGATAATTTTTCTGCTCTTCTGCAGTTCTGGACTTCAGCTACAATTTCTTCATCATTCTTATAGACAGCGACGGGAGTTTCATCATCTTCGTGAACCCAGGCCCACAGATCATTTACTTGTAGTCTATCACCAAGAGCATTGGAAGCTTCACGCGCATCTTCTTCCATAAAACCCAGAAACTCTTCTTCATCTTCGATACTATCGCCTGCTACAGCAATGCACTTTGACCAGCAATTTTGAATTATCACAAAACTTCCATACCAACCCGGTATTGTAGGCCATATTCTTCAGTGTAACTGTTTTCAGGAACTGTGGCACTTGCAGTTCTGAGTTTACAACACCACTGAACAATTCCTGCCGATAGTAGGCTTTAAAGGCTCGGATAATGCCTAGGTCCAAGGGCTGGATAAGTGCAGTAGTATATTTTGGTAAAAACATCGCTACTACTTTTCCATCTCTTGATTTCAGAGAATCAGAAGGAGGATGCGCAGGACAGTTATCTGGCAGAAGTAGTGCTTTTTCATCCAGTTTTAGTGAATGTAAGTAATTCTTTACCGATGGCACAAAATTGTCGTTGAACCACAACACGAAAATATCGCCAGTCATCCAGGCGTTCTTACTGCTTTTACAAATGACAGGCAAAGATGTCATGTTAATGTGCTTGAAACATCGAGGACTTCGGTTAGCGATGCATCGCGGTAAAATTTGAACCAAGTTGTTTACGAAGAAAATAAATGGCGGTAAAATTTGAAACCAAGTTGTTTACAAAGAAAATAAATGGAATCATTTTGGGGGACATGACTAGACACGCGATATATCCGAATCCGCGGCTTAGTGAGTCGTGTTATAACAGAGTTTTACTGTACTTCAGAACATGATTTCAAAATTTTCATTGTAATTTACAATATACATCAATAAAAGCAATTAATTTGAAAATTTGATTTTTCAATTCTAATATTTACATTTTAAATGTACTTGAATAATTTCATACCATTTAAACCTTAGAAAACTGTTTTTGTTATTGATGAATTCTAGCGAAGAAATTTGAATCATAGATGATAATAGCAATTTAAACTTGAAAGAAGTTTGTCAGTTATTTGAAGATAAGGTTAGTATACAATATTTATTATTAATTAATATTAATAATAATAATAATATTAATTATATTATTTTTTTAGTCGAGCAAATACCTTTGAAGAAATTTTAAAATGTCCAATTCAAGAGCCGAATATACATATTATTGTGATAGGAACAATGCGCAAAGAAGAGAACTTTATCAGGAATTTAGAGAAGGAATTAATGAACACAGAAGAGCTCAAGTCCAAGAAAGAAGAACAAAAGGTGCATTTTTCAAAGTGGCTGTCATTTGGTGTAAACATAGTGATGTAACCTACTATTTGATAATATCGTAAATGATAATAATAATATTCAATACATCGTTTTTAATAATGTGTTAAGTGATTTAATGTAGATAATTTGTGTAAGTTATTAATAATAAGCGTAATTGTTTTCTTCTCGTGTCCCTTATGACGTCATCATGGGCATCCACAGTAAGGGGCAAGGGTGGACACTTGTCCCCCCCCCCCCCTCCCCCCCTAGGTTTCCCAAAAATTTTACATATGGCATTTTAAAGTTTACGCTGGCACAAGCAGAGCTGACAGATCGTGGTGTCGACGGTGTGACTGCACCAGGCCCTGTGCTATCTTAAAATATTTGTTTTATTTGCGGGCGAAAATCTGCTGAAGTGTGGCTGCAAGTAAATGTTTTAAGTGTAGTAATACTCCCATACTCCCTCTGTGGAAACTGTATCTCCGAATGTTGATTGTAAGAAATATAAGGAATGCAAATGACTGGATGTAATTTTCCCAACATTTTTGTTGCCATTTGGATTCTGTATAATCAATAGTACAGGAACAAGTAATCTGAGCACTTGCTGAGAAGCTTCCCAGAAACGCATTCGCAAAACGGAAGAAGAAAAGGTGGAACATGTTAAAGTAATTATTTGCTCTCTGGCATTAATCCAAGTGCCCTATGCTGGAATATAAAGTAGCAGTAATATAAAAACAGTAATTTTTTAAAAATCATGGAGTTATTAGCAAAGTCTGATCCTGTTACAAGTGAGCATTTGAGAAAAGCCTCAAAAAATCCTGTGTCCATTATATGGGCAAAGACATTCAAAATAATCTTATTTATCTGCTAGGACAAAATGTGCATAATGCTAGAATTAAGGAAGCAAAATATTACAGCATAATATTAGATTGCACTCCGGACATTAGCAGGATTGAGCAAATGTCGTTTGTAGTTTGCATTGTGACAAAAGAAAAGCAGCCAGAATATTCTCCTAAAGAATATTTTATTAAATTTCTGCCTGTTGAATTAACCACTGGAGCTAGATTGACTGAAATGATATTGCAAGAGCTGGATACATTGGGCATCAAAATTGAAAACATGTGCAGACAGGGTTACGACAACAGGGCAAATATGAAAGATACCCATTCCGGCATCCAAAGACATTTTAAATCAAAATCCTAAAGCCATTTTTGTACCTTGCTCGTGTCATTTGCTTAACCTTGTGGTTAATGATGCAGCAAAATCTGGAGAAACTTAATTTTTTTTAGTTCAAGAGATATTTGTATTTTTCTCAAGTTTGACAAAAAGATGGACCGTACCAAAAAAGTATATAACATCCTTGACTTTAAAAAGTGTTAGTACTACGTGGTGAGAAAATCATTTGGCTGCTGTTAAGCCATTAAGGTACCAACTGGGAGAAATATATGATGCACTAGTGGAAATTTCTTTGGATAAGCAGAGAGACAGCGATACCAAAAACAAAAGTAAATCATTGGCGGATAAAATTTCTAGCTTTAAATTTGTTTGCAGTGTTGTTGTTTGGTACGACATTTTATCAAAAGTTAATGCTGCATCAAAATTATTACAAAGACCAAACATGGTAATATCAGAAAGCATTAAAATTTTTAAAAGCATTAGCTCATATTTAATAAAATCAGTAAAAACCGTAAAACAGTAAAACCATAAAATGGTAGAAACTATAGAAACAATTGGTAAATTGGAACTTTTACCAATTGTTTTTATAGTTTCTACCGTTTTACTGTTTTATGGTTTTTACTGGTTTTATTAAATATGACGCAGTTCCACCACATGGAAGCTTCTACCATTGAATATATGCATTAGCTCATTTTTGGAAGAATACCGTACTGATCGTTTTTAACAAATGCTCTACTCTGCCAAAGAAATTGATCTGACAATGGAAATAACAGCAGAATGTGAACTTGCACCTCCGATTAGAATTGGACGTAAAAACAGACAATTTGAGTAAGAGGGAAGAGATACACCAATTGTAGATCCTTTTACGTACATCGCTAAGTAATTTGGAATCTTTCGATATCTATCGTGGCAACTAACTCGCGTTGCTAATAACATTAGATGTAATACTTTATGGAGAATTTTAGAAACCAACATTTTATCTGCGGTGTGCAATACTACTCCCCTAAAACGAAAAGCAGGCCCTGCTTAAAAAAATCAATTTAAAAATGTGTTTTTTTTGCTATATTTGTGTAAGTAGCCCCTGTGAGGTGAGCAACCAATGCTAATTGGTGAGCATTTTGCCCCTCCCCGAAAAAATTTCTGCGGGCGCCTCTGGACGTCATGTAAAATAAATAAATGTGTTACCACACATAAATTATCTTCTTTCTACTATATTAATTGCTAATAAGTTGATAAAGAATCGAGATAGAAATTCTAAATTTAGTAAGAATGCTCAATTCATATATTGCATGGTGGTATTGAAAAAAATCTCAGAAAAAGTCCTGGGTTTGACTCCAAGGCAGGCATTTCTATTTCTCATAAGGTAGGTGAGAGGGAAGGAGAGGGAGGGAGAGTGAGAGAGGGATAGAAAGAGGGTGAGAAAACGAGGAGAGAAGCAATTATTTTTTTATGTTTAACTAAAGAGAAGTAGCCGCGCAGAGCGTGGCACGGGGTTGGGCGCTTACGAATTTATATTGTTATTCCTCGAATTAATTTCGTAACAATGGCCGAAGTTTGGAAACGAATATAAATTAAAATTCAATTAAAATTAAAAGGACATTTAAAACTGTTAACAGGCAATTTTTGAAGAAACAACAGTGATCTTTTAATGAATTGATTTGTTTTTATAAAAGGAATTGGAATTTACAGTATGTACTGAATTGACAAGTATATTTCAAAGCAAAAATTAATTTAAAACTATTTTAACGGTTTCTACGATAAACAATTAGTTTATTTTTTTGTTAATATAGATCTCCAATACAACAATCCATTTAACCGTCAAGGGAACAGTTTACAATGTTGAAATAAAATGATTTGTTTTTGTTCAGATAGTATTCAAAGAAATTATTCCGCTGATTGATTAATTAGTTTTTAATTTAAATATTTTCAAGAGTTTTATTTTAAATATGTAATACATAACGACGGAGAACATTATTGAGGATTCGAGTAAGCTTTCTTTCTTCGTAAGTACAGAGTACAATTTTAAAACAATCATAATGTTAAGTGCACGAAATTTAATTATTTTCCCTACGTTATATATGTATATATATAATTATTTCCCGGTCTTTGCACACCGACATTTATATGCAGCATTGACGAGAACAAGGTGGGAGAAGAAGAACAGAATTTTATAGCCGAAAATAAAAACCAAAGACATTTACTAAACGACAACAGAATATTCACTAGAAATGTAATATATGACGAAATATTTCATATGTAAAAGTGTGCTAATAATTATTTTAAATGGAAATATTAATAATCAATCTATCTATAATTCTTCCATTGATATTTCAACGGGCATTACTCTAGTTCTACATATTGGTGGAGAAAATTAACATTAACATACAATTTTGTGGCAATATTTTAATTAATATAATAAATTTGAGGGTGAAAATGTTGCTTGTCATAGCCTTACATGCAAATTCCAAATATCTAATTGAAATTGATCTACCTGCATTATAACATACGAACAAGTGAAGTCTATAAAATGGCAGCGGTTATCAACCCACGTCATTTCAAGGCCATCACTTCATAAATGCAGCAATCCCACGATTTCACCTGCAAGTGGAAAGCCACTACTGCTTAGAAGATTCCCTACTATGGGGGGACTTGAAGTAGGGCAGTTGCAAGCTGGGATGGCAAGATGGCTGGGTATGCCAAAAAAGGTAATGTTGACACTTTGGAAACAATTTCAAGAGACAGGAACCACTGCCAGGAGACCAGAACATAGCCATTCAAGAGTTACCTCAACCTAAGACGATGGGTATCTTGCTCTAATGGCAAAGCAGAATAGTGAGATGACATCACGTCAATCGGTTCTCAACCTGTCTACGACATCAGGAAGGACAATTTTGATGAAAACAGTGATGCAATCATAATGAACCCTAGAACTACCAAGCGATTTTCACTACCATGTACTACCAAGGGGAGGGTACGGGGGAAGGGGGGGCCTCAGAGGCCCACCATCTAAAATACTATAAGAAGCCATAGTAATGTTTGAATCAATTTTTATATATTTAGAAATATCATAGGAATAAAGCTATGTAATTTTAGTAAAGTATTTGAAATTATATGTACATTATCTACTATAAAGATAGAAATGTTTGCATAAAAACAATTTTTTTACATTTTCCCTCATTATGTTTTAAAGATCACATTAATTTTGCAGTAAGATTGTATTTACAGAAATAATAACAAATTTATTAGAAAAACAATTTAATCTGCTACATCTGACACAACAATTTAAACAAATAACATGCTTCATACTGTGCTTTCCACACACATGGTGTTTGCACTGTGAGCATGTCATGGTGGATTTTCCAATAAAAGTATGGAACATCGAAAGCGGCCATCTCCTCATGCCTCTCTTTGTAATATATGTACTTCCTTGCAGGGCCGGCTCAAGACATTTTGGCGCCCCAAGCAGATTTCAATTATGGCGCCCCATCGCTACATAAATTTTACATTAAAATTCGGTAGTTTAGCAGTATAATAGGATATAATTATTTTGAAGTTTTGTGTATTTTTATGATTAAACAGTTTAATAAGAAAACAAGGTTTTATTCACAGAAAAATAAATTTGAAATGTCACAAAGAAATTATAAATTGTGCGATACTTATTTCAATGAAATGAGATTGATTGGAACTATTTCATCGATATACATATGCACAGATGGGGCTCAATCAAATCAGTCAAATTTTCTGGTGCAGTAAGTTTCATAAAGAAGGCATCGAAAAATTCAACATCGACACATTGCCTTATTCATAGACAAGCACGTGTTGCAAAACGCATAAATAAAGGCAGTGACGGACTTATATAAAGCCAATTGTACAAATTGCTCTTTGAATGAAATAGAAAGGATGATCTTGATTGAAAAATGCACTTGGGAATCTGTGAATACTGCGAAGGAAGGATGCAGGGGAAAAGGAAGCGACGAAAAGAATAGAATCAAGCCTTATTTTGGAAGTGATCTTAGAAAGACGTTCCGAAAAAAATGATTTAAAAAATGTAGGTCGTGAATAAATGAGACTTCAAATTTATGACTGATTACGAACTTCAAGAGCAAGATGAACATGGTCTATTACTTGGAATCATTATAACAAAGGAGAACTTTCGTTACAGAAGCAGCTTACGAATTTGTTACCAATTTAAAATTGAAAATTTAAAACGACCTTCAGGATGAATTTCTTAAAAGGAAATAAAATTGTCCAATACTAGAGTTAATTACCACAAATTTTAAAGAGAAAAACCTCTACGTTAAACTGCTTATCAAAGGTTGGTTTAAGAAAGGGTATAATAGCAACAAACTTATTTGAATTAAACTAAAATATAATTTAACCATACAACGTGAAAGATGTACCTATATAAAAAGATCGAATAAAAATATGTATATACTAACTTCCTGGTTTAGAAAATCTTCGTGGATCGTAGACTAGGTATAGCTCCAACCTCAGGGTGAAACACCCGCTTTTATCATTGCGAAAAATAATATTTACACTAAATATTGACGTCTCTTCTTGAGTAAAGACAAAAACATATCTATTATGCCCAAGGAAAACTAACCTGCAATAACTTGATAACAGATTCTTCAAACGCTAAAAGACGCACACCACTCGACTGACGTTTCCACAACGATGGGCGTATTGGAACAAATGCGGACAAATACTTCTTTTTCGATGTCATCAATGCAAAATGCGAGAGAGGAGGAAATGTTGAAGGAGAAGGGGTTGAAAACAGTGGTGTGAGAATATGTACCCTGTCCTCACACACCCTAACACAGCGTAGCAATTACTAAGAATCAGTAAAAGAAACCCAAAAGATATGTATTTCGTCCTCAAACAAGAGCCGCAACCAATCAACCGAGAATTTCACATGTGCCTGAATAAGTGCACGTGGAAACAAAGAGAAACCGCAGGAGGGAGGGTCTTTGGATATCACGTATCCTCCTCGGACTTTGTAAAGATTTCCTTGCTCTTGGACACCCTTGCAAATGTCTACCGTTGGCCAACTTCTGATGAGATTGCAGAGGCTATATACTAAGGCGGGGACGATGCCAAGGCATGACCTTTCTCCCTCCCCCCTTCAACCTAATGGAATGCTTCTCTCTTCAGGCCTTTGGTACAAGGGATGCATTGCACCCGGACAGAAACCCTCGGGGGCGGCAAATCACAGAGGGAATCAGCTAAAAATATTAGGGGCGGTGAGAACTGCTTTCACCCGGTCGGCAAAGATCCCCGGCATGTAACAGCAATAAAATGTTAGAAAAACCACATCCAGCCATCTGTATTCGGTAGATTTCTCGGAAGCCGCTTTCGGAAATACTATTTTACTATTTGGAGTAGAGCTGCCCCTGAACATTCATTTCAAGTCACATGTTCACATTTATTCGCCAGCTGTAGACACTAAACATTTCAATGGAAAACCAAATGAAAAAACTAAATTAAGGTATTTTCCAAAAATTTTTGTCAAGAAAATTTGGCGCCCCTAAAGTTCAGCGCCCCAAGCGGTCGCTTGGTCTGCTTGTATTGTTGGGCCGGCCCTGCTTCCTTGCCATCTGATCTATAGTATCGACCCGTCCTTTCGTAGAATTATAATAAATATTTATCTAGGATTTTTCGGTATCTTCTGGCTCGCGATGAATTCCTTTGAAATGGAAAGATTACAATGCAGTATGTTATCATGTCGTAAAATGCACTATTTTCGCCCTCAAGGTCTGTGCCCTGGCTTGGGCCACTTCGTTTGGGAAGGGTCATTCTTTTCCTGGCTCCCTGAACCTGAAGTTTTACGAGACCGTGGGTTTGACCGCCCCTTCTTTTTGCTGCCATACTGTCATAAAACGACCACGATGCCATATTGGTTATCGGTACGGACCAAACTAATGTCACATTCATACTGAAAGAAACAAAATGAAAATCCTCCCACATCCTTGCTTGCATGTAAGGTTTTTCACGCCAATACATTGCTCTATGAGAAAACAAATGAATTACTAATGACGGTGTGGAAAAGCATGAAATGCAACATAATTTGACTATAAATAGCAATACTGGGAGGTGGAAGTTGCAAGAATAAAATTGATCAATCAGAAGGCATTCTATAATTAAGGCCACCCACTTGTCAAGGCATGGTCAATGACGAAATAATTTGCAGAAAATTGAAATATGCATACATTGATGGGAAACTTCAAGTAATTGTTATCTATAAGTCTCTGCATAATGTAATTAAATATCAAGACATCACCTTTATTTTTAATAGAGATACAGACAAAAACAAAATTTGTGGGACTCGGAGGCCTCCCTCCCTCCTTGGTAGTTCTAGGGTTAATGAGAGTGGACTATATACCAAGTCTGTGTCTTGCTCACCTCCACCCACTCAAGAGCCAGTTTCAAATGCTAACATATCACTCGGAGCCCAGAGCAATGGGCCAACATACTCTTTTCCAACGAGTCTTGACTCAGCCTACAGTTAGATTCCAGTTCTGGAGAAAACAAGGAGCCTGTTACCAGAGCCAGCACCAGGGGTGAGCCAGAGAGGCAATGGCTTCAGGTGGCATTTTTCACTTTTTTTCCCTTTCTTATTATTTTTTGAGACAGCAATTCTCTCACTCACCTCAGGCACCACTTTTCAGCCTGCCTGTTACCATTCTTCCAATATCAAAGAAAGAGATAGCTTTGGTGGTAGTGGTGGGATAGTATTGTAATCAATGAGCATACTCCTTTATAGATAGATAGATATAGATATGTGTTTTATGGAGGCTTCCCATTTACCAAGAGGTACAGACAAGAGATATTGATCCCTGTATGGGACTTTTTTTTAGGGATATCATTGGCTCTAGTTTCCTTTTTATGGTTGACAACACCTGCCCCATAGAGTTCAACTGGTGCAGGACTACAAAGGGATGCCCAAGAGAGGTGAATTGCAAGTAGTCAACCACCTCCAAAGACTGCACATGGGATGAAATTAGCTCTAGTGAAGGAATGAGATATGTTACCTCGCTCTTTGGTGCACTGCCTCATACTGAGCATAGGGTGACTATGCATAACCTGCATAGTTGTCAGAGTCAATCATATTCCATATTGACTTCTAAGCATGTTTGTTGGAACATGTAATTTTTAATTTCATGATATAATTATAATGATTACTACAGGTCCAAAGTTTCAACTTTTTAATTCACTTATCGGTAATGATAAATTGTATCTATGTACAAATTCTCAAATATATATCTCTTATATCTTGCAGATAAAAATGTTATTGTGGTTTTTGTTATTGTTACCTTAATTTTGCCCAGCAGCATATGTCCATAGATTGAGATATCACAAAGCAAAAAATGTACATGAAGAAAAATTAAAATATGCTGTACCCATGGTGGAACCATTACATATTTTAATATAGTCATAAGAGCTGATGCATTATAAGATTCAGTGGGATAAATAGCCTGATTTTACTAACCTGCTCAACATATGGAGCAATGATTCCAATATCACACGGGTCAAGGCCTGCCAAGTGATATAACATTTTAACGTATTCGACACACTGCACAGCTTCCATTGGATTGAACCAAGATGGACTATCCATGTGACGAGACTCCTCTCCCTTTACTCCGTGGAATACCAATGGGGAGGCAATTTCTACATTTTCAATGGCAGGGTCACTCTTCATTAAAGGAAGATGTTTACCCATGCGAAGCAGCAATACACCTTCTTTTCCACGAAATGGACTCACCGTTGGAAGCAAACTGTCACCATAGAACATTTCTGATGTGAGTGAAAGTAGATCAGGCACAGACCTTAAAAATAAAGAAACATCTTGTAGTAGATTGTACATTTTTACCCTCCTAGCATTGCTCTTATTACAATGATTTTATGCTGGTTTTAGAAAACTGAACTTATTACAACTTTTCATTGTCTTCCTTAAGCAGGGGTGGATCCAGAAATTTCTCAGATCGCCCCTCCATCTATTGAATTCACACCTGCTAATGACCCTATATTTTGATAATCCCTAACCCTACCAGAATCTTTCTTTCTCTTGCCATACATACCTAATCTGTGGTGTAGAATCAAGGAATTTTGCACGGAATGAATTTAAGAATTCACCCAGTGGAGGGCAATTGTCCCCTCCCCCCTTGGACCCACCACTTTCCTTAGCTATTAACTGAAGTCACAATTTGCAATTTGTTTAGTCATTTTTCAGTTTTGAAACAGGTTTCTATCTATAACAAACAGCACAGTGGGTCCTCAACTTACGATGCTAATTCGTTCATATAAACGCATCGTATGTTGGAAAAACGTATGTCAAAACCTGAAATCTATGTAAAACCTCTAATTCATTCAGAGATCCTTAGATTTCAATTTTTTTTGCACCTAAATAAGGCTTTTCCTATGAAAATAGTTATTTTATGTAGGATTACATATTCTTTTACATATATGTATGGGTATAATTAATAAAATATAACAAATAAATAAATAGAAATACGAGTCATTTTCATCATGGTATGTACTCTTTTCGACTAATATGGATTAGTACTGCAACTTAATATCTTTTAACTACTGCAGCACTCAGATATGGGGTCGCGTTACTTTTCCATGCTTTTGGTTTTCTACTTTGTGTCTTTCTATGCTGAGAAGTCTTGGGATATAAAAAGGAGCTTTCGTCATTGTAGCCCCAGATATAATGTCTTTCGTCGTGGGTTTCCCTTGCAACTTTGTTTCTTTTCATTGTACGTTTGTATAGGCGGCAGCATATGTGTTAAGACAAAAACAACGGAGGCTATTCGTTAGAACAATTTAAAAGACACACGTGATAGACGGGTCAAGAACCAATAATGCATCCATCTTATGTCGCAGTTTCATCGTATGTCGATACTACATGAAAGCATGGGAGGCTCATCGGAAGTCGAAAAATCGTATCACGAGGCCATCGTAAGTCAAGGACCCACTGTATATCAGTGCTGTGATTAAAATACACTCCAAAATCTTTTTCAACATTTCTTGAAAATCAAAACATCACTTATTCAATCTGAAAAAATGTTTTCGACAAAGAATTTTCTAAAACTGATTATTCGGTTAACTGATATTTGAAAATTGACTAGGGAAGAATTGATATTGAAGAATCAACTTTCAAAGAATTTTCCTAAACCTGTCCTTAAGTTTGAAGATCTTCAATATGCAACCAACTTCTCATAAATTTAATTTTATACTTACAGTTCTTCATTTTTAAAAAATGCTATTCTATTATTACACATGATAAATAGTTACTCTCAGAAATCTTTTATGTTTTAGCATGAACCAAGAGTATTTTCTTTGAATGAGCAATTTTAACGTTAACATAATGTTTATGTTGAAATTTCTGTATACTGATAATGAAAAGAATTTTTGAATTTTGTTGGGTTTGGTCATGAGAAAAAAACCAAATTACATCATTGAAACAAGGAAAATGAATAGTTTAATAATTAGAACAAAATTTAAAAAAATGAAGTTGCTCTTCTCAACCAGTACCATAATTTATTCTGTAACTCAGTAGAAAAGATTAAATACCTGTAATTGGTGACTAAGAGAGTAACAACGCTAGGGTTGTAATGTCCACCAATTTTATCAGGAAAACCTACAGGATCTGGTGTATATGGAGTTGTTGACAACAGCCTTGCCAGTAAAGATTGGCCTAAACCCAGTTTAAGGGCTAATCTACTCATGACAACAGGTCCCAACTGTCGTGGATCTCCTGCCAACACAGCTTGGCCCCAACCAATTTCAGCAGAAGTGGACAAAAATCCAAGAGGAATTAATGCTTCAGGTTCTGTTGACTAAAATAAACAAGAAGACATTAGTCTTCTGAAAATTTAATGCCACTGTTTACACTAGTAATAAACAAGTTAAGATACTCTTCCTAAAGAATGATAAAGAAGGACATTTTCTTAAAGAATTTTCAAAGTTCTGGTTTGTCTCCCCCTTTTGGGAGGGGACAACCTGCACCATTAAACTGTAGATCATCACTAGACCATCCCATATGTGAAAACTTCACTCCTTTAGCTTCGGTAGTTTGTTTACAATACAAATTTCAAAGTTCTGATTTTCCAAATTTGAAGCCACCTAGTGGAAAATTTATGAACCACATGGAAAATCCAATCATTGGAAAATTCATAGATTAATAAGAACCATCTAATTCAAAGAGAAGAGAATGGAATGCGTATGTTCCATCAAATGTATTCACTCGCTGCCTAAAAGTGCCATGTTCTGCTTATTTCTGAGATTGCTTTGATCTGAAATAAAGGGTTTGAGAAGAGAACACCCTATATAGCGTTTCACTTTTTCTGGCAGTATGGACAGGTAGAGGAGATTTTCCCTCTCTCTCTTTCCCATGTTATTTTTCATATAGCTACATCTCTCTCTAAAGCTAGCCTCTACACAAGGTGCGGAAAGCAAATCTCTTTTCATGTTTTTAATTTTATTTTGCATGATTTATAGAAGAAAATGTGTTCTTTAACAGTTCTGAATTTTTAAATTACAAGAAAATTACTGAAATTGTGTAACAACTAAAAATCCTATATTTTTTCCTGCATTAACACTAATAGAAAACCAAAACTGTCATATCTCTGGCAATTTACAATTGAAAGTCATGATTTTTCATATGGTACTTCTTAGTCAACATCTCCTTGATTTTTGGCCAAAATGTACGATAATTGATTTGAAATAGTTTAAACCAAAACACAACTCGAAAATACAATGAAATTTTGAGTCGTCTGCTAACTTTCGTTCTGTTGGTTTTAGATGGGTACAGTATGCGGGAATAATGTGAAGAAAGGTTCATATTTGCAGATGCAGCAATTGGGAAGTAACAGTGTTCGATGGTTTTTGAAATATCGAATTATATTTGAAAGAGCGAGTGAGAGAACGGCCGCCGCAGGTAAAAGTTTCTGCAGCAGAGAAAAATACGCATTTTCTTCAGGTTTAACTTTACACTGTAAATGCTTTAGACGCTGTGATTTTATAAAAAAATGATTTATTGTTGTGGCAGTGATTTTAACGCATAGGTAATTGCTATTATTATTTTGTTTGATGCCAATTCACTTCAGGTAACTGTTAGATTTTGAAATGTTCCTCTACATTTAAATGTGTGAAAATGTTCTAGTATTAATGTACCATATATACCTGAATTATACAGACCATCAGAAAGAGGAAGGTGAACTGGATTGGGCATTACCTGAGGAGAGAGTGCATGATTAGAGAAGTGCTAGAAGGAAAACTGGATGGAAAAAGAGAAAGAGGTAGGAAAGTGTTTCAGCTAGTAGACGACTTGAAAGGGAAAGAGAGCTATCAAGACATGAAGAAAACTGCGGAAAATAGGAGTATATGGAGAACCAAGCTTAACGATAGTAGTAGGTTGAATGGGCAAAAGATTTTGCACCAACATATGTAATTTGATCCTGTCATGATATCATAGTGTGTTGACCCCAGACAAAGTGAACTATCTATGACTGTAGTAAATTCCATGTGAATTAAAGTCTTCGTGATTGTTAACTATCCAGTTTTACGTAAAAAAAATATGGGTGACCACATTGAGAAGGGAGGTTCTACACCTTCACAAATATCGAAATCATTGCGTAATAGTTATGATGCAAATTTTAAACTTTTAGTGGCGAAATATGCTGATGAAACTAACAATTGTGCTGCAGCAAGAAGGTTTGGTGTCACCGAGGCAAATGTGCGGAGGTGGAAAAAATCGCAGGAAATGCTAGTGTGTGCAAGTTCAAATCGGAAAGCATTTCGTGGGCCTAAGGAAGGATGTTATAAAAATTTAAGAGGACCAGTTAATAACATTTGTGCCAAATATTTGTTCCAAAATATTCAATTGAAAATTCCAATCAAAATTGCTTATTTCAATTGGTTCAATGTTCATTACTCAATGGTATAATAAACCTCTGTCATTGTGTGCATAATAAATTTTTTTCCTTTCATTAGGAGTTAAAAATGGGAGGGTCGTCTTATAATCAGAGTCATCTTACATTCGGGTATATATGAATTCCAGAGAGTAAGCCACCCATCCTGACAAACTAAGAAACTCAATTAGAGAGTGCATGTTTGGACCTTGGGTGAGCGTGAGGGGCAAAACTCACCATGTGTCACCCATAAAAGATTTGAAAGATATAATCAAACATAGTTACAAAGTGTCAGGGTCTTGAACATACCCAATCGTTTTTCTTTCCTCAATTTATAAAATACCCTTTGAAAGCAACCTGTTACTTTACTAGTTAATCTAACACCTGTTAACACTAGTTAATCTAAAACCTGTCATCACCAATAGTTCATGATATATACATTTTTTCAAAATACAAACAAATAAATCTGAAGTGGGACCCTACATGTAGACATTTAAATCTGGTAGATAAAAGTTAAAAGTGGACAAATGTTCATATCAGACAGAAAACGCAATTTACTATAGCTTTTGATTGAAAATTTTTAGAGAAAACTATCTTTATTAAGTATGAGGAAGAATCAGAAAGTATCCACAATGTATTTTTATAATTTTTGTTTTGTTGGCTGTGCTACTAATTGCATCCACAACTTTAAGTGTGGACTCTCTTAGTCATTTTGGTGTGGTTTCGACCTTGAATGGTCAGTTATCGTGTTATTGTAGTGGTGTTAACATGGCTGTTTCACTTTCCATATGCACCAAAGAAGAGCAGCATGCAGTGATTGATTTTTGTGGACTGAAGGTGTACCAGGGGCAGAAATCCATTGAAGACTTTCAGCACAGTATGGGAACAGTGCTATGCCGCAGCGGAGTGTGTACGATTGGATTAACATGTTCAAAAATGGTCGCACAAGTGTCACTGATAAAGAACGATAAGCTTTAGTGAATAAAGAATGAAAACGGGATTTAGAAGCACATAACATGAAAGATAATCATAAGGTTGTTATGTAAGCTTTAGAAAATTCTGACAGGCAAATGATTATTAGGGACAACTGGGAGATAATGAGAGCATGCATATGAGAGAGCAGGAATAAAACAACAGGAAAAGTAACCTTAATGAAAATGAGGAATCCTGGGTTGCAAAGGAGATGCTTAAAAATATAGCAGAGATTAAAAATGAATATGAAAGGAATATTTTGAGAATTTAACAATAAGATTAGGAGCAAAACCTCAAAAGTGAGACAGATGTGGTGGAAGGGACAATGTGAAGACAAGAAGAAGTTACAGAGACAAAGGGAAACAGACTTATTGTATGGGCAAGTGAAGAAGTTAAAAGAAAACAAGAAGGGCAAGACATTGGTTACAATTAAAGATACCAATGGAGAATGTGCAAAAAAGATGGAAAGAGAATATTGAAGAGTTACATGCAAAAGATTTCAAGCATGAATTTATTGAGATCGACAGAGAGAGGAAGACATATACAGGTATAACCCACTTAACGAAGCCTCTGGGAATGAAGCTCCTTTATAACCAAGACAGAAATTCCACAGTGAAAATTCAAAAAAGTCAGAAATGTTGCAAAGTATTATGTATAGGTATATTATGGCTCAAGTGGCCAATACAGGAATTGATACTGGCACTACTTACATTTTGAAGCATCGCTAATATAGTATCACATGTTTGCAACTTTGCAGCTACTAAATTAGAATGTTACTACAGTCTCAATCCTGATCTATTCTATAAATACATGAAGTACCATGAGAATGAGTTAGTTTGACTCTTTAACTTGAAGTAGTCAGTTCTGAGTGTGATAGTTTAAGAAACCTCTCATTTTCGTATTGAAGGGACATATATTCATTTAACATTTTTACTATTTTTTGATTGGGATCAAGTCAATTATTACCCAAGTATGTCCTCCAAATTTCCTTCAAGAGAAAGTGAGTTTAATAAGCAAAAAGTGCAGCATAAATCTATTTCTTTAGAAACAAAGATAAAACAAGTCCATCTTCAAAACAAGTACAAAGGCTTCTTCTCTCTGTTTTGCCCATCACCTACACTACCACCGTTGCAAAATAGAAGGAAATGAACCCCAGAAAAAACCTGCCATTTTGTTTTAATACTCATTGTAGCTTTTGAGATTTTAAAATGCTCATTGCATGTTTACCAGCAGCTTTGCCTGTTTCTTTTATTATATGCTGAAGTTTTGGTACTAAAACCCCCTTTTCTGAAGCCCTAGAACTATAGATGTGATGACTATAAAGCAATACTGAATATAACCAGGATGCATTTGTGTGCTCTGAAGAGGTCTTTGATTGAGTTTTACAGCTTAAGCTAATGGAAATGCTGAGTAAAATAGAAGATTGGAGAGATAGATATTTAATTAAAAATCATTATATCAACTAGATCATGCAGGCAAGGATAGCAGAAGGATAATCGGATTAAGCAATGTTAGGAAGAGGCATGAGACAGGGTTGACCACTCACTCTAGTAAAGTTTATTATTTTTGTTGAAGAAATGTTAGAAGAGATATGGGAAGATGTAGATACAGGGGTTAAATTATGAGGTAGTTTTGTCAATTGAGATTAACAGATGATAAAGCATTAGTGAGTTATTTGTAAAAGCACTTGCAGATGGATGGATGGATGGACAGAAAAACCAAACACATGAGCAATTTTTTAGAAAAAAGTGCCATAAAGGGGCATAAAAATAATTTGGCCTAGGGGAGATGAATTTCCAAATCTGCCGCTGGGTATGTCACACCAAAGTCAGGTGGGTATTAGTAATTAAATGTAAGTTTAAAAGAATTACACAGTTCATTATTTATCTGGTAGCTATAAGCAAACATAAGGGATTATTTATCAAACATCCTGTATATTTTATGCAATAAAACAAAACTATTAAAATTGTTAGTAAAAAAATCAATTGGTCCCCAATGATCGTCATACCAGGAAAAGCATGAGTAGCACTGACTCATTTTTTACTTTTCTTTTAACTTACACATAATTATTTTATCACATCAAAAATTTCAAGTAATATGTAAAATTACCTGACCAGCTTCATCAAGAAAGACATGGGTGAAATGCCCTTTTGGAAAACCAAGAGCATTAAACTGTCCAAGAGTCACACAAGTTCCAATAGAAATACGATGGCGACCAAGGGATGAAGAAGACATAGGAATTCTAAGTTTGGTGCCAGAATTGGAGGAGTTGTGAATGCTATTACTCTCATCAGTTTCAGTTCTTCCGACGATTCCAGTAGTACAGTACGGCATTAAACGAGAAGATATCTTGCCATCTTCCAAACAATGCAGTGCTATCAGGCGCACCAGTTCACCAGGACTGAGAGGAATCGAATCCAAAATACGTTCAGCAATGAGGTCAGCAGAACTATTTGAGGGTGTGGCAACCATTATCCTGAATAAAGAACACCATTATAGCTTTGAATGACTTTTACATAATGACAAATGAATTACATTATACAAAAAACTTACCTGCACTCTGGAACAAGATGCAACGTCTGCAAGATAGCCTCAACTAGAGTCACAGTCTTTCCAGTTCCAGGAGGGCCAAATATCACATATGGTAATGGTCTGGCGTCTCCTTTTAAAATATTTAATACTGCATTTTTCTGTTGCCTATTCAACCTTTGATTGAACCACTTGACAGTCCTCCTTTGATGATTAGGAATAAGTGTTTCGTGTGAATTATGATCCAAACCACAAGGGGATATGCCTGTTTCACCATTTTTGGCATCTGGTTGAAAGGTACCAAGACAGTTATCAGATATGCAATTTTCACTCTTACTATGCTCAACACCCAGTAAGAGAGAATTATGCAGTGATGGAGAATTAGCTCCAAACAGCCTCTCTACCACTGGGATTCTTTGAGTATGATTATTTGAAAGAAATTTTTCAGAAAAATTAGATATGGAATTAACAGACTTTTCTTTGCCTGTGGTAACCGATTCATTCTTCTTTTCTGCCACTTTCAAAGTTAACAAATTAGCTTTATCAGCACTTGAGCCTGAATTATGGTTGACCATACTACTTCTAAACACTGCACTGTCATTTTCTATTGACTTAGAATCAACCCCATTACATTTCTTTAAGGTCTTTTCATGATTTTGGGAATCCTGAAATTCAATATCCTTTCCTTCTTTGAGCCCATTTTCCATTATAGCAAACTTTTCAGAATCTCTTCTTTCTTTCTTTTTATCATACTTGTCTATTTTTTCATCACCAAACTCTGACAAATACAATTGTGGTTTCTTTTTCACAATTTTAACAGGAAATAGAAAAAGTTCTCCAAGATGAGTTATAGCTAAATCTACAGCCAAATGACAACGTCTCAAAGGAGTTCTACTAAAATGGAATGAAACATCCCACTTTAACTTAGGAGGCTCTAAAATCTCTGTAATGCCATCCTTCACTACAACTCCACACTCCAACTCTTTGATGGTTTGATGAAAGCTTGGACTGAATCTGAGCCAAACTTCAGATCTTGATATCTTATGCACGTACCCCTCATAATTTACTCCTACTGAAAAATTAATAAAACTTTATTATAACACAATTTTTATGAATAAATCAAATAATTCTCTTTGTAAAAATAAAACTCACTTTGTTGAAAGACTTTATCATTGGAAGATGAAAACAAAAGTACACGGTCTCCAATCAGGATTGAAGGTCTCTTTTCTGCTAAGCCAGGAACTTCTAAAGCTAAGTATTGCCCACCGGGCCCAGTTGTCCGCAAAGTGATGCCAAACAAATCTCTTTCCTGCATCCTCAGTGTTAATTCAATTTCCTCCAGATGCAAAAGGGCATGGAATCTTTGCCTAAACAGAATGAATTTTGCTTGAAAATATTAAAATATGCAGAATGCAGCTTGCCATTCCATGTTTTCATCTGAGTAAAAACTTATGGGCAAGATTAAGTTACACCACAAAACTACATACAGGCAGTCCTTGCATATCCGACACAATGTGTTCCTCAATTAAGCAACGGATAATGAAATCCTTTTTCCCATACAAACAATGTTAATAATGACAGCTATGTTCCCGACTAAGGACCAGAGACCCTATTTTCACCAAAATAAATCAATAATAAACATTAAAAATAGAAAAAAATACACCAAATAAAAATAATCAATTCCAGCATTCGACTGGCCACTGTCAGACCACTTGATTATATTTAATTTTATTTCTATAGTAAGAGGCTTTCTACTACGTTTCTTACTAGCAGAAACATCACGATCACTGCACTTTTTTTTGTCAGTCATGGTTAAGGGCTAGCACAACTTTTAAAATCCCAAAAATAGGGTCACAAATATTGCACTAATTAACATGGCATCGGAAAAGGAACTGACTCGTGAGCTATGCCGCACAGCCTTGCAGTGAACATATCAACTACTGTACTGGAACTCAAATATAGGAATTTACAAAGAAACTGAAAAAAGTAAAAAAAAAAAGTTTTTATGCCACTGAGACACATATTCAGTGACTTTCCTGCTGAGTGTCATTTCAACAATATCGTACCAATTCAACACAATATCTTGAAGTATTTACAGCAGAACATCAACTATCATATGTTGCTACGACGTTTAACTCTTTAGAACCGAATTGGTAAGATAAATGTATTCATTTTCAAAATATTTGCAGTGTTTCCCGAGTTGGGTCGGAACAGGCTCATGTATTTGTGTAAATTTAGCACTCGAGCTACAAAAGTTTCACCATCACTGACCATATGGATGGTTATAATAGTTGTTTTGCTTAGTCAGCTATTATAAGACGAGTATGAATTATTCTCTTTAAGTTTTAGAGAAAAATTCTCGTCTTATATTCAGGCCAATACTGTACATCATTGGCATGACATCATGTTGGAAAAATCGTTGGATAACTGGGTTTGGCGCCTTATAAGTGTGTCAATGGAATTAATTACAAAATGTCAGATACGAGAAACGTAGGAAAGTGAACTGTCGAATAACGAGGACTGCCTGTAGTTTGAAGCTAATATAATACTAATTATTTTTTTATAATTCCTGATTATTGGGTTTGATTACATCTTGTTTCATTTTCATCAATCACTATACTTCACAACTGAGAACTTGTTTCTTAAAATCACAAAGTGTAAACACTATTAAAGCAAATATCAATGCTAAGAATTGAATATAAAAATAAATGAAAACTTGTCGGTTATCCCGGACCACTTTCAATTCGTGGTAATTTAATATATTTTATATGTCAATATCGAGTTTCTGTAAACAGTGTAACAATTAACAGGGAGCCCAAATTAAAATAATTTAAACAATATTAAATTATTAAAGAAAGGTACTGTTGCTAGCCCATGACTGATTGGCCGGTCTCTACATTTACAAACCCAATCTCTGGACAATGTGGAGGGTTTCTTTGGTTCCAGGCGAGGCAAAGGGTGTGCCCTTCGCCTCGCCCAGAACCAAAGAAACCCTTCACGTTGTCCAGAGATTGGGTTTGTAAATGTAGAGACCGGCCAATCAGTCATGGGTTAGCAACAGAAATATGTCTATAAATTATTTTCAAAAAGTGGTCCGGGATAACCGACAAGTACCAAAAAGCTATAAAGATGTTTTAAATTCTCATTTGCACTTTTAAAAATTCAATGATGATTATGTTATTAAGCAGGAATTAAAAATAAATATTTTAAAAACACAATCAAGATAACATTTTCTATACCACAAACACACATTGAGAGTACAACAAAAAAAGATATAATTGTGCAGATGAATCAATACACAGTAAAATAACGCAATAATGACAGTTGATAACAGCCAAGAAAATATCTGCTATAATCGTTATAACACAACCCAAATATTGTAATTTTTAGATTTTATGTTTTCATAAAACAAATATAAAATAAAATCCATTCTCACCTCAACCCATTTTTAATATGATGCTTGCTTTTTCATTGTTAATAAAATGGAGCACATACTGAACTTCAATAGCTTGAAAAAAAACTTGGTGAGTTTTTTTATAAGTACTAATAGATAACCCTCAGTTCAACTACGGTAAAGTTTGAGAAATGGTAAAAAAATCTTTTATGGCGATATTTGCTAATTATGAAAAATAACATCAAACTCGTAGATGTGTTTATGGACAGAAAATAATTGTACCACCACTTGCCATTACTCTTCCAACACTCTCACGACAATGTAGTATCTGCTCATGCAGCTAACAATAATCACCCATCTCCCCTTCTTGCCAGGAGTAGAGAACATAATTGCCAATAATCAGGTTGCTTTGGTGACAAAATTTGTTTAAAAAATCCTGTAATTTTATTGTTAGAAGCACAATTTTGGACAAGTGGAGTCTATAAACTTTTGTGAGAAGGAGACTAGTGGTGTTTATGTTGGACAGACTGGGAGGAAATTCAACACTAGAAACAAAGAACATTTGAAGGCCTTCAACAATAATGTAACCTCCAACTACCATTTTGACAATCATTTATTACTTTGTAAACATAGTACACAGTAAATTTAAAAGGAAAAATAAATATTGATTTTAGTCAGCGAGTTTTAAGAGAAATAAACATTGAAAACTAACAAGTCTACGTACGATTTATAATGGACAGAGCTCACCTGCATACATCATCTACCTCTTTCCCTTCATATTAATTTCCACTGTGTGAAGATTTCTAGCCAAGTTTTAAAAATTGTGAGTTTTGATAGTAAATTTACTGCATCACGCTTGCATCTACGTTTATACTTGCAGAAGACAAAGAATTCTATGAAGTTTACGCATATCTATATGACCAAGCAAACGTTTAGGGTTTAAATGTGCAGTTTATACCACCGTAGGTGCATCTTCAAGATCACAATGGACATTTTGATGATGCAATATTTTTATAATATTAAAGCTACACCTTTTCAATGAGTTTTAAGTTTATTATTGTTACTCAAAATAAGTATTTCTGTCAGTAAAAATTTATTATCAGTTTATACCGATACTTTTGCTGGAATTAATTGGTATCTTTGTTTGCTGAATTCATTGTGAGCCATTCCTTTAACCCGGGAAAGAATGCACCTACAATAAATTTTCCGCTGCCGTAGATGTCAACTTATTCCAGCATGAATTTATTTTTTCCCTTAGAACTGGTGCAAAAAATAGGGATGCCTGTGGTACACGAGGGCATGGGTTACACGAGTAAATACAGTATTTTCTACAATATCTCTTCACTATCACATAGTGAGGAGCTTATGTAGCAGCCAGAATATTCGACAAATGTTCATTTTATGTCACATTCACATCATTAAAAGCCCATACTGTGTAATTATGCGATTGTATGTATTTAGTGAAATCGTACATTGTGATCCATGTTAACAGTAATATAACTCCAACTACGTCCCTCCAAATCTGTGATCAGGAGCCACTGCGTCAAGTGACCATCATCTACAATTCCTCTTGCTGCTAAGAGTAAAAATATTAATTTAGAAGTAAAGCTGACAGTGCTAATACATCTTGAAAAAGGTGATTGCATTATTGATATTGCTAACTCAATGTGGTTAGCTGAATATGCTGTATATACTATTATAAAATACAAATACAAAATAAAGAAGTATGGTCACAGTGTTATGCTATTATCTGCGACAAAATTTCTGCATATGCATATTTATTGACGAAAAATGTTTGTTTGTTTATTGTTTGGATTGAAGATCAAATACAATGAGAAATTGTGTTGAGCACATTGATAATTCAAGAGAAAGCCAGAAAGGTATAAACAAGTGAAAAAAGAATTGCAGAGCATATTTTCTTGTTTTTAGGATTATGACCTCATCATAAGATTTAACCCTTGGTTGAGATCGGAGGTCTCATAGTCTATAAATTTCCTTAAAAAGCCTTTTATCGATGCCATGCGATAATATGTTTCCCATTTAAAAGTATTGGACTCATTGTTATGGCAGTTTTATTTCCCATTGTTAAACCTCGCATGAATTTTTCGAACGGCAGTACCCGCACGGGGTGGTGTTCCTGACACCCCCCACCTATTTTCGTTAAAAAAGAAATTTATCGCCAGTATTTGATAAATTTTTATTAGGTATGTTTTTTTACTGTTTGTGATTATTTATAAGTTAACTTTAGCAAAATACAAGATGATTTAGAATTATAAATATATATCTGTAAGAAAAAGAGTCTGAGAATATACTTATGAAACTTTTCAGATGTCAATAGGTGAAGTTACAGTTGCTAGATGTTCAGAATATACCATATATATCTGAATATGAGGTTTTGTTCCAATTTTTATGACCGAAAAATCGCTAGTTGTCTTATAATCGTGCGGTGCATAATAGTTTGACTGACAGAGGAACCGAATGCAGAGTATAATCGAAATATTCGATTCTTAAGATCAATCGAAACAATCGATTATTAAAAGTAGTAGTAGAAATTGAATCGATTCAAATGTATTCGAATACAAATACTCTTTTGAATTTTATCATATATATTATGCGCGTAGTGAAGCTGCGTGCGTCTGTGAGTATGAAGTCACGCATAATTATATCGGCGTATTTCTCGAGAACCGTTCATCGTAAAAGATATGCGGTAAACAGCGTTTTGTTTATACTGGCTATGGAAAAATATTTTCGTTTGCTAAAGTGTCCCGGGTTCGAATCCAGGAGACAATTATATTTTTCCATAAGCTTACACGGGGTTTTCGATTTTTCAGAGTGCAAGGTTTTTTTCCTTCATTCATTAAAATATGTAAATATGGACCGATTTTCTTCTTATTTGCTTTATTCGATGGCTAAAGCTCTATACTATCTTATTCTTACGATGTTTACACATTATACGGTCGAATTTTTCAGAAATACGCATTCTTTTTCGAAATTTTGCAATTTTTCATACTCATTCCGGGTATTACCAAGGAGACTCGCATTGTTGCCTCCGATTCATTTAAGGCCAATTAAACCTTCAAATAGACGAAAGAAAAGCGTTATTGTTATCTTCTCTTCACTGATAATCTAAATAAATGCTTGCATTGACGTCACCTTTATAGTAGGTCCTGTAAGAAGTTAAAATCAGTCATTGATAGACACTTGAAGGAAAGCAAATGTATATGCCAACTAACACTACAAAATTGCTTATTTCAATTAGTTCAATGTTTATTAGTCAATGGTATAATAAACCTCTGTCATTGTGTGAATAATAAATTTTTTCCTTTTATTAGGAGTTCAAAATGGGAGGTCGTCTTACAATCAGAGTCGTCTTATATTCGGGTATATACGGTATTCATAATAATGTCAGTGCTGTAAATAAAACCAGGAATTCCCCAAAAGACTTGCACAAATGAGAAATCGCATTTTCCTCAACATGCCTCAGCAAACTTTACTTGCATGCTTTAGAATGCGCTAGATGCTTTTGACTCCTCAAAGATATTTTTGATTCTATTTATTTTCATTCATTTTTTATTTATTTCTCATTATAATAACTGTTCATTCTATTTTCTGATAACATATATTTGTAAAGATAATTTTTTTGAAAAAAAGAAATACATATACCGTATTTGCACGAATCTAAGATGAACCTGATTCTAAGACGACCCCCCTTTTTTTAGAACTCCTCAAGGGAAAATAAATTAATTCTGAATAGCAATCAATGATAGTAAGTAAAAAATATAATACTTAAAAATTCATTATACCGTATTTGCTCGTGTAAGCTGCGCCCCCGTGTATCTCGCGCACCCCGGTTTTTGGGCCGGCTATAGGGGAAAAAATTTGAGCCGAAAAAGGGTTTTTTAAATCACCAATTCCTATTTCGCAAAAATGCTATGCTCAAGTTAAGCATCTTCACACTCCTACGTGATGAATTTATTGGGTGATCTCTTTATATCGGTACTAGCAGAAATCTCCTCGGTAGTCCTCTTTTGTTAAACACTTAACTGTTTTTGTCGTCATATTGGTCACGTTCGGCAGAAATCGCTCCGGGAGCGAACACCGATCATTCTGCTGTACGTAATTTTCCAGCCATATGGTCACCGATCGCTACCGTAGCGGTCGTCATTTTTTTGGCAAACTAAAATTATGATCGGTGATCATTTAATTATCACCACGGCGGCCATGACTTTCATAGATGTATCAGAGAATAAAGGAAGCATGCCATATCTGAACATGGTAGGCGTCGTCTGATGTGAGCACAAAACCCCCACCAACCCAAACTGGTCGCTCGTGACAATTGCAGCAGAAGACTTCGTCGAGTTTGGGGAGCACCCGTTAATAAACTTAAAACTCATTTAAAATTTTTATACAATGAATGAAAATGACTAAATACACCGAAATTTGGAAAAAGAATAATAGATGCGGCATGGGTGCTAGCTTAACGTATATTTGTTTACTGACACGACATTTTAGGAAAAAAGGTGTGCGGCAAATAAAAGAATTCGTGTAAGACGCGCACCCCCTTTTTTTTCACTGGCGTTTTGGGAAAAAAGGTGCGCAGAAAACTGGGACGCATTCGTATCGTTGCTTCAAAACCAATACGCTGACACTTTTGCAATTTATACCGGTGACGGGAAGACAGCTGACACTGCACCCTCACGCGCTGGCCCCGGGGCATTGGTACAATGCCCCGGTGAATGAATCATTGGTGGAACTAAGTAAATACGTCGCAACAGGATTGGATGCTCCATTTTAAATCCGAATTAGGTAAATTGTAACCAGTCATACAATAATATCGTGAGTTTAGACAACGTTAATGAAACTTTCGCTTCGCATGGCATTTCACTATGTACACATTGGTGAACGCAGATATCTAGATTATGCAATGCCATTGAAGTCAAATAATTTTGCTTACGATTGTAAGAAGACCCCCTTATTTTCGGAAGTCCCGGAAGGGAAAAAAACATCGTCTTAGATTCGTGCAAATACGGTATGTACTATAAATGGAAATCGCAACAAAAATTTTTTATTCGAATGGCAATAAAAAATTACGAAAAATCCTAGATTCACCAAATTTGTAGCATGTCTATCCCTTATGTGGACCACCCTATCATGGAAATTTGGGCTCTCCAAGTTGCAGGAGTCCAGAGATATTGGCCAAACAGATGGACAGGCAGATAAACTGAATACAATATCAGCAATTTTTAGATGCATTTTGTTTCCAATGTAAGTGGCTATTAGCTTTTGTCCATCAGTACCTATGCATGTTTGTTCTCAGCTTCTACTGAATGGATTTTCATCAAGCTTGGTATTTAGGACTTATGGCCAAGGACAATAATAAAATGGTATAAACACTTCATATAACACAATTTAATGGGAAAAAAAACGAAGTTTCCCTCATATCTGGTGAAATATTAGTTGCACTCAAAGTCTTCAAATAAAATGTATAGAACACTAGTCAAATGGAATATTTCCTTTTCTATACATTTTTATCATAGGAGTAGCTGTTTTAAAGAAAATCAAACAAGAATGTCGTAATTCACTTTGAACTTGGAAAAACCCATGTATGGATTCATAAGTGCTGCTAGCGTAAACAACCTTTGCAGTAAGGGAAGTCATAAGATCTGCAATAATTACTAAAAAATACATTTATTATCATTACATGTGCAAGCAGCATTTTGTAAGTGGAAGGAATTGGATTATCTATGACGAATAAAAGAACGTAACTGTAAATATTGTAGCTACTTAACTGAAGTGAGGTATGTTTAAAATAATTTTCCTTTGTTAGATTGATTACAACTGAATAGAAAACAAATCAGAAATATAAATATATCATTTTCCTGGCATAATTTCTGATATATCATTTTGCAGTATTTTGTCCTCACACTAAAATTATGTAAATAAGTACATTAATGTACCAACTTAAGGTAGGGAAGAAATTTTTAGTAGACAGAGAGACATAATCGGGACATTGGTGCTTTACTGTTTTATGGTGTACGTTTGTTCAAAGTACATTGTTTACTTTCAAATATTCCATTGCAGGAAACTCCTCTATGTACGATTTCCTAACTTGTTTTTTTTTTACAAAAAAGGAGGTATTCCTTCACCAACCAGTTACTTTAAAGCAAGTAATGGCTGGTTTGCACACTTCAAGAAAAAAGGTAATTTACACAGCCTGAAATTGACTGGCAAGGGAACAAGAGCTGATTTTGAGGCAGCAAAAGAGTATCCTGAAACTTTAGAGGTGGTTCCCAACCTTTTTGATATGGCAACCCATGAATCCAAGTTTTCTTGGTATAGCGACCCATCAATTTATTGTCACCTGAATTTTGGATCTTCGGTCTTCATCAGTCATCTGTTTCGTGCATTTTAATAGCAGTTTTCATCTTTTATAATAATTACCAGAGGCATCCAAACAAAAATTTTATTTAAAAATCCTACTAATATGGAATTTGTTGAAAAAATATGTATAGTGAGGGGGTTGGTGACCCACTTGCATGGGCTTTGTGACCCACCTGTAGGTTGCGACCCATAGGTTGGGAAACGCTGCTTTCGAGGCTATTATCAAAGGAGGAGGGTATTTACCATTTCAGATCTCTGATGTAGATGAGACTGCTGCTCATCAGAATAAATGCTCAAAAGAACTTTCATTTCTTGTGAAGAAAGCCAGGGTTTAACATGGCAAAAGATAGGTTTAAGCTTGTTTAAGGGGCAAAGGCTGAGGGAAATTTTAAATTGAAGCCCATGTAATAATTCAAGGGCTCTAAATGGATACGAACAAGTATATATAAAAAACAACTTTTTTAATGAAAAACTTTTAGGAAGTATATAGAGTAAAGATGAAACACCAACCCAACCCAATGGTTTGATTCAATGATTTTACTCTCAATTAAAAATTTTACTGTCTTTTCTTCGTCTCCAAACATTCACATAAATTCTTCAGGAGTCGGTATCATTTTTAAGGGTTGATAGTAAGATGTAGTTCGGTATGTGGCCATTGCCATTTGTGATGCCACAGTCAAGAGATGCCATTTCCGTCAAGCCAACAAAGAAATCCATATTTTACTCTACCTTGCGCTTATATGATCTGTAAGGTATCGATTAATAAATTTAATCGGATAGAGGACAACATTTGCAACAAAAGAGTCCATGAGATAAAAATTCGATCCAATTGGGGGAATTAAATGTCCCGGGAATTGAACTTGGGTCGTTATTTTGCAAGGTGATTACACATAAGTCTTTGTGTGGGGCACTCTTTAAAATTGAAAGAATGGCTAAAATACATGCAGCCATTCTAGAGTTATCCTATATATTATGCACGTAATGAAGCTACATCCGTGTATATGAAGCCTTGCATAATTATATCAGCGTATTTCTCGAGAACCGTTCATCGTAAAGATATGTGGTAAACGGCATTTTGTTTCTACTGGCTATGAGGTCCCTGGAAAAATATTTTCATTTGCTAAAGTGTCCCGGGTTCAAATCCAGAAGACAATTATATTTTTATAGTTTACACGGGATTTTTGATTTTTCAGAGTGCAAGGGTTTTTTCCTTCATTCATTAAAATATGTAAATATGGATCGATTTTCTTCTTTTTTGCTTTATTTGACGGCTAAAGTTCTATACTATCTTATTCTTGTGATGTTTACACGTCGAATTTTTCAGAAATACGCATTCTTTTTTGAAATTTTGCAATTTTTCGTACTCATTCCTAGAGGCGTAGCCAAAGGGGGGGGGGGGGGGTTTTATGGGGTTCAAACCCCTCCCCACATGAGAAAATCAAAAAATTATTTATTATTATTTTTTGCCTGTTTTTATTACAGCTATGACATCCAGTGAAAAAATCGGTACAACATACATTGTACAAACTTTCTCATATATGGGTACTAATGCGTCGTTTAGTTATCTTTAGAAAATAAAAATCGTATGAGCCTGTTTTTAGAAAATCCAATTTTTGTTAAAGTTGCCAAGAATAAACTAGCCTTATATTCATTCGTTGGGAAAAATGAAATACGTAGTATTATTGTAAATGTATACTCAAGTAACTGTACGAAATCTGATCAAAATCGTTAGAGCCGTTTTTGAGAAAATCGAATTGCTGTTAAAGTGGCCTAGAATAAACTAGCCTTATATTCATTTTTTGAGAAATATGAACTATACAGTATTATTGAGGATGTAAACTTAAATAACTGTACGAAATTTGATCAAAATCGTTAGAGCCGTTTCTGAGAAAATCGAATTATTGTTAAAGTTGCCTAGAATAAACTAGCCTTATATTCATTTTTTGAGAAATATGAACTATACAGTATTATTGAAGACGTAAACTCAAGTGACTGTGCGAAATTTGATCAAAATCGTTAGAGCCGTTTTCGAGAAAATCGGATTGTTGTTAAAAATGCGTAGAATAAACTACTCTTAATTATTGATCAATGTCAACCATTTCTATGTATACTCTGCTCAGTATGATAAAATGCCTAAGTACAAGATTTCATTCATTTTCGTTGGATCGTCTAGGCTCCAGCGCCAGTAACAGACAGACAGACAGACAGACGGCATTGCGAAAACCACTTTTTCGGATTCAGCGACACCTAAAACGCGTATTTCCGTAAAAACCTCGAGGTCGAATTTTTTCGCGAAAACAATACTTTCTCGATACTTCGTATGAGAAAGTAAAAATTGAACTTATTAGTAAAAATAATTAACGAAATAATAACAACGAATGCCGTGTAAATATGAGACAAAAACAGCAAGCTGATCATCTATACTTCAAAGTGAAACAAGTGCCGCACTTGAAGTGTGTAGAACCTTAGGTGTGAAATTATTATGGAACGCTGATTGTTGCTTTATTTTTGCTATTTATGGATTATTTTTGTCTACTGTACATATTTTTAAAGGTAAAAATGGGAGCAGGGCCGGCGCCAGGGGTGAGGTGACCGCCTCAGGCGACGTTTAGCTTGGGGCGGCATTTTCAGACGCATATTGAGACAAAAATCAACCACCATTGCGGATATGCGAAAAAGAAAATGGTGCCCATACATTGTCATTCACCGCTTCAACATCAACTAAGCGTACATGATTTTGCACTCAGAGCATTAAAAAAAATAATTTGAATTTTTTAAATATCTCTCCATGACTTTTAGAGCTAGCCCTTGGACTCGGGATGTTTAGGTTAGAGTTTCTTTTCCCTTCAGTGTATCTTTGGCTGGAATCTGTTTCATGTTCCGCTTAAATAAATTCTTAGCATCTAGCATGCCTTTCTTCACTTGCTGCATCTTAGTTCCCAGTCAGAATGAAGAGATTACTGGACTCGGTCATGTTAGAAGATAACTCTCCAAAAAGTACGAGTCTGCAGGTATCGTCTAACGTAGGGCAGCCTGTCCGAGTGTAGTTTTACGGTTACACTCAATTTCTGCAGAGGGGTCCTAAGTGAATCCTTACCACTGTTTTTTTCACAATAGCAAAAAGAGTGGTAGAAGATGACATTGAAATCTGGGTTGATATTGACAATGATGCACCTGTTGTACTTCAGCTGATGTGAAACAGTGGACTTGGTTTTTAAACCTGAGCATGAAAAAGATGAAGAAAATGAAAGTGATGATGATCAAGAGATAGTTAAGGACAAACCTTCAATAGATCGCTGTATACAGTTGGTCACAGATACAATATGTTTTAGAACAACGCTCTTGCATTGATTTTCAAGAGATTACGTGTTTGTATCGAATACAAGATAAACTTATGAAGGAAAAATCAAAATGCATGAAGCAAGCTAGTTTGCCTGATGGGTTTAAAAAAATTTCTAAGAATAATGTGTAATGAAAATAATGTTGTAAATGCGTATTAGATATATGCTTTATTTCACGATCGTTATTTACTTTTTAATGGTTCTTATATAATTCCTCGTTTTTGTGCATGTATAAGCAATAGTTTTTATTGATAATGGGTTCCCTTTTAATTGTTATTCATCATTTGAATTATATAATCAGTTACCAAAAATGTACATTACTTAAGGATTTTTTTATAAATTTTCAAAAACCCGGCAAATGCTAAGCCCCAAGGTTGCTGAGTTTATGAGGTTCTACTGTATGTGTGTGTATATATATACACACACAGGGCCGTGCCAATGGGTGAGGCGATGAGGCAACTGCCTCAGTCGCCTCTCGCAGAGGGGCGCCAAAATTTGACAAAATGAAAAACTATCAAAATAAATTCATAAGGCCAGCGAGGCCATGGGGCGCCATATTACTATATATCGCCTCAGGCAGCAAAATGTCTGGGCACGGCCCTGTGTATGTGTGTGTGTATATATATATATATATGTATGTGTGTGTGTGTGTATATATATATATATGTATATATATATATATCGCAGTAAGTTAAAATAAAAGTTGATAAAAAGCATTAAACAAGGACGGATGTGCAACGAGAAAGACTTTCCAAGATTGGTTTCACTCTTATTTCTGCCGTGCTGTAAAAATATTGCAAAAATAACATCAAGCCATTTAGTGAAGAACTAGTGAATTTTAACCATTACCTCATGCTTTTGACATATTTGGTTTTATTCCTTGCATTTAATCTGAATCCTTGAAATGGTGATGAAAAATTTGGAAAAAAGTGTGGCTTGTATGCAATTAAATATGGTATAATCATATCCCTCAAGGCATTTGCCAGAGAAGATGAGATTTACAGCTTGATGAAAGTTATATTATTTTCAATAAAATGTTTAACCAACATATTTGCTCTCCTTACCTGTAATTTTTGGAAGAAAGGATCATCCCATTCTCCCCAACTGTGTTCAATGCAGGGACAGCTTCTTTAACATCCATTAACACCCTGGTAAGAGATCTTTTGTTTTCTTGGTGAGAATCTCCCGACTCAACCGCAGCATCCCACAATCGATCTGGAACTTCAAACATCGGAAGCTTCATTGGCACAAATGCAGGGGGTTTATGAGGCTTTATACCTGGCACCGTAATAGCTTCGAATTTACGAGGGTTCTGATATCTACACCATCTTGATGAATTACATGTTTCCTGAAAACGAATTTTGTAAAAAAAATTTGGAATATGAGAAATATTAGAAGAAAATATGAGTTCCAGTTTTAAAATAAAAACATAAACAAATCATAAAAATAAATTAGGACCCAATTGGGCCTATTTTTTTCTGTTGAAAAGTAAAAAATAAAATCCCATGAAACAATTAGATTGTTTTCATGACATTGGATAAAATTATCAAGCTTTTTATTTTCATGTGATTATACTGCCACATATTCAGTCACTAGGAGCCTTGTTTGTTTTACAATGTGCGATAAAACGTAAAGGTGAGAGAGAGGCTTCAGGGCTAATTTAGCATTGTATTGCACATTATCATTTTTTATAAATGTACATTTTACATAAAAATGTACTTTCTTGGATAACTGGTAAGTTTAGAATGCAATAAATTTTGTCAAAATTTTTTATGTTTGTACCCCTGCAAGGTTTCAAAGCTCAAACTTTTCAAGAATAAGTGGCATCAACTTGGAATGTACATTCAAATTTTCAGCTTTCCATCTTTTACACCTGCGAAGATATCCAAACTTGTATATTTTTCAAAACTCAAATCTAACGAAAAACAAGCGAGGAAAGAATTGCAGAGCAAATAACATAAGGTGCTTTTTTTTAAAGAATATGTACTAAAATATAAAAGCATTCCCCTGCAGACCAACCTATCTGGAAAATTTTACATCTTTAATAATATTCAATACATTAATTATTATGTAAATACATTTTCATATCTATGTAATTTCACCTTTGATTCAAAAAATTAATTAACTAATCTCACAGCAATGTATTTTACCATTAAAATGTTAAGCAGCATATCACGTAAACATTTCTTCAAAAACAATTGGCATTAAACAACAACGACAAAATATTTCATAGAATAAAATTTTAGAAGTGTAATTTCACTTACCAGGAGAATGGGGAAGAGGGCCAATAAACACTCTCTACTGTTTAATGGTCACCCCTCCCCTTCCTTTCACTTTCACACAAACAAGCCACCACTTAAATACCCTTAACCACACGTCACACCTTCATTCTACATCAACTGCTGAAGATGAGAGCTTAGCTCTCGAAATGCGCATATAGTGTTCCTTGATTATTTAGAGATTCTCGTTTTCTTTTTTTTTCTTCTTGAGTGCGTGTGTGTGATTGTTCATCTGACAAGTTTGATCCTGTATGAGTGAGTGAGTTTAGTGTTTCTTGTTTGTTTCTTGAGCGTGTGTGTGAGTGATTGTTCGTCTGACAGTTTTGTTTCTTGTATGAGTGATTGATTGTACCTACTACTAAAAGAAAAGTAGTGCCCTGCATTTCATCATTTCGGTGAGTGGCAGAAGTTGCAGCGTTGACATCAGGTCACTGGTGAGGTGCCTTTCCTGTAAACCTGTAAGTTTAATGTTTCTTTTTTGTTTCTTCATTTGTTTTCCTTTTAATTTTCTTTGTTGTTATTGTCCCTAAATATTCAAATTTTTACGGTTAAGGAGTTCTTATTTTGAAATGTCTAAATCTAGCAACAAAATAGCTAAATTCTCATCACTGGGTCTGACTTGCTAAAAGAATTCTTTGTTGATGAACTTAAATTACAATGTAACCTGACATCTGACACCGCCTGCACTGCATCATTCATCATAGCGGTTCATAGTGGTTGGTTCCTAACATAACGTAAGACGTTTGTGGTTATTTATCGTATTTGTGATAGTGAACATGGCAAAAAGACCATCAGATACCCTTATGGGTAATGTGACATTTTTCCCTGCCCTCTGGACTTTGTCCATAATCCCGAGGGACTTAGTCCACAATACCGAGGTATGTCGATCAACAAAGCCCGCCGAGAGAAACCAAGCCCAAACTAATCGCCCCTCCGCTGGATGCCGCTCCGCTGAGATGCCGTGGACTTTTCTGGGTGTCTAAATATATACCCAAAAAGAGGTGTCCTCCCTCCAGTCCCCTTCCAGCTCAATGAACTTTAAGACTGGAACCACAAATCCAAATACTCCCCTTCAAATGTTCGCCAATCACGACTCACCACTTCAAAATTCCAGAGTCACCTGTGAACCCCTCCCCTCTTCCCCTGGAACTCTGTTCGAGGCAGTGAGCGGGCTATGGCTTTCTCTGACTCTCTTCCTAACCGCAGCAGGAGAACAACCCCTCACTGCATGAGATAGGCTAACCTCACCTGAACTTCCCAGTGAAGTCAAAAGTGCCGAACCACACAGTGAATTAAATTGTGAGAATTGTTATTCTGTTAGTTTATTTTGGTATGGTTAATAAATTGTTCTCTATTAACCAAGGCTATTTGTGTAAATTGTAATCTATGTCGCATAACCAATTGTTATTGCTTCAGTAACAGTATGAAAACAAAAAGGAAGCACAATTCATGATCATTTGCTAAGAAAGTTGAGTAATTGCAAAAACTTGATTGTGGTGTGTCTGTGAAGCAATTAAGCGAGGACTATGGTGTGGGTATCACCACGGTGTATTCATACCATGTATCGTGAATTGTGTACTGACAATAGCAGTTATTCTAAAACTCTTTCATCCCGTGAGCCATTCTGTAAAAATTCACTATGGAGATCTAATAAGGCAGAAATTAACGGCTCTACGGTAATTGTTCGTTTGTATTTTTTATTTTAATATAGAGTATTATAATAAAACATATTTAACAAATGTTCATTTGTATTCAAGCTGGTAAAAGGTAGTGTGAGTGGTGTAGTGCTCATACAATAATGTACAGGATACACTTACGCAAGAAAACTATGCATACTAACTTAATGTGTAATATCCAAAAACCAAAATTTTCCCAATTCCAAAATACAGGCGACTCCTGAGATTCGAATGTTTGAGATTCAACCAACTCGAGAATTCGACCGGTCAAACCGACCCAGCTGATCAATCGGTTGAATTAGAAACTAATTTACACGATGTAATTTTCGGCCCGCCCAACAACGAGAGATTTAGTTTGTCTAGACATCGTTATTTCTGCTCTAATTGTTTGAATTTGTGCTGATTCAACATTCGACTGTTCGAGATTTGACCATGTTTTCAGGAACGCATCCCTGTCAAATCTCAGGAGTCGCCTGTATTGTCTTTCCTGAGGATTTCGGACAAAGGGTGCTCGACCTGTACAATCACTTCTGGCACTTTAATTAGAACCATTATTGTTCAACAAATCAACTCTAATATCAGTGTCTGATTCTTCCAATAACTGACAAATATTGTCATCAGAAATCATTCTCTTGCTAAAACGTTCGCCACTAGTAGACGCCATCTTTGATTTGTGAAGCGGAAGCATGCGATTGGTAAAAAAATATTTTAACAGTACAGAACAAGCATTTGATATGTATGCACTATCTATACAATATATTAATGAACTACGTAGTAGTTGTAGCAATCCGGGTACGCTACGGTAGCGCTTGGCAAAGAAATAGCAGCGCACCAGGCGCACCACATAAGGGAAAACTCCAATGGCACACTAGGTGCACCTAAGGTCTGGAAAGAATTATGGAAATTGATGATAAAAATGATTATGAATAATCTATAGAAACAACCAACAACAGTCATAAAACCTAACATACTTAATCTAATAAATAAAAGATGTCTGTCTGTGGCAGTCGTAACTCATCAGAGAATAAAGTTAGGAGCTTGAAATTTTGAGAACAGCTTCAGGTCGATCATGGGTGTTGCAGTGCCGAATATAATTCGAATCGGCCCACGGGGTCGTGACACCGGAGGTCACGGATCGGTTGGTCAAAATTTCAGTTTCTTGAAGATATCTCAGCAACTATTGGACCGATTTTGATGAATCCTACACCAATATCAATGTTTCGATGATATACATTTTCTAGCTGAAAATGGACAAAATCAGTCCACTGGGTCGAAAGTCTTAATGTAATGGCCGGTTCAAATTTTGGTTTTTTGAGTATATCTCAGCAACGAATTGAAATAGGTTTAAAAATATAAATTTTTCATCACTTATTTCTGTAAAACATAATTTTCGCATTTATGCCATTATTGAAATATAGAAATTTACTAACGTTCCATATCTTACATAAAAATTGTTGTTGAATTGTTGTTTATTTCACTGAAATATTTGTTGTTTTTAATTGAATTATCTTCTAATCTAGCATATAAAGGAGAATGTTTGTAAGTTTGTTCGCTCTGAATGCTTTTAATACGAGATAGGGAGGGAGAGAGATGGATGGTAACGGAGGGGGGAGATGGAGAGAGGGAATTAGAGGGAAGGGATGGAGAGAAGAAGGGGGAGGGTGGGAGATGGAGGAGGGTGGGAGATGGAAGGGGAGGGAGGGAGAGATGGAAGGGGAGGGAGGGAGAGATGGAGGGGGAGGGAGGGAGAGATGGAGGGGGAGGGAGGGGGAGAAGAGGGTGGAAGGGAGGGGGAGGGAGTTTATACGTTATTTTCCTAAGATTTTCTTCTTTCATTCATCTAAATAAGAAAATGCAGAGCAGTTTTCTTCATTTTTGCTTTATTCGATGGGTATAACTGTGTACTGTCTTATTCTTGTCATTCTTACATGTTACACGGTCGAAGTTTTAGATTCACTAAACCCGTTGAAATTCAACGGGCACTCCTGCTAGTAGGTACGTAATAAAAACTATACAAAATTCACTAAGATGCTGACTTCTTTTGGTGAAACTCCATAATAGAGATATGGGTGTAATTTGAACAAAGTAAAGAAGTAAAAAAAATCCTGTATAAATAAGGGCCCAGCACAGTTCCACAACATACTGTATTTAATCGATTGTAAGCTGACAAGGACATGCAAGGAAAATTCCATTTTGGGTGTACAGATGTCCTGGTTTTCTGGGTTCTGTCAAGAAAAAAATACCGAAAAGTAAGAATGCCCCGGTTTTTTCAATTTGTAATCAAATAAAAAACGTATCAACTAAAATAACAATTTTTACTAAAATGTAAGTTGTCCTGGTTAAGTTCCAGATTTTTAATCTTGCAAACAAAAATATCCCGTTTTCTCTCTTTGTCTTCTCTGTCTCACATTCGACTCATCAATTCCATAGCGTCATTGTGCAGCAAGATTTGATGTTTCTTCCACGGATACTATCACTTTCCTCTTAAAGTCTGCAGAATAATGCATCTGTCCCATTATAAGACTATTTAAAAAAAACTGAAAAATTTGCTAAACTAAATGACAAAAATTTACGCTTGCAAAGGCACGAAGAAATGATGGTTAGCTCGAGGAATCCTAGGATTACGTGCACGCGCTTGGGGAATCCCAAAATTATGCATGTACCAGATATGGCTCTGATTTTAAGGCCTGATTCTAAGACGAGTGGCAATTTTTAAGGTAAAAAAGTAATAAAAACAGATGGGCTTACAATCAATTACATACTGTATGTGCAATGCTGGTTGCTTAAATTCTAACAAAACTTACTGTACATAATGAAAGTTGCAGACAGCAAGGGTCTACTGTAATTAAATATTCTCATTAAAAATAGTACCTGACATTGAATCAATTACCAACCTTGGAAGAGGAGCATGTGGCTGACAATGCCAGAAATGTGGGTTCAAATCTAACGAAGGGCATGTTTACAGGTGATCATCTTTGTTATCATTACTACACTTATTGTAAAATTCCAGCACTAGCTATTTATGAACTACCGTATTTACTCGTGTAATCCGCGCACCTTTTTTCCCAAAATGCCTGTGAAAAAAGGGGGTGCGCGTCATACGTGAGGATTCATTTATTTGTGTATCTCACACACCTTTTTTCCAAAATGTCGTGTTGGTAAACAAATATATCTTAAGCCAGCAACCATGCCGCATCTATCATTGTACAGGCGACTCCTGAGTTTCGTTGGGGATGCGTTCCTGAAAACGTGTTCGAATCTCGAATAGTCGAATGTCGAATGCCGTTATTCCATATACTTGCATGTTATAATCGGGGGATACGTTCCCGCATCTCGGGAAAATGTCTCCCCTCACGTTCTATAAAGATAAAATAACATTACTAATATGTTAATACAACAATATTAAATTATGAATAAATTATATAAGAAATATTTTAAATGTATAACTTATTTTTTGCACTAAAAAGGAAAAAATAAATTTTTGTTTCGAACTTCAAAGATAGATGTATGCAATATGTTCTGCAGACAGCCCGGTCTGGATTGTGCGAGTCGCTTGTTACAAACGACTCGCGCGAGCTGGATAACATACCTGCATACATCCATCTATACATACAACTATTTATCTCACCAAAATTAATATAAAAGTTATTAAAAAGCACAAAATAACTTAAGAATAAAGAAACAAAATTAAAAATATTTTCATACCTTAAATCTTTTTCAACTGCGCTTACTGGACTTGGTTTATTAATTGAGAAGTTGGAAGATTTAGTTGAAAGAAGAGGAGCTATTGGGTGGGGAACTGTTTATTGTTTTATCAAATTACCTGAATTTATCACGTTTTAGAAATTTCTCCTTCTGTTTCACATAAGTGCTAATAGTTGAAGGACACATTCCCAACGATCGTGCGATTTCAGCTTGGCTTTCACCTATCACAACACGCTTTAAAATTTCTAATTTCAATTCATAACTATAAATCTTATGCCCTCTTTTATTTGATTCCCTTACATTATCACTATTACATTTCCTTTTAGATGCCATGTCAGGTGATAAATTTATAAATAAATCAATAAAATAAATAAATTTAAATAAAAGATTAACAGAAAAAAGAATGAAATCAGCACAAATTCAAACAGAGCAGAAATAACTATGTCTACACCAAAACTAAACCTCGCATGGTTGGTCGGAACCAATTCCTCCGCGAAAATGACTGCGTAAAGTAGTTCCAAATTCGATCGGCTGGATTGAAAACTCGAATTAATCGAATCTCGAACGATCGAAACTCTGGAGTCGCCTGTATTTCTAAATTTCTTTGTATTGAGACATTGTTGTTCTTTGTATATAAATTTTAAGTCTACAACGATAGGCACAAAGATTGGGTCAGCATCGCCACCGTGGATTGAATGTGTTGCAAGAGCGTAACAGTCACAATATTGTAATGGTGATATAAATTACACAATGTCTTTTTACGTAATGGGAACACCGGTTACAATATCACATACTCTGCTGCAACATTGTTAATACCAGCTACTTTTAAACACACACATTAAATTACAATGGAAATTCGCAGGATTTTTCTGCAGCGGCAAGTATCGTATCCTTGGGGAATAAAGCTCATACAGATATAAAGTCTGCCTTTTTAAGTGAATTAATCATTACCCTTACAATGAATCTTGGGAAGAGATTGCAATCATTTACTGTTAGTGTAAAATTGCAAATTATAAGGGAGGCAGAGGTAATAGGAAATCGTGCAGCAGGGTGAAAATACGATGTATCAGAATCGTGCATCAGGGACTAGAGAAAGATATGTTTTTATAAAATTGTACCTTTTAAATGAGTTTGAAGTTTATTAACTGGCATTCGCCAAATTCTATGAAATATAAGCGCAGGAGATGATTTGGCCGCCGGGAAACTGGACTAAGTCCCGATAGGCCAGTGCTGCCTCATGAATTTGTTCATGCATACTCGTATCTACACACTTAACTTGGGCGGACCTTGTTCAGGGAAAAGGTATCGGTGAAGAGGCCGACTTTTTTTTAATCATCTGGCACGGATTTATTTTTTTCCTTTTGAATTGGCACAAAAATAGGGGTAGGCGTGATACACGAGGGTGCGGGTTACACAAGTAAATACAGTATTTAAAAATAATAACAACAGGTAGAACTGCTTCAAAAGACTTACCCTATAGAGGTCCTTGCCAGGCATTTCACAAATCCCAACCAGTGAATCTGATTGAGGATCTACTACTCGAACTTTAAGATGGCATCCGATACGAAAACCTCGGAAAGTGAATACAAACAATTCAGTTGAATTACCAATGAATCTTGGTTTACAATGAAATTCAAATGTTAAGGTTTGCCCAGGATAGACTGGAACAGGTTTATCATCTTGGAAACCACCTGAAATTATATACAAACAATCCAAGTCACTACTATAAATACAAAAAGTAAATAAGTTACAGATAATCCAATTATCATTCCCTTTTCATGTACAGTAGAGCCTTGGTAATCTGAACTAATTGGGACTCAGGTATGTTCGAATTAGTGAATTTCGGATTAACTGGGTTTTACAAAATACACGGCGGGGGAGGACTGCTTATGTAGACTCGTTGCCTGGCAATGTCTTGGACCAATGGGAAGTGCTCACATAACGCTCTAATAAGGTGGTGGAGGGGTTAGAGGGGTAATGTGACGTCACGTTTACTAGTGCCTCGTTTTCTAACGTTCAGTGTCGCGACTGTGCTACCGTCTTAGCATGCAGTTGTGTAATATAGTGCAGGATATTTCCCAGTGTTTTAAATTACTGTCGCCGTTTTTCTCATCTTGTAAAAATGTCCAAAAAGCGTAAGCACAGTTCGTGTTCGTTAAAGTTGGAATTGCTCAAACGCATTGACAATGGCGAAAGTGCAACCAAACTAGCACTCGATGAAACTGGTGACATTCTGCAGATGATGAAACAACTTCCGGGTTGTGAAGAAGTTGAAGACGTAGACATTCGACAGTGGATATCAGCTGATGATTGTGACGTCGGACATCAAATGTCGGAGAAAAGTGGTCAAGATGACTCGAGTGAAAGTGATTCAGACGAAACTACAACGGAAGTAATCTCACACACTGAGGGATTGGAAGCATTGGAACAGATTTTGTAAAAAAGGACTAATTTATAAACGTGTAAGTTATAGTATTCTGTCCATTTTCGTCTGAATAAATAAAACTTTTTCTTATGACTATTTTTTTTACATCCTGTTCGGATTAACCGAAATTTCGGATTACCAAGGCTCTACTGTACTTAAATTTTGTTCATGAAATCAAGGGATATTTCATTTATTGATTATCTCTCATATAGTTTTCCAATTCTGTCATTCTGTGTATTAAGCTCTTAGAATCTTTCAATATCTCAGCACTGGAAGCAGCTAGAGATATGAAATTTGGTGTGCTCTTAGATGACCACATTAACTACTAGAAAATGTTATTACTTTTACATAAAGTGTCCTAGGTTCGACTCCAGATATCCTTTCGTATTGCCATTTAAAAGCACGGGAAAAACGATTTTGACCTTGCAGACATTTTTTCTTTTGCTCATTAAAATACCTAAATATTAACTTAGAAACTTCAAACAAAAACTAAAAGACGTACGAAATTCTAAATTATTTTATTGTAGCGGTCTTTTATTGTATCTTGCCCTTTAAAATTTAAAAAATACGTAAAAGTGCGTATTTTTTGTGATTTTAACGCTTAATCTAGCATGAGTTGCTATGCAACCTGTATTGTTTTGTTATTAATTAATCAAGTCAGTATGTTATAATTTTTAATGTTACCCATCATATGACGGGTTATTATTTTAGTTATACATATAGTTTCAGGGATCTGTCTAATGTAACGCTACATCCACTTGCTATAAAAATGCAAATAACTCGAGAAAGAATCAAGACAGACATTCTAAATTTGGCAGGAATGCTCAACTCACATATTTTAAGGTGATGACGAAAAAAAATCTCTAAGGAAGTCCTGGGTTCGACTCCAAGGAAGACATTTCCATTTCCCATAAAATAACACATAAAAATTGACTTTTCAATGTGCAGGTTTTCATTCTTTATGAGATTAAAATTAGAAATACTGTATTTCCCGGCATATAAGACACACTGGCACATAAGACGCACCCCGATTTTGAAACAGAAATTTCAGGGAAAAAATGCACGTACTTTATCTTACCTTATGTACAGGAATGAAAACATGCTTAATATATGCTGAAAGTTTATGCATCATAGAAGCCTAGAAAATTGTGAGGTACTTTGTCCGTGTTTCTTATTTGTCCTAACTCAAAACATATTCTCTTCCTCATGTTTAGAACATATTTATGGAATTCTATAATCTTATTTTCATATTCGATTGGGATTTTTTTGCACTATTCCAGTATTGGTATGCATATTTAGCCTGTGTCTTTTCATGAATCTTTCGCACTACGACGTTGTCCCAAAAAATCAGCAATTCTCCTTTCAATTGCAGTTCATCTCGCTTTAATTAAAATTCGTTGATACGAGTACAGCAATTCCATTCATCCTATTATAAATAACCCAGTTTTTAATGTCCTCTTCAAGATGTGGCCATTTGCAGTGCATCCATGTAAATTTTTCTTGCTTTTGTCTACCATCATTAAATCTTCTTTTTGCTTCCTCCATTCCCGCATCTTTTTTTCTGTTGGAGGTAGACCAAAATGCCTTTCAGCTGCTCAATTTCCGTGATCTATGGTGTACTTCAAAACTTCCTGTTTAAATGCTATACTGTATTATAATACAGGCACCATTCGCTATTCTTCCCTAATTTGTTCCTGTAAAACAGGTCCAATAGCGAAAGGATGAATAGCGAATGGCATTTTCCCATAGGATTACATGTTATAATGGATTGGACGGTTCCATCGGACCAAATTTCGGATATTTAAAATAATATTTGATCATTAAAAAAATGAAAACAATGTGTGTCCATTGGTAAACATTATAAAACATAAATTAAATAATAAAATACATTCTTACACCTAAAATAATAGTCTAAAACATAATTTACCCTCATGCACACACCTAAACTTGAAGGCTGATGTTGCTTACAGGGAAGAGTGGATGGTTGGAGGACATTGGGGAGGGAATTAAAGGGTGGGTGGAGATGAAGAATCATCCGAATCTTCATTCATTTGGTCTGCAAGACTCCATGAAACTAAGGGCTCAGCCTCTTTAGTGAAGAAGTTATCAATTTTAATTTCTTCTTCTCTTTCAATATATCCCTATATCATCTGATGCCATTTTCCATGTCTCTGACAATCTTAGAACTCCTTTCCATTATGGGGTCACTCTCTTCAATAATTTCTTGCATTGCCTTCCAATGTTTGAAGAAGTCATTCAGGAGGCTTGTTGTCAAAGCCTTGCTTGGGGTTGTGTCTGTGTCCTCTTCTTCTTCCTCTGATGCCCTGTGCTCTTCTAGCTGAAGCAGTTCTTTGGTGTTCAGCTCTTCATTATGGGACTCAACCAGTTCTTGCACATCTTCAATTGCTAATTCATCAAAACCCAGTTGTTTCAGGCACAGATTTCTTTGCTAAGTCTTTATATTTTTGTTTCTCACTTAAAATTGTCCTTACCGTGCCTTTAGCCATGCCCATATCTCTTGCAATGTTGGAGCCAGATTTTTCACTCTCAAATTGATTTATAATCTTTAATTTCACATCCAGAGTTGTAACAACATGTTGTCGTTTAGCAATATTACCACTAGAAACTTTTTTATTCACCTTGGGAGCCATATTTAATTAATTAAGGGCAAAACAATCTTTAAAACATGTACAGAAACCAACACAGATTCAACAATCAAAACAGCGCTCTAAATCGGACTGACGATCAAAGAAAGTGAGGATCGACAAGCGTTGCGCATGAACGATAGATGGAAAGCAGACAAAAAGTGAACGAATCGGTAGTAATTGGGGGCTGATGAAAGATCAAAAGGAAGAATAGCGAAAGACGAAACAACGAGCAACCACCGTATTTTATTTTTTGATCCCATTAGGCACTAGAATTTGCACTTTATATTTTAACATGATAATTACGTATTGAATGTAACTGCACTTAGATAAAATACTATATCAAACATGAAACGCATATCAACGAAACACATGTCAATGTGCTATACTCTCGATACGGTGAGTCACCCTGTTCTAGGAAAGCAAGGTGATTCCCCGTATCCAGGGGTACAATGTTTATGATTGAGATGAACGTGAGAAATTGTATACTTACAAGGGGAGTACACGACATTCATGTCGCCGATTTCCTTCAACTTTGGACAGTTGGTAGCAGGCTGTGAATAATGGAAGTTTGTGAAGTAAGAAAGCTCAACTCTTTTTTGTTCTCAAGAAAAACAATGTTAAAAAATTCTTATGGCTTGATATTAACCATAGATGTCAGCTTATACAAAGTATCTACGGTAGACTAGTTGCTAACGAGTCTAACTACGGGTGCAGACATTATCTATCTGCTATGGTTCAAATCCCATTTATTTAGGTATTTTTCCTTTTTAGGTGCGTTTCGCTTCCAGCGTGAGTGCCTATTATCGTCGGTCTGTCCGTCCATATATTCGTTAGGATATAGCATCACGGGAAGACGCTATTAAAATTCATGCGCTTGTCCATCACCAAATGAGTGCGCTGATTTTCCATGACATGATTAAATATTCTTGGTACGCCTCAAAATTGAGTGACGGAAGAAATACTTTTTAATTGAATTATTTTAATTTAATTTCCGAAAAAGGCAATAATTAAAATGGATAATGTTCTTTTGAAAAATCAGGGTGAAGTTAATAAAAAAAGGAAAAATACCTCGAAAAAAATTGCAATAAATGGGATTCGAACCACGGCAGATAGATAACGTCTGCGCCCGTAGTTTGGCTCGTTAACATCTAGTCTACCATAGATACTTTGTGTAAGTTGATATCTCTGGTTAATATCAAGCCATAAGAATTTTTTAACATTGTAAGAACGTTTTTCTCGAGAACGAGAAAGAGTTGCATTTTCTTACTCACAAACTTCCATTATTCACGGTCTGCTACCAATCGTGCAAATTTGAAGGAAATCGGCGATATGAATGTCGTGGACTCCCCTTGTAAGTTACATTTATAGCTGCCAAGCCAACGACAAAGTTGTTTACTAATACTGATACGTAGTTCGATCACAAAGTGAACATCTTTATTATTATATCTATTTTGTAACAAAAGCATGTATTGTTTGTTTCATAAAAGAACTTTGATATAGGCTTAGCAAATGTTTCTTTTATTTTTATCTCATTCAAACTTTTATACAAAGTATTAGCACATCTATATAATTGAGAAAATATTTACCCCCGGTGCATAAGACGCACGCTGATTTTAGGTGACATTTTCACGAAAAAAGTACCGTATTCACCTGAATCTAAGACGACCTTTTTTTCCAAATTTTCAGCTGTAAATATCAAGAGTCGTCTTACATTCGGATACGAAGTATATTTAAGCATTTAATCAGTGGTTTTTACAACAAATGGTATATTAGAGTAAACAATTCACAACAGCAAATTCAAGTACGTACATAAAGACGTGAAATAAACAAATAGTAATAACAATAAGAAAAACATGACGGGAATAATAATTATTTAGACTAATAATCATCGTCGACGATCATAACACAGACGTACTTTCACCTTGCACGTAATGCCAACCGCAATGTTAAAACAAATGAGAGCGGAAATCATTGGGATTCCCCTTTCAAACGACGCACCGCGATTCACTAAGTGTGACAGTAACTTTGAGTTGTGCATTCTTGATTTAAATGCACAACCCTTAAGTTAAAATGACAGATCATGTTGAAGTACGTGGCACGAGTGCAAAGGGAAAGTTAACAAAGGAATTAGACGGAGCTGATACAAATTTTAAGCTGATCGTGATAAATTACGCCGAAAAAACTAATAACTGTGATGCGAGTAGAAAGTTCGGTGTATCTGAGGCAAATGTGCGTGGATGGAAACTCTCAAAACAGGAACTAGAAAATGCCAAAGCCACAAGGAAGTCGCTCAGTGGTCCAAAATTAGGCCGATTTCATGGCATTGAAGAAGAAGTAGTCAAGTTTGTACGCACCATGAGGAAGAACGGTATGCCTGTTTCGACTGAAAGTATTATACTTAAAGCTAATGAAATTACTAGAGGACTTAATATATCATTGCAAGAATTCAAGGCCAGCAGAAGTTGGTGCGTGAGAATGATGCGACGAAATAATTTTTCTTTACGGCGACGAAATAATTTTTCTTTACGGCGACGAACTTCGCTGTGTCAGAAATTGTCAAAGACTATGTTGAAAAACTTCTCGCTTACCAGAAATACGTAATTGGACTTAGAAAAACCAATAATTACCTTTTGAGCCAAATAGGAAATGCCGATGAAACTCCGGTTTTCTTCTACATGCCATCTAATTATACTGTGAACGAAAAAGGTGCGAAGTCCGTCCTAATTAAAACTACAGGCAACGAAAAAATGCGAGTCACGGTAATGTTGGCGGTTTTAGCAGATGGGACTAAATTACCACCATATGTGATTCTAAAGCGGAAAACAATGCCTAAGAAACATTTGCCAAGTGGAATAATGTGTCAAGAAAAGGGGTGGATGACTAAAGAACTAATGAGAGATTGGTTACATGTGGTGTGGAATAGACGGCCAGGAGCTTTACTGAAACAAAGAGCAATGCTTTCACTGGATGCATTCAAGGACACTTATCTCCTGAAATTAAAAACATAATGAGTGCGATGAATATTGATCTTATTGTAATACCTGGAGGAATGACATCGCAACTTCAAGTTTTAGATGTTGCTGTCAATAAGTGTTTTAAAAATAATTTAAAGGTTTTGTATTCTGAGTGGTTACAGAGTGGAACTCATACTTTAACACCAAAAGGAAATCTTAAGAAACCTGAAGTTGCAGTGCTATGCCAATGGATCAAGGCATCGTGGCAACAAATAAATGCAAAAGTAATAGTGAAAGGATTTAAGAAATGCTGCTTATCTAATGCCATGGATGGGAGTGAGGATGATGTTTTGTGGGAGACTGATGATGAAGTTGAGAGTGATAAAGATAGTGAGCAGAGGAAAATAGTGAAGGTTGCATAGACAGTGATGATGACTAACACAATAAAATGATTTTATGCAGCACTTGGATTGAAATGTTTTTTTGTTGTCCTGAAATGAGTGTATTCTTTCAATGTATTTACTTTATTTTTAATGTTATCTTAAAATGAATGCTACCATTTAATTTGTTTGAAAACCTGAATGGTTCTATTTGTGATGTGATCTTATGATTTTAAAATGTTAAAAGACAATGACATTCAAGAAAAGTATAAGAGAAAATAAATATTTCACAAGATTTATAATTTTTGTAGTCATGAAGGTCAATTTGAGCTTTTTTCTCTTTTGGAATCATCAAAATGGGGGGTCGTCTTAGATTCAGGGTCGTCTTGGATTCGGGTGAATACGGTATGTCTTACATGCTGGAAAATACAGTAATTAACCTACAATCTTTGGATTTGAACCATTTTGAAGACTAAATTATAAAGTTTCTTATTCTGTTCATCTTTTTCTGCCTACAGTTCAAAATCGCTCATGTTATACGTTTAATTCGCATATTTTGGAGAAATCTTGCCATTTTAACGGGATATTGCTTTTCCTACCAATTACAATGTTAGACCTCAAAATCCTATAGTTATTTCAATTCTTATGGGTGTAAGCATGCTTTGAATACTTTTAAAATGAGAGACAGATGGAAGGAGAGGGAAATGATTTTTATAGCAACCAAAGTAAACAATGTTAGTAAATTATTATATTTAATATACAGTAAACTTCCAGTTATCCAGCACTCAAGAACCAGCATCTCCTGCCTCTCGATTTTTTTATTACATCTATTTCGGAATGTTACCACTAATTTAAATAAATTCTAATTTAAATAAATTTGGCATTCGTGTTGGCAGTCATAATACGCAATTGTGTATGTTTCTTGGACTCAGTGTTTGTGCTAAATGAAATATTTCACCCACCCTTTTCAAATGCCTCCTAAAACTGCATTATGCAGTAAAGGTGATAAAAGGGTTGTGCTAACCTTAACCCAGAAACTTGATATCATTAAACGTTTAGAGAAAGGTGAGAATCGCAATGCTTTAATGAAAGAGTTCAATGTTGGTTCTTCCACTATTTATGACATTAAGGCAAAGAAATCACAGTCATTGAAATTTGTTACATCTTCTGAGACAACTAGAGGAATTGAATATCGGCGCACTCTTCATAAGCTGAAACCTGAGCAATTGGATATTGCTATGTATGAATGGTCTCCGAGGGAGCCCCTATTTCTGGGTCAATGCTGACTGAAAAGGCCAAAGATTTTTATGAACAAATGGACATCAGTGAATCGTGTGGATTTTCAGATGAATGGCTAACACGTTTTAAGATCAGGCATGGGATCAGACATCCAGATATTTCGGGTGATAAAAATCAGCTGACCAAGAAGCTGCTGATAAATTTTGTGATTTTTTTGAAACATTAGTTATGGAACATGACCTAACGCCTGATCAAATTTATAATGCTGATGAGACCAGTTTGTTTTGGCAATATTTACCACATTCTCTGGCTAATTCAAGTGAGACTCGAACTGAAAGTTTTAGAGAAAACAAAGATCACTTAACTGTGCTTACCTGTGCCAATGCAGCAGGTTCACACCGGGTGAAACTTCTTGTGACAGGTAAATATGCTAAGCCTAGATCTTTTAAGGGTGTTTCTTATTTACCTGTTGAGTACAAAGCACAAAGTAATGCATGGATGGACAGAGATATTTTTCAATACTGGTTCGATCATGTGTTTGTATCCTCAGTGAAAGCAAATTTAAAGAAACTTCGTAAACCTGACGACACAAAGTGCATTCTCCTTTTATATAACTGTCCTGCTCATCCTTGTCAATCTGAACTAGTGTCTGGTAACATTTTTACGATCTTCTTGCTGGCAAATGTAACATCATTAATCCAGCCTATCTATCAGGGGTTATTCAAAATTTTAAATGTATTTATAGGAAAATTTTTTTGAGGAAATTGATTAATTATGAAGGCACTATGAGGGAGTGTCTGTCAGCTGTTACTATAAAAGGTGCTATTTTTAATATTGCTTGTGCCTGGGATACTGTAAAACGTGTAACATTAAGAAGGGCTTGCAGAAAATTGTGGTCTAATGTCATGTTTACAGAAGGATCATCTGATCAAGAAGACATTTATGGTTTTGATGAGTTTGCAAACAATGCTAGTGCTAAAATTCTTGAATTGTTGCAGCTGGCTGATCCTACACACCCAGTAAGTAAACTTCAGGTAGGTGATATTGAAGAATGGATAGAGACTGATAATGAGACTGAAGTTATTGAAGGTATGAGTGATGCTGAAACAATAAATAATGCTGCCACAGAGTTTCTTGCGTATCAGAAGGACAACTCTTGATGCCAAATCTAGCATTTTTGTAATGATTGCGTGTAAGACGCGTAATAGAGCGATTCCTCTCTTGTGGATAGGGAGAGTGATTATAATACAAAGAATATGAAAAGGTGTGGAGACAGGGAAATTAATGAATGTGGACCGCGGATTGTCAGAGCCGTCATGCGGCCCGCACACTGATGTGAGTTTGAGATCCATGGTGTAGATCATGTGCTGCCAACATTAATGTTAAGTGATTTTAACCCTTTCATATTCAGCTATTATTGTACTTGTCGCTCTCCCGAGTCCAATTTTATTGTTAATAAAGAAATGAAAGACGTTAATTGACAAAATTTTTTCCCCACAGAATGTTTACAATCTGGTACATAGATGGCAACACCTTACAGCGGAAAAAAGAACTACTTAGGCGTAGTGTCATAGGTTTCCGTTCTTGTATCAAACTGCAGAAATAAGAATGTTTTAAGAGCGGCTCCATGAATCAGTGCATTTCTAGACAATTTTATGCATTATAATAGTTTATTACTTTATTTTTAAGGCTGCATTATTATTTTGGGCTTACAAGGGGACCTTACGACATGTTCGTCGGCGATTCGGTTGAAACTTGGTGAGCATGTAGCACACACCAATTGATGAAAAACACCAAAGCAAGAAGACGCATCTCTCAAGCATTAGCGAGATTTTTGCAATTAAATTTAGCGAACATACTAGGGGTCCAATGTATATCCTAATATGAGTTGCTATAGTCAGCTGAGGCGGTAGCCGAGTTGGTTAGGCGTTGGGTTCACAAAATTTTGGGCACGAGTTCGATACTAACACACTCATTTTTTTATCAATTTTTAGGCGCATTTCGCTTACAGCGTGAGTGCCTAGTATCGTCGGTCTGTCCGTCCATATATTCGTTTTCGGATTCTACAGAACGGATTTTCATGAAATTTGATATTGAGGACTTACAATCAAATATAAGAAGAAAATCGAAAAAATGAATCTCGTACGCCAATCAGGGGTACCACTTTACCGGTGACAAAAAATTAAATTTTCGTCATATCTCTTCAAATATTGCTCACATCAATATGTTTCAAATAAAACTTGTAGAACTAGTAAAGAAGAGTATTTCCTTTCCTATACATTTTTATCGTAGGAGTAGCCGTTATCGAGAATATCAAACAAGAATGTCTTAATTCGAGTTGAACTTCTCGGAAAATTTCTTGCATGGCTACTTCTTCACTGTTGCTAACATAAACAATCTCACAAACAAACGTTTAATTTACTTACGTGTGCATGCAATATTTTTAAATAGGAAGAAAATGGATTATTTATGATGAAGAAAAGAACTTTAAAACGCTATTTCCCTTACGTACAGGTATATAATTTCTTTCTAATACTCCATTGCACGAAACGCGCCCATTTATGATACGTTACTTTCCTAACTTATTATTATTTGATTTGTTTCTATTGTCTAGTAATTTTTGGGATATATTATTTTCTGAAAGTTTACTGTAGTTATAATTAAAGTTTCACTAATTAAAAAATATTTTTTGCAATAAAGTTGAGAAAGAATTGGATTAGAATTATCAGCAAAAATTAAATGGGAATAAGGGTCTTTTTTCACACATATTCAACTCTTTTCTTTTAAAGGGAGCTAATGCTTCATTGCAAATTATTATTGTACACATTTATTAATCGATTTTATTATATCACGTACAATGTTTCGGGTGGTAGTTATCGTAGAAACATGAAAAGCAGAGATCTAGATTACACCATGCACACGTTATTAAACCAACTGATTGACAGGCACAGTTATTTTTAAAAGATTTTGCTGGGAAACATACATCATTTACATTCACAAATAAGTTGACGAGTGAGTTTGGAAATGTAATTGCATCATGTTCGATATTAGGCAAACTAACAGCAAAGCTGTACAAATTATTCTTGCAGAACGCTCTTCTACCTTATGTAAAAATGAACAGTTTCTTCTGCTAATTGATTCTTGAGGAGGTCAGACTAACCCCGCAGTGTATGATGAAATCTTTGTTGACGATAAGGATGAATCAACATGCACTGTCAAATTTATTCCGCCAAAATGCACTCCATTCTGCCAACCTTGTGATGTGTACTTTTATAGGCAGGTTAAAAACCTCATTAAGCGGATGCAGAATTGCTCATTTTTAATAGAACAAAACAGGGAAACATCATCACGTGAGAATGCAATCAAATTATATTCGTTGCTTCATCACCAATTAAGTGCACCAGTATTTTGCGATATGATTAGGTACGCATTGTATGCCTCGAAACTGACGAGCGAAAGGAGGATTTTTGTGAATGTGATTGATGTGTGTTTTCCAGCAAAATCTTTTAAAAATAACTGTGCCTGTCAATCAATTGGTTTAATAACATGTGCATTAGGGGTGTATCTTGGATTTGCGAAGGGGGGTGCTGTTAGGAGTTTGTTTTAATTTGTTGGAATACTTGGTGCGATCCCGAGGGGGGCAGAAAAATTATAAAATTATTAGTAAAATTTTGTAATTTTGAGCCTTTCCGCTAATGAAAAAAGAAACAATTATTTTGAATTCATATAAAATTAACACGAACTGGGAAAATTTGAGGAGCGAAAGTAATTATAACGGTAACCCTAGGCCACAGTGACATTGACATTCGCCGTTCACATAGCAGAAGTTGGGGATACAAAAGTAAAAGCAGATTTACATGAATCAGTGCGGTTGAATGCTCGGCAGAACAATTCAATTCGACTAAAGAGGTTATTACACTAGAGCCAATGCCGTCGTCTTGATCTCTTCTGTATATCTATTGAAGTCTTTGTATCTAAAGTAGAAAAATTGATTGCTTTTGATATCCAGGGGGAGTGCTGTAGCACAATATGCACCCCCCCTGGATATGCCTCATGTTTCTACGATAACTACCACCCGAAACATTGTACGCCATATAATAAAATCGATTAATAAATGTGTACAATAATAATTTGCAATGAAGCGTTAGCTCCCAGTAAAAGAAAAGAGTTGAATATATGTGAAAAAAACGGCCCTTATTCCCATTTAATTTTTGCTGATAATTCTAATCCAATTCTTTTTCAACTTTATTGCAGAAAATATTTTTTAATTAGTGAAAATTTATATATAAATACAGTAAACTTTCAGAAAATAATATATCCCTAAAATTACTAGACAATAGAAACAAATCAAATAATAAAAATTGATAAAAAAATGAGTGTTAGTATCGAACTCACGCCCAAAATTTTGTGAACCCGATGCCAGACCAACTCGGCTACCGCCTCAGCTGACTGTAGTGACTCATATTAGGATATACATTGGATCCCTAGTGTTCGCTAAATTTAATTGCAAAAATCTCGCGAATGCTTGAGAGATGCATCTTCTTGCTTTGGCGTTTTTCATCAATAGGTGTGTGCTACATGCTCACCAAGTTTCAACCGAATCGGCGACGAACATGTCGTAAGGTCCCCTTGTCAGATGCAGAATCATACTCTCGTCTTGGAATTGCTTATTTATACACTACTTTACTCAAATTCGTCTTTTGTTTAATATCAATTTTCCTCAAAAATTCTGCTAATACTTTTGAGTTGAGTGTGGATAATTTCCCTCCTCTTCTCGGACAAGGAAAGAATTTTTTTTGTCGGAAAATTCTAATGGTTGGACTAAGTTAATCTTACCTCCAGTTGTTATTAAAACAAGAGAGAAGCTAATAGCGATAGGAATATGAGAAACTCTGTAGGATGTAATGTAGTTAGTAAATATTAAAGTATTGCAATTAAAAGTATTGAATACATGTACAGGCAACTCCCGAGATTCGACCAGGATGCGTTCCTGAAAATGTGGTCGAATCTCGAACAGTCGAATGCCGTTTTTCCATATACTTAAATGTTATAATCGGGGGGATACGTTCCCGCATCTCGGGAAAAAATTATTAAGTCTCCCCTCACGTTATATAAATATATAATATCATTACTAATGTGTTAATACAACAATATTAAATTATGAATAAATTAAATAAAAAATATTTAAAATGTATAACTTATTTTTTGCAGTAAAAAGAAAAAATAAATTTTTGTTGGTATGATTATTTTATGTAATTTTAAAATCCAAATTAAATCAAATCCGCCTCATCCATTCGCATGTTATTTAAATAGAGGAATGAGTAGTATTAGTATTTTACCAACAAAGTCAACGGAAGAGTGACGTGCAACATTCGACTTGTCGAGCTTCAAAAATTTTAACAAACGACTCATGCGAGCCAGACCGGGCCGGCTGCAGCACATCCCTGCATACATCTATCTATACATACAGCTATATATATCGCAGCAAAATTAATAACTTGAGGCAGCATCAGTATTTACACTTGCAGCCTCACCAGTTAATTTAAGGTTATGCAAACCTGCCCTTCTCTTAAATCTGTCAAACCAGCCATGACTTGCACTAAATGGAGGCTCATCAACATACATTTCATCCGTCCTTTCCTTCAAATCATCATACAGATCCTTAGCCTTTGCTCTAATCATGGCCTCACTAATAGGAATGTGTTTCTGACACTGATCATCTACCCAAAGTTTTAAAAGTTTTTTCATTTTAGGAATCACAACACCGCACCTAGGACTGTTTCAGCATGGCCGTCACCTTTCTCAACATGCTTTAAAATTTCTAATTTCAATTCACAACTATGAGTGTTATGCACTCTTTTATTTGATTCACTTGCATTATCATTATTACATTTCCTTATAGATGCCATGTCAAGTGATAAATTTATAAATAAATTTAAATAGAACATTTACAGAAAAAACGAGTTAAATCAGCACAAATTCAAACAATTAGAGCAGGAATGATGATGCCATGTCAGGTGATAAATTTATAAATAAATAAATAAATTTAAATAAAATATTAACAGAAAAAACGAGTGAAATCAGTACACAAATTCAAACAATTAGAGCAGAAATAAGGATGTCTAAAATGAAACAAAACCTCTCGTGGTTGGGCGGGTTAAAAATTACTTCGCGTAGACTAGTTCCTAATTCGACCGACCGATCGAGTGGGTCAGGGGTCGGCAACCTGCAGCTTGTGAGCCGCATGCAGCTCTTTGAGGAATTACCTGCGGCTCCCGACACCCACTCTCCTGCTTAAAGCGCACCAGACGACAATGACGGTCTCAATTGAGAACAATATAATCGTTCTCAATAGAAGGATCAGGTATGGGTTGTTGTGTAAAAATCTAATGTTCAACTTTCTCATTTTCATCTATAGGCCTAGATTCATTTTCTGAAAGTATCTCTTTATTTGCTTAATTTGAATTTTTAATTATATTTTCATAGAATAAAAACGTACGTAAAATATTCTTTTGTTTCTCAAGTTCTTTTTACGAATTATCTCCAAAACATCATTTTATGGGTATATACAGGGTGGGCCAAAAGTTACTTTACCATAATTTTATTTTATTAACACAGTTATATTGCAACTAAATAGAGTGTACATCAAGTAACTTTTGGCCCACCCGGTACACAATGTGTGAAGCTTTTAAATAAACAGATGTCATTAAATATGGCTTGACGGTACTTATTACGTATTTTTTCATTATACATGCTCTGCAGCTCCTCTTATGTTAGATTCTATACACATTTTGAAAAAATGGCTCTTCTTTTCAAAAAGGTTGCTGACCCCTGGGCTCGGTCGAATAAGTGGGCTTCGACAGGTCGAATTCTCGAGTTGGTCGAATCTCAAGAGTCGCCTGTATATGAGTTTCATTATTTCCTTGAATGTCAAGGAATTACTTAAGAATAATTGTGAGTAGAATACCTAGACTACAGGTTAGAAATTCCGAGGTGTATGTATAATTCTGCATCTGTTCCTTAATTAGGTATCCAAATGCTTTATTAAGGCCTATCCAATAAAACCAGAATATTCAATTAACCAGACAACCCAATTCCCTGGGCATGCCAGATAACAGGAAGTTTACTGTACATTCATTCTCTTTTGTGGAAGACTATATATGCAACTAATTTCATTCTAAGATATAATTGTTCTCACTTTAGAAACTCAGTATGATAACATAACTTTGTATTTTACCATTCTTTCCTCTAATTGAAGGCTTAATTGATGCTAATTGAATTGGAGGCAACAATGAGGGTTGCCTTGGCATTACTAAGAAAGAATACAAAAAATCCACAGAATTTCGGAAAAGGATGCCTATTCCTAAAAATTTTGACCATTTAACATGTAAACATAGCAAGAATAAGATTGAATACAGTTTTATGCATTAAATAAAGTCAAGACAAATAAAATTTAGGTATTTAGGTATTTTGATGAATGAAGGAAAAAATCCTTGCACTCGGAAAAATCAAAAATCCCATGTAAACTTAGGGGAAGATATAATCACCTCCCAGAGTCGAACCTGGAATCTTTTCTGAGATATATTATTAGCGTGACAGATGGATGGACGCTAATATATCTGGACAAGTTTAAGACAGAAATTTAATCTTATACACACACACACACATATATATGTATGCATGCATGCACCCATGCACGCACACACAGGTGACTCCTGAGTATCGATTGTTCGAGTCTCGATTAATTAGAGATTTCAATCCCACTGATCGATAATATTCGTGGAATAAACTTCATGTAGTAATTGGTTCCGACCAAACGCGAGGTTTAGTTTTGGTGTAGACATCCTTATTTCTGCTCTAACTGTTTGAATTTGTGCTGATTTCACTCTTTTTTCTGTTAATCTTTTATTTAAATTTATTTATTTTATTGATTTATTTATAAATTTATCACTTGACATGGCATCTAAAAGGAAATGTAATAGTGATAATGTAAGGGAATCAAATAAAAGAGGGTATAAGATTCATAGCTATGAACTGAAATTATAAATTTTAAAGCGTGTTGAGAAAGGTGAAAGCCATGCTGAAATCGCACGATCGTTGAGAATGTGTCCTTCAACTATTAGCACTTATGTGAAACAGGAGAAAATTCTAGAAGATGTGATAAATTCATGTAATTTGATAACAATAATAAACAGTCCTAGGTGTGGTGTTGTGATTCCTAAAATGGAAAAACTTTTAAAACTTTGGGTAGATGATCAGTGTCAGAAACACATTCCTATTAGTGAGGCCATGATTAGAGCAAAGGCTAAGGATCTCTATGATGGTTTGAAGGAAAGGACGGATGAAATGTATGTTGATGAGCCTCCATTTAGTGCAAGTCATGGCTGGTTTGACAGATTTAAGAGAAGGGCAGGTTTGCATAACCTTAAATTAACTGGCGAGGCTGCAAGTGCAAATACTGATGCTGCCTCAAGTTATCCTGATGAATTGTGTGCATTGATTGAAGAGGGCAGCTATTGTTCTCGTCATGTTTTTAATTGTGACGAAACAGCATTATTTTGGAAGAAAATGCCAGCCAGGACGTACCTTGCCAAGGAAGAAAAAACCACCTCAGGATTTAAGCCAGCAAAGGATAGGCTGACCCTGCTGCTTGGTGACAATGCAGCAGGAGACTTTAAGCTTAAGCCCCTGTTGGTGTACACCTCCGAAAATCCCGGAGCTTTTAAGGGGAAAACAAAAAGTATGATGCCTGTCATATGGAAGCTGAACCAAAGGGTTTGGGTGACTGGATCTGTTTTCAGGGACTGGTTTGATTTCTATTTTGTGCCATCAGTGAAAAAATATTGTAAGGACAACAATCTGCCATTTAAAGTTCTGTTAATTTTGGACAACGCACCTGGACATCCCCAGAATTTAGATGACATGAGTCCCAATGTGAAAGTATTGTTTCTTCCTCCAAACACTACCTCATTGCTCCAGCCTATGGACCAAACGGTCATTGCAACATTCAAGCGGCATTATGCTCGTCGCACAAAGCAGCAGCTGATACGGAAGGAAGTCCAACCCTAAGGGACTTCTGGAGAGGCTACAACATCTGGAATGCAGTTAACAACATTGCAGATTCTTGGGCTGAGGTCAAGCAGTCAACCATGAATGGGTCATGGAATCAGCTCTGCCCATAGTTTGTCATTAATTTTAAAGGATTTGAAGAGACCCCTGAGCAGATCACCAGAGAAGTTGTTGCACTGGGGATGCAACTTGACTTAGAAATGGATGAGGCAGATGTCGATGAGCTAATTTTACCTCATGCAGAGGAGTTGACCAATAAAGACCTCATCAAACTGCAACAATACATTGAGACCAAGGAAGATGGCGAATATGATATTATGGTTTCTCCAACTAAACCTATGGACTTGTCTTTAAAAGACCTTAGTGAGATCTTCCAGAGTCTGGATAATTTCATAAACTTGATTGACGAAAAAGATCCTAATACTGAGTTGAGCTCATTGGTGCAAAGTGCTGTTCTTAAGGACGTAGCCTGCTACAGGGTCCTTTATGAACAAAAGAAGAAGGCTAAAATTCAACTGAAGCTGTATAAATTCTTTCAGAAGGTTCAAAGACCACAGTCAGCAGAAGCTGCTTCAACATCTGCTGCAAGGACTAGCCCGTCCAATTCTCCAGTCAATAGCCCATCCAGTTCCCTACCCAATAGCTCCTCTTCTTCCAACTAAAATCTTCCAACTTCTCAATTAATAAACCAAGTCCAGTAAGCGCAGTTGAAAAAGATTTAAGGTATGAAAATATTTTTAATTTTGTTTCTTTATTCTTAAGTTATTTTGTGCTTTTTAATAACTTTTATATTAATTTTGGTGAGATAAATAGTTGTATGTATAGATGGATGTACGCAGGTATGTTATCCAGCTCGCGCGAGTCGTTTGTAACAAGCGACTCGCACAATCCGGACCGGGCTGTCTGCAGAACATATTGCATACATCTACCTTTGAAGTTCGAAACAAAAATTTATTTTTTCCTTTTTAGTGCAAAAAATAAGTTATACATTTAAAATATTTCTTATATAATTTATTCATAATTTAATATTATTGTATTAACATATTACTAATGTTATTTTATCTTTATAGAACGTGAGGGGAGACTTTTTCCCGAGATGTGGGAACGTATCCCCCGATTATAACATGCAAATATATGGAAAAACGGCATTCGACTATTCGAGATTCGAACATGTTTTCAGGAACGCATCCCCAACGAGACTCGGGAGTCGCCTGTGTGTGTGCATATATGTATGTATATATATGTGTATATATACACACACGCGCACGCACGCACACACACACACAAAGTAGAAAAGCCCGTTGTGGTCGTTATACAACAGGCCTAGCGTTTCCTTTGTTTGCAGAAACGTTGCAAGATGTTTCCCTTCGGCTTGCTGCCTTTTTTACTTTCTCCATACGTAGTAATGGGAAAGTATTGTATTCATGAAAAAAATCGACTTCGAGATTTCAACGGAAATACACGTTTTGAGGTCCCTAGAACACGTTTAGACTATTTTCGGAATGATGTCTGTGTGTGTGTGTTATTGTGTGCGCTCTAACTCAAAAAGTACATGCAATATCGCTACCAAACTTCATATATAACACTTTAACATGAGCACAAAGAACTGATTAGTTTTTGGACAATAACGGGTAACCGGAAGTTGAGGTTTATTCGAAACCCGATTCAGTTATTGCGATATTTCTTCGTTAAAACGTCATTATTGTATTTACAATTCTATACAAAGGTTATAGAGAATGTAATTTCCTACAGTTTTCATTTGAAACAATTTTCTATAGGAGTTATTGTTTAGGAGTTATTTATAAATAACAGGTTTTTCGGTTTCCGTCAAATATCTCCTTAAAAACATCTTTATTGGTAACGAATAAGGACCAAAGTTGTAGAGAATAATATTTGTTCCAAGTTTTGTTTGAAACTAATTTTCGTAGAACAATCCATTTCGGAGATAATTCCCTTTATCTTAATACCAGTATACAGCGCCAACACCATGTAGCGGTGAATTCTGTAAACATATTCAAAATATACGTAACTTACGGAAACAAGGACATGTCTTCTTTTACAATACGAAATAATAAGTTTGCCTCATAATATTATTCATAATAATTTAAATATCTATTCCCCAAATATGGAGAAAGTCATGTGTTGGCCACATCAGATTTTTTAATTTTAATTTTTTTATATAAGACTTATTTTGGATTTTTGATAAATAGATAAATTTAATTCCGAAAACTCCCATTAATATGTACACCATCCATGAAAAACCTAAAAATTAAAATAGATTTATTTGTTTCAAAAATTTATTTCAAAAATACCTTCTGGTATGGAAATATGCTTATAATTTTTTTACAAAAATAAAAATATTAAGTACAAAAAACAACATTTAACAAACAAAAAAACATTTATTTTTATAATCTGGTTTAAAATTTAAGTCCATTTTACGTTCTTACGACATATATATATTATTAAGATTAAGATAAGATAATGTTCCTTATTCAAACTTGCAAGTACACATGCACCAAAAAAAGCCACGGCGCATGCTGGTCGGTTTAAGCAAATTATATTATAGATATATAAATACACAGGCGACTCCCGAGTTTCGACCGTTCAAGATTCGATAAATTCAAGATTTCGACCTGGCCGATCGAATTGGGAACTACTTTCCGCAGAATAGTTTTCGTGAGTAATTGGTTCTGACCAACCATGCGAGGTTTAGTTTTAGTGTAGACATAGTTATCTATATAAATAAAATTGAAATCAAGGTCACATCTGTCTTTTGAGATTTACAAGTTTTTGGTGCTTTGTTTATTCATTTCTCATCACCATAAGAAGATTGGTGTGGTTTTTACGTTTCGTGTCTGTCCTTCTGTCTGTCTGTTTGTTATCGATGGACGTCAAAACGGCTGAACGGAACTTTGTACGTAAGTTACATTGGGCCTAACTTAGAATATAGGATATACATTAGATACATTAGGATATGCATTAGAGCTTATAGAGGTCATTTCGAGCACCTGTTTTAAGGAGTTCACGACAAAAGAGATACTATGTCTTCCGTGAGAAGTATTGTCTGTTTTCAGTCATTATTCCTTTTTAAGGAACATTTTTCAGATTCCGCACTTTGGCATTGCTTATAATCAAGGCCATGTTAAATTTAAATTTGATTCCATGTTAAAGTCAATCATATTTGAAGTTTAATTGATATTTACATATCATTTTTTAACTTATTATGAAATAATTGTCTTAAACAATGTTATTAAATTGCTCGAGAAAATATTCCTTACTTGATGCGCATAACTCCAAACACAATTTCTCTGGAACTACTCCAATTAGAAAGTTGGTTGAGGCCTTTTTGGAAAGGTCATGCTGTGTAGAAGACTTTTGATAACCACCTCTTTTCCCGTATCTTGTTAAATAAACGAGATAATTCGGAAAATTCAATTTTCATGGAGTCATTTACGTTACATTTTTGACGTTACCAAGGAGACAGCGCCAAATATGGTTGATGCAACTACTGCCAAGCATGGGTACAAATCTAATGTAACTTTGTACCAAGTTTAATCTCCCCTCATCGAACGGGGAAGACGCTATGGCATTGTTTCTAGGATACCGCATTGAGTGCTGAAAAAAATCTTCCAGTTGCCATAGCTCCGTAACCTAGGAGATTCGGACACATGCTTATAGGAACTTTTTTGCTTGAAATGACGTTTCCTACACGTGGCTGAAGTTATGCAGTAGTGTTTTGAAACACCCTGTGTGTGTGTGTTTGTGTATATATATATATATATATATATATATATATATATATATATATATATATATATATATATATATGAGTTGTGTCTCTCTTGTGCTGACGAAGGGATCATCCCGAAAGCTCTAACCTCTACAAATGTGTCTCTCCAACACCCCAGCGGCTCTACTTCCGGTAAGTGTTCACTGGGTTTCCTTCAACACCTAGTTGCCCAAAATATCCTTACTTACCTTTCCTCTTCCTTAGTATTTATATATATATATATATATATATAGAGAGAGAGAGAGAGAGAGAGAGAGAGAGAGAGAGAGAGAAGATACGATAAAATTATTTGTGTATAAACCTTTAGATCCTCTCATGTCTGGTTGTAGCACAGTCATCTGGGACTGGGCACGTGCACCATGGAATCTTGAGCGGAGGAGCCACTGTGTCTTAGGACCTTCATTGCACAACTGAAGAACCTTAAAACCTTCACTCCCTAATGTCATGTTCCCAAAGTCAGTGTCTCCCTTCAGTACCACACCTTCCTTGTCTTTCAGTAGCAGTAATTCCTTTTCAGAGCCTAAATGGAAAAAAACCATCACATACAACAAATACATACTGCATAGTTATCCTCAAGAGCAAATGAATGGCAGATGTATAGAAGATTTAATCATCAATCATAATTTAGTTTAATACCACACAAATTTGATTGATCTTTTGAAATGAAATGTAACAAACATGCTCTTATGTTCTTATTATAAGCTTTTCCAATAACCTGACTGCATGTGTGTGCATGACTATTATAGATGCACCGAATATGGACTTTGATAAATGCTGAACATTAAAAATCAACATTTCTCCAAGGCAGAACACTACTATCATAGCATTAACTAAATTACTAAAATAAATCTGAAATTTTATCAACTAACCTTTTTAATTATTTAATTGTATATGTTCAGTTGGACAATACGACTCATATGCATTGCAGGTATTAATTTATTGATTGTTTTAAGCCTTGAAAATGTTTATTACACAATACATAACAATCACTGATTCTTAAAATATTAATTCATAGCCTAAATAATGCTTGGTAAATATTTTTTCAAAGGTTCTGAAATTAACAACATGTAAGTCTCTGGAAAATTGAAATTCGACTTCATGCAATTTTCAGGAATGCATTAGAGTTGTAAGTCAGGACTGGTCTGTATATATGTGCGTGTGTCAAGAAACTATCAAGTTATCCACATATCAAATGAAAGTAAAGAATACACAAAATACTAGAATTAAAGGTACACATGATTCTGAAGCAAAAACAATTCTAGTATATTTATAAATGGATGTAAGTACCATATTTACCCGAATATAAGACGACCCCCCCTTATTTAAATTCAGTATTTAAGAAAAAATATTTAAACCAGTAATTTTGGCAAATTTATTATCTTATTATGTTCAATTATTACAATTTTTGCATTCAGGTCATAATTACAATTATTAAAATTGCTGGTATGATGAGATTGTTTCTTGGCACATACATTGGCTGCCAAGCAACCGCATGCGGAGATCGTTTTTCCTGCTGTGGAACCTTGCTCCTGGCAGCGCGGAAGGGAACCGGTGATGCGGAGTCATCCGTATGCAAGCATGTGCTTTCTAGCGTACCCTGCATTTCCCTCTCCCCTTATTATTTGTTGTTAAATAAAGTTTTAGAAACCCAGTGTCACTATTCACCCACCCACAGTAGGATAGAATGACATCTGATGGCGCCAAAATGAATGTTTTCACTTTCAACACGGTCTGTTCTAATTAGCTTTTGCTACACTACTCTACATTAAAATGCATGAAGTATGAGGTTTCTAAACCCCAGATTTCCATTGTGATAAGATAGAATTACATCCAAAGGCATCAAAACGAATGCCATCCACTTTTAAGACATACGATTGATTTATGCGAAGTTATTCCAAACCATGCCAGTATAAGACGACTCAAGATTTTTCAGGAGCTAAAACTGGAAAATAAACCTCATTTTATATTTGGGCAAATACAGTAAGAAGATAGTTTTAAATGGTAGTCAAAAATTTTGCTGTAGTTCCTACACAGTAACAAATTAGATGGTAACTGCTGTACAATTGAGTAATTCATTGTAGAATTGCTTACAAGTGTAAATAAAAGCAATTGGGTCAGATACTTTAATACTTTACAGATACATGGCAAATAATTATTGTTTAATTTGGTGGTATGGAAAATACCTAAAGATGGTCTAATTTCAAATATAAAAACTTATTTAAAAATTTATAATTACTTATTTAGTTACTTCATTATGCTATAAGGCAGCGGTTTCCAAACTTTACATAGCCCTGCCCCCCTTCAACTAAGAAAAATGTCCTTGTGCCTCCTTATATGTCAAATATATGGCAAATGATACACCCTAGCCACTTGAGATTTAGAATTCGGCGACTGCATATTGTAGGTCTCACGATTGTGACAGCTAAAATGACAGTAAATACAATGTGAAGTATTTTTGCGCCACCCCGACCTGCTCACCGTGCCCCCCTAGGGGTGCGCACCCCACAGTTTGGAAACAACTGCTATAAGGTAAGAATGTGCATTGTTAAAAAATTTATAGCTAGATTTGAAAATACAGAGATGAGGCTCAACTTTGTGAAACTGGCACAGAATATAAAAGTAACAGTGTGAATAATTTCACTGAAATAATCATGCCTCCAGAAAAATAACTTAAGTTCTAGTTCAATTATAATATTCAAAAAGTTCAATGAATGGTAATTTAAGCTCAGATAAAAGCAGCAAACATTAATGTTGATTATTCATCAATAATTCTTTCAAACCTTTATTTTCCATAGCGGCGGTTGTTTTTTGGAAGGAAGCATCAACTGGAGCTAATGCTATGGCTCTCCAGGAGCATCCACCTCCACAGTCACTCTCAATTGCTTGCAACACAACGCGGTCACCAACACTACCTTCATAACCCGGACTGAATGAAAGTCTGTGCACAAGAATGTTTTTATTGACAATTGCATGGGATCTATCAATCTCTGTGACTTCCCCATTATCCACAAGCCTTGTCCGTAATGCTGATACCTTTAAAACCCTGAGAATCTTTCCTCCAAGGTCTCCTGCTTCCTCATCCAACTCTACCAATGCTTCAAGTGAAATCCAATCACCTGAAATAAGATAATGGTAATCACAACTAAATTCTGCCAATTGTGTCACAGTTATAAGCTGAATACAAACAAAAATTTCAATTGAATCATAACATTATCATGGTAAATTTTATATGAATGCACGTGATGTTTAGAAAGGGACTTGAACTGAGCTGCAAAACAAAAAACCAGAGCAAACCTCACTTACTTGATGAAATATGATCCAAACATTAATTTTCTACTAAACTGTGAACCAAACCAATTTTGTTAAAAAAATGGTTCAATTCATGGACACGATTACAAATAAATATAAGAAAAAATAAGTAAATGTTTAACAATAAATTCTTCAAGCATCTTCCACGAAGAATGCTTAAATCAGAGTGGGAAAACCCAAAGTGCAAAGAAAGAATGACCCAGCCTAATGCATTCCAAGGTAACAAAGATATAAAGCAACAAAAATCCTAAAATAACCAAGACCCAAACCAACTGTAAACGAACCTTTTGGCAAACAAGGTAACAGAATTATAAAAGACTGGAACATAAAAACTATAACCAACCCAACCAAATGGCAAGCTAATTTTTTTGGCAAAATTGTAATATTAAAATATTAGAATGCTGTAGGATCTGAATGACAATATCATTTGCAGCCACTATGTTGTACATAGTCATCCTGTTGAAGGTGTTACCATAGCCTTGTTGCTGATTATTTATTATGTTGGCAAAAGTTAAAACTCTTGGAGAGTTGAATTATAAGCCTAAGAGAGGGAAAATAATACAGAAAAGTATTTCACAATCCTTGTGAAACCCAAAAGCATTTTTCTCAAAGAAACTGTAAAAAGAAAATACTAATTGCAGATTAAAGTAGAATATAACATATGGATTACCACAAAAAGGCACAATATTGCTTTCCACTTCATCAAGAGAGAAACGAAGCTCTCCTGGGTCTATAACCACGTCTCTGCCTTGCCTCTGGGAAACCTTTCCCACCAAAGTACGTCTCTGGGCCAGTCCTGTCCTTTCAGCTTCCTCCAAGCACATAACTGCTCCCTCTTTATCATCCAGCAACACCCCTACTTTACCATCATCTTCATCCCAGGTCTCTTCTCCAACAGAAAATACTCTATTTATTTGCCACTCTTCATCTTCTGCAAGCCGAAACACTGAGAAACATATACGTGTTCCCACCTAAATTTAAAAGAACAAATCAATTTTAAAAAACTATAATTCAGATATTTCTAATGGAAAATAATAATAATTTTTATAAAAAATGTGTCATCTATGTACATAGCATAGTCATGTTCATAAATAGATCAAGAACAAACAGATATTTTAAATAGGATTTAAAATTTTGTATTGAAATGCAGCAAATAAAGCAACTGAAATTCATATAAGCACTTACCTCCAGCATCTCTGAAAAATTGAACTTCCGCAAATCTAGATAGTATACATCATCTATTAAGCAATAATCTCCCGAAATAAAAGTGATTTTTCCATTTCTTCTATTTATTCCCAATCCCACACAATCATTTTTATTTTCTTCCTCAGATTGCAAAAATGAAATTAAACTTGGTAGCTCTTCTGAATTTAAATCATCCACTTCATCTGAAACACCACCATCCCCTCTCCAAAAATAACCGACTAATTTTTCGACTAACGAAAACATACTTAGAATAAAATATATACAACGGTCCTATATGTTTAATATAATGAATTTCGATAATAATTTACTCCTACAAAGTTGCGTCTGCACTAAGTCTAAACAGAAATAATTAACCTTTCGTTGAAACGTGTAATTTGCTTCAATTACAACTAGAAAAATAAAATAAATTCTGTATTTTTGGCGAGGATTCTTGTAACATTACTGTCCCAAATATTTCTCAATGGGCTGATATTCCCAAGCAGTATCTGAAAGATAAATCAGCTCTTGACGCAAAGCTTTCAGGCGACGAAGGTGCTGTTCACGTTGGAAGGATGCATGAGCTTGATCAACCGTGTGCTCCATTGTCAGTCGTGAGAGAGCAAGAAGAGCATCAGCTGAGGCAGAAGTTGAACTTGAGCATGAGTTTTGCTCATTTTGTTGTTGACTTGGAGAAGAAAAGAGTGCCTTTGGTAATGTTGATGTGTTCATTTCACAGATGAATATCAATAACGCATTCCACTAAAGCTAGAATAAAATTCCCAATTAAGATATTACAATTCCTTTGGAATATCAACATCACCGATAAAACGCTTCGTGTAAAATTCATTTAAAGTAACAAAGGTTAAGCAATGCAGTGTCCACATACAATGCTATGAATAAATATGTAAAAAACTGCATTTGATACCTTGATTTGAGGAATTTCCTCAATTGCAAATAATGCATTTAAACTCTTACGTATAGTCATGTAATTCTGTAAAAATACTACAAAAAAACACACCACAATACTTTTAAACAGTCGCTACCGTCACTTTCTCTAATATGAAAGCGCGCTATCTAGTGGAATAAATTTCAAGGTGCGATTAAAGATCACTTTTGTTAGTCCAACTTACAGGCGGGTAGTGCAAAGCCCTCATGTAAGCAGTATTTCCTAATAAATGTCAATAAATTGGCAAGTGTATCTAATGCGGATTTAATATTTCCATTAGTGGCTTGGAGCATACTACTGACAATGTTTATTCGATTTAAAAGATCATGCGAAAGATCACAATAACGGAAAATCCTTAATTTAGGAACAATACTTGAACCTCAAGTTTTGCTAAATTATCTATTTGAATATCTTCAGATATCTCGAACAATGCATCAAAGATCTCCCCGAGGTGAATTACAAAATAAAAATTATGTACTCCACAAAAAGTACATTTGGTAAAGCAGGATTTAAACCAGTTTTCGATTGCCTCCTAAATATTCATACGATCCATATTGAAAACAAGGGATTACATTTTCAAGCGGAATGAAAAAAACCTAAATTTCGTTTACATCTTCAGGCCCACGGGCCGGACACGGCTCCTGATATGGTTTTATTCATGATTTAAAATTGAAAATATGGCAATAAAACATTTATTACTAAAAAAGTCCTAAAAACCTCTTTTAGATTTGATTTTCACTTATCTTATGCCTCAGAATCTCCACGAAACTTCCGCTAAATGAATTAATGTTTCGTGAAACCATTGGGCAAATGACTACTTACTGGTCAGTCCCATAGCAGAAGGTATGATAAATTTATGGTTCTCACGAAAATTTCATTTTGAGATTTGATTTTGCAATGTTTCATACCTGTAGATATATTGATCCGTAGGTTACACTGCTTCGAAATCGTAATTTAAAAGTAGTTTTTCGGAATGCACTTTTAAAGTAACAATTATTATTGAAGAAATATTTTTGTATGAATAAACTATGAAATACACTTTCTTGTCAATGATAAAATTTAATCAGAATGTTTTTAAATCTCGTTCCCAGGAATGGGCGTCGCTGATGTTTCGCGCGCTATTTCAGTTCGAAATCAACCTCGATAGGTGATGTGCGTACTTTGTAACTCTCTCAGTTAGTTACGCGCGACCGCAATTACCAGCAAAATTCTTATACGATTTCCAAGGTAAGTGTCCATATTTCAATTTTATTATCATATGTATGGTTTATATAAGTATTTCGGAAATTTTGGTTGATTTTGTGTAGCCATCGCGTTTCTTGGGAAAGCGAAGATGATCGTGAAACTCGTATATACGTATAATCACCGAAGGTAAATTTCTCAAATTACATCAAAATCAAAGCGATTCTTAAAAGTCACCGTTCTCTCTGAACTAGTTTATCTCTAGTTAGTTTAATGCATTGACTATCGATGGAGAATGCCGTGGGGCCTGAGTAATTTTAAATTATAGATTAAGTAAAACACATTCCAAACGTAATTAGATGCAGATATTGCGAGTTGCATGTTTTTCCTCTAGTTAATTTGTAGAATACCTCGGAAGCGTTTTGGCTGTATAACTCAACGCAATGACGATGGGTTCAATCCTCGTTAATCATCGGTTATATTGGAATTGTATGATTTTTCCCTCGCATTGGATATGAAACGTAAACGTTAGTGGCACATTTCTAACGACCCGTAGTCTTTGTATTTTTTAATGAAACAACATTTTAAAAAATTTTCACATGACAATTACATTTTGAATTTCTAACACCGTGAATTTTGCTCGTTCGTTTATTAGAATAGAGTCGTAAGAGTCACTGAAAATGTGGCTTTATAATCGCAAAATGATTTCAGAAAAGATCCTAGATAAATATATATATTTAAAGCGAATAAAAATGTTTAAAAATTATCTTGAGATTTGAACCCCCGAACCTCGCATTTGACGTCCGATGCGCTAACCATTACACCAACGTAATCGGAAGTTTAAACTACGCCGACAGGACTTCCGGTCCTGTTGGTGTAATGGTTAGCGCATTGAACGTGGGATGCTAAGTTCCGGAGTTCGAAACCGTCGCTGAGTTAATAAATTTTTTTTTCGTTTTAAACACGTATATTTGTATATAAAGTCATCATAAGTTACGCCAAATCATCACACATGCCTTAATTTCAATTTTTATTTATAAATAAGACAAAATATTAGGAAATCATTTAATTTCCATATATCATGGATTTTCTTTGCGACTTAACGCATTTAACATATAAAAGAATTACATTACCAAAAATTCTCCGTTTCCTATCTATATTTGAAATGATTAAAAGCAGACATTATAAAAAGTTAATGAAGTATTATTACTTAATAGAAATATTTTAAGATAATGTCAATATAAGAACTCAAAGGTAACTAAATAAGAGTCGGAATATACAGATATCGAAGAAGAACGTGTTTTTGTGTACGTATATATGTATGTATATATGAGACTAAACTAGGGTGACCAGATGCTTTTGGTAACAACCGGGACGAAACAAGTTTTGAAAGGGAAAAACCGGGACATTTTCTAAAAAAACCGGGACAATGGGTATTTTGATTTTTTTTAAATATTCCAAAAATCGAATAAATATATTTACAAAAGAATATATAAACTATAATTTATTGAAATAACAATTAAATGACATATTTCGTGATTAATTAAGCAGTATTACAATAAAATATTAGGTGAAAATGATGTTTTTAATCGTATTTTAAAGTACTTCTGCCTGCCTTGATCAAATTTTCATCATTTTTAATCATGTCATAAAAACTTTTACAGGTCATATTAAAGTTGAATTTACACATCATTATGGAGTTGGTTTTTATATCCAAGCGGTTTCGTTCATCAGACCATTGAATGTCTATTTGTAAAAATATTCATTCCACATTTCAATTGTGTGCCGGAATGGCAAACAGAAAGTTACATAGTCTCTCCATTTCTGAAATCTGTTCGAGAAATTCAAATTTTGAAAGAAAAAATATAATCACCGGCCATTCATCCTTCCTTTCTTTCATCTCTTTTGAAAACAAATTTTTAAGCAATGAAAATTGATTAAAAAATAAACTTTCGTCAACTTGAAAGCCCATGCCAATAACATTTTTACACATACTTTGCACTTCTTCCCAAACTGGGGAACTTTTCAATAGCGTCCATTCCGTATATTTCAATTTCAGTAATGGTTCAACCCATTTTTTAGGCGCGTTTCGCTTACAGCGTGAGCGCCTATTATCGTCGGGAGGTCGAATTAGGTACTACTTTAGGCAAAGAAATTTTCAACTGATCCAACCCCGCGATGTTTAGTTTCAGTCTAGATATCGTTATTTCTGCACTAATTGTTTGAATTTGTGCTGATTTCACTCATTTTTTCTGATAATCTTCCATTTAAATTTATTTTATTGATTTATTTTTAAATTTATCACGTGACATGGCATCTAACAGGAAATATAATAGTCATAATGAAAGTGAATCAAATAAAAGAGTGCATAAGTCTCATAGTTATGAATAGAAATTAGAAATTTTAAAGCGTCTTGAGAAAGGTAAAAGCCATACTAAAATCGCACAATCGTTGGGAATGTGTCGTCCAACTATTAGCACTTATGTGAAACGGAAGAGAAAATTCTAGAATGTGACAAATTCAGGTACAGTGGAACACACTTAACACGAAAACCGACAACACGAAATATCAGTTTACACGAAAATAATTTTCGCTCCTTATAAAATAAACCCATGCGAAATTCTTCGGATAACATGAAATGGCAGTTGAAACGTGGTTTCCCCATCCACTCTTTGGCTCCTTCGCCATGGGCAACACCACCCCCACCGAGAATTTCCATTAACCCACTAGTACGGAAAATTACTATCTCACCAACTCTCCTATGCCTTTCTCTGTCATTGACCATGGTCAATAGTAGGTCAGCTAATCCCAAACATGCAAGATCGATCTCCAGAGGTGTAGCGAGGGGTTTGCAGATCCGCTAGTAGGTCAAGGAGTAAGGTAATATCCTATCGAATTAAAACGAAAGAGGTGCGAGTCATCAAAAATGTTCCTGGGAACTGGCCCGAGATGCAATGACTCACTCTTTCATTTATTACTTTCTCCATACGTAGTAATGGGAAAGTATTGTATTCATGAAAAAAATCGACTTCGAGATTTCAACGGAAATACGTTTTGAGGTCCCTAGAACACGTTTAGACTATTTTCGGAATGTCTGTGTATGTTAGTGTGGGCGCTCTAACTCAAAAAGTATGTGCCATATCGTTACCAAACTTCATATATAACATTTTAATATGAGCACAAAGAAATGATCAGTTTTTCGACAATAACGGGTAACCGGAAGTCGAGGTTTATTCGAAACCCGATTCGGTTTTTGCGATATTTCTTCGTTAGAACATCATTATTGTATTTACAATTCTGTACAAAAGTTATAGAGAAGGTAATTTCCTACAACTTTCGTTTCAAACAATTTTCTGTTGTAGTTATCGTTTAGGAATTATTTATAAATAACCGGTTTTTTGGTCCATTAAATATCTCCTTAAAAACATCGTTATTGGTAATCTTCGTAAGGACCAAAGTTGTAGAGAATAATATTTGTTCCAAGTTTTGTTTGAAACTAATTTTCGTAGAACCATCCATTTAGGATATATTTCGCTTTATCTTAATACAAGTATACAGCGCCAACACCATGTATCGGTGAATTCTGTAAACATTCAAAATATACATAATTTACGGCAAAATTCTCCAGGTCAACAGCATACATGGACCAGTGTGACCACGTGTCCCGTATTTTACAGGATGCCCCGTTTTTTGGCCAATTTTTCTTCAAATGTCCTGCGTCCTGTGGCAAATCAATATGGGACCATATTTTTCTTATGAAAACAAATATATTGATTTCAGATACATTCAGGGTAATCACATGTTTTAATGTAATTAATGCAGTGCTCGGAATGAGCCCGAACGAACCGCACATGTATTAAAAACATCGGCGATTAGTTCCTAATTGTAATATTTTCCTCCCGAGCATCCCGTTTCATATTTTCCATTCTGTGTACTTAATTAATGAAGAGTTTACAGAAATGAACCCACTTTTACGAAAAGTTACAAACGAGATTTCATCTCTCCTAGATAAATGGAATGTTATATTAAAACCTTGCGAGAAAATAATTTTGTAAGATGATGAAACTTATTAAGTCAGTACCAGGTTCTAAAGCTCTTGTGGAAAGAATATTTTCTTTATGTAATAATAAATGGAATGAAAATAGGAATATATAATATAATTATAGGAGTTGCACTGTATTTTTGGAATTGAAACATAGAAAAAATCGATAAAAATCAGATCAATACGCTCTTCTTTAATTAATTAAATTGATGCATAAGTCTTAACGGCTGACTCTGTGCTTGCCATTTGACTTTGGGAAACGAGGACTAGATATTATATGTTTGAATCCCCATTTTTTAGAAAAACTCCTTAAACCTAAAAAAGGTATAATAATTATGACCATCAGAGTACAACTTAAGAGGTATCCGATGTCTACTAAAACTAGATTTCATTTTATTAATTATAATTTCAGTAGTGAAGTCCTTCAGAGAAGAAACCTCTACAAAATTTGATAAATAGTCAACAAGAAAAAATTATCAGTACCAATCTTCTGACCAAAGTATTTACGGAACTTCTTTGAAAATTAAAGGATTTTTTAAATTGATTAGCCTGATATTTTTGACAGGTTAGACATGAACGGACGAAGTTCTCTGTCTTTATTCATACCTAACCTGAATAAAGCTGATCTTGTATCAGTTACAAGCCTGGAATGAGTCAGGTTTTTTTATTAGGTTTATATACCTAGTAAAATGAAATACTGTAATTTTCCTATTATAATACGCATTATTTTCTCGAAATAGATGACAAAAATTAGGGTGCGTCTTACGTATGGTTATAAATGCATACAACTTTTTTCAGTAAGGAAATAATTTATATTTTCGAACATGTTTTTATAAGTAAATCGTTCATTTCAATGCATTTTGAAAACATTCCTTTAAATATTGTTTTTCAAAACAAAAATAAAAATATTCATTTATTTACGTTAGCTGTCAGAATTACTAAAGACTAGGAATTCATTACCACTCCCCTCACTGTCCTCAAACAGTTCCTCGGCGATCTTGAGTTCTCTCTCACCGTCTACGTAAATTGCATCGCCGAGAACATTTTACACACCTCGATCGGCTTATACGATATGAACGATGTCTCTGGGTAGCAAAGTATGAACTGTTATTCCAACCGACCAGGTTAATACAAAAGGCGACATTGAGACAAAATGTGTTTTTTTACATTGTAGTGATCTTGAATGGGAGAGTAAGAATATAATTCATGTAAACTCTCTCAGACGTATCTCATTTGGCGGCAAGGCGAGAATTGTCCCGAAACAACACACAGTCAAGAAAAATTACATTGATCTTTTACAAAGAAATAGGTGCATACTAAACATACAGAGGCATAGCTAGGGTCTTCGACGCCATGGGGGCAAGGCATCTTGGCGTCCCTGAGGGGGAAGGGGGGAGTTATATTCCCAGTATGTCCCATATGACCTTTTTTCTTGCCGCCAAGTTCCAGGGGCAGTGGTTTACGGGGTCTTATGTACTTAATTCAGCATGTTGACATCTTTAACACTAGAACGTCGGACGGGACAATTCTGTCCCATTCTGATATTACGTCTCCTACAGTTACTATGATTCCGGTTTAATTTAGTCGAGCTTTCGTGACTTTTAATCATTTGAGGGTTGCATTCCACTCTACACTTTTGAACATTCCCCCCTCAATATTAAGGATTATAAAACCGTTTTACCCTAGAACGGCGGATGGGACAATTTTGTCCCAAAATGAGTTACTACTTTGTTTCACATTCTCTGTGATATTATTCTTATGCAGGCGGCTTTGTAACTCTGTTGTAGACATCCCCTCCTCCCCTCTCATCTTTCGCCAGTCCAACTTCTAGCCCCAGCCTTCCCCCGTCCCACCTTCCACTTGCTCCCGCAGTGTGATGCAGGTTAGTACGTATTCCTCCAGCACTGTTTGCAATGCTACATTCTACAGCATGCTCAAGTATGCAGTTAGTAATGTAGACACTACAACATTCATAAAAATTGAACCTAGTACTGCGACTGTACGACTTTGTCGTATAGGACATTTTTGTCCCGTCCACCATACTAGGGGGTATGCCATGTTCAGACATTCTTGTGTTAAGCAATCCCCTGTTTTGCTACCATATGCAACAAACATATTTGAATTAGAAATTTGTACAAGGTTATATGGCAGGAGATACCTCAACTCAATTGCAAACCCCCCTAGCCCGTCGGCACAACATCGTTTACAAATGAGATCCAGTCTAAGGAAATATATTGGCATAACAAGAGTGTAACCCGAAACTCAAAGAATGATCGATAACCATAACGACTTTGGGTGAGACATGAAAAGGTGGCAACCTGAGTGGCCACCTCAAATTCGACGATGACCCGGAGATTTCCTAATCTGACCTGGTGATTTCCTAATTTAGCTCGGAGATTCTCATATGTGAAGAAATTGAAGTATGTTTACTGTTTTTAAATGTTTAATACAAAAGAGATAATTAGTTTTCATAGAAATGTGAATGTCATGAGCCATATTTTGTCGCTCTCTCATGCGACTCGGTGGCTCCCTCGAACACCAATGAAAGATTGCAGTGGTACCTACTTTATAACAGCGCCGCCAATCCAAAATCACTGAATAAATGTAATCAGAGCTATGAGCAATTCGCTGAGATTCAGAATTTGTCGTTGCCGCAGATATGGTGGTAGCAAATACACCTAAATGCGAGCCACCCACAGAGTTTTAGCTGCTGATGCGATAAGATTTTTTCCGTGCATATTTCACAAATTAGATGTGTTTCTTTTAAGATTCTAGTCTTATGTGTTTCCAAACTAAAAAGAAATGTGCTGACCGAAGAGAAAATGTAATATTGAGGCCCACGAGACTGTTAATTCATAGAGAGCATTCTCACTTATTTGTGCACACATGCAGCGATATACCATGGGTTTGGGAGAAACTTTGGACAAAACCCAAGTGATAGCTAGGGTCTGTAATAAGCACCATCAATTTTTAGACTTTCTAAATCGTACTTTCATAACATCATAGCTAAACTTGTTGCTTTGAATTGCGGAGTGTCTAGGGTGATCATATACGATCAACTATTTTAACCCTCGCACCGCAGAAATTGGGTCAAAAATGACCCGGTAGTTCTGATTTTGTTTATCACATCAAAACTACAATATATAAATATTTCATGTTTTTCCTCTTCCTTCTTTAGGTTCTTTCCAAGTGTTCTATTCTATTAGAACACGTAATTCATTTTTTTTGTTAACTTATTAACGTAGAACCATTTCGGGTCATCTCTGACCCAGTTTTTGCGGTATGCTTATTTATAACGCAGCGCCTCTTTATCAAAGTTTTTTAGCTGCGTCGTACAATCCGATCCACTCGGAAGTTATCTACTTTGTTGCAGATGACATTACTCCTTTTCTTAGCACTCTTTATCGTGACACGTGTTATATTCAAGAATTCAAGTTACAAAGTTTTTTTGAAGAGTAATAAGATCCTATTTTTATCAGCAGAAATAAGTTATTTTATTTTGAATCCTTAAATTAGTCCTAAATACTGATTTCATTAATTAATTAAGGGCAACTTAGTTTTGAACTGACAATAATTGTTATTTCGTATCGTAAAAGAATACACTCGTCCCTATTGCCATAAATTATATTTTGAATGTTTACAGAATTCCCGATACGTACTGTATACTGGAAATTAAGAGAAAGCAAAATATATCCGAAATGGATAGTTCTACGAAAATTTGTTTCAAACAAACCTTGGAAGAAATATTATTCTCTACAACTTTGGTCCTTGCGAAGATGACCAATTACGACTTTTAAAAGGAGATATTTGACGGAAACAAAAAAACCGATTATTTATAAATAATTCCTCAATAATAGCTGCTTTACATGGACATCTCTAAACATTTTATCATACAAACATATACCAATGTGTTTTATAAAGTGCACTTTGAAATATACATGTCAGCTTAATATATTTTATGATACCAGGATAAGATAAATATAAATGTATGAATGAAGCATAATTTATTTAATTCATTGTTTCAATTTAAATTGTTCAAATTTAAATTACCATTATAATTTTAAAGATTATGGTCTTTCTTGAGAGTGTATTCTGAAATGCCTTTTTAGGGTTGAACTACGACTATAGCACCTGCTGCATACCTTGCACGAATATGGTTTCACTTGCGAGTGTATTCCTAAATGCAATTTTAAATTACATTTAACGGCAAAACACCTGCCACATACCTTGCAACCATACGGTTTGTCACCACTATGTATCCTCATGTGTACAGTAAGATTATTCTTTTGTTCAAATCTCTTACAACATACTTTACACACAATCTACGCTAGTGTCAACACAGCTTCCGACCTCCAGTCTCTCTAGCGTCTCTCTTCTCAACTCCAAAACACCGGCTTCTACTGTGTTTATGTCAGCTGGAGATATACAATCACTCCCCACTTTAAAGTCAATTTTTCCAAGTATATCCTTTGCAGAACCTGATGACTCTATATTTTCACATGGATTAGCATCGACTGCTACATTTTTCTTTCTTATTGACAATAGTTTCCCACCATCATTTACACTGTTACTTCTCTTTTCACATGGTCCATTTGATTCACAGGGAGTTCTCTTCTGAAGATATGCTAAATGATCCAGCCGTGTCAAAGCAATGCTGCATTTTCTTATCTGTAAAAAATAACGGAGAATGAGTTCATGCATTATTATTAAAAAGTATGTTTAATATCTGAAAACATCCCATAATGATGCAATTTAATGTACAAAAGAGACTTAATTTATATAAGGTTCATCTAAATAAATAATGCTGAACTTATTATTGAGAAGGATAATAATCTCGGAATTTTATCAGGAATTCTAATAAAACAACTCAGCTGAAAATCCTAAGAATTATGGACACATAGCTTTAATGTCAGTTTTTAAAAAGTCCTCGAGATACATCGTAGATACAAGGTCTGTTCAAAAAGTATCCGGACTGTCCGCGTGGAACGCTAACCGGATGTAGTACGGACTTGGGTCGCTAAGTATCGCCAAAGAGCTTCATTTTAAGCAGTGTGCCAAGTGCCACGTTGATACATTTAAGCATTTTTTTTCATGAGCGTTTTTGTGCGTTAGTGTTAGTGGTGTTCTGCAATTTTTTGCAAGAAGTGGCAAACTTGACGGAGCAACGCATCTCCATCAAGTTTTGCTTCAAATTCCGCAAAACCATGTTGGAGACCTACAAAATGCTAAAACAAGCATTTGGTGATGACGTAATGGGCTGAACCCAGACCTTCGAGTGGTTCAAATGTGGGATGATGATTCTGAATGTTCTGGTTGGCCCTCAACCAGCAGAACTGAAGAAAATGTTGAAAAAGTGCAGCGGGCCTTCCACGAGGACCGTCGGCGAACAATTAACAACATCTGCAGCATTGTTCGCGTATCATTTGGAACATGCCAACGCATTCTTGCCGAGGAACTCAACATGAGGCGGATCGCTGCCAAATTCGTGCCCTGCTTGCTGACCCAGGAACACAGGCAACAACGGCTCACTGTGTTTAGGGACCTCCAGGAACAGGTCAGTGACGACCGAAACTTCCTTTCCAAGGTCATCGCTGGTGATGAAGGCTGGTTTTATGGCTACGACCCAGAAACCATACAGCAGTCATCCCAGTGCTGCTCCTTCAAGTCTGCAATTTCTCTTCTCGCAAAACTCTTCTCCAAAATAGGATCACACACAGTTTTTTTGTTAATGAAAATAAATTGTCAAATCTCGTTAAAAACCCTAAAGACAGCACCCTCCCCCCCGTAAGAAATCAGGCATATACCAAATCAAATGTGAAAAGTGTGACAAAATTTATATTGGACAAACGAAAAGGAAATTAGAAATACGTTTCAAAGAACACTTAGCCTATTACAGAAACAACAGAATAGACAAGTCCAGTGTAGCATCTCATATCAACACCTGCCATCATCCTATCACAACCAAAAATTTAAAACTTCTAAAAATGGTCACCAACAAAAACAAACAAAGCCTTTACATACACCATAACCAAAACAAGATAATGAATAACGAACCTGGCCCTATCCCCCACTCCCCTTTATTTCAGTTAACGATCGATACACCTTTCTCTTTCCCCTCCCCTAATTCTCTGACGGTCAACAATAGTATAAATACTCCGCCTAACCTTACACACTTTGACATTGCTGAAGATGACAGCGTTGCTGTTGAAACGCACGTCCTGAGTGACCCTGCGAGTCTTCTGTGCCTTGGCACCTAAGTACCGCCTTTACAGTGATTTGGAGGTATTTTTCCATTTTATTCACACGTACATAAGTAACTTAAATAATTAGACATTGATTTTCCACAAATTGTGATTTTCAAACCTTTGAAGATATCATCACAAAACTTTGCAGAGGTAAATAATTTTATCCTGCGGATAACATAGTCTATAATGGCGATAAAAAAAATTGGGTGTGGGGGTGCTTAATTCAATAATTATTTTCCCATAATTTTACACATGATTTTCGATTTTTCAGAGTGTAAGATTTTCTTCTTTCACTCACCTAAATAGGTAATTGCGAACAGGTTTTCTTCATTTTTGCTTTATAGTATAAAATTGATTGTAGTTATAAAGGTTAATAAGCCTATTTCTATATTTCATGCGGTTAAAATAAAATCCATATAGGGTTACGTCTGTCCAAGCACTTCACGAAGATGATACTGACGGACGAGTAGAATTCTGTCAGTGGATAATGCGTAGAATTGATGCGCAACCAACATTATTAGCTGACATCATCTTCAGTGATGAGGTCATATTCCACTTGACCGGGAGAGCCAACCGTCGTAATTGCCGATATTGGAGTTTGTAGAATCCTCATTGGACTGATGAAACTCATGCTCAAAATGATCCTAGGATCATGGTGTGGTGTGCTATTCATGCTGACGTTCTGCTAGTTCCTTACTTTTACGAAGGACACATCACAGGTGCGAGCTATCTAACAATAGTACAAAATTGGGAATTTTAGGAAATTCAGGAAAATCAGAAAAATCGGGAAAAAGGAAAATCAGGATAATTAGGAAAATCAGGAAATTCATGAAAATTAGGAAAATCAGGAAATTCAGCAAAATCAGGAAATTCAGCAAATTCAGAAAAATCAGGAAATTCAGCAAATTCAGAAAAATCAGGAAATTCAGCAAATTCAGAAAAATCAGCAAATTCAGGAAAATGAGGAAATTCAGAAAAAACAGGAAATTCAAGAAAATCAGGAGTCTGGAAAATCAGGAAAATTAGGAAAATCAGGAAAATTAGGAATATCAGGAAATTCAGGAAAATCAGGAAAACAGGAAATTCAGGAAAATTGGGAAATTTAGGAAATTCAGGAAAATCAGAAAATTCAGAAAAATTACGAAATTCATGAAAATCATGAAATCCAGGAAAATCAGCAAATTCAGAAAAATCAGTAAATTCAGGAAGATCCGGAAATTTAGGAAAATCAGAAAATTCAGAAAAATCAGGAAATTTAGAAAAATCAGGTAATTCATGAAAATCAGGAAATTCAGGGAAATCAGGAAATTCGGGAAAATCAGTGAAATCATGAAATTCAGGAAATCAGGAAAATTTGGCAAATCAGGACAATAATTTTCCTGATATTCCCAAATTTCCTGAATTTTGATTTTCCTGATTTCACTAAATTTCCTGATTAAACTGATTTTCTTGAATTTTCTGATTTTCCTAAATTTCCTGATTTTTTTGAATTTCCTGATTTTACTGATAATTTCCTACATCTTTTATTTCAAACAACTTAAAAAAGAAAATCAGGAAATTCAAGAAAATAAGGAAAATCCGGAAAATCAGGTAATTCAGGAAAATCAAAAAATTCAGGAAAATTAGGAAATTCAAAAAAATAGGGAAAATCAGGAAATTCAGAGAAATCAGGAAAACAGAAATCAGGAAAATCGGGAAATTTAGGAAAATCAGGAAAACCAGAAAATTCAGAAAAATCAGGAAAACTAGAAAATCAGAAAAATCAGGAAAACTAGGAAAATCAGAAAAATTAGGAAACTCATGAAAATCAGGAAATTCAGAAAAACAGGAAATTCAGAAAAATCAGGAACATCAGGAAATTCGAGAAAATCAGAAGAAACAGGAAATTCAAAAAAATCACGAAATTCAGGAAAATCAGGAAATTCAGTGAAATGAGGAAATTCAGGAAATCAATAAAATTTGGTAAATCAGGAAAATACTTTTACTGATTTCCCTGATTTTTTTGAATTTCCTTAATTTTTTTAATTTCCTGATTTTTTTGAATTTTGTCTGAATTTCCTGATTTTACTGATAACTTCCTACATCTTTTATTTCAAACAATTTAATAAGGAAAAATAAGGAAAATCAGGAAATTCAAGAAAATTAGGAAAATCCGGAAAATGAGGAAAATCAAAAAAATCAAGAAAATCAAAAAAATCAGGAAATTCAGGAAATTTAGTAAATTCAGGAAAATCAGAAAAATCATGAAATTCAAGAAAATCAGAAAAACTATTTTACTTATTTTCCTGATTTTCCTTATTAAATTGTAGGAAACGTAGGAAATTATTCAGAAAATCAGGAAAATTTGGAATTCAGGAAATTCGGGGAAATCAGGAAATTCAGAAAATTCATGAAATACAGGAAAATAAGGAAGATCAGGAAATTCAAGAAAATGAGGAAATTTAGAAAATTCAGGAAATTTAGGAAAATCTGGTAAATCACGAAAATAAGGAAAAGAATTTTCCTGATTTTCCTAAATTTCCTGATTTTTCTGAATTTCCTCATTTTATTGAATTTTCTGGTGTACCTGATTTCCCTTATTAAATTTTTTGAAATAAAAGATGTAGGAAATTATCAGAAAAATCAGGTAAATCAGGAAAATCAGAAAATTCAGGAAACAGTAAAATCCGGAAATTCAGATACTTCAGGAAATTCAGTAAATATTAGTATTGGTTAAAAACCACTTTTAGCCTACCTTTTCAGCATTTATTGTTGACAAAATAATGGAGAGCCGCAAACCTAACCCCCATTTTCTCACAAGGCCTTTGCTTCTATTTTCGCGGATTCCTAATTCACGGATTTGTCAGGAACGTAACCCCTGCAAATTTGGAGGTTCTACTGTATTCAAAATTAATGAAATTCCAATTTTGAGGGTTGTTTTCACCTAGGGTTACCATACGTCCCGGTTTTTGGTCTTGTCGCAGCATTCCGTCCGGTTTACTGTTTTGTCCGGGAAATATGGATGAATCAACAGCAGTGCTATTTGTAAACGTGTGCTTTCTGAATTTGGTATTGCTCCAACAATATGTGAAGCTGTAGTTTTAAATGTAATCACACCAATGTGTATGCATGAGTTACATGAAAAGTTGGATAAATCCAACTTTGTGAGTGTTACGATTGATGCTTCCAACATAAAGGACATAAAAATCGTCTTCCAGAGATAGTGTGCTATTTAAAGGAGTTTAATGGAGTCTGTAGATAAACATAAGAAATACTGACTGATTACCTTGTTTCTTCAATAAAAAAACATCATCTCATGAATAAAATTGTAGGATTTTGTGGTGATTATTGCAACACGAATTTTGGAGGGGTGAAAATGATTTTAATCAAATTTTGTTCATACTTCTCAAAAGGTGAATATATGGCTAGTTTATTCCAGGCAACTTTAACAACAATTCGATTTTCTCAAAAACGGCTCTAACGATTTTGATCAAATTTTATACAGTTACTTGAGATTACGTCTTCAACAATACTGTATAGTTCATATTCTCAACAAATGAATATAAGGTCAGTTTATTCTAGGCAACTTTAACAACAATTTGATTTTCCCAAAAACGGCTGTAACGATTTTGATCAAATTTAATACAGTTACTTGAGATTACGTCTTCAACAATACTGTATAGTTCATATTCTCAACAAATGAATATAAGGCCAGTTTATTCTAGGCAACTTTAACAACAATTTGATTTTCTCAAAAATGGCTTTAACGATTTTGATCAAATTTTCTACAGTTACTTGAGTTTATGTCTTCAACAATACTGTATAGTTCATATTCACAACAAATGAATATAAGGCCAGTTTATTCTAGGCAACTTTAACAACAATTCGATTTTCTCAAAAACGGCTCTAACTATTCTGATCAAATTTCATACAGTTACTTGAGATTACGTCTTCAACAATACTGTATAGTTCATATTTCTCAATGAATGAATATAAGGCTAGTTTATTCTTGGGCAACTTTAACAAAAATTGGATTTTCTAAAAACAGGCTCATACGATTTTCATTTTCTAAAGATAACTAAACAACGCATTAGTATATGAGAAAGTTTGTACAATGTACGTTGTCCCGATTTTTTATTTAGAGATCCCGTGTTTTTTTACATACATAACCCACAGACAACAACAAAATAGGGAACACCTAATCGGGGGACTTCAAAATATCTGAAATCACCAATTTGATTTTTATTCACAAACACAATACTTTCTCCAATATTAAGAATGTAGAGACTAATTAAACATTACCTCCTGTTGTGGCTCCTGAGTGTCCAAAGGATCTTTAGGCTCTAACTTCACAGGGCTTAGGTCCTCCTAGATTAAGATTGAACAAAGAATTTCAGTAGAATCAAAAGAGTTTCAGAATATCGTCGTCATAAAGAGAAGCAAAGTTTATATATATGATGTAAAGGGATGACACAAAACCTACACTTGACGCAAAATATGTTTTCACTAACCTTATATCATCCTACCGTGTTTAACCCTAGACTACTAGACCGTCGCAAATTTTACGACTGGAGTTTGGCGATACGTTAACCTTTGTGATTTGATACAGTTTAGAGCAGCGTGGAACACAATAGCTGCAGTGCTTATATAGGCTCATTCGAGAGTGGACGTTTTATTTCTGTAAGCTACGTTTTCTCGGAGATATAAGGAGCCTACTCGTAAAATTTACGACGGTCTAGTATTATGCCATATATTTTATTTTATATTTTAATATTATTATAATTATTTTTAGTTGTAAATGATGGCCAACTATGTTATGTTTATTTTGTGTTAATACCAGATTCATCTTTTTATTTTCATAACAAAATATGGATTGGTATATTATATTTTATTATTACCATATATACTCGTGTATATGCTGACTCCATGTATAGAACGACCCCTGATTTTTTGGTGAACAAACCTGATTTTTTCATACATCTCGTTTATAGTACGACCCCAGCTTTTCACCATGGTCTATATATTTAATTTCGATAGCTCGATGGTTACGAGCGAGATATATCGAACGACCTTGATTTTCCACAGCACCATAGAATAGACCGTAAATGTCGTAAATAGTATTTCTTGCGAGTACACTAAAATTCGGGTAAGTTAAGTATCTTACTCCTAAAACATATAATAAAAAGTGATATGAATCATGATTGCACAAGATGAAATAAAATCGTTTCAATTCTAGTACGTCTGGATTACGTTCTGTGTACGTAATGGTTCCACTCGCTCATCTATTTAATAGGTAGGGGTAATGGATAAAAAGAAATTACTTTGTAATATTCCACAGTCTTTATCGTTTCTTCAATCACACACCGATCGGTTTCCACTACGAAATCATTCTAATGGTATTACTAACCGACGTAACACCTTTAGAATGACTTTGTAGTGGAAACCGATCGGTGTGTGATTGTAGAAACAATAAAGACTGTTGAATATTACAAAATAATTTCTTATTTCCGAGATGTCGAAATTCCATAAAGTTACGCCATCTACGATGCTTTTAGTCCAACTCGTTCCAATCCATCCCTTGTAAAAAGACGCAAACAAAGATGTACATACATAAAATTCAAGAAAGGATGTACCCGTAAATCTTCACTTATATCAAGTATTTTTGAATTTGAAGCTGTATATATGAAAAAGATTCTACTCTTCACGAAGCAACATAACAACGATACAGGACCTCACTGTTAAGGTTAGCCTACCATTAGAATGCGTGCGGGTGGCATAACTTCACCGAAAATGCCCGTGAAGATATATGAATTTTAAATCCTGAAATGCATTACTCGTGCATAGTACGATCCCCAATTTTTGCGATAAAAATTCGGTCGTAAAAACTCGTACTATACACGAGTATATACGGTATATTTTGGTACCGATCTGAGTATTAATTTTCTTTAGTTAGAGCACCCACGATGCTTTTAACATACGGACACACCCACAGACGTCAAGAGAATAGTCTAAACTTCATCAGGGGACTTCAAAACGCGTCTTTCATCTGAGATCTTCAATTGGATTTGTGTTCACGGACACAATACTTTCTCCCACACTAAAAATAGAGAGAGTAAATATAAATTACCTCTTCCTGTCCTTCTCGAGTATCCAAAGGATCTTTAGGCTCCAATTTCACAGGTTCCTCCTAGATTAAGATTGAACAAAGAATTTCAATAGAATCAAAACTGCTGCAAATTACCATTGTTATAATCTACACATGGCTCAGAATACATCTTCGCTTATCCTATGTATAGTTATTTACTAGTTTTTTTATCTATCACTTTTATAAATTGATGGGATGCATAATCCGAAGATCTTTATAAGACAGGCATATTAGTTTTATAGTTAGAGCACACAAAATGTTTCATCTCGTACACACACACACCCCCACATACATCAAGAAAATAATGAAAACAAATTATACAGTGCTTACAATATCTATTGGATGTTCGGCATGACTTTCATCGGGCGCAAACACATTACTGTAGGTGTCCCTAGAAACCTGACACTTCTCCTTAAAATGTTTGAAGTCTGTCAGCTTTCCCAAACAAATGGAACACATCACGCGTGGAAAACCATCCATCTCGGAAACCTACAGAGAAAACAAGTGATCATATCTATACTATATAGACGCTTCTTACACATGATATATATATATAGGAGGATATATATATAGGAGGATACAAAATTATGAGGCACTTCCAGATGTGACAGAAACTTGAAATTTGGTAGGATTATAGGTTTTTGGTCACAACCGAAGGAAAAATTCCGAAACTGTCAAAATTCCTATTTTGAGGGGCTATTTTGGCCCAGTTTTTGTCCCATCTTTTGCCCATAAGAAAACGTAAATTGGTGTAGAGTTTTTTATATTTGCATTTTAAAATTACTTCTCATCAAGATACGAACTCGAGACTGAAACTGTCGGATAGGATATAAATTTTAGTTTCTTATTTTTGAAGACAGAATTCAAATCCGAGTAGAATTAACGTAAATTTATAGTTTTTATTGCAGAATATTGGTAATTTTTCTGGGTCTAACAATTGGTTTCCTAGGCAACTGGCTTAATGCTTTCATATGGGTAAGCTTTTAATGGGAATCTGAGGCTTATATTTTAATGCCATTAATGTTAAACTACGACTAATGAAGGAAATCCGACACTGATATAATCCCCATTTTTGGGGGTTTTGCCCCAGTATTCCTCAACACGAGAAAAACAATGGTGGGGCAGCTCCATATGACCTAGAGACTTTAAATTTAGCACGATTATGGAAATGTTGTTGCAACTGAAGATAAAATAAAAAAAAGGAAAAATTCAAAATTTTATTTGTGGTTTTGCCCCATTTCTACCCAGTACGAGTGTGAACATTGTAAGGCATTTCTTAATGAGATACAAACTTGAAATTTGACACGGTTATATGGTTTTGGACATAGTCGATTAGGAAAAATTCGGAATTGTAAAAATGCTAATATATAAAAATGCTTACATAATGCCTTCACATATTATAAACACATAAACAAACGTTTCATGGTTTAGTTACGTATAAATGTGCTACAATGCCGAAATTTTTTCTAATGGTAGATCTTACCAAGTAACAAAAACGGGATTATAGAAATTTGAAGAAGTTTATTTATTGGGCCGTAAAAAATTCATAAATGTTAAAAAAATTGACTAATGTTTATGCACTTTTATTATAGCTAGGGAGCTGAATAGTTTCAGAAATTAGGGAATGCTATTCCAGCGGTAAATAATATTGAAGACTATAATAAAGTTTATTATTGTGGCTGTTAAATATTCATATTTTTAAACGATTAATTTTATATAACTACACCAATAGAGGTGCTACATCGATGAAATTTTGCAGAGATGTGAGGTATTCGTATCTAATGATGAAAAACTATAGAAGTTTTACAATTATAAATTTTAGGGGTTGTTTTTATTCCAATATTGTCCATAATGTAAAACATTAATCGGCGCAGAGATGCAAACTTTTGCATTTTAAAATTATGTCTACTCTACTCTTTATGTTAAGATGAGACAAAACGCTTGCAGAATGCAAGCACACATTAACTAGTACATACATATAGACATACTAATATTGTGACAAGATTTCCAAAAGCTCAATGCTGTACAAAATTTAAAAAACATACAAAATACAATACGTATTTTTGAATCCGTATTTTTAACAAAATAAAAACATTTCGATAATACATCAATATATTAATTTATTAAGACAATCTTAACGAAGACAATAAAATCCATTTTTTTTATTTAACATATACTCATTCTATAAAGTCATACCCTCCTCGCGGTGCGTTTGATGTTATTTTTCTAAAAACAAACAAATACAAAATAAAATTGGAATAAATCATGTAATTAACAATAACATAAATTAATTCAATTTTCCAATTACTTCACTTACTTTTCGAAACTTGTGATGACGACTTCAGAAAGCTATCAAACTTTGCAGGTGCTTTGCAGACTGTGACAAGTACACACACATAAGTAAGAAGAGTTTACATACCTTCGCCACTTGTAATAATCAGTATTCCAGAACTATAAATAATACGTTGTTATGTGCTGCTTTGTTGTTCAAATTTTGTTTATTTAATTAATAACAACGAAAACGTAAATAGAATTAGGTACTACCCACCTCCCTCCCCCCTCTCTCCCATATAAATGCATTGAACTCTCAATTTCGGCGACATGTCATGGTAACTTATAATGGGTAATGTAATAAAACTGATAAAATCACGTATTTTATTGATTCTAACCGCATTTCCACGCGAATTCGACCAGAATTCGGAATCCGTCTCCAATAAAAATAAACTTTGTTCTTTCCCGCAAAGAAGTATCCAAGTCTCAAGTTCGTACCGTGATTTTAAGTAATTTTACAGTGCAAATTAAAAGTAGTCTACACTCATCCCTGTATTTCCATTGCAGGACGCGACAAAATACGTGACATTCGATAATTACATCGTTCGCCATTTCGAATCAAAGTGACGGACAGAAACCTTGACCATTCACTATGTTAGGAAGAATCTTACCAAATTTGGTTATTCTAGCTTTTATCGTTTAGGAGGATTTCCAATAACAAACACACACTTCAAAATATATTATAGATAATAACAGCGCTATTCCTATATTTGTTTCGCTTCATTGTCCCGGCAACCAATAAATATTAACCCGATGTAGAGAAATCTTGATATAGAAATCACCCAAGTTTGGAAATGGATGTAAATATAAATATTAGAATGTGTTTTGTACAATGAACTTCGAACGTTCTCATCCTGCCAAAACTTCGGTGAACGAAATGTAAATAATATAAACTATACAAAAGAATGAATTACAGTAAAACAACAAATAATACTCACCTGGAATTGAAGAAGATCTCGTATAACTTCGGCTGCAACGTAACCAAACCATTCGTTCACTCGGAAAATATCGACGAAACTCTCACTCTCGGAAAGGCAAAGCCTACACATGGTGAACTCGTGTGTACACTCCATGCTGTTAGTTTTTATTAACTCGAAAAGAAGATTTCCTCTCTCTCCTACCGAAAACCATACATCATACACGCGATCACAAACAATTCCCGTGTATTTCGAGGATTCAAGTGCCGATGGCGGCAGCACAGTCGCTGTCGTCTGCTAGAAATATTCGTATAGTTTAGCCCGTTGCATTGATCGTGATATTCCTCCGAGTTTAGGGTTGGGTTGAGTAATTTTGCTAGATATCATCCCTCACATAAGCATGTCTTGCCCAAATGTGCTTCGCCAAAGAAAAAGTACTTCAAAAAAGATGTAGTGTGTCACAATGTTCTAATTATACAGAAGGCATTACACCGCAGTTCTTCCCTGAAGATGCTGAAATGAACAATTGGTCATGCTTTACTGAAAAATGTCACAATGTTCTAATTATACCTTTATTTCCAAAGAGGAACGTACTGCTCCAGGTTTTAAGGCTGCAAAAGATCGATTCACTTTAATATTATGTGGAAACGCTTCGGGAGATTTTACATGCGAACCAATGGTAATTTACCGTTCAGAAAATTCTCGTGCTCTAAAAGGGAAGATTAAATCAGATCTACCTGTCATTTGGAGGTCTAATAAGAAGGCACGGGTTAAATGTAAACTGTCCGAAGATTGGTTTCCCAACTGCTATACGCATGGTAAATAATATTTGAAATATTCTGTCTGAAATTTCAAGAAATTTTGAATTAGTATTTGAAGCAGCCACAAAGTACGCACTAACTGCAAATGAAGAAATTTAGATATAGTTGTTGAAAGAGAGTTCAAAGAAAAACGCAAAAGAACTTGGAGGAGTCTTGCTGGAGAAATTAACATTGAAGATACTATAATGACTGAAAAAGAGAGGTATGTACCATATACAAGTGCATAAGGTAATCATAGATAAAGTAATTAATAGTTTAACAGAAAGATTTTTAGAGAACAGTAATTTATGTAAAGATTTGTCTTACTTAGATCCATATAACATTTCTCAAATAATAATTAATAATATTCCAAGTAATGCATTTCAAAATTTAAGTATTTCTCTTACACAATTTAATGAAAATATTACAAAAGAACAATTGCAAATTGAATTTATGGATTTTGCAAGAAAATGGAAAATTTTTAATCTGACTTTGAGCGACGAGTTTTTTATTAAAGGTAAATATGAATCAGCAGAAGAAAGTAATATTAAAGAAACAGAATCCACTGTATCTCTAAATTGTAAAACATACAAAAATTGTGTTGTTTGCAGCTTTACAGTGTTACAAAAATTTAACTTACATACCTTATCTCAATCAAATTTATATTTGGCATATAAATATGTTTTAACATTGTCATCAACACAATTGTATTGTGAAAGAACTTTTTCAAAATTAAATTTTAAGTTGAATAAATTCAGAAACTGTTTAAACCTTTCTCACTTGGAAGCATTCATGTTGAAGACATGTGAAAAAGATATACTAAGTAAAATTAAAAACGAAGATATCACTGATATAATGAAAAGTTTGAAATTAAAAAAACTGTTGGATTAAAATGCATTCTTATATGCTTTAGTATTCAAGTGTAAATTACCATAATAGATTATAACTAAGATATAAAGGATAAAATTGCGATAATGTAACATCTTCAATAGAAGTGTAACATTATTAATCCGTCTGTGGTGTTCTGTTTATGAGATATGTTTATGTGTTCCTGCCAATAAATGCAATGTCATCTTTGTATCTAAAAATGTTTAATTACATTGTCTGATTTTACTGTAATTGGAATTGTTTTTTAGTTTTTCTTTCTCTATTTGAAATGGCTAATATGTAATATGTATCTAGAAAATGTTTTAACTGAACATTTTAATATTTTTTCCCACAAATTGTGAATCATATGTTTTCACTGTAATATTAACGCTATTATCTTTTTACGTATGTCATACAAATGTTTTAATTCAAGGGTTTATGTAATAACTATGTAATAATTACATTATCAAAATTATAATTACCTGTAGAATATATAAGGGTTCCAACTGCAATATGAAAGTTATGTGTGTGTTAAAGAATAATTGTGATAATGGATGTAATAGAGATAATTTCCTTTCTTTTTTATTTTTTTAACACTTTAACTGTTTGTGTACATAAAACTCTTTTGTAATTGAGTTTTTCCAGTAAAAATGGAAATAAATAAAAAATTAGTACTATTGAATACTTTTTGCCTGAGTTTTTCATTCCTTTTGCATTGTGTGTATGTATGTGTGTGTGTAAAAGTGTGGGTCTATACGAGCTAAATTGATTCTTATTAGGAAAAACTATGTTGTGATCGAGGGGCTCTGTTTATATAAACCCATGAAAATACTTATAAAATTACTCATCCAAGGCTTTAATACTATACAATTAGCTGATTGATTATATCGCATTTTAAGTGGCAGTTTTCTTCACCAAGAATGCGTTCTAAATTTCCATTTCATTCGAAAACTGAAAGAAAAGCATTAAAAATCTGAGAGATTTCCAAAAAAAGAACGGGATATCTGCTAAGCCTAATTTCAATCCTCGACATTTCATAAAAATTGAAAAAGGAACTCCGGCAATCCATAATTGAAACTTTCTGTCAGAAAAAAATCATTTTTTAAGCGAAATAAGAAGACTCCTTAAATCTTTTTAGATTTGTATTTAATTTCATAATCTTATACACACCAGTTCTTTAACTCTAAAATTGCAGCAACTTCAAGTTAATTATTTTTCTGTTCTGATATAAGAATTAGAGTATTAGAAGCTGACCAATAGTTTAAAAGAATACTCTACTAGAATAGCATAGAATCAACAATTTTGACAGTAAATCACATTGTATGTGTTATTGAACCTTTATCATTTCTTCATTATTAATTTCTTACTTCACCACACTCACTAGTACTTTAAGAACACAGTTGTTATCATGCTCTGTGTTATCTAAAATTTGAGGGAAAGCCAATTAAAAGCTAAAGGTTTTATTGAAATTGAAATAAGAGTTCAAAATTTGTTCATATACATATAAGTATATATATTTTAACAAAGAGACACTTGGATTTTACTAGTAATAATGGTATTAGCGCTATAACATTTATTTCTTCTATGTAAATAAATATTCTCTTTATAGCAAAATAAATAAATTAAAAATGAAATAAATTCTATATCTACGAGTCTAAGAATAAATTTTTGTTATCACATCTTCAATATTGCCTTAACCCCTCAAGCCTGTATTTAAATTACTAAATAGTGTAGCTTACGCTATGTTTTTCCTCTAACGAAGTATAAAAACTAACAAACTGACAGGAAATTGGTGATCCATTGAAAGATCACATATCGATGGACTGCTGTGACACATATAGTGCCATGAAAGACTAATTTATGCTGATAGAATCGCAATTTAAGCAATATCTGCATTTGGCAAGTATGTAATTGGGCTATCGGCTTAAGGGGTTAATACTATATACATGACCGTACACATTTGCCCCTCCCTCTAGAATTACTGGTTGAAAAATAAGAGACATATCATTTAGAATATTTTATAAAAGAAGATAAAATAAAATAAATATTATTGAAGTTGAACAGTTTACATAGGAACTCGAAGAGGGCTGAATGCAGTCTTATCACTGGAATAGTTTCAAACTGACCCTGGTTTTTATTCCCCTTGCTCCCACAATATGTTTCTGTGAATGCTGATGGCAACATAAAATCTTTTACAATTTTGAAATTTCCTTAAGTTTGCCTTGGTTGAGGCAAATTGTCTAGCCATCCTCTACCTTCATACTATAATACATTAACTAATCCTTGTTATATGGCTAACATAAACAAAGAATTAAAACTTATTAGTAAACCTTACCACCTATCATGATATAATAATATTTATTTTCCTTATTTTTGTCGAACAGTATATTACATTGCCACAAACCATGACAAGTTCTGTGTCCTGAGTTTAGATGCTGTCTTCTCTAGAGCAATTCACAAATTGTTAAATTGAAACAAGTAAGATACACTTACTAAAGCAACAGGTGGAAGCACATTTTATTAAAAATTTTCAGAATTCTGTTTTGCCTCCCTAGTTGCAGAGGGGGAAACCTGCAATGTTGGAACGTAGACCTTCCCATTCATGAAAACTTTGCTCCTGTAGCTTCAGTAGTTTGGTTAAATACCATTTCAAAAGTCACCTAGAGGAAAAACGATGAATTACATGAGAAGTGCACTCGCCGTGAACTTCAAGGATGGATAAGAGCTATCTAATTCAAAAGGGTTTTCTAAATACCTCTTTAAAAAAACGTTGATTGTCCACTGACAGATGGACACAGAAAGTTATCATAATAACATGTTTTGGCTTTTAAGAAAATGAGCTAAAAATTGTGATTATTATGTGTAAAAGGATATTAATTTAAAATATTATTTGTTCTACCCTGTGTGGATAGCTAATATTCTTCTAGGCCGATGGTGAATTCAGTAATACCTCTTTAAATTAATGATACTAACTTTTTAAATAACTATGTACTCATACAAGGAAAAACATTTTCATAATCTGCTATTTCATGGTAGGTACTAATGACTAAATGTTCTGATTACATATGTGTTTTCTGGAGACTCGGCCACTTGGGCTATTGTTACACCAAATATTCTGATATTAGCTAGTTTTACATTTGTAGGATGACCCCACAGCTGATATTTAGTTATAATAAAATTCCACAAAATAATATTGGTTGCTCTTAGAGGTGATAAATCCATTATGCATGATGGCTGGTCATAAAAGTACTTACAATCTACACTCAGCAGTGTGTCAGTTTTCAAGTCATAATAACTCAGATTAAAAGGCTACTTTGGCATCAAACACACTCCAATTCTTCACAGGATCTCCTCCTGATAGAATCCAATTTAAAAGGAAAATGCAGTTTGGCTGTACATCAGTAAAGATTGATTCAAAATTCACTCTCATGCCAGCAACATCAGTTGAATAAAACTTCAAAATTTAATGTTACATAATTCTATGAATATGAATGAAAATAACAAACAACAATTCAAACTATGCTCTTTTGATTGGAATGCAGATTTGATATCTCCCCAAGTTTCTGGAAGTAAAGCCTGCTTTCCTTATTAGAAAAACAAAATTTACAAGAAACGTTGATATAGCTTGTTGAGAAAAGACAGAAAATTTGTTATATTTAATTAATACATATAACGGAACTAAAATGTGATGCAGTCTCACTTCACTGAACATGACCAATCTTTGATGATGGATGAAGCAGAACTAACAGTGACAAGTTGCTATTCTTGCTATCCTATATTATTGCGATCTCTTAAATGCGAAGTATGAGCTGAGGAGACGTAGGGGGAAGAGATTATAAACAGCAATGTAAAACTCACCCATTAGGTCCCGGTAGCCATGCGATTGATTAGGGGAATTGCTGCCGGTAGATCTTCTCTCAAACAGAAATGTATCACAAAGTAGGACATTTTGCATCCTAATTATCATTATATATCGAATATCGAATTGTAAGCGGAAAAAGATGAACAGAATAAGAAACTTCGTAATTTTTTCTTCAAAATGGTTCACAACCGAAGATCGTAGGTTAAATCCTAGTTTTAAATTCCGAAACAATAAAAGCTTGCACCCCAAAAATTGGATTTTTACATGTTACCATACGGAAAATGGGAAATGTCTTCCTAGGAGTCGAACCCAGGACTTTTTTGGAGATTAATTTTCGTCATTACCTTAAAATATGTTAATCAAGCATCCTTGGCAAATTTCAATCTTCTACCTATTCGGGAAGTTTGTTAAAACGCTCTATATCGGCCATCTTGAAAGCGAGACCAACCAACCAACAGACCTGGGCTTTTACAGTATAAAATTACAGTATTTTCTCCTGTGTGTTGGAAGCAGCCTAATTAACGATAATTGGCTAAATTATGGAAATGCATTTTGGCAAATATAATAAAAATATATGTAATAAGAATAAATGTATGACAATCCTATGGCTAGTTTACATCTATGTACAATACTTATCTATTTAAATAGAAAATCTTTTGATTTCTTCGTCACTTGATAACATACCGAACCATTTTAAAACTGCTCAAAAGGGAAATTGGTAAAATAATATATATAATATAATACTCTTTTGAATCTTCAGAATCGAATGTGTTGGCGTTAAGACTACGAATAACCAAATAAATGGCAAGCACGATTCTCCTGACGAGAAGGGATATTGATAGAACATAATTACAGCATTTTCTCCTGTGTTGGAAGCAGCCTAATTAACGATAATTGACTAAATTATGGAAAGGCATTTTGGCAAATATAATAAAAATAAATGTATGACAATCATGTGAGTAGTTTACATCTATGTGAAATACTTATCTATTTAAATAGAAAATCTCTTAATTTCTTCGTCACTTTATAACATACCGAACCATTTTTAAATTGCTCAAAAGGGAAATTGGTAAAGTAATATATATAATATAATACTCTTTTGAGCTTCAAAAATGTTCGCCTTATAACATTTTCATAGTCGTGATAGACCAAGCAATGAATACCAAAAGAATATCGACAGTTTCCACCACACATCGATAGATGTCGCCATATTGCTTATCGGGAAGTGCCTGTCGCCCTGGGACTGGATTCAGTGTTAAGCGGTCGGTCGACCAGTGCGTGTCGTACTCCGTCCTAAAGGACAGAGTGCGAATGTGGATTGTGGATAGGTAACGAGTAATTACGGTTTGAATGTTAATTTTATATTATGTCTACACTTCGTTTCTATATTATACATATTACATTATATATTATATTAATAGTATTTTAAGGTTGTATATATACATAATTGTAATCTACGTCTGTCTTTCCACCCCATCTAACGCACGACATGGCAGGTGGTCGACCCCTTGCCTCCCTCCCCCCCTCCCTCCCGGGGCCCCGGCCTTGCGCAAGGTTCCCACCCTGTGTGCACACAAAATCCCAAACCACGATACGTTTTCCACACGATCGATGTTTTATGCAATTGACACATGTACTATTATCCTATGTCATATTATCGTTTATTTTCCACGATAAATGCTAAATCGAATTTCGGAACGTATGTACCGCTAATATCTTTTCCCCTGAACGAAAACAGGTGATGCTGGAGACGTGCATTTCTTTTCGGAATGCACGAAGAGTGAAGAATGAAGACGCCCAGACACACCATTCATCATGCAGGAGTAAGTATGTTTAGATGTAATTGTACTGTTTTTATTAATTTCTCCTTTTTAATAGTGATTTGTTTTTACAGAGCTCCTCTCCAACACAGGGTGTATCATCGCAGTGTGGCGTGGTTATCTCCTAGTGGAGGTAATTAATGGTTTCACTGGAGGGATGACACAGTTGGTATGGTAGTCTTATTTTGATCTCAGGCATATAAAATGCCTCAGAAGAATAATCATAATTAATTATCAATTTTTCTAAATTCTATTATTTCTCTGACGTCGTTAACGGCGACTGTAGTTTTGCTGTCGTATATTGGATTTACCCAATATGAGTTTATATGTCTACGGTTTTTCGTCTGCCTTATCATGAGTTGAAGCGGAAGAAATTGTTGTTGTGTTATTGCCAGAATTAAAGTGAAAATTAAGTATATCAATTCTTTAAACAGTATATCCTGATCTATTATATTTATGTGCTTTTTTAACATCGTGATTAAGTTTTAATGTCCATGCATAAGATACAAATAAGTAGTAGACATATTGAACCAAATTTGGTGTTGCATTGAGTTGCTGAATGCAACGGTAATGTTTATTTATAATCAATTCTTAATTTAATATTTTTAAAGTATATCAGTCATTTTACTTGGGCAATTCAATGTTTTATTACTTAACGTTGAATTGGTAATTAAAAATTATTTGTAATAGTTCTGTATGAGGCCTTAGTTCTCCTCATAAAGACAAACGCTGACGGGTAAAATACCTATAATCGTGCGTTAGAATAATAGACCGTTTTAGGAAATTTCTAAAATATTTATTGCTAATATAATGATTGCTCTTAATTGCAGTTAACCATCAACGCCACACTGGACAGACACGGACGCTCGCGGTAAGCTCAATTTCCCTTATTTATAATGCAACGTCATTTCGTGTAAGATATCACGAACATCATTCGAGAAATATGTTCGAACCGAATTGAATTAAGTCGGTATCATTTTCAGATGTAGTGTTTATTGTTGTTGGTAGGCTTGCCACCTCTAGGACTTTGAACGGGAATATTTGTGTTTTTCCATAAAATATTCAGGTTCTTGATTAATTTTACTGAATTTTCTCAAATTAACCGATTATAAGTACGAGTATGTTTTTTGGCGATACGAACTTCCTGACGTTTTCACGTACTAAAATATCGAATGTTCAATAGCTCTTTAATATATATGAATTTACGTCATCCCTTCAAGTTGGAAGTATTTTTTTCATTAATCTTCAGCTGAATTCAATTTTGGTTTTGCTAATGTCTGGACGTATGCAGGTACTCAAATATCTCTTAAATATAACGAAAAATAATATATTTCTTCCGAATGTGGCAACTTCATCAGTTTACATGTTGAAAAAATTTTCGTAACTGTTGGATATTATTTATTATTAATATATATTTAGAATTCTTTGCCTGTGATTTCAACCCGTTCATTTTCAAATAAATGCATCAGCTGTACTTATTCTGTAATCAGTAAGTTGATTAGAATATATCGCACTCTGTTTGCGATACTTGGCTGTTGTTAAATTTCCCCATTGGGAAATTTAAGATTAAGTATATATTTGCCACTTAGGAATAGTACTGCAGTCAGATTCTTCTGTAGCGTGTGGGGAAAATTCGGCGTGCTTTAACGTCACGAACAGAGACTTGGTGATGCGTTTATTCGGAAATGAAATATAAAAATATTTCTTCAGAAGATGATTTGTTAATTGTATTTTTTTAAAGACTTCAAAGATGAAAATTGTTGGTAATGTTTCCGTTTTCAATTTTGCTTCGGGATTTAAAACCTCAAAAGATGTAGATCAACTAGGCTTCACAATTTTCTCATACATATAAAGCCTGTAGCAATGTTAATTTTAAATTTGGTATAGGTAAAACTGGCACTTTATGCAATACCTGAAGTGTTTGTGGCCATGTGATAATTTCTTTTTGTAAGCGTTTAGTCGGTTCTGTTATTTTAGAATTACGTATCATAAAGCTCATGGATACATAATTTTAGAATATAGTATAAATGAGCATGTGCTAAATATTCTTGAAACTACCATGGTGATTTTTTTGCAGGGAAGCGAGGACTACGCGAGTGGGTGGGAGCTGCGGACTTGGGAGAGTAGGTGCTGCTTAGTTAGGAGAGTGGGGCTGCTTAGTTAGGAGAGTGGGGCTGCAAACTCGGCTTAGTAGGTTCGTCAACCTTAGTTTAGTAGGTGCGACAAATTAGATTAGCAGGTGCGACAAAGTTAGAATTGTAGGTGCGACAAACTTAGATTAGCAGGTGCGACAAACTTAGAATAGCAGGTGCGACAAAGTTAGATTTGTAGGTAGAAGTAGTATTTAGGTGTGTGAGTGTGTGTATGATGGTAGTGCATGGATGTGCGCGCGCACATCTTTGGGTAGTGGTGGTGGTGTGTGTGTGTGATGGGTGATGGTTGTATGTATGAATCATTTTGTCTTCGATTACATTGTTTAGCTAGACAGATGAGAGTACTTAAGTTTAGCAAGCGTTAGCATGGTGTAGGGCTGGGCGTAACCCAGCGAGCTCGCCATGTTAAATAATGAGCAACGATGGCATAAGCATTACCTCCTGGGTGCCAATGGAAATATGCTTAACTTGAATGGTATAGAAGTCATTCCATTCATATTTTTAAAAACGCCTCCAGTTATCAGATGCAAAACAGGTTCTAAAGGTTTCCCAGTTTAGGAAGATATTACGTTATGACTGAATCTTCGTTAATTATGTTGAATTCTACTGTTGAAATGTAATTTATAGTTGTTTATCTTAAATTGTGAATTCTATTTCATAAAGAAATCTTGTATTGTTAGTTTCTACATCACTGTTTAATATCTGAAGATGATACTTAAGGCTAATAAATGTATGATGCAACTCTCTCTAAATAAAATGTTTTAATTTTACCATGAGTATTTATTTAATATATATATTAAGTAAACTTTCGATGACTTTAAATGATTCTTTGATTTTCTATATCAATTAATTTAATTTATACATCAAATTGTAGTGAGCTTAAATGTGACATAAGTTTTACAATTCGTTTATGAGATATTTCTGTCGCCAGGAGTGAAATTATCGAATAGCACAATTGGCCATCAAAAAAGGAGAATCGTGCTTGCCATTTATTTGGTTATTCGTAGTCTTCACGCCAACACATGCGATTCTGAAGATTCAAAAGAGTATTATATTATATATATTATTTTACCAATTTCCCTTTTGAGCGGTTTTAAAATGGTTCGGTATGTTATCAAGTGACGAAGAAATTAAGAGATTTTCTATTTAAATAGATAAGTATTGTACATAGACGTAAACTAGCCATAGGATTGTCATACATTTATTCTTATTAAATATATTTTTATTATATTTGCCAAAATGCATTTCCATAATTTAGCTAATTATCGTTAATTAGGCTGCTTCCAACACACAGGAGAAAATACTGTAATTTTATACTGTAAAAGCCCAGGTCTGTCGGTTGGTTGGTCTCGCTTTCACGATGGCCGATATAGAGCGTTTTAACAAACTTTCCGAATAGGTAGAAGATTGAAATTTGGCAAGGATGCTTGATTAACATATTTTAAGGTAATGACGAAAATTAATCTCCAAAAAAGTCCTGGGTTCGACTCCTAGGAAGACATTTCCCATTTTCCGTATGGTAACATGTAAAAATCCAATTTTTGGGGTGCAAGCTTTTATTGTTTCGGAATTTAAAACTAGGATTTAACCTACGATCTTCGGTTGTGAACCATTTTGAAGAAAAAATTACGAAGTTTCTTATTCTGTTCATCTTTTTCCGCTTACAATTCGATATTCGATATATAATGATAATTAGGATGCAAAATGTCCTACTTTGTGATACATTTCTGTTTGAGAGAAGATCTACCGGCAGCAATTCCCCTAATCAATCGCATGGCTACCGGGACCTAATGGGTGAGTTTTACATTGCTGTTTATAATCTCTTCCCCCTACGTCTCCTCAGCTCATACTTCGCATTTAAGAGATCGCAATAATATAGGATAGCAAGAATAGCAACTTGTCACTGTTAGTTCTGCTTCATCCATCATCAAAGATTGGTCATGTTCAGTGAAGTGAGACTGCATCACATTTTAGTTCCGTTATATGTATTAATTAAATATAACAAATTTTCTGTCTTTTCTCAACAAGCTATATCAACGTTTCTTGTAAATTTTGTTTTTCTAATAAGGAAAGCAGGCTTTACTTCCAGAAACTTGGGGAGATATCAAATCTGCATTCCAATCAAAAGAGCATAGTTTGAATTGTTGTTTGTTATTTTCATTCATATTCATAGAATTATGTAACATTAAATTTTGAAGTTTTATTCAACTGATGTTGCTGGCATGAGAGTGAATTTTGAATCAATCTTTACTGATGTACAGCCAAACTGCATTTTCCTTTTAAATTGGATTCTATCAGGAGGAGATCCTGTGAAGAATTGGAGTGTGTTTGATGCCAAAGTAGCCTTTTAATCTGAGTTATTATGACTTGAAAACTGACACACTGCTGAGTGTAGATTGTAAGTACTTTTATGACTAGCCATCATGCATAATGGATTTATCACCTCTAAGAGCAACCAATATTATTTTGTGGAATTTTATTATAACTAAATATCAGCTGTGGGGTCATCCTACAAATGTAAAACTAGCTAATATCAGAATATTTGGTGTAACAATAGCCCAAGTGGCCGAGTCTCCAGAAAACACATATGTAATCAGAACATTTAGTCATTAGTACCTACCATGAAATAGCAGATTATGAAAATGTTTTTCCTTGTATGAGTACATAGTTATTTAAAAAGTTAGTATCATTAATTTAAAGAGGTATTACTGAATTCACCATCGGCCTAGAAGAATATTAGCTATCCACACAGGGTAGAACAAATAATATGTTAAATTAATATCCTTTTACACATAATAATCACAATTTTTAGCTCATTTTCTTAAAAGCCAAAACATGTTATTATGATAACTTTCTGTGTCCATCTGTCAGTGGACAATCAACGTTTTTTTAAAGAGGTATTTAGAAAACCCTTTTGAATTAGATAGCTCTTATCCATCCTTGAAGTTCACGGCAAGTGCACTTCTCATGTAATTCATCGTTTTTCCTCTAGGTGACTTTTGAAATGGTATTTAACCAAACTACTGAAGCTACAGGAGCAAAGTTTTCATGAATGGGAAGGTCTACGTTCCAACACTGCAGGTTTCCTCCTCTGCAACTAGGGAGGCAAAACAGAATTCTGAAAATTTTTAATAAAATGTGCTTCCACCTGTTGCTTTAGTAAGTGTATCTTACTTGTTTCAATTTAACAATTTGTGAATTGCTCTGGAGAAGACAGCATCTAAACTCAGGACACAGAACTTGTCATGGTTTGTGGCAATGTAATATACTGTTCGACAAAAATAAGGAAAATAAATATTATTATATCATGATAGCTGGTAAAGTTTACTAATAAGTTTTAATTCTTTGTTTATGTTAGCCATATAACCAGGATTAGTTAATGTATTATAGTATGAAGGTAGAGGATGGCTAGACAATTTGCCTCTACCAAGGCAAACTTAAGGAAATTTCAAAATTGTAAAAGATTTTATGTTGTCATCAGCAATCACAGAAACATATTGTGGGAGCAAGGGGAATTAAAACCAGGGTCAGCTTGAAGCTATTCCAGTGATAAGACTGCATACAGCCCTCTTCGAGTTCGTATGTCAACTGTTCAACTTCAAAAATATTTATTTTATTTTCTTTTATAAAATATTCTGAATGATATGTCTCTTATTTTTCAACCAATAATTCTAGAGGGAGGGGCAAATGTGTACGGTCATGTATATAGTATTAACCCCTTAAGCCGATAGCCCAATTACATACTCGCAAAATGCAGATATTGCTTAAACTGCGATTGTATCAGCATAAATTAGTGTTTCATGGCACTATATGTATCACAGCAGTCCATCGATATGTGATCTTTCAATGGATCACCAATTTCCTGTCAGTTTGTTAGATTTTATACTTCGTTAGAGGAAAAACATAGCGTAAGCTACACTATTTTATAATTTAAATACAGGCTTGAGGGGTTAAGGCAATATTGAAGATGTGATAACAAAAATTTATTCATAGACTCGTAGATATAGAATTTATTTCATTTTTAATTTATTTATTTTGCTGTAGAGAGGGTTTTTATTTACATAGAAGAAATAAATGTTATAGCGCTAATACCATTATTACTAGTAAAATCCAAGTGTCTCTTTGTTAAAATATATATACTTATATGTATATGAACAAATTTTGAACTCTTATTTCATTTTCAATAAAACCTTTAGCTTTTAATTGGCTTTCCCTCAAATTTTAGATAACACAGAGCATGATAACAACTATGTTCTTAAAGTACTACTGAGTGTGGTGAAGTAAGAAATTAATGGGGAAGTCAGTGAAAATATTGTCGAGAAGTGTTGCACATTGAGAGGTTATCCGAGTTGGCTGAAGCACTAAGGACTTGAGATTGTATAAAATCAATAGGTTATTTAGTTTGCGTTTATCAGAACATTCAGATAACATGTCACAATTAAAATCACCACATAATATTTTATAATACTGGTTGAAGGTATTTAACAAGTTGTAAAGCAGATTATCTAATTTTTCAAGAAAGTCATCAAAATGAGATGAGGGAGAACGGTAAATAAATAACAATAAAAATCGCTGTTCTCCTATTGTAAATTTGATGGCACAGCACTCGAATATTTTCTACGTTTCCAAAAACTACCCACCGAGGTAATATCAAAATACTTTCGTTGCAATTTTAACGATTCAATAGTAAAATGTTCGCTACAAACATACATTTTTCAGTAAAGCATGACCAATTGTTCATTTCAGCATCTTCAGGGAAGAACTGCAGTGTAATGCCTTCTGTATAATTAGAACGTTGTGACACACTACATCTTTTTTGAAGTACTTTTTCTTTGGCGAAGCACATTTGGGCAAGACATGCTTATGTGAGGGATGATATCTAGCAAAATTACTCAACCCAACCCTAAACTCGGAGGAATATCACGATCAATGCAACGGGCTAAACTATACGAATATATCTAGCAGACGACAGTGACTGTGCTGCCGCCATCGGCACTTGAATCCTCGAAATACACGGGAATTGTTTGTGATCGCGTGTATGATGTATGGTTTTCGGTAGGAGAGAGAGGAAATCTTCTTTTCGAGTTAATAAAAACTAACAGCATGAAGTGTACACACGAGTTCACCATGTGTAGGCTTTGCCTTTCCGAGAGTGAGAGTTTCGTCGATATTTTCCGAGTGAACGAATGGTTTGGTTACGTTGCAGCCGAAGTTATACGAGATCTTCTTCAATTCCAGGTGAGTATTATTTGTTGTTTTACTGTAATTCATTCTTTTGTATAGTTTATATTATTTACATTTCGTTCACCGAAGTTTTGGCAGGATGAGAACGTTCGAAGTTCATTGTACAAAACACATTCTAATATTTATATTTACATCCATTTCCAAACTTGGGTGATTTCTATATCAAGATTTCTCTACATCGGGTTAATATTTATTGGTTGCCGGGACAATGAAGCGAAACAAATATAGGAATAGCGCTGTTATTATCTATAATATATTTTGAAGTGTGTGTTTATTATTGGAAATCCTCCTAAACGATAAAAGCTAGAATAACCAAATTTGGTAAGATTCTTCCTAACATAGTGAATGGTCAAGGTTTCTGTCCGTCACTTTGATTCGAAATGGCGAACGATGTAATTATCGAATGTCACGTATTTTGTCGCGTCCTGCAATGGAAATACAGGGATGAGTGTAGACTACTTTTAATTTGCACTGTAAAATTACTTAAAATCACGGTACGAACTTGAGACTTGGATACTTCTTTGCGGGAAAGAACAAAGTTTATTTTTATTGGAGACGGATTCCGAATTCTGGTCGAATTCGCGTGGAAATGCGGTTAGAATCAATAAAATACGTGATTTTATCAGTTTTATTACAATACCCATTATAAGTTACCATGACATGTCGCCGAAATTGAGAGTTCAATGCATTTATATGGGAGAGAGGGGGGAGGGAGGTGGGTAGTACCTAATTCTATTTACGTTTTCGTTGTTATTAATTAAATAAAATTTGAACAGCAATAGCAGCACATAACAACGTATTATTTATAGTTCTGGAATACTGATTATTACAAGTGGCGGAGGTATGTAAACCCTTCTTACTTATGTGTGTGTACTTGTCACAGTCTGCAAAGCACCTGCAAAGTTTGATAGCTTTCTGAAGTCGTCGTCACAAGTTTCGAAAAGTAAGAGAAGTAATTGGAAAATTGAATTAATTTATGTTATTGTTAATTACGTGATTTATTCCAATTTCATTTTGTATTTGTTAGTTTTTAGAACAATAACATCAAACACACCGCGAGGAGGGTACGACTTTAGAGAATTAGTATATGATTATTTTTAAAAAATGGATTTTATTGCCTACGTCAAAATTGTCTTAATAAATCAATTTTGATGTATTATCAATATCTTTTTATTTTGTTAAAAATACGGATTCAAAAATACGTATTGTATTTTGTATGTTTTTTAAATTTTGTACAGCATTGAGCTTTTGGATATCTTGTCACAATATTAGTATGTCTATATGTATGTACTAGTTATTGTGTGCTTGCATTCTGCAAGCATTTTGTCTCATCTTAATATAAAGAGTAGAGTAGACAGATAATTTTAAAATGCAAAAGTTTGCACCTTTGCACTGATTAATGTTTTACATAATGGACTATATTGGAATAAAAACAACCCCTAAAATTTATAATTGTAAAACTTCTATAGTTTTTCATCATTAGATACGAATACCTCACATCTCTGCAAAATTTCATCGATGTAGCACCTCTATTGGTGTAGTTATATAAAATTAATCGTTTAAAAATATGAATATTTAACAGCCACAATAATAAACTTTATTATATTCTTCAATATTATTTACCGCTGGAATAGCATTCCCTAATTTCTGAAACTATTCAGCTCCCTAGCTATAATAAAAGTGCATAAACATTAGTCAATTTTTTTAACATTTATGTATTTTTTACGGCCCAATAAATAAACTTCTTCAAATTTCTATAATCCCGTTTTTGTTACTTGGTAAGATCTACCATTAGAAAAATTTTTGGCATTGTAGCACATTTATGTGTAACTAAACCATGAAACGTTTGTTTATATGTTTATAATATGTGAATGCATTATGCAAGCATTTTTAATTATTAGCATTTTTACGATTTTGAATTATTCCTAATCGATTATGTCCAAAACCATATAACCATGTCAAATTTCAAGTTTGTATCTCATTAAGAAGTGCCTTATAATGTTCACACTCGTATTGGGTAGAAATGGGGCAAAACCGCAAATAGAATTTTGAATTTTTCTTTTTTTTTTATTTTATCTTCGGTTGCAACAACATTCCTACAATCGTGCTAAACGAGATGAAACATTTTGTGTGCTCTAACTATAAAACTAATATGCCTGTCTTATAATGATCTTCGGATTATTCATCCCATCAATTTATAAAAGTGACGGATAAAAAAAACTAGTAAATAACTATACATAGGGTAAGCGAAAATGTATTCTGATCCATGCGTAGATTATAACAATTGTAATTTGCAGCAATTTTGATTCTACTGAAATTCTTTGTTCAATCTTAATCTAGGAGGAACCTGTGAAATTGGAGCCTAAAGATCCTTTGGACACTCAGGAAGGACAGGAAGAGGTAATTTATATTTACTCTCTCTGTTCTTAGTGTGGGAGAAAGTATTGTGTCCGTGAATACAAATCCAAATGACTCTTTGATCAGAGGTCTGATTTTATATGAAATGGCCAATATGCATGTCAGGAAATGTGAGTTATTAGTGCAGTATTAATCAGTGTGGGTTTGATGAAAGGTGGTATTGGAAGAATTATTATTTTAACTTCTTATGATCAAGTGAAAACCACCGAGTTGGGGTTGCAATGTGTGCGCATGCTGGAGTTAAATTAATATCAGCATTAGTGATGGGATAAGGTTATCTAGATTGAAAGCGCACATTAAGCTTGGGAAATATTGGAAGCAGTGGTAACAGCAGTGTAAGGAAAGTACATTCTGGATTAGATAAGTTAAAGGGAGTCAATATGTAAATGTATAGAGGTAGTTTTTGTTGGGATACTATTTGGCTTTATTCTATGCCTACCACAAAAGAAACCATGTGATGGCTCTGCATGTATGTATGATATTTAAGGACGGTATAATTTGTTCACATTTGCCTAACTCAAGCTATTTCGTTTTGGGCTTCCTGTGCATTATGATTGCAAATTCATAATATTTTAATTCACAATCCATTTCAGTTCCATTATACGCCTCCACGATTCATTAAATAGCTTTGAATTTGTGAGGACAAATTATTTGTCAAGAATTTGCTATGTTAGAGGAAGAAATCGGGTACCGTCATATATTCCCGTATGAAATTCTTATAGTTAGGCACAAGTTTTGTATGACTTCTTTTTATTGTGCATTGCTTTCATTAATTTAAACAAGTTTGTGGGCATGGCATAGGAATTCCATAGTGAATGTTTTTCAAGTTATACAATTTAAATATGATGATATTTTGAGTCTCTGTATGACTAAATAATATTTGTCATGGGCATTGAAATAGATGCTGGGAAAAGCTGAAGACAAATCTGAAAAAGCAGAAGACAGAGGAGACGTGTTACTGGATGGGAGGACTACCCCGGATGTTTGCAAAGGACCGAATCAAATGGTTGCAAATGATTTTCTTATCCATTTAAAGCCTAAATATTAAGCCTCCACTCCTTTGTAAATATTAAATCTGTGAATATTATCCTACATTTATTTATTTGTATAAACAATATATATTTTATGTATGTAAATACAGTCATGTAAATATACTAATAAGTTAATAAAATGAATGAAATTAATATTTCTAATTAATTAATTCCATCAACCAAAAATTTCACATTGTCAAATGATAAAGTGGTTAAAGCAACTGTTTCTTCTTTCTGAAGGAGGCTTTTGCTTTCGTTATTCTACTAAGGATTTCATCTGTGCATTTGGCATCTCTAGTTATTAAGCTACCAAGATATCTGTATTCTCTAACTTGCACAGACGGATTTCCATCAGTCCTTATGTAGAGTAATGCTATTTTTAACAAACTTTCCGAGTAGCTAGAAGATTGACATTCGGTAGGAATGTTCGGTTCTTAAAGCAGAAGCCATTTACGAAAAAAAAATTCCAAATTCCCGAGAATGATTTCCGTTCCTCATAAGAACATGGAATAATCGATATTTCCACCGGCAACCTTATTTTATTTTGCTTATTAAAATTCGCGTATTTTTTTTGTATTGTATTAGTTTATACTTTCTCCAATATACACGTTTACAAGCAAGCTTTGAAATAAATATTAAAACATATTTTCCTAATTTATAATGCCTTCATCCTTTGGTAAAAAAATGCGCACAAGGTGAAATGATTTTATTACCCTGTAAAACAATTTTATTCGCCAAAGACGTCTGGCATAACCCGTGCATCGCCGGATACTTTCAGCTAGTTTGTTTATAAAATATAATCCAGTGTAAATTTCGTAAAATGTGATATGATTCTGTTTTTAAAGAAAATTAAGTATTAAAATGGAGATATTATTGAAAAATGCTGTGAAAAGATGAAGCAGTTTTCAATATATGTATATACTTTAATGTGAATAATTGAGATTATGAAATGTTACAAAAAATTATATTTGATGATAAATGACTTTAATATTGTTAAATATGAACATTTCAGATTAAGAACTGTTACTGAAAATTATACTATAGTACGAATTGTATGATATTATAGTACGAATTTTCGCAGCTTCACGTACTACGACGCAAGGGGACTGCTGGGTCAAGTCTCGCCGATACCCAGGTAAGGGGTTCGCTGGGTAGCCCCCAGGGGACTCCTTAGCGACTATAAATACCGTTTTTGGCTAAGGGGATCCCCAGCCTTGTACTGCCAGGAGACTGCTAGGGGACTGCCAGGGGACCCCCAGGTTGGGGGAATGCCAGGGGAAGACTATAAATACGGATTTTGAATAAGGGGACCACTTGGCCTGGGGGACGACTACAAATACGGCCCTTATAGACCCAGGAAATATTCACCAAATAGACCCACACTTTTACACACACACATACACTAAATGCAAAAGGAATGAAAAACTCAGGCAAAAAGTATTCAATAGTACTAATTTTTTATTTATTTCCATTTTTACTGGAAAAACTCAATTACAAAAGAGTTTTACGTACACAAACAGTTAAAGTGTTAAAAAAATAAAAAAGAAAGGAAATTATCTCTATTACATCCATTATCACAATTATTCTTTAACACACACATAACTTTCATATTGCAGTTGGAACCCTTATATATTCTACAGGTAATTATAATTTTGATAATGTAATTATTACATAGTTATTACATAAACCCTTGAATTAAAACATTTGTATGACATACGTAAAAAGATAATAGCGTTAATATTACAGTGAAAACATATGATTCACAATTTGTGGGAAAAAATATTAAAATGTTCAGTTAAAACATTTTCTAGATACATATTACATATTAGCCATTTCAAATAGAGAAAGAAAAACTAAAAAACAATTCCAATTACAGTAAAATCAGACAATGTAATTAAACATTTTTAGATACAAAGATGACATTGCATTAATTGGCAGGAACACATAAACATATCTCATAAACAGAACACCACAGATGGATTAATAATGTTACACTTCTATTGAAGATGTTACATTATCACAATTTTATCCTTTATCACTTAGTTATAATCTATTATGGTAATTTACACTTGGATACAAAAGCCTATAAGAATGCATTTTAATCCAACAGTTTTTTTAATTTCAAACTTTTCATTATATCAGTGATATCTTCGTTTTTAATTTTACTTAGTATATCTTTTTCACATGTCTTCAACATGAATGCTTCCAAGTGAGAAAGGTTTAAACAGTTTCTGAATTTATTCAACTTAAAATTTAATTTTGAAAAAGTTCTTTCACAATGCAATTGTGTTGATGACAATGTTAAAACATATTTATATGCCAAATATAAATTTGATTGAGATAAGGTATGTAAGTTAAATTTTTGTAACACTGTAAAGCTGCAAACAACACAATTTTTGTATGTTTTACAATTTAGAGATACAGTGGATTCTGTTTCTTTAATATTACTTTCTTCTGCTGATTCATATTTACTTTTAACTAAAAACTCGTCGCTCAAGGTCACATTAAAAATTTTCCATTTTCTTGCAAAATCCATTAATTCAATTTGCAATTGTTCTTTTGTAATATTTTCATTAAATTTTGTAAGAGAAATGCTAACATTTTGAAATGCATTACTTGGAATATTATTAATTATTATTTGAGAAAAGTTATTTGGATCTAAATAAGACAAATCTTTACATAAATTACTGTTCTTTAAAAATCTTTCTGTTAAACTATTAATTACTTTATCCATGATTACATTATGCACTTCATATATAAGGAGTCTTGCTGGAGAAATTAACATTGAAGTCCTTTTTTAGCCTCTAAATTTTTCTCCTCTCACTTTTTTTGAGTCTGTCCTCTTATTTCAAATTCAACATGTGTGAATGGCATTATTATGTATTCTTTATGTATTTGCTCGTTGTAAATGCTGAATAATTTTGGCTTGGCTTTACTTTAGTGTGACCCCAGTAATTCTTTTATTTTCCATGAATAAATATGGTGGAAATTGCTTTAAAAAATGAGAACATCATTGTGAGTTGAGTGGAGTTATTCAATTAGAATAAAGCTGAAAACGTTCATTCAAAACCTTCTCTTAAGTTAAATGTAAGTAAATATCACTATTATTTAATTCAAGATTTTTTGGGAAAATTAAAATGTGATATCCAAGATGTTTTAAATATCATAACCATCATTGCTTTTCTTGCTTCCATGAATAAATGTTAACTCACTTGAGATAGCAAAATTACGTTGAATTATAGATTCTGTTATATTTTCTTCGAATATGGCATGTCCAGTAATTTCCAAAATAAAGTAGTTTTCAGATTAACCCTTTCTTAAATGTCTCACACTAACAATAAGCAAAAATGTAAATTTAATAAGGGTTTGCAAAGAGCACATAAAATTTTTAAATACACCAAAAATGAACATGAAGCATATTCCTTTCTTTGTTGAAAAGCAATATAAAGGAAAAATTAGGTTTGGAGCAGCATTTAAATTCAGCCAAGCATATGAAAAACAGTAAATCCGACACTACACCAGGAAAAATTACAAATTATGCTGATATTCAAAACAGAAAGTAGGCTGAAATTGTTTCTGCTTGTAACTTTAAGCTTTCATACAGTTTGCCACCACTTCAGTTATCGATCTATGGTTTGCACAAATAAAATACATGCAAAATTATTTGCTGAATCAAGGATAGCTACAAAAATTTCAACAGGCAGAGCTAAGATAGAAGCAATAGTTCACAAGGTATTAGCTCCACATTCTCTACATTTAATAAAAATTAAACTTGAATATGTCATGTACATTAAGGTCTCTACTGATGGTAGCAATCATTTATCAACAAAAAATTTATCCAATACTCGTACAGTATTTTGATCATCGTGTTGAAGAACCCACACACAAGCTGGTTGAATTGAAATCCGTTTCAAATGAATCAGCAGGGACTATAAGTCACCCTGTTTTAAAAACCTATGATTGGACAAAAAGTGTAACGCATTTGTAAGGGACATCTGCAACACCAATTTCGGTAGCATTTATCAAAATGGACAGAACAATGTCTACGTACTCTTTCCTGCAGAACTTGGGGAACGCTTCCACCCTGGCCCTTTCAGAGATCCACAATAGAAATTTAAAATAATTTTAAATTTGAAATAATATTTCAAATCATCTCAAAAGGTTGCATATTGGTTCATCAGATGCATTTTTGTCATCCATTCGTTTCTGTTTTTGCAGACTTATTAGACTGTTAAAGCAAAATCTATTTTATCAGATTCATAATAGACAAATTTATCTGTTGATTTCTTCACATCATAAAATTTTCTAGATACATCTTTTAACTAATTTATTGCATTAACAGCCATCTGATGAGTTTTAATAAAATCACTTTCATTAGTTTGTAAATATTTTGAAATAGGGGTGATAATACTGAAAATACGCAGATCCATTTCAGCCGTTAATATAGTTTCACACTTAAGTAAGGAATCTTTAAGTGCTTCTGCCTTTTGTCTGATGACTGGTTTTATATTCACTTTTTCTGAGGTCTCAATCTCATTTAATGTTATGATTAAATCAACGTATAAACCTTAGGACACAGGTTTGTCAAAGACCTTAGTGACAGCTGTGTCCATTGCCTACCTCCTCGTCCCACCAACAGAGGTTAAATTTCTGCGTTTTTTATCTCGACTAATTATATCATATAAGATACTAGTGAACGTGTGCTTGCATTCTGCAAGCATTTTCTCTCACCTGAAAGTAAAAATAAAAGCCTAAAAATTACTTTCATTGCATAAGTTTGCATCTCGCATTTCAAATTTCTATATTCCCATTTTCATTATTTGGCGAATTCTACAGGTAGAAAAAATTTCAGCTTGATAGCGCATTTAGAAATACCTAAACCATGAAATGTTAGTAAAATTGTTTATAATTTTTAGCGGCCAAAATAATACACATTATTGCAATTTTTCCTCCGATTATTTTTTTTTATTCACCTCGGCATTAAATTCCAGCTCACCAAGTATTGTAGTTTGGGCCAGATATTAGTATCCTCCTATATATATATATATATCCTATCTCCTATATCCTCTGTAAGAAGAGTCGATATAAAATGATAATAATATATTGACCATCTGTTGAGGAAAATGAAAAACACTCATTATCTCATTTGTGCCCTCAAAAAAACGTCATGTTTTGTTGATTTTCTATAATGTTAATTAAAAAGCACATGATGCATTGTCTCCAGATCAGAAAAAAGATGATCTTACTGCATTATTTAGCGAGCGAAAATCAATTTATAAGCGCCCAACCGTCATGGGAACAAAAATTTTCAACTACCTACCTAATAGCTGCAAGATGACAAAATTTTTATCAATAGGAATTGTAGAATTATTAAACTGGGCAGCTCACGTAGAAACCCTGAGCAAAAGGCTTGGATCAGGTTGTTCCCTTATTAGGCAACTTATATCAGTTACAAGCCTGGCATGTGTCAGGATTTTTTATTATGTTAATTTACAAAGTTACGTGAAATATGGCTTTGTTGTCCATCATCAATAAGAGTCTTCAGGCTACAAAAGTCAGCAATCAGGTACATGCGCCAAGCTGGAAGACATGATAATTGCAGACCCTTATTTAAGCAATTGAACATACTGACTCTATCTTATATTTAATGTATGTAAAGAACAATGATACTTTGTTTGAGTTAGTGTACAACTCAGATATTCATCTTTAAAACGCAAGAAACAAAAGAAATAATGCCAAATGTCATCACAACCTAAAACCTTTTTCCATATAGCCCTTAATCTGCTGGGGCAAACTTATATGACAAACTCCCAAATGACTTTAAAGAAAAGAAAAAAGTACAAACTTACCTTGTCAATAAAATTACTATTCTATGGTGTAATTTATATGTGATGGACTTCATAACTATGCATATTTGTTATCAGAACCTTTTATTCTGTAAAGATTTTCTTTGAAATACAGGTGACTCCCGAGATTCGACCATTCAAAGCCTGCTTATTTGACCCAGACAATTGGGAGGTCGAATTAGGTACTACTTTACGCGAAGTAATTTTCAACCGATCCAACCCCGCGATGTTTACTTTCAGTCTAGATATCGTTATTTCTGCACTGATTGTTTGAATTTGTGCCGATTTCACTAATTTTTTCTGATAATCTTTTATTTAAATTTATTTTATTGATTTATTTTTAAATTTATCACGTGACATGGCATCTAACAGGAAATATAATAGTCATAATGAAAGTGAATCAAATAAAAGAGTGCATAAGTCTCATAGTTATGAATAGAAATTAGAAATTTTAAAGCGTCTTGAGAAAGGTGAAAGCCATACTGAAATCGCACCATCGTTGGGAATGTGTCGTCCAACTATTAGCGCTTATATGAAACAGAAGAGAAAATTCTAGAATGTGACAAATTCAGGTACAGTGGAACACACTTAACACGAAATATCAGTTTACACGAAAATAATTTTCGCTCCTTATAAAATAAACCCATGTGAAATTCTTCGGATAACATGAAATGGCAGTTGTAACGTGGTTTCCCCATCCACTCTTTGGCTCCTTCACCGTGGGCAACACCACCCCGACCAAGAATTTCCATTATCCCGCTAGTACGGAAAATTACTACCTCACCAACACTCCTATGTCTTTCTCTGTCATTGACCAAGGTCATTTAATATCCTATCGAATTAAAACAAAAGAGGTGCGAGTCATCAAAAATGTTCCTGGGAACTGGCCCGAGATGCAATGACTCACCAGGAGGCTGTAAATTTTAACAGAGTTAGGAAATAATGTCCCGGTCGTAAATAACATTGAAAATTTTGGAAATAATTCTTGCTGTGGCTGTGAAAAATTAAAAAAATTTAAACAATGAAATTCATATAAATGCACTTCTAGAGGTGCAACATTGACGAAATTTCGCATAAATATGAGGTATTCGTAACAAATGATAAAACCTATAAATGTTTTATAATTATAAATTTTAGGGGTTGTTTTTCCCCCAATACTTTCAAAACAGAAAAACACGTAATTCGGAGCCGAGATTTTCACTTTAAGGTGAGAGAAAATGCTTGCAGAATGCAAGCACACATTTACTTGTATCGTATATCCTCCTCTGTAAGAAGAGTGCTTATAGAATGATAGGATATAGGAGGATACTAATGTCTGGCCCAAACTACAATAGCTGGAGAGCTGTAATTTAATACATAGGTGAACCGAGAAAAATAATCGGAGGAATAATTGGAAAATTGCGACAATGTTTAATTTCTTGGCCGGTAAAAATTATAAACAATTTTACTAACATTTCATGGTTTAGGCATTTATAAATGCGCTATCAAGCTGAAATTTTTTCTGCCTGTAGAATTCGCCAAATAATGAAAACGGGAATATAGAAATTTGAAAATTTTTATTCGTTCGGCCGTAATTAATTCTCAAATGTTTAACAAACTGACTAATCTTCATGTACTTTCTGTTGATCCAGGAGGCTGAAAAATTTTACAGGGTTAGCTAATAATGTCCCTGTGGTAAATAACATTGAAAATTTTAGAAATATTTATTGCTGTGGCTGTTAAAAATTAAAAAAGTTTAAACAATGAAATTCATATAAATGCACTCTTAGAGGTGCTGCATTGATGAAATTCCGCATAAATGTGAGGTATTCGTAACAAATGATAACAAGTTAGGAAAGCGTACAACGTATCACAAATGGGGCGCGTTTCATGCAATGGAGTATTAGAAAGCAATTATATACCTGTACGTAAGGGAAATAGCGTTTTAAAGTCCTTTTCTTCATCATAAATAATCCATTTTCTTCCTATTTAATAGTATTACATGCACACGTAAGGAAATTAAACGTTTGTTTGGGAGATTGTTTATGTTAGCAACAATGAAGTAACCATGCAAGAAATTTTCTAAGTTCAACTCCATATAAGACATTCTTGTTTGATTTTCTCGATAACGGCTACTCCTACGATGAAAATATATAGAAAAGGAAATACTCTACTTTACCAGTTCTACAACTTTTATTTGAAAAATATTTTGATATGAACAATAGTTTACGAGATATGACGAAAATTTAATTTTTTGTCTCTAGTAAAGTGGTACCCCTGATTGGCGTACGTGATTCATTTTTGCGATTTTCTTATTATATTTGATTGAAAGTCCTTAATATCAAATTTCATAAAAATCCGTTCGGTAGAAGCCGAGAACGAACATGCGGACGGACGGACGGACGGACGGACAGACGGACGGACCGACCGACGATAATAGGCGCTCACGCTGTAAGCGAAACGCGCCTAAAAAACCTATAAATGTGTTATAATTATAAATTTTAGGGGTTGTTTCTACCCCAATATTTTCGAAACAGAAAAACACGTAATTCGGAGCCGAGATGCGAACTTATGCATCAAAAGTAATTTTTGTGTTTTATTTTTACTTTAAGGTTAGAGAAAATGCTTGCAGAATGCAAGCACACATTTACTTGTATCGTATATCCTCCTCTGTAAGAAGAGTGCTTATAGAATGGTTGTTTTTACCCCAATATTTTCGAAACAGAAAAACAAGTAATTCGGAGCGGAGATGCAACTTTAAGCATTGAAAATTATTTTTCAGCTTTTATTTTTACTTTAGGGCGGTAGACAATGCTTGCAGAATGCAAGCACATATTTACTTGTATATATATATATATATATCATGTGTAAGAAGCATCCATATATTATAGATATAGGAGGATACAAAATTATGAGGCACTTCCAGATGTGCTAGAAACTTGAAATTTGGTAGGATTATAGGTTTTTTTTGTCAAAACCGAAGGAAAAAATCCGAAACTGTCGAAATTCCTATTTCGAGTGTCTATTTTGGCCCCTTTTTGTCCCATTTTTTGCCCATAAGAAAACGTAAATTGGTGTAGTTTTTTTTATATTTGCATTTTTAAATTACTTCCCATCAAGATACGAACTCGAGACTTAAACTGTCGGATAGGATATAAATTGTAGTTTCTTATTTTTGAAGACAGAATTCAAATCCGAGTAGAATTAACGTAAATTTATAGTTTTTATTGCAGAATAGTGGTAATTTTTCTGGGTCTAACAATAGGCTTCCTAGGCAACTGGCTTAATGCTTTCATATGGGTAAGCTTTTAATGGGAATCAGAGACTTATATATTAATGCCTTTAATGTTAAACTATGCCTAATGAAGGAAATCTGATATTGTAGTAATCCCCATTTTTGGGGCTGTTTTGCCCCAGTATTGCTCAACACGAGAAAAAAAACGGTGGGGCAGCTCCATATGACCTAGAGACTTGAAATTTAGCACGATTATAGGAATGTTTTTGCAACCGAAGATAAAATCACGTATTTTATTGATTCTAACCGCATTTCCACGCGAATCCGACCACAATTCGGAATCCGTCTCCAATAAAAATAAACTTTGTTCTTTCCCGCAAAGAAGTATCCAAGTCTCAAGATCGTACCGTGATTTTAAGTAATTTTAAAGTGCAAATTATAAGTAGTCTACACTCATCCCTGTATTTCCATTGCAGGACGCGACAAAATACGTGACATTCGATAATTACATCGTTCGCCATTTCGAATCAAAGTGACGGACAGAAACCTTGACCATATAAATGCACTAGCTTAGAAGACAGCGTGGGAAAATAATACATACTAAAACTTCTCCTCTCCTTTCTGTAAACTACATTAGGAGTCTTGAAATAAAGTGGAAAGAACACGAAACAAACCAATACGAAAACTACAAAAACCACCATGAAAAAAGAAATGAATTAAACGCTAACCAATACCCGGTAGAAAAGGATGTAAACCGACAAATAAATAATCGTGGAACATAAATTAAGAGAACAACCAAAGAATATAAGTTCAATGTAAAAACCACCACGAAAAAAGGAATGAATTAAACTCTAACCAATAGCCGGTATAAAAGGTGTAAACCGACAAATAGGTAATCAAGGAACAAAAATCAAGAGCACAACCAAAGAATATAAACATACGACTACAAAATGAACAGCTAAGAACGAAAACAAAGAAAATAAACAAAGAACACAAAAAATGGACACGAAACGAAAGCAAATGAAAACGACAAACTAACCAAAACCAACCAACGAATAATCTCCTAAAGCTCAATGTATCTGATGATGGTGACTGACGCTTTCTATTCAGTTGCTAAATAAACAACCAACAATCACAAAATAGCGTGTCGTAGTGATGAGTGAATATTGATTACGTGGAATATTAGTTTGTATGTCAACATAATAACAGGAGAAACTAAATAAGAATACCTATTATTACTCTAAATAGATATAAAATTATTGATCTTAATTGTGTTTTCCATCGTAATTAATTGAATAATAGATTGAGATATTCGAACGAATCGATTTTAAATCATGTAGTAAAATGTTTTACTTTTCTAACGTAATTAATTACGTGAGTGTATCGGTAGTGTTTACATTTTACCCATGGAGCCGCAGACACGAATTCTTAATTTTAGTTCAGAAGACAATAAAGTTCAATAAAAGTATTATTCAAATAAAATCTTTCTAAATTCATTGCGTTACGTGTTCAAAATGTTAATCTAATTTAGTTCTCGTATTAAAATAACAATTATTCAAGAGTGAACCTTATTTCCAATTGATAAAACTCTCTTTTAATTCAAAACGATATTATATATTACAAAAATGTATCTAATTATTATTGAAACGCAAAATGGATGAGCATAGGAAAAAACTTGCATGTTAGCATGAAATACTCAATTCCGTTTTTATTGATAAACTGTTAAAACAAAACACAAAAACTTTAACGTAGTAATTGTATTATATATCTTCAGTAATTATCACTTAAACAAAATATGAAATAAAATAAGACAAAAGGCATATAAAAACAATTTAATTTATATCCAAACATACCTATAATGTGAATGACACGATTACAGAAAAAGAAACAGTTCACTAATGTTTATTCACAGAATTAACCTGTGTATAGAAGACCATAGATAATGAAAGAAAAACATACAATCAAATCAGATGATATTAAATGAGTATTTCATCAACTATTTCTACGTTTACGATATGTTTATAGTTCAAACGTAATTTGTTTACATCGGTTGCTAAGTATATCCAAATGCTGAGCAATAATGAAAAATAAGATTTTCCCTTCAATTCGTCTTATTTGATCTGTAAGCCCCTCTTTTAAAAAATTATTCCAAAAGAGGAGATAATTTACCGCAAAAAAGTCTGCGTGAGCATATGTCTGCGATATATATGTAAGGAGTTAAAAAAATCGAGAAATTTACGAAAAAATTTTAAATGGAAATCCCATATAAACGAAAATATTTTATTATAATTAAATAGTACACCGAATCAGTTTAAAAACCTTACTACACCACCGTACACATGATAACGGTTAATATGACACCTTCCTCTTTTTTCTGCGTGTTGTAGTTTCTGAGCCTTAGCTGATCATACATACATACAAACACCTTACTTTATAGATATGTATAGATAACAGCGCTATTCCTATATTTGTTTCGCTTCATTGTCCCGGCAACCAATAAATATTAACCCGATGTAGAGAAATCTTGATATAGAAATCACTCAAGGTTGGAATTGGATGTAAATATAAATATTAGAATGTTTTGTACAATGAACTTCGAACGTTCTCATACTGCCAAAACTTCAGTGAACGAAATGTAAATAATATAAACTATAGAAAAGAATAAATTACAGTAAAACAACAAATAATACTCACCTGGAATTGAAGAAGATCTCGTATAACTTCGGCTGCAACGTAACCAAACCATTCGTTCACTTGGAAAATATCGACGAAACTCTCACTCTCGGAAAGGCAAAGCCTACACATGGTGAACTCGTGTGTACACTCCATGCTGTTAGTTTTTATTAACTCGAAAAGAAGATTTCCTCTCTCTCCTACCGAAAACCATACATCATACACGCAACCGCACGCAACGACGCGATCACAAACAATTCCCGTGTATTTCGAGGATTCAAGTGCCGATGGCGGCAGCACAGTCGTTGTCGTCTGCTAGAAATGTTTGTATATTTTAGCCCGTTGGATTGATCGTGATATTCCTCCGAGTTTAGGGTAGGGTTGGGTAATTTACTTCGATATCATCCCTCAAATAAGCATATTTTGCGCAAATGTGCTTCGCCAAAGAGCTTTCAAAAATTACATGTAGTGTGTCACATTGTTCTAATTATACCTTTATTTCCAAAGAGGAACGTACTGCTCCAGGTTTTAAGGCTGCAAAAGATCGATTCACTTTAATATTATGTGGAAACGCTTCGGGAGATTTTAAATGCGAACCAATGGTAACTTACCGTTCAGAAAATTCTCGTGCTCTAAAAGGGAAGATTAAATCATCTACCTGTCATTTGGAGGTCTAATAAGAAGGCACGGGTTAATTGTAAACTGTCCGAAGATTGGTTTCCCAACTGCTATACGCATGGTAAATAATATTTGAAATATTCTGTCTGAAATTTTGAATTAGTATTTGAAGCTGCCACAAAGTTCGCACTAACTGCAAATGAAAATATAGAAAAAAGAAATTTAGATATAGTTGTTGAAAGAGAGTTCAAAGAAAAACGTAAAAGAACTTGGAGGAGTCTTGCTGGAGAAATTAACATTGAAGATACTATAATGACTGAAAGAGAGAGGTACAATATACAAGTGTTTAAGGTAATCATGGATAAAGTAATTAATAGTTTAACAGAAAGATTTTTTAAAGAACAGTAATTTATGTAAAGATTTGTCTTATTTTGATCCAAATAACTTTTCTCAACTAATAATATTCCAAGTGAATCATTTCAAAATTTAAGCATTTCTCTTACAAAATTGAATGAAAATATTACAAAAGAACAATTGCAAATTGAATTTATGGATTTTGCAAGAAAATGGAAAATTTTTAATGTGACCTTGAGCGACGAGTTTTTAGTTAAAAGTAAATATGAATCAGCAGAAGAAAGTAATATTAAAGAAACAGAATCCACTGTATCTCTAAATTGTAAAACATACAAAAATTGTGTTGTTTGCAGCTTTACAGTGTTACAAAAATTTATCTTACATACCTTATCTCAATCAAATTTATATTTGGCATATAAATATGTTTTAACATTGTCATCAACACAATTGCATTGTGAAAGAACTTTTTCAAAATTAAATTTTATGTTGAATAAACTCAGAAACTGTTTAAACCTTTCTCACCTGGAAGCATTCATGTTGATGACATGTGAAAAAGGTATACTAAGTAAAATTAAAAACGAAGATGTCACTGATATAATGAAAATGAAAAGTTTAAAATTAAAAAACACTGTTGGATTAAAATGCATTCTTATAGGCTTTTGTATTCAAGTGTAAATTACCATAATAGATTATAACTAAGATATAAAGGATAAAATTGCGATAATGTAACATCTTCAACAGAAGTGTAACATTATTAATCCATCTGTGGTGTTCTGTTTATGAGATATGTTTATGTGTTCCTGCCAATAAATGCAATGTCATCTTTGTATCTAAAAATGTTTAATTACATTGTCTGATTTTACTGTAATTGGAATTGTTTTTTAGTTTTTCTTTCTCTATTTGAAATGGCTAATATGTAATATGTATCTAGAAAATGTTTTAACTGAACATTTTAATATTTTTTCCCACAAATTGTGAATCATATGTTTTCACTGTAATATTAACGCTATTATCTTTTTACGTATGTCATACAAATGTTTTAATTCAAGGGTTTATGTAATAACTATGTAATAATTACATTATCAAAATTATAATTACCTGTAGAATATATAAGGGTTCCAACTGCAATATGAAAGTTATGTGTGTGTTAAAGAATAATTGTGATAATGGATGTAATAGAGATAATTTCCTTTCTTTTTTATTTTTTTAACACTTTAACTGTTTGTGTACATAAAACTCTTTTGTAATTGAGTTTTTCCAGTAAAAATGGAAATAAATAAAAAATTAGTACTATTGAATACTTTTTGCCTGAGTTTTTCATTCCTTTTGCATTGTGTGTATGTATGTGTGTGTGTAAAAGTGTGGGTCTATACGAGCTAAATTGATTCTTATTAGGAAAAACTATGTTGTGATCGAGGGGCTCTGTTTATATAAACCCATGAAAATACTTATAAAATTACTCATCCAAGGCTTTAATACTATACAATTAGCTGATTGATTATATCGCATTTTAAGTGGCAGTTTTCTTCACCAAGAATGCGTTCTAAATTTCCATTTCATTCGAAAACTGAAAGAAAAGCATTAAAAATCTGAGAGATTTCCAAAAAAAGAACGGGATATCTGCTAAGCCTAATTTCAATCCTCGACATTTCATAAAAATTGAAAAAGGAACTCCGGCAATCCATAATTGAAACTTTCTGTCAGAAAAAAATCATTTTTTAAGCGAAATAAGAAGACTCCTTAAATCTTTTTAGATTTGTATTTAATTTCATAATCTTATACACACCAGTTCTTTAACTCTAAAATTGCAGCAACTTCAAGTTAATTATTTTTCTGTTCTGATATAAGAATTAGAGTATTAGAAGCTGACCAATAGTTTAAAAGAATACTCTACTAGAATAGCATAGAATCAACAATTTTGACAGTAAATCACATTGTATGTGTTATTGAACCTTTATCATTTCTTCATTATTAATTTCTTACTTCACCACACTCACTAGTACTTTAAGAACACAGTTGTTATCATGCTCTGTGTTATCTAAAATTTGAGGGAAAGCCAATTAAAAGCTAAAGGTTTTATTGAAATTGAAATAAGAGTTCAAAATTTGTTCATATACATATAAGTATATATATTTTAACAAAGAGACACTTGGATTTTACTAGTAATAATGGTATTAGCGCTATAACATTTATTTCTTCTATGTAAATAAATATTCTCTTTATAGCAAAATAAATAAATTAAAAATGAAATAAATTCTATATCTACGAGTCTAAGAATAAATTTTTGTTATCACATCTTCAATATTGCCTTAACCCCTCAAGCCTGTATTTAAATTACTAAATAGTGTAGCTTACGCTATGTTTTTCCTCTAACGAAGTATAAAAACTAACAAACTGACAGGAAATTGGTGATCCATTGAAAGATCACATATCGATGGACTGCTGTGACACATATAGTGCCATGAAAGACTAATTTATGCTGATAGAATCGCAATTTAAGCAATATCTGCATTTGGCAAGTATGTAATTGGGCTATCGGCTTAAGGGGTTAATACTATATACATGACCGTACACATTTGCCCCTCCCTCTAGAATTACTGGTTGAAAAATAAGAGACATATCATTTAGAATATTTTATAAAAGAAGATAAAATAAAATAAATATTATTGAAGTTGAACAGTTTACATAGGAACTCGAAGAGGGCTGAATGCAGTCTTATCACTGGAATAGTTTCAAACTGACCCTGGTTTTTATTCCCCTTGCTCCCACAATATGTTTCTGTGAATGCTGATGGCAACATAAAATCTTTTACAATTTTGAAATTTCCTTAAGTTTGCCTTGGTTGAGGCAAATTGTCTAGCCATCCTCTACCTTCATACTATAATACATTAACTAATCCTTGTTATATGGCTAACATAAACAAAGAATTAAAACTTATTAGTAAACCTTACCACCTATCATGATATAATAATATTTATTTTCCTTATTTTTGTCGAACAGTATATTACATTGCCACAAACCATGACAAGTTCTGTGTCCTGAGTTTAGATGCTGTCTTCTCCAGAGCAATTCACAAATTGTTAAATTGAAACAAGTAAGATACACTTACTAAAGCAACAGGTGGAAGCACATTTTATTAAAAATTTTCAGAATTCTGTTTTGCCTCCCTAGTTGCAGAGGGGGAAACCTGCAATGTTGGAACGTAGACCTTCCCATTCATGAAAACTTTGCTCCTGTAGCTTCAGTAGTTTGGTTAAATACCATTTCAAAAGTCACCTAGAGGAAAAACGATGAATTACATGAGAAGTGCACTCGCCGTGAACTTCAAGGATGGATAAGAGCTATCTAATTCAAAAGGGTTTTCTAAATACCTCTTTAAAAAAACGTTGATTGTCCACTGACAGATGGACACAGAAAGTTATCATAATAACATGTTTTGGCTTTTAAGAAAATGAGCTAAAAATTGTGATTATTATGTGTAAAAGGATATTAATTTAAAATATTATTTGTTCTACCCTGTGTGGATAGCTAATATTCTTCTAGGCCGATGGTGAATTCAGTAATACCTCTTTAAATTAATGATACTAACTTTTTAAATAACTATGTACTCATACAAGGAAAAACATTTTCATAATCTGCTATTTCATGGTAGGTACTAATGACTAAATGTTCTGATTACATATGTGTTTTCTGGAGACTCGGCCAATTGGGCTATTGTTACACCAAATATTCTGATATTAGCTAGTTTTACATTTGTAGGATGACCCCACAGCTGATATTTAGTTATAATAAAATTCCACAAAATAATATTGGTTGCTCTTAGAGGTGATAAATCCATTATGCATGATGGCTGGTCATAAAAGTACTTACAATCTACACTCAGCAGTGTGTCAGTTTTCAAGTCATAATAACTCAGATTAAAAGGCTACTTTGGCATCAAACACACTCCAATTCTTCACAGGATCTCCTCCTGATAGAATCCAATTTAAAAGGAAAATGCAGTTTGGCTGTACATCAGTAAAGATTGATTCAAAATTCACTCTCATGCCAGCAACATCAGTTGAATAAAACTTCAAAATTTAATGTTACATAATTCTATGAATATGAATGAAAATAACAAACAACAATTCAAACTATGCTCTTTTGATTGGAATGCAGATTTGATATCTCCCCAAGTTTCTGGAAGTAAAGCCTGCTTTCCTTATTAGAAAAACAAAATTTACAAGAAACGTTGATATAGCTTGTTGAGAAAAGACAGAAAATTTGTTATATTTAATTAATACATATAACGGAACTAAAATGTGATGCAGTCTCACTTCACTGAACATGACCAATCTTTGATGATGGATGAAGCAGAACTAACAGTGACAAGTTGCTATTCTTGCTATCCTATATTATTGCGATCTCTTAAATGCGAAGTATGAGCGGAGGAGACGTAGGGGGAAGAGATTATAAACAGCAATGTAAAACTCACCCATTAGGTCCCGGTAGCCATGCGATTGATTAGGGGAATTGCTGCCGGTAGATCTTCTCTCAAACAGAAATGTATCACAAAGTAGGACATTTTGCATCCTAATTATCATTATATATCGAATATCGAATTGTAAGCGGAAAAAGATGAACAGAATAAGAAACTTCGTAATTTTTTCTTCAAAATGGTTCACAACCGAAGATCGTAGGTTAAATCCTAGTTTTAAATTCCGAAACAATAAAAGCTTGCACCCCAAAAATTGGATTTTTACATGTTACCATACGGAAAATGGGAAATGTCTTCCTAGGAGTCGAACCCAGGACTTTTTTGGAGATTAATTTTCGTCATTACCTTAAAATATGTTAATCAAGCATCCTTGGCAAATTTCAATCTTCTACCTATTCGGGAAGTTTGTTAAAACGCTCTATATCGGCCATCTTGAAAGCGAGACCAACCAACCAACAGACCTGGGCTTTTACAGTATAAAATTACAGTATTTTCTCCTGTGTGTTGGAAGCAGCCTAATTAACGATAATTGGCTAAATTATGGAAATGCATTTTGGCAAATATAATAAAAATATATGTAATAAGAATAAATGTATGACAATCCTATGGCTAGTTTACATCTATGTACAATACTTATCTATTTAAATAGAAAATCTTTTGATTTCTTCGTCACTTGATAACATACCGAACCATTTTAAAACTGCTCAAAAGGGAAATTGGTAAAATAATATATATAATATAATACTCTTTTGAATCTTCAGAATCGAATGTGTTGGCGTTAAGACTACGAATAACCAAATAAATGGCAAGCACGATTCTCCTGACGAGAAGGGATATTGATAGAACATAATTACAGCATTTTCTCCTGTGTTGGAAGCAGCCTAATTAACGATAATTGGCTAAATTATGGAAATGCATTTTGGCAAATATAATAAAAATATATGTAATAAGAATAAATGTATGACAATCCTATGGCTAGTTTACATCTATGTACAATACTTATCTATTTAAATAGAAAATCTTTTGATTTCTTCGTCACTTGATAACATACCGAACCATTTTAAAACTGCTCAAAAGGGAAATTGGTAAAATAATATATATAATATAATACTCTTTTGAATCTTCAGAATCGAATGTGTTGGCGTTAAGACTACGAATAACCAAATAAATGGCAAGCACGATTCTCCTGACGAGAAGGGATATTGATAGAACATAATTACAGCATTTTCTCCTGTGTTGGAAGCAGCCTAATTAACGATAATTGACTAAATTATGGAAAGGCATTTTGGCAAATATAATAAAAATAAATGTATGACAATCATGTGAGTAGTTTACATCTATGTGAAATACTTATCTATTTAAATAGAAAATCTCTTAATTTCTTCGTCACTTTATAACATACCGAACCATTTTTAAATTGCTCAAAAGGGAAATTGGTAAAGTAATATATATAATATAATACTCTTTTGAGCTTCAAAAATGTTCGCCTTATAACATTTTCATAGTCGTGATAGACCAAGCAATGAATACCAAAAGAATATCGACAGTTTCCACCACACATCGATAGATGTCGCCATATTGCTTATCGGGAAGTGCCTGTCGCCCTGGGACTGGATTCAGTGTTAAGCGGTCGGTCGACCAGTGCGTGTCGTACTCCGTCCTAAAGGACAGAGTGCGAATGTGGATTGTGGATAGGTAACGAGTAATTACGGTTTGAATGTTAATTTTATATTATGTCTACACTTCGTTTCTATATTATACATATTACATTATATATTATATTAATAGTATTTTAAGGTTGTATATATACATAATTGTAATCTACGTCTGTCTTTCCACCCCATCTAACGCACGACATGGCAGGTGGTCGACCCCTTGCCTCCCTCCCCCCCTCCCTCCCGGGGCCCCGGCCTTGCGCAAGGTTCCCACCCTGTGTGCACACAAAATCCCAAACCACGATACGTTTTCCACACGATCGATGTTTTATGCAATTGACACATGTACTATTATCCTATGTCATATTATCGTTTATTTTCCACGATAAATGCTAAATCGAATTTCGGAACGTATGTACCGCTAATATCTTTTCCCCTGAACGAAAACAGGTGATGCTGGAGACGTGCATTTCTTTTCGGAATGCACGAAGAGTGAAGAATGAAGACGCCCAGACACACCATTCATCATGCAGGAGTAAGTATGTTTAGATGTAATTGTACTGTTTTTATTAATTTCTCCTTTTTAATAGTGATTTGTTTTTACAGAGCTCCTCTCCAACACAGGGTGTATCATCGCAGTGTGGCGTGGTTATCTCCTAGTGGAGGTAATTAATGGTTTCACTGGAGGGATGACACAGTTGGTATGGTAGTCTTATTTTGATCTCAGGCATATAAAATGCCTCAGAAGAATAATCATAATTAATTATCAATTTTTCTAAATTCTATTATTTCTCTGACGTCGTTAACGGCGACTGTAGTTTTGCTGTCGTATATTGGATTTACCCAATATGAGTTTATATGTCTACGGTTTTTCGTCTGCCTTATCATGAGTTGAAGCGGAAGAAATTGTTGTTGTGTTATTGCCAGAATTAAAGTGAAAATTAAGTATATCAATTCTTTAAACAGTATATCCTGATCTATTATATTTATGTGCTTTTTTAACATCGTGATTAAGTTTTAATGTCCATGCATAAGATACAAATAAGTAGTAGACATATTGAACCAAATTTGGTGTTGCATTGAGTTGCTGAATGCAACGGTAATGTTTATTTATAATCAATTCTTAATTTAATATTTTTAAAGTATATCAGTCATTTTACTTGGGCAATTCAATGTTTTATTACTTAACGTTGAATTGGTAATTAAAAATTATTTGTAATAGTTCTGTATGAGGCCTTAGTTCTCCTCATAAAGACAAACGCTGACGGGTAAAATACCTATAATCGTGCGTTAGAATAATAGACCGTTTTAGGAAATTTCTAAAATATTTATTGCTAATATAATGATTGCTCTTAATTGCAGTTAACCATCAACGCCACACTGGACAGACACGGACGCTCGCGGTAAGCTCAATTTCCCTTATTTATAATGCAACGTCATTTCGTGTAAGATATCACGAACATCATTCGAGAAATATGTTCGAACCGAATTGAATTAAGTCGGTATCATTTTCAGATGTAGTGTTTATTGTTGTTGGTAGGCTTGCCACCTCTAGGACTTTGAACGGGAATATTTGTGTTTTTCCATAAAATATTCAGGTTCTTGATTAATTTTACTGAATTTTCTCAAATTAACCGATTATAAGTACGAGTATGTTTTTTGGCGATACGAACTTCCTGACGTTTTCACGTACTAAAATATCGAATGTTCAATAGCTCTTTAATATATATGAATTTACGTCATCCCTTCAAGTTGGAAGTATTTTTTTCATTAATCTTCAGCTGAATTCAATTTTGGTTTTGCTAATGTCTGGACGTATGCAGGTACTCAAATATCTCTTAAATATAACGAAAAATAATATATTTCTTCCGAATGTGGCAACTTCATCAGTTTACATGTTGAAAAAATTTTCGTAACTGTTGGATATTATTTATTATTAATATATATTTAGAATTCTTTGCCTGTGATTTCAACCCGTTCATTTTCAAATAAATGCATCAGCTGTACTTATTCTGTAATCAGTAAGTTGATTAGAATATATCGCACTCTGTTTGCGATACTTGGCTGTTGTTAAATTTCCCCATTGGGAAATTTAAGATTAAGTATATATTTGCCACTTAGGAATAGTACTGCAGTCAGATTCTTCTGTAGCGTGTGGGGAAAATTCGGCGTGCTTTAACGTCACGAACAGAGACTTGGTGATGCGTTTATTCGGAAATGAAATATAAAAATATTTCTTCAGAAGATGATTTGTTAATTGTATTTTTTTAAAGACTTCAAAGATGAAAATTGTTGGTAATGTTTCCGTTTTCAATTTTGCTTCGGGATTTAAAACCTCAAAAGATGTAGATCAACTAGGCTTCACAATTTTCTCATACATATAAAGCCTGTAGCAATGTTAATTTTAAATTTGGTATAGGTAAAACTGGCACTTTATGCAATACCTGAAGTGTTTGTGGCCATGTGATAATTTCTTTTTGTAAGCGTTTAGTCGGTTCTGTTATTTTAGAATTACGTATCATAAAGCTCATGGATACATAATTTTAGAATATAGTATAAATGAGCATGTGCTAAATATTCTTGAAACTACCATGGTGATTTTTTTGCAGGGAAGCGAGGACTACGCGAGTGGGTGGGAGCTGCGGACTTGGGAGAGTAGGTGCTGCTTAGTTAGGAGAGTGGGGCTGCTTAGTTAGGAGAGTGGGGCTGCAAACTCGGCTTAGTAGGTTCGTCAACCTTAGTTTAGTAGGTGCGACAAATTAGATTAGCAGGTGCGACAAAGTTAGAATTGTAGGTGCGACAAACTTAGATTAGCAGGTGCGACAAACTTAGAATAGCAGGTGCGACAAAGTTAGATTTGTAGGTAGAAGTAGTATTTAGGTGTGTGAGTGTGTGTATGATGGTAGTGCATGGATGTGCGCGCGCACATCTTTGGGTACTGGTGGTGGTGTGTGTGTGTGATGGGTGATGGTTGTATGTATGAATCATTTTGTCTTCGATTACATTGTTTAGCTAGACAGATGAGAGTACTTAAGTTTAGCAAGCGTTAGCATGGTGTAGGGCTGGGCGTAACCCAGCGAGCTCGCCATGTTAAATAATGAGCAACGATGGCATAAGCATTACCTCCTGGGTGCCAATGGAAATATGCTTAACTTGAATGGTATAGAAATCATTCCATTCATATTTTTAAAAACGCCTCCAGTTATCAGATGCAAAACAGGTTCTAAAGGTTTCCCAGTTTAGGAAGATATTACGTTATGACTGAATCTTCGTTAATTATGTTGAATTCTACTGTTGAAATGTAATTTATAGTTGTTTATCTTAAATTGTGAATTCTATTTCATAAAGAAATCTTGTATTGTTAGTTTCTACATCACTGTTTAATATCTGAAGATGATACTTAAGGCTAATAAATGTATGATGCAACTCTCTCTAAATAAAATGTTTTAATTTTACCGTGAGTATTTATTTAATATATATATTAAGTAAAATTTCGATGACTTTAAATGATTCTTTGATTTTCTATATCAATTAATTTAATTTATACATCAAATTGTAGTGAGCTTAAATGTGACATAAGTTTTACAATTCGTTTATGAGATATTTCTGTCGCCAGGAGTGAAATTATCGAATAGCACAATTGGCCATCAAAAAAGGAGAATCGTGCTTGCCATTTATTTGGTTATTCGTAGTCTTCACGCCAACACATTCGATTCTGAAGATTCAAAAGAGTATTATATTATATATATTATTTTACCAATTTCCCTTTTGAGCGGTTTTAAAATGGTTCGGTATGTTATCAAGTGACGAAGAAATTAAGAGATTTTCTATTTAAATAGATAAGTATTGTACATAGATGTAAACTAGCCATAGGATTGTCATACATTTATTCTTATTAAATATATTTTTATTATATTTGCCAAAATTTCCATAATTTAGCTAATTATCGTTAATTAGGCTGCTTCCAACACACAGGAGAAAATACTGTAATTTTATACTGTAAAAGCCCAGGTCTGTTGGTTGGTTGGTCTCGCTTTCACGATGGCCGATATAGAGCGTTTTAACAAACTTTCCGAATAGGTAGAAGATTGAAATTTGGCAAGGATGCTTGATTAACATATTTTAAGGTAATGACGAAAATTAATCTCCAAAAAAGTCCTGGGTTCGACTCCTAGGAAGACATTTCCCATTTTCCGTATGGTAACATGTAAAAATCCATTTTTTGGGGTGCAAGCTTTTATTGTTTCGGAATTTAAAACTAGGATTTAACCTACGATCTTCGGTTGTGAACCGTTTTGAAGAAAAAATTACGAAGTTTCTTATTCTGTTCATCTTTTTCCGCTTACAATTCGATATTCGATATATAATGATAATTAGGATGCAAAATGTCCTACTTTGTGATACATTTCTGTTTGAGAGAAGATCTACCGGCAGCAATTCCCCTAATCAATCGCATGGCTACCGGGACCTAATGGGTGAGTTTTACATTGCTGTTTATAATCTCTTCCCCCTACGTCTCCTCCGCTCATACTTCGCATTTAAGAGATCGCAATAATATAGGATAGCAAGAATAGCAACTTGTCACTGTTAGTTCTGCTTCATCCATCATCAAAGATTGGTCATGTTCAGTGAAGTGAGACTGCATCACATTTTAGTTCCGTTATATGTATTAATTAAATATAACAAATTTTCTGTCTTTTCTCAACAAGCTATATCAACGTTTCTTGTAAATTTTGTTTTTCTAATAAGGAAAGCAGGCTTTACTTCCAGAAACTTGGGGAGATATCAAATCTGCATTCCAATCAAAAGAGCATAGTTTGAATTGTTGTTTGTTATTTTCATTCATATTCATAGAATTATGTAACATTAAATTTTGAAGTTTTATTCAACTGATGTTGCTGGCATGAGAGTGAATTTTGAATCAATCTTTACTGATGTACAGCCAAACTGCATTTTCCTTTTAAATTGGATTCTATCAGGAGGAGATCCTGTGAAGAATTGGAGTGTGTTTGATGCCAAAGTAGCCTTTTAATCTGAGTTATTATGACTTGAAAACTGACACACTGCTGAGTGTAGATTGTAAGTACTTTTATGACCAGCCATCATGCATAATGGATTTATCACCTCTAAGAGCAACCAATATTATTTTGTGGAATTTTATTATAACTAAATATCAGCTGTGGGGTCATCCTACAAATGTAAAACTAGCTAATATCAGAATATTTGGTGTAACAATAGCCCAAGTGGCCGAGTCTCCAGAAAACACATATGTAATCAGAACATTTAGTCATTAGTACCTACCATGAAATAGCAGATTATGAAAATGTTTTTCCTTGTATGAGTACATAGTTATTTAAAAAGTTAGTATCATTAATTTAAAGAGGTATTACTGAATTCACCATCGGCCTAGAAGAATATTAGCTATCCACACAGGGTAGAACAAATAATATTTTAAATTAATATCCTTTTACACATAATGATCACAATTTTTAGCTCATTTTCTTAAAAGCCAAAACATGTTATTATGATAACTTTCTGTGTCCATCTGTCAGTGGACAATCAACGTTTTTTTAAAGAGGTATTTAGAAAACCCTTTTGAATTAGATAGCTCTTATCCATCCTTGAAGTTCACGGCAAGTGCACTTCTCATGTAATTCATCGTTTTTCCTCTAGGTGACTTTTGAAATGGTATTTAACCAAACTACTGAAGTTACAGGAGCAAAGTTTTCGTGAATGGGAAGGTCTACGTTCCAACACTGCAGGTTTCCTCCTCTGCAACTAGGGAGGCAAAACAGAATTCTGAAAATTTTTAATAAAATGTGCTTCCACCTGTTGCTTTAGTAAGTGTATCTTACTTGTTTCAATTTAACAATTTGTGAATTGCTCTGGAGAAGACAGCATCTAAACTCAGGACACAGAACTTGTCATGGTTTGTGGCAATGTAATATATTGTTCGACAAAAATAAGGAAAATAAATATTATTATATCATGATAGCTGGTAAAGTTTACTAATAAGTTTTAATTCTTTGTTTATGTTAGCCATATAACCAGGATTAGTTAATGTATTATAGTATGAAGGTAGAGGATGGCTAGACAATTTGCCTCTACCAAGGCAAACTTAAGGAAATTTCAAAATTGTAAAAGATTTTATGTTGTCATCAGCAATCACAGAAACATATTGTGGGAGCAAGGGGAATTAAAACCAGGGTCAGCTTGAAGCTATTCCAGTGATAAGACTGCATACAGCCCTCTTCGAGTTCGTATGTCAACTGTTCAACTTCAATAATATTTATTTTATTTTCTTTTATAAAATATTCTGAATGATATGTCTCTTATTTTTCAACCAATAATTCTAGAGGGAGGGGCAAATGTGTACGGTCATGTATATAGTATAAACCCCTTATGCCGATAGCCCAATTACATACTCGCAAAATGCAGATATTGCTTAAACTGCGATTGTATCAGCATAAATTAGTGTTTCATGGCACTATATGTATCACAGCAGTCCATCGATATGTGATCTTTCAATGGATCACCAATTTCCTGTCAGTTTGTTAGTTTTTATACTTCGTTAGAGGAAAAACATAGCGTAAGCTACACTATTTAATAATTTAAATACAGGCTTGAGGGGTTAAGGCAATATTGAAGATGTGATAACAAAAATTTATTCATAGACTCGTAGATATAGAATTTATTTCATTTTTAATTTATTTATTTTGCTGTAGAGAGGGTTTTTATTTACATAGAAGAAATAAATGTTATAGCGCTAATACCATTATTACTAGTAAAATCCAAGTGTCTCTTTGTTAAAATATATATACTTATATGTATATGAACAAATTTTGAACTCTTATTTCATTTTCAATAAAACCTTTAGCTTTTAATTGGCTTTCCCTCAAATTTTAGATAACACAGAGCATGATAACAACTATGTTCTTAAAGTACTACTGAGTGTGGTGAAGTAAGAAATATATGGGGAAGTCAGTGAAAATATTGTCGAGAAGTGTTGCACATTGAGCGGTTATCCGAGTTGGCTGAAGCACTAAGGACTTGAGATTGTATAAAATCAATAGGTTATTTAGTTTGTGTTTATCAGAACATTCAGATAACATGTCACAATTAAAATCACCACATAATATTTTATAATACTGGTTGAAGGTATTTAACAAGTTGTAAAGCAGATTATCTAATTTTTCAAGAAAGTCATCAAAATGAGATGAGGGAGAACGGTAAATAACAAACAATAAAAATCGCTGTTCTCCTATTGTAAATTTGATGGCACAGCACTCGAATATTTTCTACGTTTCCAAAAACTACCCACCGAGGTAATATCAAAATACTTTCGTTGCAATTTTAACGATTCAATAGTAAAATGTTCGCTACAAACATACATTTTTCAGTAAAGCATGACCAATTGTTCATTTCAGCATCTTCAGGGAAGAACTGCGGTGTAATGCCTTCTGTATAATTAGAACGTTGTGACACACTACATCTTTTTTGAAGTACTTTTTCTTTGGCGAAGCACATTTGGGCAAGACATGCTTATGTGAGGGATGATATCTAGCAAAATTACTCAACCCAACCCTAAACTCGGAGGAATATCACGATCAATGCAACGGGCTAAACTATACGAATATTTCTAGCAGACGACAGCGACTGTGCTGCCGCCATCGGCACTTGAATCCTCGAAATACACGGGAATTGTTTGTGATCGCGTGTATGATGTATGGTTTTCGGTAGGAGAGAGAGGAAATCTTCTTTTCGAGTTAATAAAAACTAACAGCATGAAGTGTACACACGAGTTCACCATGTGTAGGCTTTGCCTTTCCGAGAGTGAGAGTTTCGTCGATATTTTCCGAGTGAACGAATGGTTTGGTTACGTTGCAGCCGAAGTTATACGAGATGATCTTCAATTCCAGGTGAGTATTATTTGTTGTTTTACTGTAATTCATTCTTTTGTATAGTTTATATTATTTACATTTCGTTCACCGAAGTTTTGGCAGGATGAGAACGTTCGAAGTTCATTGTACAAAACACATTCTAATATTTATATTTACATCCATTTCCAAACTTGGGTGATTTCTATATCAAGATTTCTCTACATCGGGTTAATATTTATTGGTTGCCGGGACAATGAAGCGAAACAAATATAGGAATAGCGCTGTTATTATCTATAATATATTTTGAAGTGTGTGTTTGTTATTGGAAATCCTCCTAAACGTTAAAAGCTAGAATAACCAAATTTGGTAAGATTCTTCCTAACATAGTGAATGGTCAAGGTTTCTGTCCGTCACTTTGATTCGAAATGGCGAACGATGTAATTATCGAATGTCACGTATTTTGTCGCGTCCTGCAATGGAAATACAGGGATGAGTGTAGACTACTTTTAATTTGCACTGTAAAATTACTTAAAATCACGGTACGAACTTGAGACTTGGATACTTCTTTGCGGGAAAGAACAAAGTTTATTTTTATTGGAGACGGATTCCGAATTCTGGTCGAATTCGCGTGGAAATGCGGTTAGAATCAATAAAATACGTGATTTTATCAGTTTTATTACAATACCCATTATAAGTTACCATGACATGTCGCCGAAATTGAGAGTTCAATGCATTTATATGGGAGAGAGGGGGGAGGGAGGTGGGTAGTACCTAATTCTATTTACGTTTTCGTTGTTATTAATTAAATAAAATTTGAACAGCAATAGCAGCACATAACAACGTATTATTTATAGTTCTGGAATACTGATTATTACAAGTGGCGGAGGTATGTAAACCCTTCTTACTTATGTGTGTGTACTTGTCACAGTCTGCAAAGCACCTGCAAAGTTTGATAGCTTTCTGAAGTCGTCGTCACAAGTTTCGAAAAGTAAGAGAAGTAATTGGAAAATTGAATTAATTTATGTTATTGTTAATTACGTGATTTATTCCAATTTCATTTTGTATTTGTTAGTTTTTAGAACAATAACATCAAACACACCGCGAGGAGGGTACGACTTTAGAGAATTAGTATATGATTATTTTTAAAAAATGGATTTTATTGCCTACGTCAAAATTGTCTTAATAAATCAATTTTGATGTATTATCAATATCTTTTTATTTTGTTAAAAATACGGATTCAAAAATACGTATTGTATTTTGTATGTTTTTTAAATTTTGTACAGCATTGAGCTTTTGGATATCTTGTCACAATATTAGTATGTCTATATGTATGTACTAGTTATTGTGTGCTTGCATTCTGCAAGCATTTTGTCTCATCTTAATATAAAGAGTAGAGTAGACAGATAATTTTAAAATGCAAAAGTTTGCACCTTTGCACTGATTAATGTTTTACATAATGGACTATATTGGAATAAAAACAACCCCTAAAATTTATAATTGTAAAACTTCTATAGTTTTTCATCATTAGATACGAATACCTCACATCTCTGCAAAATTTCATCGATGTAGCACCTCTATTGGTGTAGTTATATAAAATTAATCGTTTAAAAATATGAATATTTAACAGCCACAATAATAAACTTTATTATATTCTTCAATATTATTTACCGCTGGAATAGCATTCCCTAATTTCTGAAACTATTCAGCTCCCTAGCTATAATAAAAGTGCATAAACATTAGTCAATTTTTTTAACATTTATGTATTTTTTACGGCCCAATAAATAAACTTCTTCAAATTTCTATAATCCCGTTTTTGTTACTTGGTAAGATATACCATTAGAAAAATTTTTGGCATTGTAGCACATTTATGTGTAACTAAACCATGAAACGTTTGTTTATATGTTTATAATATGTGAATGCATTATGCAAGCATTTTTAATTATTAGCATTTTTACGATTTTGAATTATTCCTAATCGATTATGTCCAAAACCATATAACCATGTCAAATTTCAAGTTTGTATCTCATTAAGAAGTGCCTTATAATGTTCACACTCGTATTGGGTAGAAATGGGGCAAAACCGCAAATAGAATTTTGAATTTTTCTTTTTTTTTTATTTTATCTTCGGTTGCAACAACATTCCTACAATCGTGCTAAACGAGATGAAACATTTTGTGTGCTCTAACTATAAAACTAATATGCCTGTCTTATAATGATCTTCGGATTATTCATCCCATCAATTTATAAAAGTGACGGATAAAAAAAACTAGTAAATAACTATACATAGGGTAAGCGAAAATGTATTCTGATCCATGCGTAGATTATAACAATTGTAATTTGCAGCAATTTTGATTCTACTGAAATTCTTTGTTCAATCTTAATCTAGGAGGAACCTGTGAAATTGGAGCCTAAAGATCCTTTGGACACTCAGGAAGGACAGGAAGAGGTAATTTATATTTACTCTCTCTGTTCTTAGTGTGGGAGAAAGTATTGTGTCCGTGAATACAAATCCAAATGACTCTTTGATCAGAGGTCTGATTTTATATGAAATGGCCAATATGCATGTCAGGAAATGTGAGTTATTAGTGCAGTATTAATCAGTGTGGGTTTGATGAAAGGTGGTATTGGAAGAATTATTATTTTAACTTCTTATGATCAAGTGAAAACCACCGAGTTGGGGTTGCAATGTGTGCGCATGCTGGAGTTAAATTAATATCAGCATTAGTGATGGGATAAGGTTATCTAGATTGAAAGCGCACATTAAGCTTGGGAAATATTGGAAGCAGTGGTAACAGCAGTGTAAGGAAAGTACATTCTGGATTAGATAAGTTAAAGGGAGTCAATATGTAAATGTATAGAGGTAGTTTTTGTTGGGATACTATTTGGCTTTATTCTATGCCTACCACAAAAGAAACCATGTGATGGCTCTGCATGTATGTATGATATTTAAGGATGGTATAATTTGTTCACATTTGCCTAACTCAAGCTATTTCGTTTTGGGCTTCCTGTGCATTATGATTGCAAATTCATAATATTTTAATTCACAATCCATTTCAGTTCCATTATACGCCTCCACGATTCATTAAATAGCTTTGAATTTGTGAGGACAAATTATTTGTCAAGAATTTGCTATGTTAGAGGAAGAAATCGGGTACCGTCATATATTCCCGTATGAAATTCTTATAGTTAGGCACAAGTTTTGTATGACTTCTTTTTATTGTGCATTGCTTTCATTAATTTAAACAAGTTTGTGGGCATGGCATAGGAATTCCATAGTGAATGTTTTTCAAGTTATACAATTTAAATATGATGATATTTTGAGTCTCTGTATGACTAAATAATATTTGTCATGGGCATTGAAATAGATGCTGGGAAAAGCTGAAGACAAATCTGAAAAAGCAGAAGACAGAGGAGACGTGTTACTGGATGGGAGGACTACCCCGGATGTTTGCAAAGGACCGAATCAAATGGTTGCAAATGATTTTCTTATCCATTTAAAGCCTAAATATTAAGCCTCCACTCCTTTGTAAATATTAAATCTGTGAATATTATCCTACATTTATTTATTTGTATAAACAATATATATTTTATGTATGTAAATACAGTCATGTAAATATACTAATAAGTTAATAAAATGAATGAAATTAATATTTCTAATTAATTAATTCCATCAACCAAAAATTTCACATTGTCAAATGAGAAAGTGGTTAAAGCAACTGTTTCTTCTTTCTGAAGGAGGCTTTTGCTTTCGTTATTCTACTAAGGATTTCATCTGTGCATTTGGCATCTCTAGTTATTAAGCTACCAAGATATCTGTATTCTCTAACTTGCACAGACGGATTTCCATCAGTCCTTATGTAGAGTAATGCTATTTTTAACAAACTTTCCGAGTAGCTAGAAGATTGACATTCGGTAGGAATGTTCGGTTCTTAAAGCAGAAGCCATTTACGAAAAAAAAATTCCAAATTCCCGAGAATGATTTCCGTTCCTCATAAGAACATGGAATAATCGATATTTCCACCGGCAACCTTATTTTATTTTGCTTATTAAAATTCGCGTATTTTTTTTGTATTGTATTAGTTTATACTTTCTCCAATATACACGTTTACAAGCAAGCTTTGAAATAAATATTAAAACATATTTTCCTAATTTATAATGCCTTCATCCTTTGGTAAAAAAATGCGCACAAGGTGAAATGATTTTATTACCCTGTAAAACAATTTTATTCGCCAAAGACGTCTGGCATAACCCGTGCATCGCCGGATACTTTCAGCTAGTTTGTTTATAAAATATAATCCAGTGTAAATTTCGTAAAATGTGATATGATTCTGTTTTTAAAGAAAATTAAGTATTAAAATGGAGATATTATTGAAAAATGCTGTGAAAAGATGAAGCAGTTTTCAATATATGTATATACTTTAATGTGAATAATTGAGATTATGAAATGTTACAAAAAATTATATTTGATGATAAATGACTTTAATATTGTTAAATATGAACATTTCAGATTAAGAACTGTTACTGAAAATTATACTATAGTACGAATTGTATGATATTATAGTACGAATTTTCGCAGCTTCACGTACTACGACGCAAGGGGACTGCTGGGTCAAGTCTCGCCGATACCCAGGTAAGGGGTTCGCTGGGTAGCCCCCAGGGGACTCCTTAGCGACTATAAATACCGTTTTTGGCTAAGGGGATCCCCAGCCTTGTACTGCCAGGAGACTGCTAGGGGACTGCCAGGGGACCCCCAGGTTGGGGGAATGCCAGGGGAAGACTATAAATACGGATTTTGAATAAGGGGACCACTTGGCCTGGGGGACGACTACAAATACGGCCCTTATAGACCCAGGAAATATTCACCAAATAGACCCACACTTTTACACACACACATACACTAAATGCAAAAGGAATGAAAAACTCAGGCAAAAAGTATTCAATAGTACTAATTTTTTATTTATTTCCATTTTTACTGGAAAAACTCAATTACAAAAGAGTTTTACGTACACAAACAGTTAAAGTGTTAAAAAAATAAAAAAGAAAGGAAATTATCTCTATTACACATAACTTTCATATTGCAGTTGGAACCCTTATATATTCTACAGGTAATTATAATTTTGATAATGTAATTATTACATAGTTATTACATAAACCCTTGAATTAAAACATTTGTATGACATACGTAAAAAGATAATAGCGTTAATATTACAGTGAAAACATATGATTCACAATTTGTGGGAAAAAATATTAAAATGTTCAGTTAAAACATTTTCTAGATACATATTACATATTAGCCATTTCAAATAGAGAAATAAAAACTAAAAAACAATTCCAATTACAGTAAAATCAGAGAATGTAATTAAACATTTTTAGATACAAAGACGACATTGCATTAATTGGCAGGAACACATAAACATATCTCATAAACAGAACACCACAGATGGATTAATAATGTTACACTTCTATTGAAGATGTTACATTATCACAATTTTATCCTTTATCACTTAGTTATAATCTATTATGGTAATTTACACTTGGATACAAAAGCCTATAAGAATGCATTTTAATCCAACAGTTTTTTTAATTTCAAACTTTTCATTATATCAGTGATATCTTCGTTTTTAATTTTACTTAGTATATCTTTTTCACATGTCTTCAACATGAATGCTTCCAAGTGAGAAAGGTTTAAACAGTTTCTGAATTTATTCAACTTAAAATTTAATTTTGAAAAAGTTCTTTCACAATACAATTGTGTTGATGACAATGTTAAAACATATTTATATGCCAAATATAAATTTGATTGAGATAAGGTATGTAAGTTAAATTTTTGTAACACTGTAAAGCTGCAAACAACACAATTTTTGTATGTTTTACAATTTAGAGATACAGTGGATTCTGTTTCTTTAATATTACTTTCTTCTGCTGATTCATATTTACTTTTAACTAAAAACTCGTCGCTCAAGGTCACATTAAAAATTTTCCATTTTCTTGCAAAATCCATTAATTCAATTTGCAATTGTTCTTTTGTAATATTTTCATTAAATTTTGTAAGAGAAATGCTAAAATTTTGAAATGCATTACTTGGAATATTATTAATTATTATTTGAGAAAAGTTATTTGGATCTAAATAAGACAAATCTTTACATAAATTACTGTTCTTTAAAAATCTTTCTGTTAAACTATTAATTACTTTATCCATGATTACATTATGCACTTCATATATAAGGAGTCTTGCTGGAGAAATTAACATTGAAGTCCTTTTTTAGCCTCTAAATTTTTCTCCTCTCACTTTTTTTGAGTCTGTCCTCTTATTTCAAATTCAACATGTGTGAATGGCATTATTATGTATTCTTTATGTATTTGCTCGTTGTAAATGCTGAATAATTTTGGCTTGGCTTTACTTTAGTGTGACCCCAGTAATTCTTTTATTTTCCATGAATAAATATGGTGGAAATTGCTTTAAAAAATGAGAACATCATTGTGAGTTGAGTGGAGTTATTCAATTAGAATAAAGCTGAAAACGTTCATTCAAAACCTTCTCTTAAGTTAAATGTAAGTAAATATCACTATTATTTAATTCAAGATTTTTTGGGAAAATTAAAATGTGATATCCAAGATGTTTTAAATATCATAACCATCATTGCTTTTCTTGCTTCCATGAATAAATGTTAACTCACTTGAGATAGCAAAATTACGTTGAATTATAGATTCTGTTATATTTTCTTCGAATATGGCATGTCCAGTAATTTCCAAAATAAAGTAGTTTTCAGATTAACCCTTTCTTAAATGTCTCACACTAACAATAAGCAAAAATGTAAATTTAATAAGGGTTTGCAAAGAGCACATAAAATTTTTAAATACACCAAAAATGAACATGAAGCATATTCCTTTCTTTGTTGAAAAGCAATATAAAGGAAAAATTAGGTTTGGAGCAGCATTTAAATTCAGCCAAGCATATGAAAAACAGTAAATCCGACACTACACCAGGAAAAATTACAAATTATGCTGATATTCAAAACAGAAAGTAGGCTGAAATTGTTTCTGCTTGTAACTTTAAGCTTTCATACAGTTTGCCACCACTTCAGTTATCGATCTATGGTTTGCACAAATAAAATACATGCAAAATTATTTGCTGAATCAAGGATAGCTACAAAAATTTCAACAGGCAGAGCTAAGATAGAAGCAATAGTTCACAAGGTATTAGCTCCACATTCTCTACATTTAATAAAAATTAAACTTGAATATGTCATGTACATTAAGGTCTCTACTGATGGTAGCAATCATTTATCAACAAAAAATTTATCCAATACTCGTACAGTATTTTGATCATCGTGTTGAAGAACCCACACACAAGCTGGTTGAATTGAAATCCGTTTCAAATGAATCAGCAGGGACTATAAGTCACCCTGTTTTAAAAACCTATGATTGGACAAAAAGTGTAACGCATTTGTAAGGGACATCTGCAACACCAATTTCGGTAGCATTTATCAAAATGGACAGAACAATGTCTACGTACTCTTTCCTGCAGAACTTGGGGAACGCTTCCACCCTGGCCCTTTCAGAGATCCACAATAGAAATTTAAAATAATTTTAAATTTGAAATAATATTTCAAATCATCTCAAAAGGTTGCATATTGGTTCATCAGATGCATTTTTGTCATCCATTCGTTTCTGTTTTTGCAGACTTATTAGACTGTTAAAGCAAAATCTATTTTATCAGATTCATAATAGACAAATTTATCTGTTGATTTCTTCACATCATAAAATTTTCTAGATACATCTTTTAACTAATTTATTGCATTAACAGCCATCTGATGAGTTTTAATAAAATCACTTTCATTAGTTTGTAAATATTTTGAAATAGGGGTGATAATACTGAAAATACGCAGATCCATTTCAGCCGTTAATATAGTTTCACACTTAAGTAAGGAATCTTTAAGTGCTTCTGCCTTTTGTCTGATGACTGGTTTTATATTCACTTTTTCTGAGGTCTCAATCTCATTTAATGTTATGATTAAATCAACGTATAAACCTTAGGACACAGGTTTGTCAAAGACCTTAGTGACAGCTGTGTCCATTGCCTACCTCCTCGTCCCACCAACAGAGGTTAAATTTCTGCGTTTTTTATCTCGACTAATTATATCATATAAGATACTAGTGAACGTGTGCTTGCATTCTGCAAGCATTTTCTCTCACCTGAAAGTAAAAATAAAAGCCTAAAAATTACTTTCATTGCATAAGTTTGCATCTCGCATTTCAAATTTCTATATTCCCATTTTCATTATTTGGCGAATTCTACAGGTAGAAAAAATTTCAGCTTGATAGCGCATTTAGAAATACCTAAACCATGAAATGTTAGTAAAATTGTTTATAATTTTTAGCGGCCAAAATAATACACATTATTGCAATTTTTCCTCCGATTATTTTTTTTTATTCACCTCGGCATTAAATTCCAGCTCACCAAGTATTGTAGTTTGGGCCAGATATTAGTATCCTCCTATATATATATATATATCCTATCTCCTATATCCTCTGTAAGAAGAGTCGATATAAAATGATAATAATATATTGACCATCTGTTGAGGAAAATGAAAAACACTCATTATCTCATTTGTGCCCTCAAAAAAACGTCATGTTTTGTTGATTTTCTATAATGTTAATTAAAAAGCACATGATGCATTGTCTCCAGATCAGAAAAAAGATGATCTTACTGCATTATTTAGCGAGCGAAAATCAATTTATAAGCGCCCAACCGTCATGGGAACAAAAATTTTCAACTACCTACCTAATAGCTGCAAGATGACAAAATTTTTATCAATAGGAATTGTAGAATTATTAAACTGGGCAGCTCACGTAGAAACCCTGAGCAAAAGGCTTGGATCAGGTTGTTCCCTTATTAGGCAACTTATATCAGTTACAAGCCTGGCATGTGTCAGGATTTTTTATTATGTTAATTTACAAAGTTACGTGAAATATGGCTTTGTTGTCCATCATCAATAAGAGTCTTCAGGCTACAAAAGTCAGCAATCAGGTACATGCGCCAAGCTGGAAGACATGATAATTGCAGACCCTTATTTAAGCAATTGAACATACTGACTCTATCTTATATTTAATGTATGTAAAGAACAATGATACTTTGTTTGAGTTAGTGTACAACTCAGATATTCATCTTTAAAACGCAAGAAACAAAAGAAATAATGCCTAATGTCATCACAACCTAAAACCTTTTTCCATATAGCCCTTAATCTGCTGGGGCAAACTTATATGACAAACTCCCAAATGATTTTAAAGAAAAGAAAAAAGTACAAACTTACCTTGTCAATAAAATTACTATTCTATGGTGTAATTTATATGTGATGGACTTCATAACTATGCATATTTGTTATCAGAACCTTTTATTCTGTAAAGATTTTCTTTGAAATACAGGTGACTCCCGAGATTCGACCATTCAAAGCCTGCTTATTTGACCCAGACAATTGGGAGGTCGAATTAGGTACTACTTTACGCGAAGTAATTTTCAACCGATCCAACCCCGCGATGTTTACTTTCAGTCTAGATATCGTTATTTCTGCACTGATTGTTTGAATTTGTGCCGATTTCACTAATTTTTTCTGATAATCTTTTATTTAAATTTATTTTATTGATTTATTTTTAAATTTATCACGTGACATGGCATCTAACAGGAAATATAATAGTCATAATGAAAGTGAATCAAATAAAAGAGTGCATAAGTCTCATAGTTATGAATAGAAATTAGAAATTTTAAAGCGTCTTGAGAAAGGTGAAAGCCATACTGAAATCGCACCATCGTTGGGAATGTGTCGTCCAACTATTAGCGCTTATATGAAACAGAAGAGAAAATTCTAGAATGTGACAAATTCAGGTACAGTGGAACACACTTAACACGAAATATCAGTTTACACGAAAATAATTTTCGCTCCTTATAAAATAAACCCATGTGAAATTCTTCGGATAACATGAAATGGCAGTTGTAACGTGGTTTCCCCATCCACTCTTTGGCTCCTTCACCGTGGGCAACACCACCCCGACCAAGAATTTCCATTATCCCGCTAGTACGGAAAATTACTACCTCACCAACACTCCTATGTCTTTCTCTGTCATTGACCAAGGTCATTTAATATCCTATCGAATTAAAACAAAAGAGGTGCGAGTCATCAAAAATGTTCCTGGGAACTGGCCCGAGATGCAATGACTCACCAGGAGGCTGTAAATTTTAACAGAGTTAGGAAATAATGTCCCGGTCGTAAATAACATTGAAAATTTTGGAAATAATTCTTGCTGTGGCTGTGAAAAATTAAAAAAATTTAAACAATGAAATTCATATAAATGCACTTCTAGAGGTGCAACATTGACGAAATTTCGCATAAATATGAGGTATTCGTAACAAATGATAAAACCTATAAATGTTTTATAATTATAAATTTTAGGGGTTGTTTTTCCCCCAATACTTTCAAAACAGAAAAACACGTAATTCGGAGCCGAGATTTTCACTTTAAGGTGAGAGAAAATGCTTGCAGAATGCAAGCACACATTTACTTGTATCGTATATCCTCCTCTGTAAGAAGAGTGCTTATAGAATGATAGGATATAGGAGGATACTAATGTCTGGCCCAAACTACAATAGCTGGAGAGCTGTAATTTAATACATAGGTGAACCGAGAAAAATAATCGGAGGAATAATTGGAAAATTGCGACAATGTTTAATTTCTTGGCCGGTAAAAATTATAAACAATTTTACTAACATTTCATGGTTTAGGCATTTATAAATGCGCTATCAAGCTGAAATTTTTTCTGCCTGTAGAATTCGCCAAATAATGAAAACGGGAATATAGAAATTTGAAAATTTTTATTCGTTCGGCCGTAATTAATTCTCAAATGTTTAACAAACTGACTAATCTTCATGTACTTTCTGTTGATCCAGGAGGCTGAAAAATTTTACAGGGTTAGCTAATAATGTCCCTGTGGTAAATAACATTGAAAATTTTAGAAATATTTATTGCTGTGGCTGTTAAAAATTAAAAAAGTTTAAACAATGAAATTCATATAAATGCACTCTTAGAGGTGCTGCATTGATGAAATTCCGCATAAATGTGAGGTATTCGTAACAAATGATAACAAGTTAGGAAAGCGTACAACGTATCACAAATGGGGCGCGTTTCATGCAATGGAGTATTAGAAAGCAATTATATACCTGTACGTAAGGGAAATAGCGTTTTAAAGTCCTTTTCTTCATCATAAATAATCCATTTTCTTCCTATTTAATAGTATTACATGCACACGTAAGGAAATTAAACGTTTGTTTGGGAGATTGTTTATGTTAGCAACAATGAAGTAACCATGCAAGAAATTTTCTAAGTTCAACTCCATATAAGACATTCTTGTTTGATTTTCTCGATAACGGCTACTCCTACGATGAAAATATATAGAAAAGGAAATACTCTACTTTACCAGTTCTACAACTTTTATTTGAAAAATATTTTGATATGAACAATAGTTTACGAGATATGACGAAAATTTAATTTTTTGTCTCTAGTAAAGTGGTACCCCTGATTGGCGTACGTGATTCATTTTTGCGATTTTCTTATTATATTTGATTGAAAGTCCTTAATATCAAATTTCATAAAAATCCGTTCGGTAGAAGCCGAGAACGAACATGCGGACGGACGGACGGACGGACAGACGGACGGACCGACCGACGATAATAGGCGCTCACGCTGTAAGCGAAACGCGCCTAAAAAACCTATAAATGTGTTATAATTATAAATTTTAGGGGTTGTTTCTACCCCAATATTTTCGAAACAGAAAAACACGTAATTCGGAGCCGAGATGCGAACTTATGCATCAAAAGTAATTTTTGTGTTTTATTTTTACTTTAAGGTTAGAGAAAATGCTTGCAGAATGCAAGCACACATTTACTTGTATCGTATATCCTCCTCTGTAAGAAGAGTGCTTATAGAATGGTTGTTTTTACCCCAATATTTTCGAAACAGAAAAACAAGTAATTCGGAGCGGAGATGCAACTTTAAGCATTGAAAATTATTTTTCAGCTTTTATTTTTACTTTAGGGCGGTAGACAATGCTTGCAGAATGCAAGCACATATTTACTTGTATATATATATATATATATCATGTGTAAGAAGCATCCATATATTATAGATATAGGAGGATACAAAATTATGAGGCACTTCCAGATGTGCTAGAAACTTGAAATTTGGTAGGATTATAGGTTTTTTTTGTCAAAACCGAAGGAAAAAATCCGAAACTGTCGAAATTCCTATTTCGAGTGTCTATTTTGGCCCCTTTTTGTCCCATTTTTTGCCCATAAGAAAACGTAAATTGGTGTAGTTTTTTTTATATTTGCATTTTTAAATTACTTCCCATCAAGATACGAACTCGAGACTTAAACTGTCGGATAGGATATAAATTGTAGTTTCTTATTTTTGAAGACAGAATTCAAATCCGAGTAGAATTAACGTAAATTTATAGTTTTTATTGCAGAATAGTGGTAATTTTTCTGGGTCTAACAATAGGCTTCCTAGGCAACTGGCTTAATGCTTTCATATGGGTAAGCTTTTAATGGGAATCAGAGACTTATATATTAATGCCTTTAATGTTAAACTATGCCTAATGAAGGAAATCTGATATTGTAGTAATCCCCATTTTTGGGGCTGTTTTGCCCCAGTATTGCTCAACACGAGAAAAAAAACGGTGGGGCAGCTCCATATGACCTAGAGACTTGAAATTTAGCACGATTATAGGAATGTTTTTGCAACCGAAGATAAAATCACGTATTTTATTGATTCTAACCGCATTTCCACGCGAATCCGACCACAATTCGGAATCCGTCTCCAATAAAAATAAACTTTGTTCTTTCCCGCAAAGAAGTATCCAAGTCTCAAGATCGTACCGTGATTTTAAGTAATTTTAAAGTGCAAATTATAAGTAGTCTACACTCATCCCTGTATTTCCATTGCAGGACGCGACAAAATACGTGACATTCGATAATTACATCGTTCGCCATTTCGAATCAAAGTGACGGACAGAAACCTTGACCATATAAATGCACTAGCTTAGAAGACAGCGTGGGAAAATAATACATACTAAAACTTCTCCTCTCCTTTCTGTAAACTACATTAGGAGTCTTGAAATAAAGTGGAAAGAACACGAAACAAACCAATACGAAAACTACAAAAACCACCATGAAAAAAGAAATGAATTAAACGCTAACCAATACCCGGTAGAAAAGGATGTAAACCGACAAATAAATAATCGTGGAACATAAATTAAGAGAACAACCAAAGAATATAAGTTCAATGTAAAAACCACCACGAAAAAAGGAATGAATTAAACTCTAACCAATAGCCGGTATAAAAGGTGTAAACCGACAAATAGGTAATCAAGGAACAAAAATCAAGAGCACAACCAAAGAATATAAACATACGACTACAAAATGAACAGCTAAGAACGAAAACAAAGAAAATAAACAAAGAACACAAAAAATGGACACGAAACGAAAGCAAATGAAAACGACAAACTAACCAAAACCAACCAACGAATAATCTCCTAAAGCTCAATGTATCTGATGATGGTGACTGACGCTTTCTATTCAGTTGCTAAATAAACAACCAACAATCACAAAATAGCGTGTCGTAGTGATGAGTGAATATTGATTACGTGGAATATTAGTTTGTATGTCAACATAATAACAGGAGAAACTAAATAAGAATACCTATTATTACTCTAAATAGATATAAAATTATTGATCTTAATTGTGTTTTCCATCGTAATTAATTGAATAATAGATTGAGATATTCGAACGAATCGATTTTAAATCATGTAGTAAAATGTTTTACTTTTCTAACGTAATTAATTACGTGAGTGTATCGGTAGTGTTTACATTTTACCCATGGAGCCGCAGACACGAATTCTTAATTTTAGTTCAGAAGACAATAAAGTTCAATAAAAGTATTATTCAAATAAAATCTTTCTAAATTCATTGCGTTACGTGTTCAAAATGTTAATCTAATTTAGTTCTCGTATTAAAATAACAATTATTCAAGAGTGAACCTTATTTCCAATTGATAAAACTCTCTTTTAATTCAAAACGATATTATATATTACAAAAATGTATCTAATTATTATTGAAACGCAAAATGGATGAGCATAGGAAAAAACTTGCATGTTAGCATGAAATACTCAATTCCGTTTTTATTGATAAACTGTTAAAACAAAACACAAAAACTTTAACGTAGTAATTGTATTATATATCTTCAGTAATTATCACTTAAACAAAATATGAAATAAAATAAGACAAAAGGCATATAAAAACAATTTAATTTATATCCAAACATACCTATAATGTGAATGACACGATTACAGAAAAAGAAACAGTTCACTAATGTTTATTCACAGAATTAACCTGTGTATAGAAGACCATAGATAATGAAAGAAAAACATACAATCAAATCAGATGATATTAAATGAGTATTTCATCAACTATTTCTACGTTTACGATATGTTTATAGTTCAAACGTAATTTGTTTACATCGGTTGCTAAGTATATCCAAATGCTGAGCAATAATGAAAAATAAGATTTTCCCTTCAATTCGTCTTATTTGGCTGTAAGCCCCTCTTTTAAAAAATTATTCCAAAAGAGGAGATAATTTACCGCAAAAAAGTCTGCGTGAGCATATGTCTGCGATATATATGTAAGGAGTTAAAAAAATCGAGAAATTTACGAAAAAATTTTAAATGGAAATCCCATATAAACGAAAATATTTTATTATAATTAAATAGTACACCGAATCAGTTTAAAAACCTTACTACACCACCGTACACATGATAACGGTTAATATGACACCTTCCTCTTTTTTCTGCGTGTTGTAGTTTCTGAGCCTTAGCTGATCATACATACATACAAACACCTTACTTTATAGATATGTATAGATAACAGCGCTATTCCTATATTTGTTTCGCTTCATTGTCCCGGCAACCAATAAATATTAACCCGATGTAGAGAAATCTTGATATAGAAATCACTCAAGGTTGGAATTGGATGTAAATATAAATATTAGAATGTTTTGTACAATGAACTTCGAACGTTCTCATACTGCCAAAACTTCAGTGAACGAAATGTAAATAATATAAACTATAGAAAAGAATAAATTACAGTAAAACAACAAATAATACTCACCTGGAATTGAAGAAGATCTCGTATAACTTCGGCTGCAACGTATCCAAACCATTCGTTCACTTGGAAAATATCGACGAAACTCTCACTCTCGGAAAGGCAAAGCCTACACATGGTGAACTCGTGTGTACACTCCATGCTGTTAGTTTTTATTAACTCGAAAAGAAGATTTCCTCTCTCTCCTACCGAAAACCATACATCATACACGCAACCGCACGCAACGCCGCGATCACAAACAATTCCCGTGTATTTCGAGGATTCAAGTGCCGATGGCGGCAGCACAGTCGTTGTCGTCTGCTAGAAATGTTTGTATATTTTAGCCCGTTGGATTGATCGTGATATTCCTCCGAGTTTAGGGTAGGGTTGGGTAATTTACTTCGATATCATCCCTCAAATAAGCATATTTTGCGCAAATGTGCTTCGCCAAAGAGCTTTCAAAAAATACATGTAGTGTGTCACATTGTTCTAATTATACCTTTATTTCCAAAGAGGAACGTACTGCTCCAGGTTTTAAGGCTGCAAAAGATCGATTCACTTTAATATTATGTGGAAACGCTTCGGGAGATTTTAAATGCGAACCAATGGTAACTTACCGTTCAGAAAATTCTCGTGCTCTAAAAGGGAAGATTAAATCATCTACCTGTCATTTGGAGGTCTAATAAGAAGGCACGGGTTAATTGTAAACTGTCCGAAGATTGGTTTCCCAACTGCTATACGCATGGTAAATAATATTTGAAATATTCTGTCTGAAATTTTGAATTAGTATTTGAAGCTGCCACAAAGTTCGCACTAACTGCAAATGAAAATATAGAAAAAAGAAATTTAGATATAGTTGTTGAAAGAGAGTTCAAAGAAAAACGTAAAAGAACTTGGAGGAGTCTTGCTGGAGAAATTAACATTGAAGATACTATAATGACTGAAAGAGAGAGGTACAATATACAAGTGTTTAAGGTAATCATGGATAAAGTAATTAATAGTTTAACAGAAAGATTTTTTAAAGAACAGTAATTTATGTAAAGATTTGTCTTATTTTGATCCAAATAACTTTTCTCAACTAATAATATTCCAAGTGAATCATTTCAAAATTTAAGCATTTCTCTTACAAAATTGAATGAAAATATTACAAAAGAACAATTGCAAATTGAATTTATGGATTTTGCAAGAAAATGGAAAATTTTTAATGTGACCTTGAGCGACGAGTTTTTAGTTAAAAGTAAATATGAATCAGCAGAAGAAAGTAATATTAAAGAAACAGAATCCACTGTATCTCTAAATTGTAAAACATACAAAAATTGTGTTGTTTGCAGCTTTACAGTGTTACAAAAATTTATCTTACATACCTTATCTCAATCAAATTTATATTTGGCATATAAATATGTTTTAACATTGTCATCAACACAATTGCATTGTGAAAGAACTTTTTCAAAATTAAAGTTTAAGTTGAATAAATTCAGAAACTGTTTAAACCTTTCTCACTTGGAAGCATTCATGTTGAAGACATGTGAAAAAGATATACTAAGTAAAATTAAAAACGAAGATATCACTGATATAATGAAAAGTTTGAAATTAAAAAAACTGTTGGATTAAAATGCATTCTTATAGGCTTTTGTATCCAAGTGTAAATTACCATAATAGATTATAACTAAGTGATAAAGGATAAAATTGTGATAATGTAACATCTTCAATAGAAGTGTAACATTATTAATCCATCTGTGGTGTTCTGTTTATGAGATATGTTTATGTGTTCCTGCCAATTAATGCAATGTCGTCTTTGTATCTAAAAATGTTTAATTACATTCTCTGATTTTACTGTAATTGGAATTGTTTTTTAGTTTTTATTTCTCTATTTGAAATGGCTAATATGTAATATGTATCTAGAAAATGTTTTAACTGAACATTTTAATATTTTTTCCCACAAATTGTGAATCATATGTTTTCACTGTAATATTAACGCTATTATCTTTTTACGTATGTCATACAAATGTTTTAATTCAAGGGTTTATGTAATAACTATGTAATAATTACATTATCAAAATTATAATTACCTGTAGAATATATAAGGGTTCCAACTGCAATATGAAAGTTATGTGTGTGTTAAAGAATAATTGTGATAATGGATGTAATAGAGATAATTTCCTTTCTTTTTTATTTTTTTAACACTTTAACTGTTTGTGTACATAAAACTCTTTTGTAATTGAGTTTTTCCAGTAAAAATGGAAATAAATAAAAAATTAGTACTATTGAATACTTTTTGCCTGAGTTTTTCATTCCTTTTGCATTGTGTGTATGTATGTGTGTGTGTAAAAGTGTGGGTCTATACGAGCTAAATTGATTCTTATTAGGAAAAACTATGTTGTGATCGAGGGGCTCTGTTTATATAAACCCATGAAAATACTTATAAAATTACTCATCCAAGGCTTTAATACTATACAATTAGCTGATTGATTATATCGCATTTTAAGTGGCAGTTTTCTTCACCAAGAATGCGTTCTAAATTTCCATTTCATTCGAAAACTGAAAGAAAAGCATTAAAAATCTGAGAGATTTCCAAAAAAAGAACGGGATATCTGCTAAGCCTAATTTCAATCCTCGACATTTCATAAAAATTGAAAAAGGAACTCCGGCAATCCATAATTGAAACTTTCTGTCAGAAAAAAATCATTTTTTAAGCGAAATAAGAAGACTCCTTAAATCTTTTTAGATTTGTATTTAATTTCATAATCTTATACACACCAGTTCTTTAACTCTAAAATTGCAGCAACTTCAAGTTAATTATTTTTCTGTTCTGATATAAGAATTAGAGTATTAGAAGCTGACCAATAGTTTAAAAGAATACTCTACTAGAATAGCATAGAATCAACAATTTTGACAGTAAATCACATTGTATGTGTTATTGAACCTTTATCATTTCTTCATTATTAATTTCTTACTTCACCACACTCACTAGTACTTTAAGAACACAGTTGTTATCATGCTCTGTGTTATCTAAAATTTGAGGGAAAGCCAATTAAAAGCTAAAGGTTTTATTGAAATTGAAATAAGAGTTCAAAATTTGTTCATATACATATAAGTATATATATTTTAACAAAGAGACACTTGGATTTTACTAGTAATAATGGTATTAGCGCTATAACATTTATTTCTTCTATGTAAATAAATATTCTCTTTATAGCAAAATAAATAAATTAAAAATGAAATAAATTCTATATCTACGAGTCTAAGAATAAATTTTTGTTATCACATCTTCAATATTGCCTTAACCCCTCAAGCCTGTATTTAAATTACTAAATAGTGTAGCTTACGCTATGTTTTTCCTCTAACGAAGTATAAAAACTAACAAACTGACAGGAAATTGGTGATCCATTGAAAGATCACATATCGATGGACTGCTGTGACACATATAGTGCCATGAAAGACTAATTTATGCTGATAGAATCGCAATTTAAGCAATATCTGCATTTGGCAAGTATGTAATTGGGCTATCGGCTTAAGGGGTTAATACTATATACATGACCGTACACATTTGCCCCTCCCTCTAGAATTACTGGTTGAAAAATAAGAGACATATCATTTAGAATATTTTATAAAAGAAGATAAAATAAAATAAATATTATTGAAGTTGAACAGTTTACATAGGAACTCGAAGAGGGCTGAATGCAGTCTTATCACTGGAATAGTTTCAAACTGACCCTGGTTTTTATTCCCCTTGCTCCCACAATATGTTTCTGTGAATGCTGATGGCAACATAAAATCTTTTACAATTTTGAAATTTCCTTAAGTTTGCCTTGGTTGAGGCAAATTGTCTAGCCATCCTCTACCTTCATACTATAATACATTAACTAATCCTTGTTATATGGCTAACATAAACAAAGAATTAAAACTTATTAGTAAACCTTACCACCTATCATGATATAATAATATTTATTTTCCTTATTTTTGTCGAACAGTATATTACATTGCCACAAACCATGACAAGTTCTGTGTCCTGAGTTTAGATGCTGTCTTCTCCAGAGCAATTCACAAATTGTTAAATTGAAACAAGTAAGATACACTTACTAAAGCAACAGGTGGAAGCACATTTTATTAAAAATTTTCAGAATTCTGTTTTGCCTCCCTAGTTGCAGAGGGGGAAACCTGCAATGTTGGAACGTAGACCTTCCCATTCATGAAAACTTTGCTCCTGTAGCTTCAGTAGTTTGGTTAAATACCATTTCAAAAGTCACCTAGAGGAAAAACGATGAATTACATGAGAAGTGCACTCGCCGTGAACTTCAAGGATGGATAAGAGCTATCTAATTCAAAAGGGTTTTCTAAATACCTCTTTAAAAAAACGTTGATTGTCCACTGACAGATGGACACAGAAAGTTATCATAATAACATGTTTTGGCTTTTAAGAAAATGAGCTAAAAATTGTGATTATTATGTGTAAAAGGATATTAATTTAAAATATTATTTGTTCTACCCTGTGTGGATAGCTAATATTCTTCTAGGCCGATGGTGAATTCAGTAATACCTCTTTAAATTAATGATACTAACTTTTTAAATAACTATGTACTCATACAAGGAAAAACATTTTCATAATCTGCTATTTCATGGTAGGTACTAATGACTAAATGTTCTGATTACATATGTGTTTTCTGGAGACTCGGCCACTTGGGCTATTGTTACACCAAATATTCTGATATTAGCTAGTTTTACATTTGTAGGATGACCCCACAGCTGATATTTAGTTATAATAAAATTCCACAAAATAATATTGGTTGCTCTTAGAGGTGATAAATCCATTATGTATGATGGCTGGTCATAAAAGTACTTACAATCTACACTCAGCAGTGTGTCAGTTTTCAAGTCATAATAACTCAGATTAAAAGGCTACTTTGGCATCAAACACACTCCAATTCTTCACAGGATCTCCTCCTGATAGAATCCAATTTAAAAGGAAAATGCAGTTTGGCTGTACATCAGTAAAGATTGATTCAAAATTCACTCTCATGCCAGCAACATCAGTTGAATAAAACTTCAAAATTTAATGTTACATAATTCTATGAATATGAATGAAAATAACAAACAACAATTCAAACTATGCTCTTTTGATTGGAATGCAGATTTGATATCTCCCCAAGTTTCTGGAAGTAAAGCCTGCTTTCCTGATTAGAAAAACAAAATTTACAAGAAACGTTGATATAGCTTGTTGAGAAAAGACAGAAAATTTGTTATATTTAATTAATACATATAACGGAACTAAAATGTGATGCAGTCTCACTTCACTGAACATGACCAATCTTTGATGATGGATGAAGCAGAACTAACAGTGACAAGTTGCTATTCTTGCTATCCTATATTATTGCGATCTCTTAAATGCGAAGTATGAGCGGAGGAGACGTAGGGGGAAGAGATTATAAACAGCAATGTAAAACTCACCCATTAGGTCCCGGTAGCCATGCGATTGATTAGGGGAATTGCTGCCGGTAGATCTTCTCTCAAACAGAATTGTATCACAAAGTAGGACATTTTGCATCCTAATTATCATTATATATCGAATATCGAATTGTAAGCGGAAAAAGATGAACAGAATAAGAAACTTCGTAATTTTTTCTTCAAAATGGTTCACAACCAAAGATCGTAGGTTAAATCCTAGTTTTAAATTCCGAAACAATAAAAGCTTGCACCCCAAAAATTGGATTTTTACATGTTACCATACGGAAAATGGGAAATGTCTTCCTAGGAGTCGAACCCAGGACTTTTTTGGAGATTAATTTTCGTCATTACCTTAAAATATGTTAATCAAGCATCCTTGGCAAATTTCAATCTTCTACCTATTCGGGAAGTTTGTTAAAACGCTCTATATCGGCCATCTTGAAAGCGAGACCAACCAACCAACAGACCTGGGCTTTTACAGTATAAAATTACAGTATTTTCTCCTGTGTGTTGGAAGCAGCCTAATTAACGATAATTGGCTAAATTATGGAAATGCATTTTGGCAAATATAATAAAAATATATGTAATAAGAATAAATGTATGACAATCCTATGGCTAGTTTACATCTATGTACAATACTTATCTATTTAAATAGAAAATCTTTTGATTTCTTCGTCACTTGATAACATACCGAACCATTTTAAAACTGCTCAAAAGGGAAATTGGTAAAATAATATATATAATATAATACTCTTTTGAATCTTCAGAATCGAATGTGTTGGCGTTAAGACTACGAATAACCAAATAAATGGCAAGCACGATTCTCCTGACGAGAAGGGATATTGATAGAACATAATTACAGCATTTTCTCCTGTGTGTTGGAAGCAGCCTAATTAACGATAATTGACTAAATTATGGAAAGGCATTTTGGCAAATATAATAAAAATAAATGTATGACAATCATGTGAGTAGTTTACATCTATGTGAAATACTTATCTATTTAAATAGAAAATCTCTTAATTTCTTCGTCACTTTATAACATACCGAACCATTTTTAAATTGCTCAAAAGGGAAATTGGTAAAGTAATATATATAATATAATACTCTTTTGAGCTTCAAAAATGTTCGCCTTATAACATTTTCATAGTCGTGATAGACCAAGCAATGAATACCAAAAGAATATCGACAGTTTCCACCACACATCGATAGATGTCGCCATATTGCTTATCGGGAAGTGCCTGTCGCCCTGGGACTGGATTCAGTGTTAAGCGGTCGGTCGACCAGTGCGTGTCGTACTCCGTCCTAAAGGACAGAGTGCGAATGTGGATTGTGGATAGGTAACGAGTAATTACGGTTTGAATGTTAATTTTATATTATGTCTACACTTCGTTTCTATATTATACATATTACATTATATATTATATTAATAGTATTTTAAGGTTGTATATATACATAATTGTAATCTACGTCTGTCTTTCCACCCCATCTAACGCACGACATGGCAGGTGGTCGACCCCTTGCCTCCCTCCCCCCCTCCCTCCCGGGGCCCCGGCCTTGCGCAAGGTTCCCACCCTGTGTGCACACAAAATCCCAAACCACGATACGTTTTCCACACGATCGATGTTTTATGCAATTGACACATGTACTATTATCCTATGTCATATTATCGTTTATTTTCCACGATAAATGCTAAATCGAATTTCGGAACGTATGTACCGCTAATATCTTTTCCCCTGAACGAAAACAGGTGATGCTGGAGACGTGCATTTCTTTTCGGAATGCACGAAGAGTGAAGAATGAAGACGCCCAGACACACCATTCATCATGCAGGAGTAAGTATGTTTAGATGTAATTGTACTGTTTTTATTAATTTCTCCTTTTTAATAGTGATTTGTTTTTACAGAGCTCCTCTCCAACACAGGGTGTATCATCGCAGTGTGGCGTGGTTATCTCCTAGTGGAGGTAATTAATGGTTTCACTGGAGGGATGACACAGTTGGTATGGTAGTCTTATTTTGATCTCAGGCATATAAAATGCCTCAGAAGAATAATCATAATTAATTATCAATTTTTCTAAATTCTATTATTTCTCTGACGTCGTTAACGGCGACTGTAGTTTTGCTGTCGTATATTGGATTTACCCAATATGAGTTTATATGTCTACGGTTTTTCGTCTGCCTTATCATGAGTTGAAGCGGAAGAAATTGTTGTTGTGTTATTGCCAGAATTAAAGTGAAAATTAAGTATATCAATTCTTTAAACAGTATATCCTGATCTATTATATTTATGTGCTTTTTTAACATCGTGATTAAGTTTTAATGTCCATGCATAAGATACAAATAAGTAGTAGACATATTGAACCAAATTTGGTGTTGCATTGAGTTGCTGAATGCAACGGTAATGTTTATTTATAATCAATTCTTAATTTAATATTTTTAAAGTATATCAGTCATTTTACTTGGGCAATTCAATGTTTTATTACTTAACGTTGAATTGGTAATTAAAAATTATTTGTAATAGTTCTGTATGAGGCCTTAGTTCTCCTCATAAAGACAAACGCTGACGGGTAAAATACCTATAATCGTGCGTTAGAATAATAGACCGTTTTAGGAAATTTCTAAAATATTTATTGCTAATATAATGATTGCTCTTAATTGCAGTTAACCATCAACGCCACACTGGACAGACACGGACGCTCGCGGTAAGCTCAATTTCCCTTATTTATAATGCAACGTCATTTCGTGTAAGATATCACGAACATCATTCGAGAAATATGTTCGAACCGAATTGAATTAAGTCGGTATCATTTTCAGATGTAGTGTTTATTGTTGTTGGTAGGCTTGCCACCTCTAGGACTTTGAACGGGAATATTTGTGTTTTTCCATAAAATATTCAGGTTCTTGATTAATTTTACTGAATTTTCTCAAATTAACCGATTATAAGTACGAGTATGTTTTTTGGCGATACGAACTTCCTGACGTTTTCACGTACTAAAATATCGAATGTTCAATAGCTCTTTAATATATATGAATTTACGTCATCCCTTCAAGTTGGAAGTATTTTTTTCATTAATCTTCAGCTGAATTCAATTTTGGTTTTGCTAATGTCTGGACGTATGCAGGTACTCAAATATCTCTTAAATATAACGAAAAATAATGTATTTCTTCCGAATGTGGCAACTTCATCAGTTTACATGTTGAAAAAATTTTCGTAACTGTTGGATATTATTTATTATTAATATATATTTAGAATTCTTTGCCTGTGATTTCAACCCGTTCATTTTCAAATAAATGCATCAGCTGTACTTATTCTGTAATCAGTAAGTTGATTAGAATATATCGCACTCTGTTTGCGATACTTGGCTGTTGTTCAATTTCCCCATTGGGAAATTTAAGATTAAGTATATATTTGCCACTTAGGAATAGTACTGCAGTCAGATTCTTCTGTAGCGTGTGGGGAAAATTCGGCGTGCTTTAACGTCACGAACAGAGACTTGGTGATGCGTTTATTCGGAAATGAAATATAAAAATATTTCTTCAGAAGATGATTTGTTAATTGTATTTTTTTTAAAGACTTCAAAGATGAAAATTGTTGGTAATGTTTCCGTTTTCAATTTTGCTTCGGGATTTAAAACCTCAAAAGATGTAGATCAACTAGGCTTCACAATTTTCTCATACATATAAAGCCTGTAGCAATGTTAATTTTAAATTTGGTATAGGTAAAACTGGCACTTTATGCAATACCTGAAGTGTTTGTGGCCATGTGATAATTTCTTTTTGTAAGCGTTTAGTCGGTTCTGTTATTTTAGAATTACGTATCATAAAGCTCATGGATACATAATTTTAGAATATAGTATAAATGAGCATGTGCTAAATATTCTTGAAACTACCATGGTGATTTTTTTGCAGGGAAGCGAGGACTACGCGAGTGGGTGGGAGCTGCGGACTTGGGAGAGTAGGTGCTGCTTAGTTAGGAGAGTGGGGCTGCTTAGTTAGGAGAGTGGGGCTGCAAACTCGGCTTAGTAGGTTCGTCAACCTTAGTTTAGTAGGTGCGACAAATTAGATTAGCAGGTGCGACAAAGTTAGAATTGTAGGTGCGACAAACTTAGATTAGCAGGTGCGACAAACTTAGAATAGCAGGTGCGACAAAGTTAGATTTGTAGGTAGAAGTAGTATTTAGGTGTGTGTGTGTGTGTGTATGATGGTAGTGCATGGATGTGCGCGCGCACATCTTTGGGTAGTGGTGGTGGTGTGTGTGTGTGATGGGTGATGGTTGTATGTATGAATCATTTTGTCTTCGATTACATTGTTTAGCTAGACAGATGAGAGTACTTAAGTTTAGCAAGCGTTAGCATGGTGTAGGGCTGGGCGTAACCCAGCGAGCTCGCCATGTTAAATAATGAGCAACGATGGCATAAGCATTACCTCCTGGGTGCCAATGGAAATATGCTTAACTTGAATGGTATAGAAGTCATTCCATTCATATTTTTAAAAACGCCTCCAGTTATCAGATGCAAAACAGGTTCTAAAGGTTTCCCAGTTTAGGAAGATATTACGTTATGACTGAATCTTCGTTAATTATGTTGAATTCTACTGTTGAAATGTAATTTATAGTTGTTTATCTTAAATTGTGAATTCTATTTCATAAAGAAATCTTGTATTGTTAGTTTCTACATCACTGTTTAATATCTGAAGATGATACTTAAGGCTAATAAATGTATGATGCAACTCTCTCTAAATAAAATGTTTTAATTTTACCATGAGTATTTATTTAATATATATATTAAGTAAACTTTCGATGACTTTAAATGATTCTTTGATTTTCTATATCAATTAATTTAATTTATACATCAAATTGTAGTGAGCTTAAATGTGACATAAGTTTTACAATTCGTTTATGAGATATTTCTGTCGCCAGGAGTGAAATTATCGAATAGCACAATTGGCCATCAAAAAAGGAGAATCGTGCTTGCCATTTATTTGGTTATTCGTAGTCTTCACGCCAACACATGCGATTCTGAAGATTCAAAAGAGTATTATATTATATATATTATTTTACCAATTTCCCTTTTGAGCGGTTTTAAAATGGTTCGGTATGTTATCAAGTGACGAAGAAATTAAGAGATTTTCTATTTAAATAGATAAGTATTGTACATAGACGTAAACTAGCCATAGGATTGTCATACATTTATTCTTATTACATATATTTTTATTATATTTGCCAAAATGCATTTCCATAATTTAGCCAATTATCGTTACTACAGGAGAAAATACTGTAATTTTATACTGTAATAGCCCAGGTCTGTTGGTTGGTTGGTCTCGCTTTCACGATGGCCGATATAGAGCGTTTTAACAAACTTTCCGAATAGGTAGAAGATTGAAATTTGGCAAGGATGCTTGATTAACACATTTTAAGGTAATGACGAAAATTAATCTCCAAAAAAGTCCTGGGTTCGACTCCTAGGAAGACATTTCCCATTTTCCGTATGGTAACATGTAAAAATCCATTTTTTGGGGTGCAAGCTTTTATTGTTTCGGAATTTAAAACTAGGATTTAACCTACGATCTTCGGTTGTGAACCGTTTTGAAGAAAAAATTACGAAGTTTCTTATTCTGTTCATCTTTTTCCGCTTACAATTCGATATTCGATATATAATGATAATTAGGATGCAAAATGTCCTACTTTGTGATACATTTCTGTTTGAGAGAAGATCTACCGGCAGCAATTCCCCTAATCAATCGCATGGCTACCGGGACCTAATGGGTGAGTTTTACATTGCTGTTTATAATCTCTTCCCCCTACGTCTCCTACGCTCATACTTCGCATTTAAGAGATCGCAATAATATAGGATAGCAAGAATAGCAACTTGTCACTGTTAGTTCTGCTTCATCCATCATCAAAGATTGGTCATGTTCAGTGAAGTGAGACTGCATCACATTTTAGTTCCGTTATATGTATTAATTAAATATAACAAATTTTCTGTCTTTTCTCAACAAGCTATATCAACGTTTCTTGTAAATTTTGTTTTTCTAATAAGGAAAGCAGGCTTTACTTCCTGAAACTTGGGGAGATATCAAATCTGCATTTCCAATCAAAAGAGCATAGTTTGAATTGTTGTTTGTTATTTTCATTCATATTCATAGAATTATGTAACATATTAAATTTTGAAGCAGATTATGAAAATGTTTTTCCTTGTATGAGTACATAGTTATTTAAAAAGTTAGTATCATTAATTTAAAGAGGTATTACCGAGTTCACCATCGGCCTAGAAGAATATTAGCTATCCACACAGGGTAGAACAAATAATATTTTAAATTAATATCCTTTTACACATAATAATCACAATTTTTAGCTCATTTTCTTAAAAGCCAAAACATGTTATTATGATAACTTTTTGTGTCCATCTGTCAGTGGACAATCAACGTTTTTTTAAAGAGGTATTTAGAAAACCCTTTTGAATTAGATAGCTCTTATCCATACTTGAAGTTCACGGCAAGTGCACTTCTCATGTAATTCATCGTTTTTCCTCTAGGTGACTTTTGAAATGGTATTTAACCAAACTACTGAAGCTACAGGAGCAAAGTTTTCATGAATGGGAAGGTCTACGTTCCAACATTGCAGGTTTCCCCCTCTGCAACTAGGGAGGCAAAACAGAATTCTGAAAATTTTTAATAAAATGTGCTTCCACCTGTTGCTTTAGTAAGTGTATCTTACTTGTTTCAATTTAACAATTTGTGAATTGCTCTAGAGAAGACAGCATCTAAACTCAGGACACAGAACTTGTCATGGTTTGTGGCAATGTAATATACTGTTCGACAAAAATAAGGAAAATAAATATTATTATATCATGATAGGTGGTAAGGTTTACTAATAAGTTTTAATTCTTTGTTTATGTTAGCCATATAACAAGGATTAGTTAATGTATTATAGTATGAAGGTAGAGGATGGCTAGACAATTTGCCTCAACCAAGGCAAACTTAAGGAAATTTCAAAATTGTAAAAGATTTTATGTTGCCATCAGCATTCACAGAAACATATTGTGTGAGCAAGGGGAATAAAAACCAGGGTCAGTTAAAAACTATTCCAGTGATAAGACTGCATACAGCCCTCTTCGAGTTCCTATGTAAACTGTTCAACTTCAATAATATTTATTTTATTTTATCTTCTTTTATAAAATATTCTAAATGATATGTCTCTTATTTTTCAACCAATAATTCTAGAGGGAGGGGCAAATGTGCACGGTCATGTATATAGTATTAACCCCTTTAGCCGATAGCCCAATTACATACTCGCCAAATGCAGATATTGCTTAAATTGCGATTCTATCAGCATAAATTAGTCTTTCATGGCACTATATGTGTCACAGCAGTCCATCGATATGTGATCCTTTAATGGATCACCAATTTCCTGTCAGTTTGTTAGTTATATACTTTGTTAGAGGAAAAACATAGAGTAAGCTACACTATTTAGTAATTTAAATACAGGCTTGAGTGGTTAAGGCAATATTGAAGATGTGATAACAAAAATTTATTCATAGACTCGTAGATGTAGAACTTATTTCATTTTTAATTTATTTGTTTTGCTGTAAAGAGGATTTTTATTTACATAGAAGAAATAAATATTATAGCGCTACTACCATTATTACTAGTAATATCCAAGTGTCTCTTTGTTAAGATATATATACATGTATGTATATGAACAAATTTTGAATTCTTATATCAATTTCAATAAAACCTTTAGCTTTTAATTGGCTTTCTCAAATATTAGATAACACAGAGCATGATAACAACTGTGTTCTTAAAGTACTAGTGAGTGTGGTGAAGTAAGAAATTAATAATGAAGAAATGATAAAGGTTCAATAACACATACAATGTGATTTACTGCAAAATTGTTGATTCTATGCTATTCTAGTAGAGTATTCTTTTAAACTATTTGTCAGGTTCTAATACTCTAATTCTTATATCAGAACAGAAAAATAATTAACTTGAAGTTGCTGCAATTTTAGAGTTAAAGAACTGGTGTGTTTAAGATTATGAAATTAAATGTAAATCTAAAAAGATTTAAGGAGTCTTCTTATTTCGCTTAAAAGCTGATTTTTTTCTGACAGAAAGTTTCAATTATGGATTGCCGGAGGTCCTTTTTCAATTTTTATGAAATGTCGAGGATTGAAATTAGGCTTAGCAGATATCCCGTTCTTTTTTTGGAAATCTCTCAGATTTTTAATGCTTTTCTTTCAGTTTTCGAATGAAATGGAAATTTAGAACGCATTCTTGGTGAAGAAAACTGCCACTTAAAATGCGATATAATCAATCAGCTAATTGTATAGCATTAAAGCCTTGGATGAGTAATTTTATAAGTATTTTCATGGGTTTATATAAACAGAGCCCCTTGATCACAACATAGTTTTTCCTAATAAGAATCAATTTAGCTCGTATAAATCTTATGAAATAGAATATAAACGCCTTTTAGGAAAAGAAAATATCAAGAATACAAGTATTAGAGGTACATACATAAACGAACCCGAAACTCTTGTTTACGATGTTTACGATACTTTCATTTTAAATAATGTGTAGAAATTCTGCAAGATGTCGTTGGTGAGTTGTATCGGTGGTAGCGGTAGTGCTTCGCTTGCCTTCGAAAATCATGTAGTTCATCGTCGTTTTGAAATGACTTTGAAATGAGACTATCGGGTTTAACTGTGATTTGGAGAATTTCGATATAACCCAACAACCATAAACTTAACGATGAGTGATTTGAATGACACATTCATCGCGGGAAACGAAGAGAAAGGGAAACCAACTAATGGGTCTTATAAACGAGGTAAGAAATACTTTAGTTTTCTTTTTACCATGCAGCTTCTCAGTTTTGCTGTATTATCTTTGTTAAATAAATAATATTGGGAAAAGTAAATAATTTATTGAGAAAATATAATTGATAATCTTTTAAAATATTCCTTATAATTTGTTTATAACAACATGAATCTCCGTTGCTCTGTATTGTTTACATGGTGCAAGTTTTATTTAACTATAATAGATATGATAGCTACTACTACAATCTTTAAAATTTGTCAGTGGTATATTGTTCCGTAGATTTCTACGTGTTTGATTGTTCCGCAAACTTATCGGAATGAATGAGCATCATTTGTTGAAGCCGGTAATTCTTCGTTCTGCACATTTCTCTTCAGTGTGCATGCGCAAATGCAACGAATTATTAGTAATAAATTTGGCACTATTAAAATTGTAATAGATGATGTTTTCTTTGGAAATTCTCAAGGCCACCGTCAATTGTGAAATATTTTTCCTAAGTTTTAAGGAACGTAGTTCACCTATTTTCCCGTATTGTGTTTGGAATAATAATACGCGAAGTGTTACTCTTTCTTTAATGTGGAGATTCTCGGCTTGGATATTTGATAATTCGCAAGAAGGTTTATTCATTTTTTTACTCTTTTGGGTTTAACAAAGAGTCCATACGCGTCATGGAACACCGATTTCAGCGAGTATGTGGCAGGGCGTACTGTGCGTCGTGACATGAAATATTATGAAGTGATAAGGCGCACCTCTCAAGGGTTTGTGAAAAAGGTGTGTGCGGCGTATTATATTGGCCTGCTACGAAGCCCCTTGCGCAAGAAGGCGCCATAGCGTAGTGGTTAAATGACTCTGACTCGCGTGCAGAGGATATGAGTTTCCAATTAAAGGTTTTATACTGGCAGTTCCTTTTCATTTTCTATTCATTATTTCTTGTATTTCATGATTTTATTATCGTTATTTATATTCTGACATATTCTATGCTATAAACATGTTTTAATTGTGAATTTTGGAAAAAATGACTACTTATCGTATTTCATCGAAAATTTGTAAGGAATTGATACTTTTGCAATTTTTATAAAAATTGTGAAACTGCATTTGTTATTACATTCGGTATCATATGGCATCTTCTGGCTCGCGACGAATTCTTTTGAAATGGAAAAATTAAAAATGCAATATGTTATCATGTCGTAAAATGCACTATTTTCACCTTCAAGGTCTGTGCCCTGGCTTGAGTCACTATTCGTTTGGGAAGGGTCATTCTTTTCCTGGCTCCCTGAACCGAGGTTTTACGAGACCGCGGGATTGACCGCCCCTTCTCTTTGCTGTCATACTGTCATAAAACGACCACGATGCCATATTGCTTATTGGTACGGACCAAACTAATGTCGCATTTATATTGAAAGAAACAACAAAAATTCTCCCTTACGTAGTAATGGGAAAGTATTGTGACCACGAAAAAAATCGACTTCGAGATGTCAACGGAAATACACGTTTTGAGGTCCCTAGAACACGTTTAGATTATTTTCGGAATGAGTCTGTGTGTGTGTGCGTGCGCGTGTGTATGTGATTGTGGTCGCTCTAACTCAAAAAGTACTTGCCATACCAAATTTTATATATAACACTTTAGCATGAGCACAAAAAACTGATTAGTTTTTGGACAATAACGGTTAACCAAACCCGATTCGGTTTTTGCAATATTTCTCCGTTAAAACATCATTATGATATATACAATTCTATACGAATGTTACAGAGAATGTAATTTCCTACAACTTTCATTTGAAACAATTTTCCATAGCAGCTATTGTTTAGGAATTATTTATAAATCGGTTTTTTCGGTTTCCGTCAAATATCTACTTAAAAACGTCGTTATGGTAATCTCCGTGAGGACCAAAGTTGTAGAGAATAATATTTCTTCCAGGTTTTGTTCGAAACAAATTTTCGTAGAACCATCGATTTCGGAGATATTCAACTTTTTTCGTAATATCTAGTATACAGCGCCACAGCCACGTAGCGATGAATTCTGGAAACATAATCAAAATATAATTTACGACAATAAGGACGACTGTATTCTTTTACGATACGAAATAATAATTTTGCCTCATTATGCTATTCATAATAATTTAAATATTTATACATCAGATTTTTTCTCGAAATATTCAAAATGCTTAACCATTCTGGGGAATCTGCTATGAAGTGCGCCCTATGCTGCATTCTCACTTAGTAATGCGAAAGAGCTAGGTGACACTCTGTTGGCCTGTGTCTTAAATTAGTTGGATATAAATATTTTGTGCGATTTCAAGAAGGAAGGAAAGTGATACATTCCACGTTTTCTACTAGCAGATCAACGAAATACCTTTTACTGAAAGGAACAGGGTTTATAATGGTGTCAGTATTTCATATTATATTAAACATTTATTGAGAGACGTAGGAAAACCATTTTCATTTATTTTTGCAGTAAAATCATGTTTACTTTAAATCCATATTTATTAATTTTATTTTCGGTAAAATCACGACAAAAACTAAAAAAATAAAACAATTTTGCTTGATAGGTGGTGGTGCAAAGAGTAATTTTTAATGCGCGACTGACTAAAATCATGTTTTTTATGTTTATAAATCGAACAGAAGATCTGAGTCCTGTCAACTTGCGTTATTTTATGAGCTAAATTGCATTTCAATTAAATAGATTCTTTTAGAGTTTCGTTTTTCTTGATTATGGGCTAATTGGAAGCCTTTATAGTGCGACGTGTTAATATTTTGTGTTATTTTATCGTTGAAAATAGTAGATTGAAAAATATATTAGTTGTAGATACTCTGATTTATAGCTTCAAAATTATCGCTTCCCCATTATTTAAGACAGTTCACAAAAATACGGATGAGATGTATTTTTTGTACAAATATCAATTAATACTATAAATAATTATTAGTGTTAGTATATTTTCGATATCACTCTTGTAAAAAATCAGATGTAACCAACACATGACTTTCTCCATATTTGGGGTATAGATATTTAAATTATTATGAATAATATTACGAGGCAAAATTATTATTTCCTATCGTAAAAGAAGACACGTCCTTGCCGTAAATTACGTATATTTTGAATGTTTACAGAATTCACCGCTACATGGTGTTGGCGCTGTATACTGGTATTAAGATAAAGCGAAATATATCCGAAATGGATGGTTCTACGAAAATTAGTTTCAAACAAAACTTGGAAGAAATATTATTCTCTACAACTTTGGTCCTTACGAAGATTACCAGTGACGATGTTTTTAAGAAAATATTTGACGGAAACCGAAAAACCGGTTATTTATAAATAACTCCTAAACAATAACTCCTATAGAAAATTGTTTCAAATGAAAACTGTAGGAAATTACATTCCCAATAACCTTTGTATAGAATTGTATATACAATAATGATGTTTTAACGTAGAAATATCTCAAAAACCGAATCGGGTTTCGAATAAACCTCGACTTCCGGTTAACCGTTATTGTCCAAAAACTAATTAGTTCTTTGTGCTCATGATAAAGTGTTATATATGAAGTTTGGTAACGATATGACAAGTACTTTTTGAGTTAGAGCGACCACAATCACACACACACACACGTACACGCAGACATCATTGCGAAAATAGTCTAAACGTGTTCTAGGGACCTCAAAACATGTATTTCCGTTGAAATCTCGAGGTCGAATTTTTTCATGATCACAATACCTTCCCATTATTTCGTATGGAGAAAGTAAAAATTAAGAGGCCATACCTTACTATTTTACAGTTTTTAAAGCGACGATGGTTGGCCATAAAAAATTATCTGGTGCTGAATATCGCAAAAGAAAGGCTAACAAGGAGAGGCTACGGAGTGTAACTCTCAGATTTGATTCATCTTCTACCAGTGGAAAGTTTAGGTAAAAAAAAGAATACCATTTCGGAATTAGGGGCCAACGCCTCTTATTGTTAGTTTAAGAGAAATAATTAATTAAAAAGTACAAAAATGGGCCAATCTCCATAAATACTACTAACTTCGCCCTTCCGTTCGTAGGTAACCGTAGCCTAGGGGATAACGAATGGGACTTTCGATGCATGCTCTCGGGGTTCGAGACCGGCGTTGTTCAACTTTCTTTCTCGTTTATGATTTCATTTTTCGTGCTAGTTTTTCTCCAATTTTTCGGAAAATAATTATTCACCGCAATTTTTATTTTTTTCACGCAGGATAATTATTTTTAATCACTAGACCACCATTTTCCCCCATTTTCAGAAAATATTTATACACCGCTATTTACGTATTTTATTCCCAACCTACTCCCTCAAGAAAATTAGTCGCGTCTGTCCATCACTGCATCGACACTCTTCGTAGACATTGGCGTATTCTTTAAGCTGTGATATTCCGCCGTAATTGCACTTCCACCCTTTATATCTAGTTTGCGTTTCCCGCGCATTCCTTTGGATGGTGACCGTACGAAAAAAACGATAATATAAATATTCATGGCAATAGGAGCAGCATATAAATAGCTGCGAGCGTAGCGAATTATTTCTTAATGTAAATGAAATTTCGTTCACAGACGAAATTAAAATAAATCGCTGCAACTGTGGCAAGCGTTCATTTATATGTTGCTCCTAGTGCCATGAATATTTATGTTTTCTGTATTTCTTCGACGATTATCATCCAAAGGAATGCGCTGGAAATTCATACTAATTTTGAAAGGTGGAGGGTGTCTACCCAGCGACGGGCAGATGCAGAGCGAGGAGCTCGCAGAAATTATTCTTCGTGGTCATACCTTCCGATGCTATATGCCTGTACCAATAATAACTAATAAGATGGGTTACTTTATTATTATCTGCAAATATATTCTTTATCTTTAGCTCTCGCAATAATCTTCTTCACGCAGGAAAAATGATTAAAATTTACAATAATAAATTCACGGGATTTTTGAGGGTGTAAGTTGGGAATAAAATACGTAAATAGCGGTGTATAAATATTTTCTGAAAATAGGGGAAAATAGTGGTCTAGTGATTAAAAATAATTATCCTGCGTGAAAAAAATAAAAATTGCGGTGAATAATTATTTTCCGAAAAATTGGAGAAAAACTAGCACGAAAAATAAAATCTTACACGAGAAAAAAAGTTGAACAACGCCGGTCTCGAACCCCGAGACCATGCACCGAAAGTCCCATTCATTATCCCCTAGGCTACGGTTACCTACGAACGGAAGGGCGAAGTTACTAGTATTTATGGAGATTGGCCCATTTTTGTACTTTTTAATTAATTATTTCTCTTAAACTAACAATAAGAGGCGTTGGCCCCTAATTCCGAAATGGTATTCTTTTTTTAACCTAAACTTTCCACTGGTAGAAGATGAATCAAATCTGAGAGTTACACTCCGAAGCGTCTCCTTGTTAGTCGAAATGTTCGACTCTTACTATGGTCTGTACCAAACTTAATGATCGCTTGGAGGCGGGGTTAAAATGTGTGGAAAGGGAACCTTGTTGCCGCATCAGTCCACAAACGTGGACCAATTATAGTGCTTCGCAAGTGGGCAGAGACGCTGGATGGTTAAGAGTTTGTAGGAGTGGGGTCAGATACGGGACGACAGGCGAACATCAGTAAACGAAATTATAAAAATGTTGAAAACTTTAATATTTAAAGCTACATAAAATGAAATTACGAGTATTTACGTTTGGTAATATTATCGTAGTAACTACGAATATATTACTTCCTCCTTTGTCTTTCATAAGTAGATATAAAACATTTTCCACGTTATAGGTACCTATTTTATATGATTGTCATTTAAACAATATAGAATATTCTCTGCTTAAATGACAAATAAGAGAAAAGGATGTTATATTTTAATTTTTCAGAATGCGTAGAGAAAACGAAGCAGGAAGACTATTTGGTACGCGAATGGAAAAGGTCAGAGCAGGCAGTATAATAAACACGAGGGAAAAGAATGGTGTGGGATTTCTAAGGGACCACATGTATGACCATAACATATGTTCCTTTCACACAGTTATTTGCTTCTGCTTTCAAGCAGTAGGTACTTTTACTTATTCCAAAGACAATAAACCATTACATATTATATACACTGTGATTCAGAGTAAACGTTTGCATGAATATGGGAATATTAAAGAAATTCAAAGTAGTAAAATTACTTAATATATTTAAAACTGCACACAAATTGAACTTTTTTACAGGGAAAAACCAGTAAGGCAAAAACCCCATTTGCAGAAAAACGGCCACAAGAAGAGACGTGAAAAAACTGCGAAACCTACTGAGGTAAACTAAGATATAGAGAGCTGTAAAAGAAGCAATGATTAGAAAACATAACAATAAACACGATTAAATTGTGCACATAAATAGTAAGATCAACACTAGAATAAAATAACCGTTTTTGTCAGCATATTATTATTACTGAATTTCATAAAAAGAAGAAAGTAATATAACTTCCTGAAAACCAAAACTTTATTATGAACAAACTGGGTTAAAACATTTACTGTCGTCATTACATTAGGATGAAAAGTATTTCAAATTCCAGATCATTCAAAATAAATTATTGGCTTCTCAAAAGTTATGAAATTATCTCTTCAAATATTCTAATATTAAATTTATCCTGAGAAAACATATGACATTAGATTAATCATAGCCACATCAATGTCACTATTGAAATATAATGATAGGTACAGCGACAGAGTGAATTAAAAATACATATAAAATTTAGGTTATTTGTAAATAGATGAAGTAAAAATAAGAGAATCAATTTTAGGATATAAAATAAACAGAAATGGAATTATATACTAAGCATGAACAGTAAGTAATAAAGTGGAAATGTATAATAATGAGAAAAGTTAAGACAAAAATACTTTTGAAATAATCACTTTTCACCTGCCTTAAAGTTATTTAAATCCGTCATTATCATGTACACACAGGCGCTGACACTGACACTATACAAATAGATTGCAATTTAAACTTTAATAAGTTAAGTTATAAAGAAGAAGAAGCACTTACATGCTTTGAGCATGAAATATAAAAACTATAGCACAAAAAGGGAAAAGCACTGTGGGATAGAGGGAGAAACACATTGACACTTCAGGGATTTCAAGTAGACACTGACCCTATACAAATAAATTACAATTTACACTTTAATTAGGATAATAGGGAGAACCACATTTGGTAGAAAAGGCACTGAATAAGTTAACCATTAATAAAGAATATCCAAAGCTGAAGCACACACGATTTGAGCGTGAAATGGCAAGACTATAGCACTAAAAATGGGAGTAAAAGCACTGTGGGATAGATGGATGAACACACACTACAGGGATTTTAAGTAGGCACTGACACATGCAAATAGATCGATGCACATTTGAAGTGTAGGGATTACAGCAAGCCATGGAAGAATTTAAAACTGCACCTAAGAGATAAGTAAGGAATGTAACAGAATCATATACTTTTCTTGCAGAAAAGAATGAAATTTTTTAAAAAAATGAAAGGCTTTTCACCATATAAAATTAATTGATGAAGGTTTTAGTTATATCATTACAGATTATTTTTATTATTAGCATTGCCTTAACTTATAACTTATGAATTAATACTTATAATCAAACTTAAGTATGAACATTGGTTGGAATTAACTGGTTCTGCAAAAAAGAGAGGAATAGCATAATGAATTTCAAAACACTCATTCAATAGTGTGGTAATGTAATACTCCAATATACTTACCTTGTGGAAATTAATTAGCAGCTGGAAATTTGGGCAAAGGCACCATGGAGGAACTGATCAACTTGGCATAGACTGAAAATTTAACTTGTTAATAAGAAGTCAAGAGGAAATTATAACTCATCATTCACCTCACCTTCTTACCTAGTAAAACATTAAGATATATTTACATCAGGAGACAAATTGTTGACTGATTGGCAGTGTTCAATTGAAGCTGTTCAAAAAAAGAGAGACATTTGTATGAGTAAATGGCAAAACAATACAGCATATTAGTAATTATCTAATTTTACACTTAATTTTTTAAACAAAGAGTAATTATTCAATCAATACCTACCTTCCTTAGTATTTAAACAGAATGAAACAAATATAAATAATTTCTATAATTTTTATAGTTACCTTCTACAAAGGTGAAACTCCTAATTCTTCCAGTCCAACGTTATCTTCGCTAATACTGACATCACTGCTAGTATTCGAATCCAAACTTGAGGTCAATGCTATTATAATTTCTTGAATTCCCTCTTTCAATATTCCTTCTTTAATCCAAGCCTCCTCGATAACTTTCTTTGTGTGTTCTACTACGGTTTTCCTGAGAATACTTCTCGTTGGTTATTCTTCTGACTGTAGCCGTTCCCAAGTTAAGGGCAGCAGCTGATCTTTTTACAACCTTCGAAATAGCAAGTAACGATCCACCATTACTTTTCTCCCTCTCGAAGTAATTTCGTACACTTAAAACTAAATTCCGCGCGGAACTCTGAAGAACACGTCTCACAGATTTTCGCTCAGACATCTTTCACACAATACACATCCGCCGCAAGCAAAAGACGGTACGCATCTGTGTGTGTGAGAGAGAGAGAGCGTTAAGTCCCCTGATTGTGTGTGAGAGAGAGAGAGAGCGCGGTAAATCCCCTGAGGAGGAAACAAACAGACGGCAACGCCGGATGCCTCTGATTTGTTGACGAAGGGAACGCCCTCATATTTGGCGACCTGGTCAGCGATCATTAAGTTTGGTACGTAGTATAATGACCTGAATAGAGCTGGAACTATCCAGATTTAAAAACTCCGAGTATCCGGATTTTTCATGAAAAGGATATTCATAATCCGATTATTCGGATGTTCGGATAGTGTCGTGCGCGAGAATTAAAATCCGCTAAATCCGGACTATCCTCAAATCCGCTAAATCCGGATTATCCGAAAATCGGCAAATCCGCAAAATCCGGATTATCAACTGCTATCTACTGATTGTTGATAGTAACCCTACAATGAGGTATTTCTTTGTTTATATTGAATACCGTATGCGAAGAATTTATTTAGTCCTTAACTTAATAATTCATTAGAAAGTATTATTTGACGTAAAAAACGGATGAAGAGGCATATCATTTCAATCGATACATTCGGTGGGTAAAACTTTGATTCGTAATAGTTATATTATTATGCATGATTATAAGATCGGAAACTTTATGTGATATTATTAATATTAATCAAAATATTAAGATAATGCGCTTCTATACGTGTTTTCGAAAGTAAGGCATCCAAATGCATTCAAAATTATGGTAAGACATTTACTCAGCTATCGGCTCGTAGGTGTTCAAGTTTTTTAATAATCAGATGTGCATATACGCACCACTCACGCAGACATTTTCACAGATGAAATGCCACGTAGTTTATTTCTTTTGACACCTCCAGTGAATTATCTCACAGCTAGCAGTATTTGTTTTCGGCGAATCAGTGTCACATCCCTTATAATTTACAATTGTTGCAATGAAAATTTTTCTTCGACGGTCAATTTTACGATAATAGTCCAAAAAGCTGATTCGCCATCCAGCACTCCAAAAGGAGGTCAATTTTAATGGAAATTTTCGTCTCTCCGCAGGATTCATAGATTTGCACGTTGTTGCTGTACATGAAAGCGGAGGAAGGAATTGTTTATTCTTTACGAGAAATTTTATTTAAAAAAGCACATTTTAATTAAGTATTTGTGAGTGTAACTCTATTTATTTTGCTAACATGCAGCCTATTTTTCGTCCCGATTTCTTCCAATGTTAAAAAATGACTAACAGAATACAACATCACGCGAAAATTTTTCAGAAATCAGTGTAACTTGAGCGAAGTATGAATAATGTACATTTTTGCTTTTTTATTGCAATACACTGAAAGAGCGAAAATGTTTCGCAGACCTATTTCTTTTTAATTGCTAAAACATTTATCGCAATGCGGTCGCGGATGTATTTTATTAATGCGCAGAGAGCGGAAGAACGACTCGAAACAAAGAGAATGGAAGGCGAAGTAATGTGACCCGCTGTTGTCCCACCTTGTCTCGATTGTAGCAACAGAGGTTCAGATTCATCTCCTAAGACGAAAACGGGACTAAAAGAGGAGATATAAAGAGAGGTTGGCAAGGAAACAATAATGTCTCCATGCGTTGCCGTTGGCGACCGTTAACGTGCTAGGGAAGCGGTGAGGCGAAGGAGACACCGAGAGGAGAGTGGAAGAGGAAAGGGAATGGGAGAGTTAGGTAAGCAACTTAAATAATTAGAAGTAGATTTTCCACAAATTGTGATTGGATGAATAGTTTCATTGTCACCGAAGTATTGTTGATAGGTATAAATTATTTTCTCGTAATAGAACTACTGGACGAGAGAATCGATCTAATGGTCGGAGGGTAACATTCACTCTGTGATTCTTAAACGTGCTCTATATACTTTTTTATCTTTCGTTAAATTTATTAATTTCGTTCGTTCCTTTGTTCATCCATTTTCTGTTGATTATTGTGTCCTTGCTGGTTTTAATTAAAGTTTTCGTTTTGAAGATATCGTCACGAAACTTCGCATAGGGTAACATAGGCTATATGGCGATAAAAAGTGGGGGAGGGAGAGCTTAATTCAGTAAATATTTTCCCATAATTTACAGGTAATTTTCGATTTTTCACAGCGCAAGATTTTCTTCCTTCATTCATCTAATAGGTTTTCTTCATTTTTGCTTTATTGGACATTTAAAGCTGTGTACTATCTTATTCTTGCGATGTGTACATGTTACACGGTCGAAGTTTTAGATTCTCTATATCCGTTGAAATTCAACGTGCACTTCTGCTAGTAAGCAACAAATTACTTTATACCATTGCTTACTTGCGCTATAAAAAATTGATGGATGTTCCCCCTAGAATTCATAAATGCATTTTCAATATATAAAATTTTCTATGTGGTAGCATATGTTAGGAAGATTTTGCTGTAGGCTAGTACGTTAATCTTTACCTGTTACAACTTTGCAGTAACACAAAAAATACTTTGATTTCAACATGTTACGTTAAAATTGAATTTTTTAACGGTAAACAGAGCTGAAATACCATTGAATAACATGGTGGAGGACCACTTGAAATTATTTTTTGTATTTTTTCATACATTGGATATTGATTTCGGTTTCATTTGAATATGGGTGAGGAGGAAACTTCCCAGTTAAGTAGATTTAAGTAACAGTGACAGTTAATTTTAATTTTTAAAAATAATCCGTCTTTGGGGACTCTTTATAAATACATATACCCGTATTAGTTGATGGTGCTGGTACGCACACAACAAATTAACTACCAAGCTTGTTACATGGCATCGCAAAATATCACAATAGTAATATTTCCATTGTGAAGTATGGGGCTTTCTAAAAATAAAATGACATCCATTCTTCCATTTTGGAGAAAACCCTCCTGTATAGCCAAGGCTATATAATCGGAGTGGTTGTCTCGCGTCCTAGAGCCACGTCAAATAAAGCCACACAAAAAACGCCGTTTCCGAACGTGCTTCCGAGTCTGAGCACGCAGAGGTCCCCAAGAAAGCGAGGTTGTCGATTGCTTAAAAAACGTTCAACAAATCTCTACCGCATTCTCCCCCTCCTCCTTTCTTCCATTTTGTCCTCTCCTTCCAACATTCCTTTTTTAGGACATTTTCTCTCTCCCTCTTTCTTTCCCTCATTTCCTTTTCTCCTGGGAGATTTGCGTTAGGGTAAATTTTACGGCAAAATGTGGGATGGAGGACAGAGTCGAAAATATGAGAAAAAACGATGAAGAGAAGAAGGTTGTGACGTGCGAGTATCGTGTCATTGGAAAACTCGGAAACAATTGCGACGTCACATTTTCGAGACGAGAAACGCATACCATAGATTCACTTATACTATATTCGTTCGTAGTATACAATTCTAAATCCCTGTTTACATTCTCCCTGCAGTGGATTTAAAAGTACCTGACTTGGCGCGTACAAAAATCTCTGATACACGAAAACCTCTCAATTTGAATTTTTACTTAATTGACTTTCCGTATATAAAGTGACATTTTCAGTGAAGTATTTTTCGTTAGAAAATTAATTTTCATTAAGTAGCATAATATGGGTTTAGTAACATATATACATACTTATATACGTCCATGAGTAGATGATAACACATTATTCTATATCTGTATATTCCGACTCTTATTTAGTTACCTTTGAGTTATTAGAATGAAATTACCTTAAAATATTTCTGTTAAATTATAATATTTCATTAACTGTAATAATAATTTGAGGTTTTAATCATTTAAAATATAAATAAGGTACGGAGGAATTATAGTGGTGTAATACATGTATATGTAAATGGGTTAATGCACAAAGAAAATCCATTATGGATGGAAATTAAATGATTTCTTTACATTTTGTATTATTAAAAAGTAAAAAGATATATTAAAGCGTCCTTGATGATTTAGCGTAAGTTTTCATGACGTTATATACAAATACACATCGTCAAAATAAAAAAAAATTATTAACTCAGTGACGGTTTTGAACCCCGGAACTTAGCATCCCACGCCCAATGCGCTACCCATTACACATCAAGGACCGGAAGTCCTATCGGCGCAGTTTAAACTTCCGGTTACGGACGTCGAACGCGAAATTCAGGGGTTCAAATCGCAAGATAATTTTTAAAATTTATTTTTCGCTTTAAATGTATATATTTATCTACAATCTTTTCTCAATTATCTTTACGTATATAAAGTGACATTATCAGTGTAGTATTTATATTTAGAAAATTAATTTTCATTAAGTAGCATAATATGCGTTTAGTCACATATATACATATATATATTTATACATCCACGCATATATACTAGCAACTTCTATTTCGATATCTATATATTCCGACTATTATTTATTTACCTTTGAGTTCTTAGACTGAAATTATCTTAAATCAGGTAAATCAGGAAAATCAGCAAATTCAGCAGAATCAAGAAATCAGGAAAATCAGAAAATTTAGGAAAATCCGGAAATTCAGAAAAATCAGGATTTCCCTGAATTTCCTGATTATCCTGATTTTCCTGATATTCCAGAATTTCCTGATTTTCCTGAATTTCCTGATTTTCCTGAATTTTCTGATTTTCCTGAATCTCCTGATTGTCCTGAATTTCCAAATTTTCCTAATTTTCCTGATTTTCCTGAATTTTCTCAATTTCATGATTTTCCTTATCTTCCTTATTTTCCTTATTAAATTGTTGGATAAAAAGACGTAGGATATAATCAGAAAATTCAGGAAAATCTGGAAAATCAGGAAATTCAGGAAATCGAGAAAAACGGGGAAATCAGAAAATTCAGGAAAATCAGGAAAAATTAGGAAATTCGGGATAATCAGGAAATTCAGCAAAATCGGAAAATTCAGGATATTCAGGAAATTCAGCAAAATCAGGGAACTCAGAAAATTCAGGAAAATCAGAAAATTCAGGGAATTTAGGAAAATCAAGAATATCAGGTAAATCAGGAAATTCAAGAAAATCTGGAAAATCAGGAAAATAGGGGAAATTCAAGAAAATCGGGGAAATCAGGAAATTCAGCAAATCAGGAAAATCAGGAAATTCAAGAAAATCAGGAAATTCAGAAAAATTAGAAAATTCAGGAAGATCAGGAAATTCAGGAAATCCAGGGAATTCAGGAAAATCAGGACATTCAGCATAATCAGGAAAATCAGGAAATTCAGGACAATCAGGTATATCAAGAAAATCAGGTAAATCAGGAAAAACAGGTAGGTAATTTACCGTTACCTTGAGATCAGCGATTTCTATTGTGGGTGCCCCCCTCCCCTTGGTCTGATTTTGCTCATCTATAAACTTCATCTTATACTTGTATTGAAAGTGACAACTATCAAATTTGAACTTCCTAGGAGAGTTATCGTCGAAAAACCAAATCGGTGCCACCCCAAAACCCCACTTAAAATTTTTATTTGAGATACACCATATAGCCTACATTTTAAGATGGACCAGTCTAAGGATACACTGCAACTTTCATAAAAATTCGACAAGCCGTTTTTGCGTGATGCGGTAACAAACAGACAGACAACAATTAAGCAAACCGGTTCAAACGCCTTCTTGTGATGCAAAACTCACAAAAAAAGTAAAACCACGACAAAAAAACAAATGCACAGACAGAGGTTACAATTTCATTTATATAGCTGATTAAAACAACAAATTGTAATTACAGTCAATGAAATACTAATAATTAATGGAAATATTGTAAGATAATTTCAGCGTAAGAACACAAAGGTAACTAAATACGAGTCGAAATATATAGATATCGAAAAAGAATGTGTTAGTATGTACGCGTGGACATATATATGTATGTATATAGTTAACAAAACGCATAGGAATAAAATTCTACCCTTCGAGTAACGTAAGATATTTGACGAGAAAAAAATCGGGGGTAGGATACTAAATTCAGTAATTATTTCGCATAACTTTACACGTAATTTTCGGTTTTTCAGAGTGCAAGTTTTTTTCCTTCATTCATGGAAATACCTAATTATGGACCGATTTTCTTCGTTTTTGCATTATTCAACGGTTACAACCAGGGGTGCACCGACCATATATGGGACTGTGCGAAGCACACGGGCGGTCAAACAACGGGGGCGGCCGATTTATCGTCAGACACGTACAGTATTTTAAACAGTTATGCGGATTATACTATATTATGCCGTATATTCTTTCATAAAGTTTGGCCACGGAAATTTATCAAACCACAAGGCGTTTTCTTATTTTTGTAATGAACACCTAAAAATGGCGGTAAATGGAAGACTTGCACACGAGCCTCCGTGAGGTTACAACTACATATATATTATTTTATTCTTTCGATGTTTAATGTTATACGGTCGAAGTTTTAGATTCACTAAATGCGTTGAAATTCGACGGGCACTTCCGCTAGTAGCTAATATAACATTTAGATTTTTACACGTATTCTGTGGGGGGGGGGGGGGGAGGGCAACCAACCCTTGCCCCCCCTGCCGACGCCCATGGGCTAGAATACGATAAGTCTCGAGGTAGAAGTTACGTTAATATTGTCGGTGCTCATATAAACACAGAACCATCTACCCCATTCCTTTCATCGATAAGGTATGCTTACTCATACCAATCTCTGAATGGGTTTGAAAATTTACATCAGAGTCTACTTAATGGGAGTGTCAACGGCGTGAATGTCAAGGTGGATAATTTACTATCAACCCCTTCCTACTCCTCCTGGCTAAAGGATTCTTATATAAGTTGATGGAAGAAGAGCGTTATTAGTCCCATTCTCACCTTCATAAAAACTATCCACCCTCCTCCTTATACTTCTCACCTCCTCTACTTATCCAACTCCTCCCTTTCAGTTCCCAATCATTATTGCATCCATCTATTAAATATCGCATTCTGCCAGCATTATTTTTATCGAAAGAAATGAATTACGCTTATCTGTATGAATTCTCCTAGTCGTCGAAATCCCGATTAAATGACTTTTCTATTGCGCCTTGGCATTTAGCCGAGATATTGGATAGCAATTACCATTCGCTTTAAGGAGGCCCGAGAAATAACGACCGCGGGTAAAAATGGATGATTTTCATGCAGCGCGGTATGCAGACGAGTGGATTTTCTTGCGTCTGCTTGGTAGGTGCTGGCGATACGATAGAATACAGAATTGAGAAAGCTACAAACTCACCGTTTGGTGTAGAGTATGCGAAAACACCCTCACTCATCGTATTCACAGGGGTGTCCGACGGACATGGATTCACAAGGCAGTGGGTGTCCTGCGCCCATGACCGCTGCACTTTTGCACACTCCTTAGGTCGATGCACACCCGGACAAAACACACGCTGACAAATAAATGCGATAATTTGCCTTTGTGTAGGGCCGAGTATCTGTGAATCACGCACCAGAAATCACTTCTTTAGAAAACGCTCGCTTTTCCATCATCTCTTGGTAAGAATATTATTCCTCGTAAAACGACTATGGATAAACTAATCACTCTCGGTTCGTTCGTCAAAGGTTTAATTATTTTGGATCGATATGGAGAGCAATGTGGAGGGATCAAATCATCGTTGCAATTAACTTCTAAACTCGTGCGATTAGCACTTAATCCAATAGGACATGACATGACACGATCCTCTTCGTTTCTTATCCATAACGCTCAATCCTTCCTATAGACAGCGAACCGTTTCCTTTGCTTGTAGTGCATACGCGTGGAACTAATGTGTTCAACCAACGACTTCACTCACTTTCAATGCTATGCCTTCAGGGAAGAGGAGGTCGGAGGTATGAGGGGAGGTGCGGAAAAGGGGGAGAGGAAAGTGGGAAGGTGGAAGGAAACACGGAAATATGGAGGATGAGACGCGAAATTTTTTCCCCGCTCTCGTGTTCAATAACTACACAGGGGTCAAGGCCTTTTAGCTTAGGTTAGCGGTCCAAAAACTTTCAAAGTAAAAGAAGAAAAAATAATTTTTGTTTGTTTGTCCAATTCCAAAAACATTTGGGTCCGGAACAGCGCGAAATATATAAATATAAAATATAATAAGCATGACAATATTCCTTCATAAAAGCTGATATAAAATTAAAATGCATCCAATAAAAAATTATTACAAACTTAATTCCTTTCGTGAGGGAACGTGTTGTTATTTGATTGGCAGCATCTCTCTGATTAGAAGTGTATGTCGCATTTTTCATCAGTCAGCTTCTGGCTTTGTGCGATGCTTTTTTTGGTTCGGATATTCACATTGACAAATACTGTATTAACAGGCACCTTCATGAGCCTTAAGCAGTGAATCACCACATAACCAAGGGCAGGGCCGGTTTCAGGCGTACGCGACGTAAGCGGTCGCTTTTATAAATTTATTTATCTATTTATTTTACCATAGTTGCTGTAGAGGATTCAATTTCAATTTTAACGCCCATTTCCTTGATTGGTTGTTTTTATCTGATCTATGTTAATTATTCCACGATTCAATATACCTGGCCGGAATAAATTCACCGAATTTATCTTAATCGTTAGCAAATCCGTTGCAGTGCGATTCAATGCAGAAGAACCCGTCTCACATTCAGCAGCGCTGCAAGGAAATGTTTTGGTTAATTTAGAGAATAACTTTCAATCATCAGAAGCAGTGTTTGTGTCAACATGTTTTCACATTCCATTGATTGATTTTTAGTATGGAAATGAAATCGTTATTTATATTTTATCGATCTCTCTCACCCTGTATTCGATAGATGGATAATCAGGCCAGTAGACCCTATTCAATAACTTACCAGTAACCGTCGGCAGATACTCTAACCATCCGTCTACCAAGGGGTGCTTTCAATAATATACATATGTTTGATAAATAGATGCTTTTTAGGTGGGATATAGAAAGATATGATAAATGTTCAGGCACTTCTAGAAAGACTATAAATCTGAAATTTGACAGGATAATAAAGTGCATATGCTGAAACGATCGTAGAATGCAAGCACTGCATACTCGTCTTGCAAGTAATATATTTTTTAAAACACTTATGTGCATAAGAATGGCTCAAACAAAATAAACCACACAATAATAATACAATTTTCTTTAACACAAACAGTTTTTCCCAATTGTGTGTTGTAAAATATTTATATACTCTGCAGGATTCGAACCCCTGATCCTTTCATTTGGAGCCAGTCGTGCCAGCCACCCCTCTACCAAGGCTGGAAAATGTTCTTAATTAAACCTTAACCATGCCGTAGAAATAACCTAGTTTAGTTCAGTATGGTTTCTAGGTTTAGTTTGTGAAATCAAAACCCCAATTGGCACTTGTCATGTGAATCAGAAAATGAAATGTGTTAGACAAATAAACATAGGAAGCGGTTATGGCATGATAGAGTTTTGATTACAAGTTTCATGTTTCAGCAGTGTCATATAAAAAATAAATTAAAAATATATTCCCATATATAGATTTCTACATAAAATGTTTATGAATATTATTTTTATTTAAAAACATTAAAATGCCTCTTTAATACATACAGCCCATCAGTTTCAACATAAAATTATTCACCACTTAAAGATGGCGTTATCTGATCTTTTCAGGAATTAGAGCAGATTTCAATAAAAAACAAGGTAATGTTGTTAAAAAATGAAATCCTTATTTTAAATGTTAAAATATCATTCATTACTAATATATCAAGGATGGTAGCTTTGAATTCATGTTCAATTGCTTGGCTCCTTTCAGATAATAAATTGCTGCTCAACATGATCTAGGAAGCACCCTTAAACTTTTGGCATTCCATTATTATCATAACGTGACGCGTCACTAACCTCCAGATCGTATGGAATTTTTATGGATTGTAAATAACATTTTGCACTTAAATCATTGTAGTTTTTAAAAAATTAATTATTATAAACACCATTATACATCATTAATACTATATTATTCAGTAAATTTAAATAGAAAAATATTAAGAAATTATTATTATTAGTATTACATACTTGGATGACATGCCATATTGTAGGGTTATGTACTAGTTAACATGGAAAACATTCTCGAACATACTGGTAGTGATAGCTACACTTATCCAACATGCCATTTAAATGAAATACTATACAGGACCAGTCTTTAGTAAACATATTGCTAAAACAACTATATGCAACTCTATATGGAGTTTGGTATTTGATAGAGGTTTAACTGTGACATTTACTTAGAGCAGCATTAATGTATCTAATTTGAAATCGTACATAAGAATGACTTAATGTTTATGCTGTATTCCAGGAATTAAATGTGTCGCATTGGGTACGCGAATGATAACATACACGAAAGACAGAGAATTTCAGTTAATTAAACAATGCTGCTAACAGAAATCCATGGTTCCATATAATGTATGATTACCAAAACTAATTACATAATAAGGCATAATTTGAATCAGGGACATACATACTGGTGTGTTAGTCTTATTAAAATTATTCTACTGGCCAGAATCCCCATGATGCAAAAGGTCACTAATTATTTGTCCAACACTTCCTTAATGATAAACATAGAAAAAGATGAAAACTTCATTAGTGTAACTAAAAAGAAACATACCATTCTCTAAGAAGGAGAGCGAACGAAAAGCGACCCCACCCGGAGGGCCCACCGCCAGGACGCACCAAAAGGACTCGAGAAACCGTCGGAACGTGGCATAAAGTGCTCCTTATTCGGCACGTAAACTATGCAACTCTACAGTGGAAATATCGTGGAGAGTGTGCGTAGAAAATGTTGTATATATTTATCAAGTATCTATATAATCCGAGTATGTCGTAAAAAGTGCATTGGAATGGATTTAAAATTAAAATACTGACCTGAAAAAAGAAAGAAAATTATTAATGATGTAATTTGGACAACTTACACAAAACTAAAGTCATAAAACGTTGATTGGAGAAGAAAAAAAATTCGGTGATGTCGAGGATCGAACCCTCGACACAATTTCCACAGCCCGACACTTTATCACTAGGCTACCGCCATCTGTTATCAGGATGTCGCTCGTCATGGTATTAGAGGACAAGCCACTTGTTTTTCAATTTTCAATTGTAAATATCTCGAAAACGCGGGCTCGTTAGACGCCTTTCCGAAAATACGTGTCTAATTATTTTTCGTTTTCTTTCATCCTGTGAAGTTTGGTCGTGATCCGCCACTTACACTTGGGTGCCTTCCCTTGTAAGTAAATGTTGCTGTTACGTCTCTATCAAATACCAAACTCCATATGGAGTTGCATATAGTTGTTTTAGGAATATGTTTACTAAAGACTGGTCCTGTATAGTTTTTCATTTAAATGGCATGTTGAAAAAGTGTAGTTACCACTACCAGTATGTTGGAGAATGTTTTTCATGTTAACTTGTACATAAACCTACAATGTAGCATGTCATCCAAGTATGTAATACTAATAATAATAATTTCTTAAATTTTTTTCTATTTAAATTTACTGAATAATATAGTATTAATGATGTAATAATGGTGTTTATAATAAAATTTTTAAAAAACTACAATGTTTTAAGTGCAAAATGTTGTTTCCAATCCATAAAAATTCCATACTAACAGGAGGTTAGCGACGCGTCACGTTATGATAATAATGGAATGCCAAAAGTTTAAGGGTGCTTTCTAGATCGTGCTGAGCAGCAATTTATTATCTGAAAGGAGCCAAGCAACTGAACATGGATTCAAAGCTACCATCCTTGATATATTAGTCATTAATGATATTTAAACATTTAAAATAACTAATTTTTTTTAACAATGTTATCTTGTTTTTTATTGAAATCTGCTCTAATTCCTGAAAGGATCAGATAACGCCATAATTTTATATTGAAACAGATGGAGTGTATGTATTAAAGAGACACTTTAATGTTTTTAAATAAAAATAATATTCATAAACATTGTATGCAGAAATCTTAATATGGTAATATATTTTTAATTTAATTTTTATGTGACACTGCTGAAACATGTAACTTGTAATCAAAACTCTATCAAGCCATAACTGCTTCCTATCTTTATTTGTCTAACACATTTCATTGTCTGATTCACAAATGGGATCTAGGACAATTCACCAACCACAATTCACCGAAAGACAATTCACCGACCACAATTCACCGATTCACAATTCACCCAAACCACTATTCACCGAATCACAATTCACCGAAAGGTAAATTCATCGACCTACAATTGATCGAATGTAGTATTCATCGAAATTTCCATTTCACCTTATGAAGATGGGGACGAGCGGAAGTAATATAAACGGAATGTTGGCAACAATGACACATAACAATATACCATTAACGTTTAAGGAGGAATGGGTATGGGGATGAGAGAAGGAAGATGGAATAGTATGACAAAATGAAATAATGGCATCATGATATCCTTCCATTGCAAATAACTGGTACATGAATAATAAATAAACAAATTACGCTCACGGGAGTATGGGGAGGAGAAGGGGAAGGTTAAACATTAAAGAACGTAACACTGGCACCATGGGTGTCATTGGATTGCAAATAACTCGTAGATGAATAATTAACAATAAATAAACAAATCACGCACTCAAGGCTTATGGTAGGGGGAGGGAAGGGGGAAGGTTAAACATTTAAAAACAGAATACGAGCACCATGGGTGTCATTCGATTGCAAATAACTCGTAGATGAATAGTTAACTTTAAATAAACAAATTGCGCACTCAACATTTACAGTAGGGGAAGGAGAGGGGGAAAGTTAAACATTGAAGAACGTAATACTATCACCATGGCTGTCATTCGATTGCAAATAACTCGTATATCAATAATACACAATAAATAAACAAATCACGCACTCAAGGCTTATGGTAGGGGGAGGGAAGCGGGAACGTTAAACACTAAAAAACGTAATACTGGAACCATGGGCGTCATTCGATGGCAAATAACTCATAGATGAATTGTAAACAATAAATAAACAAATGACGCACTCAAGGCTTATGGTAGGGGAAGGAGAGGGGGAAAGTTAAACATTGAAGAACGTAATACTATCACCATGGCTGTCATTCGATTGCAAATAACTCGTAGATGAATAATAAACAATAAATAAACAAATGATGCACTCAAGGCTTATGGTAGGGGGAGGGAAGGGGGAAGGTTAAACATTTAAAAACAGAATACGAGCACCATGGGTGTCATTCGATTGCAAATAACTCGTAGATGAATAGTTAACTTTAAATAAACAAATTGCGCATTCAACGTTTACAGTAGGGGAAGGAGAGGGTGAAAGTTAAACATTGAAGAACGTAATACTATCACCATGGCTGTCATTCGATTGCAAATAACTCGTATATCAATAATACACAATAAATAAACAAATTACGCACTCAAGGCTTATGGTAGGGGGAGGGAAGCGGGAACGTTAAACACTAAAAAACGTAATACTGGAACCATGGGCGTCATTCGATGGCAAATAACTCATAGATGAATTGTAAACAATAAATAAACAAATGACGCACTCAAGGCTTATGGTAGGGGAAGGAGAGGGGGAAAGTTAAACATTGAAGAACGTAATACTATCACCATGGCTGTCATTCGATTGCAAATAACTCGTATATCAATAATACACAATAAATAAACAAATTACGCACTCAAGGCTTATGGTAGGGGGAGGAAAGGAGGAAGGTTAAACATTAAAAAACGGAATACTGGCACCATGGGTGTCATTCGATTGCAAATATCTCGTAGATGAATAATAAACAATAAATAAACAAATCACACACTCAAGGCTTATGCTAGAGGGAAGAGGGTGGTAGGTTAAACATCACAAAACTTAATACTGGCACCATGGGTGTCATTCCATTGCAAATAACTCGTAGATCAATAATTAACAATAAAGAAAGGAATGACGCATTAAAGGCTTATGGTATGGGGAGGAGAGAGGGAAAGTTAAACATTACAAAACTTAATACTGGCACCATGGGTGTCATTCGTTTTCAAATAATTCGTGGATGAATAATAAACAATAAATAAACAAATCACGCATTCAAGACTTATGGTAAGGGGAAGAAAGGAGGAAGTTTAAACATTTAAAAATGGAATACTTGCGCCGTGGGTGTAATTCGACTGAAAATATCTCGTCGATGCATAATAAACAATAAATAAACAAATGACGCATTCAAGGCTTATGGTAGGGTCAGGAGAGGGGGAATGTTAAACATTAAAGAATGTAATACCGGCACCATGGGTGTCATTTGACTGCAAATAACTCGTAGATGAATAATCTATATATGTATAAAATGAAGTGTTTGTATGTAATTTTATAGCGCAGTAACTACGTCACGCAGAAACATGAGAAAGGTATCATTTTAATCAGAAGAACGACTACGGGTGTGTAGTAAGGTTTTTATATCGATTTGATCTGCCTAATTTGAAAAAATAATTTATTTTTTCATTTGAATAACATAGGGACTAGTGCAGATTATTTTTCATTTGAATTTTAAACTTACTTAGAAACATGGTACGTACTTGGGACTTGAATGGTTCTATGAAGAATAGAACAAAGTTTATTTTTATTGAAGAAATAATTCGAATCCTGATCAAATTAGCATAAAAATGCATTTAGAATCAATAAAATACGTGATTTTATCAGTTTTATTAAAATACCCATTACATATAAGCTACCATGACAACTCTCATTGTCGCCGAAATTCACAGTCCAATGCATTTATATTGAAAAAATTTTAGCGTAATATCGTTATTTAATTTCTCTGTGCGTGGTTACTTTGTTTAAATGGCAACCTAATATTTGTTTATTATAATTGAAATATCTACAATAATATATTTTGAATGGTGTGTTTGTTGGTTTGTTTGTTTGTTCATGGAACTACTCCTAAACGATAAAAGTTAGAATAACCAAATTTGGTACGATTCTTCCTTACATCCTAACTTAGTGAAGGGTGAGTGTTTGATCAACCGGGATTAACCTTTGTTGCCAATTTAGGAGATTAACATTTTTCCATAAGATAACACGTATGAATCCATTTCTTGACTTGCAAGGTATTCTTCCTTCAAGCATTAAAATACGTAAATATGGACCGATTTCCTTCGTTTTTGCTTTATTCGACCAATAAAACTCTATATTATCTTATTCCTGCGAAGTTTACATGTTATACCCTCGAAGTTTTGAGAAATACGCTATTTGTTTCGAAATTATGTGAATTTTTCGTAGTCTTTCCGGGCGTAACCATGGCGGCCGTCATTGTTACCTCCGATTCAATTAGCTTCAGTGAAGCTTATAAATAGACGAAAGTTTATCGTTATTCGATTGACACTTTTGTTTAAGCAACGAAACGATCGATGTTTATGGATAGCAATGTAAATAGATACCGATTATTATTCAGGAAGCGCTTATTGATGAAAGTAATTGAACCTTCTTTCGTCTATTGAATACTGGAATCTTACATTTTTTGTAAGTAAAATCATTATATTCTACATTATAATGTTTATTAACGTTAACAAGCTCACGTATCTGGTGTAAATTTACCAGTGTGTTCAATCATGGACAGCTGTACGTTGCTTTTTCAAGCCATAAAAGGAAATATTTCAGCGAGGCATAATTACACAAGAAATGAAGCTGGATTTGGCGAAAGTGATACGATAGGAAATGAAATTATCGTTATATTTGAATGCAACACACTTGGAAGCGGTTTGTTTACAAATAAATTTGGTCAATTGTTAAGAAAAGCTAAGTGAAAAAGTATTCTTTATAGGTGGTTTCCAGTTTTTAGTAGAATAAAATGTTTTCGTATATTCTGCATACGCCCTAGAACTGACAGCGAAACTAAATTCACAAAATCCGTTGAAATTCTATGGGCACTTACACTTCTTTAAACATTAAACGTCATATCTCAGCTTCTATTACTCCAATATGGACAATTATTTTTATCGTGCCTCTTGAAAGATTGCATATTACAACCATAGAGGTCAAAAACACATATTAAATATCAAACGCCTTTGAAAAATTATTAACTTTACTTATAAAACCTTCCGGTATCTGGGTTTTTATTTCTCTTTAAACATAAAAAGTCTTATCTCGGCTTCTATTGATCAAAAAAGGACAATTTCTTGTGCCTCACGAAAGATTGCTTATAGCAAAGACAGAATCAGAAGCATATATTATTACTCAAATGCCTTTGAAGAAGGAATAACTTTTCTCATTCACCGAAATTTCTGCTTGGGACATGAAAAAGTCAGTCTGCGGAAAACTGTTTTCCTAATTGATTTAGAGGGATACATTAAGCGAAGAAAATGTGCATAAATGTTGAAATTTACTTCTGGAAAAAGCATCAATCCAACGCCTTTTGTAGGTCTCATGATATGGGTGTATAAAGAAAAGCGCGGTCTGCGCCGACCGATAAATAGGCTGAAGCGATATTTTCACCTTTGGCCTCCGTAACTTATTTAAAAACCAAGGTTACCTAAAGCAACTCAACATATTTTGAGGTACCCGCTTTGTAATTAAACTAATAAAAGCTGAGCCTTATTAATTGTAATTATTCACCAGAAAAATAATGCCAAGTTATAATAATAAATGTTATAATAATTATTGAATCAAGCACCCCCTGCCCCCAAATTTTTTTATCGTCATATAGATTATGTTACCCGCAGGGAAAAATTATAGATCTATGCGAAGTGTGGTCACGATATCTTCAAAGGTGTGGAAATCACAATTTGTGGAAAATCTACGTCTAATTAGTTACTTGTCTGTCACAGTTTTAAAAACTGTTTGCTTATGGAGAACTCTATTCCACATGAAAATATCATTAAAACCATTTATTATTAATATTAGTATACTATATTTTCCGATATTTGAAGTACCGAGTTCGAATCTTGACGGGAAATAATTTAAAAAAGCAAATATAAACACCTCTTCACTGATTTATGTGCTTTTATTATGGAGCAATAATGGGGCCAAAATAGACCCTCAGCATTGGAATTTCAACAATTTTGGATTATTTCCTTCGGTTGTGACCAAAAACCTATAATCGTGCCAAATATCAAGTTTCTAGCACATTGGAAAGTGCCTCATAATTTGTATTCTCCTCCTATATCTTATGTAAGAAGCTTTTATATATAATAGATATCAACAATTATTTGGTTGCCATGTAAAGAAAGCTAAAACGCACACAGAAATTGAAAGATGATATTACTAACGGTAAATGTTTTCTCATTTAAATGCATTGGATTCAACTTTGGCTGCAATGGGAGTTGTCATGTTAATTTTTTTTGTGTTGTAATAAAACGGATAAAATCACGTCTTTTTCTGATTGTAAACCAGAGATCTCTAATGCAAATCGTTCGCAGGCCAAAAATGAAAAACTTACACTTCAAAGGACTAAAAATATTTTTAAATTGGAAAAATTGTTCGACAATGAGCCGGGCAGAATTATATAATTAGAATAAGACCAGTGAGAAGGCCGCATAAAATGAACAAGCGGGCCACGTGCGGGCCGCAAATTTGAGACCCTTGTTCTAAACGCTTTTTTCCGCTAATTCGGTCAAGATTCGGTTTCTGCCTTCAATAAAAATTAGTGTTACCCGTGAGGAGGCTATTTTAAATCTTTTCCTTTCCGTTGAGGTTTCTGTTTCAGCGGGAAGGAACATTTTCGATTCTGACCATATGCCATTGGAAGCTCCACTTTCTACCCTTTCAACCTCGAAGTGTATCCCCCCCCCTCCCCCCGCGTGGTTAGGATGTGGAGGAAGGCTAACTAGAAGGTCATTAACTCTTCCTTTTGCCTCCTGACGTGGGACGCGCTCCTTCGTGTACTTATCCCTGGAAGAATCTTTCGACGCTTTCTACGACAAAGGTCTTCAAACTGTGACCCGAGGAAATCCAAGGGTTCCGCGATAGACTTATTTACAGCAGGAAACTTGAACTTCACTTGTTAACTGTATACTGCAAGATACATATATTATGTAAATAACAATTATAATGATTATAAAATAAATTTTATTGCGATTTCTTTATTAGTGAATGGTAAAGGTTTGGTCATTCGGGATTAGTCAGTGCTGCCATTAAAGGGCATTGACATTTTTCCATAAGATAACAAGTAAAAATCGATTGCCTGACTCGCAAAATTTTATTCTTTTGCAAATTTATATTTCTTAAAATGAATATTCGAACTCGGGATAAAAACATTAATCTGAAAAAATCAACTTTATATTTCTAAAAGACATAAATCCCATCAAAGCCGATTTCCGGTAAAATGTCGTATTTAATCATGAAAAATGGTATTTATTTTAGGTTTTTAACATTGGAAAGTGCCAAATATCATATCAACCCGAGCAACGCCGGGCAATTTTGCTAGTGGTTAAATAGTAATCTGCATCTATCTACCTATCTCTAGTCTATAGATATCTATAAATAAAAGTGTTTGTGTGTGTGTTTTTCTATAAATCAGCAATTACAGCACTTAGTTAGAAGCAAGAAAAAGGTATCATTTTAACTGGAATAAAGAGTTAAGTGATGTAGTCGGGTTTTAAACCGATTTGATTGATCATTCTAATTTTTTTTAATATTCTCTTTTTTAATTTTCCCCATTTGAATAACATGGGGGTGACTGCAGCTTATCTTTCATTTGAATTTTAATATTACTTAGAAACATAGTTCGAACTTGAGACTTAATAGTTCAGAATCCGAATCCTGATCGAATTATCGTAAAAATACATTTAGAATCAGAAAAATACGCGATGTTATTAGTTTTATGACAATACCAATTAAAAGCAGCCATGACAACTCCCATTGCCGCCGGATTTGAATTTTAATATTACTTAGAAACATAGTTCGAACTTGAGACTTAATAGTTCAGAATCCGAATCCTGATCGAATTATCGTAAAAATACATTTAGAATCAGAAAAATACGCGATGTTATTAGTTTTATGACAATAACAATTAAAAGCAGCCATGACAACTCCCACTGCCGCCGGATTTGAATCCAATGCATTAAAAATTAGAAAACATTTAACGTAGGTAATATCATTTTTACTTTCTCATACGAAGTATCGAGGAAGTATTGTTATCGCGAAAAAATTCGACCTCGAGATATTTACAGAAATATACGTTTTAGGTGTCGCTGAATCCGAAAAAGTGGTTTTCGCATTGCCATCTGTCTGTATGTTACTGGCTCTGGAGCCTAGATGGTACAGCGAAAATGAATGAAATCTCGTACTTAGGCATTTTATCATACTGAGCAGAGTATACATAGAAATGGATGACATTGCTCAATAATTAAGAGTAGTTTATTCTACACATTTTTAACAATAATTCGATTTTCTCAAAAACGGCTCTAACGATTTTGATCAAATTTCGTACAGTTACTTGAGTATACATCTACAATAATACTACGTATTTCATTTTTTGCACTGAATGAACATAAGGCTAGTTATTGTTGGGCAACTTGAACAAAAATTGGATTTTCTAAAAACAGGATCATACGATTTTCATTTACTAAAGATAACTAAACGACGCATTAGTACCCATATATGAGAAAGTTTGTACAATGTATGTTGTACAGATTTTTTAATTTTGCTTTGTTTACACGGAAACCAAATATATGCTGATTTCTTGAAGTATTACTAATAAAAGGTTTCCTAATGATAATATTGTCCCATACGAGGACAAAAAATTATAAGGCACTTTCAGCTGAGCTTGAAATTTGTAACGGTTATATGGTTTTGGATAAAACCGTTTGGAAAAATACGAAATTGCAAAAATTCTAAATTTAAAAAATGCTTCCAGTGCTAGTATTAATAATAAATAGTTTTAATGATATTTTCATGTTGAATAGAGTTCTCCATAAGCAAACAGTTTTTAAAACTGCGTCAGTAACGTAAATAATTAGACGTAGACTTTCCACAAATTGTGATTTCCACACCTTTGAAGATATCGTGACCACACTTCGCATAGATCTATAATTTTTACCCGCGGGTAACATAGGCTATATGACGATAAAAATAATTGTTCATTTTGGAGTAATAGAAGCTGAGATATGACGTTTAATGTTTAAAGAAGTGTAAGTGCCCATAGAATTTAAACGGATTCTGTGAATTTAGTTTCGCTGTCAGTTCTAGGGCGTATGCAGAATATACGAAAACATTTTATTCTACTAAAAACTGGAAACCACCTATAAAGAATACTTTTTCACTTAGCTTTTCTTAACAATTGACCAAATTTATTTGTAAACAATCCGCTTCCAAGTGTGTTGCATTCAGATATAACGATAATTTCATTTCCTATCGTATCACTTTCGCCAAACCCAGCTTAATTTCTTGTGTATTTATGCCTTTCCGAAATGTTTACTTTTATGTTTTCTAAGCATGAAACTCGTGAATAGGTAACGTTGTCCATGATTGAACGCTGGCTTTGATTCAACTTTTTTCGATAATAACTAACAATTTACGCTAAATCTTTACGATAATTTAAATGACGAGTTCGAAACTTGACGGGAAATAATTTAAAAAGCAAACTTAAAAACCCTTACACTGATTTACGGGCTTTCCTTACGGGGCAATGCGCGACGAGTTTGTCCTGCGACGAATTGACGTGCGACGAGTTTGCCATGCGACGAATTGACGTGCGACGAGTTGTCTTGCGACGACTTGATGCGCGACGAATTGACTGCGACGAGTTGACGATATACCATAAGTTGCCCATATAGTTAAGAAAAATAATTAAAACATTATTGTAAAAAAGAGAACGTTCCTTTCTTTTAAGTGAATTTTCACCTCACAATCAGTTGGAACGAAAATCACCTGTGGTTTTACCGTTAATAGTTTTCTATTGTTCTGAAATTTTAAACATTTTTAACCCTGATTAAATCGTCAAATGTAATACTTGCATTAGTAGTTAATTACCAACCAAATTTGTTTGTATACAAACCGCTTCCAAGTGTATGGCATTCAAATATAACGATAATTTGATCTACGACCGTATCACTTTCGCCAAGTCCAGCATCATTTCTTGTGTAATTACTCCTTTCAGAAATGTTAACTTTTATGTTTTGTAAGCATGAAACTCGTGAATAGGCAACGTTGTCCATCGGCATGGAGGAGGGGAGGCAGCTGCTCCCCCTGGAAATGTGTAAAAATATAAATATTATATTAGATATTATTTTAAAACGTGAAAAAACTAGACATGCCAAAAAACTTATCACGTTGCGTACGGATGGCGAGAATTCTCGCCATTCAAACGTCACTTTATTGTAACAAATACCTTATTTATTGATACCACCAGGGCCGTCTATAGGCGGTAAGGGGCCGTCCATAAAAGACGTCCGCAGTTTTAGACCACTTTTTGACCCTCCCTCCCCCCCTGGTCCTACTTCGTCCGATTTCGCAACCCCCCCTTAAAAAGACGTTCAAAATTGCGACAACCCCCCTCCAAAAAACTGTACAATTTATAAAATTTGCTATTTAAAAGAAAAATTATTTGTATTTTCTCTTCCTATTTCAATTTAGTAACAGCATTAGACGCCACGGGTCATAATTTAATGATATGATAAATTTAGTGAGAAAACAGAGCCAAGTTCAGCATGTGGGTTCTCCAGTCGTGTTCGAAATTACAAAGGTTTTCTTCTAAATGTCACAAGAAGAGTAAAAAAAGGCCTAAAATTATTCTTTATTCAAGAGAGTGAACATGCATATTTCTCTCAATGACTAGTACTTCACTAAGCAAACAGCTTTATTATTATAGACAATATTCAACAAACGCGTTTGTATTATTACAAAAAATAATTTTAAAAACTAGCAGTTCAGTCTGCATAGTGACAACAGTAATAAACAAAAATATCTAAAAATAACTGGTTCGTCAGTCTCTTTAGTGATGATAATAATAAAAAACACAAGTAAAGTATTTTTAGCAAAAATACTTTTAAAAAACGATTTTCACTCAATCTGTAATTATTTTAGCTTGTGACTAGTCAGAGTGAGTGAAAGGGTTTTTGATCCAATGCTCAAAGAACTTAGTTAGAGGAATGGAATCCAAAGTATCATCTTCCAAGTCCAGTCCAGTGTAACTACCCTCCACATCATCCTGATGGGCACACTCAACGTCCTGTGCCCCGTCACAGGATCCTGCACAACACAGAGCACCTCTTCTTCACGCTTAGCAGTGACCCTTGCTGGCTTGATTTGGCGGCTTCTCGTGCCTTTCTTATGGACGTTCTTGTAATGGGCGCCCGCTGACTTAAGAGAAGCATGGTACAGCCCACACTCGTTACAGGTTCCGTCTGAGTGAGGACTGCACTGAGGGACAGAATAAGTCATGAGGAAGTACACTGAAGTTTGCATGTTCAGGCTCCAACTTCACAGCAAGACGGTACAGAAGGGGAGCAAACCTGGTGATGTCCTCAGAGGAGAGTGGTACACGAAGGCCGAGAGGGCCCTGCTGGATTGGAGTAGGAGGTGGCAAGAATCCAGTGGTCAGGAGGCGCCGCAGACTGCTCCGACTTGGCCTACAACAGCTGCTGTCGCTGCACTTCATTATTTGGAGGCAATACTGAGACTCCCTCACGTGAATTGAATACCACTCGTCAATGGGTGGAGGTAGTAAAGGGACAAGATTCTCTGGAGCCACGTACTGCGCGCCGACTACTGTTTATCGAATGATAATGTAATGAAAACAAAATTCATTACTTACGTTCACTTCTCCAACTGGAGTCTGCAGCACCGCCGTAGGTGGCGATATCGATGATTGCGGAGAGTAGACCAGGCTGCTCGACCTCGACCCTGGGACGGCCCTTGCCATCACTGACTTTTAGGTCTTTCTTCAAATCAGGATATTTTTCACAGGCTGCCTCAAGCTTCTTTTTCTGCTTGAGGTGGGCATTCCTTTTGCGGTCGGCATCGGATATTTTTTGTTCAGAGTGATCCCTTCAGCATGCAACTCTTTTCATAGTTTTTTAATTTAAGTTTCAGCACTTTCTGAAGCAAATCCTCTATCAATTGCACCTGACAAGTTCGTGATATCAGCTCTAAATTCAGCGATCTGTTTTCTGGCTGCTTCTTGAGCCGACTTCGCTCTTGAGCTTGAGGAAGACCTAGAGGATACTGCTTCCCCAGCAACTTTCTCATTTCCTTCCTTGTCCAGCAATATAGCACATACGGCGGGTTCATCTGCGGCGGAAACTGCAGGGAAACGATGAAATTTGGTGACAGGTCGAATTAATGTACCGAGCACTGTATAGTAGCTGACAGAAAACTGTTGAGATCGGCTGGCCAGGCCAGGGACTGCTATCTTTTGTTTACACGTAACTTGAGCTCGAGATGACTTGCACGCCGCGGCGGCTAGCCAAGGAGGGGGAGGAGGGCTGAGTCCTTTGCCGGCAGTTGCGCGACTCATTTCGAGTTAGCAGCTAAGTATAAACAAAAGGTTAGCAGTCCCTGGCCTGGCCAGCCGATGTCCACAGTTTTCTGTCAGCTACTATAATTCGACTTGGCGCAGCAAAACGACTTACTTGATGCCGGAGTCAACAAAGAGACAGTGGATCCTGTGCCGTTGGTAGTTTGACTCACTCTCGTCGTGCTTGCCGTTTTGAAGAAACTCTAAATAGACTTCGACTTATCCTTGGTTGCCTTTTGCAGAAAGGAGTCCACACGACTTTGCAGAAAAGACTCCAGAGTACTGTCATCTGAACAATCACTCTTTAATTTCCCCATTCTGCGTTCATACCCACCTGAAGGGATGCCTTCAGTCGACAACGGAAGGCTTTCTTATAGGCCTCCTACAATTTGCCGTACAACGCTCCGCACCCAGACATGTTAACAGAACTTCGTTGAACACTGACAATTGCATGGCGATCAACACTAAATGCATGCAGCGAGCAGACGTGTCCAAACTCGAACTCCTCGTCTGCTTCTGCAGTAGGAACCGAACCGCTCACCCAGACAGCCGCCGGCACCACACAGAACGCGCGTCAGCGGCAGTCTCACTTTTCCACCTCGCAGGCGTTGCGGCTTCAATATCGCCATCATTTTATCCAACATTTCAAATTCAAGACTATAAATAGCATCTCACAGTCTAAGAAGCTTAAAGAATAGTGTAAAAGTCCTCCTAAAATACAACTGATGGTGTATAAAACCACTGAAATTAATTGTGTAACTCAAAAGTATTTACGTTTAACTTTTGGACGTCCAGAGGCCCCGACCCCTCCTCCCCCCCTTGTCCGACTTCGTCCGATTTCACGGACCCCTCCCCCCCCCCCCTAACCTGCGGACGTCTTTTATGGACGGCCCCTAAGCAGGTAAGGCACCGCCTTAGGGCGGCACCTCACTGGGTGCGACAAATGAGTTGGTCTCGTATTCGCCCAAATTGCGTTAGTCATAACTCATTGTCGTTGAAAAAAGACAACATATTCATATCCGTCGAATACGAAAAAATATGGCGAGGCTAAAGTTTGGATGCAAACACGAAAGTCGGTATCAGTGCAAGCCTCCAGTTTCTATCTACCCCGGCGACCGATAATAAAAGGCGGCACTTGGGTATTCTTATTTCCACCGCATCGGGCTTCGTTACACTTCCCACGGGCTCTTTCCCCACCCCTCTCACATCCATCGCCTTCCTCCCCCATCCCTCTCTTTTGTTTCCTCTTGTGGTAACAGGGGCTGTAAATTCGACTGCCCCTGAGCTCGAGAAGAAAATAATGGTATGGGAGGAAATCTTTGTTCCTAGCGGATTCTTAAGAACATGAAAGGAAATTAAATACTGTTTTTAATAGCGAAAATTAAGTGACCTGATTTCCAAGAGCACACTGCTGTACAAAATGAAAAAATCGGTATAATGTACATTTCGCAAATTTTCTCTTATAGAAATCAGTGGAGAATCCAGGGGGCGAAACAAAACCCAAAAAAAATCAGACTCACATTCACGAATCGACCAAGAGCGTCATGTATAAGTTCGTATGCTCGTACAGCAAAGTGCTTAAAAAAACGTTATACGTAACGTAATGAAATTATGAATTGATTTTTTACTTTCCTATATATGTAGTATATCGTATGTAGGTGGTGTAGGTATGTAGGTGGGTTTATGTATGAGGGGGCATGTGAAGTCAGTAGGTGCCTTAGGTGGGTTTATGTATGAGGGGGCATTTGAAGTCAGGTGCCTTAGGTGGGTTTATGTATGAGGGGGCATGTGAAGTCCGTAGGTGCCTGTGGCATGTGAAGTCCAGAGGTGCCTTAGACATGTGAAGTCCGTAGGTGCCTCAGACACGTGAAGTCCGTAGGTACGTCAGCCATGTGAATTTAGTAGGTGCCTAACCCATGTGAATTTAGTATGTGCCTTACCCATGTGAATGTAGTAGGTAATAGATACACGTATCCATTTTTTAAAATTACGTAAATATTTTTACATATCAGAATACTGTAACAACATTTTTCAGGCCTTACTATATGAGAAAATGTCAGGAAAACGCGATTCATTCCATATATAGAAAATTTCGCGCAGCCTTTTCCGTGAAAGAGCGAAACATAAGACCACAAAAGACAAAACTGGTCGCAAATGCAGAACCGAGAAAGATCGAAACACGCGAAAGATAAAGCCGCGAAAGACGAGGTCTGCCTGTATTTCGATTATAAGTATTCCATTCTTCCCATCTCTACCTATCTCTGCCTTCTGCTCCTCTGTCAGTGAAACTCTTATGTACCGCGCAATTATAAGACGACTAGCGATTTCGATCATAAAAATTGGAACAAAACCTCGTCTTATATTCAGGTATATACGGTATATTGTCCAGTATTCTACTTTTTATGTAAATTGTTTTTTTGTATATTTCTATAGTTAACAGGCCTATTCTTTGCAATTATTAGTGTACTCGCTTTTCGTACCCGGCTTCGCCAGGGTGCATTTCGGACTGCAAATAGTTATACTTTTTCCCGCTTAGAAGACAGCTTGAGAAAATGATACATACTAAAACTTCTCCTCTCCTTTCTGTAAACTAAATTAGGAGTCTTGAAATAAAGTGGAAAGAACACGAAACGAACCAATACGAAAACTACAAAAACCACCATGAAAAAAGAAATGAATTAAACGCTAACCAATACCCGGTAGAAAAGGATGTAAACCGACAAATAAATAATCGTGGAACATAAATTAAGAGTACAACCAAAGAATATAAGTTCAATGTAAAAACCACCACGAAAAAAGAAATGAATTAAACTCTAACCAATAGCCGGTATAAAAGGTGTAAACCGACAAATAGGTAATCAAGGAACAAAAATCAAGAGCACAACCAAAGAATATAAACATACGACTACAAAATGAACAACTAAGAGCGAAAACAAAGAAAACAAACAAAGAACACAAAAAATGGACACGAAACGAAAGCAAATGAAAACAACAAACTAACCAAAACCAACCAACGAATAATCTCCTAAAGCTCAATGTATCTGATGATGGCGACTGACGCTTTCTATTCAGTTGCTAAATAACCAACAATCACAAAATAGCGTGTCGTAGTGATGAGTAAATATTGATTACGCGGAATATGAGTTTGTATGTCAACATAATAACAGGAGAAACTAAATAAGAATACCTATTATTACTCTAAATAGATATAAAATTATTGATCTTAATTGTGTTTTCCATCGTAATTAATTGAATAATAGATTGAGATATTTGAACGAATCGATTTTTAAAAATGTAGTAAAATGTTTTACTTTTCTAACGTAATTAATTACGTGAGTGTATCGGTAGTGTTTACATTTTACCCATGGAGCCGCAGACACGAATTCTTAATTTTAGTTCAGAAGACAATAAAGTTCAACAAAAGTATTATTCAAATAAAATCTTTCTAAATTCATTGCGTTACGTGTTCAAAATGTTAATCTAATTTAGTTCTCGTATTAAAATAACAATTATTCAAGAGTGAACCTTATTTCCAATTGATAAAACTCTCTTTTAATTCAAAACGATATTATATATTACAAAAATGTATCTAATTATTATTGAAACGCAAAATGGATGAGCATAGGAAAAAACTTGCATGTTAGCATGAAATGCTCAATTCAGTTTTTATTGATAAACTGATAAAACAAAACACAAAAACTTTAACGTAGTAATTTAATCATATATCTTCAGTAAAATTCACTTAAACAAAATATGAAATAAAATAAGACAAAAGGCATATAAAAACAATTTAACTTATATCCAATCATACCTATAATGCGAATGACACGATTACAGAAAAAGAAACAGTTCACTAATGTTTATTCACAGAATTAACCTGTGTATAGAAGACCATAGATAATGAAAGAAAAACATACAATCAAATCAGATGATATTAAATGAGTATTTCATCAACTATTTCTACGTTTACGATATGTTTATAGTTCAAACGTAATTTGTTTACATCGGTTGCTAAGTATATCCAAATGCTGAGCAATAATGAAAAATAAGATTTTCCCTTCAATTCGTCTTATTTGATCTGTAAGCCCCTCTTTTAAAAAATTATTCCAAAAGAGGAGATAATTTACCACAAAAAAGTCTGCGAGAGCATATGTCTGCGATATATATGTAAGGAGTTAAAAATTCGAGAAATTTACGAAAAAATTTTAAATGGAAATCTCATATAAACGAAAATATTTTATTATAATTAAATAGTACACCGAATCTGTTTAAAAACCTTACTACACCACCGTACACTGATAACGGTTAATATGACACCTTCCTCTTTTTTCTGCGTGTTGTAGTTTCTGAGCCTTAACAGAATATACATACATACATACGACACCTTATTTTATAGATATGTATAGATAATTGGAAAAGAAGATTTTTATTTAGTCTTTTTCATAAACTGAAGTTTTTATTTTCATTATTGCAAATTAAAAAAAAACTCATTGTGTAAAATCCTTACACATATGGTTCTATATTTAACAATAAATATGTAAAATGCAATATGTACTTTCATTTAGCAAAAATCTCAATGAAAAATATTCATAAATAACATTATTGTGATTTTTCTAAGAAAGTGTTGCAAAATGCTCAAATATGCGTGGCACTTCTGGGTACATCCACCAAAAATCCGTGGCACTGAAAGGGTTAAAGGTCAAGATAGTAATTGTAAGATCATATTTGTTGCTAGTAAGGGGTGGTGGGAGAAGTTTAAGGCTAGGGCTGATACACATGGGGTGAATAAACACGGGGAAGCTGCCAGTGCTAACCAAGATGCTTCCAGAAAATACCCAAGGGACTCTTAAATGATTGAGGAACAAGGTCACAGTACTAAGCATGTTTTTAATAGAGATGAGACTGCGTTATATTGGAAGAAGATGCCATACAGGACTTACATCACTAGAAAAGAGAAATCATTACCAGGTCATAAACCAGCTAAAGAAAAGCTAACTCTGTTAGTTGGGGGTAATGCAGCTAAATATTTTAAGTTGATACCCCTTCTCATCTACCATTCAGAAAACCCCAGAGCACTAAAAGGAATTGTAAAGTCAAGCCTCCCTGTGATTTGGCAGCCAAACAAAAAAGCTTGGGTTATGCAATTGATTTTTCTGGCTGGTTTTGTGAATGTTTTTGTACTTCAGTCAGTAAATACCTAAAAGAAAATATCCTTCCAGACAAGGCTCTTTTGGACAATGCTCCTGGTCACCCAACTAATCTAGATGAAATTTCTGAGGGTATGGTTAAGGTGCTTTTTTTTTTCCTCCAAATACAAACTTTCTATTGCAGCCAATGGATAAGAATGTCATCTTTAACTTCAAATGTTATCACCACAAGCTGACATTTACCCAGTGACTTAATTCAACGGATGGGATAGGCAAACAAACTCTCAAGGAATTTTGGAAGGCCTACAGTATTAAGTATACCATTGATAATATTGTTGCAGCTTGGTCTGAAGTGAGTGTCCAATGCATGAATGCGGTTTGGCAAAAATTGTAGCCAATTTGCACGGTTGATTCTGATGGCTTTGAAGAAGTGACTCCAACACAAATCCAGAATGAAATTGTTGAATTGGACCAACAATTGGGATTTGATGATTTACAAGCTGAAGATATAGATGAGCTTCTTGAGTCCCACAATAAAGAACTCAGCATGGAAAACCTCTTCCAGGTTGAGGAACATAGGACATCAGAAGAGGAAGATGTTGAAGAAGAACCGACCTCAACCAAGACTTTGACAATGTGGCCTGAAGGAAACAAGGCATTCTTGGACAAAAATGATTCAGTCCTTGAAAGAAGCTCAAAGGCCATCTGAGAGGTCAAAAATCTATTTAAATGTTACAGGGAAGTGTTAAAAGAAAAGGCAATGGCAGCCAAACAAATGAAGTTAGACAGCTTTTTCGCTATGATATCTTCTCAAGTCACAACCAGTTCTTCAATAAATCAAAATTTCATGGAGCCTACTCATACTGATGTCCTAATGCAGGCCTGAGCAACCCAAATCACTTGAGAACAAATATTTTGGGCACGAGAAAAATTTTAAAAACTTGATTTTTCATAACAAACTTTATTTAATGGGAAACTTGTTTTTCTTTGTACTGAATTAATTTATCAGTTTACTACAATTTCTGTGGTAGAAATTCTCTACTGATTTTCTAACTTAATTTCTTCCAAGGAGCCACAAGATTTATTCTTCTTGAACTTCATTTTAGAAAAATCTGATGTGGCCAACACATGACTTTCTTCATATTTGGGGTATAGATATTTAAATTATTATGAATATCATTATGAGGCAAAATTATCATTTCATATCGTAAAAGAATACCATTGTCCTTATTGCCGTAAATTAGGTATATTCTGAATATGTTTACAGAATTCACCGCTACATGGTGTTGGCGCTGTATATTCAAATTAAGAAAAAGTTGAATATCTCCGAAATGGATGGTTCTACGAAAATTTGTTTCAAACAAAACCTGTAAGAAATATTATTCTCTACAACTTTGGTCCTCACGAAGATACCAATTACTACGTTTTTAAGGAGATATTTGACGGAAACCGAAAAAACCGATTATTTATAATTCCTAAATAATACCTGCTATGGAAAATTGTTTCAAATAAAAGCTGTAGAAAATTACATTCTCTATAACCTTTGTATAGAATTGTATATACAATAATGATGTTTTAATGGAGAAATATTGCAAAAACTGAATCGGGTTTCGAAAAAACCTCGACTTCCGTTTAACCGGTATTGTCCAAAAACTAATCAGTTCTTTGTGCCCGTACCAAAGTGTTATATATGATGTTTGGTAACGTATGGCACGTACTTTTTGAGTTAGAGCGCCCACAATCACATACACACACTCACGCATGCACACACACACACGCACGCACACACACACGCACACCCATCATTCCAAAAATAGTCTAAACGTGTTCTAGGGACCTCAAAACGTGTATTTCCATTGAAATCTCGAAGTCGATTTTTTTCGTGAACACAATACTTTTCCATTACCTACTACATATGGAGAAAGTAAAAAAGGGACTCACAAAGTGAAGTACTCCCAAAAGCACCAACTATTTTTGCAACATGATTTATGAAGTTTGGGAATTTTGATTCTTCATTGTATTTGTTGTAAAACTGAACTATATCATTCTTCTTTTCAAAAATGAATTTTAATTCAGGATTGCATTGCAAATCAATTATCTCCCGCTGTAATACTGCTGGTGCTGTGCTTGCATCCACGTCAATTGAAAATAGACAATTTGTAAGAAATGGGCCACTTTTGTGTGGAAAATTATAAGAAGTTTGTGGGCTGTAAAAAAAATTCGGAATGGGCCACATGCTGCCCAAAGGTTGCACAAGCTTGTCCTAATGGAAGAGGGCAAAGAGCAGTCAGAGGTGTGATTTTACCATCCCAAACACCATCCAAATAACTTCAGCCAAGCAGTTTCATCCTCAAGTTTTAGTAAATGTTACTTAGCTAATTCATATTTTCTAATGATTTCTAAATGTTTCTATGACTTTAAATAGGTGTATATATCGGTAATATATAAAAGCCCTATTCTGTCCCTTTGTCACTCACTCTGTCACGCTCTGAAACAGCAAAAACATTCAATGTGGACATTAATTTGAAAAAAGTTCTTTTCTTATAGTAAATTCCATGCTGAATCGCATTATGTATGTTTAAAATTTCTGAAGAATCGGCAACTACATTAAAAGTTTAAAAAACTTGAAATTTTTGTATTCCACGTATGTCATCCTTTTCAAAACATACATCATCACATATTGGCTTATATTGCTCGAAAAGTGTCAATTATTTTTATATAACTTCTTTCATGATTCCTAATGATGTTCCTGTAACTGAAAAACATAAAATTTATGATGTTCCTTTAAAAAATTTAACAAACATAACTTTCATCTCAAGCTTTTAGTCGTGACATGAAAAAGTTGACATTTGACAAACTTTTTTTCTAATTGGTTTAGGTGGGTACATCATTCGAATGAAACGTTTGGAAACATTGAAATATATTTCTGAAAAAGATTCAATATAAATAACTTAATAGTTTTCATGATACTGATTTATATATGAAAGTGCAGGGCTGTGCGCAGTCAGGCAAACAATCCGTACATTGTTGGCGGGAAAGAGATCATTGGATGATGTTTCTAAATAACATTCTAAATTAAATAATATAACAATACCCTTTGAAATACCTTTGGGTGATTTGAGATAAAAATAATATTGACTTCCTTTGGTTTCTTATCAATAAAACCCCTTCCTTTTATGACGGGCAATATTCTAGTATACAGTCATACCCCGGAGTTATGTCACATTAGGTTCCAGACTGATGCCGTAACTCAAAAATGTCCGCAAGTCGAAGCACAGCTTTTTTTCACTTATCGATGCATTTACTGCGCTGCAATCATCATATACGTGCATAACTGACGTAAATGAAGCATTTGTGACCAAAAGAAACACTGTAAGCCTTATTTTACTTATTATACTAATCACTGGACACTGTAAAATGGAGAAACAAAAATTTATTGAAGGAAGTCTGAAGGAGAGGGCATATCTTCTACATCATAAGTCGAACCATCAAGGGCTAAACACTTTCTTGCTGATGATTTGGATGGACTTCTTGAAGCAGCAATAGGAGTAGGGCTTTGGGTTGATGTTGATGCTAGAGATGAACTTTCCGTGGATGTTGATGGTGCTGGTCTTTTTCGTAAGTAGCTGTCTAAGGTTGTTTGTGAGCTAGATAGTCTATTCTTTTCTCTGTAGATTTCTGTGTAACAGGCATAATCCCTTACAAGTTAGCATTGACTTTCGAACTTCTTTCAAAATCCGGATCATGCTTTTCCAAAAGAGCCATGCCAGCTTCGAAATAACGGAAAGCTTCGGAGAGAATTTTGGAAGTTAGGCCTTTAGGCTCAACGATGGATACCTCTTCAGGCACATCTTCTTCTTGCCTCTGCTCTAAAAGTGCCAGAAGATCTTCATTGCTAAGGGGCTGAGAATGGGACTCCATAAGTTCAGCTACATCTTGTGCCTCCACTTCCAGCTCTAACTGCCTTGCCATCTCTACAATATTTTCAGTCACTTCAGGTACAAGATTTTCGAAGCCTTCAAAATCATCTAGCAACTGTGGACATAATTTTTTCCAGGCCGCTTTCAGTGTAGAGATCTTAACATCATTCTATGCATCTCGTATAGTCTTGATGCCATCTAAGATTGTAAAGCCTTTCCAGAATTTCTTGATGACTTCTTGCCCAGTTCCTTCTTCGATGCCTATTGCTGTAATACACTTGCTGAAGGTTCTTCTTAAGTAGTACAGCTTGAAGGCAGCTATGACACACTGATCCATGGGCTGCAGCAGTGAGGTGGTATTGGATGGTAAGAATATAACTCGAATGTTAGGATGCGGATCATCTAACGTTCGAGGGTGGCCAGGAGCATTGTCTACAAAGAGAAAAATTTTGAAAGGGATGTTCTTCTCCTTACAATAACCTTTCACCTCTGGCACAAAGCAGCTGTCAAACCATCCTTCGAAAAGTGCTGCAGTTACCCATGCTTTCGCATTAGACCTCCAATGCACTGGGTCTAGTTTTAACATAGTTTTTCAAAGCTCTAGGGTTTGCCGAATGGTAAATTAACATAGGCTTTAGCTTTACGATACCAGAAGCATTGGCACCTAACAGAAGGGTTAGCCTATCTTTAACTGGCTTGAAGCCTGGCATGGTTTTTTCCTCTTTTGCAATGAAGATTCTTGATGTCATCTTCTTCCAGAACAGTCCTGTTTCATCAACATTAAAAATTTGATCTTTTGTATAGCCACAGTCATCAATGATCTTCGCTAAGTCCCATGGAAAACTTTCTGCAGCCACAGTATCTGCAGTAGCTGCCTCTCCTTGCACTTTGATGTTATGTAGGTTTGACCTCTTCTTGAACCTATCAAACCATCCACGGCTTGCTCCAAATTCAGCATCCTTCGCTGCCTCACCTTTCTTAGCCTTCATGTCATTGAAAAGGCTTTGGGCTATATTTTGTATAATGGCCTGGTTTAAGGGAACATGGTGACTAGTCTGATCATTTATCCAGACCATTAAGTCTCTCCATATCAGCAACAAGGCTATCCCTTTTCCTAATTATAGTAGTGTTCACTGGAGTAGCACTTTTAACTTCAGCAAGAATTTGTTGTTTGTTTTTAATCACAGTGTTAACAGTAGTGCGAGGGAAGCCTACCTTCGGCCTATCTCAGCTTGCGATACACCTTCATCACTAAGTTTAATCATTTTAATCTTTGAATCTTATGTAACAGCCTTACAACTTTTCTTTTCACTTTTATCTGCCATTATATTAAGTTATTTTAAATTTTAATCATACCAAAACAGTAAAATAAAAGTTATAAACAGTTGAATATTCACTTAGGCCTAGGCTATTCACAGAGCATAACACAAAGAGATGCTAATGTACATAACAGCCTTACGACTTTTCTTTTAACTTTTATCTGCTATTATTAAGTTATTTTATATTTTAATCATACCAAAACAGTAAACTAAAAGTTATAAACAGTTAAATATTCACTTAATCACAGAGTGTAACACAATAACACAAAGAGATGCAAAGCGAACCGTGTTTGTAAACAAACTGACGACAGCGACACCAGTATGTAGTTGGAAGCCGATCGGGCGGTAGCGTCATGCCGCTAAAGAGTCGTAACTCTGAAGCAAGCGCCGCAACTTCAGGGAATGGTGGCAATTCAAAATGTCCGTAAGTCCAAAGCGCCATAAGTCGAAGACCCGTAGCTCGGGGTATGTATGTGTGTGTATATATATGTATGTATATATGTACAGTCATTTCCAAAAGTCAAGCGACACGGCTCGGTCACGCCACACATAGGCCGGAGCTAAAAGTTCCGAATATGTTGGTATCCATTGCTTCAGGGGAAGCAGGAGAGGGGAATGATAGGGAGGGGTGGAAGACTGAGGAGGTGGGTTTCGAAGCCTGGGTAGGCTTGCAGGGAGAAACGAACGGAATCAGAGCCGGTGAGACAAACGCCATTCAACAGTGCGAGAGCATCCAATCCAACTCGGAAAAAAGGACTCTCTGAGAGGTTGCCTTCGCATGCCAAGGGTAACAAGAAAACCTCCGAGAGAAGGAGGCGTGTAAACGGTTCGAAGAGAGGGGAACATGAAGAATATTCCGCGTCTAGAAAGCACTTTCGGAAAAGATGCAATATTTTCATCTTTGTGAGCGTTATTAATGCGAAATGCTAGGCTGCACTTCACTTCGGAAAGCGTAAAAAATCATCAATGGGTCAAGGGCGAAAATTATATAATACTCCATAAATTAGGATAACAAATATGAAAGAGGTTGATTTAGTGGAGATCCTGAATGAGCATCTTCTGCCTTATGTCAGAGAGATAGTGCCAGACGGCGAAGACGTGGTAGTAATACAAGATAATTAATTCATCGTTAGATACGACCGGTGTAACTCGACAATTTTTTTGACCAGAACTGGATTATCAATGTTCTGCCCTGGCCAGCTCGCTTGCCGGATATGAATCCCATTGAGAACTTATGGGGTATAATGGTGAATGAGTGGACGGAAGGAAAGTTGAGGACGGCAGCCGCTCTTGAAGAGAATGTTATGGAACTCTGGGGCTCAATCGGACGACGGCCACGAATATGTGAAATTTTACGGTTCATTAACCGTCGAATGCAAGGAGTGATCGACTCAGGCTGAGACTTCACTAAATACTAAAATAAAACACTAAATAATCTTTCATTGTTTTCATTGCCTATTAAATGCTGCTAGAATAAAATTTTTATTCGAAAATTTAAATAAAGTCAATATAAAATGTATCCACTATCTGTGAGAAAAGTGCTACATGTGATAAATTTCCATTTATTAGAGTTTTGGTAAAACTGACTGGATAAAGGATGTAAATATTTCCTAATGTTCTCCCGAAAAAGCAATTTTCGTGCTGACAATTTCTTGACGCTTGAGTGATACAGTACGGTGGAATAAAAATTTTATTCCGGCGAGCGAGCTGGCCAGGGCAGAACGTTGATATTCCAGTTCTGGTCAAAAAAATTGTCGAGTTACACCGGTCGTATCTAACGATGAATTAATTATCTTGTATTACTACCACGTCTTCGCCGTCTGGCACTATCTCTCTGACATAAGGCAGAAGATGCTCATTCAGGATCTCCACTAAATCAACCTCTTTCATATTTGTTATCCTAATTTATGGAGTATTATATAATTTTCGCCCTTGACCCATTGATGATTTTTTACGCTTTCCGAAGTGAAGTGCAGCCTAGCATTTCGCATTAATAACGCTCACAAAGATGAAAATATTGCATCTTTTCCGAAAGTGCTTTCTAGCCGCGGCATATTCATTTATGTTTCCCTATCCCATTGTAAGACATCACTGTGGACTTCGAAACTTTTACACGCCTCCTTCTCTCGGAGGTTTTCTTGTTACCCTTGGCATGCGAAGGCAACCACCGAGACTCCTTTTTTCCGAGTTGGATTGGATGCCCTCGCACTGTTGAATGGGTTTTGTCTCATAGGCTCTGATTCCGTTCATTTCTTCCAGCACGCCAACCCTGTCTTCGAAACTCACCTCCTCACTCTTCCACCTCACTATCATGCCCCTCTCCTGCTTCCCCTCAAGCAATGGGTACCAACATACTCGGAACTTTCAGCTCCGGACTATGTGTGGCGTGACCGAGCCGTGTCGCTCGACTTTTGGAAATGAGTGTACATATATGTATGTATGTGTATATATATATATATGTGTATATATATATGTGTGTGTGTATATATATATGTGTGTGTGTGTGTATATATATATATATGTATACATATGTGTATATATATATATATATATAAATATAAACTTTTAGGAAAACAAATTAGTATGGATTCGATTTATGTAATTTTTCTAGACAAAAATTAACAAAATGTATTAAAACAAATGTTGAAATTTATCCTTGATTTTTAAGAAAAAAAACGTAGAAAACTACCAAGCCCAATAAAATAATTAAAATTAACGTCGACACTCATCTTTGATTTTTAGAAAAAATAGATGTTGATTTCAGTCGTCAATTTTCAAGAAAAATAAACGTAGAAAACTACCAAGCTTACATATAACATTGCTGCAATGGGAAAATCGGTTTTGACTATCGACGTTTCGCTAATCGTCGGGTTTCCAGGAACCAATTAACAATGGTTACCAAGGTCCTACAGTAGTTATTTTGTGTGTTGCATTCTTGTAAGCTTTTTTATATTCCTGCCCCTTCATAGATTTTGAAATGATAAATTAACAGTACTTCTATTACAATAAATATTTTTTATATAAGTAAATAATTAAAAATGACATTGTGCATGTTTGTTTTTAATTATGTCGAAAACTACCCCTTTTATGAAAAGGAGACTTTCTGATGTCTTAACATTTTGCCTCCTGTTAATAAGGCCTCTTTGAAAGTTTTTGCATCCTAATTCTCCTTTATCAGAAAAATCATCCCTACAATACATAATGTTATTTGTAGTCGTGAGTGTTTTTGAATGGACCTGTGGTAAGCCAAGTGTCTCTAAAGAAGTAAATCATATCTAATCTCCTTTGTCTTGCATGTTTTCAAAGGAGGGCACATGGGGCTGGGATGTATGGCCAAATCAGACTTATCAAGATGGGGACATTATTAACCCTCCGTGACTCGCGCGGGGTGCTGTAAACACCCCAGCCCATTTTTTTTGGCGGCATACTTTTCCGGGTAAGCTTTATGACCCCTCCTTTTCAGTAGCTGGAGTTACAGATGTTTCCGACCTTTTCTGTGAAAATATTTAGTTTCTTGCCATTTTTCGTTGAGTTCAGACGCTTTTTTCAAAACAGTGTGCTTCTTTCTAGAGCGATTCTTGAGAAATATCCGTTTTAGTGATTATCTTACTCTAAATTTGTTGAAGTTTCCGAGTTATTTAGTGTATTGTGTATCCTAAGAACAATTATCAATTGGTATATTGTCTTCTTTTATATTTGGTAAGTCCATTTACATTTTATTTCTATATATCCTGCCTTTATAATATATTTCGATATTTAGTTTACCGATACTTCATAACGTTCATGTAACAATTTTCTCTTTGCTTTAACATAAATTATATCCTAAAATATGAAATGATAATATTTTAGGTCGGCTTTTCATCAAATAGATCGGACACATATTTTCAACTTACAGCTAGTGTACGTGGTGAAGTTTACAAATTGAATACGATAAGGTTTGTAAATACTTATTTTTCACTCTCTCATGAATTTTTAATTTGCAATTAAATTTTTAGGTAACTTGAATAATACATACTTGAATAATTTTCATCAATTTATTTTCGCCCTTAGATGAGTGATTTACGTTCTGAGAGGGATATTGAAACGATTCTTCTGCTTTCAAGTGGATTGTCTGATGAAGAAGCATTTGATTCGGACGATGAATTTTCGGAAGATGCTGTACATGAATCGGAGCACGACACAGTCAGCGAGCAAGATATCAGCGATTCAGATACTGAAGATCTAACTAGTACCCAAGAGCATTTCTTGATGGGTAAAGATCGTATAACGAAGTGGAGTACTATTGAGCCACGACGAAGTGTTAGAACACCCGTGCATAACATCCTCTCTCAAGCAGCTGGGTTCAAGGGAAATAAAGAAGATATAAAATGTCCATTAGATTGTTTTAACATCATGTTCGATGAAAATATTCTAAGGATAATTGTGAGCAGTACAAACATTAAGATTGGTAAAATTGCAGAAAATTATTCGCGAAAGAGGGATGCAAAGCATACCGACGAAGCAGAAGTAAGATGTCTCATTGGCCTACTTTTTTATTTAGGAGCTAATAGATCAGCTCGCCAGAATATAAAGGATATGTGGGATCAAGGCGGTCTAGGTGTAGAGATATTTTGGGCATCTATGAACTATCAAAGGTTTAAATTTTTACTGCAATGTCTACGATTTGATGATGTCAACAACAGAGAAAATAGGAGAAAAACTGATAAGTTGGCACCAATACGGGAGGTTTTCGAAATGTTTGTGCAGAAATTTCAACAGTACTACAGCATAGGTGAGTTCGCTACAGTGGATGAGCAGCTGGTCCCCTTTCGAGGTAGATGTTCCTTCCGCCAATTTTTACCAAGCAAACCCGCCAGGTATGGGTTAAAAATTTTCGCTCTTGTGGATGCTAGCGTCTATTACACCCTAAATTTGGAAGTCTATGTTGGGGTTCAGCCGGAGGGACCGTATAAAGTGGAAAACAGCCCTAGGGAAGTCGTAAAACGGTTGGTCGGTCCGATTTCGGGGTCAGGGAGGAACGTCACTGCCGACAATTGGTTCATAAGCGTGCCACTTGTAGAAGACTTACTCAATAGGAAACTGACAATGGTGGGGACTTTGAAGAAGAATAAGAGGGAACTTCCCCCCCAAATTGTTGACGTAAAGAATAGGGAGGAGTGCAGCAGCCTCTTTCTATTTAGAAAAGACATGACCCTTGTGTCATATGTCCCTAAGAAGAAAAAGAATGTTTTAATTCTTTCAAGTATGCACAGTGAAATCAGCATAGATGCGTCCACGGGAGTAAAAAGAAAACCGGAAGTAATTACTTTCTACAATTCGACCAAAGGTGGTGTCGACACTGTAGACGAAATGTGTGGCACCTATAGCATTGCAAGAAATACGAGAAGATGGCCAGTTACAATTTTTTACCATTTATTGAACACATTAGGCATCAATGCGTTCATTATTTATAGGAGCATCTATCCTGAAATAAAGACAAATAGGCGGACGTTCCTCAGAGAAATCGCAAAAGGATTGACAAAGCCATTTATAACAAAGAGAAGTTCGCTAACAAATTTGTCAAAAGAATTTAAGAGAAAGGTCGAGAAATACGGAGAGCCGTCGACATCAGAATCACAGGAAAAACAAAGGAAAGGAAATAGTGGGAGATGCGTAGTTTGTCCGAGAAGTAAAGATATCAAAACTAAAATATACTGTGAAATGTGTGAAAGATATATGTGTGCAACACATATGATGAAAATTTGTAAAGAATGTTTTCAAACTATTAAAAACTAAATGAAATGAATTTGTTTTAATAATTTATTCTTTCAAATTTTATTAAAATTCTTGCTTCTTTCATTAAACCTTACAGATGTACTGCTCATCAACAAATGGTAAAACAGCTCTAAGTTAGTATTAAGTAATGCTAAAAGGACAAAATATTTACGTAGAATTATTAGCTTTACATTTATAATAATTAAACTGATTAAATAATCAAAATGTGTTTTCTCCCTTATCTTTTCCTCATCGAATTTCAACAGATTATAATCTAGATGCATATATATATATATATATTATAAAATCCTTATTAAATTAACAAATAATAGCGTGAAATAATTCTAAGAATAATTTAAAATAGAATTTGCGGTAAAATTTTATGGAAAAAATGTCTAATCTGAAAAACTGGTGGGGTGTCAGGAACACCCCACGCGACTTCTCACGTTACTAAATCGAGCGCGAGTCACGGAGGGTTAAGGAGCCTTATACCCAAGGGAAACGTGAGATAAAGGTATGGGCATGTTTTCATAGTGGAATGTCAGCCTGAAAAACTATTAATGAAGTACTAGTAAAAACATAAATTGCTGACGTTAAATCATGAGAAAATGCTCTCATGTATGCACAAGTTGAGAAAAGCCCTGCAATTTTGTGAGCAGAATTTATATTTTAAATAAATTAAAATGTTGGCTTGCTTCTGTCACATGTTGTTTCCATTTATTGCATAAAATTGCATTAATGTTGTACCACATCTACCCTACATCTCAGGTTTAACATCTTTTGATTTTTGGCTGCTTTTGGAGTTAGAGAAAGAGCTCAGAAGGTAGTATTTTGAGTTGAATAAGGTTTTCTCAAAAGCCATGTAGGTTACTCTGAAGGTATTGCCAAAAATGGTTTGGACCATGTGCTCCATTCATTGGTGAAACATTGGGGTAAGCACATTGCACTTCAGGGTTCAATGCTATATACCAGGGGTGGGAAAGCTATGGCCCACAGGTTGCATGCAGCCCAAAAGAGAGTGGCCCACAAAACTGTGATGAAAAAGAGATCTGTAAAATTTAACACAAATTCATATTTTTTTAAAAATTATAATTATAATAAACATTTAATATTAACCCTAAAATCCTCATTTAAAATATATTTTATATGAGACCTTGGAATCTTTAGGCAACTTCTAATTTATACTGTAATCAGGCTCACCAAAGTATTGACAACTTTTAATGTGAGCCTCGAAAGATTCACTACAACTAATGCTCTTTTCCATGTAGAAAAGATCCTCCACCAGTGGCATAGATATCGCCCGGGCAGCCTGGGCGAATCCCATGGACCCATGCTTAAGGGGGGCCCACACGAGACAATGTTGAGACCAAAATGTTAAGAGTTTACACTTGGTTTTCTTTAACCTTAATGCGACAATTTTGAACATCTTTCTCATGAAAAGAGACGAAAAATTCTGTAGACCCAAAGGAAGCAGGCATATGAAGTCTACAGCCTAATCCTGACGTATGAGGAAATACAAAACGATGAAGGCCAAGATAAGAGACCTTTATTAACCCTCTCACGACCAAAGATGCGGCAGGCTGCTGACCCCAAAAGTCCGAAATAATCCAAGATGGCCTCCAATTTCAGGAAACATTAAATAAAATAGTTATACATTCACAATTTAAAGATATTTATTGAGAAATAATGTTGTTTTTACAGACTCCAATGAATCACTCCACTGGATATTTTTTTCCATTTCTTCATCCAAAAAACATTTTCAGCATCAACCCCGGATACACTAACTTCATCATCCGAAATGTTGCTAATACCAATATCTGACTTGTATTGTAAAATGAATCTAGCATTAAGAATAATATTGAGGATAGCAGAGATGTTACCGACCAATTGCCAGTCTTGCTTAAAAAGTGACATCGCTAAACTTTCAACTGTGAAGGAAGTAGCCAATCTGAAATTCATTGAAAATTCTACGCTATCCACCAGTTTTCCAGACCTTTGTACGGTGTTAATGCTATTTCTAACAATTCCAGTCACTGTCGCAATTTCAGGGCGTGCATTTTCAAAACTTAAAATTATTAAGACTTATTTAAGAAGTACCATGGGACAGGAAAGACTAAGTGGATTGAGTTTACTCTCTATTGAGAATGAGGTAGCATGTCTTCTGAGAAACGATATGGATCACATTATTAACTTGTTTGCTGAGCGAAAAGTTCAGAAACGGAACATCTAACTAAAGTGGTGAGTACAGCAATATTCTACATTTTATACTTTATCTACTTTTATATTTTTGCGGTAGATTTAATACCCCTCTTACAGAGAGGAAACTCATGCTTCAAGCAGGTACAATGCACCATTTGCGTCCATGCTTTTCATTACGCTATGTTGTCTTTCTATCTCTAATTTATGATCTCTCCAGCACTTATGAACTCATATCTTCTGCTTTTGTTCTGAGGCTCCTTTCTGTCTGTTTACATCTAAGATTTTTCTTTTATTTTTTCTTCCTCGTGCCCCTTGCTAGGCACAGTCCTTAGTCCGTTAAAGATGGCCTCTAACTCTCGTACGTTGAGTGGATGAAATGAGTGAAAGTAGCTTTTGCAATGATTCTGAAGAATCGAAAGAATAATCTGTTGATACAAGTAGTGACAATACATTAGAATCCAAGGAAGAATTAACCCAGCCTAAAGTGAGTTATCCACAAACATCGTAAACAAGGACTAAATAAAGAGAAGTATTCATTTTTTATTACATAATGTATGGCATTTTTAATACTGTGTATTTTTTCATAATTATTCGATGATTAATTAATTAGCATTAATATATGCACAACGAAATGGACGTAGCCGAAAAAAATTTACACCGAGGGGTTTAAATGTCACGAAAAAAGCACACTTGAGGGGTTAAGAGTAAATAGCGGATACTTTTCTTAAGTGCGATGGAATGGTATATTTCAATTTTTTGAGCACATTGTAAATCAGGGCAAATTTTTCTCCTGAAAATACGGAATATGTTTACTTATAGTGGGGCCCAGAGAAAATTTAGTCCGGGGGCCCGCGCATGCCTAGCTACGTCACTGCCTCCACCCCTGCTGCTTAAAGTCATTGGCTTTTTCAACTATCAAGACATTATTCATTTTAAAGCTTTCTACTGGATTGATAAAAGCAAATTTTGTGGTAGAAAATCTCAACTGATTTTCTAACTTAATATCTTCCAAGGAGCCATGAGATTTATTATTCTTGAACTTCATTTTAGAAAAAATCTGACGTGGCTAACACTTTCTCCATATTTGGGATATAGATATTTAAATTATTATGAATATCGTTATAAGGCAAAATTATTATTTCGTGTCGTAGAAGAATAGTCGTCCTTATTGCTGTAAATTATATGTTTACAGAATTCACCACTAGTTGATGGTGCTGCATACTGGAAATTTACGAATAAGTTAAATATCTCCGAAATGGATGGTTCTACAAAAATTTGTTTCAAACAAAACTTAGATGAAATATTATTCTCTACAACTTTGGTCCTCACAAAGATTACCAGTAACGACGTTTTTAAGATATTTGGCAGAAACCAAAAAAACCGCTTATTTATAAATAATTCCTAAACTGCTATGGAAAATTGTTTCTAATAGTTGTAGGAAATTACATTCTCTATAATACTTGTTACTTTCTCCATACATAGTATGGGGCAAGTATTGTGATCATGAAAAAAATCAACTTCGAGATTTCAACAGAAATACACGTTTTGAGGTCCCTAGAACACGTTTAGACTATTTTCTGAATGATGTGTGTGTGGATGGATGTGATTATGGGCGCTCTAACACAAAAAGTACTTGTCATATTCATACCAAATTTCATATATAACACTTTAACATGAGCACAAAGAACTGATTGGTTTTTGGACAATAACAGCTAACCGGAAGTCCAGGTTTATTCAAAACCCAATTCGGTTTTGTGATATTTCTCCGTTAAAACATCATTATTGTATCTATACAAAGGTTATAGAGAATATAATTTCCTACAACTTCTATTTGAAACAATTTTCCATAGCAGTTATTGTTTAGGAATTATTTATAAAGAATCGGTTTTTCGGTTTCCATCAAATATCTCCTTAAAAACATCGTTACTGATAATCTTCGTGAGGACCAAAGTTGTAGAGAATAATATTTCTTCCAAGTTTTGTTTGAAACAAATTTTTGTAGAACCATCCATTTCGGAGATATTTAACTTTTTCGTAATTTCCAGTATACATGTAGCGGTGAATTCTGTAAACATATTCAGAATATTCCTAATTTACGGTAATAAGGACGACTGTATGCTTTTACTATACAAAATAATAATTTTGCCTTATAATGCTATTCATAATAATTTAAATAACCATACCCCAAATATGGAGAGTCATGTGTTGGCCACATCAGATTTTGTCAATTTGTACCGTAAAGACCCGCGTATAGGACGCACTTTTTTCCAAATTTTCGAAGCTAAAATGTAGGATGCGTCCTATACACGGGTACATAATATTTCATGTTTTTCTCTCTACGAATGTTCGATGAAAAATGAAGAATAAACAGGTGAAAACTAATATTTATTAAATATCAAAGTGTTTTAATTAAAATAAAACTTTTTAATATGAAAAAAAGATTGCACTTTTACAAATAAGTGATGTAAGTACAAGATATTTCGGCTTTATTAGCCACTTATACTCAGATATGGATTTTAAATAATTTTCGTTTTTTCTGTACGAAGTCTTCAGTTAAAATGAAATTGCTAAAATTTAAATATTGAATGTCTGTCCATTGAAAGAAAATCTTCTATCAAGAAAATAAATCAAACTTTTCAAACAATTTCCCTAAAATCCTATAAACTCGCCATCATCTGAGTCGTCATCGGTAATCTGAAACTCGTAGACTTCATTTGTTTTTGAAGCCTCAGATTCGTGCTTCTAATTCTGCGGTCGTCGTGCCGTTATTTTTATCATCTTCCCATAATACGTCGTCTTCACTTCCATTATAAAATTATAGTAAATATTAAGGGATGAAACTTTGGAGAAATCTTTATCAATAATTGAAATAAATAACTTCTTTAAACTCTTTGATATTTTATTTTTACTGCAAGTTTCACAGACGATCGAAAAAATTTTTACCGAGGTTTTTTTTATTTCAATTGGATAGGAGTCACGAAAATCTGCTACATTATATCTTCTACATTGCTTTCCAAAGTGTTTTACAATATCCCGTAATATGTAGTTTCGATATAGGTAAATCTAGTATTACAAATACTTCGGTAAATTCACTTTTCAGATCATACTCAGAATTTGACGCGGAAAACCACCCTTCGTCCTATACACGGGAACAGAAAATTCTAAAAATTTGACGTCGAAAACCTCCCTGCGTCCTATACCCGGGTCTTTACGGTATATACAATAATGATGCTTTAATGGAGAAATATCTCAAAAACCGAATCGGGTTTCGAATAAGCCTCAACTTCTGCTTAACCGGTATTGTCCAAAAACTAATCAGCTCTTTGTGCTCATACCAAAGTGTTATATATGAAATTTGGTAACAATATGGCAAGTACTTTTCGAGTTAGAGCACCCACAATCACATACACAAAGACATCATTCCAAAAATAGTCTAAACGTGTTCTAGGGACCTCAAAACATTTTGAAATCTTGAAGTCGATTTTTTTCATAAAAACAATACTTTCTCTATACTATGTATATGGAGAAAGTAAAAAGGGACTCCCAAAAGCACCAACTATTTTTGCAGCATGATTTCTCAAGTTTGGGAATTTTGATTCTTCAATGTATTTGTTGTAAAATTGAACTATATCATTCTTCTTTTCAAAAATAAATTTTAATTCATTATTGCATTGCAAATCAATTATCTCCAGCCGCAATAGTGCTGGTGCTGTCCTTGCATTCATGTCAACTGAAAATAGACAATTTGCAGGAAATGGGCCTTTTGTGTGGAAAATTATTAGTAGTATGTGGGCCGCAAAAAAACCTGTTTTAAGTAAACAACTACGGTAAGAAAATTCAGTTATTCAAGAAATGCCCATCATAACTTCGAGCTTGATATCTTAAAAGTTTAATTTAATTGGTTTAGTGGCTGTAAATTATTTTAAAAACTCGTTTTAGAATGACTTAGTTATTAAATTAAATTATAATTTACATTGTTTTAACTGAGGAGTCATTATTTATCATCTGCTACACTCAGAAAACACCTTAAATAAATTAAAGATATTTGATAAGTCAAGCTCTGACAGGTATCAGTGGATAAAGAGATGATGGTCTGATTGCTTCCAGCATTGTTAGTAATACTGTAATTAACTAGAGAAGACCAGGGTTTTGAAATGCCTTTGATTTTTCAGAATCCCTATACTGACCAAATTTTAGTACAGCCCATCCCCATTATAAGAAGTACCAATACTCCTCGTAAAATGTTCCCCACTTTAACGAGTATCATATCCAAGGAAGTGTACCAGATACAATGTTGGCATCAAGTTGGACATAATTTGTCAAAAACAACGAGGTCAACATGTGATAGGCATTGCACGTTCTCAACATTCCAGAAAGAACGATTCACACAATCTTAAAAAGGGCTGCAGAAACTGAAGCCAAAGTTGAACATATCTCATGGCATTCTGAAGTGAAGATTGCATGACAAAAGAGTGATGCTATGAAAATAATTGAGAGACGTCTAGCAACGTGGATTAAAGACTTGCACCAGCAACTCACTCCGGTAAGTTTGGTCCTAATTCAAGAAAAAACTTTAAGCTTGAACAAGGCTGTGACGACAGAGTTGGGAGAGGGAGGTGCTGAAGCCAAGCCTTTCGCTGCATCAAGGAGTTGGTTTCACAGATACCAGATATGTCATGGCTACAAAAATGTGAAAATTGTGAGGGAGGCTGCAAGTACAGATGTGTAGGCTGCCGGGGAATTTCCCGCTGAATTACAAAAAATAATTAAAAGCAGCAAATATCTACTAAAGCAGGTCTTCAATGCAGGCGAGACAGGCCTCCACTGGAAACATATGCCCTCTTGCACCTACATTTCCACAAAAGAAAAAATCTGATGTGGCCAACACGACTTTCTCCATATTTGGGATATAGATATTTAAATTATTATGAGTAGCATTATAAGGCAAAATTATTATTTTGTATCGTAAAAGAAGACACGTCGTTGCCGTAAATTACGTATATTTTGAATGTTTACAGAATTCACCGCTACATGGTGTTGGCGCTGTAGGCTGGTATTAAGAAAAAGCGAAATATATCCGAAATGGATGGTTCTACGAAAATTAGTTTCAAACAAAACTTGGAAGAAATATTATTCTCTACAACTTTGGTCCTTACGAAGATTACCAATAACGATGTTGTTAAGGAGATATTTAACGGAAACCGAAAAACCGGTTATTTATAAATAACTCCTAAACAATAACTCCTATAGAAAATTGTTTCAAATGAAAACTGTAGGAAATTACATTCTCCATAACTTTTGTTTAGAATTGTATATACAATAATGATGTTTTAACGAAGAAATATTGCAAAAACCGAATCGGTTTCCGAATAAACCGCGACTTCCGATTATCCGTTATTGTCCAAAAACTAATCAGTTCTTTGTGCTCATGTTAAAGTGTTATATATGAAGTTTGGTAACGATATGGTATGTACTTTTTGAGTTTGAGCGCCCACACTAACATACACACACATCATTCCGAAAATAGTCTAAACGTGTTCTAGGGACCTCAAAACATGTATTTCCGTTGAAATCTCGAAGTCGATTTTTTTCATGAATACAATACTTTCCCATTACTATGTATGGAGAAAGTAAAAACAGCACCTGGTTTCAAGATTTTTTAAATCTTGGACAATGCCCCTGCTCATTTACTTGATTTTGAATTTGTCTGAAAACATTAACCCGTCAGCGTCGTCATGCGTACTGGGAACGTCGGACGGAAACTCCACATGCGGTCGTCATGCATACTGGGAACGTCGCGGATGTCGCTAGCATTCTTTATTTTTTTGACACAGTAAATTTTCTTAGATATGGATAACCTTTATATATTTTAAAAGAGGAACCTTTGGCCTTCCTATTGTGCTTAATTCTGTAATTTTTACTCCCCTTCTTTTTACTTTTATTATACGTTAAGTTTTGTGATTAAATTTTCACGTAGATAGGAGAATTGGGGAATTTTGGCTTCTAAAAGAGCCCCTATTCAACGAAATCTTTGCACGAAAGCAACTGTGAGGTGTAAGAAGAGGATATAGGCCCCATTTGTCTGCTATCAGACATCTATCCCACTCTTGAGACATATTTTTATATTGTGTCATCACTTTGAGAGGGAGAGAGAGGAGGTCTGGGCCATGTGCTTGGTTTAGTATTTCGTGAGGGAATATAGCTAGAGTGAGACAGACTAGAGGATCATATTTTGTATTTATCTTTTGTATTTCCAAGATATTTGCGATATGGAAAGCGTGGGAAATATGATGGCGCTTGTATCGTGCAGAAAATGTTCTCTCGTCGCTCTGAAAAAATCAGTCTGAGTGAAACCTTGCAGTGTGCGGAGGCAGGTTTCGTTCGCCTTTCTTCACTGTGGTAAATTTTACGTTTACTTGCTTACTTATTTTCAAAATACTAGGAGTAATCATGTGCTCAACCAGTGAAAATAGTCAAGCAATACCGAGTGCTGACAAGGAGACGGAAGTCCTACTTGGAAGTGATTCGGAAGAAAGCGTGAGTTCGGACAGTGATAGAATCATTTGGATGAACGTACTCAAATTGATTCACTGACACATAATGATAGTGATCATGAGGAGGATAATGTAGAAAACTACTTCTGGGAGGGCACGGAGAATTGCGTAGGACGAAAGGAGAATTTCATTGGTGGTTACGGACCTCAAAAGGCAGCTAAGGGTTTGACTGACATTGTAGGTACTTTTCAATTGTTTTTCGATGAGGAATTTGTTAGTGCCATAGTAAATGAAACCAACCGATATGCTGACCAATACATCAAAGCAAGTGAGCGTACATTTTCGATGAAATCAAGAGTTTTATCGTGGAAACCAATTACCGTGGAGGAAATGTACACTGTTTTGGGAATTTTTATGTTGATGGGAATTGTGCAGAAGCCCACGCTTCGTTCCTATTTTTCGACGAAAAGAGTTCTATCCACACCAGGCTTCGGCGATGTCATCACTAGGGATCGATTTGAGCTTATTTGCAAATTTTTGCATTTCAATAATAACGAAGAAAAGAATAATTACCGTGGTCCTCCAAAGCTACAAAAAATATTTCCGATTACTGAACATCTGAACGAAAAATTCAAGGAATTTTTTTTACCGATACGGGAAATTTAAATAGACGAGTCCCTAACACTGTGGAAGGGCCGTCTATCTTTCAAGCACTATCTCCCTCTGAAGTCCTCCACGTTCGGAATCAAGACCTTCGAGCTCTGTGATGCAAGTACTGGCTACTTATGGTCATTTCTTGTATACACGGGGAAGGATAGTGTTTCATTCGCCCCTTGTCTCAGCTAATGTAAACAAGACCATGGCAATAGTTTTGAATAGGTAGGCCAAAGGTTCCTCTTTTAAAATTATGAAGGTTACCCATATTTAAGAAAATTTACTGTGTCAAAAAAATAAAGAAAGCTAGCAATCTCCGCGGCGTACCCAGTACACAGGATGGCGCTGAGGGGTAAGAATCCTTATTTGAAGGTTTTTTTTTCTGAAAAACTTACGGGGAAGATGTTGAAATCCAAGATAAAACAGTAGATGTGAAGTACTCCGTAAACTTTGAATAAAGAAAAACTCAGTAAATGGCTTCCGTGATTGAGTGAAAGAATTCATAGACGTATTTCACGCGAATAATAATAACTAAGACGGTGTGAAAAACATAGGTAAATATACATAGTTTTACGTAAAACCTCAAAAAATTTCAGTCAAATTCCATAAATATCTAATAAGTTACGAATTTTTATGATTTCGCGCAAAAACTGCAAAATTCCCTAAATCTCTTCCGACCTGCGTGACGTATTATAGTTAAATGTCCTGCGCGCTTGAGGGGTTAAAGTACATAGTGTTTATGCCACCATGGATAACAGCGATAATGCAACCTATGGATCAGGCTTATTATGTACTCTGGGCAACAAATTCAAAATGTCATTTTGTAGTGGAAACAGCATATGAAATAAGTGATTAATGAAAGTTGTAGTCATATTGCCTATAAGTTCTGATAGTTTGTTTCTATTCATTAGCTTTTTATGCCTCAATTCAGAAAGCCATAATTTTGAATTGTTTAAACAGTTAACTCTGTAACTACAGTAAAACCCCAATTGTCTGTTAGTTGGGACTCTGGTAGGCATGGATAATCCACATTTTAATGGCAAAATTTGGAATTTCAGTTAAATAAAGTACAGGTTTATTTACATAGAACAGGCTGGATGTTATTAATAAGATATTATCAATCGCACCAGTAACTGTAATTAGGGTAAAATGAATTATCACAAAATTACACGTTGCTTTAACGAAAATTGCTTAATTACTTGGGAAGCATCAGAGATCAACTTAGGATCTTCAAATTATATAGTAACTTTATTCTTTTGTATATCGATATTTAAATATTCGACAGTTATCAATACAGTTTAAATACAAGTTTCAATTCCGTCAAATTTTAACAACCATAGGGCAAATAACAGCATGCGTTTTTAACCTAACACAAATATTATGTGTATAAGTCGACCCCCAAGATTTTTGCTAAAAATTTGGTCTTAAAAACTCGACCTATACTCGAGTATATACGGTATAAGTGAAATCCATAACTTCTTCATTTTCTATGCAAGTGGAAAAATTTAATCTTGCATAACTCCCATAGAAAATATGTGCATTCATATGTAAAGTTGTTGTGCCACTGTTTCAAATATATTTCACTTTTGTAAAAATATTAAAGTACATATTTATGTTTTCAGTTTATGCCATGGAGAAATAGCAAATTACTGTCAGAAAATTTGTTTTTCTTTCTATGTTTATTATGATTTCCTTCTTTCATCCATCCCTGTAAATCTCCAGCGAGGTGATAAGTATGGTGTGTCTGTGACAGATGATGGCACCCTCCACTTCTACCATAATGGTAAGGATTTAGGACCAGCAGCACAGAACCTCAGGGGAAGTTTCTATGCATATGTAGATCTCTATTGGCAAGGCTCTAATGCATTTATAGTTGAATGAAAATTGTTTCATTGCTTGTTGAATACAATTATTTTGGTCAAATAATTACAAAATACTCAGTCATTATACATATACAGGACAAGAGAAAAAAAAATGCAAAACTATCATTTTGATTATCAAAATCTAACGGAATTTTTATATACAGTTGCGTATGCAATACTGTATAGAGTTAAAATGCAATTGGTTCCAGTACTTTACATTATGTGTAAGCTAAATATTTTCACTTTCTGCAAATAATAAATTGATAAGATGAGAAAAAAAGGTTACATTAAATTATTTCTGTAATTACCTATCAATGTTTAGAAAATTTAGGTTTCAAATCTGATCAGATATGATCAAAATTAAATTGAAAACCTGACAGCAGTCATGTGAATGATTTATGAACATAATTAATTAACATAATATGTAGCCCTTAATGCCAAATTTCATGAAAATCTGTGGGTGAAAGCTGAGAATGAACATGTGCACGGATGGACGGACAGACCAAAGCCAATAGTTGTTCACATTGGAAGTTAAAATGAGTTATAGAATTTTTATTCAGATAAAAAACAAATGAAAAATCAGTTTTCTTTGCAGTTTCTCCTGTCATAATTGAGTAGAGAAATTTTTAATGAAAAAAATAACTATAATACATAGGTACCATCAAGTTTTTCAAATGCGAATTTTACGAAAACAAATTTTTCGATCAATTTTTGGAAAGACAAATTTTTTGAAATATGCTGAGTTTTTTGAAAATCAATTTAACCACGCATTGTCAGATTCAGAGTGAAATTTACTGTGATTGAACATCATAACTGCACTTAAGCGATAATATCACCATAATCACGACAAAATTGGCAACTGTGGAGGGCTAGACAAGAGGCATCTATCTTTTAGCCTGTTGGTGCCATCAACTTGGGATAATTTTATAAAATAAAATAAGTAAAATAGTCATATTTTATAAAAATTCGAGAAAATTGTTAAAGTTAGATAAAGCAAACAGTTCCACAATATAGTTTTTATATCCCTTTAAACTTAAAATGTCATATCTCGGCTTCTATTATTCCAATAGGGGCAAATCTTTTTGTTATACCTCTTGGTAGATTTCTTATATCAAATATAGAAATCAAAAGCATATATTATTAATCAAACGCCTTTGAAAAATTAATAACATTATTCAATCCTTCAAATATTTCATTGGGACATGAAAAAGTTAGTCTGCGGAAAACTTTTTCCCTAATTGATTTACAGCAGTGCCTCCCACCCTTTTTAGAGTCGCGGCACCCTTAAGTGACTTTTCAGAAATTGGCGGCACCCCTCCCTATCCACCGTCACTAATAATCGCGGTGAAGTTGGACCCCTAACCCCAATCTCCATATCTCCTTTCATTTCAAAGTGCCTTTGCGACGAAATGAAGGTCGACGTAACTCTGGTTTGCATTTTTGAAAGCCGACTATGCAAAATGACGCTAAAAATGGGAGAACAGAATATTTTTTGCAGCACCCTTCAGAACATTTCATTGCACCCCAGGGTTCCGCTGCACCCAGGTTGGGAAACACTGATTTAGAGGGATACATTGAGCAAATAAAATGTGAAGAAAAGTTGAAATTTATTTTTGGAAAAGACACCAATCCGATACCATTTATAGTTCTCATGATATGGATGTATAAACAAGAGCATGCCTGGCACCGGACTAGAAACACCGGCAGTTGATAAATGTTTAAATAATTCGTTTTTTATAGTTATAAAATTAGTAAATATATTCAAGATTGCAATGTGAGTGTTGGTTCCATTTAAAACACCAAGAAATTAATTGATTTTCGAAGAACTCTGCACATTTTGAAAAATTTGTCTTTCAAAAAATTGATCGTTCTAAAAATTCGTCTTCGTAAAACATGCTTTTGAAAAACCCGTCTTCGAAAAATTCACTTTCGAAAAATTAACCTGGAGCCAATATATATTATACCTACACACAGACATTCCAAAAAGGTAAAACTTTTACCAGTATCTCTGCTTCCTTAGATTTGCTATCTCCAATGTCTAATATCTCTACTTCCATGGATCTTACCACAACTGGTTTGTGCATGCTGTTTTCTTAAGAGCATGTTGTGGCATAAGCAAAGTTGTTTTTGAATGGTCTACAATTGGACTGTGTTTGGTAAAATGAGAGCCTTTCCATAGTAAAAACCAACATTAAAACAAATGAGGAGCTTAGATCTAAAGAGTGATCTAAATCTCGTGTTTATATGGTATACTACGTCATTTCCAAGAGAAGCCATCCAGTCAACGTTTTCAGAGGTATATTTGAAAGCGTATTTTCCGGGCGGTCCTGCGATCGGGAGTATAAAAATTTACGTGTATTCTCAGGGTCGCGAGAGGGTTAAAATCAAATTTTTTTTCTTGTGCGGCCTTGTGAAAAGTGGGGGTCGGCTTACAATCGATTAAATACGGTATATTGACCAACATAAATTTCTATAAGACCCAAACGATCGTTTCCCTGCTGCAACTTAATAATTCCTGATGCTGCATTCTTATAATATCACTTCCCACCTGCACACCAAATCTGCAATGAAATAATGCACAAAGTTTGAGATTAATATTTTTTCCTGAAATACATCAGGCGCTGAAGGGTGCTGATGACCGTGGGCATTTGCTTCACGATATCATAGTCATCCTTTGATCCTTCTTCTTTTGCTTTCCATCTTTTTGTGGCAACCATCTTGCACACATAGGTCATAAGTATCTGGACAGGTTCCTTTCCTCCTTCGCTGAAGTTGGCTTCCAAAACTGAGCACAAGGAGAGAACGAAGGGAGATCCTCTCATTCCTCTCAATGAAAAGGAATCTGCATTAAAAAAAGTATGTAAATTAGTCCATCTGCATTTAAAAATCTAGTAACAATTCATACATAACCAAATAAATGCAAATAAAAGTGCTTTGGAAATAAGCAGAAATGTTACATAAATTACAATTGGTTTTGCACATTAGCCAATTCAGGCATTTCTTGGGAGTCAATAAATTAAAAATATTCATACAAAAAGAAACATCAGATTTAATGTTATGTACAGAGGCATACTGTCTGCAACAAACATTTGTAGCTGGATAACTGGGTATGGCCGATTGCTCGTATCACACATTTTATTGGGCAATTCTTAATTCAGTCTTATCTTTCAAACACTTATTTTTTTAATGCACTTCAAATTTATAGCAAGTCTGATTTCCGGAAATTCATATATTGATACAATAGTGGAGCATGAACTGCAGAGACATCGCCCTAACTCAACCTGTGGGCAGGGCCGGCCTTCTAGGGTATGCAGCCCCCGATCTGCTTGGATGCCTTCAGAGCCACTGAGAGAATAGGGATAGACGGGAAAAAGCACCTGCAGTCTGTAGGATTAGGAACGTGGACACCGAGCTTTCTGCAATAAGTTCAGGTTTCCTTTTTTTAGACTTCGACTTCGGTTGCCCATTTCCAACCACTGTTTTTCTTTCTCCCCTTAGATCCCTCTGCCTTCTCCCCCTCCTCTAGGTTGTCTTCCCTTGCAACCATTAACCCATCTTAAAAGACTCGAAGAGAGAGACAGAGGGAGAGAGAGACAGAGAGAGAGAGAGGGAGAGAGAGAGGGAGAGAGAGAGGGAGAGAGAGAGGGAGAGAGAGAGGGAGAGAGAGAGAGGGAGAGAGAGAGAGGGAGAGAGAGAGAGGAGAGAGAGAGAGGAGAGAGAGAGACGAGAGAGAGAAAGCATCAACTGAAGGGAGAAGTGTGAGAGAGAATGTTGTTGCGAAATTTTTAGGTTTATTTCCTTTACTAGATTCAGAGATATATATATCGACATCATACAACCCACTTCTTAGGGGCCACGTTCACAGAGCTCTCCTGATTGTGGGCCCCAAGTTTTAAGGGACCCCTAAGACCGCTATTTTTTATAATTGGTTCGGTTCTGTTTGTGTTTCAGTCGTGGTTGTGGCAAACTCGATCAGCAATAGATTTAACCAAATATTATATAATCAACATTGTATTTTCTTTTCTTAATAATTGATTCTCCTTTACTATCTTGACAACATTTGTTTTGTTGTCTTTCCAATACCAACATCCATTTTCAGCCACTTATCCATTATTAAGTACATTTAATAAAAATTAAATTACTAAAAAATTAGAATTTAAACGAAAAAAGTATAAAAGGAAATATTTAACACGCCGGAGTAAATAGAACAAACAGAAAGCACAGCAGACTGTTAACAAACAAAGCAAATATTAAATAAAAACTTTAAGTCCATCAGAGTAAGATTACACCATGAGAAACAAACACCAACTGATTTAACTTAAGCTTTTCTGAGACCTTGCGTGAAAAGAATGCGAAAGTAATATTATCCCTAATGTGCTGTACAAAGTAAGGAAATTTCAGTCAACTCCATAATATTATTTGTTGCCATGTCCACTCCAGACCACTTCCAGATGCAGGGGCATCCATATGTGAGATGTGTGAGACACACACGGGCGGCATATTTATCGTCAGACACGTATTTTTAACAGTAATGTGGATTGTATTATAATATGCTGTATAATCTTTCATATTTATTAGGTATGGAAATTTATCAACAATGGATTTCACTACGAAACACCTTACTGCAAATCCTCAAGTGGAGGTCAGGGAAGGACGAGTATCGTAAACAAAGAGCCAAAGAAAATCCAATGGTTATGGCATGTGGTGGCTTCCATTGAAAAGGAGTTGCATGCCATAAAAATATGCCTTGTTACCCCCAGTGCGGCCCATGCCACACCTCCGTACCCTATGCAATGGGGAGGGGGAAAGAATTGTTCTGAAAAGTTTCCAGGCCATGAATCCATGTGGTCTCTGGAGACAAGAGGAATTTGCCACCCCTTCTTCTTGCTGCTCAAAAGAGACCGTCTTTGTCACTCTAAAATCGTTTTTGATCGTATGGGAAAATAAATGAAAGGGTTGGAAAAGAAGATGGTGGCAATAGTGAGATGAAATTCTCCAGGCATAATTTGGAAAACCTGACATTGAGCGCGGCAGGATTGCAAAAATAAAATTAAGCGGCCAGCAGCCATCCCTTAATTTCGGCTTACATGTCTCCATCCGCCACCATTTGTGGGGTGAGATCTATAGAAAAAATTCCTTAGGTGTGGGTGTAACATCAGTGGTGTTGGTATTAGTGAAAAAGCTGCAGAAGTGTTTTCATGCTCGACTAGGAAGCTTAAAGAACTGATTTTCGGAAATCGCAATCCACAGATATTATTTTTTATATTTACTGGAATTTTAAACACAACATCTTAATATTTTAACAAACTTGTAAATTGCCACTCCTAAAATATGCTGCCTGAGGCTGCTGCCTCAATAGTTCACCTCACGTGGGGTCCTAATTGTTTGGAATACAATTAGGATATTAATCAAACTGCTTACTAGATATTTTAATGTTTTTAATGATCAGTAAATGAGGCTGGTATTGTGCCAGGCACTTGTTAAAACATGTTAAAAACAACATCTAAGGAACACATCGATGTTTGACATCCCTAGTGCCTGGATCCCTTGTTTCCTTAATAGATTTCTAACCCCGACATTTACTGCAGAGGAAGGAGTTTTTAACGTTCGAAGTACATTGACAAGCAAAATGAAGAAGCCTGCATTCCTGTTTATTGCTTTGTGCTGCAGAGTGGTGCAGGAGCAGCAGAAACAGTGGGAATATTCTCTCCCCTCCCATATGCATGGTCTCGCTAGCTCTTTTTTGAAGAACAATAGAAGCTAATCTAAACTATTATGCACTGAAAAGTAATATTCTCTTTATATTTTCTATGCTGCTAAAATAATTGGCAGTGGAATATTTGGCATGTGAAATTTGCCGAAAGTACTGCTCCACCGCAGATCTGGAATAAATTTTGAGAAAGAAAAGAATTCCAAAAGTATTAAGACATGCAGGGCCAGGGGTCAACGGGAAGAGGAATTTCAAGGCGATGTCGCAAATCCATTTAGCAAAAATCCAATTTAACAACAATAGAGTTCCATCACAACGATCAATTTTCAACTAATAAACAAAACTTTCGTGTTCGGAACTAATTTATGAACATATTTGCCGCAAATTAGAAAAATGCAACAGTAGGAAAATGAATTTTTAGCGTCCATTCATGCAACTCCCATATTCGTACGATGACTATAAGTAATTTTAAAATGCAAATGAAAAATATGCTGCACTCACTTCCGCAAGCATATCTCCCATATAATATAGCCCAAGGCTTCATAAGCATGCACACAACCTCATGCATTCATAATAATATTTTCCCATAAAATAGTTATATTTATCAGGTAAATAAATATAACTTGAAATATATTTTCTGTGTACATATTTAAAAGAAATAATCGTTCTATAAACTGTAAACAACAAATTCCTATGTAACGATGAATTGCTGACACACAAAGCTTGGGGGAGAGGGAGGCAATTTTTTCCCTGCCTCAGGATGGCCAAATATCTGGTCAGCCCTGGTCTTGGGGCCCCAGAATTTCATATGGCATCGGGGCCCCTTCTCACTGAAGGCCGGCCCTGCCTGTGGGAATGGGCTGACAATTTGAATATGAAATATTATCAGAAAATTCCTGAACTGTATTCATAAACGAAAAGGTACAGATTTTATAAAATTCAAAACCAAATCTTTTTCTTCTGTACTTTACAAGAAGTTGCCCTTAAAAGGAAAAAATATGAAAAAATTGACTATTTGTTTATTATAATAGATTTTAGCATACTGATTAATTTACTTTTCATTATTACTATTTGGAGGATTTCTTAAAATTCTGAATTTTAGATTTTTAATGACTGCTCAACATTGAAGACTTTTGGTCAAATTGAAATTATCATGTCCTAGGTTTTGATATGTAAACCTGTGTTATGTGAATCAACACTAGTTTAAAACTAGATACCACACATGTCAAAGAACAATCAACATGCTCTTCACATTCGAACAAACCCGTCTGGCCTTCTTCTGACATAGGCTTTTCAGGCTCTTCCATTGAGAAGATTGCTGCCACATTTCCAGATCATACCTGTAAACCCAAGTTTCACCTCCTTCTATGGCCTTGGAAAGGAAGTTTGGGTCATTTTGAACTTGGTCATGGAGATCCCAAGATACAATGACCCGATTTTACTTCTGGCCATCAGTGAGTAGATTGGGCAAAACTTTTGCCATAATCCATCACTTGTTCAGTCAAAATGCTTCGGCATTATCCATACAAAATCTCCACTTCATCAGCTAACTCATAAATGTTGAAGTGCTTATTTTGGTAAATAATCTCAGATTTTTTAAACATTTGCAATTGTTTTATTCATGGATTGATGCCCTGAACGTTCTGCATGTTTAACCGAGGTCAGGCCATTTTTGAACATCGCAACCAACTAAAATGTTTGTGTTGCAGGTGCTGATTGCTCTCAAAATACCAATTTTAACATTTCGTGAGCTTCAGATGCTGTTTTCCCAAGTATGTAACAGAGCTTGATACAAAATTGCTTTTCTTTTAGGTCTTATGAAAAAACTTAACTGCAGTGATACTAAACACAACCTTACTCTGAGGCACCTAACTTAAGACAGAAGCAAGGATAAAATGACATGGCTTATGACCGGTGATTCAGCACAATGGGCCGAGTGAATAAATATTAAGCAAATGCTTTTGCTTAAGATTTCTATCATTTTTAAAACACATGCTTGATTTGGGGTGAATAAAAAAGACAGCATTTTCTTTTGCTTTAAAGAATAACTATTTGCTTATTTTTAAGATTCTTCTTTTGCATTTGCTTAAAATTATGTGAATAAAACTGAACTTTTGCTTAATCCTTTAAGTATATGCTTATATTTTTAAAGTGAGGGAAAGGACATGCTAAAATATTTTTTAGTACTCTCTTTGCTTCATATTTTGACCCCAAATATTGATAGCTAATCGTGACACAAAAAAGTAAAAAATACGAGTAAAGACAAATGTCAACAACCAATGGTTATAAAAATTTATATACTTTCTCTGAAGAAAATGTGAAGTAAATTTCAAATGTTTCTCAGAGAATATGAAGAGAGATGTGGAGGAGCACCGTCTTCCAAACAGAAGTTGGAAATATTTTTAAGATACTAAAGTGAGCCTGGATTTCGAAGAGGAGATGGGGAAGACCATCATGTACATCTCACTACTGTATGTAAGACAGTGAAATTTGTTGCATCCAAAATCAGTGCAAAAACAAATGCCCAGATAAAATTCCCAAAGACAACTGCAGAAATCATGGAAGCTAAGTTGAAATGGAGTCAGAAGTTTAAATTTCCAGCTGTAATTGGTGCTATTGATTGTACTCGCATGCAAATAGTAAAACGAGTCATTTAGGGGATGAATACATTAAATTGCATTTGTACTGATGTTTCCTCTATATCAGATGCTTCATCACTTCACATAAATAGGCCCTCCATTTCCTGTAATAAATGTCTGTACTATTTGTTCTAAGTTAAACTGAATAAAAATGTACCCATGATTTATTGTGATACAATCAAATTCAGATATCCAACATACCAAATACACCTATCACAATCAATCATCACTTGTTTATCATATCTAAACAAAAATGAGGTAAGAAGTGCAGAATAATTTAAGCAAGAAACATCTTTCTTTAAAAATATAGTTAAATTTTTTATGTAAAACAATTTTTAAATTATATTTTTCACCTTTTCCCTACAATTTTATTATAAGTACATAAAAATGGTAACCCTTTGTGAAAGAAAAATGAATATTGATAATCCATTTTATATATCTTAGAAAGTTACTAAAATATTATTGGTTGATACAGAAGCTGTGCGCTCTTTGTATTCATTTTAAGCAAATGCTTAAAATTGACTAGCAAATGCTTATAAGTAAAAGCAAACTTTTATTCACTCAAAAAGAAGCAAACGGTTTTAGCATTTGATTATGCTATTTGCTTTAAGTATTTGCTTGATTTTTATTCACTTGGCCCAATATATGCTGTCATCACTAAGAGGTGGCACTCCATACCAACAATGATGCCATGTCAGGAGTAGTACGGTAAATTTCTGACAGTACCTCATACATAAATTTGCTACTAAGGTTGTGTTATTAATCAAATATATTTAAGACATCCTCTTTACCATTCTGTTGTCTTCATTTGAAAATGGGTGGCTACAAAGAGATACATAGCCTAAAAGGGACTTGGACTGACATGATATACAGAGTGGTCATGTTTTTATATAATACACATTATGTAATCATAATTATAATTTACACACTTTTATTATGTTGTTTAAGATTTATATAAACAATATGTGCAACATGCACTGCACATAACTTCTCCTTTTCTCCATCGTACAATCACAGGACAAGTAAATATGGTAGAATGTGGTTTCTAAATATTTTTGCAAATCTTACCTCCAATCTTCTAAAAAAGATTTTTCAACTCTAGCCTTCATTAACCAATTGTAATAATAATACAGCCCTTCCATAACAGCCATTGATTTAATGTGGTCCTAACATTTGATATGCCTGTCTAAATACCGTATTCACCCGAATCCAAGACGACCCTGAATCTAAGACGACCTCCCATTTTGATGATTCCAAAACAGAAAAAAGCTCAAATTGACCTTCATGACTACAAAAATTATAAATCTTGTGAAATATTTATTTTCTCTTATACTTTTCTTGAATGTCATTCATTGTCTTTTAACATTTTAAAATCATAAGATCACATCACAAATAGAACCATTCAGGTTTTCAAATAAATTAAATGGTAGCATTCATTTTAAGATAACATTAAAAATAAAGTAAATACATTGAAAGAATATACTCATTTCAGGACAACAAAAAAACATTTCAATCCAAGTGCTGCATAAAATCATTTTATTGTGTTAGTCATCATCACTGTTATGCAACCTTCACTATTTTCCTCATGCTCATTATCTTTATCACTCTCAACTTCATCATCAGTCTCCCACAAAACATCATCCTCACTCCCATCCATGGCATTAGATAAGCAGCATTTCTTAAATCCTTTCACTATTACTTTTGCATTTATTTGTTGCCACGATGCCTTGATCCATTGGCAGAGCATTGCAACTTCAGGTTTCTTAAGATTTCCTTTTGGTGTTAAAGTGTGAGTTCCACTCTGTAACCACTCAGAATACAAAACCTTTAAATTATTTTTAAAACACTTATTGACAGCAACATCTAAAACTTGAAGTTGCGATGTCATTCCTCCAGGTATTACAATAAGATCAATATTCATCGCACTCATTATGTTTTTAATTTCAGGAGATAAGTGTCCTTGAATGCATCCAGTGAAAGCATTGCTCTTTGTTTCAGTAAAGCTCCTGGCCGTCTATTCCACACCACATGTAACCAATCTCTCATTAGTTCTTTAGTCATCCACCCCTTTTCTTGACACCTATTATTCCACTTGGCAAATGTTTCTTAGGCATTGTTTTCCGCTTTAGAATCACATATGGTGGTAATTTAGTCCCATCTGCTAAAACCGCCAACATTACCGTGACTCGCATTTTTTCGTTGCCTGTAGTTTTAATTAGGGCAGACTTCGCACCTTTTTTGTTCACAGTATAATTAGATGGCATGTAGAAGAAAACCGGAGTTTCATCGGCATTTCCTATTTGGCTCAAAAGGTAATTATTGGTTTTTCTAAGTCCAATTACGTATTTCTGGTAAGCGAGAAGTTTTTCAACATAGTCTTCTGACAATTTCTGACAGCGAAGTTCGTCGCCGTAAAGAAAAATTATTTCGTCGCATCATTCTCACGCACCAACTTCTGCTGGCCTTGAATTCTTGCAATGATATATTAAGTCCTCTAGTAATTTCATTAGCTTTAAGTATAATACTTTCAGTCGAAACAGGCATACCGTTCTTCCTCATGGTGCGCACAAACTTGACTACTTCTTCTTCAATGCCATGAAATCGGCCTAATTTTGGACCACTGAGCGACTTCCTTGTGGCTTTGGCATTTTCTAGTTCCTGTTTTGAGAGTTTCCATCCACGCACATTTGCCTCAGATACACCGAACTTTCTACTCGCATCACAGTTATTAGTTTTTTCGGCGTAATTTATCACGATCAGCTTAAAATTTGTATCTTAGCTCCGTCTAATTCCTTTGTTAACTTTCCCTTTGCACTCGTGCCACGTACTTCAACATGATCTGTCATTTTAACTTAAGGGTTGTGCATTTAAATCAAGAATGCACAACTCAAAATTACTGTCACACTTAGTGAATCACGGTGCGTCGTTTGAAAGGGGAATCCCAATGATTTCCGCTCTTATTTGTTTTGACATTGCGGTTGCCATTACGTGCAAGGTGAAAGTACGTCGTCTGTGTTATGATCGTCGACGATGATTATTAGTCTAAATAATTATTATTCCCGTCATGTTTTTCTTATTGTTATTACTATTTGTTTATTTCACTTCTTTATGTACGTACTTGAATTTGCTGTTGTGAATTGTTTACTGTAATATACCATTTGTTGTAAAAACCATTGATTAATTGCTTAAATATACTTCGTATTTGAATGTAAGACAACTCTTGATATTTACAGCTGAAAATTTGGAAAAAAAGGTTGTCTTAGATTCAGGTGAATACGGTATTTAATTTTAAGCTCAAAGAATGTTCTTTCACTCTTCAAATTATTGTTTCCGGTACCCTATGGAATATCTTTGAATCTCTACAATTTTTTTGCACATAATTTTTTAAACATAACTTTGGCAAGAGAACTAACATGCTATTTCTTGAAATAGAATACAGACAAGCCAGAGTTAGATGGATGATAAGACAGACAAGATAATTCTGATAATGCAATATAATGAATAATAATGGGTATGCCAATCTTCAAAACAACAATATTAGTCATCATTGGACATTATAGGTAATATCTGATTAACGTACAGGTTATGTTATCAAAAATGCATAAGTTAAGCAAGTGATTTACCATACAAAATTTAGCTAGAATATTGCACCACTGCTTTTTTAAAGCAAGACTAAATTTAAGCATGTAAACAAATGAAAGCATAGAAAAACCATAAATATAAATAAATACATTTAAAAAATAGCTTTTTGTATTGAATAATTTTTTCCACTTGCTTGTATCATGAGTGCTTATAGTAGAGAAGAAAAATTACTGTCAGGAAGAAAGGATGCTCTTATCAAAACATTCTGAAAGAGATTTAGCAGGAGAAGACTTTGGGTATTACCGTATTTGACCGAATATAGCCCCCCTGTTTTTGGCCAAAAGTGAAGTGCAAAAGTTGAGAGGGGAGGCTATTTTCGGGCATTAAAAATTAGGTGGGTACAAACAAGTGTGCAACGCTTCAAGAATGATGAATTTCATTCGAGTCAGTAAGTGTTTCTATCCAATGTAAGACTAAACTACTTGGGTTGCGAACATTTATTTGCAAGGCTGATTGACGTCACCATATAGGAAGGATTTTTCAATTACCTGATCGCTCTCATTATCGTCAAATTGCAAGTTTTACCGTATTTGCTCGTGTAAGCCGCGCCCCCGTGTATCCCGTGCACCCCGGTTTTTGAGTCAGCTCTAGGGAAAAAAATTTATTTGAGCCGAAAAAGGGTTTTTTAAATCACAAATTCTTATTTCTCAAAAGTGCTACGCTCAAGTTAAGCATCTTCACACTCCTACGTGACGAATTTATTGGGTGGTCTCTTTATATCGGTACTAGCAGAAATCTCCTCGGTAGTCCTCTTTTGTTAAACACTTAACTGTTTTTGTCATCATATTGGTCATGTTTGGCAGAAATCGCTCCGGTAGCGATCATTCTGCTGTATGTAATTTTCCAGCCATATGGTCACTGATCCCTACCGTAGCGGTCGTCATTTTTTTGGCGAACTAAAATTATGATGAGTGATCATTCAATGATCACCACGGTGGCTATGACTTTCATAGACGCATCATAGAATAAAGGAAGCATGCCATATCTGAACATGGTAGGCGTCGTCTTGTAACGCGTCCCCAGGTAGCTCGGTCGCGGGTCAAACGAAGGAACCGTGAGTTGGGCACCAGTGCGGGTAAAAGGAAAAAAAACACCGGGAACAGAATGGAAATTCCGCCCGCACTCGGAATGGAAAATTGGGTTAGAGGCCGGTAATGAGAATGGATAGCTCATGTCGACTCCGATGCTCCTCCTAACTTTCACCACCGTGCCCGTCACCCGACTGACTCCCCTCCTCCTTCACTCTCCTTGGTTGCTCGCTTGACCCCCGAGGCACCTAGGGGCCACCACCGAACGAAAAATAAAATCAAAGCGAAAGCCGGCGGGCGTAATTACGCGCGCGAGCATTTAAACGTCACAGTCTGCTGTGAGAACAAAACCCCCACCAACCCAAACTGGTCGCGCATGCGCCGTGGCCTCCGTGACGATTGTAGCAGAAAGCCATCAAGTTTGGGGAGCACCCGTTAATAAACTTAAAACTCATTTAAAATTTTTATACAATGAATGTAAATGACTAAATACACCGAAATTTAGAAATAGAATAATAGATGCGGCATGGGTGCTAGCTTAACGTATATTTGTTTACCGACACGACATTTTGGGAAAAAAGGTGAGCAACAAATAAAAGAATTCGTGTAAGACACGCACCCCCTTTTTTCCACCAGCGTTTTGGGAAAAAAGGTGCGCAGCTTACTCGAGCAAATACGGTAATACCAATAAAATTAACCTTACCCGAGAATGGACTAATTGCCTGGCTAAGCTCGAATTGTTAATTACACAAACGAAAGATAGATTAGCATTGCGCATCGAAATATGAGCAAAGTGCGAATTTATATTGCTGCATAAATTGGTATGTTATTTCGACTTGCTAATATTGCTGCATTAATTAGTATGTTATTTCGACTTTTTAAAGTTTATTTTTACTCCCTAAAAATGTATTTTTGTTCATTTCCTTGTCAAATATCTCTCTCGTTAGTATACCCTCTGAATTCTGAGGTACAAATCTGAAAACCTTAAAATTCAAATTAGCATGGCGTTTTATCACTCGCTAATTGTTACTCTTTTATTAAATGAGGGCAAGTTTGATATTTCTTCAAATTATACAGCATGTTTCATGACATTAAAGTCCTAAAAATGATCATGTCCTTTCAGGGTATTAAAATATTTTCTAGATTTGTGTGAGAAAAATGGGTAGGGAGGCTATATTCGGTCAAATACGGTATTTTGGTAAATATTTTGGAGTTGTTGGAGGATTAGCCATTTTGGGATATTTTATCATCCATTATGATTTAAAATTTCACTCAAATTCTTTAAAAATAAAACAGCATAAGCAAAATCCAATAAGTCAAGATGCCAACCATATTTTGTGGCACAACATTGCGCATGGGGTGACACGCAGGGTGTTATAGTCCATCTGATTATGATCTATATATCATAAGACAGTATGTACGTACATCCAGAATCAATATACAACATACATTTCAGCAGATGTATGTAAACCTGAGGTACGTTAAGCAAGTGCTGCCTGTACATGCTATTTAAAATTTCATGTTGCATACCTTGAAAGGTAGGATACATAATAAGTATATCCTTTTCATCTGGAATCCAATACTGTTCCGCTGGAATAGGGGTAGCACTATCAAAGCAAATATTACATTCTTCACTGAATTTGTTTCCACGACATGCCTGCAAAAAAAATGAAAATTTGTTACATATAAATATAACTGGATTGAAATTAATGTTGAAGGAAAACAAAGCTAAGGAAATGTTCCTTTGTCCTTCGTTTCATTCCCTAGAGTTAAATGGAAGAGGGGATATTACGGTGTCAATTTTGCCTTGATAATACAGACAATTATATATCTATCTATCCTCAAGCACTCCAGTCATTCAGCAAACCCCATCCCTAAAGTCAGTGTGTAAACATTCAACCACACACTCATACCTCCCTTGCAGTATATCAGATCAAGCATTATGGCAGCAGCGAAACCATAGTTCCTGGTCAGTGGTATTATAGCAATAGAGAAATATTATAACTGAACAGATTTAACTTTAAATTATTATATATAGTAAAATCTTTATAAAACATATCTCTAGGGAGCATGAATTTTTATACTTTATACTGAAGTATGGTGTACTGAAAATACCCAAAAGAAGTACAGTGGAGAGGGGAAAAAAAAGAAAATGATCATACTTCAACCCTACTTTAATGTTACATAAAATAATCTGAAATTTTCTTTTGTTTAATCTTTTTTTAGAATTTGGTATGTAAAAATTTTCTACATCGTCAAATGATATAATCAATGTTTCTGGCACTTCATCAGATTTTATGATGAATATCTTTAATTTCTCCGAACACTCCGATACCTTGAACGATGTCACTAATGATGTCGCACTTGACTCAACCTCTACCTCGTCTTCAGAGAATCTACTATATTCTCATCTATATCAGTAATGCTCTCTACTATGGTACCATCCATTAATAAAGGCATGGCTTCCAAATTTTTTATCAACATCTGAAAACTCCTCAAAATGTGAGTGAAGAATGAAATTGGAGTTTTGAGGAGACATCATTCCAAAGCTCTCTGGGAACATTTAAATTCTTTTCATAAGTGGAATCTGTAACCTGCGATTAAAATATAATGCTAGATTTCTTCCAACAATTGCTAATTGTCCTCTCACTGTCATTCCACCAGCCACTCATGATCAACTCCACGCCCTGACCAACATTAATATTTGTTGGTAATTTTCATGATTATAATGTCAATCAATATTTTCTTGATGGCTCGATGATGGAAGTTTACTTTTGCATTTTTAATAATTCCCTGTTCTAATGGTTGTACAGTTAGGTTAAAAAAAACTCAAGTTTTATATTCTCAGGCCAACTTTCAACCAAATGTGCTGAGCAATTATCAGCCAGGAGTAATAATTTTCTCTTTTCCCTTCCCATGATTTTATCCATTTTTAAAAGTCACTCTGTAAAAATCTGTTTTGTTATCTATGCACTTTTATTAGCTTTATAATCTGCTGGAAAGGAAGAAATGCCCTTAAAGGATCTGGGCTTTGCATATTTACCTATCAGTAAAGGCCACATCTCACCTAGCTATCCCTGTTGCATTACAGCAAAATAAAACAGAAAGTCGTTCTTTAGATCTCCTACCACTGCTGCATTTCTCGCCTCTGTATGCCACGGTCTTGTCTGGGAGAAGTGACTACAATGATGAAGCATTGGAAAGACAAAGTGAAGCAACGGAACATTTTCAAGTGAGTTGTGTGTTTTTATTTGCATCCCTCCTTGAGTTCGTTCTTTACAGTCTAATGATATTTGTGATGGTAAGAGTTTTCATTGTATCCTTTTAAAGTTCCATATAAATGAAGAAATAGTCAGCTTATCATACTTGATAAGAGTTTTTCATAGTTTCATTTTATTTTCTAGTTCCTCTATTCACGTGGCTAAATGTGTATATTGTTCTCAGAATTTTGGTGACTTTATAAACCAAAATAACATATTTTTGGATAAGTTATAAGAATTATAGAAAGAATTCAGATTATGCTGAAAAGTTTTCAGTGAGTCAGTCAAAAGTCAATACTTCAGCATCACATCACTCATCTGTATGTGGTCATCATTCATATAACTAAGAATTTTAATTACAATTGTTATGCGAGTTGAATGTGAGAAAGGTTCATGAAATATTTAAGTTTTATATAAATTTGTATTTGTGGAATTGCCCCAGTTGCCCTAATTTACATCTGAAATATTCCCAATAATTTAATATTATAGACAAATGTTTAAGCTGTTTAAAAAATTGTATTCATTTCGAGGCAAATGGCTTTTAGGCCATCTACCTAATAAGGCAACTGGAATTTCAGGCATTTATTTTTCGGGCATTCGCAATTAGGGAAAGTGGGTAATATGGAAACTCAGTAGTGAAGTCAATTTTGAAAATCATTTGCCATGTGAAAATTGTAAATACGTGGCACTAAATCAGAAAATAATGAAATTAATTACTGATAGACAATAGACAAATGTTTAAGCTGCTTAAAAAATAATATTCATTTAAAGGCAACTGGCTTTTAGGCCGTCTACCTAATAGGGCAGCAACTGGGATTTCGCAAATCCATGATTAGGGCAAGTGGGTAGTAGGGAATATGAGATTTGGGCAAGTGAGAAGTAGGGCATGTCAATGAATGAATGAACATCATCTTTATTTCTGGGCGAGATTGAGACTGGACAGACCCTTCTGCCATCTAACCCAATCGGGCGAGTATTAGGGCAACTGGGAAGCAGGGCAAGTGGATATTAGGGCAAATGGGTAGAGGAGCATGTCGGATTAGGGCAACTGGGTATAAGGGCAAGTGGGTAGTAGGGTATGTGAATTAGGGCATCTGAGGCTTAACTGTATTTGTACCGTCACCTGGGATAACTTAGGACATTATTTATCTTTACCATGTCACTGCTTCAACAACTGCGACCAAATTTTTAATATTACAACTTTAAAAATTGGGTCTATTCTTGTAAATGATGATTTCATTAAGCTTTTAAATATTTGAAAATAGTTTCAAGATTTATTGTTAAAAATAATGGTGTCCCAAGTTACCCCTTGGGGTAGGGTAACTTGGGGCACTCATTCTTTTACTATGAGTGTTTCATTTTATACATACGTAGTGTAACTTGGGGCATAGAAAACTAGAGAAATAGTGTAAATTAAGCACTGGGTGATTTGAGTCTATTTATATTTTGAATAAAATGTTTCATAATCAATAGTAAAAAGTAAAAAAACAAGAAAAAATCTAAATTTACATGAAAAATACATTGGGCAGGTAGGTATAAGCTGCTGATGGTTAATTAACTCCAATAAATCCAGCTGTTCATAACTAAAGACCCAGAAGATATTTACGTACATTTAATATTAGACACCTACCTACTGGAAAATTAAAGAATAGCAAACAGAATTCTACCATAAACATAGATGATAAATGAAAAGGCTTTCCTTATTCATGAGCAATTTTTAACAACTCCCTTAATAATTTCCATCTGGGAAAGTATACCTTCCCCTAACTACCCCAAGGGTGTCACTGTTTTTATAATTTCCTCCCTTTCCAACATCATCAACACAAGAAAAAACACTCATTTTTAAACTTAACAAATTTTCTTAGAAATTTAAAAGTAACTTTGCCATCATTTTCATTTGCAATAACTTGCCCATAAAAGTTTTTTGTACATTCTCCCTTGGTGTCCTTATTAAAAATAAATTTCACCAGTCCAAATGAACCAATAGAAAGCTCATTTTGAGAAACACTGGTACCATCAGTTTTTTTTGCTGCTTGAAGCCATTCCTGTTCATTCACAGATGTGTCACTGTAATGTTCAGTATCAGACTCAAGAGTCATGATAGGAAACATAATCACTGTCTTCACTAGAAGAACTCAATTCAGGTTCAGTGCATGCCTTAGCTTTTTTCACTTTCGGAGTCGAGGTCCCAGGTATCGATACATCTTCATTCCCCATACAGTCAACAATACTTTTCCCTGCTGGCAACACTAACTTTCTCTCTCTCTGTCTCAAAGGCTGTGTTTCCTTCATTCATCTTTCCTGGAGAAATTTTTCAAAGCTCGAAACTCACTCCTCTTTATGTTCATTACTGTCAGTACCAGTACTTGCTGTGAGTGCAGGTAATATTTTTAAGACTTGCTGTCTATCCAAGAGAACTAATCCTGTAGCTTTAAAACCAGCTTTGATATTTTTTTCACAGTTATCTGGCCCCAGAGCATTCAGACATGTACGTAGGACACTTGGAAATTTGTCCTTCAGGATACACCCTCTGTTTTTATCTTTCCATTCTGATAAAACTGACCTCCACTTCATTTTCAGAGGCCTAAAAAAGCGAACATCTAGTGGCTGGCATAATCCAGTGCTATTTGGAGGAAGCAAAACAAACCTGATGTTGTTTTTAACACATTCATTTATCACCCAAGGTGAAACATGGCTTGCAGGATTGTCCCCTATGAGAACTTTTACAGCCTCTTTATCATCCCTATTAAAATAAGGCAGAATAATGGATCTGAACCAATCCTCAAATATGTCCATCGTGAACCAACCACTCCTAGACCTGTTGTATACACATCCTTTTGGCCAACCCTCAGTCCACGTATCATACAAATTTTCAGCTTTATATGTAATATATGGAGGTAGTAAAAACCCATTTGCAGCAGCTGCAAACATGACCGATGTACTTGATTTAGAAGTGTCCACAATTTTCTCTGGGTGCTGGCAGCCACGTCTCACAATGACGTTTTTTCTTCCGGGATCATCTGTCATATTTGTCTCATCGTAGTTAATCATAAAATGTGGATCAATCCCTTCCAGGGTGGTTTCAAGTTCATCAAAATAATCACCAATCATTTCCGCATTTACTTTAGCTCGAGCTCTTTTCAAATTTTGGCACATCCTTTGAGACAACTCGTCTTTGCGCCAGGAAAGAAATGAAATAATCCAGTCACGGCCAGGTAAATTATTCACAAACCTTTTCTCTGTAACTCCTTTCCGATCAAGGAATGATTTAATGACTAGACTAACATCATAGGCAGTCAAGGGAAAACCCCAATCTGCAGCCAAAGTAATAATACATTTGGTTATTGTGCTTTCGCCTTCTTCAGAAAATACGGAAGGTCGACCCACTTTTCCCATATTTTTCCCCGTTTAGATATCTATTCAATGTAGATTTTGTTACTCCAAATTCATCTGCAGCTTTATGCACAGGCACACCTCTTTACTACATCAATGGCTTTTTGCAGTTGCTCATCGGTAAAATCGCGGTATTTGCGTGCTCCAACCCTCCTCTGGTAGTTCCTCACCATTATAATGCCCTAGCACCATATAAAAATCCCATTTAGAAAAGGTACATTAAAGTAGTTTGTTTGTGGGGTAACTTGAGACGTTGTCCCAAGTTTTCCCACACACGCTTCTGTGGAAATTTCACTCTAGCGTAAATTAGGTTGGCAACAATGCACCTACAATTTAATATGGCATTCAACACATACGAGGTGCTCAGCATGAAAAATTGGAATAATCCCATCAGAACAACAAAAGTTATTATGCCCAGAGATTTAGTCAAATTATAATTAATTTCATTATGTTATAAATCACACTAACCTTTAAAAATAGTCCTTTCTTAGACCAAATACGCCAGCCAACATACGATGCTCACCGATCCACTCATTTGTCCGAAGACAGTGCCAGCAGGATTGCCACATTAACAACTAATTAACAAAATATAAAAATGTCCCAAGTTACCTCAGATGACGGTACCTTTAACTTTTTGAGAAAATTGAATTAAAAATCATTTTCTCATTGATTCTTGAGTTAATGTAGGTATCAATCATGATTTGTCAGTTTTATATACAAATAGAATAATATTAAAAAATTGTACCTCAGTAAACATCTGAAAAAAATACCATATTTTCTCTTCGATAACATGCATCAGTTTTTAACACCTGTTAAAATGTTTAGATAATGTACAATTAAACAATTTCTGCAGATTGGTAATTTGTGGTTCTTTGAATAAATTAATAACAGAATAAACTGATTTGTCTTTACGGTCTTGTTGAGTCTTTTATCAAATGAATAATGACGTAAAGTTTTCTTTTTCCCAAATTTTATCTTAAGTGACACGTGTCATACTTCATTATTAAATAAAAAGCCCAGGGACAGCAAAATTAAATCAAGGCAGAATTCATATGCCGTGCAATTTAAATTAGAAGTGATGAAACTAGCCCAAGAAAAAGGGAATCGGGAAGCTGGAAGAAAATTTAACGTAGGAGAATCCAGTATTTGAAAATGGAGAAAAAGTGAAGTGGATTTGAAAAGTTTACATCAGCGGAAACATGCAGTGCGATGCAGAAAGGGCTTCCAGCTAGAACTGAAAAATTATGATTTGGTTGATTTAGAAAGGCCTAAAGGTTTTGGAATTTCAAATACTCGAGTTTTATTCAAAGCTAAAAATTGGTCTGGTTTGAGAACAGAAGCATTTCATTCCTCCATCTGTACAACATGAGAAGAGATGCATATATTTACATTTAAACACTATGTAGTAAAAACCCAGTACAATAATTGGACTGCCTTAATGAAATTTTTTTTTCGATTTTAATCATGTGTTAAATCTGTCAAGAAATACTCATAGAACTTGAAAATTTTATATTTTTAGTAGTGAAAAGTCTTTAGTCGTCACATAATTTCCAACAATTACGTACTTTCTGGTTTTCAAAAAGAATGGGAGAAAATATCGTGAATCAAAAATAAATGAGAAACCGAAGCAGCATAGTACTAGGTATAAATAAATTTTTGTCACTTTCAAGTCATTCACTTCTTTTCCTGTGTAAAACGTGTATATCCGTTTTTTCTATATTTTGAACTTTTTTGTATAGATAACCCACGTGCTATCTACCGGAAAATGTGGCAATTGTGAGGCAACTCAATTGCCCAACCTTGAGAGGAGTAAGTTACAAAATATCTTGGTAGAGTAAGGGTTAATAAGTATTTTGGAAAAGGAGATAAGGAAAAGGTAAAGGACCTTAAGGTGCAAGTAGAAGCATCTCAGTGGGGGGTCATGACACAGGTGAGAATGAGAGTATAACAAGAGAGATAATTCCTAGAACTTAAGATTTTACCTCAGTGCTATTGTGAAAATATGAGAGGGTTAATTGACCCTCGGTTATCAATTTTTCAGTTAGGAAAATCCCTTCTTTTGGGATTTCGGCAGAGTTTCTCTGATCTTTTCATATTAAAGACAAAAGATGCCTTCAAAATTGGTGTTAAGCGACATAAATGAACAAGAGTTGGTTATACTTGGGTCATTTAGGGATGAAAGCATACATTAAAACCACAAAAATCTTTTTTTGGGACCTCTGAAGTTCATACCTATAGAGCGTTCCATCTTTAAGTTTCAGTATTGGGTAAATGGTGCACAGTGATGCCACGTCTCACTACCCTAACGCCAGCATAAGTCTGGTAATTTAAAATTTCCTTTATGTAACTTATTAAGTAAACTAGGCCTTTGAAAACAAACAATATAAAAATAAAACCAACAAACAAATGATAAAATTATAAAGATGAATAAGACTGGAAAGGGCTACAAATGAAAACAAAGGGATAGTTTTAAAAAACTAAGAGGAAAACAGTCTTATACCTCAATAATATAATTTTAGCTATTCAGTAGCTCTCTTATAACGACGTTCCTTGTAAATACTCTTTCGTTTAACAGCAATTGCCCTTGATTATCTTTACCCTTAACCCAAAATTTCAAATTATGTTTGTCACATGTTCTAGTTATGGCTAAATACAGCTGTCTATGTGAAAAGCCATATTTAGTAAGTAATTACAATCAATCGTTCAATTCCACTAAACAGCAGTTAAGAACAATCTCAATAGATAACTCAATACACACTCAATCAGCTCATATACCTTTTTTATTTAGATAATTATACAATTGGATTGAGGTGAAAATAAACAGCACAAAAAAAATTATTTTCATAATATCTGTTATATTCAGATAATGCAAGGCACAGCGCAAGCAACTGCCTTTAATATGCAGAAAGACTTCAATAAGATAACAAAGGCACGTTAAAACATCGTCGAATTATTTCAAACATTAGCATGTCTTAAAATACGTAACTTACCGCATTTATCCATCCGGTACTTACGTATTAACGGGGAGCCCAACTTAATACGTAAGTACCGATTGATTTCTACCAAGATATCTTTAGTCTACAAAGGAATTATATCTCTCTTGACTGTTGTGCCGCAAGTGGAGAGGATATTGGCGAGCCTTCGGCTTGCTTTGTTTATAATTTAGTTGCCACCAGAAATTAAAATGTGATTGTTTCTTCAATTGTTATCTACAACAAATCATTTAAATGTTAATTGGATTCTTTTAATGTTCTTAAAAATTAAAACATTATTTAAGTGGTATTTGTTCCGTAATTATATTTTTAAGTTGGGCTCCCCGTTAATACGTAAGTACCATACATCCAACTTACATAAATGAACATAGGTGCGGCCGCAACTAGTTATAGAAAGTGGCAAGAGGAGCAGCACTAATTGCACTGGAAAGTGCTGCCCTCTCCTGCCAGTTTGTATAACACAACGACAAAGACATTAAGCGTTTTATTATAGGAGATGCTATTGTTACAATTTTTGCTGTAATACATGATTTCCAAAACCAAAACAAAACTACTGCGTAGTAAAATTTGTCTCGCTATGTACTGCAAGTGTGTTGCACACGTGGCTGCTATAGTGCCCCAAACACTCCTGAGGTCCCAAAACCCTCATCAAAGTGAAAAAGGGAGCTTAAAAGAATAAAATCCCTTTGAAGTGCCCTTGTTTTCCCTATGTGCTCAGATTTATTTTTACTTTCTCCATACGAAGTAATGGGAAAATATTGTGATCATGAAAAGAATCGACTTCGAGATTTCAACGGAAATACACGTTTTGAGGTCCCTAGAACATGTTTAGACTATTTTCGGAATGATGTCTGTGTATGTCTGTGTGCATGTGTGTGTATGTGATTGTGGGTGTTCTAACTCAAAAAGTACTTGCCATATCATTACCAAAGTTCATATATAACACTTTAGCATGAGCACAAAGAACTGATTAGTTTTTGGACAATAACGGTTAACCGGAAGACGAGGTTTATTCGAAACCCGATTCGGTTTTTGTGATATTTCTCCATTAAAACATCATTTTTATATAAAAAATTCTATACAAATGTTATAGAGAATGTAATTTCCTACAACATTCATTTGAAACAATTTTCAATAAGGGTTATCGTTTAGGAATTATTTATAAATAATCGGTTTTTTTGGTTTCCGTCAATTATCTCCTTAAAAACATTGTTACTGGTAATCTTCGTGAGGAACAAAGTTGTAGAGAATAATATTTCTTCCAAGTTTTGTTTGAAACAAATTTTCGTAGAACCATCCATTTCGGAGATATTTCGATTTTTCTTAATACCAGTATACAGCGCCAGCACCATGTAACGGTGAATTCTGTAAACATTCAAAATATACGTAATTTACGGCAATAAGGACGACTGTATTCTTTTACAATACGAAATAATAATTTTTCCTCATTATGCTATTCATAATAATTTAAATATCTATACCCCAAATATGGAGAAAGTCATGTGTTGGCCACATCAGATTTTTTCTGTGTTAGCATTCTATTGTCTAAACCAGTCTTAGGTAATCTTTTATCTTGAGATGTAAAGTTACCTACCCTTGTAAAAATGTCAAAATAGCAGAAAAATTAAAAAATATTTTTAATGTTTTATAATTGGAAAAATCACTCATGATAAAATGTAATAATTTCTGAACAAATAATTAAAGAAAAAAATTGAAATTTTATAAATTTACAAATGGCATAAGTTAGTTAATATTGTAAAATATCCTTTACCAACTTCACAGAACATCATATCATAACAAATAGATCAAGAAAAAGTCAAATTCAAATTATTTGAAAGAAAGGAATAATTCCCCACCAGCTGAACGATAAGAAAAATTAATTCTCCAGTTAGGGGTTAAATGTCCTTCGACCTGTGGGATTAGTTTGATTTAAAAGTCTTATGTGCTTGAGAGGTTTATTATGTTAAATGATGCTTCCTTAACAACAGCAAGATATATTATGCTGTAAACTGTCTAAAAATTAAAAATATATTTTTCCCAATCAAAAATTATTTCATTTGAAAGGCTATTGAAATCATAAATAAAAGTTTAAATAGTACATATTTTTTAAAAAATGCATAGTTTACTTTGTAAATAATAATGCATAACTCAATAAATTTTTCGTTTAGAGAAAAATGTATAGAATAACAGTTGTAGGGCATTTTAAAATAGGTACTCATTTTATGTTCTAACCTAATTCGTGAAAAAAGCACCCAAACGATGTAAATTGGTATTTAACTAAATTGTAGCATAGTTAATTGGATAAATGCGGGTTCAGAGGTACACTGTGTTCACATCTTATTTTTAGATTAACTTCCTCGCATATAATAAGATTGGATGTAATGTGTTCAGAGGAAAATAGTTAAGCATGTTTGTACAAGAATGAATGCTCACAAAATCTCTAAGTAAAATCAAGAACTGGATTATTTTATGCTGATCACTATACATAATGGAAATTAAGTTGCAATTAAGGAAATTTTTACCTGCCCAACATTACAAATTCATTTGCCTCTTTTTTAATCTTGTAAATTGTCCTCTGAGATATACCACATAGCTTGCTCATCCTACTAACAGCAGATGACAGGCTTTCATTAGACTCATTGAGGCAGCTACTAAGAACATTCAGTATTGTTTGTTTTTCCTTGTTCCTGATTCTTTCACCTTGCTTTCTTTTCCTCATTGAGACATCCATCTTCTCACAAAAACCACAATATCAATATGAAAATACGTTCAGGGATAATCAACGTGTGATGTACATACACAATATTTTTAAAAAGGGAACACTATAAACATAAAACCTGCAAACACAATGTATCTCTACATTTGAACCGTATTACACACTTCAGTTTGAAAACGTTTTGAAGAATTGTTAAAACAACTAATTTGCAATATATAATAAAACTGGCAAAATTTGTAAGTATTTTCCCACAAACTTATGAGCAGATAAAACGACGAGAGCACAAGATAGTCCAACTGCTGAGTCATAACTGAGAGAAGGGCAGGTGAGGGTAAACTGCCAACCTTTGACCAGACCGCAATAAAACTTTCGCATTGTTCACCCTCCCCTTGGCGATCCAACCCAACATCTGGGTGAACCAAAAATAACTTCAATCATATACCTACAACTTTCTCGCTTAGACCATGAAATTATCTTTCAAAATAAAAAAGTTCCTCACAGACAAACATTTTCAAGTCAGACTGGAACACGCAAAAGAAACTTTTATCATTAAATGCTGAAAACAAATATTTAAAATCAATTTATTAAACTTTCAGTAGCACCACTACAATCCTTAAACATTCCTGAACCTAATGCAAATAACTGCATTACATTATTTTAAAACAGAACGTACACAGTGCGGCAAGAAAGTAATGGGACTGAAATAAAATAAAAATATCCAGTATGAGTATAGTTCCGCAACAAGCTCCTAGAGACACACTGAAGCGTGACGTTGGCAGTCCCGCTAGCCGTGACCAGATGGGATTGTGTTGCTGTTTTGTATGGACGTGTTTTGGGCATCATGTATTACTGCGCCATCAGAAACCCCAAAACAGAACGTGTCAACATCAAATTTTTTGTAAAGCTGAGGAAAACCCCAACTGAAATACATTAAATGTTATGAACAGCTTATGAGGATAAAGCTCTGTCCCGAGCACAAACATTTCGATGGTTTAAGCGTTTTCAAGAGGGCAGAGAGGATGTGGAAGATGACCCTCGCAGTGGATGACCAAAAATGACCTCCAACCCAGAATTGGTGAATAAAGTGCGCAGTTTACTTCAAGAGACTGCCGATTGACACTCAGAATGATGACAAGTGAACTAAATGTGAATAAGGAATCCATAAGGTCCATAATTACCACAGACTTCTGGTTGGCAACTTTTGAATGACAATGCGCCTGCTCACACAGCGATAAACGTAAGGACATTTCTAGCCAAAAATGAGGTTGCAGTGCTCAATCACCTCCAATATTCCCCTGACCTGGCTCCAGCAGACTTTTTTCTGTTTCCCAAGTTGAAATTGAAAGGTCGCCGATTTGACACGATCGTTGACGTTCAGAAGAACGTGACAGCAGAATTGAATACTATCACAGCAGACGAGTTTTCCATGTCTTTCCAAAGTTTATATGAATGCTGTAATAAGCGTATTCAGTCCCTCTGGGACTATTTTGAGGGAAATGGTTAATAATCATGTTACCCTATGCGTCGTTGTTTTTATTATATTTCAGTCTCATTACTTGTTTGCCACACTGTGTATATATCATCGATTAAAACAAACGTGACCATAAAATGTCCATTTCAGGTCAAATATTGTTTATCGCATTTTGTGTAGAATATAATTTTTAGTTTTCATTTAAAAACATATCATCAGATTCTGTGTTAAAAATCGCACAATTAGAAATTTTGAATTTTTATTTTAATGCAACTTTAAATTTTTAGTGAGATTTGGCAATCCTGATATCGTAGAGAAAGAGGGGGCAATTAGATTTTTAAGTCTGCAGGAACAACGCCGTTTGAAACCATACAAACTTTAAGGTGGAACGCTCTGTAGTATTGAAAAGTACGTTAAGTTGAAGTACGTTATTCTGAAATAGATAAATCATAAGTTACCTATAGATTCTTAGGCACCACATGCGTGGAAATCATGTTATTAGCATTTTAGGGTTAACATTTCAATATTAAAATTCACGATGGAATTCAATCTTAGTATCTTTGAGAAAAAAAACAGCATTAAAAAGAACTTACTTGAATTGAGCAATATTTATTAAGAGGTTGCAATTCAACGTTATATATCTTAACAGATTTTGCAACATGGAAAATAATATTTAGCAGTTAACACATTCATAGACAAGACGGCTATAGCCATCGTCATGTATGCGCTGCTTAGGGGCAAGACGGCGATAGCCATCCTCATTTAACCCACTCTAGGAGGCATGAAGTATCTTACCATCAACAAATGCTCTGGCATTTACTATGGAGAGTGGTCCTCTGTCCCACTTGAAAAAATAAAATTGTGTAATTTGTCCCTATAATTGTCCCTATAATTTATTTAGACATCCTCCACCTACTATTATCATAGTCTGTACTCGTGAGGTAATCTAATTTTTATCAATTTTAATTATATTTTTATGGAAGTAGCGCCCCCAATAAAATCAAAATTATTCAAATATATCTTTTTCACTATAAGTATAGTTCTTACTACATATATCCTGTTATTATTTTGTTAAAGATTTTTTTCGTGTTGCTGCATGGTTGGCTTTCACAAAATGCAATGAATGATAAGACGAACTTTTTCGGATTGAAGTACCCATTAGGAGTGTTGGTCAATCTTTTGAGGGGTTTGACGCCACTCTTGCCTACCCAAAGAGTATGAGCCATGCATTTCTCCCCTTCGTCTGCACTTCTTCAGAAGAGGGAGGGAGAGAGCACTTCACAGAGTCAACACAAACAAATGCAATGCAAACAGGGAAACGAAAACAGTGGGAAAAGTTTTTGCAAGTTTTCAAAGTATCTTTTCATTCTGCTGCAAGGAATCTTACCATCAACAGCGTATGTTCCACGCCTATTAGCCATTGCCTTTACACCTATTGCGAGAGAAGACCTCAACATTACGCTTGAGCAAAATAAGGCAAAGACTAGAATGATGATCAACAGCGTATGTTCCACGCCTATTAGCCATTGCCTTTACACCTATTGCGAGAGAAGACCTCAACATTACGCTTGAGCAAAATAAGGCAAAGACTAGAATGATGATATCGCTTTGAATACTGTAATGTTTAGATTTATGTAATTCAACATTCATCGACTTTTTTGCTTCATTATTTCAGCAAAGGAAACTATTTAAAACTGAAGTACCTTTGGTCAAAACAGACTGGTAGTATCCGTCATCCTATGTACTCCTAAATATTATTTTTCATTATCATTACATTTTTAAAGGTAGTTAAATTAAAGTAATTTTCTTTATACAATAAAATATAACAAACATGAACCCCAAAGAAGAGGAGAAAATAAGGAAATGGTTGGACAAAGTATCATCCTCAGAGCCATCCAGTGACGAAGGAAAATCGCATGATCCTGAATTTATACTAAGTGAAGACGAGAGCAATGAGGACTCTTCAGACGAAGATAGAGATGAATACGAGAGTCATTGTGACGAAGAAGACAGCAAAAATGAAATCAGAGAAAGAGAAAACGGGGAAGAAGTTGAAACTATCGAAGAAGATAAAAATGACCGAGGTTGGCGTGACTTTGTAATTCCCATTCCAAATTTTTCATTTGAAAATAGCACAACGAGAGTAAAACTAAATTTTGAACCAACACCGACCGTAGTTGAAGTTTTTGAGAAATTATGGAAACCATCAATTACGGAGCTCCTGGTAAAATAAACCAATCAATATGCAATGGAACTGAATAAATAACATTGCTCGCCCTCATCAGAAATTCAGTAAAATTCAAAAAATGAAACCAACTAACACAGAAGTAATGCAAATATATTTATCTCTTTGTATACTGCAAGGTAATATAAAATTCCCATCTATACGCAAAATGTTCTCAAATGATCCTTTATACTATCACCAATGTTTTTCTTATAAAATGTTTGGAAGGCGATTTGAACAAATGTTGAGAGCTTTATGCTGCTTCCGAAGTTCTTAGAATGTTGATAAATCAGATAAGTTGCAAAAGAGAAGTCCTTTATTACAACTATTAATACGGAACTTTCAAGAACCCTTTCATCCTGATGAATTAAGTTTTTCAAATTGTGTTCTTCAGACGGATATGTGCTAAACATTAATATATTCAAAGGTAAAAGTGATGCAAATCAAGAGGGTATGTCAAAATTAGAAACAGTTGTTAATAGCTTGATGCAACCTTATCTACATAAGGGCCTTCATGTATACATGTATACAGACTCATACAATAGGCACACTTCGTTCTAACAGACGAGGGACCCCCAATGATGTTATTTTAGCAAAACTCAAAAGGAGAGAACACAAATGGAAACACTGTGGAAATATATGTCTCAAAGTAGAGGGATACGAGGGAGGTTTTATGCATTACCACCGGACATCATCCAAAGATTGTTGAGACTAGAAATAGATGTGGAAAAATCAAAATGAAACCTCAGGAAGTTTTCACCTATAATAAGCACATGTCAGGAGTTGATAGAAATGACAAAATGACGAGTGATTACTCATTCCCTCGAAAGACGATTCGGTGGTATAAAAAAGTGATATTTCATTTATTAGATATATCAATATGGAATGCGTACTTTATTTACATTAAAATTGTAAATGAAAAAATTAACTTGTTGGCTTTACATGAACAACTAGTAAAGGCATATCTTGGTGTGCCTTCTTCCATGTGTGATGGTGTAAATTGGTAAGAAGTGAACTTATTCATGGTGGTAACCGTGCTAGTACAAGTGTGGAAGACAATGAACCTCAGACATCCAATAATAAGCACTACCAAGAAAACATTCCTCATCCAGTAGGGCAAAAGAAATGTACACTATTTACGTTGCTGACAGCGAGCAAAAATTAACAAAAGAAAGGAAACAGCATTCCTGTGCAAGACATGCCCAGAACATCCATCACTGTGTCCTGGGAAATGTTTCGAGGAATATCATAAAATTCAATAAATGTATTCTGTATATATCCAAATAAATTTAATATGTTTAAATATAATAAATGTGTGTAAAACTTGAGAAAATATTTCTTTCCACCAAAAATTAAAAAAAAAGATTCTGGATGGCCATAGCCGTCTTGCGCGCACAGAAAATTATTCCTTATACAGGGGCAAGACGGCTATAGTAGTCATGTCTTATGATTACTGATAATTACTCGTAAAGCATTAACATATATATCTGTATTTATAAAAGTTTCAAAATCTATTGGAGAACATAAATATGCATGTGCGTTTCTAGAATCGTACGGCAATCATCAACTGCCCACGAACGTGTTAATTAAAATAAATGAAAAAAGTTTTGAAAACTATGAAACACTGGCAGTGGGCTGCATAAAATTGCTTAGTGGGTCACATGTTGGGCACCCCTGATCTATTGAAATGATGCGCTGTGGCTGTTCACAGAGAACATTTAGTCGATCGCATCAGAGTGAAAAAATTTCGTGTAAATTGAAACAGGGTTAAACAAAGACTAATAGTATTTAGAATTTTCCCTTCAAATATAATAATCAAACAGCAAAACATTCCTTTGCAGATTGCCGCAGTACAACTGTCAACTCACTTATCAACAGTTAACATATTTCTTAAATATTTTATAGCTTATTAAAACTCAACTCAAAATGGTCTTAAAACCCAGTGTTAAAGACAATGCTGACAAGTAATGGTATAAAAATAAGTTTTTATAAATAACTTTTATATTTTAACATTTATTATACTCGTTACTTCAAATTTGGTGAAATTACCTGCATAAGTTACCTTTTACTGGTGGAGGCAGCGTTATATTCATTAATCTGGATATCAAGACTGAAGACATTTCTTGTTGTATACAAATCAACGAAGCGCAACACGAGTAATATCAAAGGTAAGTAATCGGTACTATTACACAATCATTATGGGCATAAATGTGCTTTGATTGCTTTTAATACGAGAGAGAGAGGGAGGGGACAAAGGGAGGGAGGGTGAGAGATGGAAATGACTTTCAATACAATTAATGTTTCTGATCCCAATTTGATCTCCATAAATAGCTTGAACGATCGAATCTTTACACCCGTTGATATTTCAATGGGCATTATGCTAGTAAGGTTTTAAAGGAGAACTATAAGACTGATTCCCATTAAAAGCTTACCCATATGAAAGCATTAAGCCTATTGCCTAGGTAGCTGATTGTTGGAGCCAGAAAAATTACCTCTTTTCTGATAAAAACTATAAATTTACGCTAATTCTACTAGGACTGAAATTCTGTCTTCAAAAATAAGAAACTACAATTTATATCCTATCCGATAGTTTAAGTCACGAGTTCGTATCTTGACGGGAAATAATTTTAAAGTGCAAATATAAAAACCTCTACACCAATTTACGTTTTCTTATGGGCCAAAAATGGGGCAAAAAGGGGCCAAAACAGCCCCTCAAAGTGGAAATTTCGTAAGTTTCAGATTTTTTCCTTTGGCTGTGACCAAAAACCTATAATCCTACCAAATTTCAAGTTTCTAGCACATGTGGAAGTGCCTCAATTTTGTATCTTGCCAAAGTGGTTACAAACCACTATATATACACCTCTATATATATATATATACATACACTCTCTCTCTCTCTCTCTCTCTCTCTCTATATATATATATATATATATATATATATATATATATATATATCGAGTAAGGTTAATATAAAAGTTATTAATAAAAGGTCCAGAAATGTGACCCCATCAAATAAAACTAGAAGTGAATGAATGAAAATGATGCAGTCTAAAATTTCAAGCAAACTGAGACCTAAAAATTCAGTTTTATATGATGTGTGCAAAGTCTTTTTGAACAAATTACTGACCTATGACATTGTTCCTATGTGAAAATCAGTTTCGTCTATTGTCATTTCGCTAATCGTCAGGGATTCCAGAAATCAATTAACAGTGGTTATCAAGGTCCTACTGTATTTATAGAGTATTTATACAGAAAAATAGATGGAGATTCCACAAAAGTATGTTAATTTGAAACATACATAATTGTGAAGTTATAACAAGATTTCACTGTAATATTTATTCAGACTGACCCAGTTACTGATGCTTCCATATAAGAAATGTCATATGCTAAGAAGGACAAATAATGAAAAATATGTAGTTCTGAGTTATAAGAAAAGGATTGTGAACAAAAAATTTTGTTACAGATCTACTTTCTTTAAACTGGAAGATAGCCTTCACAAAGCAGATGGAATGACAAACTGCAAAATAAGGGTTTTTGTCGTAATGCCACTATAACTTATTAGAATGATTGTGTCATAGGAATGACAGAATCATCAGGTTTTAAGAATACTATTTCGCTACTTAAAGTATTTTTTCAATTTAACATTTTCTACATAACATATGTTGTCTCAGAAACATACAATAACTGTATAACTGCAAAGCTATTTCTGATTTTGAGTTGACAGTTGCATACCTGGAAGAAGAAAAGCTTTGGTTTTCCTTCCAGCGAAGGGCAGTTTTGACTGGTGAATTTCTCCCACACATCCTTCACTTGAAATGCCTTATCGAAAGCAAACAATTGTCCGTCACATCCTCCATGGCACATCACAACTAATGCAAAGCATTCACTCTTCTTAAGATATTCATCACGGTCCTTGGCCACTGGAAAGGAAACTTGGTACGTTCAGTGGTTTGCTCGCCAGTCATAATCACTTGCAACAAAAAAAACAACATAAGGTCCATACAACAAAGAAGCATTTCATAAAAAAATATGCGTATTTTGTCATATTAATATTTTGACTCGCTTCTTTCTTTAAATTATATTTAACCAGCCTAAGTCATAGGTTAGGCCAGTGGTTTCCAGACTGTGGAGCGTGCCCCCTGGGGGAGGGGCATGGTGGCCAGATCACAGAGGTGCAATAATACTTCACATTGTATTTACTGTCATTTTAACTGTCACAATCATGAGACCTACAGTATGCAGTCACCGAATTCTAGCTCTCTAGTGGCTAGGGTGTATCATTTGCCATATATGTGACATATAAGGAGGTGGAAGGACATTTTTCTTAGTTGAAGGAGGGTGCAGATTTGTAAAGTTTGGAAACTGCTGGGTTAGGCTTTCTCCGATGTCATAATTTTTCCATTTGGCAAGAAAGCACTTCATGTAATTATTTACAATTATCATAATATTTATGGTGAGACTTGTCAAAATAAAGTATTTGCTACCACTGCATCTTGTTGAAAGCTGCATAGTAAATTGGTTTTTAACTGATAGTTTGATATGTTTTAAATAAAAAAATATATATCTTGATTTATGTCGAGGATGCGTTCCCAAAAAGTGCGATGTAAATCAAATTGATATAAATCAAATCAACATAAATTGAAGCAGTCTTTCCCATAAGAGTCAATGATATGAGTGGGGATGTGTGCTGGATTTTAGAGTTGAGTTGAGATCGGGAGAGTTCAGCAACCACGGCAACACGATTACGCAATGAGTACCCTCGAAAAAACGTTTAGTTAAATTGGCCTTATGTATATATAAATGAAATAGTTCCCGAAGGCGAGCAAGTAGTTTTTGTGCAAGATAATTGCCCAATACATAAGGCCGATTTAACTAAACGTTTTTTCGAGGGTACTCCTCGCGTAATCGTGTTGCCGTGATCGCCCGATCTCAATCCTTTAAAGAAACTATGGGACCTCACGGTGGAGTGGTCCTACACTGGTGAAAGGAATGAGGAAGCGTTAGAAGCCCATGTAAGGGATGTTTGGGCTACGTTAGGAGGGTGTCCCAAACTTTTAGAAAATTTAGTAGAGTCGATGAGATCCAGACTCGAATCTGTAATTGAATGTGATGGTAATTTAACAAAATATTAAAAGCAATTTATTTACTGTGTCTTTTCTTTACCAAGGCTTGCATTTTGTATAATTCCTAGAAATGTTTGGCTTGCAATTGAAGTTTGCTTCTCCGATCGTCTAACTATATATTAATTTTACGTTGACGTCTTTAGACATTTGTTTACAATTTATATCGGCGTATTTCTCGAGAAACGTTCGTCATAAAGGTATGCGGTAAATGGCGTTTTGTTTCTACTGGTTATGAGGTCCCTGGAAAATATTTTCGTTTGCTAAAGTGTCCCAGGTTCGAATCCAGGAGACAATTATACTTTCCCATAAGTTTACACGGATTTTCGATTTTTCAGAGTGCAGGTTTTCTTTCTTCGTTTATTAAAATATGTAAATATGGACCGATTTTCTTCTTTTTTGCTTTATTTCATGGCTAAACCTCTATACCATCTTATTCTTGCCATGCTTATACGTTACACGGTTGAAGTTTTCAGAAATATGCATTCTTTTTCGAAATTTTGCAATTTTTCGTACTCTTTCTGGGCGTTGCCAAGGCGACCGTCATTGTTGCCTCCGATTCAATTACTATCAATTATACCTTCAAATAGGTGAAAGAATAGTGTTATTCACTTCGCACTTTTGTTTAACATAAGCATCAAAATTAATGAAGCATAGCAACGTAAATATTTACTGATAATTATTTTGTTGACTGCGTATGGGAAGCGTTTCTAGCTGTGTCAATAACGTGTATAACAAACAAGCTCCCAGCATATTGAGTTTTATTTTAAATTGTGCAATTAGTTTGTTTTTGTTTTGTTTCATTGTTTGAATGCTGGAATTTTACCTTTTTGTAAGTAGAACTATCATATTACACATCTGTAATCCTTATAAACGCAAATAGGCTCACACATCAATTAAAAATTAGATAAGAATAGGGACGCATGTTAATTTGTAAACACATTATATGGTTATCTTCTCTTCATTGATAATCTAAATAATTGGTTGCATTGACGTTGCCTTTATAGTAGGTCCTGTAAGAAGTTAAAAGCAGTCATTGATAGACACTTGAAGTAAAGCAATTGTTTGTGAGTTCGTCTATAAGGGTGCAACGATAATCATTGGAACTAAGGTAAGGTAGAGCTATTAGCCCAGCTACAGCTGCCAGAGAAAGGAAGAGGAGCCAGAGATCAAACGAAGAGTATTGTAGGAAAGATAGAGAAAGAGATGCAGAAGCTCATAGGATTGCCCGTTTAGATGAGGAGCGGAGAGTATAAAAATGACAAAGAAATAGGGAGGGACACGTCAAATGAATAGGGAACAAAGAAGATCTAAACTAGGGCCAAACTATTTAGATTATTTGCATTTCATTTATTTCATTAATTATTCAATCAAAATTATTTCACTAAACTTTCAGTTTATTTAAATTGCGTTGAGGATCAGAGATCCGGGGCTGCCCTACTAGTCTTATTTAAATTTATATTCCATGTGATTTGTGACATTTCTCTCGGTGCTAAAAGTTATTGAAAAATCTTCTACTAAAAATTTGCGAGCGCAATAACAAGAATGAATAAGAGCTAATACAAGTCACTGTTGTGCTTATTTATGGAATTCATTGCAGGGAAAGCAAATCACTGTAACCGAAGATCTAATTACTAAAGTGACGTATCAAATATGAATATTCATTCTTTGATCCGCTTCTTTCACTTGAGTCGCACATTCTATTAATTTAATCTGGCACTTCCTGGCTTCTAATTATAACTCAATGAATACTCGCGCAAACTTCGTTACCATTCCTTTATTTCGAGAAAATAGCAATAATATGTACTCAATGAATCGCTTCATAAAATTCATTTACTACTAAGTAGGTGTGGTAATCGCAACAAATAAAAAAAATTAGGCCCATGGAGAACTGAATCCCTGCATACGAGATTAGAAGCGATGGAAGGACGGACGGCAGATGCTCTATCCACTCTGCCACATAAACCTGTGATGTAGATGTTATGAAATTGTTGTAAGCTGTCTACTTTACACGTCTGCGTTAGAGTTTCATTCAAAAAGATATCGAGAAAGGAATTAATCGATGCAACGGTTACAGAATTTTGTTTTTAATGCTAATGCTATGAATGCGCCTAAACACCAAAATCGCCGGTAGCAATATACGGTGAAATAAAACATTACTTTCAAACGGTCTGTGAAAATTTAGATACAACCAAACGGTGTTCCATTGTTTATCATTCCTTATTTCTTATGGAGATCACTAATTGGGAATCTGTGTTCTCTATAATATATTAATTTCGGGTAAATATGTACTCTGGGGGAGGGGGGGCAGATTCGAATCTCACCAAAGACTTTTTTTTAATGTTTTTTTTCATAATGAAAATTTTGTGGCTCCAAATGATCCATTAATACACACGAATACAATTGAAATGCTATGGAGGAGTTTAAGAAAATCAGTAACATCTTGTTATGATATTATGAGAGTGAGAAAATAGTGTATAATATATATAATTTTTCATAATCTATATTGTAAATCAGTATGACATTTATAATATTAATTAATTTTATTAAAAATTATTCTTTTTAAATTCTTTATTATTAAATACTAGTGTAATGCCCATTGAAATATCAACGGTGGAATTATAGATAGATTGATTATTAATATTTGCATTTAAAATAATTATTAGCATACTTTTACATATGAAATATTTCGTCATATATTACATTTCTAGTGAATATTCTGTCGTCGTTTAGTAAATGCCTTTGGTTTTATTTTCAGCTACAAAATCTTTAAATATTCATGAAAAAAATGGGAATTTAACTCAACAAATATAATCCCAAGATTCATTTAGTTAATGAAAGCGAGTTCCTCCCCTAGTCTCCCTTACTCATGCCAGTGCATCCTCCACCTCCCCATAAGCCTATTTTATGAATGCTTGTTAGCTGATGATGATTCTTCATTGAAACCAGTCATTGTTATATAGTGTTATGTGGAAGAAATGTTATTAAAACTTTTTGTTTTAATTAAAAATTTCTTCCTAATTCTCATTGTCTGAGAAAACTGGACTGTTTTTTCATTCCTAATAATGCCATAATTTTCCGATTATAATATGCACCCTTGCTTTCACGAGTGAAATGTGAAAAATATACTATCCCCATGTAAACCTTAGTTTTTGTAAAAAGATCAACGTCATTTTTCAGTTGGTTATAAGCAGCATTGACACAGTTCTCGTACTGCTAGCAATCAAGATTTGCACAAGAGAGTTTACAATATAAACATGGCTTTTAAAAGTATTGCCTCATAAACATCACGGATGGTTCTGAAGACAACAACATATAGAATGAAGATTTCACAGAGATGGGTAGTGAGGATGAAGACGACGTTTGCGGTGACGCCATTTATGCAGATGATGAGAGAGACCAAGATTGCTGACAAACTATTTGAGGATAGTGAAAGAATTCAGAGGCTTTCATCATAATGATGGCTAGAAGTAATTAAATGATTATTATTATTTTTGGTTAAAAAAATATTTAAAGCATTGCTATCAAAATGCAATAAGTACGATTCATTATTAAAAATGTGCAAAAATATAAATTATTTACAGACTGGAAAAAGTTGTATGTATTTGTTACCATGTATAATACACAACCTGACTTGTCAAGTTTTCGTGAAAAAAATGTGTATTATTTAAGGAAAATTATGATATAACTCAATGTTGCAAACCAAAAGCTTCTCTTTTTATTTTCTCTATACGCAGTACATATACGAAAAATTATTGTATTTATGAAAAAAATAGAATTTAACAGAAATACGTTTTGAGGTCCCGAGTACCTTTTCACTATTTTCTCAGTGATGTCTGCTTGGGTGTATGCAACAATTTAGTGGGTGCGCTCTAACTCATAAAATCTTTCCATATTTTCCAAATATCTCCTTTAAAACTCATTATATGTACAAATTTGTCATTATCAAAGTTGTAGAAAATGTAATTTTCTACGAGTTTTGTTTGAAGTAGTTTTTCATAAAACCTATCGTTTAAGAGATATTTTGATTTTTCAACTGAATTTATTAAGTACATCACTACTTGATACCATAGTTTCCACTGCTATGGTAAAATTTTCTAACTGTTGATAGGGATAAGGATGCCAATGGTAATTTTACTTTTGCATCAATATTTGGTTATCCACAACAACAGCTGACAATTTTGTTTACTTATTGTTTTTTTCAATGTCAAGATTAATGAAAGGATTTAAAAATTATTCATAATTGTTATTGCCACTAATGATTCTTTTGGAAACAGATGTCGAAAGCAATCTTATTTATTACTCTGTATGGAGAAACTCATGTGCTGGACACATCAGATTTTTTAAATTAAAAGTAGAATCGGGATCGTAGTTGTTCATTGTTATTCCTTACTGCTATGTTTTTGGAGTGATATATTCTAAGAGACAGTCTGGCACATTACTATTTCATAGATTTCATTTTCTTACAAAATGATGCTTCTGTTAATAAAAATGCAATCTTCAAAAAACATAATCATGGAATTAACTCTGTTGAAAAAGCCGCATGATCACATATATTTAGACACAAATAGTAAAATTCAGCTTATGTAGGAAACTATAAAATTACCATCCATTAATTTTTCATTGAACCAGTCAGCAGTCATTTTTTCATCTTCATCCCAGATATTCTCTTTTTCCACGTTGAACTGCAATTTTTTAAATGTCTCCTTCAATTTCTCAACGTCTACTCTAGATCCCACTCTTTTATCTATATTGTCTCCACACTTGGTTTTGTAGAAGTTGGCTATTATGGCCTTACCTCTGTGCTCATAGTTTGGTTTATACTCCCTGAAAAAAGAAGCAATATGAAATTATAACTCACTAGCAGAAATACCTGGCATTGCCCAGGGAAATTTGGTTCAAATCTTATCAGAATTCTAGGTAATACATGGTATTTAAGAATTCGATTGGCCTTTGAATAAAACGAGCAGAGAGAAACAAAAACAACGTATAAATTATTCCTGGAAGCCCTCCACAATCGTACCAAATTTGATTCAAATCAATAGTAGAACTTGGGAAAATATGCGTAGTTTAATGTTTAAATTGGCTGCCATTTTGAATCAAGCAGACAGACATACACTAAAACCCCACGTTGACCTTTCCCTTAGTGTCCCCCTACTATTGTGCCAAATTTGGTTGGAATCGGTTGATTGCAGGCGTGTACAAAGGGGCAGACAGAAAATGGGCCACCATTTTGAAATGAACAGCCAGACAGACATTAAAACCATGCATTAACCTTCCCCTTGGCACCCCCTACAATTGTGCCAAATTTGGTCGGAATCGGTTGAAAAATGTGGGTGTGCATAAAGGAACAGACAGACTTATTAAAATATAGTGGTGGAGATAATATGTTTGCATGGATGCGTTTACTATGCAATTTAAAACAATGCATTTCTGAAAAGCTGTAAAGCATAAAAATGCACTTGCAAAGGAGGTGAATTTTCACATTACCAAGTCCTCTGCATTTACTTGACATGAGAATAGAGAGAAAATGAATTTAAAAATCTGATGTGTCCAGCATGACTTACTCCATACAGAGTAAAGAATATGATTGTTCTTGACATCAGCATCCTCGAGAATATTTATCAGCAATTACACTCATGAATAATTTAAAACATTTTCAAGTCTATTTAAAAAAACAAAAAGTAAAGAAAATTATTAGCTGTTTCTATGGATAACAAAATATCATCGCATAATTATAATTACCCTTGTCAGCATATGCAATGCTATCAACAATTAGAAAATTTTATCATAGCAATGGAAATGGTATCACTTAGCGACGTATTTAACAAATTCAAAATGAAAAAAATGTTTCAAGCTAAACTTATAGAAAATTACCAGGGGCGAATCCTGACCAAGTGGCTTGGTTTATCGGAATATTTTCCCCCACGAACGTCTTTGAGCATGGTCCAGGGGCGAATCCAGAAACTTCTCAAGGGGTGGGTAAGGCGAAAACCCCTCCACCTATCGAATCCACCCCTGCCAATTGCCCTATATTTTAAAAATCTTTACCCCTATCAGAATCCTTCTTTCCCTTGCTATACAGACCTAATCTGCGGTGTATAATTGAGGATTTTTGCGCAGAATGATTTTAAGAAAGCGCCCAGTGGAGTGCAATGGGGTTATCCAAGGAGGGGCGATCGCCCCCCCCCCCCCCTCCCCCCACCACTGGCATGGTTGCATACTCTTAGGGACAACCTCAATAGCATTTTGTCTTATCTACAAGGAGCATGGGAAATTAAATGTTATTATTCAAGATGAATTTAATACTGGAAGGCAATAAATAAGCCAAACTAAAAACTACATGCAACAGTATGAAAAATTTCCCCCTACACTTAAATTGTCATGCTTACGACCAACTTCATTTGGAGGATAAGAAGGCTGGCACGATATTATCTTTGGAAAATATATTGGTGTTTTTCAGTTCGTTTGGCCGAAACTGAGAATGACACTCATAATCTATCACTCTTACCAGCAGTTCGTTCTTTCGATTCCCAGGTAATTACCATATGAGGGGAGATTCTGCAACTTATAATTACGAAACTTAGATGAGTGTAAACTTTGGCAGTGTTTGGTGTCTTCGTGTGACACTCAATCAGCTGTTCCATGTGTCTTTCACCTTCTTTGCATAGAATGCCGCAAATAACTTCATGTAATCTCATTTCAAACCTAGATCAGTCTGAGTATGGTATCAATGTGGCATTGAGTTTTGAACCACTAGCAGCAGAAAGCAATTGGCTAAATCACCACCCCAATGGGTTTCCCTCCAAATTATCAACTCATGCATGCAAATTAGTTCAATTTTTCATGCTTTTTGCAAACGATATTCGTCAATTTGGGATAAATTATTGCATAAAGCCAACCCTAGCCTCAGTCTTCCTTCTGCAAAACAAAAACATGGTTTATTGTGAGAAACTTCATATGAACAAAGCATTGGAAGAAAATATTCTTCCCTTCCTTGACGATTCGACAAGTACTGCCTTTAATAGATTTGCTAAAGTTGGATGTGTCTAGGGTTGATATAGAGTGACAAGGTACCCCCATTTAGCATATATTTTGGGCAAAAACCATGAGAAATTGAGTTAAATTATCATTAAGTTATTATTATTAATACCATACTACTCTTCCATGGAACAACCAAACCAGAAGCCAATGACTGCATGCCAATATCATGAGTACCACTAATTTTAAATAAATTCTTCAACTACCTAATATTGAAGTTGAAGATGGAATACATTATTTCCTGAAAACTAATTTAAAATTTATTTTTTCCAAGTTAACATGCCATTATTATAGCAAGAGGAACAATTGCAAACATGGTCTTAACAATTTTCAATGGAAATACATTTTAGTATGGTTTTAAATAGAACACGTGGCCACTACCTTCTCCAATGTAACCTTCCAGAGGACAGACAAACAATTGCACCGACTCACTTTCATCAGGTTGGGAATCCCCTTCTTATTCTGGAATGCCCGTCACCAACAAAAGCAGTGCGCATAACCTGACAATGTCAAAAATCCCTCTCCACTGGTTACTGCATCCCTATCTCGAATAAAACTACCCACATCAGCAGGATTATAATCACAGTGCATATAACCCAATACTGTATTGACTAGATTTATCAATTAATTTACGTAGTTCAATGCCTCAAAATCAAATTCTCTCAATGAATGGGCACGATGCACCATGCACTATTCTTTACTGATTATTTCAGAGCACCACTGCAATCTGTGCCTATGACATTTTTGTAATACTCCTCATTCAATACTGACAATTACGTCCAAATGTTAATTTTTGCTCAAAGCTTTATAACATACATTCATTACGTTCCTAGGATCCTCATAAATGTTCATGCCCCTTGCTTTACGATTAAATGGCATCAAATGGTTTCCTGAATATCACTAATAAACTAAGTGACATACCTACTTGAAGTGAATTTACTTCGCTTTCTTTATTTAGCTCAATATTTCTAATATTTATTTTTTAAATACATACCAAAATTTGGTAATACCACGGAACAACACCACAGAATTAGGCAACACATCAGCCACTCCTACTCTATCCCTCTCTCCCACCACTCTGCCCCTTCAAGAAGAACGTGGAGTGGAGGGAATTTTCTTTTCCCCTCAACTTCACTACTAAAAGTCTGCGAACAGCCTAGAGTGCGGAATATTGGTCTACCTCTCTCCCACAACCCCCACTGTCAAATCCTTACGAGGCGAGATGGTGATAACGTCAAGATGACAATACCACCAGAATTCTGCACTAGGAGATCTGCAAGACACCACCGCTGCATAGAAAATCGACAGGCGGTTGATCTGATAACAATGCACCCATTCAAAACAGCGAAATATTTTTGGTTGGTTAGACTTTCAGAATTATTTTTTGACAGTTAATCAAAAATATCTTCTGGGTCTGAGGTAGGTTTATCGCCAGTAAATGTGTTTATGCGGAGAATAAGCTACTGAAAATTACATTATCTACAACTTTGATTATGACAAATATTTATGTAAATTGAGTTCTTAGGAGATATTTGGAAAATACAAAAAAATCAAAAAAAACCTCTACTTCCAGTTGAACAGTTTCAACTAAAACTTTTTCAGATCTTCATTTGCTAATAAAAATATTAAGTATAAAGTTTTGTGCTGATCTGATAAGTTTTTGAGTTAGAGCAACCACAAAATTCTGTCACAGATACACACGTATCATCGCAAAAATAGTCAAAATGTGTATTTCTGTTGAAATATCGAATATGATGTTTTTCATGAATACAATTTTCCTCCTATACTATGTATGGAGAAAGTAAAAATGAACTTTCCATCACATTCATAGAAAAATATTAGTTATATCACAAAAGACCTCTAAGAAAAGTTGTAGGATTAGTTATTTTACACAATTACATAATTCATAAAGAACATCTCTGCCTTGCATATATGCATACATGAAGTGTGCAACATTCCTCTTTTGTTTCGTAAGTAACTTCATCAGTGATACCTTTGCTGCTAAGCCTCAATGACTCTCTAGTGCTCAGATCAGCTTGCACAATTTGCTGGATATTTCAAAGTACAGGTGAACCTCTACTTACGAACATTTAAGTTACGAGCAATTCAGACTTACGAACATTTCATGTACTAAAGAATTGTGACTCCCTATTCAGTTAACGAACACATCTCTCTCAGATACGAACGTCTGGACCCATTGGAGTTCCTTTAATCTTCAAGTGGAGACAAACAATCCCCGTATATGAGAATGCTTATCTCTGCTCTGCATCTTGAATCTGTCAGCTATGACATAAACATAAAAGTAACCTTTTAATTAAGTTTCTGACTATTGGGCAACTGCGTTTAAGCTTATGACTTCCTCTGGTCGATCATAGGCAGTCGTTGGTGAAACATTCATTTGTGTGGCAGCAGACGGTAGTGAGTTCTCTTTTTATAGTGAAATAATTTTTACAGTTACGCCTGGCTGTACCGTATCATAAAGGATATATCAGATACCCAGTCAAGTAGCTAAGAAAAGGGATTGGAAAAACCTCCTGACATCAGTAAGTACACTTTCCAGAATTTGAATAATCAGAATTCTCTGCTAAGAACATTTCCTCGACAATACGAAGAAAACATGGAGCACTGTTATTTATCGAAACAGACATTGTTGCATATGATTGACATTTTTTAAATTACGAAAAGCTAAAATATCTTGAAAAATTAAGATAAGACCATGCAATAATGCTACATTTATGTACATAATACCATAACTAAGCTAAATTTTACTAGTAATATTTCGTTCGTCATCTGAAATTCGATTCATTATAACCTACAGAGCTTTGAGGCTTTTTATGTCGTGACGATACATTTTAACTATATTATTAAAGTTAACTATTATCTATAGACTTCCACCTTCTAAAGTTTTAAAAATGTCAATTATTAGGCCTGTTTTCCACTGCAAGCAGAGTTGTGCAGCTAGATTTACTGAGCGGCCTGTGTGTACGAAGGTCTTCTGACTAGGCTGCCCTCGGACACTCAGAGACATAGTTAGCCTCTGTTTATGACTCTTGAGTTGCTTTGTGCATTTCAAACCATACTGGTGTGCACCAATATTTCCCTTTCTATTTTTTTAATACCCTTACAAATATGGAAAGCAAGCGTAAAAGTAGTGATGGTGCTTCATCTAAGAGTGGTAAAAAACATCGAGTGCTAATGATGGAAACTAAAATGGACATAATAAAACGATCTGAAAGAGGCAAGTTGCTTGCTTCCATTGGGCGTGTTTATAATGTCAATTGTTCGACTATTGGAACCAATTTAAAAGACAAACAAAAAATTGTTGATTACGTTCATAATTGAATTCCGTGATTGTCAGTAAAAAATGAAGTGTCATCGTTGAAGAAATGGAACGGTGTTTAATAATTTGGATTCAAAATCAAAATAGAAAAACCAACGGTTGAGTACTGAATTGATTCAAGATAAGGCTAGAAACCTTTTTCGGGATGTTAAATTGCGGACGGGGGAAACGGCGAGTGAACCTGCAGAATTTATGGCTAGTGCTGGATGGTTTGCAAACTTCAAGCGTAGGATAAATATGAAAAACCTTTCATCATCTGGTGAATCTGCAAGTGCCAATCACGAAGCAGCAAAAGAATTTTCTGAAGCATTGGCAAAAATTATTGAAGATGGGAGTTACTGTTCTCGTCAAGTTTTCAATGTTGACGAGACAGGTCTTTTCTGGAAAAAGAAACTGTCAAGGACATTTATCGCAACTGAAGAGAAGAAAGTTCCTGGATTCAAAGTTTCTAAAGATCGTCTAACTCTCCTTCTGAGTGGGAATGTCGCAGGAGATTTTAAATTGAAGCCACTTCTTGTTTATCACTCAGAAAATCCGAGAGCTTTCAAGAGCATAGTCAAGGCAACACTGCCCGTGATTTGGACTTTGAATATCTTTTTTGGAGCTCTGGGTGTTTTACACCCACTGCCCGCACTGACGTGACAAAGTTTCACCCTCTATTCGGCATGCTCAAAGACACTCCTCCAAGAGTTCAGACGCAATAAATACGTCACCGCATGTTATAACTTCAGTAGAGAGATAAGGGAGATCGTTGAAGCGCATTTTCTTTTTCTTCGAAATCCAAACAAAAAGTAAATTCAATACAAAATATATACCAGTTTTTGAAATTTTTGCAGATGGCAATGTATGAAGGGCAAAATGTATACACATTCTTGAGATCTTTACCAGATGACTTAGGTCCAAGCAATAAATATTACGTTGGATAATTGGTATACTAGTTATCCCCTGGCAGAAGAACTATTAGCTAGAAAGACAACTATGGTAGGACCGATTAGAAAAAATAAACGAGAAATTCCACCATCGTTTTCAAATCCTAAAGGGTGGGATATACAACCAACATTATTTGGTTTTCAAAAAAAATTTTGATTATGTGTTATGTGCCGAAAAGAAATAAATGCGTTCTGTTGCTGTCTACACTTCATCACAATGACAACGTACTGGAAGGGAATGATATGTTGCCGGAAATAATATCTTTTTATAATTCCACTAAACGGGCAGTAGATACCACCGACCAATTAGGTGCAAATTACAGCGTAGCAAGAAACTGCAGACGTTGGCCTCTTGTAGTGTTTTATTCGTTTATGAATGTTGCGGGCATGAATGCACGAATTGTTTTACGAATTGTTTTGCTTTCCACTGAAAATCCACCAAAGAAGTATAAATCCAGGAAGCTCTCGTGCAACCACAGATTAATATTCGAGCTAAACTACTGAATCTTTCCTCTCATCTTTCATACACATGTCGTAAATACGCGACTTCAAACTCTGAGGAAGAAAGCACAAGTGATGAGGTATTTTCACCACCAAAAACAAGAAATATGCCTGAAAAATATTTCCGATGCAAAATATGCAAAGGAAAGGATCGGAAAACTAAATCAATATGCTCATTCTGTGATATTCATGTCTGTCAGGAACATACAAATATTTATTGTGGTAACTGCCAGAAAAACATAACTGTGCGAATGGAGATTTCAGACACTTCAGATGATTGAAATGTATACATCAAATATTTTTGTGTATAGTTTAATAAAATACTCAAAAATACTTTCGTGTGTTAATACACACACACACACACACATATATACACATACACATATATATATACACATACATACATATATATATTAAAATTGGTTATTAAGTAAAATGTAGTTAATACTAGCAGTTACGCTCATAAAAACAGAATAAACGTACTGGGTGTCGGACACCCAGCGACCTGAATCTCGTTTGTAAAAAGGCGACCGTGCTGGAGAGTTAAGGGTGGCATGCATGAAGGGTCACGGATTATGAATTAGAATTATGAAGGGTGGGCTATCCACAGCCCTTGCATTGCGACCATTGTTGATCTATTGTGTATCCCCACTGATTATGAATATTGATAAAGAGTGGCACCCAATAGAAAAACGTTGCTGACCCATGATTTAGAGTTATAATGTAACTACAGGCACCAATGCACTGATTACTTTACTTTTCTGTTCGTTGATTTTTAAGGCCTGATTCATAGCCGAGTGGCAATTTTTAAGGAAGTAAAAAAGTAAAGAAAAAGGTTGGCTTACAATTGATTAAATATGGTAGTCACCTATTCATATATAAGTCAGACGTGGAAACTTTCTTGTAGTTTAGACAGACTGTGGATGATTTTCTATAGCTTAGGTGGGCCATATTATCAAAAAGGTTGCTGTAGACCAGGGGTCTCAAACATGCAGCCCGCTAGTTCATTTTATGCAGCCCTCTCACTGATCTTATTCTAATTATATAATTTGGCCACGCTTAGTGTAGAAGAATTTTTTAATTTAAAGATTTAAAAATGTTTTTAGTCCTTTTGAAGTATAATTTTTTTTGTTTTTGGCTAGGTTTGTGTATTAGTGTTTAGGGTGTTCTATTGGGATGGTTTTCCAAATGTTTGTGCTTCTCTCCACTTCCAAAAAACTCAAAAAAGCAAGCTCAAAAGGTTTGCCATCCCTGCTTTAGGGATTCTGCAGCCATTTTATTACTCTGGGTCATACATGGAAAAGAACCGAGTTTCTCGAATGCACTGCTCGGCGGCACTCTCTCTCTCCCACTTGAGTTTCTGGATTACCATGGAGGTTAGGATACTCTTGAGTTTATGTAAACATATTGTCGAAAGAAGCAACCTACGTCAATTCTTACTCAAACATATTTGTTAAGTGGAGATGACCTATGCTAGAAGCAGGGGATATCCCTTTAAGAAAGGTTTTGCCAACCTTTACACATCCCTGTATATATTATGGGCTCAGTCATTGGTAAGATTATTCCAAAAGAGCAGGTTGGCTGTCCTTACGCTTCAGGATATAATGGGAAAATCCCCATGACTGCCAAACTAGTCAGTGAATCACCTGGCTACCGATTCAGTAGAGAATTGTGAGTGAAGGCGGTGGCCGTGACAGAAAGATGCAGAGGCAGTTAATAAGTAAGTAATCTCTTCATATATTTTCCTATTCCATGCGCGAAAAGGAGGGGTGGGAGCTGGTTGTAGATAATTTATTGGCAAAAACTCTATCTTTGTGTATATAGGGACATTGTGTTATGAAGGTTTCGCTTTTTTGCAGTTCCTATATGTGATCATTTTCTCCTTCCGTGACATCCTTATTCGCTTTTTCACAGTTGAAAATTAAATAAAGGCTCATAAAGTTTATTTCTAATACCCCTGCTGTAGACAATTGCTAAGGGTTAAAACAACCAGGAAAATATCACGGTGCATGCCACTGGACTGCAACAGGAAAAAATCCCAATGGCCCACCTTGTGAGCCTGAGGACAGAAAGAGTTGAGAAATACAAGCAACGATAATCATTGGATATATCGAGATTTACCAAATATTTAATCACCTTTGTTCTTTGTCTTTAGTTTTTGCTGATTCATCTGTTTCTTCAATCATAAAGTCTTCTTCATCATCATTCCTGCAAAAAAATGAAGTGCTAAGAATTAATGGGTTGGATGTGTATTATAGTAAAATTTTCTTCAGATACCTATCTTATGGTGTCTGTAAAAGACAGAAAAATGAAATTTATTGAATTAACTTCCAAAATAAATTTTTTTAGCATTATACAATCTAGGCAGTTAATTATTAGAGAAAAAATATTTTGACAATTAAAATCTGAAAATTTTAAAGATACCAAACAAATAGTTGCCTAAATTTTTCTATAGCTCTATAAATACTTCAGATTTTACTATACAGCAAAAGCCCATTCTAATGACACCCACAGGACCAAAATCATGCCACTAAATTGAATATGCCATTATAGCGAATGACTCACCCTATAAAATTTGTACTGCTATGGAAACAAGTATAAATAAGTGCTAACCACATAGCATAAATTATGTTTGTTTTGTATCTTTTTATAAACTATTCCTTTTTATACTACCTAAATTCCCATCAACTGATATAATAAAAAATATGTTTTATAAAAGTTCTTGCTGCTGCAGGAAAGCACTACTTCTTTTCTTCTAAAATCCTTCTTCTAAATACAGGCGACTCCCGAGATTCGACCAACTTGAGAATTCGAATGGTCGAATCGACCCAGCCGATCGATCGGTCAAATTAGAAACTAGTTTACGTGAAGTAATTTTCGGCCCACCCGACCAAAAGAGGTTTAGTTTAAGTCTAGACATCGTTATTTTTGCTCTAATTGTTTGAATATGTCCTGATTCGACATTCGACGGTTCGATATTCGACCACGTTTTCAGGAACGCATCCCTGTCGAATCTCAGGAGTCACCTGTATTATTAAATTTTGTGGGAAGTACCGCAAGCCTTATATTTTATACCATTGGCTACTGGATGTAGAGACGTACCTAAGCGATATGGCGCCTATGGCAGAATTTTAGAAAACACCTTAGTTATGTAGGATATAATTTTTTTCTGTTTCAGTAAAGAATAATACCATTTTTATTACATATAAATTAACGTTTGACTATTAAAATAATATTTATTTACAGGAAAATGGACTTATGGCACTTTTTTGGGAATGTTTGGCACCTTTTGCAAGCGACACCTATGACAAATGCCACCTTTGCCATACCCTAGTTACTGCACCAACTGGATGTAAATTATTGTATCCTCAAATAATATATAATTTTAATTCATATAATGGGATGATTTTCATTATGCAGCTTGCAGCAGTTTTTTACTAACTATTCCAGCCACATCCCACTTCACTTAAGGAGCTATGCAATAATGAAATTTACAAAATATATTTTGCGTTCATAATTTACTGGCTATTCATGGCTTTTTGAAATCATTTGTTTGCAGTTAAAATATATTGCTAGGTTATTAGTATGGTATTCAATAATAATAGTAGTACAGTAAACTCCCAGTTATCCAAAATGCCCAGAGAATTGGGTTTTCCGGTTAAGTGAATATTCCGGTTGCTTGAGAGTTTTATTGGAAAGGCTTCAATAAAGCATTTGGATACCAAAATAAGAAACAGATAGAGAATTATACATTCACCTTGGAATTGCTAACCTTAAGCCTAGGTACTCGACTCAATTGTTCTTAAATAATTCCTTGACATTCAAGGACGTAATGAAACTCAAATATACAAGTATTCAACAAGTTTAATTGCAATATTTTAATATTTAATAACTGCATTACATCCTATGGAATTTCTCGTATGCGTATTGCTATTAACTTCTCTTTTGTTCTAATAAGAACGTGAGGTAAGGGTTAACTTCGTCCAACCTTTAGAATTTTCCAACAAAAAAATTGTTTCCTTGTCTGAGAAAAGGAGAGAAATTATCGTCATGCAACACAACGTATTAGCAGAAATTCTTGAGGCAAATTGATATTAAACAAAAGAGAAGCAAATAGTGACACCCAATCATGACACCATTACATACAGTACAGATAGTAAATAAATAATAAAATAATGCAATTAAACGTGTTGGATAGTTATATATTCCTTAACTAATGTTTCAAAAAAGTCGCAAAATTTATCGGCAGCTTTTTGGTCGGCTGATTTTTTATCACCCGAAACATCTAGACATCTGATCTTAAAACGTATTAGCCATTCATCTGAAAATGCACACGGTTCACTAATCTCCATTTGCTCATAAAAATCTTTGGCCTTTTCAATAAACATTGGTCAAAAAATAGGGGCCCCCTCGGAACGCTTTATAGAAAACCATTCATAAATACCAATATCCAATTGTTCAAGTTTTAGCTTATGAAGAGTGCTTCTAGGTGTCTCAGAAGATGTAACAAATTTCAATAACTGTGATTTCTGTGCCTTAATGTCATAAATAGTGGAACAGCTGACAATGAACTCTTTCATTAAAACATTGCAGTTATCAACTTTCTCTAAACGTTTTATTATATCAAGTTCCTGGGTTATGATTAGCACAACCTGCTTCCTTTTATTACCTTTAACACATATTGGAGTTTTAGGAGCCATTTAAAAAGTGTGAAATATTTTATTTAACACAAACACCAAGTTTAAGAAACATACACAATTGCGTATTGCGACTGCTGAAAACGCAAATTTGGTGGTGACATTCCGAATTAGATGTAAACAAAAAATTGCCAAAAGCACCAATTTTAGAGGAACATTCCGAACTAGAAATAATAAAAAAATCAAGATGCAAGAGATGCCGGTTGTTTGAGAATTCCAGTTGCATGAGTGCCGGATAACAGGGAGTTTACTGCATTATAACAAAAATGATAAGTGAATTTATACATAAAACTCAAAAAGGATGTAAGGTGAGTCTTACAAATTTTTAAAAGGAAATTACAATTTATAAGATCATGTTCTCCACCAGTTTTTATAGATGTTGATTGAATAATGGCGGTTAAAATTTTGTAGAATGAAAAAGCAGTCCTTTGCATATGTTTCATCTACTTTTTATTCATTTCTTTATTGATAACTAATGCATACACAATTTCAAGAAAATTAATGATTATTGTAGCATTTACTTGTAATTAAATCTGAATCACATCAGACAATTATGCATGGTAGTTCATTTAAATGTTTCTCTTCGCATTCCATAAAATGAAAGGAAACTCTTGTCTGAAATACCAATTGTTTTTGTTCACTAACAATTAACAATTGGTTATAAAAACAACCCATTGTGCCTATTACTACAGGTAATACAAGTTTAACAGTCTGCAATATGGCACAACTATGGTAACATCTATCAGCCGAGGCCGTTAGAACAAGTTCGACACTAGAACAGGCTTTTACTGTAAATTCATAATAAATTAGACACTTAGCCAGATGATGCCCTATCACGTGCAAAACCGGTCACAGGATTAAAAAGTTTGTGGAAAAGTACTAAGTGTCTAATTTACTATGAATATTTCATACTTCCACAAAGTCAAACCTGACTCATTTCATTTTATAGTAAATTTATTTTGACAATATTTTTCTAAATAATAATACTTATTAGATAACTATTGTTGTTTGCATTTTCTATTACAATAAATTATTAATTTGCCAATGATAAAAAAAATAAGTTTCATAAAAAGAGTTAATTATGCACTGACAAGGAGAGGACTTGAGGTGAAATCCACGGATTCCTGTCATACTTTGCGAGTAGGTAATTTCATTCCCCTAGTGTACGTGTGCAAAACGCTAGGTGTAGATAAGCAGTCGTTATTGAGAAATTAGTGATTAAAAATTTAAGGCAACTGAAGCTCAAGATGAATACAATAATAAGGCACGAGTTGCTAAGCGAAACGGTGGTCTAGTCGCTAGAGACGCGGCCGTCGAAACTTATTTTCGTGCGTTCGAGACCCGTTATCGCGAATTATTTTTTTCGTTTTTTATTTCTTCTTTCATGACACAATAATGCATCATTTATATTTTATCGGTATTTCCTGCGAAAAATTCGCATTTTCCGCGATTGTGAAATTATTTACGTTAACCTGTTTTATCTATATTTAATTTTGTGTATATTAATAATACGAGATTGATATAATAACAATAGATATAATAACAGTGATATAATAACAATGAAACGCTCCGAGAATAGACTCGTGTAGTCCAAAGTTCACTACATTTGCTTGTGAAAGATTTCAACGGTGCTGGAGTGGTCAGTCGGTGGAGAATATTCACAATCAAAGCTGTAGCTGGTAGTTCGGAATCTCACGAAAATGTGCCTGTTTTGTGTGTTACACAAAAACAAGAACTGACGGATGCGATAGAATATTGTATACGACTGCTGCGAGAGAAAGAACTGCTCACAGATAGTGTCAGTGCTTCAATTTCCATCCGTTCTCAAGGCATGGGATGCGAAATCAAGAACCGTATCACAAATATGCTTTGTGAAATGGTATTTGCGGATGAAGAAGAACTGTTGGAAGAAACAGCGTGTTGATGATGAAGATGTCGCCATGCAATGGGAGGAAATTAAACGAATGGATGTCGAATCACAGCATTCTTCTCCTTCCTCTTCATCATGTAATGAAGAAGTCATGAGTGCAGATAATGTTCCGTTTTCAATGAAGGTCAAAGCTGTTAAATTGTCACAATTACATCCGATGTGGAGTTTTAAATCATTGCGATCGAAAACAACGTGTCAGTTACAAAGCAACTTGCAGTTATGGTGATGGAAAAAGCAACTGGAAGGTGGTGGAACGTTGGCTGATAAAGTAGTGATGATCGAATCGTACGTATACGATCGCTTCAAGGAAGCTAGGCAAAATCTCCATCTTGTCACCACGAGAATGCTACAGCAATGGGCAATCGCTGCTGCGTTTCAATACGGTGGTGATAATTATGCTTTCAAGGCCTCTCACACCTGGATAGTTAGATTCAAACGAAACTTCGGAATTATGCAACGAAAATTAAATATAGATAAAACAGGTTAACGTAAATAATTTCACAATCGTGGAAAATGCGAATTTTTCGCAGGAAATACCGATAAAATATAAATGATGCATTATTGTGTCATGAAAGAAGAAATAAAAAACGAAAAAAATAATTCGCGATAACGGGTCTCGAACGCGCGAAAATAAGTTTCGACGGCCAGGTCTCTAGCGACTAGACCACCGTTTCGTTTAGCAACTCATGCCTTATTATTGTATTCATCTTGAGCTTCAGTTGACTTAAATTTTTAATTGCTAATTTCTCAATAACGACTGCTTATCTACACCTAGCGTTTTGCACACGTACACTAGGGGAGTGAAGTTATCTACTCGCAAAGTATGACAGGAATCCGTGGATTTCACCTCAAGTCCTCTCCTTGCGAGTAAAAATGGAACCCTAAAATATCTTATATGGAACTGAACAAAATTTTCTCTTTATTTTCCTTAAACATGAAGTGATACTTGAAACCATTAATTATTTTTGATTGAATGAAGTAGTTAGACTGAGCACTATGAGGCTGGAGGATAATCATAGTGATTGATGGAATTAACTGCATTTGTTTCATGCAAAAATTTTAAAAATTGGTGAGGAAGTGATCATCATTTATGTTTTATAGCAAATGACACTCTGATAACTTACGATGAGAATTTCTGGTTGAAATACATCAATCTCAGTAGTGTACTGCCAACTGTGGGAATCTGCTTCAAGATTCCACATCTTCCATCAGTCTGATCTTGGTAAGGATCTACCCTCTTGCACAAGTAAGTCATGAGACACTGAAGAGGTTCCTTATCCTCCTCACGTCGGAACCAATCCTCATTTAGAACTGAGCATAGACACGAAATGAATGGAGATCCCTTGTCTTCCATTGCAATAGCATCTGCGTTGGAACAGGACCTGAGTCAGTTCACATAATTAACATATCAAAATTACACTCTATATTTCATACAAGTGAGAATCCGTCGTTAGAAAAATTTGTTCATATCAGATCACCAATGTGATACATGTATTTGTATCAAGAATAATACACATATCAATTACAGTAAAAATTGCTTGATCAAAGAGAAGTATATCTCTTTAATTTAATTTATTCAGATTTATTTATACTCAAAATTAATATAAATACAAGAATACCTTCCACTGCAGGATAAATAATATGTATATCAGATTCCACTGGAATCGAATACTGTTTTGCTGGTATATTGTGGGTACCTCTTACAGTATCCTTGTCAGTCAATGTGCTAGATTCCTTCCACCAAAATGCCTGAAATATAGATGAAAATCGTTGCTTGTATTGATGTGTTACAATATGCTACTATAGAGCGTTCCATCTTTAACCTTTAGAGGACGGCTGACGCAGCATATGCACATGCTTTGGTGGGCTTTAATGGCCGGCCGATGCAGCATATGCACGAATAACATTTCGCTAGCATTTTTCCTATTATTTTATTGGTATGCCATATAATACCAATTTTTCTTTACCCAGCCACTCTAGAATGGTTGATCTTTCTGATGGCTATAGATTTTTCCTTTCATTCAACGAAATAAAGGGATAGCAATCAATTACTTCCTAATGAAGTGTTCTCTTATTTACGACTGGCAGCTAATTGAATAAGATGGCCTACTTCCATAAAATGATTCAGATTGTGTCTGAGTCATTCTCACAATGCAGTCTAAACATTTTCCCTATCCTTATATGAGTGCTGTGTAAACATGAACCAACAGATGAGGGGAGAACCCCAGTCTCTCTTGAGATAAGGAGCGTAAGCATTTCTCTGGCTATGGGAAGCCCCTGCCTTAGGAAAGGGAGATGACACAAACACAGCGCTGAGTGACTGTAAGGTTCACTCTCCCTTTGTTTTCAAGGCAGTTCTTTGGTGGACCTTCTGTGAGTGGTTTTTTCTGTAATCTTTCAATTACAAAAATGGACAAGGAAGGAACCACGGAGGATGAAATCGAAATATTTCTTGATGAATACTCAAGAGGCAGAAACAGACATTGATGATTTGGAAGATGAAGAAGTGGAAGAACGCACAGACCCGAGATTTTACAAGTGGAAAGCACGGCCAGCGAAGGATAACAGGAAGCTACACCCATTCACAGGCATCACTTCTGGAGTCATTATATCTGCGGCGCCAAATTTGAATGCCAGCTCTCAACCTTTCGATTTCTTTAGATTACTATGGAGTGATGAAATTGTATATTACTTATTATATGTTCTCTTGATCATCGTGCATCTCCTCCTACACAAAGAGGATGAACTAGTGCAAACCACCAACAGCTGACCTGTCTTGAGTGTCATCATAGCCGACATTGGCCAGAGAAAGGGAGAAGACGACGATGCGCTGTCTGTTCTGAGAACAGGCGACGTTGTACAGTGCAAGTCCAGTGTCCGGTATGTGATGTCGCATTGTGTTTGTCACCATGTTTCCGTGTGTATCATACAAGGGTTTCACTGCGGGAGTGAATTACAACAGAAAGAAGCAGGTGCAACCGGCAGGTGATAATGGACTTTCATACGAAAATGTACGTACTTTTCTGTTAATAACGTAAGAGGGTTTTTTCTATTGTAAAAAGTTTCTTAATTAATAAAATGCTTTTTGTTTCACTCACGATAATTCTTGGCAGAGATATAAAGGAGTATCTCAAATAAGACATATTTGCAAATTTAAATGCCAAAAAACCCAGCCGGCTACCTATACCGTGGACTTTAAATTCCATCCTCTAAAGGTTAAGTTTAAGTATTGGGTAAATGGCATGCGGTGTTGCCACGTCTCACTACCCTAATGCCAGCAAAAGTCTGGTAATTTAAAATTTCGTTTATGTAACTTATTAAGTAAATGCTATTGTTAAAATTTTTTCCGTAATACACGATTTTATAAACCAAAACAAAAATACTGCGTAGTAAAATTTCTCTCATTACGTACTGCATGTTGTACACTTGGCTGCTATAGTGTCCCAAACACTCCGGCAGTCCCAAAACCCTCATAAAAGTGAAAAAAGGAGCTTAAAAGAATAGAATCCCTTTGAAGTGCCCTTGTTTTCCCTATGCGCTCAGATTTATTTTTTTCTGTGCTAGTGTTCAATTGTCTAAACCAGTCTTCAGTAGTCTTTTATCTTGTGATGTAAAGTTACCTACCCTTGTAAAAATGTCCAAATAGTAGAAAAATTAAAAAATATTTTTAATGTTTTAAATTAGAAAAATCGCTCATGATAAAAATGTGATAATTTCTGAACAAATAATTAATTAAAGAAAATAATTGAAAATTTATAAACTTAAAAATGGCGTAAGTTTGTTAATATTGTAACATATACTTTACCAACTTCACAGAACATCATATCATAACAAATAGATCAAGAAAAAGTCAAATTCAAATTATTTGAAAGAAAGGAATAATTTCCCACCAGCTGAAAGATAAGAAAAATTAATTCTCCAGTTAAGGGGTTAAATGTCCTTCGACCTGTGGGATTAGTTTGATTTAAATGTCTTACGTGATTGAGGGGTTTATTATGTTAAATAACGTTTCCTTAACAACAGCAAGATATACTATTATGCCGTAAACTGCCTAAAAATAAAAAATATATTTTTCACAATCAAAAATTATTTCATTTGAACAGCTATTGAAATCATAAATAAAAGTTTAAATACCTAGTACATATTTTTTAAAATGCATAGTTTACTTTGTAAATAATAAATTAGCATTGTAGTTGCCATTTGCATTTTTATGCATAACTCTATAAATATTTCGTTTAGAGAAAAATGTATAGAATAACAGTTGTAGGACATTTTAAAATAGGTACTCATTTTATGTTCTAAGCTAATTCGCAAAAAAAGCACCCAAACGATGTAAATTGGTATTTAACAAAATTGTAGCACAGTTAATTGGATAAATGTAAGTTCGGAGGTACACTGTGTTCACATCTTATTATGGATTAACTTCCTCGCATATACTAAGATTAGATGTAATGTGATCAGAGGAAAATAGTTTAGCAAGTTTGTACAATAATAATTGCTCACGAAATCCCTAAGTAATCTGAATATGGGCTGTGCTGTATGGAAGCACAGATTCACTATATGCCTCCTGCAACATGCTGTAGACTTCAGCTGACGTTTTTTTGGGGCGATAGCAAAATTTCAGCGCAGCATACTGTTCCTCACTTGTGACCTCCATTGCTCCATAGGTGAAACTAAACAGACGTGCATTACTGCTGCCACCACTGCAACATGCTGTGCGCCAGACATCTGCACATTTGTGACATAATGCAAGTTGGATTGTTGCAATATTCTGCCATTAAGCTACAACTGTTCCGTAAATAGTTGGTTTAAAAAAAATGTGATCACTTTTTATTGAACAGCCCTCGTATTTACGTATATTTGCATGCATTACAGCAGGGATCAGCACCCTACAGCCTGTAGACCACATATGGCCCCCAAGAGCGCTTTATGTGGCCTGGTGAAAAAGTGCTCAGTAAAATTCAACATAGACAATTTCATATTTTTTCAGTAAAATTTTGGTATCAAAACTTTTTCTGATGAAGTTTTAACACCATTAAATTATTCAAACTTAATTATCATTACTATGGAACCACAACTTTTAGGTAAGTTGCAATTTATATGCTCATTCAGCCTGCCAAAGCTATTATGATTTCCGAGGCTCTCCAAAATATTTACAATTACAAATGTGGCCCGCCATGCAGGTGAGGTAGAGAGGTATTAAAGGGTACACATTTTGAACCATAAATGACTACAGATAAAACCTAACACTCGAAACATGCCTATGTTAGAGAGGCGATACTTGCATTGATATTTATAAAAATTTTAAGAAAAAATTCAAAAAGCTAAAGTTCAAGTCTAGCCACATCTCTCACAAGAATGCATTGAAAGCAGGTATATTTCAAAATTTCACAACCTGGAAAGGTGAGCTGGCACTGGATGACAAGCATACTGAAACATTTTATTTATGCTGAGATAATTCACGTCCAACAACTAACAAATTCTGAATAACATTCTAAAAATACCTTAAAGCTTCAACAATGAGATGTTAAGTTATCAAGACTGTGTCTACAATCAGAGAAGCCAAACTGCAAAGAATGAATTCAGCAACAGGTATACACTTCCACTCGTGCTTTGAATATATTTGACGAGATTTATCCTATGGAAATCATATCGACATATAAGTACCTGGAAGAAAAAAAGCTTGGGTTTGCCTGAGAGTGAAATGCATTTATCATTGGTGAAGATTTCCCAAACTTCATCCACTTGAAGTTCCTCGTTGCACACGTGCAACATTCCACGTTTTCTAACAAGGCCCATGACAACCACTACTAAGGACTCACTCTTGCGGTGGTGCCCATCCTTGGCAACTGGAAAGAGAGAATCATACTCCATCAATCATTTCAGGATCCAAAAACAGACATTCTCTCATTCAGATAAAATCCACAGTATTGAGAGGTTACATAATCAGAAGACAGAATATCAAAATTCTGAAGTTTAATAAATCCACGAGATTTAACATTCTCTTATTTAATCACTGTGTAATAGGAATTTAGAAGGGATGCGATCCAGAAATTCATTGCCTATTAGTCTTTTAGTTTATTTATCCCCAAGAATGTTCTCTTTAGAGACATGCTGAATTACAGATTAGAATTTTACCTATTCAGCTTATTATAAGGCACTGCATGATATTCTTGAATACCTCAGCATGATCTGATCATGTAAACTGAAATATACAGGAATTAAAAAGTCAAATCTGTTACCCCAAAGGAGCAATCTGAGACAACTCCTTGACCACAATTTTGTCGAATTCCAACATCACATGCTAGTAACAGTCATCTATCATAAAAACAACAAACATTTATTTTATACTAGTAGAAATACCTGGAGTTGCCTGGGAAGATTTGGTTCAAATCTGATTGGAATTCTAGATGATACATTTTATTTAAGAATTAGATTGGCCACCATTTTAATAAAATGGGTAGAGAGAAACAAAAACCACGTATGAATTATTCCTGGGAGCCTTCCACAATTGTACCAAATTTGATTCAAATCAATAATCGGGAAAATAAGCACAGTTTAATGTTTAAATCGGACGCCATTTTGAATCAAGTGGACAGACAGACACTAAAACCCTACATTGTCCTTCCCCTTAGTGCCCCCTACTATCGTGCCAAATTTGGTCGGAATCGGTTGAGAAATGAGGGCGTGCATAAAGGAACAGACAGACAGGCAGACTTATTAAAATATAGTGGTGGAGATATATAAAATAGAATTATGCTTGGTTAAACTCATCTCACAAATTATGATTTTTCATTACTCCAAGATTTCTTCAGGTAAGATTTTTGATAAATGTCTGCAAAAGCAGTGTCTTCATCAACTGTCATGAGTGCACGTGACTCTAGTGTCTAGGTTTAAATAGCTTTTACAAATGTGAGAAACATAGACATCTGGCAACATACCATTTTCAATTCACCAAGAATCTTCACCTTTCTCAAAAATTAGTCATCACAATAGTTTTAGGTAACGCATAATCAAACTTTAAATTACTTTGGCACCAGTCATAAAATGAAAGAATTACCTTCTTTTAAATGATTCAAGAACTTGTCTTTGCTGGTCATTTGGTCACTTTTCACGATTTTCACTTGGAACTGCAGCTGGCCAAATGTCCTTTTGAGTTTCTCAACATCTTTTTCAGCTCCCCTTTTCAAGCTATCTTCATTTTTTCTCTGGTTTGCATGGAAGTTTGCTATAATGGCCATACCCCTGTACTCAAAATCCGTTTTGTATTCACTGTAATGCATAGGAAAGAAATATTGGTTGTCGCTGGATTCATCCTATGTTATTACTCTGATGTACATATATCTATAATATCTGTTTCCTTCGATGATTTATTTCTCCCACCACAACTTTGATCTCCCGTTAGACTTTCATTGTGCCATTGTTTGTAAGTAAGAGTCCATGCTGTTTGTCTGAATGTCAACTAAAATAGTTTGATAGATTAATGGAACATTGTCAAGTCTTCTAGCAAATGAAATGTACCTTCAAATTAGTGGGTAAAATTTACCTTTACAAGATTTGTCTTAAACTTAAATAAGAAAATTTTATTACATAATGCAAAACTGTTAATAAACAGTCGTTTTTATATATTATTTTTTAGAGCTGAGATAATTGATTCTATGAACGTATATATGAGCCTTCTTAAAGATTTTCTAATTTATACAAAAGTAAATTTTTAGGGGTGTAAGCAAATTTCTTGAGAGTAAAATGTCCATGCTCTTTCTTGCAACTTCTGGTATGAGAAAAATAAAGGAAAATAAAAATTAAATATTTGCTTTCTGTAATTAATATCAATAAATGAAACAGCCAAATCTGTACATTTTTCCCTAGTATTATGTGACGGTCCACTCTGCACAGACACCATCCACAAAATCCCCTCTTTGTCATCCCCCCCCCTCCTCTTTCCTCGCACACACAAAAACAATGAAAATACTAGCATATGTGTGATATTCGAATCTACTTCTATTAAATTATCACTGAAGACCAGTAATTTGTAGCCAAATGAAACATACGGTTTTTTATAACTTTGTTATAAATATTTCAGATATCTGACACAATTACAGTATGAAGTCCAAAATCTGGCAATCTCAGGACTTTTAGGTTGCCGGATTCTGGATTTTGTGTGTGTGTATATATATATACCGTATTTAATCGATTCTAAGCCGACACTGATTGTAAGCCGACCCCCACTTTTCACAAGGTCACACAAGGAAAAATTTTGATTTTAAAGTGCTTAGACAGCTGGGATCATTTATTTCAAAATACCAACAAGTATGAATGCCTCAGATTTTCAGTTTGTAATTAAATAAAGAGTATTAACTAAAATTACGGTGACATAAAATACATTTTATTCACTTATTCATAACAACTTCTACTAAAAGAGTAATCTGACCTCGTTATCTCCCGGGATCTTATTCTCGTAAAAAAATAGCCGTTTCTCGTCAATCAAATACGGACACTGTATTACATAACATATGTTAGTACTACATGAGCATCACTTGGGAATTCCTTTTCACTTTTATTCTTAAATTATTCTCTCAAGTTGGCTGCTATGCCGCTAAGGCACGAGGAAGGCTCGGGAAATATGCACATGTTAGACACTGAAACAAGATAGTAGATGAGGGAGGGGAGGGGGTAGGAAAGGCAATGTTTCGATTCAAGAGTAAAATGAAACATTGTGTACAAATGTAGCTTCTTACGCATACGAGCGCTATCGCTGCGTTTTTTTTATGACTTTGACGTGCCACGTATTATTTACATATTGTATATTCCGGTGTATAAGTCGACCCAGCGTATAAGTCGACCTCTGCTTTTTTTGATGAAAATACATGATTAGGCATATGTTCGCCGTATAAGTCGACCTCCACTTTTTCACTTAAAAATACTTGTCATGAAACCATTTTCAGATAAAATCAAAGTCATGTACAATCCAAGTTTTAACAAATCAGAAATAAACAATAAAAAATATGTAAGTATTGTTTCGAGCATTCCATGTGATAGATGTTTTAATTTCAACCATTAAGAAATTTATTTTTGGAGAGCTTGACCCACTACATTAAGTTTCCTATAATTCGATTGATTTCAGCTGCTAATGATACTATCGAAATGAGTTATAACTAGTATTCGCGATCGATCTCTACGGTGGTGAAATTCAATAAAATATCTCAAATGTGTACCCTGCGCACCTTTTTCCCAAAATGTTGATCATGCATGAAGATTTCTGACCAAGTTTTAAAAATGACGAGTTTTGATAGTAAATTTACTGAAACACGCTTGCATCTATGTTTATACTAGCAAAAGACGAAAAATTCTACGAAGTTTACGCGTATCTACATGACCAAGAAACATTTACGGTTTAAATGCAATGTTTATACTGCCATTGGCGCATCTTCAACATTGAGATGATGTAATACTTTTATAATATTAAAGCTGTACCAATTAATTGAGTTTTAAGTTTATTATTGTTACTCAAGAAAAGCAGTTCTGTCATTAAAAATTTACTATCAGTTTCTACCTACACTTTTTGCCGGAATAAGTTGGCATCTGGCATCTCTATTCGCCATATTCATCGTGAGCCGCTGACGCTCCTTTAACCCGGGAGAGAACCATAGTTCCTTCTAATTTTTTTCATCCATGGGTGGAATGAATATCGCTATGCGCGCTTACATGACAATAGTGCGTGTATATGCACCGGGGTTGATGCTGTCCTGTTCCGATATATTCTAAAATACACAATTGTGCACGCTTGAAAATTTTAGTGCAGAGCAATTCAAAAACTGCTGCACGGCTGCGCAGTCACGCAGCTTAGAGGGAACCATGGAGAGAACACACCTACGGGGAATACATTTATAAATCTTATAAAATACCGTATTTACTCATATTACCAACACACTCGTGTACATCGCGCACTCCTATTTTTGGGCCGGTTCGGAGGAAAAAAATTAATTTGAGCCAGATTAAGTTTTTTTAAGTCACCAATTCCCACTCGCTGAAACACGTTTCACTCGAGTTAAGCATTTTCTCCCTTCTACGTGATGCATTTTATTGGATGATCTCTTTATGATGATACTAGCAGAAATCTCCTCACCGATAGTCCTCTTTTGTTAACCCCTTAACTGTTTTTGTTGTAATATTACGCAACTTCGTCCCCACTTCACCATTTTTGACGTAATATTATCTGCGTAATAGTATCTGCACGCTTGGTTGATTCCTCCTATATAGGAGCGCTTCAATTAAGTGTGTTTATTTGCTTAAAAGTTTTAAGAAAGTCTGTCTCGGAAAAATTAAAGATCGCAAATTCACTGCTAGGAGATGCAATGAGGGTCACAGCCATGAAATGACCACTAATTTCGCAAAAAACCATAAGCTAGAAGAATCACCTTCGCCAGAGCACTTACAGTTGGTATTATTCTCAATCATCTTCGTTCTGTGAAATTTTACGAATGAAAAAATTGATTGTAATTAATCTATACACTTAACATTTGTGTTTTAACTAATAAAACATATTTGACATTAATGAACTGCCATTTAGTCTTTCAATTTTAGATAACCCCCATTTAATGTATTACTCGATTTAAGGTACAAAAAACATGTCCCCGATGCAAGCGTTAAATGGGGATTCCACTGATGAAATGTCTATATACAGACACATATGAAAAAAGTCACTATACATTGTATTACATTATGCATGCTCAAACACAGCTGAATCTCAAGGAACACAGAAGAGTAATGTTGCTAGTAAATAGAAAGGTTATTCCCCATAGCTCTAACGCAAGGGTGAGCAACCTTTTAGAGAACCTACAGGCAGGCCGTAGGTTGCTCACCCATGGTCTAAAGCAGTGGTTCCCAAACTGTGGGGTGCACCCTCCTGAGGGGGCGTGAGAGAATTCCAGGCGATGAGAAAAAATCAATTTTTATGTCAAATTCAGTTGAAATAGTTTTAAAGTAATTTTTCAATCTTCCCAATATGTACAAGATACATGGGTGTATTAATTATGGGTAAATTGATCATGAATAATGTTGTAAATGTGAGTGCAAAGGGTTACGTTTATTTCAATCAAAAACATGGTGGGGCATGACCAAAAGGGAGGCGTCATGTCAAAAAGTTTGGGAACCATTGGTCTAAAGGGTTTACAAGTGTTTGTAAACTTCTTTATTCTTTGTAGTAAGGCAAAATTTTCAATATAGGCATCACTTCCAAATCACTTTAGAGTAATTTGATACACTTGTTTGGGTTTTGACTGTTTATCCCTTATGTTTACATTTTTCTCCCTTCACACACAAAGCTGCTCAGCCCATCAGACCTTAAGAGATTATTCACAAAACAGATCTGATGCCTCAAGTGAATTTATTTGGAAATTGGAATCTTTTAATGGAAAATTTTGTAAAAATGTCCGGATTTCAAATCATTCCAAATTTTGGACAGCCAGATTTGGGACTTCATACTGTACTTCTTTAAGCGCTTGTTCTTGAACTAATAAGAAATATACTTCGCTTGATAAATGTTTATTCATGAGAATATTAACTTTAATTCACAGTTCATGCAAATATTTCTTTTGCCTGATATTTTCGATTTTAATGCCATTAACTAAAGCAAAATTTCATGATGAAAATTAACCATGAATTCTGCAGTTTTTTTGATATTTTTTGTATCTACATCTCATGTTATTGAATACAATTCATACTGAAAGTAACTATGTTCTTGGAGGAGTCTTAGACGACACTTCAAAAGTAAATTTAAGTACAATGGTTTTCCTATGTGGTTTCTAAAAGATATAGCAGCAATTTGCTTGTCTGTCATCCTGTATGCACTGGATGCATTTTTATGACTGGTATTTATCATCAGGGATGTGCTGCCAAATACATAACAACCGGCTCACTATTATCACCGCCCCTAGCAGTTAGGCATTCCATCCAGAATCGAACCCATGACCTTTTTTTGCAGCCCTGAGATCGCGTTATCTGATCTTTGCAGGAATTAGAAAGGATTTCAATTTTAAAAAACAAGATAATATTGTAAATAAAAATTAAAGTTTTATTTTAAATGTTCAAATATCATTAATGACTAATATATCAAGGATAGTGGCTTCAAATAAGCATATTATTTCATGTACAATTATTTGGAGTCTTTCAGATAATAAATTGTTGCATAACACGATCTAGAAAGTGTCCTTAAACTTTTGGCGTCCCATAGGTATTATCAGACCGTGATGCATCACTAACCTCTGGATAACACTGAGCTCAACAACCAGATCGCAGAGCATCAAAATTTCTAACAAACAGCTCGTGCGAGTCGGATGGAGCCAGCTGCAGCACACCCGTTTATCATTTATATCAAAGTAGAAGTCATACACGGAATACTTAAGTTAAATCATTCAATCAATTTAAAACAGAAATAGAACTTTTGCTTGTCATGCAGAATACTGCTATTAGAAAATTACTTCCTTATCATACATAGAGAAAAAATAAAATGAACATGCCCTAAACTGTAAAATTTTGTGATAGAATGTGATTTTTTTAAAAGCAGCGATAAATATTTTCTATTTTGCATCTTTTCTCCTAACGATGCATCAATTTAAGCCTAGCTATATTCGAGAATTATGTTGCAATATAAGGCAAAAAACATCTCTGGGGCATGTCATAAATTGAAAACTATTAATCTCTTATATTGTATCAAAATACAGAGAGAAAACAACTAACATCACATAACTCAAGAGAAACCGTTGTTATATCGTAAATAAAATAAAAAGCTTTAACTGTCTATCTCTTCATTTAATTTGCTGTTACAAAAAATACCATAGGATAGAAATTATTTTTTATCATACCATCCTATTAGAGCTACCATTTTGCTGGAAAAAAATGAAAATTTCAATTCCTAAGAGAAAAGAGACTGATGTACAACATCCATTACTACTTCATGAACCTATTCAGCAGAACTGTCAAAGATTTCCCTCACCTTGGCAACTCGGACAGAGAAGATGCTGTGCATATTTTTAGATTGTTCATCTCAGCGTCGGATTTTGCTCCCTGAAAAAAATTAAATCAATTAATTATAATATCGCCCACATAAATTTTGACATTTCATTCAAAGAAATAGATAAATCATTTAGGGACGCATTCTTTCAATGCACGTCTCACAAGCTGTTCCATATAATGAAGTGCAGCTTATGACTGAGTAATTGGCAACCTTAAGACAATCATAGCTACTGCCACCAGATGATGAGTTAATCGGCTGCCTTAATAGAATCATAGTTAATGCTGCTGGATGACGATTTATTTGACAACATTAAGAGAATCACTAGTATAAAGCCTGTCAATATCAGGCTATTTTTAGTTTAAACTTAAAATAGTCTCCTCCATCTCTCTTCCTTCCTCCTTATCCTTCCCTCCCTCTCTCCCTACCTTCATCTCCTCCTCCCTCCCCCCTCTCTTGAATTAAAAGCATTCAAAGCACGTTTACACCATAAGGATTTCGAGGTCTAAAGGCAGGATTAGACCAAGGCAGCAGCATGCAGCATTGCTGCATGCCTCATTCTGAGGCATGCTGTTGAATGCAACAACATGCAACATATGCTGCATGCCTCATGACCATTTAAACCAAAGCAGCAGACTTTCTTTGAGTTAACGAAGTGAAAAGGTCTGTTGGAGAGGAAGGTTTCTGGGTTTGTTTATTTTGCACCAGGTAGTTTCTTGAAAAACTGGTTTCCTGTCACAATTCATCACAAATGCCGCATGCAAGACTCCTTGCTTCCCACCTCAGTTGGGAAACCTTGCAACAACGTGTGACATTGGTATTTTTGTGGCATGCGACATATTTGTTGCATGCGGCATATGGCAACAATCTGCAATATGCAGCATGCAATGCTGTGGCATGTTGCTGCCTTGGTGTAATCCTGCCTTAACAATGTAATTGTTAGGCAAGGCAACATCCCATTAAAATGGCAAAATTTCTCCAAACTATGTGAATTAAGCCCCGATGGTGGAAGGGCTAGCGTATTGGCCTACCATCACTAAGGTCGCGGGTTCGAATCCCGCCAAAGGGCATGGATGTTTGTGTCGTTTTCATAATTTCATCTATCATGTGCGTGTGTCTGATGTGGAAGGCAACGGGAAACCACCACATCATATGTGTTTCTTCCCTAGACATTTCAAACCAATCTAAGGATTGAAAACCATGAATGAATGAATGTGAATTAAACGTTAACCATGGGGGATTTCAATCTTTCGGCAGAAAAATATGAACAGAATAAGGAACTTTATAATTTTTTCTTCAAAATGGTTTAGACCCAAAGATTGTAAGTTAATTCATACTAATTTTCATCTAAAAAAGAATGAAAGCCTACACATCAGAAACCCCATTTTTATGTTATTGTTTGTTTGTTTCTACTGTTATTATCTGCAGACACACAAGAACAACGAAATTAATATAATAGATAGTTACTGCCGCTGGATGATGAGTTAAATGGCAACCTTAAGGGAATCATAGCTACTGCAGCCCCATGACAAGTTAATTGGCCGCCTTAAGAGAATCATAGCTACTGCCACCGAATGATGAGTTAATCAGCTACCTTATGAGAATCATAGTTAATACTGCCGGATGACGATGCACCACTATCAACAATTAGAAAATTTTATCACAGGAACAGAAACCAGGGTTTCGCTTCCAAAACCTATCTCTCTTATGCACATTCATGTAATAAGGCAGTCTCATCTGTGTTAAAAACTTGCTGTGGGTTGTATCATTCATCTCTCACAGTAGCCTTAAGCTCGTCTGGGAAGTTAGAAGTGGTAAAGTCATCAGAACTAGCAGCTTCATCCTTAAGTTTGATATTATGGAGATTTTGATGCTTCCTGGACTTGTCAAACCAACCTTTACTTGTTAAGAATTGCTCGGCAGTTGAAGAGCCTGCTTCTTCTTTCTGTAAGTGAACGTACAGCTTCAGCACATTTGCACAGATGATGTTAGAGCTAATCTCCATTTTCCATCCAGATAACCAACACCTTTCCCAACAATGAGTTTCTCCTCTTGCTGTTTTCTTTGCAGCTATCGAGCATGACTGTGCCACAGAGCTTCTAATCTTTTCTACGTTCTTCTTTATTGCACGTATGCTTGACTCGTTTATGTTATAAAAACACCCAAGTGATGCAGCTCTCTCTCCACTATCAAGTCGTTGAATAATATCAAACTTTGATTCTAGAGTTAGTGAAGTCGTGGATTTGTCCTTGGGGATATCCATAATATGTACTACATATTAAAGAGAAATGAAGATACGAATTCACAAATAAAAATAAAAGGAAGAAAACTTAAAAGGTAAGAAGAGCCCTTTCCAGCTCGTCTCTCCCTCGCTCAGCAATCGGGTATCCCAAGTCCTACCAAACCACGTTGATGTGATCCATAAACCTCATAGTATGAATTTTTGGTAAAAAACCAGCCGTGCTGTAGCGAATCCATGTTATATTATTTGTTTAAATAAAATTGAATAAAAATTTACCCATCACAATAATCCAATGTATTACTAAGTCGTAAGCTATTAGTTGAAGAAAAAGGCAATTAAATAAATATACAGAAGAAAGAAATCAACCAAAAGATAACTCGTATAAGTTAATCAAGTTACACACAAAGACGCTGTTATCCTCAAACTTTTGCTTTTGCAATACCTCCCGATTGGAACACCACGTATCGAGCTACACTTAATCATACTCAGGGTCAATAAACATCGATACGCTCAAGTCTCTCTGCTAGAACTGATATCGAGATATATCTATTATTTGACTTATGCAGCCCACTTGCTCTTAATTTTTGTACGATTATAAAATCACCTGCATAGCTCAATAAAAAAGTGCCAACTTAAGTTCTAAATCCATGTATATTGGCTCAACATTTCTCACTTGATTCGATAAAAAGTAATAGTGTCGAGGCGAGATTCAGCAATCTACTTTAAAAGGGTCAAAGATCCACCGGTCCACCCCTGTAGTTAAAGATCAAAACATTTGCATTCCTTGAAATCGCGTTATATGAAGCATTAAGTTAATAGGAAATAGGGAATTAGTTTCTTGGACTTCATATTTTCTACATTTTTTTAGAATAATCTTTTGACCTGTATTTAAATGCATAAAATAAAAACGTATTTACTTGCATAATCCACACCATCATATAATTCATGCAACCTTATTTCTCGATGTGGAATTAAGAATAAATAATATAATAATACCACACGCATTTCACGCACCCCAAGTTTTGGTCACCTTTTTTGTTTCATGGCACACCTACAGGTTCGTTCAATCCTCACGGCACAACTAATCAAATTTCATGTCGATATTGCGTGGAACACTTTTATCGCTAACTATGAACAGCATTAACAGAAAAAATCACTTTTTTCTATATAGATGGGCCAAATTATGACTAAAATTATTCACTTTCTTTTTGGAGATGAGAATTATAACTAATGAGGAAAGTAATGGAGAATGGATGAAAATAATTGACACTATTATCCAGAGAGTAACATGAATCACAAAACAATTCCTGAATTTATCATAAATAGAGCAGAAAAACTGCAGAATTTTCACATCGCGACATCACAGTTAGATACGAAACTGTGGAGGCCATGTTACCCGAAGCTGTACCATATGACTTAAGTTTCTCCAAGAAGTAACTATGTTGCAGCTTCAAGTAACTGAAACAGTGCAACAAATTCACCATAAAGTATTACTGTTGATTAAAAAGCTTATAACATAAAATATACCGCAGCACATCAAGGGCTTTATCGCGGCACACCAGTTGAGGAGCTCTGCCATATAAGCACAATATGAGAACCACACATACGAATCCAGGCCTGCAGCGGGCACATTTGCCACCCAGGTGCAAGCAGTTTATGCCACCCCTTACGGACTTATAAAAGCATCCTGGCCCAGATTTTTTCCAATTTTTAGATTAAAAGTTATTTAATTTAAGAAATAAATTGTGCAAAACACATTGTACAAACTTTTGCGTATACGAATCATCTCGATATATTACGTAAAAGTACTTTATTATAGAAGGCAGTTTATCATGAGTTTAAAAACAAAGTGGAATGTAAAGGACATTTGTATGTTTGTAAATACACAAAATTAAGATATATTCTTGCTTCCGCCCATGAATTACTGCCCCTAATATGTTGCCGCCCAGGTACAATGCACCCTTGCACCCATAGGCCAATGCAGCCCTGTACGTATCTCTCGGTGCAACATTTTTATAAGGTAAAATAATTACATGAATCAATTTGCCAGTATTATTTCTATCAATTTTTTTAATTTGAAGTTTTTACCATTGATAGTTTACGATAAATAAATATCATTGTATCAGATGGCAATAATTTGTAGTTTCTAGTTAATCGGTGGTATTTCAGCCTTTTATTTTCTCGGATCTGGCATCCTGCAGCAAATTCAGCAATCATGTTTTCTGTGTCATGCTGTTCCTTCTTAAGTTCGCATATTAAGTGGAAGAGTAACTGGTGATTTTTTGTTACCAATAGTTGAAACTTACTGTGCCAAGAATCAGTGTGATTATTCATCCTGGTCAAGGATGGATCTAGAAACCTGTCAAGGGGGGGAGGGGGGATTACTGACTGTTTTTCCATGAGGATGGAGGATATTTTTAATTAATAAACCTTGATACACTATCGAATAGTATGATAATTATCATAGTTAAGTAAATTGGGGAAAACCTCCTGCAGCATGACAACCTCCTCAGCTTCCTCTTTTGCTACCTCTAAAGAATATCCGGGGGAGGGGGGGACGATCGCCCCCTTCCCCTTGGATCCGCCACTGGTCCTGGGTTCATTAGCAACAACTGCATCATACTGATTCCAAAGTTGTGAATCATATCTTGGAGAAATTGCTCTTCTCTTACCACGAACTCTCCTCCCTCAGATGTATGTCTCCTCAAAGTTTTCGGCAAGTTCTACTAAGTCAACTCTTCATACTGACCTTAATTCTTTTAGCTGTTACAGTGTCCGAGCAAGGTGCATGGCCATGCTCTATCATTCTCACTACTGTAGGTGGTTCACCATGAGAAACAGCTCTGTCTCAACACCTGTTCTTTTCAATGCAAGTCCAATAGATTCTTCCATTATCTTTGCTTGTGGTACACATATCCTTTAAAGTCTAAAGCCTTCTTGCCTCATGCAGTGTCAATTAATTCTGCTTCCACTGACCACAAATGTTGCAACAAGGGTTAAAATTAAATCTTCAACTTCTGCATGTAACTATAGACTTTATAACAATAACTGTTTCCATATCAACACTATCAGTTCTTCCAAAAACGGAACAGAAAAATCCAATGGCATTTTAGGTGAAGTTAATAAGTGGTATTAAGCAAAATTGCAGTAGTTATGTTTTATATTATGATAAAAAGTAAGTAGGTCAAATTTATAGACATAATAAAGTAGACCCAAAAAAGTAGAGGAAATTGCAGTAGAGAATTAGCAGTAGGTCAAACGTCCTGACACTGGTTTTAGACGTGGGTGACTCCACATTAGAGGTATCTACTGGATAAATGGCATAACCGACACGATACAACACTTATAAAGAATAGACTCCTTCAACACACACACATCCAGAAGGCTTTGTGCTAATGGAGGTAGAGGATGAAGACAGGAAATTTCAGGAGAGAATAATTATGGTGGTCAATAGGAGTGAGCTTTTGAAGGAGATGTTACTGTTATAAGTAATAAAATTGTAATTTATAATAATTACTGATCGACTGTGGCATTTAAGTGAGCACAAATCTACATTCCAAAGATGATTATAATAAAATATTTCTCAGAATATATTTTGTATTATTATTATAGAATATGTATTTATCCTTTTTAGGGAAATAATTTTTGGCTTTCAATTAAGAATTTATCGTAATTTTTTCTTACATTCACTTTGGTTTTTTTATTCCGTTATTTCAAATATTCTTATTATTAAACAACTATTTTGAGAATGTAATTTTACTAATTATTTTACAATGTTTTAATTTAATTTAATCGATTGCACAGGCAGGCAGGGCGAAAGCATGAGCGCGTATATAAAATAAAACACGCTAAAAATGCATAATCCTCGACAGCGAAGAAGAATTAATACTGCAATTACCTATGGTAATCGTGGACATCCCTCGTTTTTCTTCAACACCCCTCTAGAGGCACTGTCTAGAGTTGGAATTTTAATGTCTGGATGGGTTGGGTTGGATAGAAATAAAATAAACACGTTGTACACTAGCAGATCTAGGTAACTGATCACGGTAATTAAAAATTCTTTTAAATTTGTACCATTTTTCACAGTAATTGCAACCAACCCGACGCATGTCATCATTCAAATTTCCCCCTCTCGAGGCGCTATAAGTTCCTCTAAATGCGTCCAGAATAAACGAAGAGTACGTACTTACCAAAAGTATTTTTAATTGCAAATACCAATTAAAATAATTGTTTCTTTCTCTCGCTCCATAAAATTAATCTCCGAGTTAAAATACATATATTGGTTGTTTTCTTCCATGACGCAATTTCCATTACGCGTTAAACGTGCACAATTATCAAAGTAAATTCAATATGCAGTTTACACAGAACAGAAAATGTTTAATTATATGAAATGATTATCGTAATGTGATCGAGTAATTTGCCGGGAAAACAATTGATGCATGACAGAAGCTTATTACTAATGTTTTCAGCAATTATTCGCTTATAATATATCAAAGAATGATTTCGATTACTTGGATGCCTACTTCAGCAGAAGATTACCTGCGAAACCTCTCCATCTGATTATTTCTAACCAAAACCAAACTTCTTCCGAGAAAACTTTGCACTAATATGTACGTATACGTACTCACACATATTTATTCTTTTATAGGTGTTAACATACATATATAGCCGCATATGGATAAAATCAAGTTAAATTTTCAAAAAAATAAAAGAATTTCCGTTCAATTATTACCTTCAGACAACATTTACCCTTACTCCACTTCTCTGGCTGTCAGACCACTACCGTGCGAAGTACAGTTGATCCGCCGGAAGATGGCGCAACGGTATGTGCACCACCCCTCTGAAACTTCGGTCAAAAATGGTCAAAAATGGTGACGGAAAAGTTTGGTAGGATCACGCTAAGCCTACTGGCGCTAGTGTCGAGTACAAAGGTGAAAGGAATGGAACGGAACCAAACGGAACTCTGTATACTCCGTGTCATCCTTTTCACCTTTTAAAACGGACATCTTGTGAGAATTTGTGTACTGGCGGTACTGGCTCTGTTTTAGATGTGGTTTAAATTTTCACGGAAAAATGCCGATTATTATAAGGTGTTCAGTCGTTGGTTGCGGGAATACACGGGAAAGTCCTGGAATCAAGTTTTTTTACTTTCCCGAATGACAGGAAGTTGTAAGTAATTTTCGATTTCGACGATTACTATAAACCTCGTAGTCAAACTCCCTTCTTTGGTATCTAGAATATTTCAATTTGCTATTTTTATGAAGATAAGTAGTAATTACACGTCATGTATGTGATTTAGAGGCCATCGTCATAAAAGATTTTAACAAATTTGGCTCATCTACGAAAAAATTGTTGCATTAAGAAAATTTTTCAAAGGGTCAGAAAATGGTCTGAAATGCTTTAACCAGCCTAGACATACTCCAATGCATAGACTTATGTATGTCTTACCTGCAATTATCATTTCCTTTGTTGGTAACTTGGTGCGCAGAATTATTTCTATAGGGCAGCGTTTCCCAATTTAATTTTGCTACGGAACCCTTGCAACTCGAAAGAGAAGTTGCGGAACCCCAAACAGTTATTTTGTTTATAAGGTGAAAATCAAAGCACAAGTAAGTACAGATTATAATAAAAATAGGTCATGTGATCAACATTTTGTCTATTTTCATATATTTAAAGATAAAAATCGTTTATATGAACGGCATGTAGTCGATTTCTGTATTTTGTTTTTGTTGTTGTGTATTTCGAGAACCCAGTTTCGCATAAGCACGTGCTCGCGAATGGTAATAACTCTCTAATTGCCCATCTTGATAAGTCTGAATATTCATGATATAAAGCCCGCTTCCCACGACGCGTGACTTGGCGAGCTTTTCGAAAAACTCGCTGAGTCACGCGTCGTGGGAGCAGGGTGGCTCGGGATGGCTCGGCTCGGCCTTCCCGCAATTTGTCGGTACATGGACGCGAGTCAAAGCGACGAGACGGACGAGCGCGCGTAGGTTCGCCTGTTTTCGTACGTGTTCCAACGTGATTAGTACTTCTGTATTGTGTTTAACTGTTCATTTTCAACTGACAAGAAGCTCGCCGAGTATGTACGAGCCACTCGGGACTTGCCACATCACGCGTCGCGGGAACAGTCAACAATCGCCTACTCGCGATATTCCGAACTTTGACGAGCATTCGCGTGCTCGCCAAGCCACGCGTCGTGAGAAACGGGCTTAAGCTGCCCCAAAATGTAATCAGAGAAACTTCTTTAAATGTTTGCATTAAATGGACATCTGAAGTGATTTCGATTAAATTTTCATAATCTAGTGCAGATAATCCTTCTGGTTTCTCGGTTGTACAGAATGGATTTCAAATCCATTTATTGTTGTCATTGATGTTTGGAAAATACTTCCTGATGTTGATGTATAAATTGCGAAGATGATCTACAATGTTGCTCTGAATTTCTTCTTCAAGTTTGCATTTGTTTTCTTCAAGGAAATCATTGAATGTTACGATGCTTTATTTGATGAGTAAGGTAAGCAAAATTTATATTTTTCTTGTGTAACTTTACATTTCTAATGTGTTATGATCGGAATACAGTGAAGTAGTTGTCAAGCATCTTCCTATCAAGGTGGCAGTTGGAGAAGATGTCGCCTATGCGGCTCCAGGAAAGCCGAAAAAAGAACAAAATATACTTGTTCTTCAAGTGTAGTACCACTTTGTCCACACCCATGATTTTCTAAATTTCATGGAAAGTAAACTGCATTTTGTAAATGTAAAATTTTGTCTGTTTTTGTATGTTTTGTATTGTGCACTGCATGCACAAAATGTGCTGCTGTATCTTCGTGCGTAAATTAAGAGGACTCTTCCTGGTACCATGTTTGTTAAAATATTTTGCTATGTAAATGTGTAATTTAGATGTATGTTCCAAGTTTTGGTAACTTTTAGATAAAATAATTATTTTTTCAATTTTATTACTTTTGTAAAATAGGTGCGAGATAGAGTTTTAGTATCGTGTGAAAAAATAAGAGGAACTCTCTTCCTGGTACCATGTTTGTACCCATATTTAGCTATGTAAATAAGGTGTGTTTCTAATTGTAAGTTTAGGGAAACTTTAGATGAAATAAGTTTTTTCAATTATATTACTTTTGTAGAAAGGCATGTGTGTGTGTTTATTGGGATATATAGTTCCTGCATAATTTTCTTTTAAGTTAGGCAAATAAAAAATATTTTTGATGTAAATATCCCTTCCTTCGTCAATATTACAGACAAAAATCACCACTTTATTAAAAAAATTCTAAGTTTTCATAATTTAAACTGGAAAGGGATCAAGCTCGCAAAGTAAATTTTTATTAAAGTTTTTGAAAACTAATGAATGTAATCTAATAATGTGTTGTATATTAAAAGTTATAAAATTTTTGCTTGGTATTAATAAAAATTCTAGATTATGTAAATGTTATGAGTTTTACCTCCTGTGAACCTAAAAGCGTGTGCAAGATATTTGTATATGTGATTTCACCAAAATTTTAAATAAATAAATTTATTCATATTTCCACTGTATTATATTCATTGTTTATAATGAATTCCCTCGGATTTATTTTTGTGTATATTTCATTGACTCTAATGATAGTCTCTGGAGAATTATTACAAAACTAAAAAATAAAATTTCCCATTGCTATAAATTTTAAAATTTCTCGTTTTTATGCAGTTAAAATATTTAAGCAAATTCGGCATGAATTCGTATTGTTTTCAAAAATAATTATTTTCACTCATTTTTCTGTTTAATACTTCAATTCCGGACTTCGTATAATAATTTTAAGTAATTTTAAAAAGAAATTAAAAATGCCTTGCACCGATTTCAATGCTTATGGGTAGGTTATGGATTTTTCGGGTTTTACCAGATTTTTACCCTCCGAACGGTTTTATTGAAATTCGGGTAAAACACGGAAAACCCCGAAATCATTAATTTTATCGCACAAAACTTTTTAGATTAAAAATTTTATTTTAATGCTTTTATGCATCTAAGAACTTGGATGAGCTCTGTGATGTTCGTTGAACTGAAATATATATATATACCTATATATATATATATAGTATTATATATTACATATACTAATACTTATTCATTAGCAAATCGAATATCCATTTTACTAGATTTTCGAATTAATGTCTACATTTGTCCACCCATTCTCTACCCGTGTCGAGCCATATCCCTTCATCGGAGGTTAACTCTCCAGCGGTTAAGATTACCCCTTTTCGCAGCTACCTCCCCGCTTGCGCATTTTGGGATCTTGGGCTTGTAACATAGCTATACAGTGAAACAAATGTCGGAAAATAACAAGTGGCGCATTGTGTATCTGTCAGAGTAGCGCAAAGTATCAAATTAAAGAAAATGCACACTCGACCGAAGATACCAATACGCTCGATATCACTCGAATCTACAGTAAGCCATTTAGTTTATTATCATACATCGACACGGTGAGAGCGCTATTGGCAAAAATACTTTTGCGGACAAATAACTAAGAGATTTAAAGTCTTATTTTGATGAGGATATTATTAAGTTATGGGTTGATTGTGGTACCCGATACCCTAAATTAAGCAAGTTTGCCCTAACATTACTATGTACTATGCCCACGGGTAGCTGTGATGTTGAGCGTTCATTTTCTCATTTACGTCATTTGCAAACTCCAGAAAGGAGTAATGTTACGGAAGAAAAACTCGCCATGCAAATGTTATTGTATATAAACCATAAAAATAATTGTTTAATAAACATTTAAAATTTTAAATATTTTTTAAATCATCCGAATTACTCTATGTTAACCCCCGATATTTACCCAGATTGAAATTATTTATAGACCACGATAAATTTATGCCATATTTACACCCGATTTTTACCCGAATGCAAAGAAAAATAATAAAACCCGATATTTACCCCCCGAATGGATTTTTTTTAACCCGAAAAATCCATATCCTACTTATGGGGTAATAAATGGTTACTTGGTAACGGTAATCAACAAAGCATACATACCTAAGCGTTATATATATATATATATATATATATATATATATATACTGGGTTTCCTTCAACACCTAGTTGCCCAAAATATATATATATATAACGCTTAGGTATGTATGCTTTGTTGATTACCTAAGCGTTATATATATATATATATATATATATATATACTGGGTTTCCTTCAACACCTAGTTGCCCAAAATATATATATATATATATATATATATAACGCTTAGGTATGTATGCTTTGTTGATTACCGTTACCATATATATATATATATATACATTCTGTTTCAGTGCTTCATCCCATATATCGTATAAGCTTTAAATTCATGAAATTCCTGTAATAGTGATTTTGATACAAAATGAACCTTCAATGTTCAAATCTGGCAGATTTGAGAAAGCCGCTGTATGACGTCACGTTAAGAGCGACGCTATTGCCATCTGGTGTGAGCCTACCGCTAAACTTCGGAACAGCCGTTTTCATAAGAGAGTTTCAGAGGCCTGATTTGCACGCTCTCGCCCAAAAGAATTTTGGTGTGACAACTTCCGTTCTTCGAGATTACTCATTATTTCTTTGTTTTGTCTTAGAAGGTTTCTGAGACCATTGATAAATGCATTTGTCCAAATGGTTATGTGTCCAGTGCGTCCGTCGTTGTGACGGTATCTGCGGAATTAATGCTACACTAAATATTCCAGTATGTTATCCTCCATAACGATGATCAGATGTCCAAGAAACAAAACCGGCATAAGACGGAATATAAAATAAAAAATCTGATGTGGCCAACACATGACTTTCTCCATATTTGGGGTATAGATATTTAAATTATTATGAATAGCATTATGAGGCAAAATTATCATTTCGTATCGTAAAAGAATACAGTCGTCCTTATTACCGTTAATTACGTATATTTTGAATGTTTACAGAATTCACCGCTACATGGTATTGGCGCTGTATACTCGAAATTAAGAAAAAGCAAAATATCTCCAAAATGGATGGCTCTACGAAAATTTGTTTCAAAAAAACCTCGAAGAAATATTATTCTCTACAACTTTGGTCCTTACGAAGATTACCAATAAGGACGTTTTTAAGGAGATATTTGACGGAAACCGAAAAAACCGATTATTTATAAATAATTCCTAAACAATAACTGCTATGGAAAATTGTTCAAATGAAAGTTGTAGGAAATTACATTCTCTATAACTTTTGTATAGAATTGTATATACAATAATGATGTTTTAACGGAGAAATATCGCAAAAACCGAATCGGGTTTCGAATAAACCTCGACTTCCGGTTAACCGTTATTGTCCAAAAACTAATCAGTTCTTTATGCTCATGCTAAAGTGTTATATATGAAGTTTGGTAAGGATATGGAAAGTACCTTTTGAGTTAGAGCGCCCACAATCACATACGCACACATTCCGAAAATAGTCTAAACGTGTTCTAGGGACCTCAAAACGTGTATTTCAGTTGAAATCTCGAAGTCGATTTTTTTCGTGATCACAATTCTTTCACATTACTTCGTATGGAGAAAGTAAAAACCGGGACATAGCAGAGAGACTAGGATCTTTTATGTTTTCGTTAGTTACATGTGGATAAGTACGCAATAAATAAAATAGTACGCGTCGCTTGTATACAATTTTTGTAAGTTTCAAATTATAAAAATCAAATTTATAATAACCGAAACTGGATAATGTTGTTTTCACATAAAATAAAGAGTATCCTTAATAATGTCACATCCAATAATTAATTTCAATAATTATCATATTCTTAAAACAGGTATATTTTGCGAAAGTATAAACTACGAAATAATCACAGATATATGTAGGGATTTAAAAAAAGTATCAATTATAACCAGTGCCGCGTTTAGCACAATTTGGGCCCTAGGCAAATCAGATTTCTGGGGCCCTGGATCGAAAATTAAAAGACATTATTTTAGAATGAAAGAAAATCACATTTATTTATCATATAATACTGTAAATAGAGGATATTTTGCTATTTAATATTTTTAAAGAGCCATAAACAAAAATAAATCTTTAAAATTTCCAGGGACTTCCCTAGTTTGCCTTATGGTAAACGCGGCACTGATTATATAAACAAAAAAATACCTTAAAAGGGCCGCACCAAACGGGAGCAAGGGATACACGGCGCCCGGGCGCCAACTCGTCTTGGCAAGACTGTCCTTAGAATAAACAAACCTGCTCGGAAATGGTATGCTTCAAGTTAGCGTTGGCTGGCTAGAAAAAAATTTCGTGAGCGGTATGAAATTGCATCAAGACTGATCTGCGCTGAAGTAAATGACGTTCCACTATATAAGGCGAACGTATAAATTAAAAGGCTAACAATTACAAACTACAATTTTGATGACATTTTTACATCTATGAGTCGTCTTTTTTACTGCCTATTTCCTTTATAGAGGAAAGACATCCAAGCAACGATTGGCTGCACTTTTTGCTTAATTGCACCGGGAACTGAAAAGCATCATGGGAAAATTATCCAAACCTCGTTGCTTCAAAAGTACTCCCTCACTCTCTTCCTTGTTATTACGGTCGGGGCCAGAATGATACCTTTATGGGCCCCTATGCAAACACGAATTCGTGGCCACACTTCTTTTTCTGCAAGGTGTTCCAACAATGGACGACACGTGACCTGGGCTAGTTAGGCGGCGGCGACAGGCGGTACTTTATCTAGAATCGCCACTATATCATCCATGAAAAGGTTGATATGATTATTTCCGCGAGGCGGCAATTTCTCCGAATGCCTCAGGGCAGGGATGTGCAAATATCAACAGCCTAAAGTTACGCGAGCTATCCCCCACACCCCTAATTCCCACCTTCACTATTATTACCGTACTTTCTAGGTTAAAATACACTCTTTCCTCTTTTTGTGAAGCGTTTGTCGGGATAGAATCTCAAAACTTTTAAAAGATATACAGAGATATACGGAGTTTCGAATCCGCTACTGATAAATAAAATTTAAATTTAATCATATATCTTATCTAAAACTCAGAGACGAATGGTGCAAATTACATTTATATAGCTAAAATATTTTTCAGGATAAGTTATAGTACAAGGAAAAGTTTGGGGGGACCAATTTTTGGGGCTCCTATGCGTTGCATACCCCTGATTACGGTGTTAACCATCCTGGATTACGGAAGACATCTTTTAACCCTATAATACTACGCAGGGATAAAACCTGATACCATCCACGCATAAGACGCTGTCTACGAAAAATAAATTATTTTGTTGTTTTCTTGTAATTATGACCTTCGTGGAGTACCTTAACAGGTTGTGTGCACATTCTAAAAATATGGCACTCTTCTCCCAAATATTTGCCTTTTTTATCAATGGGGTCAGATCTTACCTCACGGTATTATGTGTGTTATATTTTTTATTTTTTAAATAACTTTTTCAGGCAGTAATCATGCAATCTATAATTATATATAATATAAATCTATAAAAAACAGTTCCACATGTGTGGCAGAAAAAAAGACCGTAAAAATTCCATAATTATTCTTGAAAAAAAGTACGGAACTAAGTTTTCTGATTCCGAAATCACCGTATTCACAATCAACAACGGAAAAAAACCATGTTTAACGCGGGCAGAAAAAATAAGGATTTCTTACTAAAGCTAGAGACTAATACAGTAAACAAGTTAGGAAAGTGTACAGCGTATCACAAATGGGCGCATTTCGTGCAATGGAGTATTAGAAAGAAATGATATACCTGTACGCAGTGCCGTCATAGGATATGGCGAAGGTGGCATTTGCCATAGGCGCCGCTTGTGAAAAGGCGTAAAAGTTTCCCGATAAAGTACCAAAGTTTGCGAGATTGTTTATGTTAGCAAAAATGAAGAAGTAACCATGTAAGAAATTTTCTAAGTTGAACTTGAATTAAGACATTTTTGTTTGATTTTCTCGATTACGGCTACTCCTACGATAAAAATGTACAGGAAAGGAAATACGACTTTTATTTGAAAAATATTTTGATATGAGTAATACTTGACGAGATATGACGAAAATTTAATTTTTTATCACCAGTAAAGTGGTACCCCTGATTGGTGTACGTGACTCATTTTTGCGATTTTCTTATTATATTTGATTGTAAGTCCTTAATATCAAATTTCATGAAAAACCGTTCAGTAGAAGCCGAGAACGAACATGCGGGCGGACGAACGGACAGACCGACGATAATAGGGCTCACGCTGAAAGTGAAACGCGCATATATATTGCAAAAACAAGTAGATACTCTGGCTAAAAGTAAAAGAGGTGGAAGCACGTTATCTTTTGTTTTAAATCATGCTCCTGGTTTGCGCCTCCCATTTAAGTATAGAGGACAAGCCGAATGTACAGCCTCATTAAACCTTCTCATGGGTGAAAACTCCACTCCTCTAAACTTCAGTGCTTTGTTTACAGTACATATTTCCAAGTTCTGAATTCTCCGAATTTGAAGTCTTCTAAGCAAAAAATTAAATCCGAAAATGGTCTAAACGTGTTCTAGGGAGCTCAAAACGTGTATTCCCGTTGAAATCTCGAAGTCGATTTTTTTCATGATCACAATACTTTCCCATTACTTCGTATGGAGAAAGTAAAAATTATTCGAAGCGTTATATTGAGCTGCTATAGGAATACGCCCTGTTTAACTGTGATTTAAACATGCATTGTCAATGACTGTAAGGAATAACTGAGACAATAAAGGCACCTTAGTTTTAATAGTGCGAAATAACAATTGGATGGAGTGGATGACCAAATGACTCGAGTCCATCAGATTCCCCTCAAAATTGAGGGTACATAGATGTTAACTCAACCTTGGTTTTTTTACGTACATCTTTCGCCGGCTAAAATTACTTGAATAAATTAACGATACGCAAACGTGAACAGAAATCGCCTGATCGCTAAATATCGACTAACTTTCAGCTTAATTCTCGGCTAACTATATAAGCAGTTAAAATAACGACATATGATAATATTATGAGACTTTTTAATTTCATCCTTCTTCAGACATTCAATAAAACATTTATTTATTTATAATAACAATTCCATAAAGAAAACTTGGAGACACGTATAAATTATTAACAAATCGGAGAGGAAAACTTGAGATACGCTCGTTATCACTATGTCAACGCAGGCGATAGCGATAAATGCGGTGTCATTTCTTTTACACAAATAGATTTCTTTTCCTTTGACATTTGCTCGGCCGAGAAAATCCACGGCCAGTCGAGTTTCGTCCTGCGCAAACGAAAAACATTTCATATTTCGTATGATCTTGGTAGGATTGATTCCCGAGAGATAACGAGAAAAACGCTCCTCCCTGTCTCTCTTCCGTTTTGAGTAGTAATCCTTCGAACAGTAATTATTTCACGCTCCGAAATGTTTGTCATTCATTACATTGGCATCGTTGACGACGTGCTCGGAAGAGCGAAACTATTTCGCCTCTTTCAAAGTGGCGCGTTGCAATTCTGTCCCTAATCTTCCTCCTTTCTAAGAATATTTTATATTTGTTAAGTGTTCTTATTTATGTCCCCAACTAAGGTTTTATTAACAAGCGCATGTTGCCGCCATTGTCTCTAAAATCTAGAAACTTCGGTTTCATCCACTGCAGGGACTCGATTACGTACGGGTTTACTGCAAATGAAACTGATAAGCCCTCTCGATCGATTGGCTGATTCCAAGAATGAGCGGAAGTCGTAATCTCGCACAGTATGTGCCGAGTCTTCCTACGATCCTACATTTAATTTTTTTCAAACTAATAGAAAAACTTTATGGAAAGGCTTATGTTACCTAAGTTCCATGTGAAATCAGCAACGGTTATTTAATTCTTCGTTAAGATTCAATAGAGGCTTACCGAACTCGTCGTATGGATGAAAGAAAGCAAATTCCAGAAGAACTTAATCCTCCCAGTTAAAGAAAAAAATCTTACACCTGATAACACTGGTGGAGCCACGCAAGCGCACCACATGAAAGGAACCATTTGGGCTAACACAATTTTTATTTATACCAGTGGTTCACAACCTTTTTTTTTTGTCTGCGTCACCATATGTTCAGTTATGCGTCACTCCGTTTACAGTTGCATTACTTTCAAGTCACCTTTAAAGATAAATTGGCATTTCCTTACTATATAAAGAAAAAATTCTGGCATTTAAATAAGCACGATTGTTTATTCTCCTGGTTTTATTTATTTTTACTAGCTGAGCCCGCGCAAAATTTGCGCGTTTAATTTTAAATTGATTCATAAAAAAATAATAAGTTTGTAAAATAAGTTGATGTTAATAATTCATATTTTACTCTAGCAATGAATTTACAGTATAGGATACTTAGATATTTGACTCCCAGTGTAAGGTTTGCGTGTTAGAATCTCACTGACGGAAACGCAGTGTGCGCATATTTAAAAAAATGTTATCCGTAGGTAATCAGAAATCTGTATTTTATAAGTTATGGTAGAGAGTAAATTGATGCGGCACAGTAATTAAATTGAAATGATTAGTGATCGGAAGATTCTTACGTGACAGGCATAAACTGTAGTGATGTGAAATGAGGAAACAGAAGAATAGAACTGCTAAGACCGGGAGTCAAACTGGGTCTTAACACCTCAAAGAAAGCAAATATTGGGAAAAGAAAGATGTGAACTTTCTGTAATTTACAGGAAATGTCATCCACTTAATCAATCACAAAACATAACTCTTGTAAAAGCGACGCCACAAAAAATAATTATTTAACCACTTAAGCCAGGCGAAAGTATTAAAAAAGTAAGCGCTGAAACAATTGATTGTAGAATAATGCGGAGTATAAATTTATCGGGGTTTAGGAAGATTCCTCCTCACCAAAGCCTTCGTAATGAAATGGCAGAGTCTTACACGTATTTCCACTGACAGGGTGATTCTTGGTCGCTTCAGTCACGAAAACAAAAACAGTTGGTATTTCCAAAAGGTTGAATACTCAGATACAGTATTTAAAAAAATAAATATGCTTTTCTACCACAATCTACGATAAAACCCGTCCTAGTCACAGAAAATAATCTTACTGAATGTTCTCGAGTTAAATGATTATCTTATTGAATTCATCCATTGTTATATTTATAACAATAAAACTTTAATTAAAGCAAAAATGTAGCGTATAATGATCTTACTAACTTAAGGATTCCATTTTTACGTCAATATGAACGTTTAATCGATGGTAATTAAATCAGAGGCAACAATTAAGGTCGACTTGGCAACGTCCCGAAGGAGAACAAAAAAACGGCAAAATTTCGAAAACAACTGTGTATTTCCGAAAATTTCTACCGCGTAGGGTATAAACATTGAAAGAATAAGATAATTTAGAGTTTTAGCCATGGAATAAATCAAAAACGGAGAAAATGGTCCATATTTACGTATTTTATCGAATGAAGGAAAAAAACCTTGTACTCTGAAAACTCGAAAATCCCGTGCAAATCTCCTGGAATCGAACCCGGGACTATAGGAAATTGAGAATAGTTTTCTAGGGACCTCCTGGCCTATAGAAACAAAACGCAGTTTACTGCAAATCTCTATGGCAAACGGTTTTTGAGATAGAGGGGGGAACGGACGGACGGACGGACAGACGGACACTTCAGAAATTATATATAGGATAAGTCAGGTTATGATACACTGTGAATTTATCAAATATTCACGTCACCCCTCAATAACCGTCGCCTCACCCTGGGGTGTCATGTCACCACTGATTTCTATATTCACTCAATTAAAGAAGGCTCTTCTTATCGTTTCAATAAATACAGTAAGAGAAACTTACGCTGGGGTCGCCAGAGACCACAAGGTATTAAGTATCAAAAGTGTAGAAACCGTACTTATCTAAGGTATGTTCAGCAGCCAATAAAACAAATCCCCGAAGAGTAAGGTCACAAGACGCAAATATAACACGAAAACGACTTTCATGACCTTTTTATATCTATTGGAGATATCTAAGATAAATACTTACCTCTTCAGTATTTTTTAACAGGCTGATGAAGGTCAGCTTCGAAGTGTTTGCACTTTCTGTGAATGGAAATAATCAAATTTTCAACAAAAATCGATAGCCGAATGCGAATCAAACATTCTAGTATTTTTATATTAAATAAATTTTCAAAAGAACATAACTGACGAGGCTCAAATAAATCTCTTTATTACGGAAATATAATCATTAGTAACTCAACCTCCGAAGGCGAGAAGTGAATTATACCATCACACAAACCTTGCATTCAGTAGGAGAATGATAGTAAGTATTGGAAAGGAATTATGATAACATTACCCCATATTTTGATTGATAATACGAAAAAATTAACAAAAAAAACTATCGATCTTTGCCATTAAGTTTAAAAAGTTTAAGATGTAGACCCTAACTTTATCCTTTATTGAATTCTGCAAGTGTCCGTCCGTCTGTCTCCATTTGTATCTCGAGAGATATGCGGTAAACAGCGTTTTGTTTCTGCTTGCTAGGAGGTCCCTGGAAAACTAATTTCATTTTCATAAAGTTCCGGATTAGAATCTTAGGCATCATTTATATTTTCCATAAGATTGCACGCAAAACTCGACTTTTCGGTGTGCATGCTTTCATTCATTTGCTCATATAAATTCGAAATATTGGCATACGAGCTTCGGACCTGGATCATTTTATAAAAAAAAGATCAAGGATTCTTATTCTTCTCATCTTTTTTCGGTAACGATTCGAAATCGCCCGCATTTAAAGTTTAATGCACAGAATTTTCCATTTTAACGTTAAATATATTGACATTGTCGTACTTGAAGTCCTATTGTTGTAAAACCGAATAAAGTTTATTTGCGTAAAATTAACGTGTTTTACAAGCCGTTTAAATGAAGAGGGGTTAAGGGGAAAGGAGAGAGGGGGAGGGAGGGGGAAAAGGGAAAAGAGAGGTGGAAGGGGAAGAGGGGAAAGGGGAGAGAAAAAGAGAATAGAATAGAATATTGCCTTTATTTCTGGGCGAGACTGAGACTGGGCAGTCCCTTCTACCATCTAACCCAGGGGTCGGCAACCTTTCACAAGTGGCGTGCCAAAATGGCATGGTCTCGCGTGCCAGCAATAATTTTAAATTTAATTAAACGATAATTTTTTATTATTTGATCACCCCGGTTTACCTAAAACAAGTTAGGAAAGTGTACAACGTATCACAAATGGGCGCGTTTCGTGCAATGGAGTATTAGAAAGAAATGATATACCTGTACCTAAGGGAAATAGCGTTTTAAAGTTCTTTTCTTTGTCATAAATAATCCATTTTCTTCCTATTTAAAAATATTGCATGCACACGTAAGGAAATTAAACGTCTGTTTGTGAGACTGTTTATGTTAGCAACAATGAAGAAATAATTTCCAAGTTCAACTTGAATTATGACATTCTTGTTTGATTTTTTCGATAACGGCTACTCTACGATAAAAATGTATAGGAAAACAAATACTCTAATTTACCAGTTCTGAAAGTTTTATTTGAAAAATATTTTGATACGACTAATACTTTACGAGATATGACGGAAAGTTCATTTTTTATCACCCCTGATTGACGTACGTGGTTCAATTTTTCGATTTTCTTATTATCTTTGATTTTAAGTCCTTAATATCAAATTTCATGAAAATTCGTTCCGTAGAAACCGAGAACGAACATGCGGACGGACGGACAGACCGACGATAATAGGCGCTCACGCTGGAAGCGAAACGCGCCTATAAAAGAACCACATTGTAAATGATATGCCATTCGGTACTTACGTATTATCTCCAGGACCCTTCGCAGGACCTGGTGCTTACGTATTATCCCCATGCCATACTTATGTACAACATTAATAGAAACTGATTGGCCTGTCTTGTCATTTACAAACCCAATCACCGGACAACGGGGAGGGATACTTTGGTTCCTGGGGAGGCGAAGGGCGCGGTAGCGCCCGGAGATGACTACCCATTAAAACAAAGCGAGCCGAAGGCTCGTCAATATCTCATTTACATGTTATATCCTCTCAAAGAATGGAGAGGATATTGGCGAGCCTTCGGTTCGCTTTGTTTTAATGGGTAGTCGTCTCCGGGCGCTACCGCTCCCTTCGCCTCGCCCGGAACCAAAGTATCCCTCCCCGTTGTCCGGTGATTGGGTTTGTAAATGTCGAGACCGGCCAATCAGTTTCTGTTAATGTTGTTTTGAAAATAAAATATCCTAAATCTAACATTACGTTGTTATTCTGTTAATATTTTTATGGCATGGGGATAATACGTAAGATAATACCAAAGTAAGGTCCTGGAGATAATACGTAAGTACCTGCCATTCTACCAATCGGTCTGAATATACGTATTTTGTGTCCATTAGTCACAAAGGCGGCGAGAGTACCCGAGACGGAAGGAACATGAGCTATGAGGGGACAGTGCTACAGAATTGAATATATAAGCAGACTTTACAGGTAAATAATTACTCTTACAATTAAATACATCTTTCGTTCTCTAAATTTCCATGTACCACATACTTGTAATAAATATACAAAATATATTATTTTTTCTTTCGCGTGCCATTCAAAACCACCTCGCGTGCCACTTTAAGCACGCGTGCCATAGGTTGCCGACCCCCGAATAACCCATAAAGAGGGGAAGGGGGGGAGGGAACGGGGGAGGGGAGAGAGAGAGAGGTTTAAATAATGCAAGAATATAGTAAAACTAGAATAATAACCCGTCATGTGACGGGTAACATTAAAAATTGTAACATACTGACGATTAATAAATAACAAAACAATGCAGGTTGTATAGCAACTCATCCTAGATTGAGCGAACGACCGCTCTGCTGACCGCAAGTATTTTCCGGCACGAGAGCTGCGGAAAAGTTTCAGAAACGCCCACAGCCGCTAGATCGCGGCATCGAGACGTCACGAGGAAAAAAACACGAAAGGATGGCCTCCAATAGCTATAGCTGTTAGATCACCCCTCTGAAACTTCGGCCAAAAATTGTGACGGAAAAGTTCGGAAGGGTAATCCTAAGCGTACTGGCGCTAGTGTAGAATAAAAAGGTGAAAGGAACGGAACTCTGTATATTCCGTGTCATCTTTTTCACCTTTTAAAGCGGACATCTTGTGAGAATTTGTGGACTGGTTCTGTTTTAGCTGTGGTTTAAATTTTTACGGAAAAATGCCGGTTATTATAAGGTGTTCAGTCGTTGGTTGCGGGAATACACGGGAAAGTCCTGGCATCAAGTTTTTTACTTTCCCGATTGACAGGAAGTTGTAAGTAATTTCTATTTTTCGATTTCGACGATTACGATAAATCTCGTAGTCAAACTCCCTTCTTTGGTATCTAAAATATTTCAATTTGCTATTTTTATGAAGATAGGTAGTAATTACACGTTATGTATGTGATTTAGAGGCCATGTCATAGAAGCTTCTAACAAATTTGGCTCATCTACGAAAAAATTGTTGCATTAAAATTTTTCAAGGGGTCAGAAAATGGTCTGAAATGCTTTAACCAGCCTAGACATACTCCAATGCATAGATGTCTTACCTGCAATTATCATTTCCTTTGTTGGTAACTTGGTGCGCAGAATTATTTCTGTAGGGCAGCGTTTCCCAATTTAATTTCGCTACGGAACCCTTGCAACTCGAAAGAGAAGTTGCGGAACCCCAAACAGTTATTTTGTTTATAAGGTGAAAATCGAAGCACAAGTAAGTACAGATAATAATAAAGATAGGTCATGTGATCAACATTTCGTCTATTTTCATATATTTAAAGATAAAAATCGTTTATATGAACGGCATCTAGTCGATTTCTGTATTTTGTTTTTGTTGTGTATTTCGAGAACCCAGTTTCGCGTAAGTACGTGCTCGCGAATGGTAATAACTCTATAATTGCCCGTCTTGATAAGTCTGAATATTCATGATATAAGTTGCCCCAAAATGTAATCGGAGAAACTTCTTTAAATGTTTGTATTAAATGGACATCTGAAGTGATTTCGATTAAATTTTCATAATCTAGTGCAGATAATCCTTCTGGTTTCTCGGTTATACTGAATGGATTCCGAATCCAGTTATTGTTCTCATTGATGTTTGGAAAATACTTCCTGATGTTGGTGTATAAATTGCGAAGATGATCTACAATGTTGCTCTGAATTTCTTCTTCAAGTTTGCATTTGTTTTCTTCAAGGAAATCATTGAATGTTGGAAACCAATCCAAATTATTTTGTTATACAGACGAAATCCAAAACTAGCTTCCTGGAGAATGACAAAATTTTATCTTTCGCATTGAAAATAGTTACATTCTTTGTGTGGATGTATTTAAATCTGACCGTTCCAAATACTAATTCCAATACTTACTACCTAAAACAAGATCCCATCGAGCATAAATGCTTTGACAACGCCAATGTACCAAGTCACAAATGAAGCAATCAATTTCTTTGGCACAATTCAAGATTTGTATAACTTTTTCTTTTCTGGCAGGTTGTGAAAAATCATGTAGACTTGACATTAAAACCTCTGTCTGACACTAGATGAGAAAGCAAGATTGAAGCAATTAAAACATCAAGATTTACCTTGCCAGAAAGTTACGATGCTTTATTTGATGAGTAAGGTAAGCAAAATTTATATTTTTCTTGTGTAACTTTACATTTCTAATGTGTTATGATCGGAATACAGTGAAGTAGTTGTCAAGCATCTTCCTATCAAGGTGGCAGTTGGAGAAGATGTCGCCTATGCTGCTCCAGGAAAGCAGAAAAAAGAACAAAATATACTTGTTCTTTAAGTGTATTACCACTTTGTCCCCACCCATGATTTCTTAAATTTCATGGAAAGTAAACTGCATTTTGTAAATGTAAAATTTTGTATGTTTTGTATTGTGCACTGCAAGCACAAAATGTTCTGCTGTATCTTCGTGCATAAATTAAGAGGACTCTTCCTGGTACCATGTTTGTTAAAATATTTTGCTATGTAAATGTGTAATTTAGATGTGTGTTCCAAGTTTCGGTAACTTTTAGGTAAAATAATTACTTTTTCAGTTTCATTACTTTCGTAAAATATGTGCGGGATAGAGTTTTAGTATCATTGTGTGAAAAAATAAGAGGAACTCTTCCTGGTACCATGTTTGTACCCATATTTAGCTATGTAAATAAGGTGTGTTTCCAAGTTTAGGGAAACTTTAGATGAAATAAGTTGTTTCAATTATATTACTTTTGTAAAAAGGCATGTGTGTGTGTTTATTGGGATATATAGTTCCTGCATAATTTTCTTTTAAGTTAGGCAAATAAAAAATATTTTTGATGTAAATATCCCTTCCTTCGTCAATATTACAGACAAAAATCACCACTTTATTAAAAAAATTCTAAGTTTTCATAATTTAAACTGGAAAGGGTTCAAGCTCGCAAAGTAAATTTTTATTAAAGTTTCTGAAAACTAATGAATGTAATCTAATAATGTGTTGTATATTAAAAGTTATAAAATTTTTGTTTGGTATTAATAAAAATTCTAGATTATGTAAATGTTATGAGTTTTACCTTCTGTGAACCTAAAAGCGTGTGCAAGATATTTGTATATGTGATTTGATCGAACGTTTAAATAAATATATTCATATTTCCATTGAATGCATTGTATATTAAAAGATAAAATTTTTGCTTGGTATCGATAAAATTTCTACATTATGTGAATGTTATGATTTTTACCTCCTGTGAACCTAAAAGCGTGTGCAAGATATTTGTATATGTGATTTCACCAAAATTTTAAATAAATAAATTTATTCATATTTCCACTGTATTATATTCATTGTTTATAATGAATTCCCTCGGATTTATTTTTGTGTATATTTCATTGACTCTAATGATCGTCTCTGGAGAATTATTACAAAACTAAAAAATAAAATTTCCCATTATAAATTTCAAAACTTCTCGTTCTTATGCAGTTAAAATATTTAAGCAAATTCAGCATAAATTCGTATTGTTTTATAAAATAATTATTTTCACTCATTTTTCCGTTTAATACTTCAAGTCCGGACTTCGTATAATAATTTTAAAAATAAATTAAAAATGCCTTGCACCGATTCCAATGCTTATGGGGTAATATATGGTTACTTGGTAACGGTAATCAACAAAGCATACATACCTAAGCGTTATATATATAGATTGTTTCAATGCTTCATCCCATATATCGTATAAGTTTAAATTCATGAAATTCCTGTAATAGTGATTTTGATACAAAATGAACCTTCGATGTTCAAATCTGATGCTTAAACAGATTTGAGAAAGCCGCTGTATGACGTCACGCTAAGAGCGACGCTATTGCCATCTGGTTATCCCCTTCCGCTAAACTTCGGAACAGCCGTTTCTAAGGGAGTTTCAGAGGCCTGGCTCCAACGCATGGCTGGCTTCCACGAGAGCCAATAGAATAGCAGTGGGGCAAGCGCGCCATATGCCGCTCTCAGCCACCCATTTGTCCCTACTCCGGTGACATATGCCGCTCGGCGCACGGAACGTGTTCAAATATTGGGTACACATAGTTGATTTTCCGTATCCTAGGAAAAAACTCCAATGTGATTTGATATAGATTTAAGAAGTGGTAAACATAGGATATTTGAGCAGTTTTTAATCACAAGCTGAGGTATATTATCTGGACTAGGACTTTTATTAATATCAACTATATTAAGTTTAGTTATAATATCACTAGCTGATAATTTAAATTGAGAAATATATATTGTGTGGTCATAATTAGGATTAATATCAGTATCGGAATATTTACTATAAACACTAGAGAAGAAATTTGAAAAAAGGTTTGCTATTTCCTGACCATCATCACCTGATTGGGTATCTAAAAACGTGTTTTGGTAAACCAGCATCTCTCCGGGTCGAGTTCACAAATTTCTAAAAGGACTTTATGTCAAAAGTTATAGATTCTTCTAAGTCATTGATGTAATTTGAAAAGCAAATTTTATTTAAACTTTTGCATTTGGTTCGTAAATTTGAAAATATATTGTAATCAATGGATAAATTGGAGATTTAATAAGTCATATGAGCTTTGTTTCTACTATTAAGTTCTTTAGTTCAGGTGTAAACCAGATGGGGAATTGTTTCTTTTTTGGCTTAACTTTGGGGACGTCTATTTATAATATCTTGCAATACATCGTAAAAGAAGTTTAATGAAGAATCAATATCAAGATTTTGTAATGAACACCAGTTTATATTAGATAGATCATTAAATATGGCATCATATCACTTCATGGCTGCTAAAAGGTTAAAGAGGAAGTTTAAATTTACTTAACCGTTATTAATCCTGAGAAATGAATTGCTTTAATTTTTATATATCGTATAAACGATTCACCTAACCCTATCATGTATGACAAATTAATAGATATAAAATATTAGGTATTTATATAGAAAAAGTCTTCGAATAAAATCTGTAGTGTTTTTAAAATAGAACATTTCATTTCCTATACATATTTATTGTAGGATTAAGTATTTTTGAGAAAATCCAACTAGAGACACATATGTAAGTTCAGTTTGAAATAGGAAATATTCATGTATGGATACGCAACTGTTGCCACCCTTAACATTCTTAGCAGTAATCGAAGTAAATAAGATCTTACATATATTAAATTATATACATGTATTTGTTGTAAAATAGATTTAAAAAGGGTTTTTCCGGACTTTTCTATTGTAAAATTTCAAATCAGATAACAAACAATGATATTTTTTGTTATAAGCGAAAGGATGGAAACTTTTATACAGGTAATGTGTGTTACATATTCCAGTGTTTATTTAATTTATAACATATTATTAATAAAAGGGCCGATTAAATATTAATTAAAACATTTCAATATTACTTATTAAAGATACCATGTTTATTTCGCAGTATTTAATAAAAAATGTAAAGAGAACGGAACAGCCATGAACAAAAGAAGTCCGAACATGCGCATCTCTTAACTCTGACGGGCGTGTAGAAGTTGGTCACTTTAAATTTACGTTGAGGAAGATCACATCGTCGACGAGTGAGGAACTTTCTCTTCATACTTGCCAAGAGATTTACATCGACCTCGTGTTACTGTGATCCATTGTCGGGTTTGAATTCTTTAGTTAGAAATAAGCGAAAATTTAATTTAATTGCTGCCAACGGCATGCTTCAGCGGGTTAGCATTACCGCATTAATATTGTCGTACAATTTTGTCTCAAGGTCATTATTTCTTCCGATCCGTAGTTCACAGATTTTTTGAAATTATTTCTTAATTAAACGAAGTGGTTGATCTCTTCACTTTAAGTTAATGGCGGCATAATCTTTGCATTAATTAGGGGAAAGCTTTATATAGGATCAATGCAATTATTTTTCCTTGTTGAAAGTTTTAACCACGTGTATTTTGGGTGGACTGAGTCAAGTTTAGACATGAATATGGTTTTTAACTTGTCGAGTGGTTGTGTAAGCGTCAAGTTACAAGGTAAAGGTTGGTTTTTTATCACATAGGACAGGTAGTGAAATTTCTATCGTTTCGGAAATTTTTCTCATACACCATTTTATAAATGATTTTATATACGGTGGTAGCCGATGATGAGGGTTGCCAACAGTGCCAATTTGACGAGAGTCCGGGGTAGGGCATATAACTTTTCGTATATTTTAACCTCGATAAAGCGTACGCTTAGCTGAATAAATAATATTTTAATGAATAACTGAAAAAATATTAAGGTTCTTTCCCAAATAGTCAGTTTTCTGACAAAATTCTTCGTGTCCTGCGATGTTTAATGTTGGCAACCCTATCGTAAAATTCATTCTTTGATATATTTCGTTTATTGAGTTGATATTAATGTACGTAATCAGTACATACTAGTCTTATGGTTTTGAAATGAGTATTTAGCCTAACTTAGCAACTAAAGGGATACAAATTTTATATTTTACAAATCTTGGAATTTGAGTTAAATATAATATTATCGGAGTGATTTAGCACGAGAGACATTACATGATGTTAACAAAAATAATATTCAGCATGAAATTACAGTACAAACTTTAAGGTTTCATTCTCTTGTTTCAGAAGAATGTTTCCAGAAGACGTGAGAAGACTTCACAGAACAGCTGTCGTGTTCCCTTTTGAGATATCAAGAAATATTAACGGTGAGTACAATCTCAACTTCTTTAAGTAATTTGCCTATTGCATTTAACGTATTGGCTGTTACCTCAGGAAGTTTCCAGTGAGAATTATGCTGGTTTTTCCATCTATTAATGGTGAAAGTGTAACTTGAGTTTAAATTGGAAAGTGATAAATCTCAACTTCTTTTGTTAACATAAGTGTTATCAATGCTTCAAATTTTGGCATATTTTATGAAATACTTTGTACATGGGAAATTTTATTTTTCAGTCTACTGACTTTCAATTCAGCATAAATCAATTAAATATGCTGTATAAATAGGAGATAATTTCATAGAAACAAAAATATTAGTTTTGCAGTGACAGTGTAACGTGAAATGTTCATTGAATTTACTCTTTGGTGACGTGTAAAGTATTTAATGTTGAAATTATGGAGACAATTTGAGTCAATGCAAAATTATTAAAATACTTTGCTTGGAAAATGCTTTCTATATGGAAATGGCTGAAGCAGTCGAGGAAATATTTTTGGGAAAAAGATTTATTAGTCAAAAGTCAGTCGAATTATTGGAATACGTGCAAACTTTTGGAAAGTTGCTATGCTAATAAAAGTTTGCTGTGACAATTGGTGTTTATTGTTTTTTTTACTGGTGGTTGGCTAATTATCAGTTGAGCATGCAAAGAATTGTACATGACTTATTCAAATATCATTTTAGAGCATTTTATTTTATAAATGTTCAGTGAATCAAATCAAAATAGCAATTAAACTGTAACAGATAGAAGGCTGAAATTTGTGGGTTGTATGTGATGTATTATGCCAGTTATTACTATGATAAAGGATTTTATTTTAATGAATAAATGAAAATATATGGATAAGGTTTCCTCCCAAGTATTTATGTATTCATTTATCAGACAAAATTCACGTATTAAATGTTGGCAACCCTTTATCACAAAATTCATTCAAAGCAATGATTTATTTAGTTGATATTAATTTCCATAATCAATATATACTAGTCCAATGGTTTGGAAATAAGCTTAACTAAGTAACTTAAGGGATAAAAGTTTTAGATTTCTTTACAAATCTTTGAGGTTGTGTTACAATAGAATAAATTCCAATATTATCGGAGTGATTTAGCACGAGAGACATTGCATAATGTAACCGGGAATATTATTCAGCATGAATTTACAGTACAGATTTCATTCTTTTGTTTCAGAGGAATGTTTGCGGAAGATGTCACAGGACTCAGCTGTCATGTTCTCATATATGTGATAACAAGAAGTAATAACAGTGAGTATAATCAGTGTGTTTCTTTTAAGTAGTTTGCCTATTGCATTTAACATATTGGCTGTTTTGTGATACTTTTGTTGGCTGTTACCTGAAGAAGTTTCCAGTGAGAATTATCGACGTATTTAAATGAAAAGCTAGGAGGAATTTAGTCGTGTAACCATGCATTTGTTTTTTACTATATGTTCAATACTTACTGTGCTAGTTATTCATCTATTAACGGTGAAAATGTAGTAACTTCAGCGTATATCGGAAAGTGATAAATCTCAACATCTTTTAAGTGGATATTTCGTTGATAGAATAAAATTGATTTTATAATTTAGACCTTCAACGATTTGCCAATTATCGTTAACATAAGTGTTATCAACGCTTCAATTTTTGGCATTATTTATGAAATACTTTGAGCCGGAGAACTTTTACTTTTCAGTCTACTGACTTTCAATTCAGCATAAATCAATTAAATATGCTGTATAAATAGGAGACAATTTCATAGAAACAAAAATATTAGTTTTGCCAAAATTGTAAAATATTTATTCAAATACCATTTTAGACCATTTTATTTTGTTCAATCAATCAAATCAAAATAGATATTAAACTAAGAATTAGAAGGCTAATATTTGCAGGTTGTACATGATGCATTATGCTAGTTATTACTAGGACAAAGGATTTTATTTTTGGTGAAATTGGTGTGTCAGCAGGTCCAATGCTTTTTAAAATGTGAAACATATTTCATGGCATTATTATGACGATTTTTATCTTATTAGCCTGTTATTTATGAAGTATTAAAGACAGTGAATAAAGAAGTGACATGAAATCAGAAGCGATAACGTCAGTTTTTACCTTGTTAAGTGCAGCATATTGGTCTTGTTACGATGAAAGCTTTCGGAAGATTAAAAATATTTCCTTACTATTATTTGGCTTAAAGTTCTAATCAGAATTCATATTCTTTGACCGTTTTTCAATGTAAAAACAAACCATAGTCTTATCCAATGTGAAATTGGTTTTAGATTATATATTATAGATATAGACATTATAACCAATGCCGTGATACGTCGATAATTTCCAATTAAGAATACAGGGAATAATTTTTATAAAGTTAATTCATTAATTTAGTTGATTTGATAGCATAAATTGAAATGAATATTGCTGTTACACTTGAAATTATTAACAGATAATATTTAATACTTATCTGTAGCTAACGATGTTTATTTGTCACAGGAAGACTATAATCTATTAAAATGCCATCTCATCTAAAAATATAAAAAAAATTTTAATAACTTGGTGGTCAGCAGGAGGTGCCTTCTAAAATATCAACTTAAGATTGAGTTAACAAATAGAACGTTGATATCCCTTCATTGACTATTGAGTATATTTACTTTGCCATGCAATCTATTGTTAAACCTTAAAAGAGTTTAAGGTTCGAATTATAAATAAAATACTTTTATTGCACCGGCAAATGACGGTACAATTTTTAATTTCAATTCTTATCTAATGCGATTGCTTTATTTCCTCTGATAATTTACGCTTTATTTTCTATAAAACAATTCTTTATTTGGTTGATTAGTCAACAATCATCATCATCATAGGTAGTCTGTCCATAGACAGGTCCGTGATTATTTATGGTTAAACTTGGTTCTCCATATACTCTTATTTTCTGCAGTTTTCTTCATGACTTGATAGGTCTCTTTCTCTTTCAAGTCGTCTACTATCTGAAACCTTTTCTTACCTCTTTCTCTTTTTCCATCCAGTTTTCCTTCTAGCACTTCTTTAATCATGCACTCTTTCCTCAGGTAATGCCCAATCCTTTTTTGATATTCTGTATAATCGTTCGCTTCTCTCATATTCTTCGTAGTACTTCCTCATTTTCTACCCTATCTGTCCATTTTTATCGTCAGCATTCTTCTCCATGTTCACATTTCGAAGCTTTCCAAGTATTTAATATCATTTTTCCTTAGTGTCCATGTTTCTGCAGCATACGCTTCATTTTCTATAAAAAATCGTTTACTTGGTTTATTAGTTGAGGCAATATGGAAGGTTAAAATTTAAAAACTAATTGTCAAATAAATCTTCGCATAATAATATGAATAAACTCTTAAAGAATTTAAAATTTTACAATTCTAAAATAGGGCTCTATCAATAAGATGTTCTCTTTCATATTGTTTAAGCAAATTAATCTTTTATATTTATAATTTTAGATTATATTTCTTTATTGAGTTCACCACAACCATTTTTTCCTCTTCATTGTAGGTAGTAGCAGTTGATGCTGAGCTGTAGAGGAACCATGAATCGAAGAGTACTGCTTTGCTGAAACGAGAATTGATTCATCTGGGTGCAAGAGTAAAGAGGAATCTGAGCTGGAGGCTATGCATACGGTATGAGAGTTTTTATACCTATATGTTGTTATATTCTTGTTTGTTCAGTATATCAGGCGATAAATATCTTGTATAATATATAGCTGCATCTTACGGAGGATTTAGGAGGAGAGATTAAATTATAAGGCACTTTTTGATGAGCTAGAGACTTCAAATTTGGCATTATTATAGATTTCTGCTCACAACCAATTGAAATGAATACAATACAATAAGAATTCCAATTTTTAGGAGGTTTTTCTCCTATCATTCAGAATAAGCCGAAATTTATGGTCGGATTAAACTACACACAAACAATTTGATTTCTTTTAAAAATATTTATTAATCAATTTACACGTAAAGTAAATAAATTAAAAATATATCGCCACCCCTGAAAAAGAATGTTTTGTCTGGTATTGTCCGTAAGAATATTTTATTTCTGAGAATATAAGGCATCAATTTTCTGTTTGAACTTGAAAACTTATTAAATGCCAAGTTTTTGTGTTGACTTCTGAAACAGCACTGTATTAGCTCATGTTTGCAGACATCATACGTTTCTATGGTGAATATCGTTCAGCAAATTGGATGTTGGAAAGTAATTAATTAAATTTAATCTTAAAATAGGAGAAGCCCTTAAAAAAGATTATTTGGATCAGGATGTTTTGTGTTCTACATATAAAATTTTACCAAGAGTGTTTGGCGTGGTTAAATAATTCCAGATTTAATTTAATAATTTAAAGAAATTTGGAGATAAATGTACAATATGCTTGAATTAATTCAGAAAATATTCTTTGGGTTTTTTGTGGTTTATTCGAGGCAGAAAAATTTCTGAGGCAATACAAATTCTATTCATTATTCAAGTTATCAAAATCAGATAAAGAGTTTAAAATGCAAATGAAATTTCGGTTAGTTTTTAGAGCTTTGATTGAAAATCCGAACTGAATGCCTATATGTAAAGGAAAATATTTTCGTTGTGAAAAATAGAGGAGTGGTTAGTGTGTCTAGCTCCCAATGCCGAGGGCATGGTCGTTTGTGCTTGTTAAAAATATATTACAACACATGTAATTGGAGGAAACTGTTTGTGTTAAATAAATTATTATTATTATTAACATTGATATCTCGTAATTGGCTATTGAGTATATTTACTTTGCCATGCAATTTATTATTAAACTTATAAAGAGTTTGTTTGAATTATAAATATTTGATTCGGTTCATTTTAACTTTCAATTGTTATATAACGCGATTGCTTTATTTCCCCTGATAATTTACGCTTTATTTTCTATTAAAAAAATCAATTCTTTATTTGGTTTATCAGTTGAGGCCATCATCATCATAGGTAGTCTGTCCGTAGACAGGTTCGTGATTATTCATGGTTAAACTTGGTTCTCCATATACTCCTATTTTCTGCAGTTTTCTTTACAACTTGATTCACATATAGATTCCTGATCAGTCTCCTGTCTTTCCAGTGTACACCTATATCCTTTAATATCCTCATCAGCAGTACCCAGTTTACTCTATCGAAGGCCTTCTGCCAGTCGACGAAACATAGGAGCAATCTTGGCTGTACTCTGTTGCCCTTTCTGATATGATTCTCACTACACCGATAGCATCTCTGGTTCCTCGTCCTATTCTGAAGCGGAATTGATCTTCCCCTAGCATTTCTTCGGCCTTTTTCTCTAGTCTTTTATTAAGAATACTCATGGTGATCTTCAAAGTGTGTGACAGTAGGGATATCGTTCTGTAGTCCTTAGACTGCATTGCCGTTGGCTTCTTCTTTAGAGGGATCATTGTTACATCTAGGAAATCCTGAGGCCTCTCTCCCGAGTTGTAAATCTTGTTAATTAGTTTCGTAATCACTTTGTCCTTCCAATCCCATGACTCTGCCGGTATTCCATCGCTGCCTGTAGCTTTTCCTTTCTTTAATTCCAGTATTGCCTTTTATGCTTCGCTTTTCATAATACTTGGTCCCAAGTTGTCTTCTTCAATGCAATTCTCTTCTTCCAGTTCCATTTGTGCCGATCCTGCCTGCTTGTTGTATAGTTCCCTAATGTATTCTTCCGAGTCAAACTGTCCTTCTCCTTCCCATCTAGCTTCGCTCAGCCCTATGATGTCAATCCTATTTCTTTTCATTTCTTCTTTCAGGTTCTTTATCTTTTCTGCCATCCTCATGGTTTTTACATTCCAAGTACCTATGCATAAGTTATCTTCGACACATGCTTTCCTCAAGGCAGTCCCTGCCCGGAGATCCTATTGGGGGATTATTTTACCTCGAAAGAACTCGTTTTGTCCAACCATATAATCGTTACTAAGGAATTGTAATGTGGCAGTTTCCCTGTTGCTTTCCACATCACAGATCGCAGTACTGTAGCCATTCAAATCGTCCCGATCACTCCTACAGCTCTATTGGATATAAACCCAGCCAACATAATTTGTTTTTAGCTCGATACTAAACTGACAGTACTGCTGCCTACTGCCAGGCACCGATGATAGTTTTTGTTATTAATTAATTAATTTTTTGTGAAAAACCTCCATTCGTGGATATCGAACCCAGGAACTTTGTAACGGGAAGCCGAAACGCTAAGCGACACCATATGGAAGGTTAAAATTTTAAAACTAATTGCCAAATAAATCTTTCACATAATAATTTGAATAAACTCGTCAGGAATTTAAAATTTTAAGATTCTAAATAGACCTTGGTAAATGAGATGCGCTCTTTCGTGTTGTTTGGGAAAATTAATCTTTAATATTTAGATTTTTTAGTTTATATTTCTTAATTGAATTCACCACAACCATTTTTCTTCTTTATTTTAGGCATTCACAGTTGATGCTGAGTGAAAATGCGATGGTGTGAGGCATCAAGGAACCATGAATCGAAGAGTATTACTTTGCTGAAACAAGAACTGATGCATCTGGGTGCGAGAGTAAAGCGGATTATGTGCTGGAGGCTACACACATGGGATGAGAGAAGGTTTTATACCTATATGTTGCAATATTCTGGTTTGTTCAATATATCAGGCGATAAATATCTTGTATAATAATATGGCTGCATATTACGGAAGATTTAGGAGAAGAGATTGTAAATTATAAGGCACTTTTAGATGGGCTAAATGCTTCAAATTTGGCATTATTATAGATTTCTGCTCAGCCAATTGAAATAAATACGATACAATAAGAATTCCAATTTTTAGGAGCTGTTTTTTTCCCGTAATTCAGAATAAGCCAAAATTTACGATCGGATTATACAATACCCCAAGAATTCAATTTCTCTTTAAAATATTTTTAAATCAATTTACGCTTAAAGTAAATAAATGAAAAATATAGTGCTACCTCTGAAAAAAAAAGTTTTAACTGGTACCTTCTGTAAGAATATTTTATTTCTGAGAATATAAGGCATTAATTTTCTCTTTGAACTTGAAAAGCTTTGTGATAACTCAACTTTTATAAAATGCATTTAATATTGATTATAAATTTATGAGAATATAAGGTGTTCGTTTTCAGTTTCAACTCTAAAAACTTTCTCTAATTTGATTTTATAAGGCATATTCCATTTTGTTTGTAAAGTTTATTAGCGTACTTCTATAAATTTTAACTTTTCATCAAATTCCACTTCTGTTAATAAGAATCTAATATTGTAAATATTTATTTATGAATTACAGAAGATATTTAAAAACCTTAGAAAACTTATTAAATGCGAAGGTTTCATATTGACTTCTGAGGCAGCACTGTATTAGCTCATGTTTGCAGACTTGTCATGCATTTCTATGGTGAATATCGTTCAGCAAATTGGATGTTGGAAAGTAATTAATTAAATTTAATCTTAAAATAGGAGCAGCCCTTAAAAAAGATTATTTGGATCAGGATGTTTTGTGTTCTACATATAAAATTTTACCAAGAGTGTTTGGCGTGGTTAAATAATTCCAGATTTAATTTAATAATCTAAAGAAATTTGGAGATAAATGTACAATATGCTTGAATTAATTCAGAAAATATTCTTTGGGTTTTTTGTGGTTTATTCGAGGCAGAAAAATTTCTGAGGCAATACAAATTCTATTCATTATTCAAGTTATCAAAATCAGATAAAGAGTTTAAAATGTAAATGAAATTTCGGTTAGTTTTGAGAGTTTTGATTGAAAATCCGACTGAATGCCTTTGTAAGGGAAAATATTTTCATTGTGAAAAATTTATAATCTCCAATTATTAAGCCATTCATTGGAAATGGTAATTTAATTGTTCTTAATTCTAGGCAATATTTAGAAAAAGATTTAACTTTGTGGAGAGTTACATTTCTTAATTAAGAAAAATTGTGAAGGTTTTTTTATTCTTAATTAAAGTCAATATCCAGAAAAAAGAATTCCAAGTCTGTATACTAAAGTTCTTTTAATAATTCCATCAATATCCAATTTGCTAGACATTATTTACTTGTAAATAGGTTTCCAAAGTGTTGTGTTATTTATATTATTCAGAAAAATCGTAAATTCTTTTAAGTCTAAATGTATATAAGCTATTGCTTTTTCATTCTGTATAATTACTGCCATTTTTTTAAATCTGAACAAACCAGAATTAGCATTTTTGGGTATATATATATATATTTTGTCTCATATTTTTTTCTAAGCTTCTGTGCTATTTTTCCTCTTTGTCACCAATAGAAATTGTTAAAATGATATTATCCTTGACAAAGTGCTTTGTAAAAATGTCCAACTTTTATTGTAGTGTTTGCTAAATTGTAAATTTTTTTCTGCACTTCATGAAAATTTTTAAATGGCAATTTTGATTTGTGCTAATATTCAGAGCATTTTAAGTCCAGAAATTTTTTAAAGCTCAGAAATTTTTTAAAGTCAGAGTCAGAAATTATTCTGTCCAAAATGTAAACAAATTAATTTTTTTGTCCTAATTTCAGATAAGTCGAAGAGTTAAAAATTATTCTAAGTCCAAATTGTAAACAAGTTAAAAAAATTAGTGTGTTTACAATTTGGACGGAATAATTTTTAACTCCAAGACTTTAAAGATTTCTGAAATTAGGACTTGTCCAAAATGTAAACAAACATTTCTTTTGTCTAGAGTCAGTTTTCTTTTCAGTCCAGGATAAAATAAGTAGAGAAAATTTATTTCAGATTGTAAAATTTTTATTGAACTTGTATGTATACATTGTACATTATTTTCATTGCAATAAAGACATTTTATTATGATCAAAACCTGTTGACTCCTTTTAGATAGAAATAATTTCTTTTTCTCGGAGCCTCTTTTAGGTATCGTTGGACTTAAGGGGTTTTTTTAGGTATATTTTTGCTAGAATTAGCACATTTTTAGCCTAAAAATGACATTTTTGACCACAAATTCAGCCAAATTTTGCTGATTATTGAACAAATTATTCAACATTATGACAATTTATCTACATTTCAACTATTGAACAACTGACAAATTACATATAACACAATATTTTCAACTGTTATTCAACAGTTGACATAACTACATATATCACATGAAAAAATAAACCATCAAACACATTTTACAGCTGAATTAAATTATTGAACAAGCACTTGAAGAAATTACTTGCCTCAGATAAAAATAACTGCGACTGAGCTGTGGAAAAATTAATACAAGCATTTAGACTACAGAACAGCCGTCATCAGTGGCGAAATGCCACTGACAACAACTGCTCTGAAGTCAAAATGCATGTATTAATTTTCTCACAGCCCAGTCGCAGCTATTTTTATCAGAGGCAAGCGATTTTTCCAAGTGCTTGTTCTGGAAACACTTAAACATATCACATTATCAATGACCTTAATTACAATTAACAATGTCTCTTATTGGTCAAAATTGAATACACGCAACTGATTCCAAATGGGAGCAATGTTTGCATAAATGACGAAAAAATAATGAATCTCGCAAAGCAATGCTTAATTGGAATTACTTAAATGTCTGAATAACATTTTTATAAACCATTCCAAGTCAGAAATAAACTCCAAAAAATGCAGTTAAAATTTTATGGCATACCTATTTCAAATGTTTATAAAATTAAACCTCTTTATATTTGCCAAATTAATTTGCTTAAAATGCATTGAAATTACACCATGTACCTCAATTAGACGCTTGACTGTTTTTTAAAAACGTTAATTGCATAATAGAAACTCAAAGACTAAACATTTACTTCTGATAATTTAATTTTTATAGCAACAAAGATTGAACTAAATACATTTTGTCTTTAAGAATTATCTTGCTTGGATTTAAAAATATAACATTAATGGAGGTAAGTTTATATTTACAACATCAAAAACATATTTGCTCATTTAAAGTTCAGATTCAAAGCTATTATGCAAAATATAATATTTAATCAAAGCAAACACTCTATTTATGAATAAATATAGCATATTCTCAAAGTTTGTCTTATATTTCCAGGTAATGTACAGTAAATGCATAAAATTAAATGATCTGAGGTTAATTTACATAAAATTTAAGTAGTAATTGCATTGCGTGACTCAACTCACTATCGTTAACAAATCACATTGCTCCTTATCAATAGCTTAACACTTTCATGGCCAATTTGTCAAATTTAAAAGAAAAATCAGCAAATCAAATCATTAAAAATTTATCAATAATTATATTTTTTAACATTATAAATGTGCAAAATGTAAGTAGCAATACATTATCGTTACAAAATATTTATTTAAAGACTTATATTTGAAGAATTTTCAATTGTAATTTATGAAAGTATTGAGTGCACGAAAAACTAAAGTATTTCATTAAATATTTGTATACAATTGAGTTATTTATGTTAATAAATTTAAAGAATTCCTTTTCAGTAATGCTTGTGTTAGAATAATTCAAAATCTCATAAGGAGTTTACCAAAATTATCGTTACGATAATTTAATGAAGATATTTTAAACAGCCATGAAATTGTTAAGTAATCTAAAATATAACTCATCCAACAAGAGACAACATTAATATTTACATAGAGACCAACCTGAGAATCAAAACAATAACTACAAAATTGAGAAACAAAATAAATATCCTATAATTATTATACCAAATAGAATTGAATGAGCTTCCCACAATCTATATATATTTGCAAAAGTTTGTTTGCATGTCTCATTATGCATGCCATAAACTATAAGACATGAATAACTAAAATTTGGTACGATTATTATTAACATCTTAACTTGATGAATGTATAAAAGGTTTGGTCAATTGGTTAATTATAGTCAGTGCTATAATAACAATAATATAGGAGAATATAACATTTTATAATTCCACTAGAGATGCCTGCATTTTAAATTTGAAATGTCGCAATTTTTTATAAAAAACAAAGAAGCTTCAAAGTTTATTGTATATAAGGATTAGCTATGATGCTGGTCAACGCAGACATCCATGACATTTGACGGTGCAATGAGACACTATTACATATGTTAACCTTCATAACAGCCTACTTAGACAACAAACCCATTCAGCGGCCGGGTTATGCAATCTTACTTTCGATACTACACAATTTATACAAGTGAAAACATTTACCACTTACTTTATTTGCTCACATTACACTGTGTTGGATGTGGTTTGGTTAATACAAAACGACAAACAACAGATGAACAAACAAAAAGAATTAATGCAACGAAAAACAAAAACAGTAGAAAAGAGAATTAAAATCACACAGAAATTCAATGCTCCGACTCTTAGAATGATTCTCTAAGCAAAGAGTTTTGTTAAAATAAATTTATGTCAAGTGAATAATACTTTGTTACAATAAGTGGACAATACTTTTGTTAAAACGTTACAAATTGCACTTGACAATGCCTTATCCCCCTCCCTCCCTCTGCTGTTCCCCCCCTTATCTCTCGCGAGGCAATAATATGAATCTCGAGTCTCAACAATGACATTCGTTGTCCAGGAAACTTATCGATAAAAGTAAAAATCTGTCACATATTCGTTAAATATGCATAATTTCAAAACATGTGGTGCATTACTTTCTGGGAAACCCTCGTACAATGTTGTGTGAGACAGACGCTCCTTTCTAGGAACCTGGTATTATCTGAATTTTTAAAGAATGTTTATTTTGAACTCTTGAACATCCCGCATATAACTGTCCATGCGTAAAGCAAAGCTACCGTATGGTAACTGACTTAAGAAGTCACCTCTCTACTCTGCGTGCACGGGGATTTCCCTTCTAGGAAGCGCGCTCACCTTCAATGCCCCTCTATTCTAATGGAATTCGTTCCCCTCCACTCTACATATTACCTCCGATCACTGAGGCGTAAGGTAACTTCTAGTAATTTTCAATTGCTACATTTGGCGGAACTACCTGTACTCTACATGCACGTTCTCTACCGGAAGCTTAGAGAACGAACTCCACCTGGCAAAAAGCGTCACCTCACAAAATGAATCGACTGCATTGATTGCCAATTTTAATTACGAATACTCGAAATATTTTCCAACACTTTCATTTATATCAATTAAAATATGAAAAAATTTCCCAAATAAAACTTAATTCAAGCATAGATATAATTTTTTGTTCATAATTATTGCCATAATTTGAAGTCACGATGATTTAAAACATAACCTGAGCAACGCTGGGTAAATTTGCTAGTTATTTATAAGCAAAGAACTTTGCAATACCATTTTAATTTAATTTATTCACCAGAGAACTATATAAAGACGTCTGTGTTGCATTGTAAAATAAATTCCAATAATTACTCCAAGATTTGATGCACAAAAACGATTACAGTGTAATTTTCCTAATAAACGTTTAATGTGACTAAATCTTAAAAGGATATTTTGTAGTTTAATTTACATTCTTCGTTAGAAATCATTTTATGAACTCTGTATTTATCTCAGATTCACTACAAATATGTTGTCAACAATTTGTTGCTAACATACATTAAAGTTATGGTAATTTAATGTTGTGCTTATGCAAACTGTATAATTATAAAATATCAGTTGATTACTTCGTTTAAAAATTAGTACAAGAGTTTAAAATAACACTAATATTTATAATGAGATTTTAAGATATAAACAAGTTAGGAAAGTGTACACCGTAACACAAATGGGTGCATTTTGTGCACTGGAGTATTTGAAAGAAATTATTTACGTGTTTGGAAGGGAAATAGCATTATAAATTCTTTTCTTCGTCATAAATAATCCATTTTCTTCCCATTTTAAAATATTAAATGCATATGTAAGGAAATTAAACATATTTCCGTGAGATTGTTTACGTTAGCAACAATGAAGAAGTAACCATGCTAGAAAATTTCAAAGTTCAACTCAAATTAAGACTCTTGTTCGATTTTCTTGGAAACGGCGACTCCTACGATGAAAATGTAAAGGAAAAGAAATACCCTACTTTACTAGTTCTACAAGTTTTACTTGATAAATATTTTGATATGACCGATACTTTACAAGATATGAGGGAAAGTTCATATTTTATCACCAGTAAAGTGTTACCCCTGATTGGCTTACGTGACTCATTTATGTGATTTTCTTATTATCTTTGACTGTAAGTCCTTAATATCAAATTTCATGAAAATCTGCTTGGTAGAAGCAGATAACGAACATGCGGACAGACCAGATGGAGACTAATACTAATAGGCGCTTATGCTGGAAGCGAAACGCACCTGACAAATAACCTTGCATGTAATTACATTTACAGATACACATACATTATTAAAAATTTTCTTTAATGACAAGAATGATATGTTACTTATTTGTTCGATATACAAATAGAAGGTGCTTGCATTCTGTAAGCCTTTCAAGTCATTATTTATGGCTTTTGCAAAGTAAAAATTCAAAACTAGTTAAATAAATAAAACAACTTCAAGTACACATTAGAATAAACTTCATTAGCCCACTGATTCCCAATGAAAAGACAAAACTGATAACGTTTTGATTCCGATGCAAATGAATTGGAATATTTCGAGGCGGTGCTTACTGTAAAAGAGAGACTGACTGATATTATTCACTTCTTTCGGTAAATTGTGATGAGATTAGCCATGAGGAAGTGTATCATCCGAAACAAAAGTACCACGAAGCCAATGAAAAGGAAGAAATCCACAGTACATTGAAACCTCTGCATACAGGACCTTGATGGAACGTACTTAGGATGTAACGGACAGAATGTCCGGCGATGCAAAACAGTTAAATGACGCCACTAATACATTGTGTCTCATGCGGACCTATCACATGTGCGTTATTTGGAAGGCCTAATGAATACATCGCAACATTATAACTAACGTATATCACGGTGTATAAGTCGACCTTTGAAGCTTAAAAAATTTTCCTAAAACTTAAAGTCGACTTATACGACGAATACAAAATTGTAAACTTTAAATTACAGATAAATAACATCGATATTTACTAACAAGGGGAGGCCATAACATTAATATTGAAATTCGTAAAACCCTTTTAGGAGGTGAAACTAGAACTAAAACATCACCTATATCTCTCTGCGTTTTTGCCAATGGGCCCTTGTTTAAAAGATATTAACAATTTAAATTCAGGTGTAAGCATGGATGCAACATATATCATTAACTTTACGGTTACAAAACAGAAGCAGCAATAGCTTAATTGGTAGAATGAATGTCTAGTAGTCGGATGGGCTGGGGTTCGATCCCAGCAGCCAGCATTTTTTTTCAGAAATGGTCTGTATATATATTTTAACTAGTAAAATTGTATTATTATTATGTCTTCATTACATTTTTGTTTTTTTTTTCGCAATTTTTTTGTCTTTTTCACATACGTACTTGATTTATTTGCACTTTCCACATGTAATTATAACATTATAATTATAAATAAATAATACAACTTAGAATGTTATAATCATTACTTGATTGTTTATTAAAATATCAATTCCTTAATATGACATTTATGAAATGTTTATTATGGACAATTACCTTGTTTTTTTAAATGTATCATCCAAAGTATTGTAATGCTGTAGAAGTAAGTGAGATAGAAGAGGTACACTTCGATAGGAATTAACCATACTAATTGCAAGTTATGATTATATGTGGAATATGCAAATAAATCAAGTACAAAAAAGTACGTGAAAAAAGACAAAAAAATAATCAAAAAATATGCGAAAAAAACATTTCCTTTTTTGAAAAGGGGAATAATGTACTCATCAAAACCATCCTTATGCCTGCCAACGTGATATTATATTGAATTCCACCACCGTAGATATTGATTGCGATAACTAGGTGCAGTTAAATTTGATAGCATCATTAACAGCCGACATCAATCAAATCACAGGAACCATTATTTAGTTGGTCAAGCTCTCTGAGAATAGCAGTTTCTTATTGGTTGAAATGAAAACACCTGTCAAATGGAAGGCTCAAGAAGAATAGCACGGACTCAAAACTATATTCATATATTTTTTTATTACTATGTTTATTTCTGTATCTTGTTAAAACTTGGATCGTACAGGACCTTGATTTTGCCTGGCGATGATTTCATGAGAAGTATTTTTAAGTGAAACAAAGGGGGTCGACTTATACTGCGAACATATACTTAATCTAGTATTTTCAAGTTGAAAATTCAAGGTCGACTTATACGTCGCAATATATGGATATATATACATATTATAATGTATATAATTACTGTATATACTCATGTATGATGCGTCCCAGTGTATAACTGCCGTGTATAATGCGCACTCGTACTTTATTCCAAAAAATCCCGACTTTTTCTTATACCATGTGTATGACACACATCCTTCATTTTTGGGAGGTATGTAAATATTAAAACGTTTGGACTTGTCCATAAGTGTATTACGTTCAATAAGCTCCATATTATGTCTAAGAGAGACATCGTCAATAATTAAAGCGACTGAGTTGAGATGGGAGCAACTTCATACAGTAAGTTGGGCAAAGTCATGCCGTGTAGAAAACCGCAGCGCCACTGTTGCCAATGCTTTTACATCAGACAAAAAGGGATCTATAAAATAGTTTTGATTTAAAGTGGATGTTGGTTCTCTCTTTCCTATCTCATTCTAAAACTGTTTAAGAGAAGGAACAACATAAAAATTTAACAAACAAATCTGGAAACAGGAAACGCGACAGGTAGGATTAAGTTCATACACGAGATTCTATGGGTTTTAAATTACTTACATTGTCAATCGTACATACTAGAATCATTAACTAAATAAAATTATTTCAATTTGCTTATTCTATGTTTTTTTCGTTTTTGATGTGTTTTGCAGGAAGACTTATCTTGTGATTTTGCAAAAATTACAGCAATCAGCTGATGAGCTAGTGAAAAGAGGAATAATTGGAGAGGATGGGATTATAAATGTATAGAAGTAATTAGGTGTTCTATACATATAATTATGTATGTATAACCTGGAGTATCAATAATTATTGTGCTTTTCTCATTAATTAACCCAAAAAGCGTGAATCTGGTGCGAGGTAGGTTCCTATTTTAAGTGCAGAGAAGTGTTACCTGCGTATAACGCGCACCCCTACATTATGACCTGAAAATCTGGTCTTCAAACAGCGCGTTATACACGAGTATATATGGTAGATACAATGTATAATTTATTGGTGCAGCAAATCCGCAAAAATTAATTGTTCCTGCGTTTGATCATTGTGACTGGTTGAAATTGACTGACTTGCGTTACTCATGGGGTTTGTTTGTCTTAAAACATTCTTTGTATTCATTGTTACTTTCTGCCCCATTTCCACCAGGGTCCGGAAAAATCTAAAATCTCGAAAAAGTATCCCAAGTTCCATTCCTAAGAATAATTCCTTTCAAATAAGAACGCAAGGGAAAATCAATTTTTTTTACGGTCGCTATAATTTATTTCATTCTTAATTATGTTCTTATAACAATATGCTCCTGCTAGCACACTGCAAGCACCTTTTACTAGTAAAATATAAAAATTAATACGATTCCTATTTTCCTAAATTAATTAGAAAACTCTGTGCTATTACTTCATGCGCTCTAACAATTTGTATGAATATATAGCGGAGTAAAACACTGTCCTTCATAACATGTGCACTTTAACAATTTAAGGCAACACATACGTTTCCTTCGGATGTTTCGGATATAACAGACAGGCTTTCCCCTCCTTTTAGTCCAATATATCGAGGCTTCACTGTATGTATGTAAAGAATGCGATGTCGGACTGTGTACAATACCACGTTTTGCAATATACCATACACGAAAACGTATCAAGTATATAATCGCAAGCTCTGGAATAATATAAATTAAAATAGTTATAACAAATCCAACGTATATTTTCAATCCTTTCAAACTTTTACAAACCTATGCCAACAGGTGCTTCTGATGGAATCTTAACTTAGTACTTAAAAAGAGTTAAAAATGAAACAATCTTTTGTTATTCTAAAAGCTCCCAATTGCAAGCGCGATCTGAGTTTATATAAACATTTGAAATACAGTTGGACCTCTATAACCGTCACCATTGATAATCGTTGTTTCGATCAACCCTCATTTGTAGCCAAATGGTACAAAAAAATTAAAAAGTTCCGATGCCAGATTGCACTGTGACAGAGAGAGGAAGATTCCTGGCATTGCCTCCGATTCAATTAGTGCCAATTAAACCTTCAAATAAGTGAAAGAATAGCATTATTCGCTTCATGCTTTAATTTAAGCATCGAAATTAATGCTGTAGCAATGTCAAACTTTATAGATAGCAACAAAAATATTTACGGATAATTATCCAGTTAATAACAATTTAATCAAAGCAATTGATCTTATTTTAAATCATTCGAATGCTGGAATCTTACTTTTTCAGTAAGTAAAACTATTAAACATCTATAATGCTTATTAAGGCAAATTGTCTCATGCATAATTTTAAAATTAGATGAGAATAAGGACGTACATTATTTTTAAACAAATTATAAGTTATATGGTTATGTCACCTTCGTAGATAATCTAAATGACAAAGAATGTTAGGCGACGGGCTACGTTTATTCAGGAGCAGCATGAAAACATTTGTTTTAGATTGATAACCTAGAATTCGCCGAAACTTATCTTCTCTTCTTTGTTAATCTAAATAAACGGTTGCGTTGATTGATATATGAAAAAAAGGACATATACTTCAATTAAAAGAAACAAAGAAAATTAAAAACATAAAAGTTTGCAATCAATTACCGTGTAGCATTAATTTCCTCTCTAATTTGACTTTTAAAATACAGATTTCTTACTGACTTTGCACAATTAATTGTCAATATGCACACACAGCCTCGCCCTCAGCGAGATTTGTACCCGCTAACCTTACCTATACTGGGGAAATGCATTATCAGAGTTAAATACGAATTATTGAGTTATATGTGAAATATTGAGACCAACTTATTCTACACAATTCTTAATTTTTTATAAATTAATTGAAAAAACAGTGAAAACACTGTGCGGGTACAGCTAGTACTCCGTTAATTCATCAAATAGAACTTATAATTTTGTTTGTTTAGTTTACATAACAACGCTTTTACTCATTATTACCTCTGACGGTAAAGCACTATCAATTGCAATTTCCCAGGTTGTTGTTACTATCAGCATTTTAATTACTACAAATATAACTTTTAATTAAAGTTTAAGGCAATAATAGCCCATTAATTCATCAAATGGAAGAAAGAAGAAGATAACGAGGCCTTTGAAACTGTGTAATTTTTACTTATGTACCAATGACGTGAATCTAAATTGATTCTTTTGAAAATTTTAATGTCAATCTGATTCAAACGTACTTCATTGCGTCATTTTATGTTACTTGTCGCCACCTGGCAGATCCAGCCACCTTGTGACTAAATGAATAAATAAATAAATATTATAGAGACAAGAAGATAAAGAAGAACGACATAGAAGAGAAAGGGTGAGAAGATCAATATGGACAGATGAGCAAAGACAAACAGCGAGAGAGACCATAAACGAAATCAGGTAACAAAGAAGAAATGAACAAACTGAAGAAGGGAGTAATATAAGAAGAAGCCAAAACAGAATCGATGCAGCCAACGGCGGAAGGCGAAGAAACGACACAAATTTAAACTCAGCAATAGGAAACGGATTAGCTACTCGACGAGATGATTCACATTTAGGAAAAATGGATAAAGAATGTCAAAATCGTAGAGCTTTGTTTTTTAATAACCGAGAAAAGCATAACAGATGCTGGTACGAGAAGAGCACTTCCGCAGCTTCCAGATATATTAAAACTGCCGTAGAGAGAAAATACCCCTATGTGTAAAAATACGTAAGACTAATGTAGTTTCTGCACATGCCAGGACATGAAATATATATATTTAAAGCGGGAAGCTCATTAGTTCTAATTTGAAATTCAAAATCAATCACACTCACCCATCTTCTTTCTTGATATCGCAAAGCAGAGCTGGCCTGAGGAAGACGTACGATGCTGGCTGCGTTTTCAGACTTCATTCTTCGGAGGCACGCATCTGAAACAACGACAGAAGCAACTCAGAAATCTCGCACCCAAAGGATAAAAATTCTACAAAACCTTCACAATAACTTTTGATTTGAAGTTTATAAAGTAATGGAAACTGGCTAAAAATGTATTATTCATACGTTTTTAAAAACACAGATTCTCATTTTATGAGGTAAACTATAATTTTTACGTTAAAAACACAATATATATTGATAACAAACCCTTAATTAATCCTACGTTAAGAATGTAACGCCATATCTTGGCTATATTTGCCCATAAACAAATCCGTCCTTGCAAAAAACTTTACCAACTCTTCACAGAAAATGATACTTTACAACGATAAAATCACTCATTAAACATGTTATGCGGTAACAAAATGTTATACATAAGGACTAATTTATAAGAATAATTACTCCATTATACATAAATATGATAAATATAACATTTACTATATACATATATATACGGTAAAGATATTTCAACTATAAATCAAAGATGAATAGAGAAGTTATTTAAGATTTCCTTACCTTTGAAGATATAAATCCTCGAGGAGATTGACCAGGACAGCTGGATCACACAATAATAACAGTACATTTATTTTCCAGAAGATCGTAGTTACATGGCAAATCAATAAGACAAACTCAATCACAAAAGAAAATACAAAGTAAAACAATATAACAGCACGAGTGGACTAAAGAAAAACAATAATACATCAAAACATCACCATAAATTACAATTAAGTGGCAAAACAGGGCATACTGAATAATTACATATACAAATTCACATATCATTGATTTACAAAATAAGAAATAGTACTATTAAGAGACGTTAACTAATGTCCAGTAAGCAATGTGAAGATTACACACATTGAAACTATAAAAAACTTTAGATAAAACTTCACTTCACTTAAAGTGTCTTAAAACGTACACAAATCAAACTAAAAGTACATATTTAAAAACTGCTGTCAAAATGCGTCACATGGACCACTGTTTTCGAAGAATAAACGGCCAAACTTTTGTCAAGATCAAAACTATCAACATTAAATTTCGAATACAATAAAAAGGTCTAGTTTTTTCCTTCTAAAATAAATAAAATAAAATAACCAAAAGTATTAAAACACTGCTGTGAAAATGATTATCACGTGGACCAGTTTTCGAAGAACACAAGGCCAAACTTATATCACGATCATAACTATCAACATTAAATTTCGAATACAATAAAAAGGTCTAGTTTTTTCCTTCTAAAAAGGTCTGATGGAAACATAAAATAAATTTCGAACGGTATTACGCACATAACAGATAATCTCGTCAGCCATTTTAAGATTTCTATGAAACAAAAAAAAGTAACGCGCAGGCGCGCAGGCTAACCAACATTTCGTCTTATAAAGCAGGATATTTACAATTTCGACAAAAAAACCACAAAAAATAAGCAATTCCTTTTTATATCTTGATTTCACATTTTAGTAGGAACACAACTATAACTTATTATAGGATCGATAAAATTTGCTTAAATGTTATAAATTACTTGCAGTAAATCAAATTTATTGGCATTAAACTTTTGCTTTGCAAACCTAAATTTGGATTCGTCATGGAGAGGGGTAAAAATAAGGCATTAAAATATATTTTCACATTGCTTAAAAACCGACAATGTAATTAATTAAGTAATAACGAATTTTTGGTCCAAATACGATTGCGTTTTTTGGTAACATTTATTTTTCTGTAGGATATGTCTTCATAAACAATTACATGGGTAGTTTCTGCGACATTTACAAATTATGCGGAAACAATTATTAGTTATTAAAAACTATTCACGAGTGTAATTATAAGAATAGCAATTATACTCCGGAAAATACTTTCAGGTTTTTATCTTATCCATGTACTTTGGAAACCTGTGGTATATTCAATTGATACCGATAAAATATTCGTATAAATTTGAAATGTAGGTACCTACTGATTTACAAACACAGATGTCCGGAACAGGTAGAAAAATACACTTGTAATTGTCCTAACTAAGATACTCTATTTAGTAAGTGAATTACCCTTCATAATGCACTTAAGAACCATAAAAAACTAGGGTGAGTCCTTCTTCACGGTAACCTTCCACCTCATTTCCTATTTGAAATCCAAAAACTCACGTAATATATTTTCAAAAAAAAACATTCGTGCGTCAATTTCCAACAAATCCTTTATCTAATTTTACAATTGTCCGTCCGTCTTTCTCCATTTGTATCTCCCATTATTACAGCTAATGCCTGTCGCATAAGTATATACGGATCATCCTTTGCATCAATTTATAGAAATTTATAAAATTTTATTATTGTAATATTATCGTATATTTCATAAAGGTAAGCTCCTCTCCATTATGAATTTTACACTAATAATAATAATACTTTATTTACGGGACAAGCCCTTTTCCTAAAAATACAATCAGAAATGTATTAAAAATAAGCTAAAATATTTAAACGTGCGTTGAAATACAATATAAACCATTAAAGCACAATAATAAGAAAAACTATCTCACATAAAAATCACATCCTATAAAAATTATACTCAAAATCCATCTGACAATATAACAGTATCGTACAATTTAAGTTAAATATGCAGGTAGAAACTTTTGTATGAACTCAACATTAACGAGGTTATGTGCTAGTTATAATAAGTACTTCTCTAATCTAGACATTTTTATCAGAAAGTCTGAGTATATAACATAATTATCGACTTTATTGGGGTAGTCAATAAAAGATATGTATGAATTTATAATTTCACTATTGTTTGAAATTATGTACATATCTTGAAAATGAAGGAATATATGATTGTTATCTGCCTCTCTTCTTTTATAAATATATTTCATTCGTTGTTATTGGTAATACATAACTACAATTGTATAACTACCATTGTTACTTGCCTTATTTATAAATAGTTCATAGGTTGTGTTTGATAATATATATATATATACACACACATGTATATATATACCATTTTCAATCCAATAACAACACTTTTCAAGTCAATAACAACACTTTCCAAGTCAATAACAACACTTTTCAAATCAATAGCAACACTTTTCAAATCAATAACAACACTTTTCAAATCAATAACAACACTAATTAAAATAACCTTCAAGGCTCTTCAAACCATAACGGCATTTCTTACTTGCAATTGCGATTCTTATTTATATTATAAAATTAAAGTTGAAGGTAACAATGCTTTAATTAAAGTCATTGTATTGTTTTAAAGGTTCTAACTTTAAATTATGGTTACAATTAAGATAAATGTCATCTTATGACTTTTTAAGACCTAATCTGCATTTATTGTTATTTTATATATATATAGATTCTGTTTCAATAATTCACCCCATATATCGTATAAGTTTAAATTCATGAAATTCCTGTAATAGTGATTTTGATACAAAATGAACCTTCGATGTTCAAATCTGATGCTTAAACAGATTTGAGAAAGCCGCTGTATGACGTCACGCTAAGAGCGACGCTATTGCCATCTGGTTATCCCCTTCCGCTAAACTTCGGAACAGCCGTTTCTAAGGGAGTTTCAGAGGCCTGTGTTAGATAGCGGTATCTTAACACACGCCCTGTAGCTTCGCTACGGTAGGTCCACACTCTGGTTGCATTGAGAGACTGTGACAGTGGTGCGTGTCGTGAATGAAAGCGAAAGTTGTGTACGAAGTTTTGCCTGGTTCTTGATAGTTGAACCAGCGCTGTGTGACATAGGAAACTGTGCGAGCCATAAGGGCAACGGACCTCTCCGCAAAGAATAATGGAAGAGTCAACAGAAAGGTAAGTGTTGAACCAAACAAACTCCATTGTCTTGTGTCGTACGCTATTCCTCTTAAAATGATGGGATGAAGAGAAAAATTACTTGGAAGGGGATAATAAAGATCACCATTACTTTGACCGCGTATTTGTGTACACAGGATTCTCTCTAAAGGAGGAGGTCCGAAATATTTGGCAAACACAAAAGATGTATGCAAGTTGTATTATGCAATAACTTTAATAACAACTTACAATTTCCTCTGCTTTATTTTTATCTAAAATCTGATCTATAGGCATTGCTATTTATAATAATTACCATTAGAATATGTGAAAGTTTGAGCATTATTTGTTTCACCGTTTTCTCTTTTAAGAAGCGTGTCTGAATAAAAATATATCCTTTGTTTTTGCGTAATTAAAACCAATGAAAGTTAAATCAAACAGTATGTAAATGTCCGCTCTTAATTTGCATTCTCAACAGATTTCACAGTAACAACTAGTAAATCATGAGGCGATTTGAAGAGCATCGCTGCTACCATTACTATGAATGCTAAAGATTAGCACAACGTTCTTGAAAAAATCTGATGTGGCCAACACATGACTTTCCCCATATTTGGGGTATAGATATTTAAATTATAAGACAAAATTATTATTTCATATTGTAAAAGAATACAGTCGTCCTTACAGCTATAAAATACGTATATTTTGAATATGTTTACATAATTCACCGCTACATGGTGCTGGCGCTGTATACTGGTATTAAGAAAAATCGAAATATCTCCTAAATGGATGGTTCTACGAAAATTTGTTTCAAACAAAACTGGAAGAAATATTATTCTCTACAACTTTGGTCCCCACTAAGATTACCAATAACGATGTTTTTAAGGAGAAAACCGGTTATTTATAAATACCTCCTAAACAATAACTACAATAGAAAATTGTTTCAAATGAAAGTTGTAGGAAATTACATTCTCTATAACTTTTGTACAGAATTGTAAATACAATAATGATATTTTAACGAAGAAATATCGCAAAAACCGAATCGGGTTTCGAATTAACCTCGACTTCCGGTTACCCGTTATTGTGGAAAAACTAACCAGTCCTTTATGCTAATGTTAAAGTGTTATATATGAAGTTTGGTAACGATATGGCACGTACTTTTTGAGTTAGAGCGCCCACAATCACATACACACACACGCACACACAGACCGAATATAGTCTAAACGTGTTCTAGGGACCTCAAAACGTGTATTTCCGTTGAAATCTCGAAGTCGATTTTTTTCGTGATCATATTACTTTCCCATTACTACGTATGGAGAAAGGAAAAAGTATTGCTTACCAATTATCATGTGGGACTGCAATTAAGTTTATGTCAGTCAAATCGGCAAGAAGTTTGCCGAAAGAATTGCTGAACGTAAAAGTTGCCGAGTGAGTCAAGAGCTTTATAATCCCCCGTAGCACACACTATGCGAACGATGGCGAACGAACTACAGCGAACGAAGTTTCGCGAATTCGGAGTCATTCGGAGTGAACGTTCGCAAAGGTGTTTACACCAAGCGAATGTTTGCATTCGTTGATGTTCGGTTATTTAGACCAGTTGTCTTACTGAACGCGAACTCAATTGTGTGTTTCATTTTCTTTTTACTTTCTCCATACGTAGTAATGGGAAAGTATTGTATTCATGAAAAAAATCGACTTCGAGATTTCAACGGAAATACATGTTTTGTGGTCCCTAGAACGCGTTTAGACTATTTTCGGAATGATGTCTGTGTGTATGTTAGTGTGGGCGCTCTAACTCAAAAAGTACATATCATATCGTTACCAAACTTCATATATAACACTTTAGCATGAGCACAAAGAACTGATTAGTTTTTGGACAATAACGGTTAACCGGAAGTCGAGGTTTATTCGGAACCCGATTCGGTTTTTGCGATATTTCTTCGTTAGAACATCATTATTGTATATACAATTCTATACAAAAGTTATAGAGAATGTAATTTACTACAGTTTTTATTTGAAACAATTTTCTATAGGAGTTATTTATAAATAACCGGTTTTTCGGTTTTCTCCTTAAAAACATCGTTATTGGTAATCTTCGTGAGGACCAAAGTTGTAGAGAATAATATTTCTTCCAAATTTTGTTTGAAACAAATTTTCGTAGAACCATCCATTTCGGGGATATGTAAATTATTCTTAAATTTCCAGTATACAGCGCCACCAACTAGCGGTGAATTCTGTGAACGTATTCAACATATAATTTATGGCAATAATGACGACTATTCTTCTACAATGCAAAATAATAATTTTGCCTTATAATGCTATTCATAATAATTTAAGTATCTATATCCCAAATATGGAGAAAGTCAAGTGTTGGCCACATCAGAATTTTTTAATTTTATATTTATTCGCAGTTCAACCAGTCCCGAAACAGATATGGAGACTGACCACATCGAAGAAAAAGCAGATGAAATTGATGAGATTACAGAAGAGCCTGAAAAACACCCAGAACCAACAGAAGAAGACCCAGAGATCATACGACAGCAACGGAGTACCATTATTAAGTTTCTCGAGAGATCAACGGAAGTACCAAGGTGATGAATTTACATATTTTGATATTTACATATTTTGATGAATGATTGAACAAGTTAGGAAAGTGTACAACGTATCACAAATGGGCGCGTTTCGTGCAATGGAGTATTAGAAAGCAATTATATACCTGTACGTAAGGGAAATAGCGTTTTAAAGTTCTTTTATTTGTCATAAATAATCCATTTTCTTCCTATTTAATAATATTACATGCACACGTAAGGAAATTAAACGTTTGTTTGGGAGATTGTTTATGTTAGCAACAATGAAGTAACCATGCAAGAAATTTTCTAAGTTCAACTCGATATAAGACATTCTTGTTTGATTTTCTCAATTACGGCTACTCCTACGATAAAAATGTATAGGAAAGAAAATACTCTACTTTACCAGTTCTACAACTTTTATTTGAAAAATATTTTGATATGAGCAATACTTTACGAGATATGACGAAAATTTAATTGTCCCCAGTAAAGTGGTACCCCTGATTGGCGTACGTGATTAATTTTTTCGATTTTCTCATTATATTTTATTGAAAGTCCTTAATATCAAATTTCATGAAAATCCGTTCGGTAGAAGCCGAGAACGAACATGCGGACGACGATAATAAGCACTCACGCTGTAAACGAAACGCGCCTAAAAAAACCTTGCAGAAATCGATAATCAGAAAAAGTTCGCCTACAACTACGAATACGTTAATATAATTATAGATTATATCACTAAACACTCTTAAAATCAATGCATTGTATGTTATAATTATCATTTACGATATTATAATTTACTAGTATAAAAGCCCGTCAGGATCTTTAGTTAAACTTAAAATCGTTGCCTCCCTCCCCTCCCTCCCCCTCTACCTCCCTCTCGCTCCCCTCTCTCTCTCTCTCTTGTATAAAAGCATTCAAATACCCATGATATCAAGGTCCAACAATGGAATTGTTAGGCAAGACAACATCCCGTTAAAAATGGCAAGATTTCCACAAAATATGTTAATTAAACTTTCAACGTGAGCGATTTCGTACTATAGGCGCAAAAAGATGAACAGAATAAGAAACTTTATAATTTTTTCTTCGAAATGGTTCCGCTCCGAAGATCGTACGTTAATTCCTTCTAATTTAATTTCCAAAACATTAAAATCCTGCACGTCGAAAAATGGATTTTTACGTGTTACCTTACGGAAAATGGAAATGTCTTCCTTGGAGTCGAACCCAGAATTTTTTTCAAGCTTTATTTTTGTCATTGCCTTGAAATATGTGAATCGAGCACTCCTGCCAAATTTAGAGTTTCTATCTCGATTCTTTCTCGAGTTATTCGCGTTAAACCATAATTCGCCACCAGATACCTATGCAATAGCATGACCAACCAACGGACAGACGTCAGTTCTTCTAGGCTTATCGTCAAAGAAACATCGATCGTGTGAACGTGGGTGTCGGCATAAAATTTTGCAGGGGGGGGGGGGGGGGGGGGGGGGGGCAAAACACAATAATGCCTATTACCTAGGGGCAGAAAAATCTATGGTTGTAGCTGGTTTCTGCGGTTTTAACATATGTCACCTGTCACGGTCTGCAAAGCACCCGCAAAGTTTTATAGTTTTCTCAAGTTATCGTCACAAGTTTCGAAAAGTGAAGTAATTGGAAAATTGAATTAATTTATGTTACGGTTAATTACATGATTTGTTCCAATTTTATTTTGTGTATTTGTTTGTTTTTAAAAAAATAACATCAAACGCACAGCGAGGAAGGAAGGACTTTGGAGAATTATTATATGATTAATCAAAAAATGGATTTCTTTATCTTCGTTAAATTGTTTTTAATAATTTAATACTTATGTATTATCGAAATGTTTTTTTATTTTGTTAAAATAGGAATTGTATTTTGTATATTTTTTTTTACTTTCTCATATACGAAGTTTATTGAGAAAGTATTCTTATCGCAAAAAAATTCAATCTCGAGATTTTGATGGAAATATACGTTTTAGGTGTACCTGAGTCCAAAAAAGTGGTTTTCGCCATGCCGTCTGTCTGTTCATGCCTCTAGAGCCTAAACGGTAGAGCAAAAATGAATGAAATCTTGTGCTGAGGCATTTTATATTACAGAATAGAAGCTATGACATTGCACAATAATTACGGGTAGTTTATTCTAGGCAACTTTAAGAACGACTGAATTTTCCAACGATTTTGATCAAATTCCGTCTAGCTATTTAAGTTGATGTTAATAATGATTGTACGTAGTTCATATTTTCAGAAGATAACTAAACGATGCATTTGTATATGAGAAAGTTTGTACAATGTACATTATACCGATTTTTTCATTTTGTACAGTATTGAGCTTTTGTATATCTGGTCACCTTAATTTCGTTATTAAAAACAGAATTTAATTGCTTTTCATGTCCCTAAGAATCCGCTAGGAACAAAAATTTCTCTCCCATACCATTATTTCCTTCTCAAGCTCAGGGGCAATCGAATTGACAGCCCTTGTGATCACATGGGGAAACAAAAGAGAGCGATGGGGGAGGAAAGCGAAGGATGTAAGAGGGGCGGGGAAAGAGCCCCTGGGAAGTGTATCGAAGCCCGATGCGGTGGAAATAAGAAAACCCAAGTGCCACCTTTTATTATCGGTCGCTGGGGTAGGTAGAAGCTGGAAGCTTGCACTGATACCGATTTTCGTGCTCGCATCTGAAATTTACCCTCAACATATTTTTCGTATTCGATGGATATGAATATGTTGTCTCTTTTTCAACGACAATGAGTTAGGACTAATGCAATTTGGATGCATACGAGACCAACTCATTTGCTGCCCCCAGTGAGTGCCGCCCTATCAATAAATAAGATATTTGTTACAATAAAGTGACGTCTGAATGTCGAGAATTCTCGCCATCTGTACGCAACGTGTTAAGTTTTTTTGCATGTTCACTTTTGTCACATTTTAAAATAATATCTAATATAATATTTATGTTTTTACACATTTCCAGGGGGGGCAACTGCCCCCCTCCCCCCCTGCCGATGCCCATGCATGTGAATTACGTTTCCTTGTGGAATTTTGTGAATCTGGCATCAAGTTAGCTATGATATAACTTAGTGCTTTTATTTATAACAATTAAATAACATTTTATTATATCTACAACAATAATATTTATTAGCTACTTAATGCTAAAATTAATTATGTATAACTTAAAAATTATCAATAAAGATAGCTAATAATTATAGTTTTACATATGAAATATTGGCAATTGAAGCGAATCAGTTCTTAATAAATTAGAATGACACTACTGATTCACATGTTATGTTAAAAATCAAACCTTTCTCATGATGAAGAAATAATATCATACATGTTTTCCTTTTTATTGCAGAAAGTATAACACAAACAACCCGAAAAGAGGCAAGTGTATAATAGTCAACTTCTATAAAAGCCATTATCATAAAGGGTTAGCGCCGAGATTTGGTTCGGAACATGATGTCCACCGCTTACAAGAGACTTTTAGACAACTCAACTTCGACGTGGAAACCTGGAACGATGAGGTTATAAGGTTGAATTGGTTCCTCAATGAAATGAAGGAAGGTAAGCGACTTGCATTTTTTCATATTTACTAGAAGTGTTTGTACCCATTAATAGGTATTAAACTCAGCTATCTTAGTGTAAATTATTCAATTATGGAATCTGAGGTTTTCAACATTGTAATGAAGGAACTGAATTTTCTTTTTCTTTATCACGTCATTGTTTGTTACATAATCACAACTATTCTTTCAAAACAGTATAAGATTTTAATTATTTATCCCCTGCTTCAAAACTTATGTTTCAGATTTTAGGAAATATTGTTTCAGTATCGACAACTTTTCTGCAATTACATATCATGCTATTATTTTGTTATATCCTTGCCTAGCCTAGCTCCATACAGAGAAAATCAAATTAATAAAAATTAAGTTTTAAAAAATTATTCTGTTAATCCATTGGCACATGATTTTTTTCATTATTTATTTATCCAATTCCACTATTTAATGACTGTTACTAGCAAGCAAACCTCCCACTAACTGACCTCAAAAAATTGCAAAAGTGTCAAATGTTGAGCTTAAATTGCCTCTTCCTTCACAGACTAGGTTTTTAATAACACCTTATTTTTGTTGAATTACAAAAAATTCTTTAATAAATAAACTGAGTGGTTTATTTCTAGTGTTTTCATTTTTTTATTGCACTGCAATAAAGGAATTTAAAATGTTATCAAATAATTTATACCTTCCTCAATTCTGAAGGGAATACATAGCCTTTTTGTTTAATCTTGATCATCTGTGCATCCTTATGTAAACAAAGGTGACTTCCATTGATTCCAGATGAATTAGTTTTGCTTCCATCGCAAGAATGCATGCAATATCTTGAGAAACCTTTTACACTGCTTGCCACTTGATAGGCCTAGCTGGAAATGTTTTTACTGACGCCATGCTAAAAATAGATGCAGTTTGTCAGGAAACCAATGTTACCGCATTTCTGCATAGACATGTCATAATGCTCTTTATACCAGTACTTCTTGACATTTTTTGATCCACGGCACACCTTCATGTATGATTAAACATCGTGGCACACCAATCCACCATTCATTAATTTCACTGCATCCATACATGTTCCAGGTAAAAAATGTTTTAAAAATTAATTAAAATTTGTAAATAGATTGTTATGATTGGTAAAATAATATTTAGATGATTGAACAATAAGAAACAAACTACGACTTCAACAATTTAAACTAAACTAAAACTAAAAATGATGATACCACCACTTTGACATCTGAAGACGATAATCTAATCAAGTCAACCATTAATGCCATTAAAAACAGTTCTGAATGGTGTCACAACAGACAACTAAATACAGGCGACTCCCGAGATTCAACGGGAATGCGTTCCTGAAAACGTGGTCGAATCTCGAATTGCCAAATGTCGAATGCTGTTTTTCCATATACTTGCATGTTATAATCGGGGGAATACGTTCCTGCATCTTGGGAAAAAATTATTAAGTCTCCCCTCACATTATGTAAAGATGAAATAACATTACTAATATGTTAATGCAACAATATTAAATTATGAATAAATTAAATAATAAATATTTTAAATGTACCTATAACTTATTTTTTGCACTAAAAAGGAAAAAATAAATTTTTGTTTTTTGATTATTTTACGTAATTTAAAAATCTAAATTAAATCAAATCTGCCTTATCCATTCCCATGTTATTTAAATGGAGGAATGAGTAGTATTACAAATTTTAAAGCGTGTTGAGAAAGGTGAATGCCATACTGAAATCGCACGATTGCTGGGAATGTGTCGTTCAACAGTCCTAGGCACAGTGTTGTGATTCCTAAAATGGAAAAAATTTTAAAACTTTGGGTAGATGATCAGTGTCAGAAACATTCCTATTAGTGAGACCATGATTAGAGCAAAGGATGATTTGAAGGAAAGGAAGGATGAAATTTCTGTTGATGAGCCTCCATTTACTGCAAGTCATGGCTGGTTTGACAGATTTAAGAGAAGGGCAGGTTTGCATAACCTTAAATTAACTGGCGAGGCTGCAAGTTATTTTGTGCTTTTTAATAACTTTTATATTAATTTTGCTGCGATATATAGTTGTATGTATAGATCAATGCTGGCAAACGAAAAAAAATCGATTCGTTGCGTTTTTTGTTATGGCCAAAAGAGCAATTTCGTTTTTGTTATGTTTTTCATTATGATAAAATCTACATTTCATCTTTTGTTACGTTTTTCGTTACGATAAAATCTACATTTCGTTTTTCGTTACATTTAACGTTATAACGAAATAATTGCTTATGAGTACTTTTTATTTGATATTTATATCTCGTAAGTTTAAGTTTTTCATTTAGAATTATAGTTAAAAAAATTTTCTAAACATATGTTGCAGATAAGGAACATTTTTAAGTTTCCTAAGGAGTCAGAACAGATTTCGTTATTTTTTTGATCATGCATACAAATTAGGATTTTTATATCCAACATTTAATAATCAAGGTTAATTGCCTTAACCCACATTAAGTACAAAAATAATGTAATAATTATAATAAAATACTGCAATGCTCATGTCGCATCGTAGAATTTTTTATAAGTAACTTTTTAAAACACCGGCTGTACCAATTCTAATTCTTGCAACAGACTTAAATTCAACGAAACAAAGAAAATTGTCGAAATTTCAAGTTTTCCTCTCTGGGGTTTATTTTTGATAGCTTTCTTCCTTCTCTTATACCCTATAAGAAATACATGTAAATCATCCATGGGTTTACAATATTGCATTTAATAACATTTTAGATATTAACAAAAGGATTGTTTTATTAAGTACATATATGAAAGAAGAGAAAGAGAAATGTGCATAGTTTGATAGTTTTAATCCACTGTTAATAACCATGAATATAGGTAATTTTTCAGGTAAAACTGAAAAATATGGAACCTTTACCCAATGTGAGCAGGGCCGGTTTCAGGCGTAAGCGACATAGGCGGTCGCTTACAGGCACCACTTCAGAGGGGCGGCAAAATCAATATTTCGGATTTTGACATTTTCATTTTTTCCAAATGTGCATTGCACAGAACTTCAAAACATCGCGAAAAACTATATTTTACGCCATGATAAGTCATTTATATTCAGGGTTGGTTCAAGGTATAAGAGACGTAAACCTAACATTTACAGGTGTCACTTAAGAAGGACGGCAAGACGTATGTTTTAAAGTTTTACATTTTCAAACAAACACGCTGATGCACTGTGAACTTTACCTAACCTCTTCAGAGGAATAAAAGGGGGGTTTTAAAGGGGGGGGTTTTAAATGGGAGGATTTAAAAAGGGAGGTTTAAAAAGGGGGGTTTCAAAAGGGGGATTTAAAAGGGAGGGTTTCAAAAGGGGGGTTTAAAAGGGGGGTTTCAGAAGGGGAGTTTAAAAGGAGGTTTCAAAAGGGAGGTTTTCAAAGGGGGGAGGTTCAAAAGGGGGGTCTCAAAATGGGGGTTTAAAAGGATGTTTCAAAAGGGGATTTCAAAAGGGGTGTATCAAAGGGGGGTATCAAAGGGGGGGTATCAAAGGGGGTATCTAAGGGGGGGTTTCAAAAGGGGGGTCTCAAAAGGGGAGTTTAAAATGGGGGGTTTCAAAACGGGGGTTTCAAAAGGGGGGTTTAAAAGGGAGGGTTTCAAAGGAGGGATTGAGAATGGGGGTTTCGAAAGGGGGGTTTTAAAGGGGAGGGTTTTAAAAGGGGGTTTTAAAGGGGGGTTTTAAAGGGGGTTTTAAAGGGGGTTTTAAAGGGGGGTTTTAAATGGGGGTTTCAAAAGGGAGGGTTTCAAAAGGGGAGGTTTCAAAGGGGGGGTTTAAAAGGGGGGATTTCGAAGGGGGGATTTAGAAAGGGGGGTTTTAAGGGGGGGGGTCTGAAAGGGACTAAAGGTATCATACTAAATGTAAGAGTACGATCACTTCTAAAGTCTATTAATTACTCTTGTAGTTTCAGGAGAAGTTCCTTGAATTATAAAATTAATGTGAACTTTCCTTCTTGAAAATACTTTAGTGAAATTAAAAATCCTCAGAATTCGCAGCACACTGATGTGCCTTGACACACGTTGCGAAGATCTGTAGTAGATTGGCTCATGGATCTTGGAATAAGATTCATCTGTGGTCATCAAATTTCTTTAGTTTACAAACAAATTCAAAATATTCAGAGAATACATCCGAGTTGTCAGTTGTATACTAAGTACTTTCTGCACTCTTTATTATAAGCTTCTTTCACGAATGTTTATTCCAATTTTTCTCTTTTCAAATTCGACTTTCAAAGCACTTTAAAAAGGCTAGAAAACTTACAGAAACAGAAATAGAACTATTTTTGTGAAGTGGTTCTGGAGCAGAAATATATAGAAAAAAGTCACACATACTTTCGCTGCTCCAAGTGATGCATGGGCCTTTGCACTGACCATGTTTCCAAATACATCATACAAAGTGGAATATGTAAAATGCTATGAATTATCCACAATGTGTAATGCTTTTTCTATAACAACTTTTCTAAGTACAGTAAACCTCCAAATTTGCATGCTTCGCAGTTTCGCAGTGTTTTTGACTACTGCTGTCATCTTTAAGTGAAGAGAAAAAGAACTAAACAAATGAATTTCCACATCTGCGAGGTTTTATTATCACGCTGTGACCCCGTTTTTCAAAAATGTCTACCAAGAGGAAAGCAAGTGATAATACAGGAAGTAAAAGCAAAAAGAAGACGTTGACTTTAAGTGAGAAAATTGAGTTGCTAAATAAACTTGCTAGTGGCCAGAGTGCGGCATCAGTGGGCAGGCAATATGCGATAAACCATACGGCTATGGCAGATTTAAATGGCACATTGTATTGGTTCAAAACCACTTTTAGCCTACCTTTTCCTCATTTATTGTTGTCAAAATAATGGAGAGCCGCGAACCTAACCCCCATTTTCTCATAAGGCCTTTGCTTCTATTTTCGCAGATTCCAAATTCGCGGGGTTTTCGGGAACGTAACCCACTTGAATTTGGGGGTTTTAGTGTATTCGCTAACAAATTTCACCCTTGTGTTATACGTGATGATGTTTTACCACATTAAATTCTGTTTTATTTCAATTTTTGAAAACAGTTCAGCTAAAAAAGATTTTTTCCATAAAACAATTTTGTTTGGGTTTATAGTGTTTTTTATTTATTTTGAACTTTTTTGTATCAATGTTTTGTCATTTATAGTTCTTGAGAAAAGCGATTTCATGTGAAATGCATTTTGTGTGTATGAACAAAAGGCTATTTAAATGTCCTGCCACCAGAAGCTACATTTGTGATTTAATTGTGGCTTTTAAAGGTTATTTAATAACTTCATATAAAATTCTACGCCATCTTTACTATATAAAAAGAATATTAACCACTGCATTAAGAAAATATAATGAATATTTAAAGACCAAAAACTACTGGTTTTTCAATTTTCAGTTGCAAAATATGAATACCACAATGAAAGTGATTGCTTTGTAATGGTCATCATGTGCCATGGGGAGAGCAGTGGGAAGTTACATACATTTGATGGATCATTTAAGCCTAAAGACGTCTGGGAAAAATTTACACCAGTCAACTGCCCTGCACTTGCTGGAAAACCAAAATTTTTCTTCTTCCAGGTATGTTTACTAAGATATCCAATCAATTTCAGAAGAAAAGGAAACTGGTTACAACTTTGTTAATTCAAAATTAAATTATCAATCTGCACCCGTTAATGTTTCATGAGTCAAGTCATGTCCCTAAAGACATTTTGATACAAAAATTGGGCTTAATTATTATATGGAATAATTATATGAGCGACGATCAAAAAGTAAGGTTCCCATGGCCACACAATTTGTCACAAGCATGTATTGACTTTTGAAAATATGCAGTCTATAGTATATTTTGGGTACTATTTCTCTACATAAGAACCGTATCTGTCGAGGCACTTATCCCAACGTGATAGAAGTTTACATATTCCATCTCTGTAAAAATCGGGCTCTTGTTGAGCAAGCCATAAATGAACTGCATTTTCCACTTCAGCATTTGATTAAAACCATTGAACTCCCAGATGTTTCTTCAGCAGCCCAAACAAGTGGTAGTCAGAGGGGGCAAGGTCTGGACTGTACGATGGGTGTTCGAAACCTTCCCAGCTGAATGACTGCAACAATTCTTGAGTGTGACGTGCAGTGTTACATTGTCGTGATGAAGAATCACTCCACGAGAAAGAAGTCCAGGTCATTTTCTTCTGACATCTTCCCGCAATCTTTGTAACGTCTCCAGTAAGCATTGGCGTTAATTGTCATTCCATGCTGCACGAACTCCAAGAGAATCACTCCTTCACTGTCTTCCAAACACTAATGCCATTACCTTTCAGGCCGATGCACACACTTTCAATTTTTAGGTTTTGCAAAGATGTGTGTTTCCACTCCATTGTTGCTTGCTTCGTTTCAAGAGTGAATTGATGGACCCATGTTTCGTCATCTGTCACTATTCGTTCCACAAACTCATTTCCTTCCTCTGCATACTGCTGAAAATGTGATAGACAAGCTGTGGAATGCCAAGTTTTGTGGTCATCAGTCAAATGTCTTGGGACCCAGCACCCACAAACTTTACGGTATCCCAATTCTCCATACACAATGTTATGGACTGTTCCGTAAGAAATGTTTAATGCAGAGGAAAGATCTTCAGTTTTCCAAAATCAACTCCTTAACACATGCAGTGTTCAGATCTCTTGTGGATGAGCTTGGCCTTCCGTCGCGAACTTCATCCTGAATATTCGATCTTCCATTGTTGAACTCTCTGCACCACTTCCTGACATATTGCACAGCCATTACACCATCACCGTAAACCTCTAACAATTGTCTGTGGATTTCAATCGGTGAAATGTTTTTCGCCCATAGGAATTGAATAACGCCGCACACTTCTTCACGAAACCACGTTTCTAGCCACATTGCCATTTTGTACGCCAAAAAAAGTAGAACAAAAACAAAGTAGCACAGACTGAAATATACCTATTCAGCTTAGAGTATCCACTAGAATCATTGTAACAACGAGCAGAAAATGAAATCTGAATAACACATACAATGTTACAGCCCAGGAAACCTTACATTTTGATCACCCCTCGTATATGTAATGTAGTTCTTTATTCAGTCACAGAAATATTTGAGTTCCTCAAAAGAAAGTGAAAATCGCATTCATTTTGTGACCATCTAGTGTGATTTTCCAATTCTCAGCAAACTGCAGCTTTGGGAAAAAACCTGCTTCAAAATGTCACCGTGAGATTTTGGCACGTTTTATTATTATTGTAGAATGAATCCTCTTCCCAGTCCCATGAAAACTGATACTATCACCTCAAATGAAGGATAATTCTGGTAAATTAATCACTAATTTATCTCAAGTGGCTTCTTTATTTAATAATCATTTCTCACACCAGCCATTTTGCCCTCAACCTATAGACCAGTGTTTCTCAACTGGGGGTTCATGGGTTATGCATAGGGGGCCTGCGAGTCTAATTTGGGGTGTGACTCAGCAATTCCTGAAACTTCCTTACTGGAGAAAGGAAGAAAGCAAGTATACGGTTCTTAGCGACACAGAGTTTAAGGGTTTATTGTAAAAAGCATACTTTGTACATTACCAGATTATCTGACATATTTTCTGTTTCATGAGGATGAGAAATTGTCCTCATAAGCTTTGTACACAAAGTAGTCTTTGGATACAAGCATTAGAAACTCGAGTAGTAGTGTATATGTTCCCCACCCTTGCCTCACATAGAAGTGGTGCTGGTATTTTACTATTTAAACCCCCACTCTGTTTACAAGTCTCAAAACAAAAGAGGACTTGCAAGACATCAGTTTTATTTTATGTCCATACCCAACCCATACCCACTTAGAAGCTGTAAGTACCTGACCCACAACTTTGCTCTAAGTACAGATATGAAAAAGAAGATGGATGAGCCTTCTACGAGTGTGTCAAATGAGTGCAAAAATCGAAAATATGATTCGGCATACATTCAGTATGGTTTTAGTTGCATTGAACTCAATGAAACAAAGACCTCAGTATGTGCTTTGTGTCGACATATATAATGAAGCAATGAAACCTGTAAAGCTCCTTCGTCATTTGGAAATGAAACATCCTGGATCGAAAAATAAACACCATTATATTTTTAAAAAGCAGAAGGATGCACTGAAACCTATATTAGATATGAACAATTCTCTTGTAAAAATCATCTTTTTTAGTAGCGCTACCTATTGCGAAAACTAAGAAACCTTTAACTATTGCAGAAGATTTAATTAAGCCTTGTATGGTAGATGTGTGTGCCGAAATTTTTGGGGAATATTAAGCAAAAATTAATTAAAGACATTCCACTGTCTAATGATACTATAAATTAAAGAAAGCTGATTTTGTCGGATGATGTTACAGAACAACTAATTGATAAAGTTATTATGTCACACTGGTTTGCTATTCCAATGGATGAATCAATAGATATATCAAACCAAGTCATTTTATTGGTCTATGTGTGGTTTATTGATTACAGTACGACCTCGATAACCACTGTTAATTGGTTCCTGGAATCCCCAATGATTAGCGAAATGACGATAGTTGAAACCGATTTTCCCATAGGAACAATGTCATAGGTCAATAATTCGTTGAAAATAACCTTACACGCATCATATAAAACTGAATTTGATTTCCACGGATATGGTGCCTAAAATCTCTACGTAACTTACGATTTAACTATAATCAATTGGCCATTTCCAATGCGGCCCACGGAAGGGTTCACTGCCACCAATGAGGCCCACCAGGCAGGAAAGGTTGTCCACCACTGTGATGGCAATAATTGTCTCTCAATCATGGTGCAATCATCATCTAATTCCTTTGTCTGCTTTGTTAAAAAATGGTGACAGAACTTTTTCATTTTTTTGTACCACTTGACACTTGAGGTCTTACTGTATTCTGAAGAGGAAATCAAAGAAGAACTGCTTTGCTGCTTATTGTTAGAGCTAAACACTTTTACTGCTAGCGAATATATCTTTAATGCTCTAAATGAATTTATTACGAAGAAAGGTTTGCAGTGGAAGCGCTGCATCGGTGTATGTAAAGATGGAGCAGCAGCAATGACCGGACATCAATCTGGGGTTGTAGCTCGAATTAGGAGAACTGCTCACACAGATATTATTGCAACCCATTGTTTTGTGCCACTAATCCACGATTGTTCTCTGTGCTGCACAAAAAGATGGGTTCTGCTCATACTTCACCTTTTCTGCAAAACGATATCTGCTGGCTTTCTCAAGGAAAGGTACTGACACGACTAGCAGAGCTAAAAGCAGAGGGGGAAATTTTTTCGATGACTCAGTTCTCCATTTTAATTTTCAAAAAATCTGCCATGTCCAGCACATGACCTCTAGGAAATCAGTATTTGTGACTGATGGCATAAATTTCAAATTGTTTTGGTCATTAAGTACCACAGTAATATTAATTCATGTTCATGACCGATGATATTGAAAAAATCGATACAATACATGTACAAACTTTCTCATATACTAATGCGTCGTTATCTTTTGAAAAATATAAACTATGTAGAATCGTTATAAACATCAACTTAAATAACTATACGAAAATTGATGAAAATTGTATGAGCCATTTTTTCAAAAATCCAATTGTTATTAAAGTTGCCCAAGAATAAACTAGCCTTATATTAATTATTTGATAAAAATGAACTATGTAGTATTATTGCAGACATAAACTCAAGCATCTGTATGAAATTTGATCAAAATCGTTGAAGCAGTTTTTAATAATATCATACTGTAGTTAAAGATGCCTAGAATAAACTAGCCTTAAAATCATTTTTTTGAGAAATTTCAACTATGTAGTATTATTCAAGACAAACTCAGGTAACTTACGAAATTTGATCAAAATCATTGGAGCCGTTTTTGAACAAATCAAACTGGTTTAAATTGCTTAGAATAAACTGCCCTTGATTATTGAGCAATGTCAACCATTTCTTCATAGTTTCTATTCTGTATGATAAAATGTCTTAAGTACAAGATTCCATGTGGCTCTAGAACCACGAACAGACCGACAGATGGACAGACAGGTGGCATTGCAAAAACCACTTTTTTGGACTCAGGTACACCTAAAACACATTTCCATCTAAATGCCAATGTCGAATTTTTTCGTGATTACAATACTTTCTCAATATACTTTGTATATGAGAAAGTAAAAATGATCACATGTAATATTATGACAATTATTATATTCAAGGCTCAGATTTTACATTTGGTGTCATGTGAAACCATAAAAATACTCCATATTACAAAAATTGTGGCAGTTCCAAAAACACATTTTCTTTTTCACCAGTTCATATACAAAAATTTGACATGTCCAGTCATACTGTTATGAATATGATTGCTCTCAACATCAGAGTTCTCAATAATTATCAGCAATTACACTCACAAATAGTTTTGAAATACAGGCGACTCCTGAGATTCGACCGGGATGCATTCCTGAAAACGAGGTCGAATCTTGAACAGTCGAATGCCGTTTCTCCATAGACTTACATTTTATAATCAGGAGATACGTTCCCGCATCTCGGAAAAGAATTATTAAGTCTCCCCTCATGTTAGATAAAGATACAATAACATTACTAATGTGTTAATACAATAATATTAAATTATGAATAAATTAAATAAAAAATATTTTAGATAACATTTTTTGCATTAAAAAGAAAAAATAAATTTTTGTGTGTATGATTATTTTATGTAATTTTAAAATCCAAATTAAATCAAATCCGCCTTATCCATTCCCACGTTATATAAATGGAGGAATGAGTAGTATTAGTATTTTAACAACAAAGTTAACAGAAGAGTGACGTACAACATTCGACTTGTTGAACTTCAAAGATTTTAACAAACGACTTGCACGAGCCGGACCGGGCTGGCTGCAGCACATTCTTGCATACATCTATCTATACATACAATTATATATCGCAGCGAAATTAATAACTTGAGGCAGCATCAGTATTTGCACTTGCAGCCTTGTCAGTTAATTTAAGGCTATGCAAACCTGCACTTCTCTTAAATCTGGAAAACCAACCATGACTTGCACTAAATGGAGGCTCATCAACAGACATTTCATCCATCCTTTACTGCAAATCATCAGCCTTTGCTCTAATCACAACCTCACTAATAGCAATGTGTTTGTGACACTGATTATCTACCCAAAGTTTTAAAATTTTTTCCATTTTAGGAATCAACACTGCACCTAGGACTGTTTATTGTTGTTATCAAACTACCTGAATTTACCACATTCTAGAATTTTTTCCTTGTTTCACATAAGTGCTAATAGTTGAACGGGACATCCCCCAACGATCGTGCGATTTCAGCACGCTTTAAATTTTTTATTTCAATTCATAACTATGAGTCTTATGCACTCTTTTCTTTGATTCACTTGCATTAACATTATTACATTTCCTTTTAGATGCAAGGTCAAGTGATAAATTTATAAATGTAATATATAAAATTGACTTAGTCATCATCGTCGGTGGGAAACTCTGTAATGCTGTTTTTAACAAACTTTCCAAGTAGCTAAAAGATTGACATTTCGCAGGAATGTTCAGTTCTTAAAGTAGAAGCCATTTACGAAAAAAAATTTCCAAAATCGACCCGGGTTCGATTCCCGAGAATGATTTCCATTCCTCATAAGATAACATGGAAAAATTGATATTTCGACCTGCAACCTTATTTTATTTTGCTTATTAAAATTCGCATATTTGACCTACGATTTTCGGACTTGGACTGTATTAAAGAAAAATAAATGCAGTTTCTTATTCTTATGGTCTTTTATCGCTTTCAAATCTAAATCTTTAGAATTTAACGTTTTAACATCATATTTTGACAAAATTTAGCATTTTTAACGTGAAGTTGCCTTGCCAACCGATTACATTGTTAAACTCGAAATCCTATTACTCTCACGTGTGCTCACGTTCTCTCCGAACCTCCATGGACCCTCCCAGCCCAATTCATAGGTATCAGAGATATCTCAGAATTAGTTTTTACATTATCCAATATACGTAGTATAGAGAAAGTATTATTTTCATGAAAAAATTCAAAATCGAGATTTCAATGGAAATACACGTTTTGAGGTGCAGAAAGGGAGAAATGATTGTATTACCATATAATACATAATTTTATTCACCAAAGACGTCTGGTATAACCCAGGCATCGCCAGGTACTCTCATGTAGTAAATAAATAAATTTAAATAAAAGATTTACAGGAAAAACGAGTGAAATCGGCACAAATTCAAACAATTAGAGCAGGAATGACGATGCCATGTCAAGTGATAAATTTATAAATAAAATAAATAAATTTAAATAAAAGATTAACAGAAAAAATGAGTGAAAGCAGCACAAATTCAAACAATTAGAGCAGAAATAACGATGTCTAGACTAAACTAAACTACACCTCGCGTGGTTGGTCAAGCCGAAAAGTACTTCGTGTAAACAAGTTCCTAATTTGACCTACCAATCGGCTGGGTCGAATAAGCGGGTTTTGATTGGTCAAATTCTCTAGTTGGTCAAATCTCGAAAGGTCAAATCTCGGGAGTCGTCTGTACTTGGAATGATTTTCACAGTGAAAAATAATTTGAATCACTTTTCACATTGAAAAAACAGTAAACGAAATTTCTAGCTGCTGTTACTATAAATATCAATGCAAAAGTAAAATTACTCCTGGCAGCATAGGTATTGCTAACAACAATTAGAAAACTTAATCATAGCAATGAAAACTAAAGTATCACTTAGCAAAGTACTTAACGTAAATTCTGACGAATAATCAAAATATCCCTTAAACAATTAATTTCATGAAAAAAATGTTTCAAACAAAACTTGTAGAAAATTGCACTGTAAACAATTTCGACAATACAAATATTTACATAAATTAAGTACTAAAGGAGGTATTTGAAAAAATGACGAGAATAAACCTCCATTTTCAGTTTCAGCCAAAACCTTTTCAATCCTTGGATTACTAATAAAAATCTTAAATAGAAACTTTTTGCTGATCTGATTATTAGTTTTTGGGTTAGAGTGTCCACAAAATTCCTATCACACACAGTAAACACAGAGAAAAATTAAAACATTATCAGGGGGACTCAACAATGGCACAGATGGGGGAGGTACATCTGTATTTCCAATTGAAATTTCTAATTTGATTTTTTCACAAATATAATACTTTCTCCTATTACATATGGGATAAGTAAAAAATCTGATATTGCCAACACATGACTTTCTCCATATTTGGGGTATAGATATTTAAATTATTATGAATAGCATTATAAGGCAAAATTATTATTTCGTATCGTAAAAGAATACAGTCGTCCTTATTGCCATAAATTATATTTTGAATATGTTTACAGAATTCACCGCTGGCACGCATTTCCGTTGAAACCCCGAAGTCGATTTTTTCGTGATCACAATACTTTCCCTATACTATGTATGGAGAAAGTAAAAAGCAAGTTTTAGTGGAACACATTTTTGCAATGCTTGATTTAAGAGATTCTACTATGATAAGAAAAGGATAACTTGATGGTTTCTATAAAAATTACCAAAAATATTGATGGAACCATTGATAATTTAAAAATTACATTTTATATTTATTAACTCTCTTATTAGAACATTTATAAAATGGTTTAAATTTCCAGTGCAACCTCTTCATGGATACATGTCAGTCCAACCTATTATAAGATTGTCTTCGACCTAAATGATACATCAATTCATTTAACTATTATTTATATTTACTATTTGTGAAGGATTTCTAAATCTTATATGGATTCCACTGTACTTGTGTGTGTTCATGTTCTTACACATGTGCCTGAACATGAGGAAAAGTTGTTGCTTAATAACAACTAGCATTTATATTTCAGGCCTGTCGTGGAAGTAAAATGACCAAAGAGGCCCATGCCCTTGCTGATGGTAAAAAAAAGAAAGAAATGGAAGAAAAAGATGAAAGATACTCAATACCAGTTGAAGCAGATATTCTGCTCATGTTTTCAACTTTAGAAGGTATGCAAAAATCAAGGAATATGGGAAAGGACACTGTCACTTGAGATAAATCTTTACGAGGGAGACCTTATTTTTAATATCCATCATACTCAGCATCTGGAGAGTTAGAAGAGCAACCTATTGATTTATTTACTTAGTCATTTACTTATTCATAAAAAGTAAGTATTCTTACAGCACTAACTAGTTGCACAAGATGAACACAGCATGACTGTTTAAAGTCTACATAAAAATAATAACATAATAATTAATAGATACTGATTGTGAGGATAAAGAAAAGTGCATGGATAAAGAGAGGAATAAGATGTTTATAAAATAAAGCAAATCAGTGTAAAGAACAAAGGGAGAAAAATGGATCAATACTTTTAGAACAAGAGAGGGAAAACTGAATAGAAGTAAAAACGGGACAAAATTAGGAAGCTCTTACTGAAGAAAGGTGGGATTCTCAACATCAAAAATATAGTATAGAACCTTTTATCCAGAAAATTTGGCATATGGGGATGAAATTTCCAGTTACCTGGAATATACTCATAAACAATGCTCGGAAAGAGTTAGAACTCACAGGAATGGTGTTCTGGTCCGTTGCATGTGTCGATAATATTGTTCCGTCTCGTCAAACATTCAGTAATACCGTTTTGTTAACTTCATTTAATAAAAATAATAAAAAATTTCTTTTCTTTTCTTCATCCTAGTACATAAGCAATAAATAAAAATTTAACTATTTTAAATGTTCTATCAGTTATTTTGCATCCACTGCTTTCAGTTCCACTACCAGAACGTGCATTCCATTTCTTAATACTTTCCATTTCAAGCACTATTAAAGTATATACATGTATTCAGTGATGAGCTGCAGCTGGCTTGTGCGAGGCATCTGTTTCAACTTTTAGAAAATATGAAATTGATTTTGTCCTTTCAAGTACATTTTGCCCTATCCGACATTCAATTACCAACAGTGTATCAAATGGAATATTACAAACAGGACACTTATTAAGCTAGCAGGATGGTATTACTATCATAAGAGTGATCTGGTGCCCCTGACATCATCCAAATTTCCTTACGACTTTTTTTATTTTATTCCAAATCATCAGTGTCTGTACTGTAATAGTAATACTACAGTAATCGGAAGGGTAGGCTTGATGGCGGTGCGAATGGTGCAACTGCACCAGGCCCTGCACTTAAAGAGCACCCGCACACTCTAAAAAATATTTGTCGTACTTATAAAATACATGCATTTTAACAGGTGGACTGTCGTGGCGGACACCGGTGTTCGCCCACACACTTTCCTGTGGCGCCGTGGCAGACACTGGTGTCCGCTTGAGCTATTCTCTCCGTTGAGGCCGAAAGGCCTCTGCTGCTGTGTTTCAGCATATTGTATGTGTCTGCTATGGCCCTTCCAATCGGGTTTATGGTTTTTTGTATTTTTTTCATTTTTCAAATTATTCCTTCTATAAATTGGGAATCCAATAAATAAGTCAAAATTGGATTGAGGATAAGAATATTATAAGTAATACCAACAAATACTTTTTAACATACTTAATTTCATGTTACAAACTTCTCACAAATATTATATAATAAAATTGGTGCTCTGTACTTACTATTGCATAATTAATACAAATAACAATTTACACAGTTACTGGCCTTTCTTAAAGCTATATAACCTAATAGTTTTTACATAGTAGCAAAAATACATTTGGTAGTAAATAATTAAATTGCAATTACAGAATTAAAAGTAAAATACATAAGTTCAATGGAATATATTGGTATGAATATGAGAGAGGAAGTACAAAATAAATTTATGAATAGCAGAAATTTTTCTATTAAATATTACAATCACCTTCAAAAGAAAAGGTTTAATACTAACACATTTATTAACAATTTTCAACACATTAGTAAACTATTTGTGATTTTTGTTGAAGCACTCTAAACAGTATCAAGGTTTTTTTGGACAGTCATTACAGTAAGTTGTTACTTTTTTACTTTATTTTTAGAAATTTCTCCCTTAATTTTCTTTTCATAACATCCACGGCAGTACAGGCAGTCCCCATTTTTCGTCGGTCTTCTTTTCGTCGTTTCACTCATACGTCAGGTGCAATATGACGCCACTGGTTCCTTCTTCCATCCTTGTGATCCGCTTATTCGTCGCATTGTTTTTCGTCATTCCGATTTTTTTTGTTACGATTCAAATGAAAGTGCCTAAATGAAAACATTGTTTCATTCTTCCATCCCTGAGATCTGTTTACTATGTATGTCCAAATTACTCAATTGTTTGAGATTTCGTCATTCCGATTTATCTATCGGACAAATTTGTGGTGACACCATCTAGCGTCTAGTGGCCAAATTATGAACTTTTTAGTGAAAATTTCATGTTTCGCCTATCTCTGGAAGTTTATCCTGTCAGTTTTTAAAATCCTAACTTAAACTGCAATAGTATTTTAAATGGGTATTTCCGGGAATCTTTGACTCTAGTGTTCTTGGTCAGGTACTAAAATACTCATTTAAAAAAATGGGGCATGCATCGAGCAGTGTGATAGCGGTGATGCAACGTATGTAGATCAATCTGAATGATCCTACAAGTGGAGCGAAAAGACGTGATGACAATGTCATAAAAAATGTGTAATTTGCTTTTTATGTTTGATTATGATGCATTGCATCGATATGCGTATTTTCAAATTATTAAAAGTTTTAAGTGGAAAATTACAATTATAATTTCATGGTATATTTTTAAATGGAAATATTTCACATAGTCACCCCAGGAACATTGAACTTTATCCCTCAATTTAATGTTGTGTCTATGGAAAAGAGTGATCCGCTTTTCGTCAATCCACTTTTTTATCGCAGTTTTCAGGTACATAACCTGACGCATAAGCGGGGACTGCCAGTATCTCCGTTTTACATGTGAACTTCCCTCTATTGTCATGAATGAATGTGATAAGGCTTCTCGTCCTAGGCCTAGATGGACTAGGTTGAGGATCATCCTCTCTCGCTTCATCCTCCAGTTCTGTTTTTAGCAAAGTTTCCACAATTTCTTATCTAAATTCTGTTATATTAATTTTTCTTTCACTAACCTTACAGAAAATAAAAAATGCATTCATCATTGCCGACCCCAAAATTACTTCTATAGCTACTTTTCTATACCATTTCAGTGATCGATGCAGTGGAGAGGAATAGGAAGATAGCTGATCTGAAATGTCTATTGATGGTTTGCCTAGATTATAATCTATAACGGCCATGGGTTTCATCACCTCTTGTTCTCGTCTTGTAACTGGTATCATTTCATCAGAATGGAAAGTAGACAGAAGTAAAACATCCCGCTTATCCTTCGATTTCATCACTATCATCTCACCCTTTTTCAATATTTTGCTGATAACCTCTTTTGGAATTCCCTTCCTGTTTTTTTCAAATTGTTCCAAGTAAATGGGTCCTTCGATCTATCAAGGAATTAGCTAACTCTAAGCTTGTATAATAATTATCTGTGATAATTTTCCTCCCTGCATCAAGCAGGTTTTCCGCCAACTGCATGACCACAGCTGTTGGAACAGATCTCCCTGCAACACGATCTTTGCCTCAGGTTCCAAGTGTAACCTTTTTCTAGGCATAACTTAAACATTTTTACCCCATATTTATGCCTTTTCTGAGGAATGTACTGTTTCATGATTAACCTGCCTTGAAAAGAAATCAGGGTTTCATCAACACAAACGCTCTCACCGGGGATATACATTTCCTGAAATCTCAAAATTATCTTGTCTAAAAGACGTTGGATTTTATAAGGCGGTCTTTCTGTGGTGCCTATTCGTTGTTTGAAAAGTGCAGCATCCGCAGAAGCAATTCAAACCTATTTCTACTCGTAGCTTGTGGAGCTATCTCATTGCGGTAAAGAGACTTCTTGCTCCAATAATTTGCCATTCTCGGCATGCTTACTAGCCCCATGTACATCAATAAATCAAAAAATTTCTTCATTTCGACCACATCTGTCGGTTTCCTTTTCGTGATTCTGGATTTTTTGCCCAATTGATTTGTATTAATTTTAATTTGTTCAGCATATAAATTTGTTTGGTCTACAATTAGTTCAAAAACACTATTGTCAATTATTTTTGAAAATACTGCATAGGGAGAAAGATCCTGTACGTCAAAAAAAGAAAAATTGACTCCATAATCAGACGCGAACTGAAAATTGGGTTTGTTTCTACTCGGTTCTTTCCAAATATTGCCAAATGGATCGGGAATAGGTTGAGATCACTCCCCCACACTAACTTCCTCTACGTCTACATCTGTGAAATTAGATGACTCACTAGAAACTTCATCACTTGATGGAGCATACTCCGAACCCGAAACCAGCTCACTCTCCAACGAAAAGTCCTCCATATTCTTTCAACTTGTGGGGCTCGGAAAGAGACTTATTTAATCCACTAAGTAAGTATCACTATAATCAAAGGACAATAAAAGAGTCACATTAATCACAACATATGCATAATACTGTAATAGGAAAAATAATCGTCAAAATCATATTGTAAACAACAATTTCACAGAAAAATTTAGTATGAAGTTGTCGGGTTTTAATTCTCAAAATAATCATAGGAAAATTTCCATGTAACCAGAGCCAGATTTAGGCGATAAGCGAGGTAAGCAAGGCCAAAAGTGTAGAGGTGCTTTTCCGAAATTGACATTTTGTAAATAAACTATTGGGAAGCTACATTCAAGTGTAAACAATTATACATTAATCTCCAAAACTATATATTTTGAAAAATCACCGAAGTAGGAGAATTACTGTGAGACATATTAGATTGTTCAGGGTTCAAAAAAATAGCGAATTTCAATCGAATATTAAAAAAAAAATTCTTTGTATACAAAGTTAAGAAAAATCTGCCAAATACGATCTAAATCTTGTTTATGTGGTATACTACCTCATTTCCGAGAGAGAAGCCATCCAGTCAACGTTTTCAGAGGTCAATTTGAAAGCGTATTTTCCGGGCGGTCCCGCGATCGGGAGTATAAAAATTTATGGGCATTCTCGGGCGGTCCGGTCGCGAGAGGGTTAAAATCAAATTTTTTTCTTGCGTGGCCTTGTGAAAAGTGGGGGTCGGCTTACAATCGGTGTCGGCTTACAATCGATTAAATACAGTAATTCCTAAACAATAACTGCTATGGAAAATTGTTTCAAATGAAAGTTGTGGGAAATTACATTCTCTATAACCTTTTTATAGAATTGTATATATAATAATGATGTTTTAATGGAGAAATATTGCAAAAACTGAATCGAGTTTCGAATAAACCTTGACTTCTGGTTAACCGTTATTGTCCAAAAACTAATCAGTTCTTTGTGCTCATTCTAAAGTGTTATATATGAAATTTGGTATTAATATGATAAGTACTTTTTGAGTTAGAGTGCCCACAATCATATACATCCATCCATACATACACACACACACACACTCATACATCATTCCGAAAATAGTCTAAATGTGTTCTAGGAACCTCCAAACGTGTATTTCCGTTGAAATCTCGAAGTCGATTTTTTTCATGGTCACAATACTTTCCCTATACTACGTATGGAGAAAGTAAAAATTGAATGTTCAAAAAGAATTACTGAAATAAATATTATGCATATGCATTTTCTCATTTTATAGATGATATCAACTACAATAAGAGTTGTTTAATAATAGCAACTTGAATATTGTCTTTAAAATTAACTCAAACCAATTACCGTATAGTACGAGTTTTTACAACCAAATTTTTATTGCAAAAATTGGGGATCGTACTATACATGAGTAATGCATTTGAGGATTTAAAATTCATGTATCTTCACGGGCATTTTCGGTGAAGTTATGCCACCCACACACATTCTAATGGTAGGCTAACCTTAACAGTGAGGTCCTTTATCGTTGTTATGTTGCTTCATGAAGAGTAGAATCTTTTTCATATATACAGCTTCAAATTCACAAATACTTGATATAAGTGACGATTTACGGGCACTTCCTTTCTTGAATTTTATGTATGTACATCTTTGTTTGCATCTTTTTACAAGGGATGGATTGGAACGAGTTGGACTAAAAGTATCGTAGTCGGCATAACTTTATGGAATTTCGACATCTTGGAAAAAAGAAATTACTTTGTAATATTCAACAGTCTTTATTTTTTCTTCAATCACACACCGATCGGTTTCCACTACAAAGTCATTCTAAAGGTGTTACGTTGGTTAGTAACACCATTAGAATGATTTTGTTGTGGAAACCGGTGGGTGTGTGATTGAAGAAACAATAAAGACTGTGGAATATTACAAAGTAATTTCTTTTTATCCGTTATCCCTACCTATTAAATAGAGGAGCGAGTGGAACCATTACGTACGCAGAACGTAATCCAGACGTACTAGAATTGAAACGATTTTATTTCATCTTGTGCAATCATGATTGATATCACTTTTTATTAAATGTTTTAGGAGTAAGATACTTAACTTATCCGAATTTTAGTGTACTCGCAAGAAATACTATTTACGACATTTACGGTCTATTCTATGGTGGTGTGGAAAATCAAGGTTGTTCGATATATCTCGCTCGTAACCATCGAGCTATCGAAACGAAATATGTATATCGACCATGGTGGAAAGCTGGGGTCGTACTATAAACGAGATATATGAAAAAGTCAGGTTTGTTCACAAAAAAAAAAGGGTCGTACTATACATGGAGTCGGCATATACACGGGTATATACGGTAATTCATTGGAGAATTATCAAGCTCATTGTGGCTGAAAACAAATTCCAGAATAAGCACTTGAAAAAACTAACTACTTAACTTAGATATTAAGTTGTATAACCTTATGATGACTATTGGAGATACCAAAGGTAAACACTTATTCTTTTCAAGTGCTTCTAGTTTCAAACCAGTTAATTGAACTTTGCTGTAAATATTAAGATTAATATGTCAACTCATTGACACTTTTTTCATGTACATTCACATGCCTTCTCTCATATTATCACGTTTTATGTGATTTTATGCTTCTGCTGAGTCAGTGAAAATTAAAATGTGGATTTTATTTAAAAATTCTCACTGAAAACTTCTATGTATCTAATTTCTGTATTTATAATTACAGATAAGGTATCCTTTAGGGATCCTAATGAAGGATCTCCTTTCATACTGTCATTGTGTGGGATTCTGCAGCAAGAGAACGATAAACCAGATGAGAAAAAGGAACCTATCCTTAACCTCTTGACTTCTGTGGCCAGATCTGTTGCTGCATACACATACATGTGTGATGATGACAACGATACTTACATCGTTAAACAACTGCCTACTTTGACCAGCACACTCTTGCGCCTCTTCTATCTTGTCAACAAATAAAGTATCTGTTTTTTAATATGGTTGGTCATCTAGCAGGATGTTAAAATGAAAAACTTCACTTCTTACCACTCTTCCTTTGCTCTTCAGTCTTTATATTGTGCAAAGATCTTATAAGAAAATAAAACATTTGAAATATTGGTGTTTTATAACATTAATAATGTAGGGATAAATCAAAATAAACCAAAATTTGAGAACTAACAACTAGGTAAGGGGGTGTTGTTATAATTCTTTGTTGATTACCCAAGTTTATGTTGAGTGTTGACATTTGTCCCCATGTCTACTTTGCAAGCCTTTTTAATTTAAAGTTCCCTCATACACTTCAGGAATCCATCCACATGTTGTAACCTATTCTACCTACTATTGGAATAATTATTTTCCAAATACATCCCAATATAGCTTCCCAGAAATTAACGCTTTCTTGTCAATAGAGATTTAGAAATTGATTGCCTTCTAGTTCATGTTTTAGCCAAAGTGTGTAAAAAATGCTTTCTTTAAAGGTTTATCTTTTTTTATTTAGAGAAGGTCATAGCTAGGTTGTTGGTTTTCAAATTAAATATATTATTTATGAACTTGGTGGTGTACTAGAGCCATAAGACTATAAAGAGATAAATTAGGAATAAAAGATTCTACAGTAATAGAAATACTACTTCACCAGTTTAGGTGAAGTTACTCCTCATTAGGGAATGGTTTGCACAAACGCAGCCATAAGCATGCAAGAGTCAAAGAGGTTACAGAATCATCTCACGTCATCATTACCCCGCTTAACATGCACATTGGTTTCCTTAAATATGTAATATTTTCATTAAAAACTTCATGGCACAGCATAAATGGTCCATTGGAATAATAAGGTGGTTTTAAATTATTTGAAGAAAAAAATAATTACCCACCAGCGGAAACTCATTCCCCTACTTAAAGGGTTAATACTATTCCTCCAATTTTTCCCAAATGCTTAAGATGTATTTAAATAGCCATGTTATGGCACCAACGTTGGAATAGAGATATAAAGGTTTGAATTGCATATAAGCTCTAAATGTTTCTACTGCCTAACTCTGAAGAGGGCTATTTCTGCTTGTGTCTTCTGCAGGCATATACCACTGGTTGGAATTTTCAATCTACCAGGTAAACACGAAATAGATTTCGAAAACACAAGAATTCTCACGAAAGAAAAACTTTACGGAAAACGAGTAATATGGGAGGCATTAGAAATAAGGAAGCACGGAAAGAATTTCAACAGAGACAGTGGCTATAAGTTGAGCAACACTTGGACCCCAGTGATATTAAACAATATGATAAGACGAATGCCACAGCAAAACTCATCACACCACCAACCCTCTCCTTCCTATAAACCACCTACCCCTCCTCTGCTACAGTAGTATATGTATATAAAGTCTGCATGAGGACACCCAGCCAGATCACCCTGAAGAAGTCTCCAGAAAAGGAGAGGAAACGTTGGCATTTAACTCAGAAAATTTACGAGGGATAACCCAAAAAAAGTTATAATTTCAGAAAAACAATATTTTTACACCTCACAGCATTCAGAGGCGCAGATTTTTCCTTATAGTTAGGGATAATTTTTTAATAGAAACCACACATACCTTGACACCATTAGACTTCCTTAATTGATGCACATGTAGGAAACCTGGCAATGGGGTTGGTCCTCTCTGGATCCATACTCAACTTGCCACCATAATTTCAATGCACCAAAAAGGTTATCGTTCCTCAGCTCACTTCATTTTAAATGGATAGACAGTAAGGCCAGCCTACCTCAGTTTTTCCAGTACCAGAGTGACACGAGATCCTCAAATCTTTTGGAATAAATGCATCAATGCAGGGATGGGCACATGAATATTTTAAATCAACAAACACATTATCAATGAAAGACAAAAAAAACCGGAGGAGAAATAGCAATGTCAAACACAAAGGATGTGTATTGGCAGCTACCAAAGGCAGTGATAAATGCTATTAGCTACTACTTAGATGAAGAAGACAGTGATATCAGATGAAATGCAGATTCAAGCTGTAAATAGTGAAATACTTGGCAGAAGCCAGATAGTGGAAGGCATGGTCAAAGCAGTGGTGCATCCAGGCATTTGCCTCCCTGTAAACAGAGCCACTATATTGCAAAAAAATTGAATTTTTTGTAATATTTCATTGAGAATATTGAGGATTGAACAGGTACAAATTAGAATTTATATGCTTATTAATTCAATTTTTCTATTACACAGCTAAAATGATAGAAATTTTTAAAAAACAAAGAATAAAAGTAAAGTTTCTTGACATGGCATTTCATTAAATCTGCTTTAGGAATGGAAATGTATTGGGATTGAATCCAACTGTTCAATTTCAGATTACATTAACAAAGTGAGCCTAATTGAGAAGAAATTTATAAACAATAACAGCCATTCTGGATTGCCAAAAATTTGCAAGAGACTAAGAGATTTCATCTGACTTAGTCACATGTAAATATGGTGCATTTAAGTAGCGAGGGATTATAAAGAGAGCCCGAATTACTCATTTCAGTGGGCTCTGTCGACGAAGAGACATCTTTATTATTACAGAAATTAAATTTTACATTCAGCCGAGAATCAAAGGTGCATAAAGTTGATAAATTATCCGCGTTTTAAAGATGAAATCCTGGCCTAAAATCATCTGCCCAGGAAGTTACATATATGTGGTTTACCAGAAAAGGAACTCAACATGAACCAGTACCCTAGGCGAATTGGAAGACCCCTGACAGTGGTAGTTCACCACACAAGATTCCAGACTTTGCATTCTTACCAAACTAGGAAACGCTTTCCAGAAATTTTCATCGGTAAGAGAAAGATAATCCAGTACTCAGCAAAGATTTACAACAGGCAGGATTAAGTTGAATGCTAACAAAGGGCAGGTGCGAGGTTTGGCTGAAATTTGCCAAATATATATTGGCAGGATGGGAAGTCTAGGTGCGAAATGTCTAATGAGGGCACTTTTTCGGCATTCTTGTAAGCAATAAGCACATCCAGTTGGGTTGGATGGGCACCGTGAGTGCACATGAGTAGAGGCTAGAGCATCGGACAAGGGTGCTTGGTTTGGATCTGCAGACTAAAGTCAACTGCATCAGTGGACTGAGGCCATATCTGCAGCATTATTCTGACAGGTACACCTTTTGGCATTGTAGTCTGGGCTCTCGTGGTTAAACAAAATCACAAAAATAAGGAAATTTGCCCGTCCAAGCAATGAAAAAAATGGAGAATTCTGTATAGTAAGCAAAATACAACCCTTAACCAATATTATGACCTCACATCAGCAGATTAAGAAAATAATTCTGTCAGTTTAACAAATAATTTTCAAAATGGCAGAATTTAATACCTTACAACGGTGATATTCAAAGTGTGGTACCAATGCCCAAAGTGGTACCAGCAAAATCTTGGTATTACCTTGGTTACCTCATAACACAATCACTCATTTACTTCAACATTCACCCTAATTGCTTAAATAAAGATATTTAGCAACTGGACAGAGTAAGTGTACATTTTTCCACTTTTGCTGACATTTTTTCAGGGTAATTTCTCTTTTATGAAAGCATGTGGTGGTACATAGCTGGTAGTTGACGAAATTGTCCAAAGTGTGCCATGCAAAAAAATTTAAATAGGACTGCCAAAAAACATTTATATTCGTTCAGAGAAGAAATATGAATAGCTCACCGAACATACTTGTCTTATCAGATTGGAATGTGACTGGTCGGGCGAATTTAATACACCACTCAAGATACCGAACGAGCCCCATTTCATGGAACGACACTCTGGGTAGTTCACACATTTAAACACACTAACTCAGGGGTGGGGAGACTGGATGAGACGGGCAGGAGCCATTGCGGTTGCTTATGTGGGCCGCATTAACAGATGAAAATGCTTCGGCGGGCCACAAGAAGGTCCACATCGGAAGTTGTTTGAGAGAATGCAAAGATTTCTATCCGTGAAAATTTATAATTAATAATATTTTGTCTAATCTTCACAAGAAAAGGTTTTCTGTTCATAATTTTAACCAAAAAATATGAAATTGTTACATTTAATGGTTCATTTTCATAATGATATCGCGGGCCATACAGACTGCTCCAGCGAGCCGTAGTTTCCCCATCTCTGCTTTAACTGGTGATATTACTTGGTACTCGTCACAACAAGAGTCGAATGGATTGAACAGGTCGAATAAAATACGTCTGTATGCCTGTCAGCTTAAACATGCATATGATAATACATACACTTAACTGTCCACTTCGAAGAAATTGAGGTTATACAGTCCGTAGCCACGTTTTCCAGTTCTCATCCCTCTGGCTTTCGACAACAACTCATTGTCAGACCTCCACGCCGTGGCTGTATTGGTAGCATTGGGAGTGATCGGGGACAATTTATTGGAAGATTCAAGCAAAGTGGCTGATCCTCTGGTGAGAAAATTATGTACTGCTGAAAGAAGGGTACAGTACAGGTGATGCCCGAGATTCGACAGGGATGCATGATGCATTCCTGAAAACGGGGTCGAATCTCGATCGGTCAAATGTCGAGCACCGTTTTCCCGTAAAATTACATGTTATTATTGGGAGATGCATTCCAGCATCTCTGAAGAAAATTATTGAATTCCATCTCATATTACATAAAGTTAAAATAACATTACTAAAGTGCTAAGAAAACAATATTAAATCACTAAAAAGCATAAAATAATGAAGACTAAAGAAAAACGACTTAAATAAATATCTCCATACCTAAAATCTTTTTCAACTGTACTTACGGGACTTGGTTTATTAATTAAGAAGTTGTAAAATTTTTGTTGGAAGAAGAGGAGCTGTTGGATAGGGAAATGGATAAAATAGTTTTAACCATTCGGCTCTAATAATATTTACGTATCAGTACCTACATATTTGCTGCTGTTAATGTGTATTATCTAATTATTTTGTTACATTTAAAGGTTGTTATGAATTTCATAATTTTTACTTAAAATTTCGGTTGGTGTTACCTACTATCGATATATGGTATATTGTATCACAAAACTTTACTGTTGCCATCCTGCTTATGATTCCAAACATTTCGTTATTCACTTGCGAAGCACTGCAAATGTGAACAAATTTAAGTTATACTCGTTATACTAATGTTTGATGATGGAGCTTCCAGCTGGGTTTCGAAAAATAAAACAAGGAGCGGAAGCAAGAATGTATGTAGGCAGTTACCTTGGTAAATGTACTCTTGTGAAGGAAAGGTTTGAAAAAAAGTATCGGCATCCTATTTTGGATGCAAACATAACAAAGGACCGCATAAAAGCTGAAGTTCGTGCAATTATGAGATGTAAAGTCGCAGGTTAGTCTACATTTTAAACAATTTTTCTTTATATAGAAATGTCTTCAATTAGTGTATCTGGTAGTTTCAACATATTAAAAATTACACTTTTGTATATACTGTAGGTATACCCACCCCGGCGATTTATTTAGTCGACTTTGGCAGAAGATGCATTTTTATGGAATTTATCACAGGATATACGGTGAAAGAATACATCGAGACTTTAGAAACAGAAATGAACAAAGATAAAGTCAGGGATAGTTTATCGATAGAGTCATTATTACGTCAATTAGGAATTGAAATAGGCCAGATGATTGGTCGTATGCATTCATCGAGTATTATACATGGAGATCTTACTTCCTCCAATATCCTTATTTGTTTAAGAGAAAATGGTCATCAGCAGAATGCGGGACACTCCGGAGACGAGGGCATTCTCGGTGTCAAATCATTGTGTCGAGATACCTTATTGAATATCAAATGTCTGAAGTTGGTGTTAATTGACTTCGGCCTGTCTAAAACGGATTCAAGTCCCGAAGATAAAGGAGTGGACCTCTATGTGTTGGAACGTGCACTATTGAGCACTCACCCCCTCATTGCTCCGAAGATCCTTTTCCCAGAGATTATGAAAGGTTATATTGATAAATGTGGAAAAGCTGCTCCAGACGTGCTTGCCAAACTCGATGAAGTTCGTATGCGAGGTCGGAAAAGAACAATGGTTGGATGAACACTGTGTGAATTGATAAGAGAAAATAAAACAGCTATTTATTCTAAATCATCTTTTATGGCCAAAGGTTATGCAAGAATTTCTCTTACTACTGTACCTAGTAATTTACATAATTTTATTGTGAAATGCAATTTTACTCAACAGATATAACGTCAGTGCTTTTTATGTAGCGCAACATACCAACCAAGGTTGAGATTCTAGACTCATTATACATACTAATGTTTTTTTGACACCATTTATATTACCAATGGAAATAACCCAATGCTTTGTTAATTTTTGTCTTACTATTGCATTTTTTAACACTCCTGTTTCAAAAGCCCGTTTACCTGTTGGTCAGTCAACTTATATGTACATAAATTTAAACTAAATGGCAAAAGTGTGCAAATTCTCTGGGACTAATGCTATTACTTCTACACTTTTCATTTTGCAGAACAAAGAGGTGGCTTTGAAAATTAGTTTCTGCCATGGCTACATTTTGAGGATGAATATTACAGATTTGGTAAATAGTTATCGGGTCCTAAGATCCAAATTTGCTAAAAACGTGTTTATATAACATGAACTTAATCACAGAAATGAATTAATTTCAAAGACCTTGCCATGAGTGGCTTGGGGAAAAAGGTAAATGCCTACTTGGACAAATGAAGCCTATTTAGTTTAAAATATGTACTATCTTTAAATCAATTAACTTCTTACCTGCAGCAATCAGGTAAAACATTTAGATTTAGAAAATTTTCTTTAATCAAGCATGCTTGCTAATTATTATTATCAAGCATGCTTAATTGAAGGAGGAAGTGTATTATACCCCCCCTTCAAAATGGCGGCACTAGATAACATATCATGACAACCATAAATACGAATTGTAGTGGTTATTTAGGTAAGTATAATTGTTTTTGAATTCATTCTATATAACATTGAAAGGATATATTGGCGAGCCCTCGACTCACTTTGTTTTAATGGGTAGTCGTCTCTGGGTGCTACCGCACCCTTCGCCTCGGCTGGAACGAAACTACCCTCCCCGTTGTCCGGAGATCGGGTTGGTAATTGTCGCGACAGGCCAATAAGTCATGGGTTTGTTCAAATTCCTGGGTCTCTGCATTGTCGTTAGAATTAAATTACCTTGTATTGTAATTCCAATCAAAAAATAAGGGAGGATATATTACACTTCCTATATTTACCAAAAACTGGAAAAAGATGAAATTTAATGAAAATTTTGATGGCATGGGAAACACAATTGAAAACGAAAGATTATCTTTAAGTCAAACGATTTATTTGTAATATGTCTTTTAATGTAATAAACCATTCCACAAATTTTTTGAGTAATGCCTTCTCCAAATAAATTCCCACAAACGCTCTCCTATTCCTTCTTTAGTCCTATTCCTCACTGCTATATTATTTTTCAATAAATACCATGTACCTCCAATGGTATTAGTGTGGACACCAGTAACAGGGTCTTTAAAATTTTTAGAATGGTTGACGGTGTGATGTTGATAATTCGACGTAGATTGTGAAATGAGATTGTAGCCTTTCCAGAGATCAGTGTAGACGATGGAACCCAGTAAAACATATTGTTCAATAATGGTGGTAAGGTTTTCAGAATTTCTTGCTTCAATAGGAACGAAAACAAACTATACTGCTCAAACATGCAAGACCGTGACAGTGTTGCATCATGCTTGCTGTAACAGGTTGCAAGTATTGGTGGCACTTTTACTCAGGTTGAAACAAAACTTCAAGTTCACTTTGTTTGTTCATTCTTGAGGGTCAACTGACTGAAAAAGTGACCAAAACTTTTTCATTAAGACAATGTCAAATGTCGAGATAGTCTGACACTCCTCATACAAAGACAAACAAACTACAATAAAAGCAATGAAAACCAAGGAATCAACTAACAAAAACAACCACAAAGACAGAAAGAACAAACAATCAAAAGCACGTCGTGTTAGTGTGACAGAGCGCTCAGCTATTGTATTACACTGCTAACTTCATTTCCCACCACTTCAACACTCTAGCCCTCTCTCTCTGAATTTTCCTCTAGGTCAGTATTTCCCCTAGCACAGAGGTGTTGCCACAAGTGGTGATGAGGTTGGACACCACTGACCTAGCAGGAACATCTCTCTTTCCTACATAAACATTTAGTCGTCCTTGCCGTTAGAGGCAACACTGTTGCTACCCAAGATGGACAGAGACAGAGTCCCCTGAAGATAAGCGTATTATTATAATAGACTAGCATAAGTGCCCGTTGAATTTCAACGGGTTTAATGAATCTAAATTTTTGTCAATGCAACGTAAAAATTGCAAGAATAAAATTGTGCACTGTTTTAACCATAGAATATTTCTATATTATAAGTCTGTTTTAATTAATTAACTAAAATCTCACAGAAATTCCTTGTGAATAAAATAGTACCTTTCTTTCTACTAAAATAGCCATTGTTATTAGTTTTAAATTGATTATAGCATTAGAATTTCAATTTCATTAAATAAGCAGAATTTCGGTTCCAAAAAATTGGTTCAATCTTCAATTGCCTCTGATAATACTTTAAATAGATTTTGGAATATAAGGTTCCTCAATATCGTTTATCGTCTGCTTAGCACTCTTGCCTTATCATTTTCCGAAACAACCACTTTCACCAGTTTTAAATGGATTTCAAACTTAGAAGAGAACTTAATTCAATTCAGTTAAAATAACCACATAACAAACTTCTTATTCCAACGAAAATCCTTTTATAATATGCAATGTTAACCTAGAATTCATTCATTCTGAAAAGTGAATAAAAGTACCATGTACATATATTTCTTTCAACTAAAATTGCCACTCTTAACAGATTTTAATGGATTAATGCATTAGCATTTCAATTTCATGAAATAAGAATTCCAGTAACAAAAAAATTTGTTCAATCTTCAATTGCCTCTGATAATACTTTAAATAGATTTTGGAATAAAATGTACCTTAATATCGTTTAGCGTCTGCTCACCACTCTTGCACTTCTCAGTTTCCCAAACAACTTTCAATAGTTTTAAATTGATTTTTGCTTTGAAATATACTTGAGTCAATTCAGTACAACTTCCTCTTTACATACTGTAAATTCCAAAGTAACTCCTTTTATAATAGGCAATGCTAGCCTAAAATTAATTCATTCTGTAAAGTGAATAAATAAAGTTCTTTCTTTAAACTATAATATTAGATTTAAATGGATTATGAGTCTTAGAACTTACTCTGTATTAAATAAGCACCAAAATTCCTTTTATAAAAACAAATCAATTCATTAAAAGATCCACTGTTGTTTCCTCGAAAATTGCCTGTTAACAGTTTTAAATGTCCTTTTAATTTTAATTGAATTTTAATGTATATTCGTTTCCAAACTTCGGCCATTGTTACGAAATTAATTCGAGGAATAACAATATAAATTCGTAAGCACGTATGGTTTACAAAGAATTTAATTTAAGAATGCTTTTTATTTCCAACTTTTCTAAAATGACACTGTTGATACTTAAATTTTTTAATATTTACGTTAATATACTTATTTTCCACAAAACACCCAATCTCTCCCCTTCCTTCCTCTCTCTCTCGTATTGAAGCACTCAAGGCCTGCTTATTCCCAGAAGGATGTATACAATAATAGTAATTTGAGGTGTAACAATGATAATGGTCGACATAGCAACATCACGTTAAAATGGCGAGATTTCCACAAAATATGCAAATTAAACGTTTAACATGGAATATTTCGAACTGTGGCCGAAAAAAGACGAACAGAATAAGAAACTTTATAAATTTTTCTTCAAAATGGTTCAAATCCGAAGGTCGTCTGTTAATTTCTTCTAATTTTAATTTCCAAATGAATGAAAGCCTGCACGTCGAAAAATCACGTTTTACATGTAAAGGAATGCCTCTCTTGGAGACGAACCAAGGAATTTTTTCGCGATTTAAATTTGTCATTCTCTGAATAAGTGTTAATCAAGCATCCCTACCAAATTTCGAGTTTCTATCATTATTATTTCTCGAGTTATTAGCGTTTGCATAGCGTGACCAACCTACCAACAGACGACGGCTACTATTATATTAAATACTGACTTGATTTTAGCTCTTACTCTAGTTAAAAAATATTTTCATTTGACTGGAGCCCTATATCTTCTGGATTTCTTCTACCTTTATGTGTGCACCCCTGTAGCTTTGTGAGCTGACTGATTACGTTCTTAAAGCCAGATGGAATTGTCATCCATACTTTGAAAAACAATTTACTATATCATAAGCCAATTTCTCTAAAGGGTAAAATAATTCCTGAAAAACTTCCATTATAAAAAGAACAGAGAATTTAACAGGTTTGATCTGGAAATAATAACCAGATTGCAATACTGGATTAAATATTTGGATTATAAGAAAGAAGAAATAGGTCTTTCTTTGCATATAGAAATGATATACAATGGGTCCCCGCTATTATTATGTACCAGAAATGGCCATGAATACCAGAGAAATTTTCCCCTAAAAATACATCATATAAGGTAGGAGGTTACATTCCAATTTGTCACTAAAATCACTCGTGGCGAAAAAAGGGGAATTTTCTCCTATAAGATTAAGTTGTTGAGACTGTACCCTATGACATCCAAATTAAGAAAACAAGTCCGTCTCGGTCGTGAAAGTGTTAATATAAATGACAGTACCTACACTAAACCAGGGCTGTCGTTTTCACGGATATTTAAAAGGAAAAATTCGGTAGTTATCCGAGATATTCGTGTAAAAAATACATACGTAGACTACTAAGAAATTCAGAGATTATTAATATTTCTATACGATTAATATGAATCCTGTAAATAATATACATTTGATGAAATTGTTTCATAAGTACGTACATATCTTAATATACTCAGGCCCGCGCCGGGCATATTGTCCGCCTGGGTGCAATTACGGACTTATAAAAGCACCCTACCCCAGCTTTTTTTTTGATTTTTGGATTAAAAGTTATATTTAATATAAGAAATAAATTGTGCGAAATACATCGCGCAAAATTTCTCATATAAGAATCACCTTGATATATTACGTAAAAGTATTTTTAGAAGGCGGTCTATTAAAAGTTAGGCTCCGTTTGTGTGTGTAAAGAAACAAAATTAAGAGAGAACTTGCATCCGCCTGTGAATTGGCACCCCCCCTTATATGATGCCGCCCGGGTGCGATGCACCCATAGGCCAGCATGGCCCTGAATATAATTTGGGTGAAGTGCAAAAACTCGCAACTTATTGTGAGACTGAATGTAAAAACTAGCTGATGAGCTGGATCAGCAGCCTACAGCATATTTATATTTTTACTTTCTGCATATGTAGTATGTACAAGCCAAAGTATTGCATTCATGAAAAAAAACTGAGTTCGAGATTTCAATGGAAATACGTTTTGAGGTCCCCCAAGTACGTTTTGATTATTTTTGTGATGACATAATTTTGTGGGAGCTCTAACTCAAAAACTAATAATCAGATCAGCACAAAACTTCAGATTTTTAATAGCAAATGAAGAAATGAAAAGGTTTCGGCTGAAATAGCTCAACCAGAAGTGGTTTATTCTTGTCATTTTTCATTTTTTCCAAATATCTCCTTTAAAACTAAATTTACGTAAATATCTGTTATTATTAAAGTTGTATACAATATAATTTTCTACAAGATTTGTTTGAAACATTTTTTCATAAAATCGATAGTTTACGAGATATTTTGATTTTTTGTCTAAATTTGTTAAATACATCGCTTGTTTCCGTTTCTATGATAAAATTTTGTAATTGTTGTTTTTAATTTTGTATAATTTTGTTGAGCCATTATATTGATATAATTAAAAGTGAAAATTATTTTATTTAACAGATTTCCTAATCTAAGGCGTCCTGTAAACTAGGCCTACGGTTACTTTTTGTTTTCAATTCATTTGTGCTAATTTACTGTATAGGTACTTAAAACTTGAATACATTTTTAAAACTTTCTATTTCAATACAGTTGATTCGTAATGCTGGATAACTTTAAAATAGAAAGCATAAATAAATTTAAGTTACAGGGCTATGCATAAACAGTTGGTAATAATTTTACTTAGAATATGCAATGCAGATGGCGAAAATATTGAAAGAATAAATTTCTACATTTTGCATCAAAAAACTAAGATATTACATATTACAGGATTTTACAGGATATTTTGATGTCGGTAACACGATTTAGAAAAAAAATTGGTGGCAGCCCTGCACTAAACATTGCATAATCTTAATATAAATTAAAATACCTTAAAATTACATAAATACTAATGGAAAAAACACACACATACATAATACTCAGGCATGGACATCCAAAAAACACTAACAAACAAATTAACACATGCAAAAAAGAAATATAAGTAAACGCAGATATTGCGGGATAAAACTTGAGAGAATCTTGGATATGATGTTCACGGCACAATTCCAAAACAAGGCACATGATGCCCATGCATAATAACACACAGAAGATGATGTGTTAGTCAGGGGCGGAGCGTTTGTGTTAACCCAGCTAACACAAAACCGAAATTGAAGAATGCTCTTTATTTCCATTTGTGACTTCTTAAACTGTTTCCTTGCTTATTTGGTGTTCGCCTGTGCATATACAATGAATGCATACATATGTGAATGCCAATAAAGCACAATAATAATGCGGCCTCTTCAGCTTTTACAGTGTCAGCCAATTGATTCTTGCTAACGCATGATTTAGCGTGTATTCACGTGTTTGGTGGTGTATTCGTGCGGGTGACGATTTTTGTGTTGAGATCCGCCACCATGGAAGAGGGCGATTGTGACTGCATTATCGAGTAATTCGACTTTTAAAAAGATATTATAAATAAAATGAACTTGGAATGTGAAATTAAAAACGCGGATTATCATATGCTTCCATCATATTACATGAATTGTCATTTCGGAAGGAGGGGGAAGGGGGGTTTGGCTAACACATCCCTTGAACCCACGCTCCGCCACTGGTGTTAGTTCACTTACGCTAGTTACAATGAATAAAAATAGTATAATATAATTACCAACATAGTATATTCATTATCAATAGCAAAAAATAAACAAAATAGGCCAGAAAGTAAAACATGTTTAATGAGACTGTCACTGTTCAACAAGTAGTGTGAATGTCAACTTCTTACTCCGCCACAGCAAATAGTCCAAGCAACGAATAAGCGAAACGAAAAACCGCAGACACCAAAACATTGTTCCATAATACATGAATAATAATGAATACATGAGCATAGCAATGTGTAAAAACTGCTAAAGGGTACATATTGATAAATTTACTCTGTAAACCATTTACATGTCCACTCATTACACATGCCCCATCATAGGGTTGTCCAACCAATTTTCCCTCAATTTTAAATTCTTGTACTGTATTGGGAACAAGATTAAATAGAACACTAGAAGTTCTATCAGCACTATGTCTGTAAATCCAATCAACCTTTCATGCATTTCCCCATCATGCACAAAACTGTTGAGACCTGTGATTTTGACATGTCCGAAGTTTCATCCAGTACAATGACTATAAAAGTTGCTGAATCAATTTCATCTTTTTGCATATTTAACGACATTGGATATAGACTTGATAAGATCATTTTGAACAGTGGGAAAAATTCCTTGAAAGGCAGTTGATGTATTTAAAAAATGTCTAAAAGGACGATCATAGTCACAAAGTACAATTAAAAATTCTATATAATTACCTCTATTAAATGAATTTTTACTCATCATGACCTCGCAAAGGAAGTTCTTGTTTAGATAAATAACATATTGCATCAATGAGCCTTTTCAAAATATCTCTATTTTTATTCACTTGTTCATTATGCCGGCTTATTTCAGTTTCTTGTTGGTTGTCGAGTTAAGTGTCGATTCTTTGTTTTTCAAAAAGTTAAGACTGAACATGTACTTGAGATCTTTCATGTTTCTGCTGTGCTGCTGCTAATGGTTAAGATCGGAAAACCCATGCTTATTCCACACACCATTCTCTTTCGAGAACAATGAACATGGACAACAAAAAAGTCTAGACAGCGTTCCTCATCCAGTTAACCATTCCACTGTTTCATATTGTGAAATGGAAAAATGTCTCATATATTCAGTTTTGTGTCTTTATGCTTACAAAGTAGATTTAGAAGAGCTGGACAAAGCTTACCTTCTTCCATAATGTTCATACGATCAGCAAAGTTTCGAGTTGAAAATTGTACTTCAATACTATTTCTCATTGTATAAGAATGGCAAATATTTTTGAAATTGTCAAACAGCAACAGATAATTTTAAAGAAACTGGCACAAAAAACTAATATAATAGAAACCACAATAGAATAAACAAACCCTTAGTAACACAGTGCCATATTCACTTCAAGCTTCCTGCTGACAAAACATCCAATTCAGTCCTAAGAGCTAATCTGAAGTTTCTGCTGGATTATCGACCATGTTATCGATAACTCAATCAATAATCCTGAAGACTGCAACTTCACTTGGGTCCGCTACAATTGCAGCATGCCCGGATGGCTATATCTTAACATGCATAACCTAAATATCTCTCCACTGTGCTTGTCTGCTGCGCAAGCAATTTTAAGGCAGATAAGTGGGCGTTTTCTGGATAGCTCCGCCTGGAGTGTTGACTTAAGAACTTCCACTTTCTCTCCACCATGTTGCTATACATGGGTGTTCATGAGAGGGAGCGCTCGTCCTGAATCCAGGCTGTTGTCTGCTATGGATAAAATGAGTAGTCTTCTATGCTCCGCTATTTAGTTTAACGCTATATATCATGTGATTTCCGATAGCACGATTTCGCTAGAGATTTTCCAGTGAACGTATTTTCGTGCACGTAACTTTTTCAGCACAACCACATTTCATGTTGCATAGTTTTAATAATATTACATATACGTATATATCGTAATATTCAGTGGGTGTGCACCGCACACCTAGCACACCCAGAATATATGCCCCTGATGCTTATAGTAATTTAACTACAAGTGGATGAGAAACTCACCGATAGAGTATTTCTGTTGATGAAAATGATGCACCATAGGTTCACTGTACTTCATAGGATGTAAGCAGGTCGATGTCTCCTCAGCATACCACTGAAACTCATAATTCTCGTTTTCACAAAAATTTACCGCCACGAGTAGGGCCTGTGCGCTAAAAAATCTCGACCTACTTGAGGGATCAACTAACATTTTTTTCCTTTTACGACCTGCTGATTCTCTCTTGCCTACACACAATGGGTATCTAATTGTAAGAGAAAGTACAATGAATAGCTGGTCAGTTTCATAAGTTTAGGAAGAAAGGTTATATGGAAATATGAACGTTTAAGTTCATTGTTTCTAGTCTCGAATATGTCACTACCAATTGGGAGACCTTGTTACTTCAAACGACTCCAGCGCTAGGCTTCTGTCTAAATCACAAAGCAAGGGAGGAGAGAAACCCAGTGCCATCATTAGCCTACAAAGAGAAACACAACATAAAATGTTATAAAGAATGAGTTCGCTGCTTATTTTTGGATCTTAACCCCTTGATAAAAGCACAGATTTTCCAACTGTCACCTCATATAGTTCAATGTTTATTGTTTTTACTAGTTTCTAACATTAATGATATATTTTTAAATGCCGATGGCAGATATTCATTAATAATTACTGATGCAATAATTGTTTTGTTCTACATCAGTATCAGACATCGAAGCAAAAGCTAAACCAGGATTTTTTTCAGACAAAATCTTTTTCGAGTGCTCTTTTGGAGTATTTGGCTTTTTTCTTTACCTAATCCTCAAACAGATAACTATATACAGAAATTGAACCTTTGATGACTACTGGAAATACATCATAAGGCTTTTAAAAAACGGGAAAACTTTTCTGTATGTTAAATTTCCAATAAATTAAAATAGAAATTTGAATCCTGAAGTCCCAGGATTTTCTTGTTCCTAATCCCAGGATTTCGGGACTGTAATTCTGGGCGGGATCCAGGATTGCAATCCCTAACTCATGTGGTTAGAAAGTTACTTGAGGTGGTGGTCACTTTCGTAACTAAAATAAATGTAATAAATTATTGTTGTTTGGAGTTACAAATAAACGATCTTCTATTGCAATTTCATATTGGTAATTAACAATTACTGCCAGTCAGAGTCAGCCAGGAAGATTGCGGGGCCTGGTATAAAGTGAGTGCACAGGGCCTCTTACTCATCAAAAAATTTGATTAGTGAAGTTTAATAAATAAAGCAATCTCTCTCACTATAAGTGTTCGATATTTTTCAGACTTTTTTAAATGCATATACTTGATGAGTACAGTAGATATTTTTTAGAGTGTGCAGGGCCTGGTGCAGTTGTACCATTGGAACCGCCATCAAGCTGGCCCTGCTGCCAGTGAAACTTCTCTACTGAAGTACATTTATGACATCTAAGCAAAATGATGCAACAGGAGTATGGACAGCAAAAATTTGGGAAGTGTTTACTCTTATGACAAGGTACCAAGACACTTGGGGACATGCTTCAATCCTTATCACACCATAGGAAAGCATTAGACAAGTAAAAAGATTTCTAAGAAAAAAGATGTATAAAATTTAAAGTTATGATACTTTACGTGTGTTATTTATAATGGGATATGATTATTTAAATGTATATTCCAAAGAAGTATAGAACAGGTTGTATTGAAGTTAATTGCGTGTTAATGCGAATTCTTCAGCACCATTCTACTCAAACCAAACTAAACTTTTGACCATTTTGTGTTGATGTAATCTGTAAGATTTAAGAAAACAAATATGCAAATACAACATAATTTCAGATAATGCACAGCTAATAGCTTCTTAATAAAAATTTTACTGTTTTGAATATAAATAACAGTTTCCTGATTTATAAGATACAAAAAGATGGAAAACTAATGTGTTTAATAAAATATAAAAATATTGCACTGTACATAACAAACACTATATGCACCCATTTTCTTGAGCATTATAAAACAAAAAATAATTCACTTTGAATATAATCACACATTGAGAGAAAAATGTATTCTGTAAGAAAGTTGTCAGATTTAAGCAAGTCTCTAAAAGTTGCTGTATCACCTTATGTACCAAAAAAGCAACCTGAAATCTTCCCATCTGGCGCACAATTTCTATTTGCATGACTAACCCTTTACCATAACCTCTGTTCATAAACAGAAATCTTAGAGAATAAAACAATAATAATTTCTTTCCGTCCTTCAGTTATAAATTTTAAATCACAGATTAATCACATTACCAACAGCTAATTACACTGATTTCAAGTAGAGGTCTCCAAACTACAGCCCACAGGCCATTAACCGATTTCATCCAGCCTTACCTCACTGATTTTTTTTAAGACAAGCATATTCCCCAGCAGAAAGTGTTGTTGGATATCATTTGCGAACTCTAAACAACATTCTTCGAATATGTGAATGAAACATACTTTAAAATTCTTCGAATATGTGAATGAAACATACTTTAAATATAGGCAAGTAACACATTACAAAATTAAAAAAATTCTCAAAACTAACTTTGAAATTTATACACAGCCTGATCAGTCATTTGGAAGGCTGTATGTGGCCTGCACATATGTATATAAAGCCTCACGTGGCCCTTTTAGTAAAAAGTTGGGAGAATCCTGATTTAGAGCAATACCATACCTGTCATAACAGACACTTCTCAATTTTTATCTACATTTTGTTTAACACAAAATTTAACAAGAATGGTTTCATTTTTATAGACGAGAAGGCATCCCTCCACTGACAACAATGGTTTCTCCAGTAATGTAGGAAGCATCATCTGAACAAAGAAATGATGCTACACCTCCCATTTCATGGGGCAATGCCAGCCTGAAAATAAAAAGTAGATTTCACCAAAAGTACTTTTTACAGCAGGAGTTATTAAGAGTTATAATCCTGTAATATTCAAATTTCCAGAATTTTTTGGCAAAATTAAAATGTAAACAAAAACTTGCATCTTTTTTCTATGACCTTTCACAATGTTATGTAAGAGTTTATAGTTATTTCTATGAGAGGGCTATATATTTGGTTTTAACTATAACATAACATAAATATCATTTATAAAAGGTCTTAATAGCAACACAACTTTTACTAAAATAAGCCATAATCTTAAAGGGAATTATTGCTCAATAAAATAATGAGTTCTGTCCTAGGCACCTTAGATAATCATCAATGTGGCCAGCAAGTGTGACAGGTTGAAGACCTCTGACATAGGATTATAGTGCCTTGAGTTAACAAAAAACTGTCCAGGGATAGTCTTTACCTATTAACAAAAATAAATTTTCAGTAGAAATGAATTGCCTCATCAAAAGTATCACAATGACAAGCTATGCCTCAAACATGATACTAAATGTTCTTGGTCAATAATGATGTTAAAATATTTTTAAGAAAGAAAAATTCTTTAAGATAAATGGGTTGAAAAAACAAACCTCCAAAAGTTAAAGCTTTAAAATAAATCTGGATGAAGAATTTATGAGCAAAAATCACTTGAGGAAAATGTGCAAACTAGTATGTGAACTAATTTTTACTCTTGTATAAAGCAACAAAATCCCAATGATATTACTTCCCACTTTAACATATCACATCGCTCACCTTTGCATTAATTACTATCTTACTCATAATTTCTTACAATGCATATTTTCTCCTCTAATTTTGAGAAGCTGCTTTTAAGTTAAAAGTCATAGAATTTGCTAAAAAACAAATTATTATTCTGTAGTGAGGAAATTCGAGGTCTACTAAATGAAATGCAACTGCTGAAACAGCTAATTCAATAAGGTGATCCCCTGCATCAAAAGATTAGATGTATTTAACTACTATACTACATCAATCATACCAAATTCAAGGTTTGCATTTTATACTCAGTGTATAAGTTAACTCTAGTTTTTTCCAAGATTCTTTAATAGTTTTAAAGTTTGACTTAAACACCATGATATACAGTAGTTCTGAAAGTAACAAGCATTGCCAAACAGTATTGAATCTAGAGAAAATGACCAATGGTCGATTTTTAAATTTTTATTCGCAATTATGCACCTAATCAGTGGTTCCATAGTGAGAGCTAAAGACAGCTGGAAAGGGTGAAAATACTTTACGAAAAAACTGGTTTGTATATGAAAAAAGCAAACAAACTTAACTGATCTGGCAAAACTATATTTTAAGTTAATTTGTCAAAACAAAGAGATGCAAAAAAATGTGCTATTAATATGCCTATATGTAGGATTCTCACAACTGGCCTGCAATGAACAGACTAGCAAACATGAGAATTCACACAACAAATCCCCAACGTGTCAAGTTCTTATATTTTAATAAAAATATGTTAAAATGTAATACTCAAACCTATTCATTGGAATGGAGCTTAAAGCCATTTCTTCAGCCTCCTTGTTTTCATAAAGCTGAAAAAAAAACATTAGATTATATAAAACATGAAAAGAAATTCATAAATTACAATTGTATGATGACCATGGTTGAAATGAACAACTCAAAATTCATTTACAATGGCTCATATAAAAATATGCATACCTCTGACACAATCAATGATTAATAAAATTGGAAATAATAACTCCAAATCACCGTAAAGGCGGTACGTGGCAGGGCACAGAAGACTCGCAGAATCAACCAGGACGCGAGTTTTGACAGCGACGCTGTCATCTTCATTGCTGAGGATGACAGTGTTGCTGTCGAAACGCACGTCCTGGTTGATTCTGCGAGTCTTCTGTGCCCTGCCACGTAAGTACCGTCTTTATGGTGATTTGGAGTTATTATTTCCAATTTTATTCATCTTGTCTTCACCGTGTTTTGAGTTCTTTATTTTAATCAATGATTAATCAAAAATCAAGTATAAACATATTTTAGCACTGACACAAGGAGCAGCTAAAACTTTCTCAGCCTAAGTAGGAAGGAAACACGGGAAATGTGTTGTTTATATGCATTGCAACTTGACATCTTGCGACACTGTATACACACAGTTTAATGATAATAATCTCTGTGGTTCATTCCTCAGCAAATTGTTTTGTGTAGCCCTGCAAACCGTCAACTGAGATGGGGAAATGTGAGCACTGGAATGTTTCATTACCTTTTTCTAAAAGGTTTAGATGCTAAAGATATCCATGTGGATATGGAGCATATGATGAGAAATAATGCACTCAGTTATTCAATTACGAAGTGTGCATGAAATTTCAAAATGGGGAGAGAGAGATTTAAGAAACGTCCTGTTTCAGCCACAACAGACGAAAGCGTTAAATGTATCAACATAGGGGGAGACTATGTGGAAAAGGGCTAAAAAGCTGGGAGTGGTATTATGAAACTATTTTGACTTGGTTTTCATTGTTTTAATTAAAAATACAAATGTGTGCATTAAATTTTGCAAATCACATTTTAATTATGGCTTCATGAGCAGCATATAAATGTTCTTAGGGGCCTTGGTCATAGACCGCCCACTGCTTGTTTAACAAGAGCACTTCATTTATCATAATTTTTAAATATTTTAGTTGTTTGTGCACTGTATACTGAGTCATCACCCATACTTTGAAAAAATGCAGAACATATAGGCAGTAATCCTTTCCCATTAACACTAAAATACCTATTGCCATTTGCCCCTCCATAGCTTTATAGCAGCAATGATGATAATGATTTCTAGTGATCACATATGTGAATAATTTACATCTTACACACCCAATAGCAGATTTATCCTGAGGCAGAGGAAGGCAGTGCCTAAAGTTACAAGAGATTAGGAGAATGCATATTTTTTAGTTTACATAAAATTTTATATTTATTATTTGAGTATAGTAAGAAAATATGATTAGAACTGTTAATATGATGTTTATTTAGAAACATTAGAATAAAAATTAATTATAATATGAATAAAAATGTTTTATTTTAACAAAAAATGGGAAAAGGTAAAGTATGTAAACGGTTAAGGGTGCAAGGTTTGTAAATCTGCTACTGCACACACCTGAAACACATGACAATGGTTTATTGCATGGAAGTGATATCAGTGAAGAACAAATAATGATAACATTCAATACCATTTTGGAGAATGAAGGTTCCAAAAAACATGATCATGAAGATAGTGATATGAATAAATAAAAAGTGCATGATTGAAGACAAATTCGGCCTAAACCAAACTAAAATAAACTTCTAGGATGTAATTTCACATCCACCCAAAATCCTAGGGTTCAAATTATTCTTGCTGAAAAAACTGAAATGGCAGCAGAATTTTTCAGCACAAATAAAAGATTTTTTTTCAATCAATGGATGTCTGTAAAAAGACTTTCTAAACAAAATTAAAACAAAGCAGACCAATTTAAATATAAATTTGCTAATTTTATGGTTTTATTATAGCCAGAAGAACAGGACAGCCAATTATGCAATTCTACATTGCACCAAGACAGCAACTGTATCACATACACCACCCATTACTGAGAAAATATTGTTAAAATCAATTTTGGGTGCCATCGTAAAGTTTGCCAAGAACAACAAAATGTCATGTATCAGAAATCTTTATTATGAATTACTAGGTACTATTAATTAACTCAGTCAAAAATAATATATTAAAAGATATTTTAGGTAAATTTGCAACCAAAATGGACTCAAAAAGATAATGAAAAAACAATAAATACTGATAATGAATTTTGATTAACCATTAATTCTCATGATGTGGTAGCATTTACATACTTACAGCTCTAGAAAACTTAGTCTTAACTATGCCAGGTGCAATACAATTCACACGAATATTCTCTGATGCCAAATCCTGAGATGCTGCCTTTGTAAGGCCCAAAAGTGCTGTCTTACTAACTGAATATGCTCCAAGTAACTGTAACAGATGTTCATTATTGATAATACAGTATATACTATTCAAACACAACTCACAAGGTACAGAGTATAATCAAAGAAAAAATAGAAAATATTATCTATATCAACTTACGTTAAAGGGTTGATATCCAGCAATGGAGGACACATAAATGATAGATCCACCCCCTCGTTGTCTCAGGTATGGTAGAGCTTCTTTGGAAAGTAAATACGCTGCTTTTAAGTTAACATCAAAAATTTTATCCCAAACAGATTCTTCACACTTTGATAAAAAAATTAACAACGATTTAATTGACCTACATTACCACACTTAAAAGATTTCCTTTAAAAACAAAATATTCACCTCAAGTATTGGTCCGGCAGCAGGATTGGTTGCTGCATTCGAAATAAGTACATCCAAACCACCATATCTTTCTATTGCCTAATAACGTGAGGACAGTACAATATACAGTGAATGACTAATTCGCCTGGCGATTAACATAATTACAACTGCGTTTATAACACCGAGAATCGGGGAAATATCATGAATCGGGGAAATATCATAAATCGGCCTTCAAATAGGCGATTATTAAAATTATATGACATTCTTATTTCTAACGCGAGTGGCAGGAAAATTTAAAAATACGATTCATTTGAATGAAAACCAATGCAAATGTATTCCATACCCTCTTGAACAATCTTGCCCTATCTTCTGCATTGGATACATGACATACAACTCCTTCAGCCGATAAGCCTTCAGCCTGAAGTTTCTTCACAGCTTCCAGAACGTTTTTTTCTTTTCGGCTACTCACAATTACATTTGCTCCATCAATTGCTACGCGCTTTGCTATTTCATATCCTATTCTAGCATGAGCATTTGTTATCAGGTGAAATAAAGTAAACAAAACTTTATTTATGACATTGCATTTTATCATTAAATGCTAGTTTAAATATTCTTAACCGAACACTCACCCATCAGTAGAAGCTGTTATAACTATAACTTTCCCTTTAAGTTTTGGTTGACTTGTAGAAGAATAGCCCCTGCACATATTCATAAAAATCCCATTCATATCTGCTGTCATAAGCCTTGGAGTAGTAAGTGAAATTGCCTTCAGCATTGTTTTAGTTATTTCTAACGTGTCAAGAAAACAGCGAATTAATAGAAAAGTTAGAAGACTAATATCTTGACGATAATTATCAAATCACGCACGCAAAATGTTTGTCATTTATTATGAGAATATCACCAAAAACCCGCCAATATTTCAGCAAGATAAAATAGCGCCAACTATTTTTTACGCTAAAGACCTAACGTATTGCCATCGGTATTTGGGACGAAATATCGTTTTTAAGTCTTCAGAAATGTTATTTCTTAAAAAGTGTAAAATGTAAATAATTTCCGTGATTTTCTATTATTTCTAACAGCTTAGCGATTACTTTTGAAATATTCAAATTTAGACGTTACAGGTACGAGAAAAATATACATTTCTGAATGGAAAGATACATTCATTTATTTCTTTCGATATTTTGGGGAACATTATTATTTTTCTCATTTTTATTAGAAATATATATATAACAGCAAGCTTACGCCATTCTAATAAGTTATATGAATAAAATGATACATCGCTGAGAGACAATTGTTAACAAAGATTAAATGTTGACTTGTGTGCGATATGAATGCGCTGCCTTCTTACAACTCAAGAATGATATTTTTCTCTTGTATTTGAGCAATGCTGGATCAATCGGGTGGAGATGCGCCAGGACCCTGTGATCAGGAGATCCTACAGGGGACCCAAACATCCACAGAGGTGTGTGAGTGGAGGGGGATAGTCCACGAAACTTTACTAAAATCTGCAATTCATTCTCTGAATTATTCACTAATTCTTTATCACGTGCAAATTTAGCTGATTCATTAAGCCATATCCTGCTTTTACCCCTGTTTCTACATCTTACCAGGCCCCTCTTATCATTTCTTTTCCATAAACATTTAACAGCTGAAGAGTGGGCAACCATCTCTTATTCCTCTCCCTAGCATTGCTCAATCTATTATCATTTAGCAACCCTTACTTGTGTAGCATTATTATATTTAAATTTTACATTAATATGTACCTATCTCTCCAATCTATTCACATTTATACACAACACCACCTGAAGCAATTACTGAGATTACCTGTGGTCTGTAGTCCACAGGTAATGAATCCCTGTTCTAGAGAATTTATAATACATTTTCTCAAAATCAAACAAAAGATTGACAAGGTTTTTCAGTAATATAAATTGAGAAAAGTATGATGAATCTTTTCTCTATCTTACCATTCATATAGTATAAATAGCCAGCTCGATACTTTTGGAACAGAAGATAAATTTTGGTCTGTAGAAATACATTATAATGAGATTTCACTGTGCTAAACCCATAGTGACTGCAGGAAAATTTCAATGTTAGTTATTCCAAATTGATGTGCTTGAATGTTATCCAAAACTTTTCATAATATGCTATGAGTTAACATGCTAGCAAATTTTTGACAGCATAAAATACATCAATAAATATTATTTACTTGCATTGAAGTAATGATATGGAATATATTAAAAATATGAGTGTAATTAATTCATTTTCCTTTAATTCTAAAATCAATATATTAACTTGTAATTCCATTTACATTTTTTAAATACTAAAAACTCAATAAACAAAATAGGAAAACATAGACGTGCTAACAGAAGTCCACTGTAAACTGAAATGAGTTGTAATGTTGCACGTTGTTATGCCGGTCATACTTTTATGTGGACAGTGTTTTGAAAAATAAGTATTTTCATTGATTTTAAACATTTCCATGCAAGGTATACCCCAATTTACATCGATTTGAAGTTACGTTGCCAATTAATCAATATGTACCGATTTACGTAGTTTAAAATCGAAGTTGTTGTTAGAGGTCTAAGGTTCTTTAAAATTTTTGTTCCCACCTTCCTGAAGCTGTTCTCTGATTGAAATATTAAACAAAAATCACATATTGTGATCTAAATATCTATTCTGTAAAATAATAAAATAGGGGGATAGGAATGGTGGAAGGAGGTGGGAGTAAAAAGGAAGGAGAAGGAAAGAAGAGAATGATGACGACGGGGAGAAATGAATAAAGACGAGGAGGAGGATGATGGTGACAGAAGATTAAAAAGTGAGGAAAAGAGTAAAGAAGTTGGCAGAATCATAGGTGCAGCAGCCAGATAAAGAGTTAATCTGCAACCTTAAAAGAATCATAGATGCTGCAGCAGGATGACAATGACAGATGACCATAGTAGCCATATATTAGATACTGGGAGAGTGGTATCAATTAAATGTAAATAAAAATTTCATTTAGATTCCAAGTAATACGTGGAATGTGAGATTATGACGACAAAAACACTTTCCGATTAGTTTGATTTTTTATTTAAATTAGCAGAAATATTTCCTAGCAGCATAGCTGAATGCGAGAGGGGTTATTCTGGAATGAATCCGATTGCAACGGATTTGCACTAAAAAATATTGATGGAAAACATCAGCAGTTTATTAACGATTAAAATAAATGGGCCACTTTTGGGTGAATTTTTTCCAGCCAAGTGAAAAAATTCATACAGATTAGTTAAAGAGAACCATTTCAGAGAAAGGGCATTAAAAGTGAAGATGAGTTGAATCCTTTACAGGAATTGTGGAAAATAAATTTATATAGGTCAATAAATTAAACTTTTTTAGACAAAAAATAATGTTCTTATTCTAAAGATTGTATTTGTGCAATTTCTACTGGAATACATTTTATTATTTTCCACTAAAAGTTTTCAACATGTTTTTATTAATTTAATATTTTGAATCCATGGAATACCAACATTTCTTGAACCACAAGACCAAGGTATATGCCAAACCAAATGTTTCTTCAAGAGTAAGCCAACTTTTTTGAGATAAGACTACACCTCTGCATGAAAAGCATGGAACAACTGGACACAGGAGTGATTTTTTCACATCTGAGCTGACTGGAGAGTCACACGACGTCCAACTACTAGCCTAGAATTTGTCGTGATTATGATGATATGTCATTTAAATGAAATTATGACATTCAATCGTAGTAAATTTCACATTAAATCTAATTATGTAGGTATATTATAATTTTCTAAAAATTCTATAAAAGTATTTAGTATTAAAGAAACTAAAACTATTAGAATGATAAAAACATTAATAACTCTAATTCACTTTATTAACTTCGATCACTGTGGTTAAACTAAATATTTCTTAAATTATGATTTTTAACATTTCAAAATATCTTCAAGTGCGATACAAATATCAACTCAATAGTAAATACTTTTTAGGTGGATTATAGATATATCAGTTCATTGATCAGAAGGAAAGCAAGGCAGGAAGCCTATTTAACTTAGCTTTACATGAATTTCTAGTATGTGACTCGTCACAATTTCCCGATTAAAACTAGTTGCCACAGAATTTGTACAGCATTTATAGCAGAAATGCCCTGAGACTATTTCTATAAGATTTGGCAACTATAGCCATACATAAAGTATTTTAAAACAGGTTTAAGGATATTCAGCACCAAAACATCGATCTATGACATAAAAATTATCCAAAACTGTACCCTATTCAAATATGGAAAAAGTGCAAATTTCAAAATATATGTACTGCCAGAGACTAGGGCTGCCTCAGAACCAAACCACTGAAGAACACGATAAGTTGTAAAAAGTAAATACACGTGGACCCCGATTTGAAAAAGAGTTATGTTTTTCAATAACCTCTCCTAAATCCACATATTATTTCTCATTGACTCCAATTATAGAAAAAAATCTTCCCCTAAATATAGCAAAATGACACTATGTTTCTCAGGATATTTATTATGGAAAAAATTATTCTAAGCACATTATTATTATTACATATTACGAGTATCTGTTGCTTAGTGTCGTAGTTACGTTCCTTAAAAATGCGATTCTAAGCGAATATACGTTAAGCGAAGGAATTTTCTCCATGAGAAATGTCTAAAATAAGGAAGGTTACATTCCCTCTGAGGAGAGAAGATGCCACTTATTATTATCATTATCACCGGTTATTTTTAATAGCTGCCTGCTGTAAACAAATATGGATTCTAAAGTCAAACGTTATTTTAACACGAAATTCCCTCAGCATAGCACAATCCCACCTGCTGTCTATCATGATAGAAATTTTATCTGATCCCAAGATCAGCTGAAGGCAAGAAGCATCTCTTTACATACTATTTTCAACAACATTATATCATACACAAAACCACACAAGAGCACGAATTCAAATATCAGTTCTTTTCCAAAGAAATCCAATTTTGTCCAGACTATTCCAACATAAGTAATAATAATAAATGATAATATTGGAAATGATAACAAAAATATTCTATGCATGCAGCAATTAATTTATTAAATTTAAATTAAGTTACTGTAATCTACCTCCTTTTTTTGCGATCGATTCCAATTTGTTATAGTTTTAGCAGATTTATTTTTAGAACTCGTTAAAATAACAAACATTATCCTAACTAAACAACAGCTATGTTGTTAAAGGGTCATCTTTACATAAATATGTATTAACTTTCAAGATGCCATGCATTCAAGATTCCATCCTTTTAAGACTTTGAGCTTTAAATAGGGTTGTAAAGTATAATAATTTAATCTATTTCAAATTACATGTGTTTTAATGTAGCTTTTTCTTTTGTATCATTATTACTCTATTATCATGTATTAGTATTATTATTACTTTTCTTCTTTACGAGATTTGCAACAAAAAATAAGTTTTTTCATAACATCCAGTTTTATTTCGTATAATGGAACACCGGACAACATTTTCATTTCTGTAACTTCGAAACTTCGTAAAACAGGGTAACGTAAATCCTGAAGTTAGTTACAGGATACCAAAACTTGTGAGCTTTAAACTGGATTTTGACACCTTTCAAACATGGAGTTAAAAATCCCCTTACAAAAGTACTAAATGGGACATGACTGAAATATACATTGTAAGTCTACTTACATTGTATAATTATATAGAAAAATCATGCAAGAGACGCTTAAAAAATTAAATTGTCAATATTACAAAAACTTATATTCCAAAAACTGTACAAAAAGCACAAGTAAAAATAATGGTTACAAAAATATATATTTCCAAACGTATTGTATTAAAATAAAATGATAATTTTATTTTCTATCATATCACTTTTGCCAAATCTAGCTTCATTTCTTGTTTAATAATGCCTCGCTGAAATAGTTCCTTTTATGTCTTGTAAGCAAGAAACCCGTGAAAAAGCAACGTACAGTTGTCCATGATTGAACACTGACTGATAAATGTACACCAGATACGTTAGCTTATTTACGTTAATAAACATTATAATGTAAAATATAATGATTTTACTTACAAATAAGTAAAAAATCTGATGTGGCCAACACATGACTTTCTCCATATTCTCCATATATTTAAATTATTATGAATAGCATTATAAGGCAAAATTATTATTTCGTATCGTAAAAGAATACCATCGTCCCTGTTGCCGTAAATTACGTATATTTTGAATGTTTACAGAATTCTCCGCTACATGGTGTTGGCGCTGTTTACTGGTATTAAGATAAAGCGAAATATATCCGAAATGGATGGTTCTACGAAAATTAGTTTCAAACAAAACTTGGAAGAAATATTATTCTCTACAACTTTGGTCCTTACGAAGATTACCAATAACGATGTTTTTAAGGAGATATTTAACGGAAACCGAAAAACCGGTTATTTATAAATAACTCCTAAACAATAACTCCTATAGAAAATTGTTTCAAATAAAAACTGTAGGAAATTACATTCTCTATAACTTTTGTATAGAATTGTATATACAATAATGATGTTCTAACGAAGAAATATCGCAAAAACCGAATCGGGTTCCGATTAAACCTCGACTTCCGGTTAACCGTTATTGTCCAAAAACTAATCAGTTCTTTGTGCTCATGCTAAAGTGTTATATATGAAGTTTGGTAACGATATGGCACGTACTTTTTGAGTTAGAGCGCCCACAATAACATACACACACATCCACACACACACACACACACACAGACATCATTCCGAAAATAGTCTAAACGTGTTCTAGGGACCTCAAAACATGTATTTCCGTTGAAATCTCGAAGTCGATTTTTTTCATGAATGCAATACTTTCCCATTACTACGTATGGAGAAAGTAAAAATCTTATGTGGTTAACACATGACTTTCTTCATATAGATATTTAAATTATTATGAATAGCATTATAAGGCAAAATTATTATTTCGTATCGTAAAAGAATACAGTCGTCCTTATTGCCGTAAATTATATTTTCAATATGTTTACAGAATTCACCGCTACATGGTGGTGGCGCTGTATACTGGAAATTACGAAAAAGTTAAATATTTCCGAAATGGATGGTTCTACGAAAATTTGTTTCAAACAAAACTTGGAAGAAATATGATTTTCTACAACTTTGGTCCTCACGAAAATTACCAATGACGTTTTTAAGGAGATATTTGACGGAAACCGAAAAAACCGATTATTTATAAATAATTCCTAAACTATAACTGCTGTGGAAAATTGCTTGAAATAAAAGATGTCGGAAATTATGTTTTATACATTTTTTGTAATGGTCAATGTATACAATAATGAGGTATTATCGGAGAAATATCGCAAAAACCGAATCGGGTTTCGAATAAACCTCGATTCCGGTTAACCGGTATTGTCCAAAAACTAATCAGTCCTTTATGCTAATGTTAAAGTGTTATATATGAAATTTGGTAACGATATGACAAGTACTTTTTGAGTTAGAGCGTCCACAATCACATACACACACGCACACACACGCAAACATAATTCCGAAAATAGTCTAAACGTGTTCTAGAGACCTCAAAACGTGTATTTCTGTTGAAATCTCGAAGTCGATTTTTTTCGTGATAACAATACTTTCCCATTACTACATATGGAGAAAGTAAAAAGTGTTCCGTGGTCAAATAAGTTTGGGAAACGCTGCTCTAGTGCTTTGTTTATAAGGTAAGAAATCGGACTACATTTTATTAATAGAAAAAATGTACCTATGCAGAAGAATGATAGACGGCCCTCTTTGGTCTAACGGTCCAGAAGAAACTGGCTCTCTCATGGAGGCTAAAAGAGCTAATTGGCTTAAATGAGCTGCAATATGAGCTATTTGTTTATGGCGGGTCTGAAGCGAGAATAATTTGTCTCCTTTTGTTGCTATGAAATTTTCATTTCTTTTGTAAATATTCGTACGTTAATCCTTTAATTAATGTTATACACATTATGGCTACATTTGCCATTTTAAAAATCCAGGATTGCACTAACTCTGGAGCTAAAGGTTAATATTATTCAACGGTTAGTTATTGGAGGGACTGCTACGTCACTTTTAAGCATAAGCAAAGTAAAAAACGCCGAAAAAAATTAGATCTATACCTCAGTCATGCCCAAGGCGTTTGAAACGCAACCCACTTTTCACTGCATAAAGCTAGGTTCACATAACACGGGTTCACATTACATGACCCTTTTTCAGAACATATTATTGGAGGACTATGTGTATAAACATTCAATAAATCGGCTATATCAGAATATAAATATAATTTGAGAAAGCTAAAATGAAAACTAAACCTCGCAGCCCAAATATATGCTACAGACATCGATTGCCAGGTAAAATCGATATATTTTTTGCTCATTTAGAAATTATCATAAAATAAAAATACTGCATCTGTTTGTATCCTAAATGAGCTTTATTCTATCATTTATATTTTGTGAAATCATTCGTTTTTACTTTCTCATATACGAAGTATCGAGAAAGTATTGTTATCGCGAAAAAATTCGACCTCGAGATTTTTACGGAAATATACGTTTTAGGTGTCGCCGAATCCGAAAAAGTGGTTTTCGAAATGCCGTCTGCCTGTCTGTCTGTTACTGGCTCTGGACCCTAGACGGTAGAGCGAAAATGAATGAAATCTCGTACTTAGGCATTTTATCATACTGAGCAGAGTATATGTAGAAATGGTTGACATTGCTCAATAATTAAGAGTAGTTTATTCTACGCATTTTTAACAACAATCCGATTTTCTCAAAAATTAATTTAATACATATGTAATAGATGGATGCAGCAGAATTTTAAGAACTTTCTTTACAATTTTAGGTGTTTCAACTTCAGAGTGAAGAATATCTCTCGAGTTTCTTCTTCCCGGAGAGTGAACTCTCATTAGCCGGATGGTGCTTTTTCACTTACCCACATACGAAGTATATTGAGAAGATATTGTAATCGCGAAAAAATTCGACCACGAGATTTTGACGTTTTCGTCTAGCTAAGTCCAAAAAAGTGGTTTTCGCAATGCCGTCTGTATGTTATTGGCTCTAGGGCCTAAACGGTAGGGCGAAAATGAATGAGATCTCGTACTTAGGCATTTTATCATACAGAGTAGGAGCTATGAAGAAATGGTTGACATTGCTCATATAATTAATGGTAGTTTATTCTACGCATTTTTAACATCAATTTGATTTTCTCAAAAACGGCTCTAACGATTCTGATCAAATTTCGTACAGTTACTTGAGTTTACGTCTTCAATAATAATGTATAATGTGTAGTTCATATTTCTCAATGAAAGAATATCAGGCTAGTTTATTCTTTGGCAACTTTAACAAAAATTGGATTTTCTAAAAACAGGCTCATACGATTTTCATTTTCTAAAGATAACTAAACGACGCATTAGTACATGAGAAAGTTTGTACAATGTGTGTTGTACGGATTTTTTTTGTTATCACACGTTTTATTTCATTGAATCGTAGCATATCATTTTCCGTCTTCATATGGATGCTTTTAATGTGAAATGAAAAGGAAGAACCAGTGGATGTTTATTGTATCAATAGAAAAACAGATTGGCGTGTAACGCAAAAGATAAAACGCAGTAAGATATTTTTGGAACGAAATGTTTGCTGGCTGACGATACCCAAACAGGTCAACCTCTTGGCAACTCTTACAGTCGTAGAGGAGATTCCATTTATGGACGAGAATTACTAAACGGGTCATCATCATTCGAAGCGTGTCGCCGCGGTCGGGACTCACGTTTTATCACGTTTGAGTGTGAAGGGCAGAGCTTTTCAATGGGTTAGGATAAAACTATTTGTATTGACTTCAGTTCAGCAGTACACCCATAACTGTTGTCACGGGCACGAATTCGGAGTTTTTTAATTGTATCATGGACATGAAAGGCAAATGAGATATTTACCGTGTATGTAGGTCTATAGAATTAAGTTAAAAGTTTTCCCTGCTCCAGCTATTATTAACATAAAATTGAACAATTTTCTCCTAATTTTATTAGCTGCAAGGTTTTCGGCCCGGATATCTTTCAGTAATTATAGAATCATCGGGACGTAATGCAGGCAATTCTATGTTATCTGATACTGTCACAGAGGTCTTCCTTCAGAGAATAAAAGGGGTCACTGGTGACTGAACGATGAAAAACAGACGAGCGTACGGTACATATGAATCGTCATGCAGATTCATGTCAAATTCATGATGAGTTTTGGCAGTTTCTTCGTATCGATACTGAGCACTATTATTGCTGGCGCCTAGGCAGACTATTTGTCTGTGAGATGAGAATTAAATTTAAACTACAAATATCACGCTATGTAGTTGATAAGCGTAATGTATGAAGAAAGATAATAATAAGAATAATTGATAATCCAAAGTTACGATCACCGATAATGAGATACTTTTATGCCGACGATTACTTATATCAGACATATAAATCAAAAACTTTCAAAAGATCTTAACAAAATCTATAGAAATGAAATTCAACTTTCTTTTATGTATAATTTTCAATTTTGATAATTAAAACTGAAATCTGGATACATTTCTTGTTTCAACTCCATCTTTTTTCGGAACATTCTACGGGAATAGGAACGTACGACAAACCATCATTTTGACGAAGGGTGAAAAATTATAACGAAGGAAAAAATAACTGATGCCATTTAAAGAGAATCAATCAATAAAACTTACATTAATATTTTTGGTATTGCCATAGGGTGAACAAACCATTTCTTCATATAGAATGAAGAAATCGCAAGTCATTTTATGGAAATTTCGCTTTAAAAGCAGATAAAAATAATTTGGGAAATTAAGACGCATTAAATTATAAGAATATGTATCTACTTCAATAGAGTGAGAAGTATTACTCCATTTGACGTCATAAAACACCCCTTTTAGAATAACTTCAGTGATTCTAAAAATTGTGATAAAATTACATCTTGAGCCTCCACAACTTGCGAACAAAGTTTTATCATTTTCATATTCGAAAAAGCGACCTATTAAGCTTTTATCAAATAATTATGTAAGTAAAGGTCTTCGTTAATATGTACTCCTAGTAGTTATTTTCCGCGTGCAAGAGAAAGTAGCATCGCGACGGCCTGAACACCACCCGTTTAATGTCTCCGTGAAAACACGCAACCCGACGAACATCCTGTGTTACTGGTTGCATACTTACAGGCGGCATCGCATTGACCCGAAAAAGAAAAAAATAAATGTTGCAGAAACTGATTATAATTATAGTTGACAAAGGTGTTTGGTAATAGAATGTGGAAAAGGGCGAATCGGAAGATAGAAGCGACAGGATGTCATTATAAAGCGCATTCGGCTATTTAACTTTAATGGCATTTTGTATAATGGCGATGAAGCCATGTTAGTGGATGGAAGTTCCTGTATACTAAGATTATTGCATAAAATAGTAAGTGATTGCTTTACAATTTGGGGATACATTCTTCTTCAACGAGACAAAGTTACAAAGTTACAATTCAGAAGATAGAAATCAATGGAGAAGAACCCGAGAGTCACAAATTATATTGATTTGGCACAACTCATTGCTACAGATGTACATCTTTGAATAAGTCAACAGGAGGGTAGATCCTGATTTAGAGTGTATTCGAATGATGCAAGATATATTCAAATCAAAAGAAATTATATGTCAAACACTTCCAACTGTTTTTAGTCATCGACGGCGAGGGGTAGAAGAAGAAGCATTAGACGACTATCACCATCGAATGAATTTCAAGGATCATCAGCTTACCAAAAGCTATGGAATATTGCGAAATTCATAGCGCTAATTTGAAGGCGTGAAACTTGTGACAAGAAAAACTAAGAATTTGGGGTAGACCTTCATAGCACGCGCTTACACAGCATAGTTGATATTGCGGACAATGATAATAGTACACACAAGAAATATATTAAAAATCAAGAAAATCTGACCATATTCATAAGGAAAAGACTTTTGCTAATATAAATGAATGGCTGCAGAAGTTACAATTGAAATAATTAAATTAATTTAATCTATAACATTTATGCATACAATGCAAATGAAAACGATAAAAAGTTTTAAAACAAGTGCCACCAATAATCAATTCAAAAATTACTTTAAAAGCTCAAAACTTAGTAAATTATCGGCATAGATTATAAAATTAAGAGAAGAACGATTAAAAACTATTTATCAAAAAAGGTAAGAAAGAGTTGAGGAAATGTTTCAGTGAGATTAATGGCGTGGTATTTAAGGTTAACTCAGTTCAAAGTCTGCAAGACATAACATGAAAGGAGTTGCTGTAAGATATCTTCCGTGGATTGGAATATTCGATTTCCTAGAGCTAAATATCGGTTTTTCACTGGCGCAGAAAGATAGGAACAGTTCTATAAGAGATATAACGAAAAGTTATGGGATAAAAGTGGAAAGAATGCGTCGTGTAGAACTTCTTACGGGAGTCGATATTCTTCCATCACATCTCCTCGTAGTAACATGATATTTTCAGGAGAAAAATAAATGGAACCCAAAGTTATTTGAAATTTTTAAAACTGGTATCTCAAAGATATCGCGTCGTAGTAATCCAGTTAAGGGATAAGAGAAGAAAGAAGTTGTTGCTTTAAATTATGGGATAATAAATGTTGTTTTATATCCAACTAGCAAAGGACAGAGTTTACTTTTCTATACATTAAGTCAGTCACGTATTATATAAAGATGCCAAGATTTTTTAAAGGCTTGGCTGAATTGAAAGGGCACATTATAATAAAAGGTGGAGTCGGAATTAACTTACTGCGTAAAAGAAGTTTTCAGTACCCAAGTAAAATAGCCTTCGATTTGGATGAAATTATTTTAAGAATTACACATTTCAATCAAATGAGGATTTAAGATCAGTATCTGGTATGTTGATGGAGTGGGGAAATTATGAGTTGTTTGAATGAATGCAAACCTGATTAAGAGAGAATAGAGAGGGATAGAGAGAGAGAGAGAGAGAATTGAGAGGCGTATGCTATTGGCATCGATCTGAAAACAACAGCCAGAAGAGGAATTTATGGCATTCCGATTAAATATGTACAGATATAAAAATGGTAGAACTACTACCTTTCTTTTCGAGTATTCGAAGGGACAAACTGAATATAAGAAATGAAAAACAAAAGCTAATAGAAGTTATATAATGAATGGTGTTGCGGCATTAAACTTTTTTCTCCTCCTCCATATAATTACTATTAATTATGCACCTCGACAGAGAGATGTGATGAAGTGATTGATATTAAATACGAGAGTTCGGAATACAAACAAACATTTTCCAGATTGCGCTTTAAATTTTCACTACGACTTTGTTACAACCTCTTCTGATTAAATGAGTATTATGATCTTCCAAAGACTTGAAAATAATATATTTTTATCTCCTATAATATATTTTGAAGGATGTGTTTGTTGGTTTGTTCATGGAACTCCTCCTAAACGATAAAAGCTAGAATAACCAAATTTGGTATAATTCTTCCTTTCATCCTAACTTACTGAATGGTCAAGGTTTTGTTTCTTTCCGTCACTTTGATTCGAAATGGCGAAAGTTTTAATTATCAAACGTCATGTATTTTGCCGCGTCCTGCAACTGAAGTACAGGGATGAGTGTAGATTACTTTTAATTTGCACTTTAAAATTACTTAAAATCACGGTACGAACTTTATACTTGGATACTTCTTTGCGGGAAAGAAAAAAGTTTATTTTTATTGAAGACAAGATTCCGAATTCTGGTCGAATTCGCGTAGAAATCAGTAGAAATGCGGTTAGAACCAATAAAATACGTGATTTTCTCAGTTTCATTACAATACCAAATATAAGCTACCATGACAACTCCCATTGTGGTCGAAATTGAGAGTTCAGTGTATTTATATGGGAGAGAGAGAGAGGGAAGGGAGGGGAAAGTACCTAATTTTATTTTTAAATAAACAAAATCTGAACAATAATAGCAGTACATAACAACGTATTATTTATCGTTCTGGAATATTGCATTGCTAATAAACAGGATATCTTGGAGTATTAGACAAACTCGAAAAGAAATACGAATAATAAAACAGGCGACTGCTTGAGCAAGATATATATATATATTACATTAAATTCTGTTTTGATTATTACAAAAGTGTAAAAGATACGTAATCTCTTCTTACTTATCAATATAAAAACTTTAAATTAACAAATTATTATATATTTTGAAGAATGTTTGTGTGTTTGCGCATTTATAGCGCAACAACTGCAAAACAAAGAAGCAAGAAGAAGGTGCCATTTCAGCCGCAATAAAAAGATAAGCAAAATGGGAGGGTTTTTAAAGCGATTTGATCTACATTTTTTATATTAAAAATGTTTTTCTCTTTTAATTTTTCCAATTTAAATAACACGTGAATGAGCGTATTGTTGGATTATCAATTTACGCGACAACCGTCATAAACAATACGTAATATTAACTAAAAGAAGTAATATATACCTAATATAAACTAAAAGAAATAATATATACCTAATATAAACTAAAAGAAATAATATATACCTAATATATACTAAAGTAGCGAAGAAAGAAACAAAGTGTGGCATAGAATTCTCCAAAGCAAACTTTTTAAAACTACGTACATAAGTAACAAATAATTAGACGTAGATTTTCCAGAAATTGTGATTTTCAAACCTTTGAAGATATCGTCACAAAACATCACATAGGTAAATAATTTTATCCTGCGGATAACATAGGCTATATGGCGATAAAAAATTTGGGGGTGGGGGTGCTTAATTCAATAATTATTTTCCCATAAGTTTACACGTAATTTTCGATTTTTCAGAGTGCAAGATTTTCTTCTTTCACTCATCTAAATAGGTAGTTGCGAAAAGGTTTTCTTCATTTTTGCTTTATTCGACGGTTAAAACTGTGTACCTACCGTCTTATTCTTGCGATGCTTACATGTTACACGGTCGAAGTTTTAGATTCACTACATCCGTTGAAATTCAACTGGAAGTTCTGCTAGTGTATCATAATTGCTTTTAAAAATTATATAACCCAATTGGGAACATCGAATGCCATTGCAATTTCGTCACTTGTTTTTATATTTGTTCAATATCGACAAATAAAACTTCCAAGCTCGTTTAAGAACTAAACCGGGTTCTTTATCCATCTTTCAACGCCATGCGATCGGAAAACCCAGTTCCTTTCTCTCCCTCACTTCCTACCTCAACTCTATTGCCAGCATCCCATATTTTTCTCACTCCCCCGCTTCCCCCTCCCCTCCGCAGAGCCATCCAATCCCCTCCCGCTCCGTCCCATTTTCCCTACTTTCCGGTGGGGGCGAAGGGCGGCGGGAGGGGAAAGGAGCCAGAAGAAGGGGCAGTCAGGAGTAGGGAGGGGGCAGGTAGGGAGGCAGGAAGGAAGGGGGACGCGGAGGCTCGGCGCCTCGCTGCGGCAGCCATCGCCCTCAGTCTGTGTCGGAGTACGGGCGGTGTGGCACGCTCGACACACGCTCTTCCTCCTTTCCTCTCTCTCTCTCCGTCTCTCTCTCTCGTCGCTCGCCTCTCCGATTCCCTCCCTCCATCTCTCTCTCTCTCTCTCTTTCGCTCCCTCCGACCTTACTCCCGCCTCCCCTCGCACACTCCTACGCCCCCGTCCTCCGCCTCGGCCCCCGCCCCACGCGGGAGGAGGAGGCGGGGAATGCCGCCGTCTGCGATGGACGGCCTCCGCGGACCTCCGCTTCCTCTCCCGCCCCTTCGCGGCGCCCGAGGAGAGGGCTCGGCCGTGTCCCGGAGTGACTCCGAGGGGGCGTCCCGCCCCGGATCCGCTCTATCTGCGCGTGTGCCCGCGTGATACGGTCCGTCGCCACTTCTCCGGAGGCGAGTCGTGCGTTCCCGCCGCCCCGGAGTGCCACCTACCCGCTTAACGGAAGATAGGCCGCCCCCTCCTCCCCCTCCCGCCCTTTTCCGACGCCGCCCCCTCGTCCCGCGCGAGCGACGGTCGTTCGATCCTCGTCTTCGCGTCTCCTCCCCTCCTTCCGCTCCCGCCCCCCACACCCGCCCCCCATTCCCGCCCCCATGCCTCCCCTCCCCCAGACAATCGTACACGCGCTCGCACTCGTCTAATCGACGCAATAGATCGATCGTGGTCGGAGGCGTCGTCGCCGGAAAAGGGGCGGAGGGGGGCGGCCGCGGAAGAGGAGGCCTCGGGCTCCGGTCCTGCTGAGGTGAGTACCTCTTTCCCCCCACGCGCTTTCTCCTCTCCCCGTCCATCGAGGGCCCCGGGTCTTTTTTCGCGACGGTCGAGGGGTTCGATCCCCGGCACCTCGACGCGAACCTACTCCCGGGGAAAATATGCTTGTATCCTGGGAACTTCGTCTTCTTTTTCTCTCCTCGAATTCCTCTTTCTTCCGCATTCTTCCGCAGGTTGACGCTACGTCTCAGGCCTCGGGATGTGTGTCGTCGCCGCTAACAGGAACTATTTTATTTTTCAAAAATGCCGCGGGTTTCACATTCAGTAAAATAAACCTATAAGGAATCGTGCTTTATTTATTATCAGTTTAAACTATATGGTTTTGTATGTTTTTACCGAAGCATAACATTCTACGCACATTTATTTTTATCGTATTTCACCTTAATGCGGTCATCACTTGGAAAATTTAATTTTTTTCTAAAATACACAAAGATGTTTTAAGGGCTTTTTATCCCGTTTTCTTTCCGACTCCTTAAATTCTATACTGTTTTTCTCAAATGTCTGTAACTGACATTAAACCAGTGATGCATGGCTACCAGGTGAATTTTTCGAGTAATGTGCGTCTCGTTCCGCCTTTCCCCGGATCCGCTTCTCTGTCACACCTGCGCAAGGAGCGATTCTCACATACGCTCCCCTATACTAGGCTCCCACCCTTTCTCATCGCCCCCTCCTCCTCCCCCTCTTCTCACCTAGACTGCCTCCCTTCTCCAGTTCTTCCCACACTTCGCTTCTTCCTTCAATCGCAAGTAAGATTGACGGACGCGAGACAGGTCTTCGTTTGTCTCCATATTTATTTCATTAAAGCGGAGCATATCAACAATTTTTACTCGACACACTTCTCTGCTTTTACAACGCTTATCACTGCAGCGTGAATTTTACGAATTTCTATTCTGATACTTTAACACTTCCTCGATCATATTTTCTCCACACTTAGAAATTACATCTCTTCGTACCCAACCAACTCCCTTCTCCCACTCCTATGCTCAGCCTCTTCCTCATCCACGTTCGATCAAGCCTTTCCTTGATTATGGAGAACCATTAATAATTGTATTCGAAGAAGTGGTAGATGCAATGTAAATACGAATTGAGAGATATTCGAGAATGAACGACAATGTTATGTCAATTAGAGCACACTTGCAGCTGGACCCATTCGTTAGGAAACATTCAAGTTGCATTCAAACTCACGAAATTTATCCTGGCATCCAAGTTATTTGGTATGATTACTAAGATAAATGATAAATGTGTTCCAATTAGCATTGTCCTCGTTGCTATATAACATAAATGATGCGTGATATATTTTTGGTTTGTGTATGTGTGCATAATTTCTTTATTACATTTCCATTTTAATTTTTGTAAACTGAAATTACAACATGTACAATTCGAGTTTTTAGTAAAAGAATAATCTAAGCTTAAATACCGATTGAGAATTATATAATATAAAAATGTTCTAAGTTAAGCTTTAATCGTTATTTTAAAGCTGTCAGTAAATATATTTTTTAGCGTTATTGAAATTATTGCATTTTTGGTAAAAACCATGTAAATGGATTTGGGATTGTTAGAAAGATTTATTTCAGTGCTGTATCTACGTAACATTCAATAACATTCCATGTAAATATCCAATAAAGAGTTGAAATTATCCCTCTCGCTCATGATTTTTAAGAAACGTCTCGCAAAGAATTTTATCCTCTGTAATGTAAATCTCTTACCACAGTTACTTTCTTTGATTAGATTATTATGGAACTCCATATACTGTAAACCTTAACTTTCGATTGAATGATACAACAACACGCAAGTATTGGTTGCAATTGAACTATTATTTTTCAAATTAATAGGTGGAATGAAATTTTTAAAAAAGCCGCTCCTTAAAAACGAAATTATTTCACAGAATAACTGTTTCTAGATCCAGTACATTTCGCATAAAATCTAGCGATTAATCGACCGAATGTCGAGGAAAACGGACAAAGTGGAAAGGCGAGCGTCATGCCGAGTAAAATATTCTAATGGCGAATCAGAACACGAATTAAAAGTCGAAGTCCTTTTCGGACGCAGGAACGGGGACAAAGAAGGAGCCCACTCTCTTTTCCGAGGGGCTTGAGGGGGCGAAAGGGGACGGGAGGGGGCGTGCGCCACACCGGCGACGCTGGATGTGGGAGGATGAGTCAGTCATCTCGCCGAAAGGCCCGTGTAAAGAGGGCGTGGGGCAGGAGAGTGGTGGGGCGAGGAGGATGTGGAGCATGAAGGGCGTGGTGAGATACTTCCGAGATGAGAATCGTCCTCGATGGGTTCGTTTGCGTAGCTTCGGGAGCGAAGAAGATAGCCAGGGTAACGGGGCCACCAGGGATGTGGCGAGCCATTCCCCCACCCACTGCCTCCCTCCTCCCCTATCCCCTTCATACCTCTCTCGTCCCGCCTTCTCTTCTCAGGTATGTGCGTGACGTTTCTCGGGCAGTCGTCGACACGCCTGAATCGCGTGCGCACACTTTTCCCACGCCTCGATTCCCAAACACGAGCCGTTGAAAACAAATGAGATAGGTCCACGGTTGTCTGTGACATACTTAGAAAGGTAGAAAAAATCCATATTCTTCGACGTAAATGACTGAGATGTTAGCTTTGTAGATGGAATATTCCAATGTTTCTCAAAATAGAAGAGAATGTTAATCCATTTTAAACAATTAACTCGGAATGATGTATTTTGTTAAAATATTTCAGGAACCTTCTAATAGCCCTTGCTCTTCAAATATCTTTCACTTGCAGTCTCATCAACCGAAGTTAAATAGCAATTATCCCCTCCCCCCAAACTAATTAATAAAATAACAATTGAGCTATTATTTCTATCAGAAAATTCGTTATACTATACCTTAAATATATGAAACATTCATCGCATAAATCTTTTATTCCATATTCCGTAAAGTATTAGAACTTTTTCCTCAATGACCCATCAAAAATAAATATATTGATACGTTGAAGAGATGTTTTGTGAGATAATCAATCGTTCGCATAAGTTACATAATTAATGGTTTTATTTTATTTTAAGAAGGAAAGAAAACATATCTCAGTAAAGATTATTTTTTAACTCCACGTAGAAATTTGGACTTAAACAAAGTTATTCAAACGGTAATATTTTGCATTCCCTTACCATCTTATTCGTATAAATTTAAAAATTTCCGCAAAATGTTTTTTTACTAATTTTTTATTTTCTTAGCAGTTAAAAAAAGATTTAAAGCTTTAACTCAGTAATCATAAAACGTGTTACAGCTTGGGAAATGTGGAAACAGGTGAAAAAATCTGCTATGACCGGGAATCGATCCCGGGTTTGATTCCCGGTCATAGCAGATTTTTGCAGATTTTTTCACCTATTTCCACATTTCCCATCATTTCAGTTTATGCCTGTCGCATAAGGATCTTCAAATCATCCTTTCCATCAGTGTTACAGCTTGTTTAAATAATTTCATAGAAATAATATAAATAACAAAATAAAAATAATCTATAGCGTTGTAAATGTTATTCAAATTACAATTCTTTAATGCCATTTAATAAAATGATTGCAATGATTACTTTCTCGGAATATTTTTGTATTGGATTATATTTGTACAATGTGCACTATTTAATAACTAATAGTGGACTACACACTAATAATAAGTAACTTTAACAGAATAATCTACTTTTACCATCTTAAAATCATATGTTTAAGTATTTTATTGTTTCTACGAAATTATTTACATGGCAACATTTAACCTACTTATATAATAAAATTGATTATTACACCGTTATAATTCAATTAACTGCTAATTTTAATTACATTACTTAAAATTGAACAATACTTAAATTGTTTTTTATATCGCAAGAATTTTCAAAGAAAATCGAGGTGTTACTTTTTCTATAAATATGGTTTCAAAATTTTTCAGAATACAATAATTACATTTCAGGTTAATCCGGGACCTAATTTGAGAAAAATTGTGTGGATTCATGCGGATACAATGTTTCTATACACGTATCGAGACTAATGTGTCAATAAATTTTCCCACCACAAGATAAATTCATTTTTATCTGACACATTCCGTTTAGAATGTTTTAGTTTCACACATATTTGCTCACCCACGTCGACATAGTCCTTGCAAAGAATGAATTTTTTCTCGCATAACTGTTGCAATATTTTTGTACCCTTCTTCTTGAGGATCCGACAGGAACGAGGGTTGTTCGTACATTTCAGTTAGTTTTAAACATTATTTGGCAAACAAAACTCCATTTTTCAACAAATTAAAAAAGAAATGACTTAACTGAAGCTTGATGACGAGTGACAGGGAGTGCGAATGTTTTGCAGATACATATAAAACCTGTTTACCGCATTTCGAGCGATTCGTCTGATACATGGCATTGAAACATTTTGTCCGCGCTAGTACCTACACACCGAAATCTCCCCGTCCACGAATACTACGTTTCTAGACCATGAATCTACACAATATTTCTGGTATGTGGATTCAGATTTAGAATAGTTAAGCCGAATTAAAACTGTTAACAAGATGTTTTTGTAAATATTTATAATAATCTAAGTATAATCTATTGTTCTATTTCCTGTGGCAATTGAATGTATGAGAATCGAATAGAGAAACTACTAATACAGCAACAAAATATCTTATGTGTCCAGCACATAACTTACTCCATACAGTTGTAACAAATATGATTGGGATATTACTTACAAGTTGCTCTCGACATCAGAGTCCTCAAGAATAATTATCGGCAATTAAACCCGTGAATAATTTTTAAGCGCTGAATAATTTTCACAGTGAAAAAATAACAATTAAACAAATTTGTTTTTTTTTCTATGAATAATAAAATATTGATGCGCAATTTGATGGCGCTGGGATCATCAGGGATCACTGTCTACATTTACAAGAGAATTTGCTTGCAAAGATGATGCTAGCTGACAAGGGGATAATTTTGATCGCAATTAAAATTACCCTTGGCAGCGTAGGCATCGCTATCAACAGTTAGATTAAAAAAAAATAGCAATGGATACTAAGATATCACGGATAATCGATATATTTCTTAAACAATCCGTTTTATGAGAAGATGTTGCAAACAAAACTTGTAGAAAATAATATTGTCTATAGCTTGTCATTAGCAAATATTTACTTAAATTGAGTTCTAAAGGAGATACATATTTGGAAAAGACGGAATAACGATAATGGTAAACAGTTCCGGTTGACCAATTTTAATCAAAACTATTCAGGTCTTGATTTTTTAATAAAAATCTTTAAAATATAGGTTTGTCCTGATCTGATACTTAATTTTTGAGTTAAAATGCCAACAAATCGACGGACATAATCGATAAAAGAGAGAAAACGTACTCAGGAGACCTTAAGACATGTATTTATCATTGAAATATCCAATTTTTCACTAAAACAATGATTTCTTTTATGCTTTCAATGGAGAAAGTAAAAATGATTTTCTTAAAGGAATAAAGAACAGAAATAAAACCTTGTAGTTAGAGGTATCTTGTGTTTCAACGTTACACAGACGATATCATAGGAAATTATTCATACTAACTAACTGAAATCGCAAAACATTTGCCAGTTTTTTCGGAGTTATTTTTTTTTAATACAAAATTTTCATTTATCCCCCAGCAAAAATCTTTAACGGAATATTAACTTATTTACTTCGAAAATACTACACAAAACTGCCCATAGAAGTGCAAACTGTGACAAAATGTTTGATTATTCATTAATAAACTCACCAACCTTCTTGATCATTAAAAAATAAATATTCTCTCTCACATATGCAAAATTTTGCAAGCAGCGATTCTTTTGTTTCATTTACTTATTATTCAATGTTTCAGACATCGTGGATAAAGGGGATTCCAGGACCTCCGGTATATTCTGCATTAATGAAGACATTCTAAATTCCCACCGATTTATTATCTTTCTATTCCATTTTTGTAAATTTCTATTTCTAATTTTGCATATTCGTCTTGGAGTTTTGGCAATTAAATCAATACTTATCAGCAAATAGTTTAGAAACAAAGTAAATTACTACTCTTAATGACTTTTGAATGTTATTTGAAGGTGTTATTTCATCCCATTAGGATTTATTACGATCAGTGAGTCATACCGAATAACTCAATCAATTAATATAATGAATTAAAGAAAAATTGGATTTTCCACTGAACAAAATTTATCACTACAGTTTCACCTTTTACAGCATCATCAGATAATGAAAGCTTAGGTAACGGTTGCATAATTAGGATAGATTATACAGAGTAACGCAGCAATTTCAAGTTTTTTATTTTGTCAATGCTTGCCCTTGTTGATTGTTTGCCCAAAAAAACGAAGCTCTATTATTGTTTACTAGCAGAAGTGCCCGTTGTACACAGTTTTATACGTCGAATAAAGCAAAAACTAAGAAAATCGGTCCATATTTAGGTATTTCGATGAATGAAGGATAATAACCTTGCACTCTAAAATAGAAAATTACGTGTAAATTTTTGGGAAATAATTATTGAATGAAGCACCCCCTCTCCTAAGTTTGTTTATCGCTATATAGCCTATGTTACCCGCAGGGTAAAATTATATACCTATGCGAAGTTTCGTGCCGATATCTTCAAAGGTGTGGATTAGTATATAGAACAAACATAATCTGTTTCACTTTTATATACGAGGGCGAGTCAAAAAGTATCCGCAATATATTTATTTAAATTCACATAACAACAATACAGAATTCACAAGTGCATCATTTTTCAACAAACTTGGTTCAGTGTTGCACAAGGTTTTGTATACCTTCAGAAAAAAATGTTTTCGGCCGAGCGGCAAACCACCTATGCACCGCCTCCTTCAGCTCATTGTCGTTGGCAAAATGACGGCCTTTTAAAGCAACTTTGAGGAGTCCAAACAGATGATATTCTGACGGGGCAAGATCAGAGCTGTATGGTTGATGTTCTAGGACCTGAAAGCATAGCTGCTGGAGTGTTTCAACTTTGTGGACAGCGTTCTGGGGACGGACATTGTTATGCAACAACACAACACCTTGGGGCAGTTTTCCTCGACATTTACTCCTAATCGCTGGGTTCAGCTCATCACACAGTATCTCACTGTAGCGTACACTGTTTATCATCATACCCCTTTCCTGGTAATGTTTAAAGATTGGTTCTTGTTAATCTCAGAAAAGTGTGAGCATCACTTTTCGTAGTCGGCTGAGATTTGACCTTCTTTCTGACGGCGGACATAAAGTGTTCCACTCCATACTCCGATGTTTGTTTTCCGGCTCATAGTGGTGGACCCAGGTTTCGTCACCAGTGAGTACAAAAGTCGGTTACAAATGTCCAAACGGATGAGACTGTGCTGTTCAGTGAGTTGTTTGGAACCCATCCTGCACAAAAATTATGGAAGAGAAGTCTGTTGTGGATAAACGGTGACTAATCTGCAGGTGGTTTGCCACTTCATCGATAGTTACCTTTCTGTTGGCAAGAATCAGTGCGCGGACTTCTTCAATGTTGTCATCAGTCGTCGATGTGAGCGGGCGCTCTGATCGTTATTCGCCTGTGACACTTGCTCGGCCATTTTTGAACATGTCTATCCACTCGTACACGCTTCGCTGTGGAAAAGCGCTGCTGCCATACTTCGCTGATAGTCTTCGATGAATTTTTGCACCTGTTACACCTTCAGCCCACAAAAATTGAATGACTGCATGCTACTCTTCTTTGGTGCATGTGATAAGCGGAGCGGCCATGTTGACATTGCTATTGTTGAAAGTCAACTGCATGGCCAGGGTCAAATATGCCATTGCAACAACAGAGAGGCTTCGTGTTTACTATTGCACACGCAATCAGCAGTGGCGCCAATCTCAACAAAAATATATGAGCACTTTGCGGATACTTATTGACTCGCCCTCGTATATAGATTAGTAGCAACAATTAAGGCCTCAAATAAAGCAATATTAATGATGTAAATAAAGTTTTTAACTTTAAAAGCCCTCGTGACCTAAACGTAAGAGCGCATTATTCCTGTACAACTTTATTAGGACAGAAACTTCACTAAACGGTAAGAATATGGTAAAAACTGAACTAAATATAATCATACAGGTTCCTTCACAATATGCAACTCCAACAATTTTTTCTTTGATAGGCTAACAAGACCAACCCAAGTAGGTAACATAAATTTAAAGTATTTTTATGACAACTTATTACTCATTTTTACACTTAAACACAGCCATGTTTTTTGTGACAAATTTTCATTGAAGCACTCGGTTAGTGAGAAAATGGTGAACCATTTAAACTCGTTTAATATTTGTTTAGGTAAAAAATCATCCATTTTATGTATTATTATTTTTATTTGTTTACTCTGAGTGTATTTGAATTCTGGAGTCAAATTTAAGGAATAGAAATTAATATATAAAAAATTAAGTAAACTATGGAGCAATGATGCTGAAATTAATCATAGAAATTATATCTATCTCACATTATTGAACGCTTTATAAACTGGGCACGAAATTATATCTTGTAAAAGTTACCACTTTTTCCGGAACACAGTGAAAATTGTGTTTAGCCAATTTAATTATTTTAAAAATGCAAATAAAAAATATACACTCCGCGTTTATGAAAATGGAGGAATGAAAGTTATAGGAATCGAATTTGTACTCCTTTAAGAATATTTTCAATTTCTTTGCGTCATAACACACAGTCGATTATTTTTTATGAGAAGGATATCTGTAAATCTGCACTTACATCTGTTATTGAATTAGCGTAAAATCGCACATAAAGAAACAGCTAAAAAGCAGAGGTCACCAAAATTTTTACTGAAAGGGCCACATGAGGCCACATACGATCTTTCTAATTACCGATCCGGAACCGTGCAAATATCAACGAGTTAGTCGTAATTTTTTTATTTAAAATATAATATAGCCTAATTTAAATTATATTGCATCCACCTACTCGAAAAATATCGCTTACATTTCTTAAATGATACTTAATATCACCTTCTTCTGGCAAACATGCGGATATGCACGTCTTAAAGAAACGGATAATGTAAGGAGGGCCGGTTGAAATGACTTCGCGTGCCTGATATTGTCCGCGAGCCATTGTTTGGAGATTTATAATATAAAACAAAGAAATATTTTTGCTAAGAAAATATAATTATATACATTCGATTCGGATTATTATAGATAATGACGTCGAATTCATTGACTTAAAGCGATTTGCTTTATTCAAAAGAATCGCTCTGTTATCCGTCAACAGTGAAACAGAGATAGTCTTAGGAGCGCATTTTGATATGAGCAGCGACGCTCCTGAAAATCCTTAAATCCGTTTTATGTGAAAAACAATAATTTGCACGCAATTTAAAAGGCCATATTGGGAAAATCTGCTTTAAATTTGTTCAAACTGCGTAGAAGTTTGAGTAAATGGCATCGAATATAGTGGCTGCCATTGAGGAAATTGAAAAAGTGTATTTGTTGCAGGTGAATGTATATCGTGTAATACTTCAATGTGTGGCAGAATATTGTCTAATTTGTTAACCATATAAGATAACACTTTCCCACGCATTAGTAATTAGATCTAGGATGACACAGTATTTGTATGATCGAGGGCCAAAGATGAACATAGGCAGCAAGAGAAGGACGAACTTTGGATAGGTTTCAAACGTTAGGTTATTGAAGCCTTAAATTCATATTGATAAACAAACTATATTCCACCATCAACTATTTTAATGTATATGAAAAGTCGTGAAATAATTAAAAATCATAATCAATACAAAGAAAGGCTTAAATGAAATCTTTGCAAACCATAAATCACAGATTTACTTATTGTGGTTGTTTCTGTATTTTTTCTAATTGCAATTCCAGGATTGAAACTGGACCCTGATTCTTTTGTTTTTAAAGGAGGCTCTTCGTATCATTCACTCGTTGAGGTAGCCATAATCTAATTACATTACCTTTGGCTTAGCGACAAAAATATCATATTCCTTATAATATAACTCCAGTCATAAAATGAAACGCAACTGGTTACATGGATTTACTAGGTCAGCCAAGGATACTTTGCACTTCAATAGTTGTTCAAACATCAAACGTAAAATGGTGATATATATATATATATATATAAAGCAGGAAATCCGCAAGAGGTTGATAAAATGCTATGTATGGAGTATAGCTATGTATGGGGCAGAAACATGGACGCTAAGGAAAAATGATATTAAATACTTGGAAAGCTTCGAAATGTGGACATGGAGAAGAATGCTGAAGATAAAATGGACAGATAGGGTGAAAAATGAGGCGAACTGAATTGGGCATTACCTGAGGAGAGAGTGCAGATTAAAGAAGTGCTAGAAGGAAAACTGGATGGAAAAAGAGAAAGAGGTAGGAAAAGGTTTCAGCTAGTAGACGACTTGAAAGGGAAAGAGAGCTAACAAGACATGAAGAAAACTGCGGAAAATAGGAGTATATGGAGAACCAAGTTTAACCATGAATAATCACGGACCTGTCAACGGACAGACTACCTATGATGAGATATACCTATATATATATACACACACACACACACTACGGAAGGGGAAAGGTAAGTAAGGATATTTAGGGCAACTAGGTGTTGAAGGAAACCCAGTGAAAACTTACCGGAAGTAGAGCCGCTGGGGTGTTGGAGAGACACATTTGTAGAGGTTCGAGCATTCGGGATGATCCCTTCGTCAGCACAAGAGAGACACAACTCTTCAACTCCTTCAACACCTAGTTGCCCTAAATAAATAAATAAATATATATATATATATATATATATATATATATATATATATATATATTATTAAAAGTGTGGCTTTAATGACATAGCTGTCTACAATAAAATTACAATAATTTCACTAATGAATCTCGAAAAAGTTCAAGAGAATCGTCAATAAAAACTGTCCGACAATGCTGCACAACTTATGTGCCGATCTGTTTAATTATATCAACGAAATTTTAACTCCAAAACCGCGTAGAGAGAAGGCCCACTCTATGCATATACTACGTACGTACATACGTATGTATGCACATATGCTTGATGAAGAGGAAAGGAAAAGGCAAAGTGTCTTTTTGTGTCTCTCTCCAACACCCCCAGAATCTCTTCAAATGGTCAGCGTCCAATGGGCTTCTTGCGACATTTAACTGCAACTCAAATATACGCATTTGATTTTCAGATTAGCTGTGACCAATTCAGCGACGGTCGATTCTAATCATAAATAGGATTAAAGCCATAATGTCAGCTGGTTAATAATTAGTTTTCATAAGATTTCAACCTGTTTAAAGGGTTATAGTGTGATCGATAATTATGGAAAGAATATTTGACGATCTTACGTTTTATAAACCGTTACATTTAAAGATATGAAAATTCACCGTGTTACGAAAATGACAGCCTTGGTACCTGGTTATAATTATGGAAATTCTATTTTAAAAGATAACTCTCAATTAATGTAAGCACGGACCACCGAAATATCAGATAAATTGAAGATAATATCTTTCCTCGTCACTTTCTCCTAGAAAGCCTCTCGTTGTCTGAAGCAGATCCACAAAAAGATTCTCTGAACAAAGGGCCGCGCCAAGGGTGTTTGGCGCCCAGGTGCAAAATAATTCCCCTACCCCAAAGTGACTAATAGTCAAACCTAAAATAAAGACCGCCACTGTCCCCTACATAGATGTTAACGAATATATCTGTTCTTATTCGTATTATGGACAGCCTCTAATTTAAAAATAATTTATCGATAAAGTTTACAGTTAAATTTTACTACGTTTGTTTAATATTAGCTTTCAATTGCCAATCGAGCGAAATGCTCAGCTTTATCTTAAAAGTATTTCGAAGAAGAGGCAAACTTTTAAATGAACGACTAAAACAAAGATACAAATATCCTGATGGGAAGGCGCCCCCGGCTAGTTGGCGCCCGGGTGCCGTGCAACCCTTGCACCTCGGGTTGGCGCGGCCCTGTCTGAACATCACAGAGAGCGGGCGCTTCATCAAGGCAATGTGAACAGTTTCGTGAGGCAATAACTTACACGGAATCGCAGTCACGGCTCCTTATTCATCCCATGACGAAAGAAGAGGACCCCGTCTCAGCGCCTGTGAGACAAAGGCATACGATAAGTCCGTGAACTGCTTCGTGCACCTGGTTGGAGAATAGAAGAAAGGCTGGTACAAGTACCATCAGATGACAGTGCTTTTAAAAATGCGAAGACAGCACCTATTGCTAGCTAAATTCGTCCCCGCTCTACATCGAATAGCTTCTCGTATATTTGCTATGTAAATTCTAAGATTGTTTATAGAGTTCCTCCGGCCAACAAACGCGCTTATTCCTCAGACCAACGAATACGCTTATTCATCCGATCAAAAATCACCCATTTTCCCGAAATTTTCTGTTTATATGCCGAATAAATGCGTTTATTCCAGCCAGAGCAGCGAACCGAACCGCGCCAATTTTCTGAACGGAACCAGAAATTTATGTAAAAATAGTTCGTCCCAAGGAATTACTCAAATTTATTGGAAAATTTCCGTAATAAATGTGGTTATTATTTTGCGCACACAGCTCATATAATTTTGAAAAAGTTACGAACTCACAGATTCTTATTTCCGTCAAAAAATATGGAAAAACTAAATAAACCTATAATGGATTGTGAACCCAGTTTTGTGATTTTGATGGTGCTAAAACGCTTGCTAGAGATGAAGCCGTTTTGTTTACGACTTAGCAGTATCTGTTAAAGACTTACGCTTATCGGACGGCATTCGGCTCAAAATATTGTGAAGATATTGGGGCCCGTGAATATATTGCAGACTGATTTTTACAATGTCTGGTAAAAATGTGAACTTGACGCGAATAACATTGAAATTGCGTTTCATTCACTCTTCTTAAAGAGAAATTAACAGCTTCTGAAATTAAGTGTAACGGATAATGGTTCTTTACTAGTCAGTATGTATTTACATCTAAACAAATTTTGAGTGATAATAAAAAGCTTAAGATAATTTAACATTTATTTGCAGAGAGTACCGTAGATTTGCTTGAATTTCTCAAAATCGACAGAAAATGCCTTGAACTTACTCTAATTTCTTGTAAGATAGTAATAATTTAGTTTTAATCACTTCAATTTCTACTAAATTGACATAAATCACCGTAAAATCACTTGTAAATCTCAAAATCACTCACATTTATCAAATATCGACCTTTGAAATTATTAAAAATAAAAGGACGTGGCCATAATCCCCTATATAATTTACTTGGTTGTGCGTAAAGTGTAATGCCTCATGGTATATAAGGTACTAGTAGACGGTGCTTGCATTCTGCAAGCATTTTTAAATTTTAGAATTCTCACAATTTCGAATTTTTCCCATCGATTTTGTTCAAAATTCACCTAGAACCCTTCTAGAGGAGCTATAGACTTGAAATGTGGCACGGTTATATGATTTTGGACAAAATCGATGGGAAAAATTCGAAATTGTGAAGATTCTAAAATTTAAAAATGCTTGCAGAATGCAAGCACCGTCTACTAGTACCTTAGGTACCATGATGCATTACACCTTAAACACAACCAAGTAAATTGGTTCTAGGTGAATTCGTCGAAAACAAATTCGTCGAAAGCGAATTTGTCGAAAACAAATATCATTTGAAACATATAATAAAATGAATAATTTGAATGAAATTAAATTCTAAGGCGCATTACGATAAATTCGTTTCATAATTTTCGACAAATTGATCGTTCGACGAATTCGTTTTCGACGAACGCGTTTTTGACGAATTCACTTCCGATGAATTCGTTTTCGACGAATTCGTTTTCGATAAATTCGTCTGCTACCCTCTAGAAGACCATAATTTTAAACCTCGTATGGGGAAACCAGCCCCTAAAAATTGGAGTTCTTACAATTTCGGATTTTTTCCTTAGATGGTGACCAAAATTCCACAATCGTGCCAAATACCAAATCTTTAAGCTCATCTGAATGTTCCTTATAATTTTTATCCACACATAAGGCAAAAATGTGGCTAAACAGTCCTTAAAATTTCGAATTTTACATCGGATTTCTTCCATTGGCCGTAGTTTAATATTAATGGCAATCTACTATAATATATTTTGAAGTGTGTTTGTTGGTTTGTTATGGAACTTCTCCTAAACGATAAAAGCTAGAATAACTAAATTTGGTACGATTCTTCCTTACATCCTAAATTAGTGTATGATCAAGGTTTGGTCAACCGGGATTAACCAGTGCTGCCAATATAGGGGATTAACATTTTTCCATAAGATAACACGTATGAATCCATTTCTTGACTTGCAAGGTATTCTTCCTTCAAGCATCAAAATACGTAAATATGGACCGATGTTTTTCGTTTTTGCTTTATTCGACCAATAAAACTCTATACTATCTTATTCCTGCGAAGTTTGCATGTTACACGGTCGATGTTTTCAGAAATACACTATTTGTTTCGAAATTTTGTGGATTTTTCGTACCCCTCCCGGGCGTTGCCAAGGCGGCCGTCATTGTTACCTCCGATTCAGTTAACTTTAATGAAGCTTATAAATAGACGAAAGTTTAGCGTTATTCGATTCGCACTTTTGTTTAAGCAACGAAACGATCGATGTTTATGGATAGCAACGTAAATAGATACTGATTATTATTCAGGAAGCGTTTATTGATGAAAGAAATTGAACCTTCTTTCGTATATTGAATACTGGAATCTTAAATTTTTTGTAAGTAAAATCATTATATTCTACATTATAATATTTATTAACGTAAATAGGCTCACGTATCTGGTGTACATTTACCAGTCAGTGTTCAATCATGGACAACTGTACGTTGCTTTTTCACGGGTTTCTTGCCTACAAGACATAAATGTAAACATTTCATAGGCATAATTACACAAGATATGAAACTGGATTTGGCGAAAGCGATATGATAGGAAATATAATTATCGTTACATTTGAATGCAATAGGCTCGGAAACTGATTGTTACAAGCAAATATGATTAATTGTTAAGAAAAGCTAATTGTAATTTAAAAAGTATCTACTATATAGGTATTTTAAAGAGTTTGTATGTTATGCTGTAGTAGCTTCACTAAATCCGTTGAAATTCAACGGGAAATTTTGCTACTATACTATAAGCCTCTGATTTCCTTTAAAAGTTTATCCATGAAATGCATTGAGCTCGTTGCCATGACAGTCAATTGTTGAGATCCAGAAAAATTCCCATTTGTTTCGATAAAAGCTAAATATTTACGCTAATTCTACTCCGATTTGAATTCTGTCTTCAAAAATAAGAAATTCGAATTATTAAGATTGACAACAGTTCACGTCCCGAGTTCGAATCTTGACGGGAAATAATTATAAAATGCAAATATAAAAACCTCTACACCGATTTACGTGTTTTCTTACGGCGAAAAAAAGGGACAAAAAGGGGTCAAATTTTTTTCCTTCGGTTATGAACAAAAACCGATAATCGTGCCAAATTTCAAGATTCTAGCTCATCTGGAAGTGCCTCATAATTTGTATCATCCTCCTCCTCCTATATATCCTATGTCAGAAACGTCTATATATTAACAGATATGCATCAGCGGCGGTATAAGATACCGGGGGATCGTCTTTAGTTAACGTGGGCGGAGAGAGAGAGAGAGAGAGAAAGGGAGGGAGGGAGGGAAAAGAACGGCATAGAGGAAGAAAAAGAATGAGAAAGAACGGGAAGTTTTAATTTAATTATTTACCCACGTCTACCCGTCATTTTTGATGGGCATTTCCACTAGTCTCAAAATATTTCTTCAAAAACTAGCGGTAGGTGCGTCCTCTCGCAGGTGTTTATGTAAAACTGAAACAAATACACGTTGAATCGCTTGAGTTTCTCAAAAATCGGCGGAGAGGACCGTGACACTTCTTTGATTTCTAGACAGATAGCAAGGGAATCGTTTAAAACACACAGCATTACACAAACAGTAAGAAAAGAGCAGCGGAAGCAGACAGTAAATGGTGGTTTTTTCAAAAAATTTTGATATGCGGACAGAGAAATGAAGAAAACGTGCCCAAACAGACACTGAATATATTAGCGAAAAAACGAAGTATTTGGTTGCTTTAGTTTAGGAATTAGAGCGTCAGACAGAAAAAGACAATCGAACGCATGAGGAGCATTTTTTGCAAAAAAAACTTGGTATTCTTCCAATATGCCAGTGGCGCCCAACCTTTTCTACTTGGCGGGCCGCATCGGTGGTTGCGAATCCTCCGGCGGCCGCATTGGAAGCTGCCAATTCTTCCGCGGACCGGATTAGAGTTTATATATGAAGTTTTCTATATATTCTGAGGTTCCATTTAAGTGAATATATAGTATTAATGAGGTATTCATAGTAAACATTCCGATATTAAAAGATTTGTTAGCAAAAATTTCATAAAAATAAATGAATTTGTGTGTTTAATTTTTCGGATTGCTTTTTCATCATGGGTTTGCGGGCCGCACAAAAACTCTTCTCGGGCCACATCCGGCACCGCTGCAATATGCGGTCGAAAGTAGTGTTATTCTTCCAATATGCGGTCTACGTTATCTTTATCAACATGTACAAGCTGGTGGATTATGGGATGACTATGTAAATATTTATTGTTGAGAGGCTCATAGGATCGCTATGTAAATATTACATGTATGCGAGGATATTGGCGAGCCTTCGGCTCGCTTTCTTTTTAGATTATAATGCCTTTTATATCGGGTGTAGCCGTCTCCGGGCGCCATCGCGCCCTTCGCCTCTCTGGAACGAAACTATCCCTCACCATTTGCTGGTGATCGGGTGGGTAAATGTCGCCACTGGTAGATCAGTCATGGGTTTGCAAGCTTTCGTTTTGCGTGAAAGGGTTATCTCAAAATATTATTTTTCGAAAGGGGTCCGGGATAACATAGACCGCATACGAAATTGAAAATTAAGATGTCGTGCACGGTCTATCGTTATAACTAATTTTCTTTTGTATTTGTTGTTTTAAAAAATAAAATGTTTCTCATTGCATTCAATTTCCCTATCTACCGATTACAACAATATACCGCATATTGACTATAGACCGCATATTGGAAGAATACCAGAAACTTTTAGAAGAACAGACGAACAACCCTATAAAACGAGCACAACGAGAAATAATACTATATCGGTTGGCGGAAAAACGAATTCTCTATCTGCTTACGTTTAGGAGTTAACGCGTCAGAAAGAGGGTCATACCTGAACAAATAAGCGGGGTTGTTTTAACCGCTAAAATGAATCTTTTAAAATGACTTTTATATAAATAAATAATATAAAAGCCCTCCAATATGACGGGCTATCTTTAGTTAAACTTAAAATAGTTACCCTCTCTCTCTCTCTGTCTTCTACAATCTCTCTCTCCTACTAAAAGCATTCAAAGCACGCTTATACCGATAAGGTTTTAAATAACTATAGGATTTCGAGGTCTAACAATGTAATTGGTAGGAAAGGCAACATCCCGTAAAATGGAAATATTTTCCAAACCATGTAATTAAAAATTTAAAATTAGCGATTTCGAACTGTAGGAGGAAAAATATGAACAGAATAAGATACATTATAATTTTTTCTTCAGTATGGTTCAGATCCGAAGATCTTCGGTTAATCTTTCTAATTTTAATCTAAAAAAATGAAAGCCTGCAAGTCCAAGAGTCGATTTTTACATGTTATTGTATGGGAAAGGGAAATGACTATCTTGGAGTCGAACCCATTACTTTTCAGAGAATATTTTTTCGTAATCACCTTCAAATATGTAAATCGTGCATTACTGCCAAATTTAGAGTTTCTATCTTGAGTTATTCGCGTTAAACCCAATCCGTCACCAGACCTATGCAATATCGTGACCAACGGACGGACAGACGTGGGCTATTATTAGTATTCATTAATAATAACAGAATCTGTACAATGTTATACTTATTGGTACATTCGTGGATTTGTATAGCAAATTTGAGATGCCGAAAACCCTTTGCTGGTTTGAAACTTTCGTTAACAAAAACTTCTGAGGAAATGACACAACGCGGTCGTTCTTCAATCCTCGATTTTTACGCACGTCAAAACAAATTTCGAATAATTCTCCTGATATTTCTGACTAATAATTTCGCTCTTCCTGTGTCGATTCTCGCAGATTTTTCAACTGGTTCACAAGGTTCTTTTTTGTCGTTGAAAATTGTATTTTTTTCTCAAATGAAAAGTGATCCGTTTTAGCCATATATCAATATAGCTAGACAAAAAATAATGCGAATAAATCGCCATTTTCGTACCAATCTTTAACATTCTCATTTAAGTTCGACCCTTTAAATATACATACAAAACCACACAGTATAACTTTTTCATTAATATGTGTATAGCGTTAAAAATGAAGATTAGCACTTTAATTAATCAGAAATCTTGTATTTTTTAAAATTGAAAATTGATTTAGATGTATTTTCATTTTAAAAATCTATTAATTAAGTTAATTGTTTGCTAACAAAACCTTACTAGTTTTTTTAGTAGTAGTAATGTTTTTGGATTGTTTTTCAAAAATAGTAGGTACAAATGATTGTTTTAAATTCTAAATCTAATGCCATATCCTTATTCAGCTAGTCCAATATTCCTCGTCAAATTTATACAATAATCAGAACAATCTATTTCTGATACATCAGATATGGCAATTAAAATTATTTCGACAGATCTCTCCTCCCATGATAGTTTGCTATAATTTTTTATTTTCCACAGGATTGACCACATAAGAGTATGAGTATGGTTCTTTAAACAATGATTGCGTCCTATTATATTTTTTCGTTACCTCTATCTTTTGTGGGATTCACTATTATCCAACATTTTCAGTAAGTGAAGATGTAATCCGTATTGTTTCTTCTAAGAACTCATTAAATTTCATTTCATTGTGTAATTCATATAACAGTAATTGAAAATTAATTATTTCGAATTTTTATCGCTAAAAATGAGCGTAATCTATACTTCCAAATTCATTATTGGATTCCATCAAGTGACGGTCGCAATAAAATCTATTTCTCCCAAATTCATTATTGGATTCCATCAAGTGACGGTCGCAATAATATCTATTTCTCCCGCCTAAAACACGCTTTTTTTTCAACATATGCGTTTTAACATTCGATTTAACTATTACAAATATGATATGCAATCTTAAAAAGTTGAAATCGAAGTGAAATCCTACATTTTATTTAAAACAGTACGAGTTACATTGTACTTTGTTACTTTGTACTTTGACAAGCGGTGTTAAAAGTGATTGGCGCAGAGAATGTAGAAAAAATCACAGCTTAATTTTCATTCTAATGTGGGTTACCCACAGTCATGTGGAGCTTAAATTGAAGGAAATTATAGTTTATAACTGAATCATTTGTATATTCACACAAATGGCTTTCTCACAACGCTATTTTGCAATACCCGAGCTATGAATGAATTCTTATGTCTTCCTAATGGAAGATTTTACTTGAACCTTCCAGGGTATGGGCGAGAAAAACAGTTCTGCAGGCGTTCGCTATTAAAGATTGATTACATGCAATTATGTGCTTCAAATAGCTGATATTTCGTGACACGTTTGAAATTCCAGCACTTTGAAAAGCTGATGTTTCTCACGCATTATCAAATTTCATATATTTTTTTCGCGACACATGAATAATATTTAGCGACGCACAGAATGCGCACCACAACAATAGGATACGTATCGAAATCAGAATTACCAACTTACTGGAAAAAAAATTAAATTATAATTTCCGAATTTCTTGAAACGGCCAAATTTGTTACTAAATGCCGTTTTCTTTACTGGTTTCTGACAATCGAAACAGATAACACCTCTGATTACAATGTGGAGTTAAGATGCATTTTGTGCGCGCTCATTCGAACAAATTCTGCCATTTTCAATAAACTGAGGCCGTGTTCATCATGAATGTATTTAAAAACAAATTACAAAAATATTTTACTACTTACCTACAGATAATAGCTACTTTATGAGAAAATAATATCCGGTTCCTTTTTTACTTTTTTAAATACGAATCATAAGAACTACTGTGATCTTGACGAGATTCGAATTCTAGATTTTGATATGCGCGTATTAGGTGCATCTGAGTCCGTAAAAGTGGATTTTTGCTATTTAGTCTAAGTTTATCCGCAGCGATTGCATGGGCTAACCCAGTGCTATTGAACCTTTTTCGGTTCGCGAACCCTTACAAAGTATTTTGAATTTTGTCGCACCTCCTGATAAATTTAAGTATCAACATGTTGAGTTTACATTTTAACAATGAAAAACCCGAAATATTTAGATTGATAAAAAAATTATAATATAAATTTCATTTTTTATTTAAATACCACCCACGCTACTCAGAAGAAAACAATAAAACAATCAACAAAATACACTTATTTAACGGTTTGCAAAGAGGTGGATATTTCATATTCATAATTTACTCACATCAAGTAAAGAAACGTAATTTATTTTTAAATGTTTTGAAGTGTAATCCCTGAGTGGACCACACTCAATCTAATACCACAGAGAAATATATATCTCGTCCTATGGCTGAAGTGATTCAAAAAAAAGCACCTGAAAAAATTATTTAAATCTGGCATCTCCAATAGACACAATACGGTAGTGAAGCACCAGATGCGCACTTGGGCTACAAAGTATCCGCCTTCAGTGGTAATTCACCAAAAAGAACTGGGCAGATTCTTTTAGAATCTACCACTGAAGACAGCTGCTTTGTAGCGCATCTGGTTTTCAATTACATTGTTGCGGCCATTGGATATGCCTGATATAAGCACTTTAGTCTGCTTCTTGCATATTGACCTAACAATGCTCGAAATGGAAAATGTTACGATACGGAACGCTTGTTATAAGGGACGGTATTTCTAATGTCTGACGAAACGGAACGGTATCATGACGAGCCGGAGCGGCGTTCCGGTTCATTCCGAGCACTGGACCTAACAGGCTTCAACAAGCGAAGTACTGAAGCTCTACCGGAACGCTCAAGTTCATCCTCAACAGGGATGACAAATACGTAGCACGCTTGTGATTTTACTCGACACGCGTAAGCTTGTAAATTCTGCATAAAATATGACGTTCCTTAGAGTAAACTAGCGGCACGCGAAAAAAATAACTCTGACGAATCACACATTACTTTCTTGGCACGCGAGACAAAAAAATCATTCGCCTTCCCTGTTCTGCAACATGGACACGGACTTCTAGTGTGATTTTCCAAAATAGTCTTTTGAAAAAAGTTACAAACTGATATATAAGTGGCGAGATAGAAGTACATGTGTGGAGGGGACCTGGAGGAGGGAAGGAGTGGAGATTTAGGAGAGTGTATGAGCGTAATTCCACGCGAAAATGAGCGAAGGAATAAATAAAAAAAGGATTTTCCATTGCGCCAATTAGGATCTACCCATCCATCATGAAACTGCAAGGAGAGCCTCAATCTGCCTTGACGGCGGAGACACTCGCGGAGGCGACGCAAGGACGCAAACTGCCGTTCGGGAAGGGGAAACAAAAGAACCGCGCGCTGGCGTAAGCTCCTATTTGAATAGCCCGTATCGCTCTCTAGCATCTTACCTCTTTTCCTCGACCTTTCTGCTCCCATTATCCAACTTCGTCTCACTCCCTCTCTCTATTTTTTTTTCTCCCTCTCCTCGGCCCCTATTTCCTCCTCCCACTACTCGCCGCTTCCATCCCTTCCTCTTTCTCCCTCCCTCCCCTCCTCTCTCTCTCTCTCCTCCCTCTTTCTCTCTCACTCCGCGAGTCAATATGAACGGGTGCAAGTGAAGGGGTATGGAAGTGGGCGGAGGGACTCCGCGGTGTTGCCACATCCTCTTTCGCTCCATTCTTCCGATGTGCCGAGGCACCTCGCAGTTGATCGAAGGGATTTAATGCGACTACCGCAGATGCCACGCGGTTGTCCAAAGACTCGGATGTATCCGACGTTATTTTACTGCCGCGTCTTAAGTAAGACGGAAAGGATTGAAGCATGGTGGATGTGGCAACGTTGCCCCTACACCGATCCGGCATGCATTTCGCCGCAGCTCCTCTTGCGCAGGGTTCGATTCTGTATGCATGCCTTTAACAATCGTCCCGCATTTAAAGAAACCTGGACTTAATTATTAGTGCAGCCGAATTTTTTTTCTTTGAGATTTAATCCTATATCTTACTATAGAGTTACGGCGGGTGATGTTCATAATGGATCTTCTAGCGTTCATTTTTTGATTGCTTGCCATAAATTCCTACGAGAGAGAATTTCGATTTATTCTACGAAAAAATCTTAAGATCAGATAGTAGAAATAATAAGAAGTGTTGGGAGCAGTGCCAAAAGAATCCATGCGACAGAGGAACGAACTCTATTTGCCCAACATACACGTCGAGGAGACGACAAGGTGCAAGTATTCATCAAGTATGAAGGAATGTAGTACGTACATGTCACATCTTCACGTAGCTAGATGAACATTGCGAATTGTCGTGGAACTGGAATTCTGTGATCACCCTCGCAATTGTAGGAATGCGTGGAAAAATTACCAAGGATAGACAGCAAACCTCGGCAAACTATGGAAGACTGAGAAATGATTATGACAAACACTTCTACGAAACTCGACTAAGCAATTGGAGGACATGTGAACGCGAAATCAATACATTTGATCGAGGACATTAACACAGAAACCGGGCGGGGAAAAAAACAAGAGAGAGAAACAGTGATATTTGCTGAAAGAAACGTGGTTCGTGAAACATAATCTGGACGGATCAGAAGTTTATTGGATCGTTTATGGCATCAGGCTGACCAACTTAACGTCTGGATAATAGGTATTGACTCCGAAAATCATTCGATGGAGTATCGAAACCAATTGCTTCGGCGTTTAACAATAAATGTGATGCCTTTTAAAATCACCGGCTCATTTTGTATTATTCTTCCGAAATGGTATGTCATTAAAAAATACATTAAAGCCATTGTACGACATCAAAGGCGTGCCTTGTACATACAACTCGCTTTCTTCTTGCAGATTGAAGAGTCTGAGTGGGAAAATGAGCAGCTGACTGGATGTTTACATGCGTACGAGAGCGAGAGAGGAGATGAGAACGGCAAAAAAGAAAGGGAATCGATTGGAACCCATGTGAAGATGAAATGATGGAGGGATAGAGACAGGTGATGAATGTAGGGACATAGAAAAAGAAAACTGTCAAATAGGTTTGCTTTTGATTATTTAAAGAAATGGGACTATCAAAATTAATGCGCAATAAAGTAATGTTTACGATTTAAAGTTTCAAATGATTTTCCCGCGAAATACATTCTCAACTTCCGATTCGATTTCGTTCGAGGATCTATTGTGCAGGAAAAAGGAAACGATTCCTATCGGTGACGTATTTCCTGAAATTTATTCCAAAGCGCGATTTTTTATCGTGCGTCGTTAACAGTGTGAATTATAAATGTAATCGAACCAAAAATTAGTAAAAATGATTATTAAATCTATACTATACGTATATACACGTAGTCGTGCTGAGGTATTAAACTCGCACGACTCACCAATCAAATATATAGTAAGAAAGAATAAAATTTAAGTAATTTTTTATAGACGATTTAGGTTTTACTAATAGCTCCCAAAATATGATACGCATGTGATGACTGTTGGCTTCCACGAAATAAACTTCCTTTTCTTCGACACCGTCCAAAATACAAAATGGTAAGCGATAAGCCAAGAAATGATTTTTGGGAACCAAAGATTTTCACAACCAAAGACGTCAATAATAATAATACGACATTTGATAGAGCAACATACAGAAGTAAAAATTATAAAAAAATAGCTAATGCTAAGGATGCGATCGAGATCTAAGAAATCGTAGCAATTTGCGCTTGCTGCAAAACTACTTCGACAAGGATAACGGATTGGATGTGGAATCATTACACGTCCGATATTATCGAGAGATTTGGTTATCTCGTTGCTATATCCCATTACTTTTCGTCTACGTTTTCCCTTTTTTTCCTCTCTCTCTCTCCCTCATATACACCTTCCCACCTCATTCTCTCTCTCTCTCGCTTATCACAAGGAGAGAGGGAGGAGGAGGGCGGGCAGAGTCGCCTGCCGCGCCACGGCCGTCGTGCCTACGTGAATCGATTCGATTCACCGTGCGAATTGCACACGACAGCCGCACCGCATGTTCCCCTCTCCCCCCCCCCTCCCCCCTCCCACTTCCCCCTTTCTCTCAGCCATTCTCACCACCGAAAACGAAGCAAAGAACGCCGTACGATCCGATTGGGGCCGAGTGAGGCGTTCCATTTCGATCGCAGAGGTCCCACCTGTTCCGATCCACCGACGACCGACTAACCGCCACCTTTCCCTCCTCCGCATTGCTCCGCTCACTTGTTCCCTCTTTCGGCCTAGTGGCGCCCTCTTTTCCGCCATCCTCCCTCCTCGACCCTCTTCCGCCTTTATCTGTTCCAGGGTTTTTCAAAGTATATAGGCTGAGGCCCAACGTTGGGCCGCAAAACGTTCAATAAGGGCCTCAGAGAAGGGTCGATCCGAAATATTTGGACGCAAAATTTAGGCTAAACTGTTGCCAAGATAACCAAAATCAGCTGATATGATATTAAGGTGATTAAACTGTATCGCTTAGGTTTTAAATACATCCTTAGAAATTAAAACTCGACAATATTTTATAAGGAATACTTTTTGATGGGCCGAATAACGTATAGTCTTTTATTATTGGGCCGTGGAGAAAAAAGTTTGAAAACCCATGATCTACTTGACGATTCTCCACGAATTCGTTCGAGAGGAAGAATATCGGTCACGCGTCTGATCAGGGACTTAACTACGGGTTTGGGACCCCCACGCAAGTCAAGTTTTTGGGGTCCCCATTTATATAAAAATATAGCAAATTATTATACCGTTTTAATATTTATCGATATTTTTTTTGCGTTTTAATTCCAAAAATAAATCGAGACTTGTATAATTCTAACGTTATATGGACAGGACAAAACAACTCCAAACACTTGAGATGGGTATTTTCGTCTTCATTTCGAGCGATGAAATCTTTCATTCCCATAAGGATATTAATACTTCGAATACCTTACGGCAGATTACGGGAAAAATTCTAATTGTAAGTATTTTTGTGGGGCCCAAATATCTTGGGACCCCCACGCACTGCGTGGGCCTGCGCCCCCCAAGTTACGCACCTGCGTCTGATGTATGAAACGCGTAATTTGTACGTGGCGGATTAATATTCTAGCATTCGCTTCGTCGTGTCCGCCGTATAAAACTAGATATGCTGAGAAATGGAACGGATTAGTATTTCGCCTGAGTGTCCACCGTATGGAATAGAATCCTTTTACGCGGCATCAGTAGTTGCGACTTCGTGGGATGATTTATAAATTGATAAGGTTTATCCTAAATCGTCGTACAAACTGTATAGATTTGTCGGAAAGATGGGTTCTATGCTGTTAAAATGGTGAAGCCCTACAACATTAGTTTTCGATCTTTTTTTACTCCTGTGGAGTTGCGACTTCTTGAGGAACCACAACCAACCATCCTACATAGAAAAACACGTGCATATAATAAAAAATTAAAGTCAGCTAATATGTATTTAAAACAATTCAGAAATTAACATGCAACACTTTTTATCGATTTATAATTATTATTACAGGTCATTGGTAATGATCAAGATAATTGGATAATCGAAAAATTAAGAACATTAATAAATATAAAAAATGTACACTTGTAATAATATTTTACTTATCAATGTAAAACTTGAACTTTTTTATTTTTAATTGAGTCTTTGTCTGATTGTCGACAAACACTCGCAGTTCCTCCCGGACAGATAAAAGTCGCTCTCTTTTCTTAATTTAATACATATGTAATAGATGGATGCAGCAGAATTTTAAGAACTTTCTTTACAATTTTAGGTGTTTCAACTTCAGAGTGAAGAATATCTCTCGAGTTTCTTCTTCCCGGAGAGTGAACTCTCATTAGCCGGATGGTGCTTTTTTACTTTCCCACATACGAAGTATATTGAGAAGATATTGTAATCGCGAAAAAATTCGACCACGAGATTTTGACGTTTTAGGTCTAGCTAAGTCCAAAAAAGTGGTTTTCGCAATGCCGTCTGTTATTGGCTCTAGGGCCTAAACGGTAGAGCAAAAATGAATGAAATCTCGTACTTAGGCATTTTATCATACAGAGTAGGAGCTATGAAGAAATGGTTGACATTGCTCATATAATTAATGGTAGTTTATTCTACGCATTTTTAACATCAATTTGATTTTCTCAAAAACGGCTCTAACGATTTTGATCAAATTTCGTACAGTTACTTGAGTTTACGTCTGAGATAATACCAATAGTACATATTACTCAAAAAATCTGATGTGGCCAACACATGACTTTCTCCATATTTGGGGTATAGATATTTAAATTATTATGAATAGCATTATAAGGCAAAATTATTATTTCCTATCGTAAAAGAATACAGTCTTCCTTATTGCCGTTAATTACGTATATTTTGTATATGTTTACAGAATTCACCGCTACATGGTGGTGGCACTGTATACTGGAAATTAAGAAAAAGCAAAATATCTCCGAAATGGATGGTTCTACGAAAATTTGTTTCAAACAAAACTTGGAAGAAATATTATTCTCTACAACTTTGGTCCTCACGAAGATTACCAATAACGACGTTTTTAAGGAGATATTTTCCCTAGAACGATAGCTGGGCAGAACAGAAGTTACGAAAGGAAATCAGCCGACGTAGAGTGATACTATACATTATTATGCACTTTACCTTGGTGCTATTGCACCCCCTGCCACACACCATTGCGGTGGCTTGCAGGGTGAACTATAGATATAGATATAGATTATCACACTACCAACCAATTCTGTTGGACGTACTTCCTCCTATTGTTGTAGTGCTTGTGCTTGGTTTCATTTAATATAAGTGGTCGACATCGCTACTGATATTATTGCCACTACTTGTCACTTCATCACTAGGATTTTTTAAATGGATTGTTTGCATAAAATTATCCATATTTTTTAATCACTTTTAAAAGTAAAATAGAGAAGACGAATTCGTTATCTACTATAATATATTTTAAAGCGTGTGTTTGTGTGTTTGTTCATGGAACTCCTCCTAAACGATAAAAGATAGAATAACTAAATTTGGTACGATTCTTCCTTACATCCTAACTTAGTGAACTGTCAAGGTCTGGTTAACCGGGATTAATCAGTGCTGCCAACAGAGCCGTCCCAATATAGTGTGCGATGTGTGCACCGCACACGGGCGCCGACCTTCAAGGGCGCCGGCTCACAGTGGGACGAAATCCGAAAAAATCATTTTCTGAAATGAAGCATTTGTTGATGGAGGCATTGCGTTTCAATACTAGACAGACCGTGCTTTCATTTGCACCATATTTGAACCTTCTGCGGCGACTCCATCTCTTCCATTTGATGCGTCAAAGTAGGGGTACGCTGAACTGTTCTCACTTCACGCGTAGCGTTTGCAAGCGCTCCCCAATTTCATCGCAAGAAACATTTGCATACATCCGATGGTGCGAACTTGAATTATACTTCAACAGATGCTACAATGTGTCCTCTTTTCGAAAAACACATGGGATAAATATGTATAAGGCCGACGTACAAGATTTTTTTTTAATCCTTGGGGCGCCACATGTGTTTCGCACATGGGCGCCGATACACCACGCGACGGCTCTGGCTGCCAATATAGGAGATTAACATTTTTCCATAAGATAACACGTATGAATCCATTTCTTGACTTGCAAGGTATTCTTCCTTCAAGCAAAAAAATATGTAAATGTGGACCGAGTTTTTTCGTTTTTGCTTTATTCGAAGAATAAAACTCTATACTATCTTATTCCTGCGAATTTTACGTTACACGGTCGAAGTTTTCAGAAATACGCTGTTTGTTTCGAAATTTTGTGGATTTTTCGTACTCTTTCCCGGCGTTGCCAAGGCGGCCGTCATTGTTACCTCCGATTCAGTTAACTTCAATGAAGCTTATAAATAGACGAAAGTTTAGCGTTATTCGATTCGCATTTTTGTTTAAGCAAGGAAACGAACGATGTTTATGGATAGCAACGTAAATAGATACTGATTATTATTCAGGAAGGGTTTATTCTTTCGTATATTGAATACTGGAATCTTACATTTTTAGGCGCGTTTCGCTTACAGCGTGAGCGCCTATTATCGTCCGTCCGCCTGTCCGTCCGCCTGTCCGTCCGTCCGTCCGCATATTCGTTCTCGGCTTCTACAGAACGGATTTTCATGAAATTTGATATTAAGGACTTTCAATAAAATATAATAAGAAAATCGCAAAAATTAATCACGTACGCCAGTCAGGGGTACCACTTTACTGGTGACAAAAAATTAAATTTTCGTAAAGTATTGCTTATATCAAAATATTTTTCAAATAAAAGTTGTAGAACTAGTAAAGAAGAGTATTTCCTTTCCTATACATTTTTATCGTAGGAGTAGCCGCTATCGAGAAAATCAAACAAGAAAGTCTTATATCGAGTTGAACAGAAAATTTCTTGCATGGTTACTTCATTGTTGCTAACATAAACAATCTCCCAGACAGACGTTTAATTTCCTTACGTGTGCATGTAATATTATTAAGTAGGAAGAAAATGGATTTTTTATGATGAAGAAAAGTACTTTAAAACGCTATTTCCCTTACGCAAGTTATATAATATCTTTCTATTTCTCCATTGCACGAAACGCGCCCATTTGTGATACTTTGTACACTTTCCTAACTTGTTTGTAAGTAAAATCATTATATTCTACATTATAATATTTATTAACGTAAATAGGCTCACGTATCTGGTGTACATTTACCAGTCAGTGTTCAATCATGGACAACTGTACGTTGCTTTTTCACGGGTTTCTTCTCACATAATATATTTTGAAGGGTGTGTTTGTTGGTTTGTTCATCGAACTCCTCCTAAACGATAAAATCTAGAATAACCAAATTTGGTATGATTCTTCCTTACATCCTAACTTACTGAATGGTCAAGGTTTTGTTTCTTTCCGTCACTTTGATTCGAAATGGCGAACGATTTAATTATCGAATGTCACGTATTTTGCCGCGTCCTGCAATTGAAATATAGGGATGAGCGTAGACTACTTTTAATTTGCACTTTAAAATTACTTAAAATCACGGTACGAACTTGAGACTTGAATACTTTTTTGCGGGAAAGAAAAAAGTTTATTTTTATTGAAGACAAGATTCCAAATTCTGGTCGAATTCGCGTAGAAATGCGGTTAGAATCAATAAAATACGTGATTTTATCAGTTTTATTACAATACCCATTATAAGCTACCATGACAATTCCCATTGTCGCCGAAATTGAGAGTTCAATGTATTTATATGGGGGAGAGAGAGGGAGAGAGGGGAGGGAGGGGGAAAGTACCGAATTTTATTTACGTTTTCATAATAATTAATTAAATAAACAAAATTTGAACAACAATAGCAGTACATAACAACGTAGTATTTTTCGTTCTGGAATATTGATTATTAAAAAGTGTTGAAGGTATGTAATCTCTTCTTACTTATTAATATAAAAGTTTTAAATTAACAAATTGTTATACGAAAATTTACAATACTTTACGTTTTTGTTATAATTAGTTAAATAAAATTTGAAGAAAAAAAGGTGTAAATAAAAACGTACTATTTATCGTTCTGGAATATTGATTTTTACAAAAGTGTAGAAGGTATGTAATCTCTTCTTACTTATTAATATAAAAGTTTTAAATTAACAAATTGTTACACGAAAATTTACAATACTTTACGTTTTTGTTATAATTAGTTAAATAAAATTTGAACAACAAAACGGATTGTTACAAGCAAATATGATTAATTGTTAAAAAAGCTAATTGTAATTTAAAAAGTATCTACTATATATTTTAAAGAGTTTGTATGTTGTGCTTTAGTAGCTTCACTAAATCCGTTGAAATTCAACGGGAAATTCTGCTAGTAATATTATAAACCAATTCACATAGATCACAAATACATAATTATTTAGCATACAGCACTGAAGTTTGCAAGATGTATCACGAGACTAGAGCAGGAGTGGGGGAGAGGGCTTTACGTGAATAGAGCAGTTGTCAACCGTTTTACTATAACAACTGAAGTGTTTAAAGATTTTTACAACCGTGCCTATCGTTTCTACAACTGACAGTTTAAATTTGTACTAAAAATGAATTAATGACTTTAAACTTCTATAAGTAAAAATTTGGCAGGGAGATGCTCGTGGAACACAACACACAACTGCCTTAGAACTTTATCAACGCGATTCGGGCATTTCCGACATAAAAACTAAGAAAAATAAAGCTGGGATTCTCACTTCAGTTGAAATTCTCACTAATAATCCACGTATAATCTACTTATGTTAGACAATTTAATCCAGTCTAACGTATGTGTTATTTTTCTACTCTATCATACACCGTGAAAAATACGCCAATTTTGAAAGAAGGCCGAACCGTTCGAGCATAAAATCCTTCTCGTTAGAATCGGTCCAGTCCACTTTAGCTGCTTCATCAAAAGGAACACTTGTAACATTTTTATTACACGGTGTCCTTCATTTATAGAGAATTTAAAAATCGAAAAAAATTCAACGTGTTCCCCTGCTGCGTCAATACATTTTTTGAACGGATTCTACTTTTTCTCTTTTTTAATAAAATATCTGTATATGGCCGAAATATGACACACTTGAAACAGCATGAGGATAGTGAACACGAAAAACGAAACTCCTAAGATATAACAACATTCCAAATGACTTTTCTTTCGTTTTCGTGCGTCGATGTGAAAGTTGTTTAAAAATAATAATATTTTCACTAAATATATCTTACGCTCTAACTCTCTCTCTCTCTCTCTCACGCAAACGCACGCGCGCACACACACACACTTTCTCTCTGTCTCAGCCATTCATTTCCCGGTTAGTTTTCTTCTCCCCCTCTCCACCTGTCAACCGATGCGGTTCGTCAAAACGAGATAAGGAGAGGAGAGAAGGAAAAGAGGGGAAGAAAGAATAGGGAAGAGAGAAGAAGGAGCAGCGGCTGATTAAGGTTTTCCGAAGGCCCCAGGCGCAAACAATTCGGGAGGCCCCCAACCGACCGGGAAGGGGGTAGGGTGGGGAGGTACTCGATCTACAAATATTTTTACAACTTACTTACGAACGGAAAAAATGTACGCAGCAGGTTGAACAAATGGAATTACAGGAATTCATAAATATAAAATTTAATATTTATTTTATAAACTTGCACATGTTGAAAAATAAAAAATGAATTATAACTGTGAGATGTGTTTTCGAATGACGCGAGGGATGTTACATTGTAACAAACCTAATTAAAAACACGAGATGTGTACGTAAGTAGTAGATTATACCGATTGTGAAATATTTTACTAAATAAAATATCGAAAAAAATCGAGTTTTGACTGTTTTGAGGCCTCCGTGAGCGTCGAGGCCCCAGGAGAGCGCTTCATGCGCCTGTGCGTTAATCCGCCACTGAGAAGGAGGAATATGAAAATGAAAGAGAGAGAGAGACGAAGGAATTTTTATCCCCTCGATGTCTCTCCGCACGATCTGAGCTCGATCCGAATGACTAGAAGAGCGCTTTGAAGTTGTCCTGCTTTGTTGTAAGTTCGATATATCTCTGTGTAGTTTCGCATGTGGCTTCGTTTAAATGAAGGTATTCCAGGGTGGTTTGAATGACAACTTTGGGTGTAAATCATGATTTTTCCAAATACTTGTAACGGTTGGTCACCTTAAGGCAGTTTTTCTCAACCGGTGGGTCGTGACCCCCGTGATGGGCCGCAAAAGAAGTTGAGGTGGGTCGCGAAAATTTGGGAAAAAATTAAGATCGGATAACTTGCAGAATCTGAATATGTTGTAAAATCAAACGTTATAAATAGCTAATGAATACTATAATAATATAATACTAGCAGCCCGTTGCAGCTACGCTTACAAATAATCTAAATAGTTCGGCCCTAGGTTAGATCTTCTATGGTCCCTATTCATATGACGTGTTTCCCTATTTCTCTGTCTTTCTTGTATTCTCCGCTCCTCATCTACACGGACAATCCGATGAGCTTCCGCATCTCTTTCTCTCTCTTTCCTTCAATAGGTACTCTTCATTTGATCTCTGGCTCCTCTTCCTTTCTCTGGCAGCTGTAGCTGGGCTAATAGCTCTCCTTTTCACTGGTCTACCTCTTGGCATTTTTAAATTTTCTGCGATTTTACAGCAATATATTAGAGAAATTACGTGATCGCAATGTCACAGAGTTACTCAACGCTAGTTTAATATCGCGGTATATTCAAAGTGGAAATTTTTTAAATTCTACCTTACCTTAGTTCCAATGATTATCGTTGCACCCTTATAGACGAACTCACAAACAGTTGTTTTCCTTCAAGTGTCTATCAACGACTGCTTTTAAATTCTTACAGGACCTACTATAAAGGCGACGTCAATGCAAGCGTTTATTTAGATTATCAATGAAGATAAGATAACAATAACGCTTTTATTTCGTCTATTGGAAGGTTTAATTGGCCTTAAATGAATCGAAGGCAACAATGCGAGTCTCCTTGGCAACGCCCGGAATGAGTACGAAAAATCCGCAAAATTTCGAAAAAGAATGCGTATTTCTGAAAACTTCGACCGTATAACGTATAAACATTGCAAAAATAAGATAGTATAAAGCTTTAGCCGTCGAATAAAGCAAAAAAGAAGAAAATCGGTCCAAATTTACGTATTTTAATGTACGAAGGAAAAAAACCTTGCACTCTGAAAAATCGAAAATCCCGTGTAAGCTTTTGGGAAAATATAATTGTCTCCTGGATTCGAACTCGGGACACCTTAGCAAACGAAAATATTTTTCCAGGAAACTCATAGCCAGTAGAAACAAAACGCTGTTTACCGCATATCTTTACGACGAACGGTTCTCGAGAAATACGCGAATTACTCGAGGCTTCATACGCACGGACGCAGTTTCATTACGTGCATAATGCATAGGACTAGTAGAAATGCCTGTTGAAATTCAACGGGTAAAATACAGGCAAGAGTGCAAGGTTTTTTTCCTTCATTCATTAAAACATGTAAATATGGACCGATTTTCTTCGTCTTTCTTTATTCGAAGGCTAAAACTCTATACTATCTTATTCTTGCGATATTTACATGTTATACGGTCGAATCATTCAGAAATATGCAATTGTTTTCAAAATTTTTCGGATATTTCGTACTCTTTCCGGACGTTGTCAAGGCGACCGTAATTATTGCCTACGATTCAATTAATGCCAATTAAACCTTCAAATAGGTGAAAGAATAGCGTTATTCGCTTCTCACATTGTTTAAGCATCGAAATTATTGCTGTAGCAATGTCAACATTTATACATAGCAACATAAATATTTACCGATAATTATTCAGTTAACTGCGTATGGGAAGCGTTTCTAACGATTCAATCAAAGCAGTTGAATCTTCCTTTAATTAATGGTTTGAATGGTCGAATCTTATCTCTTTGTAAGTAGAACTATTATATTATACATCCATAATGTTTATTAACGCACAAGCATAAATTTTTAATTAAATGAGAATAGGGGGACACGTTATTATTTTAAACACATTATATGGTTATCTTTTCTTCATTGATATTCTACACAAACGGTTGCATTGATTGTTATATAAAAAAGAAAGGACATATATATTTGAATAAAAAGAAAAACATAAAAGTTCGCCCAATTCATAGGTATCAGAGATATCTCAGAATTAGTTTTTACTTTCCCCAATATACGTAGTATAGAGAAATTATTGTTTTCATGAAAAAATTCGAAATCGAGATTTCAACGGAAATACACGTTTTGAGTTGCGCAAAGGGAGAAATGATTGTATTACCATCATCATCATCATCATATGTAGTCCTTCCGTTGACAGGTCCGTGATTATTCATGGTTAAACTTGGTTCTCCATATACTCCTATTTTCCGCAGTTTTCTTCATGTCTTGATAGCTCTCTTTCCCTTTCAAGTCGTCTATCAGCTGAAACCTTTTCCTACCTCTTTCTCTTTTTCCATCCAGTTTTCCTTCTAGCACTTCTTTAATCATGCACTCTCTCCTCAGGTAATGTCCAATTCAGTTCGCCTTCCTCTTTCTGATAGTCTGTATAATCGTTCGCTTCTCTCCTATTCTTCGTAGTACTTCCTCATTTTTCACCCTATCTGTCCATTTATCTTCATCATTCTTCTCCATGTCCACATTTCGAAGCTTTCCAATTATTTAATATCATTTTTCCTTAGCGTCCATGTTTCTGCCCCATACATAGCTATACTCCATACATAGCATTTTATCAACCTCTTGCGGATTTCCTGCTTTATATTTCCCGTTAGCAGGAGTTTCTTTCTTCTGAAAGCGGCTTTTGCTTTTGTTATTCTAGTCCTGATTTCATCTGTACATTTTGCTTCTCTCGTTATTATGCTTTTCTTCTTCTTTACTTGATATTCGCATAACCTTGGATTTTTGATATTAATTTCCATAAAGTATTTTCTACCTGTTATCACCAGTCTATTTATCATTTTCTGGAGTTCCTTTTCCTTACTTGCTAGAAGTACTTGATCATGCGCGTATTTCACTGTTCTTATAATTCTTCCTTCGATTTTGAAATTTCCCATGCCTTCTAACGCTTCCTGCATTAGCCTCTCTCCATATATATTGAATAGAATCGGCGATAGACAACGGCCCTTACTCTTACTCCTCTACCGATATGTACTCCGCTGGTGTCCGCATTCTCCAACCTGACCTCTACAACTTGATTCACATATAGATTCCTGAAGAAGCTCCTGTCTTTCCAGTCTACACCTATATCCTTTAATATCCTCATCAGCAGTACCCAATTTACTCTATCAAAGGCCTTCTGCCAGTCGGCGAAACATACGCAGCAATCTTGGCTGTAATCTATTGCCCTTTCTGATATGATTCTCACTACACCGATAGCATATCTGGTTCCTCGTCCTTTTCTGAAGCCGAATTGATCTTCCCCTAGCATTTCTTCGGCCTTTTTTTCTAGTCTTCTATTAAGAATCCTCGTGATGATCTTCGAAGTGTGTGACAGTAGGGATATCGTTCTGTAATCTTTACACTGCATTGGCTTTGGCTTCTTCTTTAGAGGGATCATTGTTACATCTAAGAAATCCTGAGGCCACTCTCCCAAGTCGTAAATCTTGTTAATTAGTTTAGTAATCACTTTTAGTCCTTCCGATCCCATGACTTTAAGTACCTCTGCCGGTATTCCATCGCTGCCTGTAGCTTTTCCTTTCTTTAGTTCCTGTATCGCCTTTTCTACTTCGCTTTTCATAATACTTGGTCCCAAGTTGTCTTTTTCAATGCAATTCTCTTCTTCCAGTTCCATTTCTACCGATCCTGCCTGCTTTTTGTATAATTCCTTAATGTATTCCCATACCTGTGCTACATCCTTTGGTTCTGCGACTATTTTTCCATCTGTATTAATAATTCCTTTACCACGAATCCCATTAGACTTCTTATCTTCTAACTCCAGTGCCCTAGCGTACATCATATCGTATCGTCCTAACTTCTCCATCTGTTGTATTTCCTCACATTTTTCTTTTATCTAATTTTCCCTAGCTTTATCTGTTACCCTTCTCAACTCATGTTTATGCGTCTATAATTGGCTCTAACTTCACTTCACTTTAACTTTTTTCCATTTTCTTCTCTCATCCATTTTCTCCAGCATTTCCTTAGTGATCCATGGTTTTCTGATTTTCTTCTCGTTTCCCAATCTCTTTATTCAAGGTATCTTTGATGTTGGCTTTCACTTCCTCCCATTCTGTATCCACGGTCTTCGGTTTCTTTTCCAGATTTCTAAGGCGATCTTCCAACTTCGTGCTGAAGGCATCTTTCCTTTCTTTCAGTTTTTCTAGGTCCCAAGTCTGTCTATCTTTTCTCGTTTTCCTTATTTGTTTAAGCTTTGTAGTTACATCGACTATTAGAAGGATGTGATCTGAATCAATGTCTGCTCCTGGTAATGCCTTAGCATTTTTTATGCTGTTCCTGAATCTTCGTTTTACTAGGATGTAATCTATTTGGCATCTCATTCTATCTCCTGGAATTTTCCATGTGTACAGCCTTCGTTTATGGTTTCTGAACCAGAGACGTACTTAGGCGATATGGCGCCTATGGCCAAATTTTAGGAAACGCCTTGATTTTGTAGAATATCATTTTTTCTGAGGTTTAATAAAGAATAATTGCATTATTATAACATATAAATTAAAGTTTGAGTATTAAAATAATACTTATTTAAGGGAAAATGCACTTTTCGCACTGTTTTCGGGAACGTTTGGCACCTTTTGCAAGCGGTGCCTATGGCAAATGCCACCTTCGCCATACCCTGGTTACGGCACTGTTCTGAACCATGTATAAGTCACTACTAGGTCGTTATTAACACAGAATTCTACCAGTTTTTCTCCTCCTCGGTTTCTTTTCCCAAGTCCGTATTGACCGACAACATTTTCTTCCTGTCCTTCACCAACTATGCTGTTCCAGTCTCCCATTATCATGCAGTTTACCTTTCGTCTTCCGTCTTCTTCGTAAATCTCGTTAATCTGTACATACGTACATCTCCTCAATATCTTCTTCTTCATGAGTGGACGTTGGCATATATACCTGGATTATCAACATGTCCACTGGGACTGCTTTTAGCTTTATTGCCATCAACCTATCGTTCGTTGCTGTTATTTTTGTCACGCTCTTCATCATATCTTTCCTATGTACCAGAGCTACTCCTCTTGCCCCCCTATTTCCTCCAGAGTAAACTACCGTGAATTCTTCCGAGTCGAACTGTCCTTCTCCTTCGCCCGGAGATCCGATTGGGGGACTATTTTACCTCCGGAATATTTTACCTCGAGAGAACTCACATTGTCCAACCACATATATATATATATATATGAATGGAAAAAGAGAAAGAGGTAGGAAAAGGTTTCAGCTAGTAGACGACTTGAAAGGGAAAGAGAGCTATCAAGACATGAAGAAAACTGCGGAAAATAGGAGTATATGGAGAACCACGTTTAACCTAGAATAATCGCGGACCTGTCAACGGACAGACTACCTATGATGATCATATATATATATATATATATATATATATATATATATATATATATATATATATATATATATATATATATATATACATACATATACATATATATATATATATATATATATATATATATATATATATATAATGTGTAAGAAGCGTCTATATTATAGATATATATATATATATATATGAATTTAGGAAAGACTGAAAGTGTAAAAATAAATTATCAATAAACAAAAGGAATAATGCGTTTTATTTACAATTATAATAGCGATTTTTAATGGCGGCGCCCATTAATACAAGCAAGAAAAGGAAAGATGAGAGTGAATGTCGCGCCTTCAAAGGTACTTGGATCGATGACTTTTTTGTTATCGAGTAAAACAGCTCAACATAATGTCTGACATGCTACGAGAAGATAGCTGTTTTTAAGGAATGCAATATCAAGCGACATTATTCTACGATACAAGCTAGCAATTTTGACAGGTCAGGAGAGAATCGACAAAGTGAACTCGTTGAAAGGAAATATTACTAGGAAACGAATCGTTTCAAACGATCTATTTTCAAAGCAGCGAATGAGAGTTCTGAGAAAGCAAATCGACCAATTTGTTTATAATGGAAGCAATTTCCAAGAGAGGTAAATCGTTGTCAGGTGGGGAATTCGTGAAAGATTGGCTTGGATATATTTACATAAGCTGCATGCAGTTAAGGGACCTCGATGGATATCCAATGCCGACATAATCTTCGGCTACCGTGAAGTGCAATGGAGCTGTAACAATTGTTTTGAGTTTTTGTACGCTCCTATTAATGAGCAAATAATAATTTATTTAATACAAATAGGTTTCCACAATTACATGTGTTGTAATAGATATTAGACACGCACTAAACGACCACGCCCTGGGCAGGATTGGGAGTTAGACACGCTACCATATTAGATGAGATACGGGTTATTCTTTAATGTCGCTTAAAAAGATAAATGGAAGAACCTCCTAATAACCATATAAATGTTTTTTTAAAAGGAAAATACTCACATGCACTCCGGTTTAGGGGAATCTACTCCACGCCAGTGACCCTCCTTTTCTTTGTTCACATACACACACACAAATACACACAAAACAAACAAACACACACACGAGCACTTCCTTTCCAAAAATTTTCCTAAACACGCTTTTCGGAATCAAGGATTCCATCGTCAGTAGGTCGATCAAAAAAGACGAAGATTAGTGTCGCTAAGATTGATTTATGAATATTACGGAAATATGATTATTTCATGAAATAATATATTTTTCAAGAGAATCGCATCCAACATTTTAAAGGAAAAGGCAATTTTTGATAGCCATAAAAATTAAGGCAATCACATATTCATTGCTATCGTAATTTCACAAACGTGCCAGATGGCTTTTATATTGACTCTGAAAGGGCTAGAAATATTATATCAATCGTGTTTCTTTTATATGTAAGAAATGATTTAATGCGAGTTACAACTACAATAGTTGGAAGCGAAGCCAGGCGTCATGAAGCCACTTGGTCAATAAAGTCTTAGCCCGCGCACTTATACGCCCTAACTTCTTTACTGTTTCTGATCTTATTTTGTGTAATTGAAGTACTATTTGTCAAATTTTATCTGAAAATTAGCAGTTTAAGATTACAACGCTGAAGACTCCTGCCATGAAGAGGACGGGAACTCCTTGAAAAGATCCCGCAGCATTGATCACAAAGTTAGGGAGGAATTTGATCGGCAGCCAAAGATCACAAGATGAAAGGAGCAAGAAATACGACGGCGTTTGATGGCCAGCGGAAAGTGAAAGGAAAAGGATAAATGATAAAGGGAAGAGGGCAAATACGGGAGCCAGAGGAGATAAAAATCACTCCGACCCGATTACGCCAAATCTAATTTTGACGAAAAGTCGCCAATTGGCATCGCGGTTTAACGCCCTGAAAGACTAATTTGCGATGGAACAACGCAGCGAAAGCCTTCGTACCGAAAATGACTTTCTGCCTGATTGCTCTTACTCCTGGCAGACATCCCTATATTAATAATTCTCAAGTGTCCGTCTGTCTGTCACCAACTACAGCATAAGATATAGGAGTATACTATATATCTCAGAGAGAGAATAGGAGAATGAGAGGGAGACAAGGAAAATAATGGGATAGAGAAAGAATGAGAGAGAATGGGAAGACTTTTAATTTCATTCTTTAGTCATGCCTACCCGCCATTTTTGAAAAGCAGATCCACTACATAACCATTAATTATGATTTCTAATCAATTCAAAATTCTTTAAATATTTTTCTTCCCGCTCTTTGTAAGGGCTTTCAAGTATTTGAGATACATAATACCTTATGGAATTCTCTATAATCCGCGCGTCACATTTCGAAAATGTTCCTCTAAGGGTTAAATGTAAGAATGGATCTTATGGTCTAAATTTCGCCCGAATAAAGACGTGTATCTATCTATCTCTCCAGTCTTTTCGATGAAAACGTGAGAAGCAATCGAAAAATTACAAAATGAAAATTCATATTAATTGCCTAGACTAAGTGGAATCGTTTCGTCGTAGTAATAAAAAATCTGCTATATTCGTATAATCTATACCTTCACATTTGCTCAGCGAAATACATTCCTTCCCTTGTAACAAGTAAGAGGTTCCCGGGGAAGAGAACGGTTAATAAGAATAGACGTTTAAGAGAGAGTTCACTACGCGTGTGTAAGCGGACTTTTGACGGGAGGAAGTAGAGCATTGCTAACTATGGAAACAGTGGAGATAGATGCTATACAGATGGATGTTTGTGTTTGTTTGGAACGAGTTTTGATCGATCTGATTGCATTGCCCTTAAAATATATTTAATTTGGTTCGTACGCAGTGCGGAAATTCCACCGTCGTTTGCTTGCGGAGTCGGTTGAATATTTATTGCACGTGTTGCTCCGGAGGCTGGCTATCAGGTGTCTGAAGCGGCTAAAAGCGTCCGGCGAATAAACCCGATCATATCAAAAATGAATCGATAAATAAACCCTCTGCGGATTATCGCATTAATCTTCGTCGGTGAGGATGAACAAATCGATTAATAACATTCACAGCAGCTGTTCTCAGAACCAGCTTCGGTATTAACGACGGATCACGCGATTCGCGTGTTTTGGGGAAAATTTTCACCGTGGTGACTCCGATTTATTTAATTTAGAGGGATGGGTGCGCAACATAGTTGTTTCGTTATCGATCAAAGTTGATAAAGATTGTAGATTGCGATTGACGTAGACCAAACGTTGACCCACATTTGCAGCTCCTTTTGTAAACATGGCGAAATTGAAGGGAAAAAAGGAAGTAAGAGTATTTATTGTGAGAGGGAGTGAAAGGAGGAAGAGGAGAGATTTTCTAATAGAGAGAGAGAGAGAGGTCAGAGGAAAAAGGGAGAAAGCGGTAGAGTAAAATACTCTGCTCCGTATGATAAAATGCCTAAGTACGAGATTTCATTCATTTACGCTCTACCGTATAGGCTCCAGAGCCAGTAACAGACAGACAGACGGCATGGCAAAAACCACTTTTTCGGATTCAGCGACACCTAAAACGTATATTTCCGTAAAAAACTCGAGGTCGAATTTTTTCGCGATAACAGTACTTTCTCGATACTTCGTATGAGAAAGTAAAAAAGAGGAGAAAGGTAGGATGGGTGGATGGCAATAAAAAAATGCAAGCAGAAATGGTAAGACGAAGATATAGAGTGACAGACAGACAGACAAACGACTTTATTGAGAGAGAGAGAGATGTTGGTGAAAGTTATTTCGCTGCGAGAGAAAGAGAGCAATGAGAGGAAAGATTTATTTTTTATTTAAAAATCGTTGTTACAATTTAGTCGTATGACTAGGTGGTAACAAGAACTAATTTAACCTAAATACTTCTCACACACACACAGACACATATATACATTATTTATAATACACCCACTAAATCTATAATACATATAAGAATAATTACAATTTGTACCTGTAGTGAGGATTTTTGCGGGTTCATGGTAGGCCTTCACGGCTACGTTAGCGGTCATGAAGCTCACGAAGTCCTCACCGTACATCACCCTACCAAGCAATCCCCTACTTCTCTAACACTAAGGCTCAATACATTTCTAAATACCTTCCCGTAACACAAATATATAATTTATATTAATTCATATAGCTACACTTGTTTCCTACAATCTATTGTACTTAATTAATTGTGCATATTCAATTTAATTCTTCGTTTGAAGCACTAAGCATCTTTAAATAAGGCTTAAAGAGTTCTTCGGGTAACTTATTCCATTCGCTGACCCCCCTGTTTAGGAACGAATACTTTGCAATATTTGTCTTCTGCGTCCTAAGTTTAATTTTAAATTCATGGCTATTTTTTCCTCTAAAATTTGGTATATCTAACCGACCTCTTAAGTCTTCCCAAGCCTCACTATTACTATTTAGGAGAAAGGGGTGAGAGGGGTGGAAGGAGAGTGAGAGGAAAACGATATTCACGTCGGCCATCTTGGTGTACTCACAACATCCAAATTCATCTGACTTCATTTTATACCTGAATATATAGAACTTGCACGCTTGAAATATCGTATGATTATGGTATATACATTTATGGTATATACATTTATGATATATGCACGTAGATGGAACTCGGGTTGAGAATCTTTTGAGACTGCGTGGATAGAATGTTGAAAATGAAACTAAAGTAAAAGAACGCTGGTTGATAACTAACGCAAGAAGTCTGACGATGAAAATATACATAGCCTCGAAAATAATAATTAGCTGAAAGGTTATGTTCCAAAAACGAATAAAAAGCAATTAATTAAAAATAACCATCTTCTCAATTCTGAGATAAAGTAGGGGTGTTTTCCGCTGTGCCTCCGTGAGGACATCTAGTGTGCTAACGTTTACTAACTGAGTTAGCCCTTTCTTCAACCTAAATACTCCAAATCGAAAATGGAGAGTTAGACTGACTTGATAGATTAGTTGATTAAAGCAACTACCCGGCAAGTGGGAGACCCGTGTTCGATTCCCAGTCAAGTTCAGAATTTTTCTCCTTCTCTATATTCACATTTGCAATTAATGAAATTACAATACATGAGGGCTAAAAAATTGTAAATATGGTTTTGCGATGGCGTAAATAATATAATAAAAGCCTTGACGGCTAACCGAACGTTAGATTAAACTCATTCATTCTGAGAGTTTTTTATAGTTTACAATTTGCAAATTTGTTCAGGATTTAATTTAAAAATTGATTTTGATGCTTAGTGACACTCCGTAAAGTATAAGTGTCGTCGTTCATTTGAAAAGTATGTCGTAGTGAGATAACCACGATCATACAAATTCGAACATTTTTTTGTGTAGGATAAAAGAAAGCTTCAAACAGTTTTAGAGAGAGAGGTGCAAAAGCTATGAGGCACAGACGCTTCGCTGTATAGTGGGTAACCGCAAAGGACGTCGGGGACAGATTCGATATATATATACGCATACACAAACACAGCCCTGAAAGGAGAGACATTAGTGACGCCATTAGTGACATCTATGATGTAGGAACCTCCATGCGTGATAAATGACCGATTTCCGAATAGAACGAGGAAGTGAAGCATGGGAGGAGGAAGAAATGAGTGGACGGCGGAAGCCTCCGTTACACTATCGGCTAAGGTATGGCACGCGATTAAATAGGAGGAAATTCTAAGCGGTTCGGTGAAAAAAGTCGGTGAAAGTGGAACTTTACGTGAAGGTAAATAAAGAGCTTAGCGAATGCTGAAAAAATATAAAAATTGAATTGAATCTTCTGATATTGATGCATGGCGTTTATATATGCAATTAGGTAAAATACTAGTAAATTTATGCGGTTATTTCTATGAAAAAACTTATATTTTCATTAATACTGCCATTATTCAATCAAGCTCGCTCCTAGACCTCTTTAAAGTCCAACAAGCATATAAAAAGTCCTATTCAACATATAGGTATTTCCTTACCACCTCTAAAGAAATACTAAAATCCAAGTGTGAGCAAATAAATGTTTTCCTATTCTTTTATAACTATGGTGGGGTTGGTGAACCTTAATGAAGCAATGCTGTGCTATAAACATGGGAGATTAATTCAAATTTCTAATGTTTATTAAATAGCACAAAAGTCAGATTTTTCAGATTCACCTTACCTACTCTTTTTGGAATTAATTGGAGATGATTTAAGTTTTCTTAGAAATAAACATAGACGTTGTTGCTGCATAGTGTGTAATTTAATGCACCGAATTTGAATTCTAGGAAAAATATTTCATAAATAAAGGTTTTTGCGTAAATTATGCAGTAACTTGTGTAGTTTGGAATGCTTTTTTATTTATAACTGAAATTACTTACATATTTCACCGACCGAACTTCTTGGATATTGTAAGATTAAAGTGAACTTCTGAAACTCGTTCAATGAAATAAAAGCATTCCATAAATGTTTCTATGCAAAAAATAGTAACAAAATCGTTTATAACAAATCTACGAAGAAATAAAAATTGACTTGATATCTTTCGTATGCCGATTATTTGTGTCGGAATGCAGCACACATAACATACTAAAGTCGTAATAAAATAAAATTAAAAAATTTAATATAACAGCTTGAAAATATTTTTTAATCGGTTCAAAACCGCTAATTATTCCTTTCGTTGCAACTTTATAATTTAATAATTATCAATAATTATACTGTTTATGCGAGTCTAAACAATACACAAAAACACTACTTCCCACTTAGCTTTAATCTGCACGAATCAATAAATAACATTCTATACCTCATAACAGTTATTTAAGTAAACAAGCATTGTTGTTCCATATCTTAATCCACTTTGGTACACATAATACTATTAATATAGCAATAATATGGTTGATCTTAATGACAGAATTGTGAGAGAATTGCAAAGAAAGGTTTAAATTGTAAAAGGGATGAGAGCATTTTCTTTACCGATGTCTCAAATTCCAGGCCATAATCACCACTCTCTACATCTTCCTCCTTTTTCTATCTCAGTCAATCCTGGCATAAAATATTTTCCTTATAATTGCACAATAAACACTTTCCCTCTCATCATATTCTAGCTCAATTAATTTCCTTTCTTATTCCATATCAACACTATTCCATTTATGTCTTGCCAGCCGAGGATTTCTGCAATTCCACAAGTTTTCTTAATGTACTTTACACCAACTTTCAGTGGGGCACACACGGGGGGAGGGGGTCCACCGGGTTCGCTCCCCCCCCCTCCCCCCCCTCCCCCCCCCTCCCCCCACCCCCCCTCTCCCCCCACCCCCCCTCTCCCCCCCACCCCATTGGAAAATTGTGATTCTTCTAAACTGCGGAGACATACAACCTTATTTTAAATTTGGGTTCATGGGTGCAGTCAGAGAAGAATAGGAGATGGTTTTTCCCCTTTGTTTTTAATATATATATATACATATATAATTCTCTTGGTAAGTGTTGTGTACGGACGGTGTAACGCTTGGTTGCTATATGGTGTTAGATGGGAGGAAAGTAAAACCGCTCATAACTAAAAAGCTTTCAACCTTTTTCGATCAAACATTCAGGAATCACTTGACTCTTCAACTTCTCAATTTTAAACTGCTCGCCGTGTACATAACAGTCCTGAGTTCGACTCCAGGAGCATATCTTTTCTCCATTTGAATAACATGGGCAGAGCTGAAACGAAGCGAGAAAACTTTTTTCTTTAGCATTTCAAAATATCTTAAAAATGAGATATCGAAGGGGGATTTTCACAGTTAGGCCGAGAAAACTATGGAAATGAATTTCCCTATGGTATAAATTCAAATATCACTCGAAAAAAGCCGAAAATAGGGTTTTATAACTATTTTTTCGTGATTCTTACGCGTTTATTCAATTCATCGCCATGGCAACTGCCATTGTTAAAGTCTATTGTTGGCTTGATTCTAATGCGTAAGAAATGTACAAAAATTGTGATAAAATCGTGTTAAAACATCTTTTCTATGTCAATGACTATTATTACTTTCTGGATTCTGCATTATATATTAATTTTTTACGTTTTAGTGCACATAAAAGTTGCTGTCATTAATTTTTATTTTATTTTAACGTAATACTTAATTCACGCCTACCCGTCACACTTGACGGGCATTTACGCTAGTATAATTAATAATGCAATAAGCTACATTTATATAACATGCATACAACTTTTGTGCTTGCCAAATATTTCGGACCCCCCCTTGAGAGAATCCTTTGTGCGCTACTGCCAACTTTCTTTTGCGCTATTGATTCCCTTCAAAGTGTTTCTGGTTCATTTTCCATATACACTCCTTCCGTGATCTGCATCGAGCTATTTCCATTCCATTCTCTCTTTCACCTATTTTATTGTTTCTTCTGTGGGAAACGGCTTCTTTACTTTCTTCAGAGCTTCCTATTGTTTTTCCTGTGATAGCCATTTTCATATACAGTAAAATCTCGATACAGCGTATCTCTTGGGAGCATGAATTTTTATACTTTATACTGAAAGTACGGTATACTGAAATACCCATAAGGAGAACAGCATTTTCTCTGAAAGCATCTCATTATCAGTGGGAGATAGGCATTCTCGCAGGTCCAGCGCAAACCGAAACCGGCGAGAATGAGAGTCTAACAGGAATATGCCTTCAAAATTGGTGTAAACGAATTGAATGAGAAAGAAATGGTTATGATTTACGGATGAAATACTACGTTAAAACCATAAAAATCTTTTTTCGAGACCTCTGAATATCATACGTAGTATTGAAAATTACGTTAAGTTGAAGTACGTTACTCTATATATATTTATTCAGTATTTATACGGGGAAATTGATACGGATTCAATAAAAGTACGTTAATTTGAAACAAACGTAATTGTGAAGTACGTTGTAACGAGATTTCACTGTATTATACACCATTTTGTCTGCCGGAAATTATTGAAACTTCACTAACTGCTTCCAGACATTCCCTTCTCTTTGTTTATTTTAATACATTTCTGTAATTCTTTTCATACTTTTTATTTTTAAAATTTAAATTCGGGAACACCGACTTATGAGCACATTTAGGAATATTATAAGAGTTTAAGACGATATTTAATTTCCTTTCACTCCACTTGATGCGCCCAAGCAGACGTATTTCCGTTATCTCCAGCGTCTCTGTTGCGCTGTCTTTGCCATTTTCGCGGAAACATTATTTATATTATTTATCATATGATAGACCAAATGTGGCAACATCGAGGCCCGAGAGACTCATGGTGCCCTTTTTATTTAAAAATACAGGACATAAACTTTCAGAAAAAATGATAAACTCATCACATTGAAGGACGTGCAAACCCTGTTCTCTGCCATTACTTTATTAAATAGCGTCGCTACTTTGTGGAAAGGCATGCCAACGGAATACATTGAGTACTTTATGATTTTTACGTATTATTTAATTGTAGCGACCGTTTTCACAGTTTTCACAATTAGTTAAGTCAACAGCTCAGTCTCGGGAATATATGATAGCAATGGCGGAAGGAGAAAGAAGGGAATTATGTCGTTCCTCCTTCCCGCACTCTATTCCCTATTTTCAACAAATGCCGCTGAATTTTTTTTGGTAAAGTGGAAATTGTACAGACTAGAATTTATTCCGTAGTACAGCGCAGTTAGACTTTGAGACCTAACGGACTCTAATTCTCACCGAATTCCTTCGAATAGCAGCTACGGTTACTGTAATTTATGGGTAAAAGTCCCAGCCTTCCGGATCACTAACTAGTTAAGAACACAGAATGTGGCTATGAGATACATACCCCTATTATTATTAACAGTTTACTACTATTAATGAAGCTAGTGTAAGAATTTCAACGAATTTAGTGAATCTAATTTCGCTGCCAATTCTAGGGCGTATGTGAGATATACAAAAACATTTTAAATGGAAAAATTGAAAAGGAGAAAAATTCTGAACTTGACCGGGTCAAGTTCAGAATTTTTCTCCTTCTCAGTCTTTCCATTTGTCATCAGTACTATGCACTCAAGCATATAAGTTAACTTCCAACATTTAACTCTTATTAAAAACATTTTAGTCTACGAAAAAATGAAAATCACCTACATATAAAGAATACTTGTTTGTTTAGTTTTTCTTAACAATTAACCAAATTCGTTTGTAAACAATCCGTTTCCAATCGTATTGCGTTAAAATATAACAATAATTTTATTACTTTCTCCATATACGTCGATAGAGAAAGTAGTTTTCACGAAAAAAATCGAATTCGAAATTTCAACGGAAATACACGTTTTGAGGCCTTCCCTGAACACGTTTCTACCGTTTTCTCGATGATGTCTGTCTGTCTGTGTTTGTATATCCGTATGTGTATGACACAAATTTTGCGTGCGCTTTAACTCAAAAACTATTCTTCAAATCAGCATGAAATTCTACATTTATGATTTTATATATATTCTTAAGATTTGAAAAGATTTTGATAACAATCGGTCATCCGTAAGTAGCGGCTTACTCCTGTCAAATTTTAGTTTTTCTTAAATATTTCACTTAAAACTAAATTTTTGTTAGCACAGATATTATATATATATATATATATATATATATATATTTGTAGATATTATTTTTTCCTACATCTCTTGTTTGAACTAAATTTTTATATGAGGAATATTTAAAGAGATATTCAATTTCCTTCGAAATTGACGGTTAGTGGGCAGCTCGCGCGCATGGTAGTGACAACAATTGAATCGCTAGCGCTGAATCATGTAAGTTGAACTGTTCCTATCGCCGTATGTATCAATTTATTTCCTATCGTATTACTTTCGTCAACATCTATTTTCATTTCTTGTGTAATTATGCCTCTGAAATCTTGACTTTTATGTCTTGTAAGCAAGAAACCCGCGAAAAAGCAACATATAGATGTTCATGATTGAACACTGGCTCTGGCCAATATACACCAGATGCGTGGATGCAAATAACTCTATTATTTCTATATTTGAAGGCTTCGTTGATGACAATTGAATCGGAGATAACGCCTGGAAAGAGTACGGAAAATCCACAAAATTTTTTAAAAAATTGCGCATTTCTGAAAACTTCGACCGTGTAACATGTCAACATCGCAAGAAGAAGATAGTATCTCCATAGTTCAATCGTCGAATGAATAAATAAGTTAGGAAAGTGTACAACGTATCACAAATGGGCGCGTTTCGTGCAATGGAGTATTACAAAGAAATTATATTCCTGTACGTAAGGGAAATAACATTTTAAAGTTCTTTTCTTCATCATAAATAATCCATTTTCTTCCTATTTAATAATATTACATGCACAAGTAAAGAAATTAAACGCATTTTTGTGAGATTTTTTGGAGTTCAACTCGAATTAAGACATTCTTGTTTGATTTTCTCGATAACGGCTACTCCTACGACAAAAATGTATAGAAGAGGAAATACTCTTCTTTACCAGTTCTACAACTTTTATTTGAAAAATATTTCGATATGAGCAACATTTTACGAGATATGACAAAAATTTAATTTTTTATCACCAGTAAAGTGGTATCCCTGATTGGCGTACGTAATTCATTTATGCGATTTTCTTATTATATTTTATTGTAAGTCCTTAATATCAAATTTCATGAAAATTCCTTCAGTAGAAGCCGAGAATGAACATGCAGACGGACGGACGGACAGACCGACGATAATAGACGCTCACGCAGGAAGCGAAACGCGCATAAAAACGAAGATTATCGGGGTGGGGGGTTGATTTTTCTTTCTTTCTTTGTTCTATTGCTGACACACGGACAAAACGCACTTAATATAGATGACATAGAGTTACCCTTTTTATATAACACAATTGATTATATTATGTCTCATATTATATAACAAGCGTAATGTTAGTAAAAAAATGAATGGACATGAAATTTAATTTTTATCGCTAGTGTTGCTGAGAAACTGCAAAACTATAGTTTTTATTAGATGCAATGCTAAGACCAACAAAATGAAAATATAATTGTTTCCAAATTTCAGTTATGTATGTCTACCAACAATCGTGGCATGTACTTTTTAAGCTCTAGTAAATATCAAGACCACGTCAAATTTCATGAAATGTACCAGTTATATAAATTAGAGCTAAGTTATTCGCAGATAATTACATCAACAAACCTATTATATATATACTAGTGTAATGCCCGTTGAAATATCAACTGAAGAATTATAGATAGATAGATTATTATTATTTTCATTTAAAATAATTAATATCACACTTTTACATATGAAATATTTTGTCATATAGAACATATCTAGTGAATATTCTTCAGTTAAACTTAAAATAGTTGCCTCTCTTTCCCTACCTCTCCCTCCCCCCTCACACCCTCTCTCCCCCTCCCACCCATCTTACACCCTCTCTCTCCCTCCCCCCTCCTCATTTCTCCCCCTCCCATCTCTCTCCCCCTCTACTTCTCTCCCTCCCCCTCCCTCTCGCTCCCCCCTCTACCTCTCTCCCCCCCTCTCTCGTATTAAAAGCACGTTTATACCCATAAGGATTGAATTAATAATATGATAGAGAGGTCTAACAATAGCTGGATATACACTAGCAGATTTATCGGCCGATCTGATCGGCCGATAAATTGGACCGATTCATCGACCGATTTTTTGGACGATGAATCGTACAGAAAAATCTTTCGTAGCACACTAATTAGAAATTCGAAGACAAAGATTTTTAGGTCGATAAGCTTATCTTAACGATAATTTGACGTGTGTGTGCTATTTTAACAGATGTATCGGCCAGTTTTGAGAGATAAATTGCTCATCGCCGATCTTTCGCCATTTCGAAAGATGAGAGTTTTATCGAGCAAACAGCAGTGTGCCCATTTGGAATTTGTGAATTGAGGTGTGTTAGTAAAATGAATGGAGTGAAAAAGCTGTTGTCTGTATCGCGATGATGGGACATGTGTTGATCAAAAGAAGGAGGAGAGGCAAAAGCAGAGAAAAATGGATCAGAACATGGCTGGCTAAAAAAGACCTGAATCATATGATGTTGTTGAAATATCTACAGGAACACGATCCCGACGATTTCAAAAACTACTTGCGTATGGATGAAGCACCGTTCAGCTACTTATTATCCTTAGTGAAGGACAAGTTGACAAAACAAAATACAAGTCCAAAGTCTCAACTCGATTAGGTCACTTCCATGTATATTTTTTATTTTAAATACGTTATAGTAAAGCGTATTTGATGATTTTCATTTATTAACACCATAAAACACGTTTTAAAATTTATATGCGCAGTAATGTTTTGCCAGAAATGCATTCTATCATTCATCTAATCTTATTGGAAATTCATTTTTATTTGCCTTGTGTTTAAGTAACGGGGTATTTTTCAAGAACGCTAACTGGTTGGCGATCGGGATGATTTACGTATTTCTCTACTCTTCCTCTAAAGAGTGTGCTTCACGTAAGATAATGGAAAAGTTAATGTTTATAAATGTTATGATCTACTAAAATCCTCAAAAAATTTCATACAAATACAATACAAATGAAGAAGTTACGAATTTTTGTCCGAATGGACGGATGTGTTCCGTTCCGATTTTTTGGGAGGACATCCGATCCTTCCACGCTCGTTAAATCGGTCGATATTTCACGAATGATTTATCTTTCTACAATATCTCTCAGTGTGTACTGTTCAACCGATAAGCTGCACCATTTAATCTGGTAGATTTTATCTAGCGATCTATCGATCAAAACATTAATTTTTCCTGCAACACTAACCAACAGTTTTATCTGACGATATCTATAATTCTGCAGATAAATCGTTTCAATCGGCCGATAAATCTGCTAGTGTATATCCAGCTAATGGAATCGGTAGCAAAGACAACATTCCGTTAAAATGGCAATATTTCCACAAAATACGTAAAATAAACGTATAACATGAGCGATTTCGAATTGTATGCCGAAAAAGATGAACAGAATAAGAAACTGTAATTTTTTCTTCAAAATGGTTCAGATCCGAAGATCGTAGGTTAATTCCTTCTAATTTTAATTTCCGAAACAATAAAAGCCTGCACATCAAAAAATTGATTTTTACATGTTACCTTCCGGAAAATGGAAATGTCTTCCTTGGAGTCGAACCCAGGACTTTTTTGGAGATTTATTTTCGTCATTACCTTAACATATGTAAATCAAGCATCCTTGCCAAATTTCAATCTTCTACCTATTGGGAAGTTTGTTAAAACGCTCTATATCGGCCATCGTGAAAGCATGACCAACCAACAGACCTGGGCTATTATAGTATTATATATATATATATATATATATATATATATCCCACGAGGATTAAAACTCCCTCCGTGACATATCCCCTCCTTTCAGCAAATATAGTCCCTTTATATCCACACACAAAGAGTCGTTATGACGACTTATGCGACGACTGCATAAACAAAGAATCTCTCACTTCGCTTTCGGCCAATCGAATATCGCATATATATATATATATATATATATATATATATATATATACATACATACATATATATATACACATATGTACTACAAAAATAAACGTAAAATACATGCATATACATATATAAGATTGCAACTAGTAGTTGAGAGGAAGAGGAGAGAGCCAGTGGACACTTACTTGGTGTTGTGGACGTCCATGGCGATAGAGGAAGGCTTTTTCTTGGAGCTTTCGGGCATCCGCCCTTCTTCGGCACAAGAGTATAACTGTATATATATATATATATATATATATATATATATATATATATATATATATATATATATATATATATATATATATATATATATATACTAGCATAATTGCCTGTCAATATGACGGGATATCTTTAGTTAACCTTAAAATAGTTGCCTCCCTCCCCCTCTTTCTCTCTCCCTCTCTCTCCTCCTCCCTCCCCCCTCCCTTCCACTCTCCTTCCCTTCTCCCCCTCACTCCCTCTCCCTCTCTCTCTCTTAAATGTAAGAAGGGACTATATAGTCTCAATTTCACCCTCAATAAAGTCATTTGTCTGTATGTCTCCCTTCCTCTTCCTCCCTTCTTCTCCTCACTCCCCCTTCCTCTCTCCACCCCTTCCCCTTCATTCCCTCTCTCCTCCTCCCTCCTTTCCTCTCCATTCCACCGTCTCCTTCCCCTCTCCCCCTCCCTCCCCTCTCCCCCCCCCTCACTCCCTCTCCCTCCCTCTCTCCCCCTGCTTTACCATCCCTCTTTCTCCCTCCCTATCTCGTATTAAAAGCATTCAGAGCATGCTTACACCCATAAGGCTTGGTACAACAATCGGATTTTGAGGTCTATCAATATAATTAGTCACCATGGCAACATTCCGTTAAAATGGCAAGATTTCCATAAAATATGTAAATTAAACGTTTAACATGGGATATTTCGAACTATAGGCGATAAAAGTTGAACAGAATAAGAAACTTTATAATTTTTTCTTCAAAATGGTTCAAATCCGAAGGTCGTATGTTAATTCCTTCTAATTTTAATTTCCAAATGAATAAAAGCCTGCATGCCAAAAAATCGCGTTTTACATATTAAGTAATGGGAAATGAAAATTCCTCAATTGGAGTCGAACCAAGATATTTTTTCGCGATTTAAATTAGTCATCACCTGAAAAAGTGTTAGCCAAGCATCTCTGCCAAATTTCGAGTTTCTATCTTCATTACTTCTCGAGTTATTAGCGTTTAAGTTAGCGTTATAGACAGAGAATTGCTTTTTATCATAATGATATATATATATATATATATATCACCATAGGTAGTCTGTCCGTTGGTTTGTGTGTTTGTTCATGGAACTCCTCCTAAAAGATAAAAGCTAGAATAACCAAATTTGGTACGATTCTTCCTTACATCCTAACTTAGTGAATGGTCAAGTTTTTGTTCCTGTCCGTCATTTTGATTCGAAATGGCGAACGATTTAATTATCGAACGTCGCGTATTTTACCGCGTCCTGCAACTGAAATACAGGGATGAGTGTAGACTACTTTTAATATTCACTTTAAAAATACTTAAAATCACGGTACGATCTTGAGACTTGGATACTTCTTTGCGGGAAAGAACAGAGTTTATTTTTATTGAAGAAAGATTCCGAATTCTGACCGAATTCGCGTAGAAATGCGGTTAGAATCAATAAGTGATTTTATCAGTTTTATTACAATACCAATTATAAGCTACCATGACAACTCTCATTGTCACCGAAATTGAGAGTTCAATGCATTTATATTGAGACTATATAGACCCTTCTTACATTTAAGAGAGAGGGAGAGGGAGGGAGAGGGAAGGAGAGGGAGGGAGAGGGAGGGAGAGGAAGTGAGGGGGAGGGAGGACGGGAGGGAGAGCGAGCGGGAGGAGGGAGGGAGAGGGATAGAGAGGGAGGGAGGGGGAGAAGGGAAGGAGGAGGAGGGAGGGAGAGGGAGGGAGAGGAAGTGAGGGGGAGGGAGGACGGGAGGGAGAGCGAGCGGGAGGAGGGAGGGAGAGGGATAGAGAGGGAGGGAGGGGGAGAAGGGAAGGAGGAGGAGGGAGGGAGAGGGAGGGAGGGGGAGAAGGGAAGAAGAGGGTGGAAGGGAGGGGGAGGGAGTTTACACATTATTTTAGATTTTTCACAGAGTGAGATTTTCTTCCATCATTCATCTAAATAGGAAAATGCGGAGCGGTTATCTTCATTTTTGCTTTATTCGACGGTTATAACTGCGTACTATCTTCTTCTTGCGATGCTTACATGTTACACGGTCGAAGTTTTAGTTTCACTAAATCCGTTGAAATTCAACGAACACTCCAGCTAGTGTGTGTGTGTGTGTACACACATACACACATACACAAGGAGCGGAGAGAACCTAAGGATTGGAGATAGTGAGTAAATAAAGTGGAAGGAGATAGTGAGTGACAGGGCAGTTGGGCAAGTGGGAGGATTGGTGGGAAGATATGGGGTAGAAAGTTAGGAGGAGGGGTGGGGGCAGTTAGAGGGGGAATTATAGGGGGAGAGTTGCAGGAGGGACGTAGTAGGGAGGAGTTATGGAGGGGGAGTGGGGGTGGAGGAGAGTTAGAGGGGGTGGAAGGGGAGTTTGAGGGGAGGGGGAAAGAAGGGAGGAGAGTTAGAAGGGGTAGGAAGAGGAGCTAGAGGGAGGGTGAGAGGGGAATCAAGAGGGATAGGAGGGATTTAGAAGGGGAGGGATAGATTGATTGATACAAATTCATTGTTCCGGAGCAGGGTCCCATAGAAGGAAGATATGGATGGGGGGAGGAGGAAGGGGAGTCAGAAGGGAAAGAGTGGATTTATGGGGGGAGGGAAGAGAGTCGGAGGGGGAGGGGATTCGGAGGGGGGGAAGGGGAGAGGGAGGGAGGTCGTGCGTGCGTCATCACTGCGCAACGAAAGGTAACGATCACGCGTCCACCGCATCGCGTGTGGTGGCCCTCCACCTCGCCCATTCTCTCGCTCCGATCGCCATTCCTCCTCGCCCTCCTCCTACTCGCCCCCTTCCACGTAAATCCCACACGCATTCACGCACACGCGCGCGCTCCCCTCTCTCTCTCACCTGTCAGAGCCGCCAATCTCCTCATAGTCTCCCTCTCTCACCTTTGACTCCTTCCACACCTTCTCTTATCGCCCCTCTCTTCCCCTCCTCACTCTCTTTCTCTCTCCCGCCTTAAAGATATCCATCTCTGCATGCACACATTCCCTCTCTCCCTCATGTTTATGCCCAAGGTTTAATATAATGCCGCAAAAGAATTGACCCTTTTAAATACTCCTTGTCTTCTTATGCGTAGAAATTTCTTCGCAGGGCAATTATTTATTTATTATTTCCTTATTTTTCGCTTTAAAATATTGTAATTATTAGTTCGGAGGACGCTGAATGTAAACAACGTGAGATCCGATACCTAAAATCTTCGCGATAAAGAGTTAAAGGAACCATCAGAAAATTACTCGCTGTTGGTACAATTTATTTGTCTGCAATGCGCTTCGAGGCTATCTCGCTCGAAGCCTAATTATTCAGATTTTTTTATTTTATCATCTGAAACTTTAAATCGCCCCTGAAGTTAGCTGGACAAAGCGGGCACGGGAAGTATAACTTCGCAGGAATCCCTCATTGCGCGAAACAAGTTTCTTGAGTAGTCCTAAAAATATCGAAATTATCTAACCTGTTTTTCCGTAGACAAACGTTACATAACTGGAGATATGTTCTCAAATGAACATTTTTATGCAAAACAAGACAAAATTAAACTCAAAAATTTACCAGTCTTTCGTATCAACTGTTATTTTTATTGTATACGAAAAACATTATCCATACACGGAAGCATAACATAATATATGCAGAGATCGGGAAGATATGTAATCAAGATTTCTATACCACCGTGTTTACCTTAGGTGGAGAATGTAGCATTGCAATGTTACATTGTGCTGCTCCACGAGGATAAATTGATTTCGTACGTGGTACTTTTCCCCATTTCTACAATTCGTAATAGCAAAATTAAGTAAAAGGGAATATTCGCACGAAATGGGACACACGAAAGTATATAAAATTGAGCTTAAAGGAACTCACAAAGAAGAGTCACTTCCTTCAGCCCTCTCCCGCGTATTTAAATAAATTGCAATCGCATTTTCATGTGCGATTTTTAGGCGCGTTTCGCTTCCAGCGTGAGCGCCTATTATCGTCGGTCTGTCCGTCCGTCCGCATATTCGTTCTCGGCTTCTACCGAGCGGATTTTCATGAAATTTTATGTTAAGGACTTACAATCATATATAATAAGAAAATCGCAAAAACGAATTACGTACGCCAATCAGGGGCCCACTTTACTGGTGACAAAAATGAAATTTTCGTCATATCTGGTAAAGTATTAGTCATATCAAACATCTCTCAAATAAAACTTGTAGAACTAGTAGAGTATTTCTTTTCCTATATATTTTTATTGTAGGAGTAGCCGTTATAAAGAAAATCAAACAAAAATGTCCTGATTCGAGTTGAACTTAGAAATTTTCTTGCATGGTTACTTCTTCATTGTTGCTAACATAAAGAATCTCACAAAAATGCGTTTAATTTCCTCACGTGTGTAATATTTTTAAATAGGAAGAAAATGGATTATTTATGATGAATAAGAGAACGCTATTTCCCTTACGTACAGGTACGATATATAATTTCTTTCTAATACATACTCCATTGCAAGAAAAGCGCCCATTTGTGATATGTTGTACACTTTCCTAACTTGTTTAAATTATTGTATGAATAATTTTCGTTTTGGATCGCTAAAAATGCAAAAAAGAAGTACGCTACTACGCGGTGCTAATGCGGGACATTCCTTAACGATCACAAGAACAAGTGCGCATAAATAACAACGCGACTCTAAACAATTTGTTCGTGATTAAACGATTCTAGAGGAAATTGTAGATGGGTTTTTTTCCCTAACGTTTCCGTCCTCAGAGCGGTGACTCCAGAGTCTCCGATGCATTTATTTCTCTTGCCCGAACAACGTTTTCTCCTTGAAATAAGTATGGCTATATTAACGGCGTCAGGAAGCTCGGCCAAATGTCGTTTGGCGCGTCGTTCCGTCACACCGAATAGCCTGGAATTCCCACAAACTTCCTCTCGACCAAAACATCCCAGGAGAACTGGAGGGGTGGCCGTCCACGTGGCCTGCATCCTATGGATCCACCAGAAACATGGATTCGCCCTCCCGACGCAGCAATTTGGACGTACAGAGGTTGCGAGAGGCTCGTTCTTCATATTTCTCTACATAAATAGATTTCGTATGAATGGTCGGTACAGCGGTGGTCTTACGGAGATACATCCTCGCGGAGGGCCAACACACACACAAATGCAATACTTTTCGAACAAGAAATGATGGAGATAATTAAAGAAAGATTCCCGGCGATCGCGTGGTGGAGAGGAATCGTTAGCCTAATTTAACAATAAACACTGATTCCACCTAATCCTTTATCTAATTTTACAAGTGTCCGTCCGTCCGTCTGTCCGCATTTGTATCACGAGAACCGTTCGTCGTAGAGATATGCGGTAAAGGGCGCTTTGTTTCCACTATCTATGAGATCCCTGGTAAACTATTTTTATTTTCATAAAGTCCCGGGTTCGAATCTTAGGATTCATTTATATTTTCCACAAGATAACACGTTAAACTCGACTCGGAGTGCAGGCTTTAATTCGTTTGCTCATGTAAATTCGAAATATTGGCATACGGGCTTCGAACCTAGATCGTTTTAAAGACAAGTGATCAAGAATTCTTATTCTTATTGTCTTTTTTGTCTACGGTTGGAATAGCCCGCATTTTAAGTTTAATACGCATAATTTGTACTAAACTTGCCATTTTAACGATAAATACCTTGGCGGTGGACATTGTCGTGCTCGAAGTCCTATTGTTGTGAAACCGTATATAGCTTACGAGCGTAAAATTAACGTGTTTTATAAGCCGTTTAAATAAAGAGAGGGTAAAGGGAAAAGGAGAGAGGGGAAAATGAAGGAGTTAGAAGGGAGAGAGGGGAAAGAGGAGAGACAAAGAGGGGGAGAGGGAATCGCGAGAGGGAGAGAGGACAGTAATAGAGGGAGGGGAGAGAGGGAGGGAGGAGGAGAGAAGTAGAGTTATGCAAGAATACTTTAAAATACGTCATTAATAGAATAGCTTTCTATGGGGATATATTTTGCATCATTAATTGATTCACATTATTATTAATAAAATATTTTTAAAAAATCCGCGCAACCATTGCTTGGGCACAGCTATTTTAAATAATTTTCTCATCCATACGTTCCATGAAGAAGTCGATTATAACTTTTGAGAAGTCCGTCCTACGCGAGAAATCTGGGAATATCGGCGAATGTTTTTCTGCGACGAATTGTCTTCCGGCGAATAAGCGAATACGTCATTTTCCGAATTTAGTTTGTCTTTCTGGGAAATGGTCACAGCGGAGCTCTATCAAAGTTTATTTTCGTCAGCTGATGGAAGCCTGAAGACGATGGTGGAAGTTTTTCTATTGCCGATTGGTTTATGGAATTTTTATGTCTTCTGTCGCGTGGTTTTACGTCGATCCACGAAGATATATTGGCGAGGGCATTCGTTCCAGCATTGTTATTTCTGTGCAACCACGATCGCCTTCGCTCTCACTGCCGATAACATTCTGATGAACGCGTTCATTATCGTGAGGCGTGCCATCGAGATTTAATAGTATCCTCCGCTTATCTCTGTGAAAAAACGAAAAATATACGTGTAAATTTCGTCCAGGAGTAGGCCATTTGAAATACAGCAGGGACAAACTTATTCGATATATAGAAGCGAAAAGAATCGAGAATTTTTTGCCAGTCAATGCAAACGCGTTTTATAATATTACTCAGGAACGACTTACTTGGGCGGACGAGTTATACATCGTTTAGTTCACCGTCCGGAATATAGGATTTAATGATAGAACAATGTTTCCTTCTTCCGATAGTATCCTGCACGTTTAGCAAATGAATGCAGTTTTGGGTTTTCAGATCCGCTCAGATAAATGGTCATAAATCCTCGCTTATTGAAGAAGGCACTCTCTCGGCATTTATTTCCTTTCTGTATTCTTGTCGTTTTCATTTTAAAAACAATTTGTGGAACTCCTTCCGCGGAGCGATGGTCCACGTGGTCCCCCTTTTCGCCATCCCTTTCCCGGACGTCCTCCGAGCTCGAACATTGGTTTATCTTCCGTTTTAAAGAGTCATGCCATTTACTTTAGCAGCTTAGTCCGTTAAATTTCCAAGGTCTGGATAAAAATGTGAGTTTCATGAAAAAATACAAAGGAGAAATAACCGTAATTCCGCTGTATTGACGCCAGTGCAGAGAACTGTAGCCCTTACTCCGACATAAAATACGCGCGAAAGCATCCTTACACGGTTTAACGAATGATTTCCAAGGCTCGTTTGGCGAAAGCCATCGCCAAATGCGATACGTAAGGCCAAATGCATCAGTTGTTTATGGTTCGCAGGACTTTTCCTCTCGCGGCCTCCTTTCCTCTTCTCTCTATCTCTATCTCTCTCCCACCCTCGAAATCCATCTGCCCCCGTCCACACCCTCCGTCTATTTCGGGTCGCCCAGAGCTAAGTGGCGACGCCCCTCGTCCCCTTCCTGGCCAACTCCCCGTCCGTTGGGGTGGACTAGGAGAAGAGAAGGGGGGAAAAGAGAGATAGAGATAAGAGGGGAGAGGGAGAAAAGAGGAGCATAGCGAGGAAAGGAGAAGGGAGAAAATAGGAGGAATCGGCGCGGAAGAATAACAGCTTCGGAGAGAAAGAAGACTCTTGGCGCCGCGTACATCTCTCTCTCCATAATCCTCCCTTTATCCCTCTTCCTCTGCACTCTTGCTCTTCTCATTCTACTCTTTCCCTTTATTTCCAACCAATCTAAACTCCGCTACTAAATCATTACTCACTGACTGAGTTATCCTAATGGGTAAAGTTTCAGTTCTCATATTCCTTTCCTCGGAAATAATTTCTTGTCATCTCTTCAAATCGATCGAACGATAAAATGTTTTCCCGATATTGATCGTGACTTAAATTTTAAAGCAAATGAGAAACGTTCTGATACTATGTGATAATACACTTACCGGCGTTTCCATACAAAAGAAGAAAATAGTTAACCAAATTGAATTAAACGCTTAAAATTTAAATAATTGAAGAGCGGCGACATTCGCCCAGAAACCGATTAATTCGATGCCCGCTTTGAAAGGCCTCCAAATATTGTTTAATTGAGGGAATATCGCACCGAGAGGATAACTAAGCGATTCATTAGTTAACTACTATCTGATACACTCGGCGATGCCCTGGAGTATATGAATTAATTTTTATTAAAATTTAATTTGATTCAATTTAAGCGAATGTCTTAATCTTAATTTTTTGCTTCCATAGAGTGTAAAAACTTTTGATCACTTAATGACGTCAATCTTCTGATTTTAGCTGATTAAAATGGAACTTGGACCCTTGGAATGGAATGAAAACATGCATATTTTTCTTCCTTTTGACCTAAAAGAACGTTATGCCAAGTTTAGTGGCCTTTTCCGCTTACAGTTGTTAGAATTACAGACAGACCAACAAACTTTCAAAAGATAGAAAGAAATAGATAATTTGTTTCATGCCGAGGTTATAGTAGCTGCTATTTTCAGATTTTACAAGGTACCATGTTTTCACATGGCTTCATCATTGTAGTTTAGACGCGTTACAAGTTGAATAAATCCTAGAGGTTTGCAATTATGATTTTTAAAATTGGCCTAGGTTCATTTATACTGAAATATTATCTGCATTTAATGAAAAATTGGTCCCGTCAAAATTTAATTATTCGAAAAATAAATCAAACAAAACAAGCAAAAATTAACCTACCTCAATATATAATTTGCTTCCTCTGTGTGTTTTTCATTCGATCCGTTTCGCTCTGAAAACAATGCTTCCATTAATTCTTCTGTATTTTTAATGGTCGACTTTAATTAGCTATGATGAATCAAAGACCCCTTAAAAGAATGAAAATTTGTTCTCCACCATCGGTTTTCAAATACGCATCGAATCGGACCACAAATATTTTGAACGCGATACTTTTAGGTTTTTGAGAATAAAATCTTTCTTCCTCAAGTGAAGCCGCCTTTTTCCTGATTTCGCTATATTATATTACATTTAAATAGGATTAAATGGAAAACGAGTAAAATTTAGTGAATTTCCTGCCAAAAGGATTATCTCTGAATAATAATTAACTATTAAAATTACGTATATACAGTGTGGTAAATCCCATTCGACTTTAAATTTTTAGCTGCTACCGTTTCCATTGAAGTAGTTTTTTCGATTCTAGGAGCGTCATTTTCTCCATCTGATCAACACGTGGATAATTCACGCCTACCCGTCATACTTGTTTATCATATTCAAATTTTGAGTGCAATAATATAATCGTAATTTTATGACTAACATCCTCAATGTGGATTATAAATAATTTGGTAAGTCAAAATATTGCAATTTTACATTCAAGTAGTGTCCATGCTTTTTACTTTCTCATATACGAAGTATATTGAGAAGTATTGTTATCGCGAAAAAATTCGACCTCGAGATTTTGACGGAAATACACGTTTTAGGTGTACCTGAGTCCGAAAAAGTGGTTTTCGCATTGCCGTCTGTCTGTCTGTTCGCGGCTCTAGAGCCTAAACGGTAGAGCGAAAATGAATGAAACCTCATACTTCGGCATTTTATCATACAGAATGAAAGCTATGAAGAAATGGTTGACCATGCTCAATAATTAAGGGAAGTTTGTTCTATGCATTTTTAACAACAATATGACTTTCTCAAAAACGGTTCTAACGACTTTGATCAAATTTCGTGCAGTTACTTGAGTTTACGTCTGAAATAATACTACATATTTCATTTTTCTCAAAGAATGAATATAAGGCTAGTTTATTCTTGGGCAACCTTAATAACAATTGAATTTTCGAAAAAACTGCTCATACGATTTTCATCAATTTTCGTATAGTTATTTAAGTTGATGTTTATAACGATTCTACATAGTTCATATTTTTCAAAAGATAACTAAACGACGAATTAGTATATGAGAATTTGTACAACGTATGCGGTACCGATTTTTTGAGAATATAGACTCTATGAATCATTTAACGTCGTAACATTATTATCAAAATTTAACTTTTTCCGGGATCTTAAATTGAAATGGGATTTTTTCATCTCATTTAATGCTGCTGCATGAAATTTTTATTCACTGTCCGTGATCGGCCGTGCGCCGTGATAGATCTAAAGATATTAGCCACTGTGTGTCTCTCAGAGGCACGCGTTCCAAAATATTTTGCCAAAGACAATCAGATTCGCAGAAGATTTTTCCTCCCTTGCATCTCTCGTTTTTTTCCGGCACTGGTTTAGAAAGGTGATCATTCAACCGCACTGAAATTACTCGAAATCGAGAAAACCTCCACTAAAAATATTTCATTCGTGCCTTGCGTCTAGCAATTTCCTCCACGTTCGCACGTTTTCTGCACGACGATCGTTTTTTTGCCCGCAGACTAACATCAGTCTCACACATACTTAGCACTCGATGGCGCGACTTTGCCGAAAAAATAAATAATTGTAACATACTATGTTTAGCGATTTATTTACAAATCGCTTATGTATTCACTTTGTCCGTCCGACTGTGCAGGCGATATCTCTGAAACGGTTCTACCTAGAGAAAACAAAATTTCAGAATAAGTTACTACATATGAGAGCTACATGCGGTAAGAATTTGGTGGACGGAGACCAGCTCTGGGGGCTAATTTTCCCCCATTATTGCTCAATTATTTCCCCATAAGAAAAGTACGTAAATCGACGATGAGGTTTTTATATTAGCTTTTTAAAATTATTTCCCGTCAAGATCAGAACTCAGGACTTGAACTGTCGGAAAGTTCAGAAATTATAGTTTCTTATTTTTGAAGACGGAATTCAAATCTCTGTAGCTTTAGCGTACAGTTTTAGTTTTTATCTGCAAAAATTGGGAGTTTTTCTGAGTCTAAACAATCGACTATCATGGCAACGAGCCCAATGCTTTTACATGGGTAGATAAGCTTTTAATGGGTATATCAAAGCTATATTATAATGTCATTAATATTAAACAAAAGAAATTTATTTTTTGTAAAATATCGCTTTATATTATCTGCTTTCGCAGTACTTTCCTAACTTATTTATTTATAATTCTACTCTTATGCAAACTATGCTTACGTTAAATTTCATTTTTTCTATAGACTTCAAAACAATTTTTTTTAAATCTTGAAAGAATAAGTTTCCTCAATTGAAAATTTGTGAAAGTTGTTTATTTTTTTTGCCATTTGGAAATATTTACTCCAATACGGAAACAGTTGGACTCCTGCTTAGGAATTCGATGCTAATGCTGAAACTCTATATTACCGCACGACGGTCCAATTCTTCTTTGCTCTTTATGCTCGCGAAAATCTTTTTCTCTACTGGGGTCTTATAGTTAACAGTCTTCGCCACTTAAAACTATCTTTCGGCGCACCATTAGAAGCTTAAATAACAAAACTGAGGTCGTATAAGGTGTAATCGATCTACTTAATGTACCCTGACGTTATCAGAGGACGTAGAATACTGAGGAATACGTTATAGAATGCAAAATCTTCGAAATCTTTGGCTATTAATCCGCATTCCTGAGTCTCGACGTCTCGGGTCACAGCGGAAGGAAATCATTTTTTCTTACGATCACCTCCTCCAATAGAGAAGACATATTTTGAGTAGTTTTCATGAAGGCGCAATTACATGAGCATATTAATTAAATACATAACTCGAAAAAATTATTTGCGCAGAAAATTAAGCGTCACAGCTCATTGCTTTCCGAATTGTGACTCTTAAATTTGCTAATATTCTCTAAATTCCCTCTATTTTATAAATACCGATCTCAGGGAAAATTCTGACATTCTATTCGTGGCCTTAAGAGCCACAAGAAATTTGCTCATATCAGGAACGGAAGTGTCTTTTTAATTAAAGTTGAGCTGTAAACTAACTTCTGGCATTTATGGACAAGTTTACCGTGTGATTATCCGGTATTTTAACGAATAAAACTATATTTATGTGAAAATTAACAAATATGGCACAAAATTGGAAATCCTCGATTTCCGGCGTTATCATATTTCAATTTCGGGAAGATTATTAGGATAATTATTATAGTGCTCCAAATAAATTGGATTTGCAAAGTTTATACACAATTGTTTGGGGAACATATAAAATAGATACAAAGGGAATGGCTTGCTGATACAAGAGGAGCGGCTCTTATTAAATCTAAACTTTGTTGCTCTTTTCCTAAAAATGTTAAAAAATAAATTAAAAATTATTAAATCCTATATTTTTAAATTTTCTCCTTAGGAATCACTCAAATTTGAGTACCGTTACCTTTTCTCAAGAAAAAGCACTATTAATTTTGTGAAATATGTACTCTCAAATTAACGCTAAAACTCTTTATGGCACGAATTGAGTTCTTGTCCTTGCTTGCAACTTGCGTTTAAAGTTTAGAGAGGTTTATTAAGAGGAAAAATATGCACAGGCAGTCAAATATCCGCTTCGAGGAGTCTGATCTTTACTAATCTCTGTTATTTATTTTTCGGAATGCAAAGAGTTAGTTAGTTTCCTCTGTCTTCTATAAAGGAGTGTGTCGAGTAATTTATGTGAAAAACCGTTGGCGGTGGCTATTTGTTTAATGATATTTAATTCTTTATCGAATTCTACCTGTGAGAGAGGGGTGTGGGTTAAACTTTTACACCAAAATGATAACACACACAACCTCGTTAACGAACTTATTTCTCCCACCCACTCTCCCTTGCTTACTTTGTTTCTCCCTAACATCCCCCACCCCTCCCCAATACCTTGACTCAACCTCCCCCCCTCCTCCCCCTCGCTCTATGCATTCATTGGTCCCCTACACACATTTCCCTCCTCCACTCCGCTTCCGATTCCCTATATATTTGCGTTGCTTCTTGTTTTTGTACCTGATGATGACTAGATATTAGTTTAAACCGGTCCTATCTTTTTTTCAATAAAGTGGAACTTAGTACCAAGTGATTTTTTCTAATTTTATTGATTATAGATATTGTTGGACAATGTAACTCTTTCGGTGGTCTTTGCATTCTGAAAAATAAATAACAGAGATTAGTAAAGATCAAACCCCTCGAAGCGGATATTTGACTGCCTGTGCATATTTTTCCTCTTAATAAACCTCTCTAAATTTTAAACACAAGTTGTAAGCAAGGACAAGAACTCAATTCGTGCCATAAAGAGTTTTAGCGTTAATTTAAGAGTACATATTTCACAAAATTAATAGTGCTTTTTCTTGAGAAAAGGTAACGGTACTCAAATTTGAGTGATTCCTAAGGAGAAAATTTAAAAATATAGGATTTAATAATTTTTAATTTATTTTTTAACATTTTTAGGAAAAGAGCAACAAAGTTTAGATTTTGCCTTGTCTGACAATGAGACATAATCAAGGCACTTTAGAAAGGGATTTTTGGGATTTTCTTTTCTTCTTCTTTATGCGTAGAAAGTTATTTCTTTGTCGTGTACCGAAATTAAGCAAATATAGCGGTGTTTTTCGTTGTTTAAACTCGGCTGAGTCATAGTAAATTGGGATTCAGAGAAAGCAAAGCAAAATATAACACTATAATACAGCTCTCAATCTAGTACCTTTTTTCTTTCGATTTAGCTTCTACACTGTCATACATTTCACATAATTGTCGAGTCGTATAGCAGGTAAGGAAAACGTTGTTTCCAGTTCTTATTCCTATATCGCGAACCAATACGATTTTCTAGTAATTCTCTAACGTCATTAACATTAACCGTCATATTTTCATCCATATTTCTATAAATGATCCATTCAAGCTTTCGAAAACGATGAAGCATTAAAATATCATTATTACCATCACCACATTTCTGTCGCTTTGAATCAATGCGGTATAATTTGCAATAACTTTACGTGATTCTTCTGAATTATTATGGAAATTTTCTTCGTGCACAGCCATGAGGAATACTACGATTTAAACAATAACCTGGTAGAAAAGACCCGATTGTCTCATTTTGGCGGAGGCCGATGCAGTGACAAACTCCGAATAAGATACGTCATAGAAAGTTCACCACTTCTAGACAGGAATACGTTTAATTATATTTCCGACGAGGCAATTAACTTTTATAAGCTAAAACTTAATTACGAAGTCCACCTTGTAGCTTCAAATCTAATTTACGACGAAGGTGACTCCAGTAGCCACAAAACACTTCATTAAACGATATCCATATGAAGGCTATGAAACTTCCGACCTTGGCAGCAATTCATCCTAATTTCGTTATAAAAAGAATCTATTCTGGCTTACTCAATCGTTTCATAGTTGCAGAATTAAAATAGAGAATCTATCGGATTGGGTAGAGGGGGTGGTTAGCGTGTCTACCTTCCAATTTAAGGGTCGCGGGTTCGAATCACTGCCGAGGGCATGATCGTATGCGCTTGTCAGAAACCTATTATGACACATGTAATTGGGGAAACCTGTTTGTGATAAAGAACTCATTATTTTTATTATAATTTTTACGGTTTAAGAGGTATTTATGATTTAAGGTGGAATAATCCGTAAAATAAGTGAAGCCGTCCACTTTTCTTAATTCTTGCAAAATCGAAATTAGCTGAGACCAAAATAAAGTTTATCGCGCGAGCAGCGAATGAATAAACAGCAAGAGAGTAATAATTTCTATAGGATTATTAAAAGCCATTGCGACTTATGTCCAAGAAGCAGATAAAACCAGGGAAATTACCTCAACAACAGTTGCTAGGATGCAGAAAATTAAAGCAAGAGAAACTTGTCGGAATGCATGTAAAATGAGATAGAAGATGCATCCAGAATTTTGAGAGGAAGGTTATTTTAAAAAGGCAACGTGCTCGCCTAAGGAGCGAGAAGGCGAGGCTGCGAGGGAGAGGTGGAAAAGAAGGGAGACGGGAGAGGGAAGGAGGATGAAGAACTGGAGGATGCGGTAGTCATTCAGCAGAAGACCAAGAGGAGAAGACGAGAAAGGAGGGGGAATGGGGGGGGAAGAAAGGAAACTCGAGTGGGTTTTCATGCTTAAGCCCGAGGATTCCTCGAAAACGGTAGGATAATTAGAAGCGGAGCGATAGGAGAGAGGGAAGGAGGAAGAAGAGGGGAGATAATTAAAGAAACGGCGAAGGAGTGAGATGAAGTTGAGGGAGGAGAAAGGAAAACAAAATTTGAGTGAAGAGGAGGGAGAGAGAGAGAGAGGATCCCTTGAGGAAGTGGTTGGGAGTTATATTCGTAATACTTTTCCACCCAAAGGGAGGCGAGTAGAGAAAATTCAAGGGTGACCTCTTTTTCAGGGGAAAACCAAGCAGCGTCACGTTTTTATTTCATTCCATTGAATAAAAAAAGTCTTTTCAATTAAGGGAACGATAGGATTTCGAGAAAAACGAATATTTTATGAAAAAATGAAGTGTTTGTAAACGAATATTTTTACAACAAAAATATATTAGCTTCGAACGTTGCGAATTACAGAATATTTCCTCCTCTTTATCATTTGGCGGAGACAAAATTAGGAGTCAAGAGTTTTCACGTTATCTTCACTTCGTATAAACACTAAGTCCGTTCATTTTCAAAACTTGCTTAGCTTCCGAGACCTCAAAAATTTGATGCGCGGTCTCCAAAATTTTGCTGGCGCATTCGTCACTTCTTCCGACCGATAAAGAGTATACGGCGCTCGTTTTTAGGGGCGTTTCGCTTACAGCGTGCCTATTATCGTCGGTCAGTCCGTCCGTCCGTCCGCATGTTCGTTCTCGGTTTCTACTGAACGGATTTTCATGAAATTTGATATTAAGGACTTTCAATCAAATATAATAAAAAATCGCAAAAATGAATCACGTGCGCCAATCAGGGATACCACTTTACTGGTGATAAAAAATTAAATTTTTGTCATATCTCGTCAAGTATTGCTCATATCAAAATATTTTTCAAATAAAAGTTGTATAACTGGTAAAGAAAAGTATTTCCTATCCTATACATTTTTGTCGTAGGAGTAGCCGTTATCGATAAAATCAAACAAGAATGTCTTAATTCGAGTTGAACTTGGAAAATTTCTTACATGGTTACATCTTCATTGTTGCTAACATAAAGAATCTCACAAAAATGCGTTTAATTTCCTTACTTGTGCATGTAATATTATTAAATAGGAAGAAAATGGATTATTTATGATGAAGAAAAGAACTTTAAAACGCTATTTCCCTTACGTACAGATATATAATTTCTTTGTAATACTCCATTGCACGAAACGTACCCATTTTTGATACGTTGTACACTTTCCAAACTTGTTAAACTCTGAGACGCGTTCCCGGTGATTGAATGAATAAAGGCATTCGGAATGCTGTAAGAGCCACCTCAAATTCGTCAATGACTCGGAGATTTTCTAATTTGACCCGGAGATTTCATAATTTCACCCGGAGATTCTCATAGGCGAAGAAGGAAGGGAATGTTTTTGTTATACTTAATTGTTTGATCCGCTATAGTTAATTAGTATTCATACAAATTCGAGGACCGTATTTATTTATTGATATATTCCACACTGCTTCATATGTTGTTGACCCGGAGACTTCGGGTCAAACCCGGAGAGATGACAACCCAGCTAAGGACAAGGGCGCCGCCGTGAAACCCAGTCCAACGCTGCAAGTCAGTAGTGGGAATCAGTGCGCTCTGTTACCGGCGGAAAGAGAGATGACGAACGAACATAATTTGGCGTTTATTTATCTAAAAATAAAGGCGCTTTTCAGAAGTAAATTAATGACACGTGTCACTCTTGAGTCATCCGTGTTATCCTCCGATTTTCCGAATCCGAGAATCATTTTTAACGCTTAGCGACGAGAATCATCAATTCCATTTTTGTTTGATATGATCCATAATATCTGGGTCAGATATTCCGCTGACGAGATACGATTTTTTAAACGCACAAATTACGCACCATTTTCTCAAAAACATGTTTCACTATACAAATTTCGGCATCTTCTCACGATTTTCTTATTACAAAAAAGAAGCCGTGAGCAAATCAGAGGCCTTTGACCAGTGGGTGCGGTGCAGAATGGATAAAATTGGGCGATGGCAGTAAGAGCACTTATTGGTCGTGTCATTCAAATATTAGCATCGGTGAATTTGCTGAATCGGAATATTCCTTAAATTCTTGCCGGGCCCTCAACTGTAGGACGCACGTTGTTCTAAAACATTTCGTGTTTATTGAAGTTTTTAAAATCATAGCAACGACTAAAAATACTCATTTCCAGCCCTTTCCAAACTTCATTAAGTAATATTTTGTACGGTCAAGCGACCACTTATCTCAAACAACTTTATTTTCCACTTATATGTTTTCACGTTCCTCGAATTTCCCAAAGCTTCTGTCCTACCTCCGCTTAAATCTTCTCCGACAGTTTCTCCATTTCTCCCGCTTCTTCTGCTTCTTCCATTTCCAATCACATCCTCTCTCTCACTTGCCATATGTTCGCCATTTTCTAGATAAGAATCGACGAAAAGAAGCGTTAATAGTTCTCGCGAAAGAGAAACTCTAGGAGCGATAGAATCGCTGATGAGATCGTTTTAAACGAACCCTTTCCAATAAAATTGCCTCATTCGAGCAGTTTGCATTATATGCGTTTATTGCTCGAGTATGCGCGGATTCCGCCTAAGTAATCGCGTTTAACGTGTAATATCGCTAATCCTTTTGCTTAAGTCCCGCGATTAAGACTAAAAAATTGCGAAATCTCGGCTGGACTATTATTCGATCGCTATTTTTGCCACGTGAGAACCACTTCCGGCCTGTTGCGCCTCGGCAGCCTCTCTTCCTCCTTCCCCCCTCCCCCTCCCCTTCGTGCACTCCTAACCCCTCACCCTCTCCTCTCCCCTCTCTTCCTTCTCCTCCTTTCACCCTATCTTCCTCCCTCTCTCTTCCTTTTCCTCTCCTCACCCTCTCTCTTCCTCCGTCTATTCCTTCTCCTCTCCTCAATCTCTCTCTCTCTCTCTCTCTCTCTCTCCTCCCCTCTTATCCGTTCTCTTTCTTCTCCTCACCTTTTCACCCTCTCTTCCTTAAATGCAAGAATGGACTATATAGTCTCAGTTTCGCCCTCTATAATGTCCTTTGTCTGTCTGTCTCCCCCTCTGCACTCATCTTTTCCTCGTCTTCACCTTCCCCAAACAAACTCCCTCTCTGCGCCGCGTTGAGACGCTTTAAAGGGCTTATCATCTGCGAACGCGCAAGGACCCGAGAATCTCTCGCGGTGAGTTATAAATTAAAGGAGAGAGGCTCTCGTCTTTTTCAAACGCATCGATTGAACCATCCAAACCGCCACGCGTTGTTCATCCATTTTGATAGAAAAGAATTCGAATTTCCGTTCGTAACGACTTCTTAGAATCTCTGACACCTCTAGTGAGTCGCTCGAGCCTTTTAAAAGCGATTTGTTTTGTGTTTGTTCGACAGCGCACACACGCACTCTTACCAAGCACAACGGCTGGTTTCACTCGCCTATTCTTAAACCTAGCAATGTCATACTCCACGGATGGCAAATACGTGGCACACGTGCCGGATTGGCACGCGTGCGATTTTGCTTGGCACACGTAAGTTTGTAATTTCTGTATAAAATATGAAGTTTCTTAGAGAAGGAGTAAAATAATGGCACGCGAAAAAAATTCTGATGGTTCAAACTACTTTCTTGGCACGCGAGACAAAAATCATTTGTCGTCCCTGCCATACATCAATATGGAGGATGAGCGGAGGGACCTCAGAGGCCTAATATATGGGGTTTAATAAAAAGTCCTCGTCATATCGTTTTGGTAACGCAATACAATATAAGTTGCGATAGGTTTATTAATATGCTATTATCACAATTAATCTGTTATTTTATACTATAATAGCCCAAGATTGTTGGTTGGTTGGTCACGCTTTCACGATGGCCGATATAGAGCGTTTTAACAAACTTCCCAATAGGTAGAAGATTGAAATTTGGCAAGGATGCTTGATTTACATATTTTAAGGTAATGACGAAAATAAATCTCCAAAAAAGTCCTGGGTTCGACTCCAAGGAAGACATTTCCATTTTCCGTAAGGTAACATGTAAAAATCAATTTTTTGATGTGCAGGCTTTTATTGTTTGGAAATTAAAATTAGAACGAATTAACCTACGATCTTCGGATCTGAACCATTTTGAAGAAAAAATTACAGTTTCTTATTCTGTTCATCTTTTTCCGCATACAATTCGAAATCGCCCATGTTATACGTTTAATTCACATATTTTGTGGAAATATTTCCATTTTAACGGAATGTTGTCTTGGCTATCAATTCCATCGTTAGATCTCTATATCATATTGTTAATTCAATCCTTATGGGTATAAACGTGCTTTGAATGCTTTTAATACGAGAGAGGGGGGGAGAGAGGTAGAGGGGAGAGCGAGAGGGAGGGGAAGAGAGGGAAGTAGAGGGGGAGGGATAAAGAGGGGGAGGGAAAGAGAGGCAACTATTTTAAGTTTAACTAAAGATAGCCCGTCAACAACAGAATATTCACTAGAAATGTTGTATATGGCAAAATATTTCATATGTAAAAGTGTGATATTAATTATTTTAAATGAAAATAATAATAATCTATCTATCTATCTATAATTCTTCCGTTGGGCATTACACTAGTTATACTATATTAGCACGCTGGAAAGGTTGCAACATTCACAGAGAAACGTTTTTTGGATTACGAATCACAAATATGATTTACAGCTCAAAAATTGATCCTACGCACGTATGCTCAACTTTAGCAACCCCACATAATACCATTATGTGAAAAAAAAAACGGGTAAGAATATAATATTTATTTTATAAATTCATCTATGTTATACATATACAAAACAGTAGAGTATTTTTTATACATTTTCTGCAAAATTACAGTTGATACCTACTGGGGTATTTTCTTTTTGGTATAGCATTTAAAATGCCTAATTTGATATTTAAGTACATGCTTAAATCAATATTGTATTCTTTAGAGTACGTAAAAAATAAAATTAACATAATGTTGCGCACACAATGTATTACATGCCAAACTTGTGGATGTCACCACTTACTAGGTAGGATCCACGCATCCCTTTGTCACCATACGAGTATGTTTGAGAAAACCGCTCTCGACTTACTAACTACTTTTCAGAAACGCACGATGTGCGTTAATCGGGCAATTAAAGCATTCCACTTCATACAACAATAATAATGCACACTACATTCAGATTTTTAAAAATAGCAATTAATACGAAAGTTTCTTCAATCTATTGTCAGAGTATCTAAACACTGTCAGACCTCTTCGGGACTCACAATCCCACGTAATTCTACAATATCTATGACAATGATTGAAAACTCACCATGCTTACTTAAAAATGGCCAAAGATTTTTTTTAATTTCACGATTTTCATTACATTACCAGATAAGTCTTGGAGATCCACGTTGTTTTTTCACAATAATCTCCATTTTTGTCCTCTCGAAAACGTTTAAGGGATTTATATATGAGCGAATTCCAAAACAATAAACTTGGATCTTCTTTTTTTGTACATTTTTTCCAAATAGTTGAGCTATAAATTAATCAGATTTAACTGTTTCTTTATGATAGGACTTTGTTTAGCGTAAATGAATACCGCAATTTCTTGCGCAACGCGGGGTTTAAGCCCTTGGAAAGAGCCATGTTGGGTAAAATCTCACTGTGCATATTTTGAGTCTTACAGACATAATCGCGCGTTCGTGTAGACTTCGAGCTTTCTCGCGTCAAATACATACGTAAAACGCGTCGCACTCTCGATTAGGAATCGCGTAAAGATAGATTTTATACTGGTTGAGTAAATGACTGTAGCTCTTATTCAACCGAATACAATTAAATCAGCGTTGAGGAAACCCGCGTTGGACAAGGGATCACCATATACTATGCTTCCAGAAAAAAAACAAATAGGTATATTTCGTTCATTCGGGTAATAACAATGAGTAGGCGAGACTAATACGGCAACAACGCGTGATATCTTCGGTAACTTGGGTATCATAGATAGACTAAATAATTACAGGCGGGCATTGGAATGTCGACTGAAGACGTTTAACGTTGCTAATATTAATGGATAATTTCGATAAAGAGATGAAAGCATCGGCTTTTCGGACATAACTGCTATAATATTACTGATAATTCACGCTAAATGAAGACTTTCAGACCAAGGTTAGGTAACAAAGTGAGTTTCAGTTGTAAACAAGGGGCAAAGTGAATTTCAGTTGTAAACAAGGGGCTTCGCTATGAAAATTTCGATTCCGACATTATCCAAATCTGTGTGGGGAATTTCGACACAAGCGGTGACTTGCATGCGGACGAATGAAGTCGGAGATAATAGTGCATTCGCTTTCTGTGTGGATTGCCCTTCGAGTCGAGTGAATCCGGCGAACGCCAAATTGATCACTCACGGGAATACCCTTTCTTCGAGATACTTAATTTCTTTAGGCGATACCGGATATAAGATAGTAACTGCAATGTTATTCCAAAATGTATCCTAAATCGCCGGAGGAATGAATGAAGGGAGAATAAGTGTGAGAGAAAGGTGGGTAAAGAGGAAGAGGAAAAGAACGCTTTTGAAATGCGCCCTCCCTCCCTCCCTCTCCCCCTCTCTCTCTCTCTCTCTAGTCAACTGTTTCTTCAGCCGTAAGAGCTTCTTGTGCAAAAGGGGAATGCTCACGTAGCTGCCTTTCTTATCCAGACCGATGTTGTTGTCTTAAGGAAGGCGGGGCGAAGGGTTTGGAAGGAGGGCGGTGGAAATGGACGAAGAGGCATAGATTGCACTCGGCCATTCTAAATATTTGGATGAAAAGAGAGAGAGAGAGAGGAGGGGAAGGAGGGGGAGGAGGAGCTCGGCCATTTCATCCGGTCCTATCTCCCAAATAAACTCCTCTCGCCGCTCGCCCTCTTCTCTTATTGCGCCCTCGCTTTTATTATCCTTCGCCACTTTAAAGCACTCCTTCCTCTCCTTCGAACGCCCTTCTCTTTCCTCTTCCCTTCCTCTCCCTCTCTCTATCCACCCACCTCCCTCTCTCCACGTGTCCTCTCCCTCCTTCCTGCTTCTCTTCATTCCGTTATTACATTCTATCCAATTCGTCGCCAACTCTGTTTCCTTATCTTTTCGCTGAAATGTAGCATATATTTAGAGAGATTGGCTCGGGATCGTTTGCCTTCGTGAGGCTTGTTATACATACGTACATATCACGAGCGAGAAATAAAATATATTGCGAGTTCTTCTCCGTTAAAAAAATACATATCTAATTTTCACGAGTCTTTCACAATAAGGAAGCCATGGTAAACAAGCTTAGAGGGACGTTTATTTGCAGAGCGGCGGTCTCCAGAGAATCGGCGAATACGAGGAGATTCGCACAAACAACAGTTCAGCTGATCATTCACTCTACTCGAACGCGAAAACCTGTTCAATAGCGTTGAAGCGAATCGATAATCGCTTTAAATGAGTTTGTGTTTACGACCATTACAGTGTTTGGCGAGATGAATAACGTCAACGATTTTAGTAGATGAAAATTATTATATAAAATGAGGAGACGGATCAATCGTTAGCTTCATGGAACTGACATTGGAGAAGAAGAGAGTAGAATAAATGGAGTGGGAGGTTGTAAGGGTGGATAGGGGAGGGGAGGCGGGAGGGAGGAGGGGAGGAGGGGAGGTAGGAGAGAGAAGGGAAGGGCGGGGGGGGGGGTTCTAAAATGGCGTCCGCTAGAAGATACTTGGCGCGGAATGGGTTTCTGTTTTAAGCGCGTCTCTCGTAACTTTTTAAGACCCTTCATCCCGAATGCCGGAAACCCTGTGATTGGTGAGTATCCAAAGATCACATTCTCAGTCTCCTATCGCTTGATTTGCGAACTGTCCTCGCGGGCGTCATCGCCGAAATAGGCTCGCCTCCAACTCCGCACCGCTCCTTTTGGGAGTATCTGAGGGATGAAACTCTCCACAATCTCTCATCTTATTTCTCTTACGCCCCCCCCCCCCCCTCTCTCTCTCTCTCTCTCTTTCTCTCTTCTAATAGGATTTCAGGTGGATTACAATGACAGACATGCTCCACACAAACGGGAAATATACAGCAGAATATCAGATTTTTTTAGAGATAGTTAAGTAACTTCATTTCAAGATCTCTACATTTTCTTGAATTTTGATATATTGCTTTTACTTTATCTCCTACGGAGGCATTTAACTTTGAAGTTATAAAGATCACACGCGAGTTATGGCAGGATCATTACATGAATTGGCATTTGTTTTTCGTGTTCCTTAATCGTGAGGATAATTGTATTTTGTCTGTCCGGTTATCTCATCCTTAAGTGTAATTTAATCCTTAATCTAATCTTAACACTATGAGGTTTATGTACAGGGAGAGAGCTTTCATTTATTTTAAAAATTATATTTTTCGCGACTCATCCGACGATTTAAATTTCGCGCAAGTTGATTTTAGCTGTTTTCCTCATCGTTCTATTATACACAAATAACAAGTAATATCGAAGGTATAAAAAAACTAAGAGAAGAGTGCATATATAAATTATACCATAAACTCTAGGTGAAAACATTTATTATGTACTAAAAAGTGAAAAATGTGTTTTGGAAGGAGAATCCAAAAAAAAAAATAGTAAACTCTACAGCTGAAAAAATCGAATAGCCTTTCCGTCGGAAATTTCTCTTTTCTACTTTGTGAAACAAACACACAGTAAAATCCCTGTATAACCAACTTCTCGAAGACATTTAAATCGTTTTGTTGCAATAAAAATTGGTCACTACAAATATTGTGTAAATAGGCAAATTTTTTATTCGAAAAACGCTTTTATAATAAATGTGCCTTTTCAACTCTATCCTTGTAATTTCACCTCCCATAAAGTAAACAAAAAATAATAAAATAACAAATAAAAGATAATTTTATATACAAGATCATTTTTAAATACTCATTTTTAAATGCTAAGAAATGGTACCACAAATAGAGATTGCCTTCGTACAACGGTAAGGCGAACGCGACCGGCAATCGATCCGCCACACGTGAGCATATGGTCACAACTTCTATATCTCTAAAACTACTGTAGGCGTATTAAAGATATTGAAGGATTACGGTTGAAGTTACATTACGAGTTAATGCTGTAAAATTGATGAAAATTAGAAGGAAAAAAATCAGTACTAATGGATTATGGGTCTGTTTGAATGTAAATCGTTCGCGTGGATGGACTGTTTCGCAAATGGATGAATGGGAAATCGTGGAAGGTAGGAGATACCGGTAAGGTGTGGGACGGGGGGGGGGGGGGGGGAAGAGTAAAGAGCCCCTCCCACCCCTTACACCTCTCTCCTCCCAAACGGGACGACGAGAGGGTCCCGCTTCCGCCGTGGGAGCAAATGGAGCGGACGATTATGCGGCGAGTTGCGAGTCTTTGGATCGATAGTAGAGGTCTCGGGGGAGGTGCGAGAGAGAGAGAGAGAGGGAGGGAGGGAGAGGGAAAAAGAGGGCGAGGTTGTAGGGAAGAAGAAAAAGGGGCCGACGCCTCGAACGGGAGGTGTCATTTTAGGCGAAAGAGAGGGGGCGAGAAAGAGAGCCGCCCCTCGGGGGGCTTAGAACAATTGAGGAATCGAAAGGTAAAAGGGAGACGGGAGTAAGTGTTATCCTTGACAAGGAGAGGATCGGATGGAGCGGAGAATTGCGTAGGTTAGGGGTGAAAGGATTGGGCCGAAAGGAGAAAGAGGAGAGAGAGGGGGAGAGGGAGGAGGGGGAGAGCGTGGAAGAAGAGGGAGGGGCGAATGAGGAGGAGAATCGTGCTATTAGACGTTCGTACGGAAGATATCTTTTAAAGAAAAATATTTAAATGAACGGGTTGAAGTATTTGTCTCGACACAGGAAGCACCGACTATAATGGGAAGATTAAATTTCCAAGTAAATACCGTAAGATTGCGACTGCATTCATTTAATGGGATACAGTATTCGACTTTTTATCTGTAATTCCCAAAACCGAAGTCACCTGACATCTGAAGTTAATTATGATAACAATCGGGATAAATATATAAAATAAAACGAAAAAAACTATTTAAAAATCTCGAGATTTGAACCCGTGAACTTCACGTTCGACATCCAATGCGTTAACCATTACGCCAACGTAACCAGAAGTTCAAATTGCGCAAATTGGACTTCCGATCCTGTTGGTGTAATGGTCAGCGCATTGGACGTGCAATGCTATGTTCCAGGGCTCAAAACCAAGCGTAAGTTATATTAATTTTTTTTTCGTTTTGCGATGTGTTTGTTCGAAATCCATCCCACACTCAGACGTCCTCAGGTGAGATGAAATGGAAAATTATTCAATGAAGCATTATAGTTATTATTTCTCTTATTGCCATTAACATTCATAAACATAACTATTTAGGCACTTTTACTGTACTTTATAAGTACTAAACATAGACGCTTGGACTTATAACCTGATATCTGGAAATTCCAAAATCTGGACACCCTCTGGTCTAAAAGTTAAGGGTTAAATACTCCATTGAATTCAATTATTTCCAATTAAATCCATTTTAGATTTCTTACCTCGCACAAATGTTGCAAGTGTTACCGTAGATCCTGAGCATAACAAACTCCATTCTATTATCTTCGAGTGTTTGAAATTCGTCTCTAACTTTTATTATTAAGACGCAAACTCAGATTCCGCTTTCACATGGTTTCCGTAATGCATTATTGATAAAATCAAGGTCGCTCGCTTGCATTTGAATGGGAACCTACATAGAGATGGCGGATGGAACTCGAAACGTGCGCCTCCAAGAACAACAACAATTCCTTCAAACGACTCGTAACCGTCAAAGCGAAACATCCAAGCGGAACGACAGAGCGAGCGCACACCCATTGGACAACGAGGGGGGGAAGAGGCACACTGGCGCCGCCAGGGGGGAGGAAGGAGGAAATAGAGGGGGAGTACAATGGGAGGAGGGTTGAAAGGGAGGCGAGGAGGAAGCCTTGCTCCCGCGGGCGCGCACAGGCCGAGTTGGACTTCGTCTGGGTCGGACGGTAGAGAATTTGAGGGAAAGGGGGGAGGGCAGGGTGGGAGGGTGTAAGGGGAGTGAGGGAGAGGAGAATGGGGTTGAGGACGTGGGAATGCCATTTATGTAGGAATGTTTTTAAACGCCAAGGGCGACCTGAGGAGTGCCGGAGCAGGTAATAGTATTCACAGGGATGGAAACCGAGTAGGAGGATGACTGGCGATGTGCGCGGAAATGAAATAGACCTTCTCACATCCTTAACGCTACAAAAATAGCATTGCGTAAAGCTCGACGCTGAATTTAAAACGAGTCGATGAGACATTATGATTTCTATTACATTAATGTTTTGTGTGCTCGTCGTGTGTGAAAACAGCGAGGACTTTTACGGGAAAGCTTATTTTAGCTTCGGTAATTAAAAACAGAAACAGATTGGGGATATAGTTAATTTTCATTTTATGAACACTATGTGGTTGGCATACCTTAAGCACATATATTGCCTAAAGAGCTAATTTTTATCTCCTTTCTTAAAATAAAGTGCTTCCAAATTGATAGCCCACAGAAAAGCTAGTTTTGCAGGTTTCAATAAGTATAATATTAAAATGGAAAAACATTTCAGGCTTTATCACCATAGTTATGCCGAAATATTAGGAATAATGGCTTTAAAATTTCTTATATACATATTATTATATACAATATATGTGTATTAAAACATGCAAAATTAAGTTATTGATTTACCAAGGGCAGATCTAGAAACTTCCCAAAGGGGGCGATTACCAACTATTTTTTCATGGGGGTGGGGGATATATCAATTTGTACACTAAATCTTTGTCAAAATTATTTTTATTAATTTCTACTTATTTTTTAATAAACTATGGAACAAGATAGAATAGTATGATAATTATCACAAAAGTACAATTTTTACAAAGTTAATATATAATACTCACAAAATACGTTAATTCCCTGATCATAATGTATAAATGATTATACAAAAATACAGGTGACTCCCGAGATTCGACTGGGATGCGGTCCTGAAAATTCGGTGGAATCTTGAACAGTCGAATGTCGGACGCGCCTAAAAACGAGTGAAATCAACACAAATTCAAACAATTAGAGCAGAAATAACGATGTCGTCTGAAACTAAACCTCGCGTGGTTGGGCGGGCAGAAAATTACTTCGCGTAAACTAGTTCCTAATTCGACCGATCGATCGGCTAGGTCGAATAAGCGGACTTCGATCGGTCGAATTCTCGAGTTGGTCGAATATCGAACGGTCCAATCTTAGGAATAAAAGAAGTAAACGTCTGTAATGAATAAAGAAAAATTAAATTCGTTAATATGATACAAAGTACAAAACAATCAACACCTAATTATTCTTTTATACATGGTTATAATAATAATATCCCTGACTTATTTGCACTGAATGTAAAGCCTATTGGGGAAAAATAAAGAATCATATTAATGTAAATATGAGAAAAGCTACTCTTAACTAGAAATCTCTGATCAAACAAAATAGCGGGCAAGACTAAATGGTTTTTGTGTTGGTAATCTTGGCCATTTACTCAGCTATACGTCATTCTCACATATTTTAATTTTCTCCTGCAATATAGTTTGCACTACATTCGCTGCAAAATAAATGATAAATTCTCTATTTTGAATTACATATTATCAAATATATCTTTATTATTCAACAAGATTTTCCATAAACTGCGAACGTTGTAATAAGCTGACCTGACTTTTTCTGAAAACTTCTGTTATCTTGTCTTACTAAATCACGAGTCAGTTGCGATAGTTTTGTTAATTCGTTGGCAGCAACGTCCTTGTGACAACGTTTTATTTGCGAATGAAACATTAGTAGTTATTGATGGGAAATCTTCATACCCGGTAAAAGTCGCATCAGGTGTTCCACAGGGAAGTGTCATAGGTCCACTACTATTCCTGATATATATAAACGTTATCTGCTCGGTAGTTCGCTGCAAAATAAGACTTTTCGCAGATGACACCGTTTTATATAAGGAGATAACGAGTCAGGATGACTAAAAATCGCTCCAGGAAGATTTAAACGCCCTTTCAGCATGGTGTCAAGATTGGAAAATCGAAGTTAATCACAGCAAATGTTCCCTATTGAGTTTCTGGAAGAGTAAGAACAATGAATTAGACTCGGAGTACAGAATTGATAGATTGAACATCCAATCTGCAGAGTACGTTAAATATTTAGGAGTCACCATTTGTCGTGATAGTAAGAAGTAGCACAGAACAGGTATGAGAAACGTGTTATTTATCATTGGTCAGATCTCAGGTCGAATACGCTTCCAGCATATGGGATCCGTACGAAAAGGGACAAATACTTGAGTTAGAAAGAATCCAACGCAGAGCAGCCAGATTCGTAAAGCAAAAATATGAGCAAAAATTAAGCGTCACATCACTCTTGAAGGAGTTGAATTGGATATCGCTAGAGGATCGCAGAATTAGCGTTAGGTTAAGGCTTCTGGAGAAATTTAGGTCGGAAGTTCTCTTAGAGGATGTCTCAGGAATATTAGAGGCACCTACGTACATGGGCAGGCACGATCACATGAATAAAATACGAGAGATCGACTGTAGAACCGAGCGATATCAGAGCTCGTTTTTCCCAAGGACCATACGGGATCATAACAGGAGAGTGATTCCCACGAGTGACGTTATTAGGTAGGTTTTGGTGTGCTGCACCCCCTACCACCCACCAGTCTGGTGATTTGCAGGGTATTATGTAGATGTAGATGTTGAGTAACTTCTCATTGCGCATTTCTCTATCACAGTTATAATAAAGAGAAGAGGAGACAACGGCGAAGATAACTGTTAAATTGAATTGTAAACTCGGAACCGTACAAGTGAGGACTTTAGAGAAGACCAATAACGCTAAGTGAGAACTTAGAGAAGACCAGTAACGTAATAGCATTGCCATTTTCACATCATTATTATACGTGTGTGTGAATATTGGCTGTTCTGACTGAGCGATATGACCCAGTTGAGACGTTTTTGTCTTGTATTTGAATAAAAAGCCTCCATTAATGGAACAGGGGTGTCATGAAATATAGCCAAAATTTATGTAAGGAAAAATTTTCATTTTGTTTCGTTCTGCAAGTGTAGTGAAAACATTTTATAATTGTAAGACAAATATTTAACGAATTCATATTCCTGTAAAGTGGCTGTCACGATTGAATGATTTAATCCGAGCGCGCTATTCTCGCATTCTACAATCGTAAATAACAAATTTTACCGAAATACGATCGGTGGCCAAGGACGAAATAAATATGCGCTTCTTAAAAGAAATAAACGGTCCACAAAAGTTTGAAAAAAGAGAAGAAGGGAGTAATAAAAAAGAGAAATAGTGAGAGCGAGAGGAGCGTAGTATATGTGGCGGAGGAGAAAAACTGAGATTTGAAGAGAGGAGACAGAATATAATAGACACAAGAGGTATGATAAGGCTGGTAATAGAAGAACATATTCGATTTTAATATTATTAGCGCATGAGAGGGAGTATAAAATGAAGGTAGAGGATGGTAAAGAGGGAGTTAGAAAAGTACTGCGAAAGCTGATATTATAAATAAATAAATTTCTTCCATTGGCCGTTGTTTAATAGTAATGACATTATAGTATATTATAGCCCTCTGATTCCAATTAAAACCTTAACCATATAAAAGCATTGAGCTCGTTGCCATGGTAGTGGATTGTGGAGACCCAGTAAAACTCCCACTTTTTTCCGATAAAAACTAAAAATGTACGCTAAAGCTACAGAGATTTGAATTCCGTCTTCAAAAATAAGAAACTATAATTTCTGAACTTTCCGACAGTTCAAGTCCTGAGTTCTGATCTTGACGGGAAATAATTTTAAAAAGCTAATATAAAAACCTCATCGTCGATTTACGTACTTTTCTTATGGGGCAATAATTGAGCAATAATGGGGGAAAATTAGCCCCCAGCAGCTGATCCCGGTCCACCAAATTCTTACCGTATGTAGCTCTCATATGTAGTAACTTATCCTGAAAATTTGGCTCTCTAGGTAGAATCGTTTCAGAGATATCGTCTGCACAGTCGGACGGATGGACAGACAAAGTGAATACATAAGCGATTTACGAAAACAGAAATTACTTTGGGCGAGACAGAACGAAGAGAAGCCTGAAGAGAAACGTGGAGGATAGGGATAGAGAAAAAGGATTTGGAGGAGGTGGTGAGAGAAAGAGAGGAGAATGGAGGGAGGGCGAGAGAGAGAGAGGGGGAAACAGAGTGAGTGGTCTTGTCAGAGGGGACCAAGGAGGAGGTTGAAGAGCGATGGCAGGGGGTGAGAGGGGGGTTGATAAAAGAGGAGGGTGGCGGAGAGGGATGCAGAGGAAGAGAGCGAGGGGTTGAAGGGGAACGCCTCAGATTGCAGAGCTCAGAAGTTTCTGAGAGGAAAATTAACAAACAGAACTGTGAAACTCATGCAATGCTACTGCATATGAGAGATAAATAAATACTACTTATGCAATATGATTTTATACTTATCATTAGATATAATGGGACATACATTTAATACCAAAATAAACATCGTATTTACATAGAAGCTGAAGGTGCCTTTACGATTTAAACATTTGCAGACATGTAGATTTTAAAAAATAATGGAAAGCTGAGTTAATAGATTTTATTATAATTAATAACGTTTTTAGCAAGCTCGAAAAATATATTTTTTCTGTATATCTGCATGTCATATGCTAACATTTTATTTTATTGCATCCCTAGAATATCATGTTTTTATTAAAGTACGAGTATTATAATACATTCCGAGCAAACTTTGGAATTCCATTCCTAATAATATCTGCCCCACCAATAACTTAAATAATTCCAAAAATCATTGCAAAAACTTCATCATCAGTAGCAAACGTACTTCGCTCACTTCTATCAATCTTTTTCCTCATTCTCATCTCCACTTTGTTGCTTCTGCTAACACCAATCTCCAGTTCCTATAAATTTCAACACTAATTCTACATGTTTCATCGTCGGAGAAACGCTGTGTTAGAAACAAAGCAAAATTTGTGAACAAGTTCGAGAGTTAAAACAACAATTCTTGTAAACACTCGTCTGTAAACTGTCTACGGATAGATGGAAGGAGGGGCTGTGTAGCCTCAATCACGCCGTTCAATTTTTAAATAAATAAACAAATAAATAACGTGTGTGCATAACATTCAGTTTATTCCTTTATCATCATCGTAAACGATTAATACAACGCTTAGCGAAACGATCTCTTCCTCCTCTTGCAATCGATCCAGAAAATGGATCGCGTGGAAGATGAAATGGGAAATGGGGTTCGTAAGAGGCGTAATAGAGCCATAAAAACCGAGACTCCATTTTCTTGCCCCGTGCGCAGAAAACGAGCTCCGCGTAATAATATGGGAGATGCGTGGTCAAGTGGGCGTCCCGCTGAGGTCTCTCTCTCTCGTCCTCTTTCGCTCCTGTTCTCATTCTCTCCTGCTATCTTTCGCAGAGACAGTGGGTCGCTCGGTTAAGAGGAAAGGATAGCTTCCACACGAGCGATAAATTACCTGGAACATGAATAGCGAATGGCATCTCGCGTAGACATCTCCAGCTGCGCATCCAAGAAAACACTTTTATACCAGCATTCTCTTAACCGTGGTATGGAGATCCAGGTGAACGCGTCGTTCGCCTAAAAATAGACGCAGATGTCCTACGAAATTCCGTCGTTTGAGATGCCTCGCGAAAAAAAATAAGATAAAAATTCTAGATGAGCTTTTTTCCCTCGCTAATACTGCCTTTATAAATTTAAAGTCAGCATAAAACTCTTGCATATTTCTCTCCGATGAATTTCACTGGGCGATAAGAAGTTCATGCCAATGGTTGTCGTACCAAAATTCTTTCTGCGAAAATACCTTTTGTCTGCATTACGTTCGTGCCCTATTCTCAGTCGCTCCATCCAGCATTCATCTGGAAGGTTTCTCTCTCATATATATAAATGAATCATTCCTTTAAGAGCTCAGAGAAAGACTAATTTCGACTCTAGGATAGTCTGCATTGTAATATATATGAACACACACTGTTAGTTTTTAGGCGTTCTTACAAAAAGTAAGAAATGAACGCCTTATGATCAGGTTGTGTCCGTCTGTCAGTTCACATGTTTAATATCCGAGACTATTGTGCAAAATTTCATGAAATTTCACACTAAGGACATTTAGGCTAATAAAATTATATAAATCGTTCACATAACCTTATCAGGAGTGCCACTTGACTGGAAAGAAACAAATGAACTTTCCGTCATATCTCGTAAAATATTAGTCATAGCTAAAAAGTCTTAAAATTTGTAGAGCTAGTTTAATAGAAAATTTCCTACAAAATGCATTTTATCGAAGGAGTAGTCGTTTTTAAGAAAACCTTACAAGAATATCCCAACTCACTTTGAACTTAGAAATTTTCCTGCGTGGTTTTTTTAATCGTTCTCAACCAAAATATTTTTATAGCAATTGCAGTAAACAAGATCTACTATATATATACGTAAATACATTTGCCTATAGTGCGCTCACAGAATCAGCATCATGCTATAATGAAGTAAGTGTGAGTTTTTCTTTATGTCTGGTCGGTTGGCGAGAAGCCCTGCCGCTAGTGACAAGGAATTTGATATCTACGAAGAAGAAATTAACGTAAATATAACTGTTTAATTAGTCACTATTACAATTAAAATTAACTATAAATTAATGTCGCTTCCTTTGAGTTAAATTACGTGCGTCTACGTGTTTCACGAGGCAAAATGAAATTCTTCTATTTCATTTCAACAATTAAAAAAGTCTCACAAATTAATTATCAGATACCTCTTAGTGTAAACTTCAATGACGACTAGGGTTTCCAACTTTAAGATCTTCATGACCCGAAGATTTTGATCTGAAACCCGAAAACTTTGGAGGAAACCCCGCTTTTTCGCTTTTCACAGGTTTTTTGTCATTCAATTAAAAATAGTTACTGTAAATTAAAGCAAGACAAACTGTAAAACAGTCATTATTTACATGAAATTCGAATAAATGCGACTAATAGTCAAAATACTAGGATGAAAATAAGAACTTTCATTATTTTACGCTAATAATAGTACAAATTCTTTTTCGATGTATTAATTCTAAGATATTTTACTGAGCGAAAGAAAAATACCTAGCCTGGAGGATTTCAAAATTCCCATATAAATCAAATTTGAAAGAAAGTTCCTGGAATCGAACCCGAGCAATCAAGCTTCGCAAAATAAATATCCTCAAATTTTTTTCGGAAAATTCATTCATGGTACTTACGTATTACAGCCAGGACCCTACGTAGCTACGTAGTAAACAAATAATCAATTATATTCAATAATTCAACAATGATAACATTCAATCCTGACAACTCATTTTTATTTAGTAAACAAAAAAGAAATTCGTACCTAAGAAAGAATATGTATATTTGGGATTTGCCAGGAACCGAGAGTGAAGCTGGTGTAATTGTGGAGATTGATGAGAGCCTATTTAGTAGACGGAAAAACAATGCTGGAATGATTTTGCCGCAGCAGTGGATATTCGGAGGAGTATGCCGGGAAACAAATGAAATGTAATGTGAATTCTTAATACTTCCATTCACTATTTTAAATGTTAACTCTTCATAATTACTAAATTTTTCAAACCTTAACTTAACATTCTCTTTATTCTAAACCTTGCATTTTACTCTTTCTTCTTTGTGGGGGCTCAGCCCCCAAACCTCTGTGTTTTTTTCTTTAAAGGGTGGTTAATATCTATACATATCTATAAAGTAAGGTGTTTGTATGTATGTATGTATGTATGTTCTGCTAAGGCTCAGAAACTACAACACGCAGAAAAAAGAGGAAGGTGTCATATTAACCGTTATCATGTGTACGGTGGTGTAGTAAGGTTTTTAAACCGATTCGGTATACTATTTAATTATAATAAAATATTTTCGTTTATATGGGATTTCCATTTAAAATTTTTTCGTAAATTTCTCGAATTTTTAACTCCTTACATATATATCGCAGACATATGCTCTCGCAGACTTTTTTGTGGTAAATTATCTCCTCTTTTGGAATAATTTTTTAAAAGAGGGGCTTACAGATCAAATAAGACGAATTGAAGGGAAAATCTTATTTTCATTATTGCTCAGCATTTGGATATACTTAGCAACCGATGTAAACAAATTACGTTTGAACTATAAACATGTCGTAAACGTAGAATAGTTGATGAAATACTCATTTAATATCTTCTGATTTGATTGTATGTTTTTCTTTCATTATCTATGGTCTTCTATACACAGGTTAATTCTGCGAATAAACATTAGTGAACTGTTTCTTTTTCTGTAATCGTGTCATTCGCATTATAGGTATGTTTGGATATAGTTTAATTGTTTTTATATGCCTTTTGTCTTATTTTATTTCATATTTTGTTTAAGTGAAAATTACTGAAGATATATGATTAAATTACTACGTTAAAGTTTTTGTGTTTTGTTTTATCAGTTTATCAATAAAAACTGAATTGAGCATTTCATGCTAACATGCAAGTTTTTTCCCATGCTCATCCATTTTGCGTTTCAATGATAATTAGATACTTTTTTGTAATATATAATATCGTTTTGAATTAAAAGAGAGTTTTATCAATTGGAAATAAGGTTCACTCTTGAGTAATTGTTATTTTAATACGAGAACTAAATTAGATTAACATTTTGAACACGTAACGCAGTGAATTTCGAAAGATTTTATTTGAATAATACTTTTGTTGAACTTTATTATGTCTTCTGAACTAAAATAAAGAATTCGTGTCTGCGGTTCCATGGGTAAAATGTAAACACTACCGATACACTCAGGTAATTAATTACGTTAGAAAAGTAAAACATTTTACTACATTATTTAAAATCGATTCGTTCGAATATCTCAATCTATTATTCAATTAATTACGATGGAAAACACAATTAAGATCAATAATTTTATATCTATTTAGAGTAATAATAGGTATTCTTATTTAGGTTCTCCTGTTATTATGTTGACATACAAACTCATATTCCGCGTAATCAATATTTACTCATCACTACGATACGCTATTTTGTGATTGTTGGTTGTTTATTTTGCAACTGAATAGAAAGCGTCAGTCGCCATCGTCAGATACATTGAGCTTTAGGAGATTATTCGTTGGTTGGTTTTGGTTAGTTTGTTGTTTTCATTTGCTTTCGTTTCGTGTCCATTTTTTGTGTTCTTTGTTTGTTTTCTTTGTTTTCGTTCTTAGTTGTTCATTTTGTAGTCTATGTTTATATTCATTGGTTGTGCTCTTGATTTTTGTTCCTTGATTACTTATTTGTCGGTTTACACCTTTTATGCCGGCTATTGGTTAGAGTTTAATTCATTTCATTTTTCTTGGTGGTTTTTACATTGGACTTATATTCTTTGGTTGTACTCTTAATTTATGTTCCACGATTATTTATTTGTTGGTTTACATCCTTTTCTACCGGGTATTGGTAAGCGTTTAATTCATTTCTTTTTTCATGGTGGTTTTTGTAGTTTTCGTATTGGTTCGTTTCGTGTTCTTTCCACTTTATTTCAAGACTCCTAATGTAGTTTACAGAAAGGAGAGGAGAAGTTTTAGTATGTATCATTTTCTCAAGCTGTCTTCTAAGCGGGAAAAAGTATAACTATTTGCAGTCCGAAATGCACCCGGGCGAAGCCGGGTACGAAAAGCTAGTAATATAATAAATTAAAAAATTCGTAGTAAACAATTAATCAATTATATTCAATAATTCAACAATGATAACATTCAACCCTGACAAGTCCTGCAGATAATACGTAACCTGCGAAGGGTCCTGGCTATAATACGTAAGTACCTCATTCATTTAGAGAACAATGTATTATTTATAAATCTCTGTTTAGCTATCACAAGCCTCTAATTCATTTATACTTTAGGACGAGTTTCCATTTTTTTCGTAATTACTAATTAAATGCATTGAGCCGGAGAAATGTATGTAAACTCCTGATCATGGAGAAACATTACTTCACCCGGAATCTCCGGGTCAAAATGACACAGTTGGCAACCTTAATGACGACACTGCCGATCGGTCCTTCATCATGTTAGTAGAGTACTAAAAGTACTGTTTTGTCAGTAAAAAAAATTTCTGTTTAATTAAATCAACTAAATTCGAATAATATAATAATTGGAAAAAGTATCGATAATATATTCATTCTTTGATGGTCATTAATGTCAGTCGATATATAATTACATATAATACGTAATTAAATTATAGTAATTATAGAATTAAACAAACTATATAATAAAGACTAGCAGAAGTGCCCGTTGAATTTAAACGGATTTAGTGAATCTAAAATTTCGACTGTAACATGTAAACATCGCAAGAATAACATAGTACGCAGTTTTAACCGTCCAATAAAGCAAAAATGAAGAAAACCGGCATTTATCTATTTTGCCTATATTGCTCTGTGAAAAATCTGAAATTACGTGTAAATTTGTGGAAAAATAATTATTGTATTAAGCTCTCCCTCCCACCAAATTTTTTATCGCCATATAGTCTATGTTAACCGCAGGGTAAAATTATATACCTATCTAAAGTTTCGTGACAATATCTTGAAAACGAAAACTGTAAGCAAAACACAATAATCTACAGAAAATGGATGAACAAAGGAAGAAACGAAATTAATTAATTTAACGGAAGACAAAAGAAAATAGAGAACGTTTAAGAAATACAGAGTGAATATTGTAGACTATTACCTCGATTCTCCCGTCCATGAATTCTGTTACGAGAAAATTGTTTATATCAATAATACTTTGGAAACAATGAAACGATTTATCAAATCACAATTTGCGGAAAATCTACGTCTAATTATTTAAACTAGTTAAATACCCGTTACTACGTAACTTTAAATCGAAAGCCATTTAAAAAATCATGAATTTTCTTTATTAATTTTCAAATATTTCTTTATAAACGACATTTTCTAGTACGTCAGATTGTTTTGTTGTTAATCTGCGTTTTGTGTAAACATTGTTACTTTCTTGCCTTTCTTCAAAGGTCATGTTATGTCTAATTACTCTACGCGCTCTTGAATTTTTACCTCTTTCATGTTACCTCTGCTCTAGTGTTAAATTTTCCCGTCGCTTTCTCTGTGCTTCCGTTCGAACCATTTTCCTGTTTTCTGGAGTTAAGTTACGACGTCTTTTTCCCATTGACGTAGAAGATCCAGTATTATCCATCTCTCCTCAAAAGTTTTAAATATCGAAAGTTCTAAAATTTAAATTTTAAATCCAAACAAAAGAATTTTGATACCATGCTTACCGGCATTACTATTACAATTATTAGAAATAAAATATGTTTTATTATACCTGTGTGTATCTTGAATAGGTACTCTTTTCCAAATCGCACTCTTAAATACTTTGACTGAACCATGTGTCCACTTTGATATGCTGTGATATGCTGTATTGTTTTACCTATTTGTTATTCAGTGTTTCTAGTGACTTGTTTATTTATTTATTCTGTCACCATGCTTCTAGTTGCTTTTGGCTTCGGACATTAATCCACATCAATCGGCAAATTATATTATGATTACTCACGTAGTTTTAAAAAGCTTGCTATGGAGAACTCTACGACACACGAAAATATCATTAAAAACTATTTGTCAGTAATATTTCAATTAAAATCAACAAATATTTATTGCCATGTAAACAAACCAAATCACACACAGAAATTGAAAAACGATTTTATGTTAAAATTTTTCCCATATAAATGCATAGGACTCTCAACTTCGGCAGTACGAAAGAGGCCGTAAGTCGAGAAATGCGATGACTTTAGGAGGCGCGTCGTGTTGGAGAGTGCAGAAGTAAACTGCGAATCACTTTGGCAGCAGACTACGTCGGAAAGGGAATGGACGACACCAATTCTGAGTGGAACGACGAAAATGGCATAATTCATTCTGGAAACCTTTGAAATCCATATTTCTGCAGAGTCTTACCGAATGGGATGAGAGTGAGAGAGAGAAAGATGCAGACTCCGCGAACGGTAAGGGTTTGCTGTGTATTGAAGTGGGATTCGCGATCGATTTGAAAGAGGGCGGAGGAGATTTAGTGAGTGAGCGAGGTGGGAAAGGGGCGTGGTGGGACGGGATGACGTCGGAGGAAGAGCCAAGAAAATAAAAGCTATTGCAATATTTCCGTCTTTTTATTTTGGAAAGGCAGTCAGAGAGAGAGATTCTTTGACTCGCGACGAAAAATGTGATGGAAAGCCATTAGTGAATGAGTCGAGGCTGAAGATGAAGCGTGGAGAGAGATCTGCGCAACTAAGGAACTTTTCGGAGACGAAGTTACTAAACATCGTTATAAAAATAAATAGCGATGAAAGTGAACTTAATGATAAATATTCATAAATGGTGGAGCACTTGTTTCCCGTTTAAAACAATAAATTTCGCTCTGTTTCGTAATAGGTTGTGACGCTATTATTACTCACCGCCAAGGAACGTAGAATGTTTCGCATGGATGGGAATCGTTAGTGAAGATATCATGAAAACTCGTGTAACACGTTGATAAAGGAAACAAGTTAGGGAAGTGTACAACGTATCACAAATGGGCGCGTTTCGTGCAATAGAGTATTTCAAAGAAATGATATACGTGTACGTAAGGGAAATAGCGTTTAAAAGTTTTTTCTTGGTCATAAATAATCCATTTTCTTCCTATTTAAAAATATTGCGTGCACATATGACGGAAAGTTCATTTTTTGTCCCCAGTAAAGTGGTACCCGATTGACGTACGTGACTCATTTATGTGATTTTCTTATTATCTTCGATTGTAAGTCCTTAATACCAAATTTCGTGAAAATCTGTTCGGTAGAAGCCGAGAACGAACATGCGGAAGGACGGACGGACAGACCAACGATAATAAGCATTCACGCTGGAAGCGAAACGCGCCTAAAAAGCATGTGTGACACATGGTATTAAGAAGAATACGTTTTTTTGCGCACATTTGGTAGGATAAAATGTCATTGTTTATTTGTAGGACTCTTCATAAAATATTTCCAAATTTAAGCTTCGCCGTTGTCTCCGAAATTAGTTATTAATTATAGGATTCCTTGCTTCACTGTTACGTTGATACATGACCAAAGATCAGAAAAAATCCAAGAGCAGCGCAGTGCATCTGAGCCTACGAATTGTTGTTAATTTTGATGAGATCTTCCATTTCGTTCTACGACAAATTCCAAAACTTTCGAAATTAGCATTTTTAAGCGTTTCCATAACAGGAAGATTTCGTCGTTGTAGATTGCTGTAAATATTGATTATCACGCTGCTGAAGAATAAGTTTCGCAATCAGGAATGCTTGTCATATTTTTCTGAGGATTTTTTCTGCTGTGCAACTTTTGTAAGAATTCATCTAGTTAGGTTTTCATTCTACAATGAAAATTTTTATACATCACGGCGACATCTTTGGCGGAAGTCAGGTTACTATCTTCACATCCTTGCGTAATTTTATTAAGGCTATCGAATTTAAATTGGAATATAAAATCTCATATCCAAAGAACATTGAAGCTGCTTTTGCTCAAAAAGCAAATATAGCTTTCATTTCAAGTCTCAATCACTCTTTATGAAAAAAAACATCTCTGAGAAAAAAGACAGTTTTTACGACCAATTCCCACGACATCCCTCTGGAACTCAAAAAGTGATTCATTTCACTAAATACTTCTTTTAAACACCCTTTCTCAAGACATATACCCTTTTGAAAGGGGAACGTTCGATATAATTTGTTTGTTTTAATATAATGAAGTCCAGCGAGAAATCCTTCACGCGGCCTGATAGCAGATCTATACAAAACAAAAGGCATCTTCGAAAGATATTTTCTATTCTTCAAATTAGTTAATAATAAATAAATTGGATTGTTTTACGACTTATTTCTCTAACACAAAAAACTTCCTGATTTGTCGCAACCAAATGAACTTTCTCATTCAACGGCTGTCGATTCGTCACTATGCAGAAATAATTCCCGAGCTGATCATCATCTGACAAGTCTAATCTTGCGTTTCTTTATTAAAAGTTTAAAAAATCTGCATGCGTATAACTAGCGCTGAATTAAAGGTAAAATTTCTTGCCATAAAAACATTTGTGATAGAATTTTGTGTTTCGTATCTGTGTCGTGTTGACGTATACATTTTACCGTTTCTGTATTTGAGTCGTTTAATCAAATAAAAGGTAGAAATGTTAGATTCGGATAAAAACGCGCGATTGAGGCCGCCATATCAACAGAAATAAAACGTAAATTTTCAAATCCATAATCCCGTATCTCAGCTTATGTTTTGAGCCGGGCTGGTGCGAATTTGTGCGAAACAAGGAAAGTTACATTTTAAGGAAAGTTACATTTTAGTTCACAAACATCTACAATGTTTTGCTTTCACTATCAGATCACAATGTATTAACTAAATTCCTTCCTAAGCTCTCTTATTCTGCAAGCAAATCATTTCGTTTTAAGTTTGAGACGAACAGCATACGTTTAAAGTTGCGGAATTTTCTTCAAAAGTGGCCTGTGGTAAACTATAATTTTTATTTTGTATCAAAATCCATGTAAGTGGTAATTGTTTATCATATAATATAACATACATATATGCGTTTATAGTAACATACAATTTGTTAATTTTATTTTATTTGTTCTTTATGATAATATGTATAGAAATTGATGTCCTCAATTGAGGACGCTGGGCGTTAGAGAGTAAAATTTTTATATGGTTCCTAATATTTTCCGGCTGTCATATCTTGGCAAGTGAGACGGATTTTTGGTCAGAGGAGGAAGATTTGGGTCTCCAAATAGTAAAAAATGTCTTGAATAGAAATAATTATTTAGAACTAAAAGCACTCATACATTTCCAATACAACAGCAAAGCTTGCCAAAACAAAAATGATAGGGCTTTCAAAATAAGACCTCTAATGGATATGGCGACCAAAAACTTTCAGAAATGGGGAATATTTCGTAAGCACTTATCAGTTGACGAAATGATTTTTTGGTATTATGGTCACCATCCAATGAAACAGTTCAATAAATCCAAACCAATAAGGTTCGGATATAAGTTATGGACGATGTGTGGGGAGAATGGATATTGTTACAATTGTTCATTGTATTGCGGCAAATAATTCCCTCCGAACCAGTCCAACATACCCCTGGGATCTCGGGTTGTTTTGAATATGCTTTCAGTTGTACCTCATCCGCAGAGTTATTGCGTATTTTTTGACAATTTCTTCGCGAGCTATGATTTGTTGAGAAATCTACGAGAGTTAGGTTTATCGAGCCAGTGGAACAATTAGGGACAACAGAACTGCGAAATGTACTTTAACAACACCTAAAGAACTGGGGAAAAAGGAAGAGGATTTTATGACTGTCGATTTAATAGAAAGAACGAATTACTTATGATTAGATGGTATGATAACAAATCGGTCACACTAGCAACAAATTTTGATAAAGTAGAACCTTCAGTGAAAGTGCAATGTTGGAGCCGCAAAAAAAGGCAAAAGTTGTCATTTCACAGCCTACAGCCATTTACACCTACAATAGATTTATGAGAGACGTGGATCAACATGACTGACTGTTAGAAAAACATACGATTGCTATCAGAGGTAAAAAATGGTACTGGTCCTTATTCACGCGTATGGCTGATATGGCAGTTGTAAATGGTTTTCTTTTACATAACATGGTGCATAGCAGTAATTCAATTACAATTAAGGACTTCCGAAGACAGATTGCTGTCGCGTATTTGAAACTTGGACATGGAGCACGGGAAGCCCGTGGTAGACCTATGTCTTTGCCATCAACCTCTCGACGTACTGTGTCCATAGATATCAGATATGATGAAAGATCTCATATGACAGTAAAGACGTTGCCAACTAAAAAATTGTAAAGGAAAACCACGAACATATTGTTCGAAATGCAATGTGACCCTGTGCATTACATGTTTTCCAAAATTTCACTATAAATTATAAGTGGAAATATTTGACATTTTCAAGAAAATAATATCTACATTCTGAAGTAATTGTATCCATGTTTTATGCATCTCAATATTATATGATAACGTATATGTAAAATAAATCACCATATTCTAAGTTAAAAAGTGTTGTCCCTTCTTGTTAACTCCCAGGCAAAGAGAACTCACCAACGCCCAGCGTCCTCATTTGAGGACGGTTCATATTTCAACAATGAATGGTTACATTTCGTAAAAGTTGAATTTGCCTATTCTCTTAAGAGCTAAAGATCATAATATATGAATTTTATAATGATGAGTTTAAAAAAAATAATTTGGGCGTTAATCGGTTAAGCGATCCCCTCTTGAAAAAATAATGAATAAAAACCAAAGCTACACAAATAATTTCTCCGTGAGAAAAATAATGGTAATCGGACTGGTAAAAAATATTTTTATACTCCTCGAATAGGAAAAAGTCACCAAGCGGATAATGGTCGTCTTGTCGTTTATATGAGATGAAGTGTACATATTATTATACAATTTATAATAATGTATATGTATATTATATTTTTCGTAGCTTGTTCAAAAAGTAGCAAAGAGTTTACAAATTCAAAAGTGCCCAGTATTATTAAAGATTTGATCAGGAAATTAATAGGAACATATTTTAGGGTCATCTTTAATACAAACTGCCAAGATAATACCGTCGGATCAAATAGATCGGCAGATTTTGAAGTAGAAAAGATACTATGGGAGTTTCAAAAACATCCCTTTCTGTAAATGGATTGTGGAGTCTGATGAAGGCCCTTAGGGTGAGAATTGCGGAAAATTCGCGATGCAGCGAAACCATTTGATCGAGTGATCTCATTTTTGCTTTGTTTTGCTGAGTTGGTGCTAAAATATGTTTATTAGGGTTGCCCTGCAGTACCTAGTTCTTTTCCTCATTAAGAAATCCTCGCCCATAAATAAAAGACGAGACCTCTCCTTGTGGTGCGAGGTCAAAGTTCGCTCCGCCCTTCTGTCGATCCTGGTATTGCGCGGCGGAATTCGACCTACCTCTGGGGAAAAGAGGAGTCCTTAAGGGATACGCGAAAATGTTTAAGATAATAATAAATTATCAATTCCCTCACTTCAACACTAATGTTTGACTTGGTAACCAAAAGCTGCGAAGTTACAAATACGAATATCGTTATAAAACTTAACTAGGTTTTTACCGATCAAGGCAGGGGCGGATTGGGCCGCTGGGACACCGGGCAAAGTCCCGGTGGGCCGATGCTGCTCCTGGGCCGGGGATGCCTGAGTGGTTGCTGCCTCGGCCAGGAGTTGTTGCTTTTCCGTATTCTAAAGCAGTGTTTCTCAAACTATGGGCCGCAGCCTCCTAGGGGGCCGCAACATTATTTTAGTTGTTAGGTGGGCCGATATCCGAGTATTTGCCCGGACCGATGTTTGCTCCCAATCCGCCCCTAGATAAAGGGGTGTCGAAATATATAAACGATTGAAGCATTTCATCTAGTCAAAGAAGCAGACTTAACAGTAGGTAAGTTTGAGCCATTTTTCACACAATATGTCGCGTAAGATCGGGTTTGATAGTTTGGGAAATTCTAAAAAAGAAAAAGATACATGAAGATGTTAAACACTTTAAATATTTGGGAAGCATTCTGACACTGAATGGGAAGCGAGCAAAGGAAATAAGAGCTCTAATAAGTATAGCAAAAGCAGCTTTTAAAACAAGGAGTGTAATTTTGGCTAACAAAATTAATGAAGAATTGAGGAAAATGATCATGCGGAGTATATCATTCTATGGAGGTTAAACGTGGACTTGTAGGAAGAAAGATGTAAAATATTTTGAACTGTTTGAAACGTGGATATGAAAAATGATGTAGGGAAAAATGAAGTGACAAAATGAGAAATTAAGAGGTACTACAAAGAACAAAGAAAGAAAGAAAACTGGTAAATTAAAACTCATGCGAACGTCGAACTCTAGGAGAGCTAACGTGTAATAATTTATCAAGCGATTTACTAATTGTTTTTTTCTTTTTCGATTGAATACCGCCTTTATGTCTATAACATTTTAAAGCTTCTGCTCTTCAATCATAACCAGTTCTTATCACCTATGTTTAGATCTTCGTTTCATTACGCTTGGATGTGAAGCGGTAATATGGACGAAATATCAAACGAACTTCCTAACCCTGTCGTTTAGCTTCTATCAAGACTTGGAACCACTTCCAAAATTTGGCGACAATGCGTTGCTCTTAACGAACGGTTAAAACGCGATCCACTGACTTGAAAATTAAAATAACATTATTGCCAAAATTATTTATATAAACGAGGCATAACTGTACAAATGTTCACCGACCGTAATACATATACACTTACAATGAAATTAATGTACATCCATTTCAGCTCTGCCGCCATTTCAACCTTAAATAATGGCATTAATATTATTCACCACCAAGAAAAACCAGCATAGCTTGTCGTGCGAGATGTTCTTATCGCTCAGAACCACATATGAAGTATAACTGAGAGGTGTTTCATGCGTAACTGTTTACATCCACTTTTTTCCGACAAACATCAGGAATCCCTAATCTGCGACAAAGTGATACGACAAAAAATTTCCCATATTGCGTCTGTACCCCGTACGACCATTTAAAGAGGAAAATACAGCTTTGTAAAGAATTTCAAAATGATAAATCTTATATAGACGGTCCTAATGTGCTCTAGGATGTATTCTAGAATTTTAGCTGCAAATTTCGCTAAAATTAAATTTATTATTTTAAGGAGAATACACGTTTTAATAGTTAATAAATCGGTCCTATTACAGGCTGTATGTGTTTCAGACGGTTTCTATGAGAACGGCTTCCATTTCCACACATCTCTTTCTAAATAATAGCACAATTCGATTAAAGAAACGTATATTCACGCTGGATCTCTATAGAGGGATTATGATGTAACGTTACAGAAATCTATTATCCCTATTTTGGCATAAATAGATGAATTCAGAGACATGAAAGATTCACGCGTCGTCAACAATACACACTGAACAATGATAATACTATATTTCTACTTAAAACAGGGAAACGGAAGGGAATGTGAGCGTGGATAATGGGAGGAGGGAAAAGAAAGGTGAAATAAAAGGGAGAGAAGGCGAGAGATAAGCGAGATAGAGAGAGAGAGAGAGGGAGAAGAGGAGAAAGAGAAGAATAACAGCGATGAAATGAAAGAGGAAGAAGGGAAAACGATGTAAGAAGAAGAGGAAGAGTGAGGAGAGAAGGGAAAAAGGAGAAAAAAGAGGAAACTTCATGCTGAAGAGGAAATGCGATCGACAAATCACCTTCACCCTAACCCATCCTAATCAGTGTCGCAGAAACGTTGGCATGGCAACCTATATCATAAGTGGTTCATGACAATCTCCTGGTGCTTATGGGATAGATCAATAGAGAAAGCTCTTCACGTGGTGGTTATTTTATAATTGGCCATTCAAGGGAATTTTCTCTGACAGAAATAAAAATAACGTGATTTAGTAAAAATACTTTCGTTCGAAAGAAGACAAAATCTGATGGTTTAAGTAGCATTAATGAGTAATTACAATTAAAGAGAATTTACTTTGAATGGAACTAACATTAACAGCATTGATTTCATCAAAAAGAAAAAAAGAGTATGAAAACCAAAAGTTGCACCCATATTTGCTCCTTTTCAAATCTTCCTGAGAAATAACTTGTAGGATTTTATAAACATCTTCACAAATTTGATTCGGCGTTAACCTTATCAGCGGTTTTAAGTTTGGGAGAATATCGACGAACTCTCTACATCTTAACAGGCTCGTGAAAGAGGGAAAGGTGCCGAATGGTGGCAAATCCTTATTTAATAGTTGATATTAATAGATGTAAAACAATATCTGATGCCTTATTCACAAGTTAGGAAAGTGTACAGCGTATCACAAATGGGCGCGTTTCGTGCAATGGAGTATTTGAAAGAAGTGATATGTGTACGTAAGGGAAATTGCGTTTTAAAGTTCTTTTTTTATCATAAATAACCAATTTTCTTCCTATTTAAAAATACTGAATGCAGACGTAAGGAAATTTAACGTATTTTTGTGAGATTGTTTATGTTGGCAACAATGATGAAGTAACCGTTTAATAAGAAATTTCAACTCGAATTAAGACTTTCTTGTTTTATTTTCTTGATAACGGCTACTCTTACAATAAAAAGCATAGCATACTGTACTAGTTCTACAAGTTTTGTTTGAAAACCATTTTAACGATTTACGAGATATGACGGAAAGTTCATTTTTATCACCGGTAAAGTTGTACCCCTGATTGACTTACGTGATTCAGTTATGTGAATTTCTTATTATCTATGATTGTAAGTCCTTAATATCAAATTTCGTGAAAATCCGTTCGGTAGAAGCCGAGAACGAACATGTGGACGGACGGACAGATGGGCAGACGGACGGACAGACAGACAGACGGACGGACAGGCGCTAATAGGCACTTATGCTGGAAGCGAAACCCGCCTAAAAATCTTACGGAACGTCGCACCTCACGATGTTTTTCAAAGTTGTGAAATATCCTGAATTATCGTATTAAAGTTTAATTTTCATTATTTTTAGTTAATACTAATCAAAATAACTACGAAATAATAAAATTATGAGATACTACTGAGAGGTCATCAATATAAACACTCCTCTTATACGTAAAATAAAAACTTCGTTAATTTGAAACATTGCCTGAAATTATAACGAAGAAAAAAGAAAGATAGTCGAGTGGCAGTAAATTCTGTGGATAGGCAAAAAATGGAGAAAGGAAAACTCGAGGAGAGTGAGACAAGAGAGAGATAAAGATAAAGAGGGAAAGCGAAGAAATGAAGCGGGCGATGGAGATGCGTCTCTCCTCCCTCCCTCCCTCCCTCCCTCTCCTCTACCTCTCTTCCAGCCTCCCACATTCATCCGCCTCTCTTCTCTTCTCTCCCTCTTCCACTCATCTTTCTTTCTCTCTTCCCACTCCATTTCACTCTCCCCTTTCGCATATCTTTCCTCTTCCTCGTTCTCCTCTCTTCTCTTCCCACTTTCTCTTCCCTCTTCTCTTTCCCTCTTCTATCCCTTTTATCTCCCTTTCCATATTCATTCTTCCCTTTCTCACTCTATTCCGTCTTTTTTCCGTTTCCGCCGTTGAGTTTCTCCGTTTCATTTACCGGGCTGAATTTTCTCGAGTGCGAAAAAGGCTTATTAAAATGAATTTCTCTTTCGGTTACTTCAGTGATGGGGATTCCCGGTTTTTTCCCCACGTGAAATATTCCTTTTCGTAGGGAACTCGATTTTATAGTCACTATTTTTACGTTTGCCACAGATCTTGATGAATTATATTTCTGACAATACGATCGCGAAAATGACATTAAATGCTAATATGAAAACTTAACCTTCGTCCTTTCTAACATAGTTTCGAATGACATTCACGGCATACTACGCCCTAACGATTATGGCAAACGTGACGGCATTTTGAAAGAGGCGCCCCAGTTTCCACCCGGGAATCGAGATAACAGATCGCCACTCTTCCGTTTTTCCCAAACCATTTTTCGAGTCGATATATTTCCCCGAATTTGCATTTGCTGGTGACATTTTGGAAATTGCGGCCATCGGGGAATTAGCCTCGGATATGTCGGGCCCTGCCGCAGCGACGGTAGAGGCGCAAAGCGGGAGGGCGGGAAGGGACAAAGAGGGGGCGAAGAGGGGGCGAAAAGGGGGCGAAATGAGGGCGAAAAGGGGACGAAAAGAAAGCGAAGAGGGCGCGAAGATGGGGCAAATTTGGGGAAAAAGCTCACGAACAGATGACTGAATCCGAGGTTGTTTGCTTTGCTTCTGATACGAACCCTAGTCTCCACCGCGCCTAAGAAGCGGACACGGCAATATGGAGGAGAATCGGCGTTGCCTTAAGTCCAAACGCTCAAAGACCTTGTACTAGAATACGGCCGTCGGAATATAAACTTAGCTGTCTAGAATGAACAAAGAACTAAATAAATGCATCGAAATTTTAAACTCCGCAGAAATGCCTCCGATGTTGGATAAAAAGCCCTATAACTAGAAGGGCAGCCAGTTGCATGAAGTCAAAACGAGTGGATTGAAGGAGCTCGGGCATAGACATTAGACCGACGTGTACCTCTGACATTAAAAAGACCCACCAGCCTCTACGAAGTTGACCTTTGCGAATCGAGGCCAAAGGAATGGACACTTGGCCTGCGGCTTAATCCCCCAGTGAATATAAGGAGGAAGAGACGAAAAGAAAGAGAGAGAAACGAGCAAGAGATGAGAAACGAATGGAGAGAAAGAGAGGAGGAGGGAGAGGGAGAGGAGAGGGTGAAATTAAAGGAGTAAAGAGGTGTGGAAAATAGAGGGAAAAGGTGAGAGGGGTTGGAGGGAGGGAGATAGGTCAGAAGGAGGTGAGAGGTGAATAATACACGACATTCTTCCCTTTCCTTCGCCGTTGTAGAGGGGTGGTTAGCGTAGCTGCCTCTTAATCATAAGGTCGCGGGTTCGAATCCCGCTTTGGGCATGGATTGACTTTGTTACTGTTAAAATCTCTTTGTAAAAGGCCGTAGATGTGCTGTTTAAGAGCTATGGAAAATAAATAAATAAACATTCCTTCTTTGAAGGCATCATTCCTCATCCTATATCTTATGCAACCCAATCGACAAAATCGGTTTCATTCTATAATACAGGCATCACAAATTGGCGGCTCGCCCAGATCATTTCTGCGGCCCGCTAAGTATAACTTACTTTATACTATGATGCGACCCTTGAAGTTATAGTTACTGTATACTGTGATGCGACCAGAACTCGAATCTATTTTGGGTCGCTGCCCCGAAGTTGAGAACAAAGAAGAGAAAGAGGTATTTTCGTGGGGAAATCCAAATTTCGGACTCAAAATTTGGAAAATGAGTGAGGAAGGGATTAAGCGAGTGTTGGGCGACAGTCTCCCCCCTCACATCTCCGCGCTGTGAGGTGCACTCGTTTTTCTGTGACATTCTATGGTTTATTGCTCCGGCTTTCAAAGACATTCCCAACTCCTGCATTTATTGCATTCTAAAAGATTGGTATAGGAAAATCCCGACGCTAATTTTAAGGATGTTCTCGGAAGGGTTGGATGGATTTTCGCAAGTATGTCTTAGCTCGATCGACGCTAAACGTCCGACGCTCATCCATCAGTACGTATCTATCGCAATGATAGACGTATTTCACATTGTGCGTCGCATTTCCGTGTTTCGTCTTTGGGAGCTTTATCCACAAATTTATCAGGTGTATTTCTACATTTTGGCAATCGATTCCTACGAACGAACGTGAGTATATTTATTATATCTATTTATTTAATACAGATTGTATTTTAATTATATTTTAAGGGATTTTTTATAGAAACCCATGTCTAGTGTGAGGAAGACCAATGAAATCAGAAAACGGAAAATATTTGATGAAGGACGTTTTTCAAGGACAATGGGAAACTTTATATTTCTTTACACAAGTGAATAATTGTATTACATGTCTGATTTGTCAACAGACTGTTTCTGTGCTAAAGGAATATATTTTGCGACGACATTATGACGCGATGCATCGGGAGAAATACAGTTCTCTTGAAGGCAAGTTTCGGGATGATACTCTTCAACGGCTTAAATTTCAAGTGAAAAAACAGCAGTGCATGTTCCAAAAAGTGCTAAATATACTTGTAATATATTTTTACTAGATATATTACTGTTGTTTTTGCTTAACTTGTTATTATGTCATCATTGTGGATGTGTACACCATATTTCGAGTATAGATTTGAATATGTACCATTATTTCTTTGTATTTTATCCTTTAATATTAACTCATTTTTATCCATATCGGAAAGTAATCTGTGATTTAAAGATTTCGCATACCTATTCATTACTTCGATTATCATACTAAGCTTCGTTTAGCCTCCGATGTTAAACATGTTTTGTGAGAAGGGTAGATCGATACATGCCTAAGCCCAATAAGGAGATGATTCAAATTCATATGCTGCTTTAGTTTTTACGTTCAATCTGGTGGTCTGCCGTGTGGAGAGCCTCCCTCGAAATTGTAACATTGCAGAAGGTCTATCGTGGTCTGTGGCCAAATATAAAAAAAACCGATTCTCGGACGGACTGAATGGTGGGAGAAATGTCACTTGTTAGACTGTGTAATACACAGCAGCAGTTTTATGAGGGTCGGTGGAAGGACAGGAGGATAATGCTGAAACTAGAAAACATGCGAGGACTATGAAAGGCGGTTGCTTGGAATGCGACCCGCGGCTTCAGAGATATGCCATTTTGCGGCCCGCGCACCGATGTGAGTTTGAGACTAATATCTATAGGTACCACGAACGCGTCTGTTAAGCGAAGCGAACCTAGTGTTGAGTGACTTTCGAACTTTCTCCATTTAAGCCGCAGCTTCATTTCAAAGAAACTTTAATAACGGATTCAGCAGAACTATTATAAGTCGTATAAGTGCTTTCATTCGCAAAACTTTCGTCCATTTCTGTATATTTTTTATTAAACGGGATAGACTAACGTGAAAATTGAATCACTTTTAAACAGTACACGTTTAAGTAAAAGCAAATCGCAATAGACTTTTCCTTTAGAGTTATTGTACATTGAAATTTTTAAATCGATAATCGCAAAACTTAAGTTTAAGTTTCCCTTTACAAGGTGTCGGGCTATTTTAACTATTTTACACGACTCTAATATGAAGCATATTTCTCAAAGTGAAAATTTTCCTTCTTTTCTAGTAAGTTTCCTCGTTTTTACTAAGTAATGGCATAAGATAACATAAAGATTTTCCTAAAATTGAAATTTTTCTAGGTATTTCATTCTCCTGTAAACTAGTGCGTAACGATAAAATCAACAGGAATATATTTCAATGTACTCGTACTGGCAATCTTCTCCTCCCATTCCTCGCTAAGACCCTCTCTTCTCCATTACCCTCCCTTCCTCTTCTCTCCCTCCTCCTACTTATGTCTCACTCCCTTCCGCCTCGATAAACACAGGCGTGAGATCCAACACACACTGCACAGGAACAATTGCGCCATCAAGCTGATGTTCAGAGCTCGCGCAACACCATGGTAATGTCATCAATGTTATTATATTGCTGACATAAAAATGCCACTATCGAATATAATATGACTGGGGAAAAAATCCTGAAAAAATTACAAAATGTTTTGTCTTTCTCTCTGTATCTCTCGATCATGCCGCTTTAAACGTGAGTTATGTGGAATGTGAGTTAAATATTAATAATTATAAACGAATGGCGTGGTATGATCTATTTTTAAAGTTAATTGTGTAAATATTGGTAACTTGGAGACTCAAAACAAAATACAGGTGCTACTTATTGTGTGTGTGTGTGTATACATACACACACACACACACACATATATATATATATATGACTTGCATATTTACCTATATACAATATTGATTTATGATCAAGGTTACTCTAATAGTAAATAAACTGTTGAGAAACAAAAAGCACATATCTACCGCAACAGCTGCCCTCACTGTTTATCCACAAATCGTCGATCATAAAAAAATTTCTTTTATGGATTCGATTTATGAACGCATAACTTGAGCATGATGGTAACCCAAATAACCAAGTACAGTTTTCTTGAATTTTAATACGACTCAAATGATTTAGAAACAAGGTTTCAATTAAAAAAATCACATATTTTGGTGTTCAGTGATGGGGTCTCATTTTTGTTTGTAAACACTCCTGTTCCGTATATTTCGTCTTTTTCATACATTTAATACGTTGAAATGCCTTAAGCACTTCTCATTATTACTGTTTCACTATCAATCCGCATGTTTAATATATTTAAATATGAAATAATATTCAGTGATAAGAAGGAAAATGTAATTAACAGAAATGAAACGTTATATTTACGCCGATAATAAATTAATATAATATGCAACGTTACACACTATAAATAAAATACTAGAAATATTAGTTTGTTTAGTCCATTTACTCTTAAATATTTCATTTTTTCCCCATCTTTGTAAATTTATTTTTATGTTAATGATATAATATTATTGTTTTTACCGTTTGATATAAGAGAGAATCAAATATTCGATCGTGGTTTTCTTTTATTGCTTAAAAGCCGTGTTTGTAACTACATGAGGAAAGGCTGGAGATTTAATGTAACAGAATCAGAATTTCCCATGGAAATGAAAATTGCTGCTGATTTATATTGCTGTTTTAGTAACGTATTGTTGTTCTCGAAGGCGTGTTCAAGAATGCGTGGGAATACATTATGTACACTTTTAAAAAATTAATGTGTTGCTATTAAACCCTGTTGTTTGCGTATTTTCCTGAATATATTTTTAATACCTTTGTCAATGAACAATAAAGATTCCTGATCGCGCCACTGCCACAGTTAAACTGCTATATGCTAAATGGCGCCAAGAAAATCGCGAACGGATCATTTAAATATATTTTTAGAAGCCTGATGAAAATATCTCCGCGATATAGCGAGGAACATTAAACGTTTCGTCGACTATCCAAATGAAAGGAGCGCTCGAATAACAACCGTCCTCTTTCCGAGAAACAACATTAGACTAAATCAATATATTTGGTAACGCAACACATCCTCCAAAAAGTCTCGCTACACACGAATTTAACAGATCGTACAACCGATTACTAGGAATATAGTATTTTCAAAGAAAAATGAGTATATACCAATTAAAAGTCAAATTGTAAAAAAAGGTGGGAGAATCGATGGAAAGATAGAGTAACGCAAAGACACTAATAAACAATGGAAATGCGGTCAAATCGTTCATCACGATCTCAGATTAACTCCGAGCAAGAGGGACAAAGAGGAGAGAATTTTGTCTACGTGACCCTTGACCTTTTGCTCGAGCGACCGTATTGATCCGACCGCGCCCGCCAAAATCTCTCTCTCTCTCTCCCCCTATCTCTCTCTCTCTCTCTCCCCCCTCCCTCTCCTTCACTTTTCCACTCCCCTTCCATTTCTGCAGTTTATTAATTAATTCGGAATTTAAATGAACCTTTCTTTATAATACATGTATCGGTGCTTTTGTTTCTGGGGGGGGGAGGAAGTATTTCATTGGGGCAGCCGTTCCTTCCGCCCTTTGGCCCTACCGCAACCCCCTTTGCCTTTCAGCCGCTCCACACCTTAAAGTGCCGCACACTATCATATGCCTCGCGGAATTAGGCTCGCTAATGATTCCACGATTTTTTTCTTTTGTAACTTTCATCCACGTGACCCCAATGTCCACCATTAATAGGACTCCATTTCGAATATTTTTTTTCAAACTCCTACACTTAATGCTAAATTGAAAATCATTGCGAAAAAACTTCGGAGATTCCCTTTAGTGAAGGCCTCGTTGACTTCATTTCTTTACCACTAAATGCATCTCTCGTCGCATATATTAAACTCGGATGGATCCCATTCCTCAGGAGGGAAAACATATAGAATTTGAGACGATCTAAAATATTTTCAGGGAGATTATGGGGCACTGGAGGTAAAGCACATTGCGGAGGACGTGTGGGTGGGTGGGATGGGGGTGGGGGAGAGGCCCTCTCTATCATCCGATACCGGTGAAGAAGAATCGTTCGATTCACTCTCTTCCGCTTCCTGCTACATCGATCCAAAGACGGGTGCGGTGAGGTATCTTCGTGTGTGAGTGCGTGTGTGCCAGCGTGTGTGTGTGCGCGACGCGGCGTCGGGCGGGGTTTTCTCTTTCTCCGAGGAAAGAGAAAGAGAGCGAGAGAGAGAGAGAGAGAAAGGGCGGACGAATGCCTTCCGTAGCGGTGGTCCCTCGGAGGCCGCTGCTAATCGCGTAATGGCCGTCGGAATGATGATTGGGAGAGAGGGATACGTCCCTGGCAGTGGGCGGGACCTTTTTATAGTTGTATGTATGTGTATCCTATATATATATATATAGGAAAGAGGGAAAATTGGTTCAGGTGTCCGCGGGAGCCTCGTAGTGACGCACCTCCCTGGACGATGTATGTGACTATCCGTTGGCCGAACGCGGGCGATGGAACATTCCAGTACCTTCCGGAATTCGAGAACGGGGTTCGATCCCACTACTACGTGCCTCATTGGAGTTATATGTTTTGAGTTGTAGCAAAGTTCGAGCGTTCTTTTTTCGCGAGTTACGCGCGATTTCGTCTCGACATTGACGACTGATTCGAATCCCTGCGACAGCTAATTAGGTGAATGCCCAAATGCATTTCCGCCTACGCGACTCGAGTTATTTTTTAAAGAAATGAGATGATAACTATTCTTTTTAGACAAATTCTTTAAGGAGTGATTTTTAAATGCAATAAAAAATGCATTATCTTTTTACGTAAACTTTAAGCAACATGTAGGCTTGTATATTCGAAATTAATTATGGAAAAATAAAGTTTTCTTTTCAAACATAATGTAATACATTTTACATACAGAGATAAGCACTAGTTGTCTAAAAAGTCCTGTGTCGACATTGGCGTCCAATCCTTTCATGGTAAATGAGAGAAGTAGCTCAATATTCCAATCAGGAATTTTCCTAATTTATTAAAGGAAATTAATTTTAGCAAAATAAATTTATTATATAATGAAATTATTCTTAAATAGATGAACCGCACAGAACATTATTATCATTTGTGTTTTAATGAAACAGAATGTTTGTAACTGAATCTGATATTAACATTTCTTCGATAGCATCAAATTGAGCAGTATCTCTGTATTCCAGCAAAATGTTGAAATCCGGATAAAGTTTTTTTAGAAAATGTAGATATTACGATGCCAAATTAGGCCGTAGAAAATGTTTTACATAACGATTTCAAATTAGCTTCACCAAACAAATCTTTCATTAAACGTTCCTGCATCTCTAAAAATTTACACCCAAGCTCATTGGGTATGTTCCTTAACTTCGACTTCGACTATTCGACTCCTAACTCTATTTGTTGCTACATAAAACCATATGATATAGAAATACACCAAGAAAATATATTCGATAAAATTATTCTGCTTAAGTGTGACATGCTAATACGGTGCATACGTTAATTATTCCCTCGATTAAAAATGAGTTGTAGATTGGGAGGAAAATAATAAGTTGCGAGTGTTCCCCTACACTGGAATTCGAAAGAATAACCGTAAACACGTTTGTCTCTTGATTATAATCTTCAATCCACGCTCTCATACGATCCCAATCATCCTCTCGCGTACTTTTATCCTAACATTCGCATTATTAGCGTGTAACCAGATTTCGAAATAAGAATGCACTGCAGAAAGTCATGGAGAAAGGAGAGAGGTATTAATTTGTATGTAACTACTAGTGGAAATGTCCGTCAAAAATAACAGGTAGGCATGACTAAATAATTAAATTAAAACTTCCCATTCTTCCTCACTCTTTTTCTCTCTCTATCCCGTTCTTTTCCCTCTCTCCCTCCCTTTCCTCTCTCTCTCTCTCTCTCTCTCTCTCTCTCCACGATAGCGACTATGCCCTTGTATCTTACACCGCCGGTGGTGCATATACTTTGACAGGCCACGCGGCATTACCCTTATAACCAAGCAAATTATAATATAGGAGGGAAATTTTAAATTCATGGAAATTTCGCCAATGCTGTTTCTTCTACTTTCGACTAAACGGTCGGAAAGCGTTCGTCTCCAGAGCAACCTATGACGTCATGTCCCTCCGACACCTCGCTGAGCCTTCCAACTGCAGAAATTATTCTTTAGCTTTCGTAAGGAAAGAAGCGATAGGATATCGTTGGCTGAGGATGACGTGAGAGAGGGAGACGAATGTGCAATTTACGCACCGCGCACCACAGCTGCTGCCTAGGCAATCTCTCCACGGAGGGGATATCACTAGCGAACATTAATGGAGAATAAATGAGAAACAAAAGCATAGATTTTCTTGGACGATTAGAGTGGCGGGATTGGAACAGTTCATTCCGTTTCTATGAAATCTATTTCTAGAGCTATAGAAAATTTCAAAATTGATTTTCTGTAGTGAGAATTTTGTATTTATGCAGATGTTATTATATTAATGAAGAACGGAGTAAAGGTTTTTTTAGTATTTCAATATTCCTTCTTTAAGCGATCTATACGCGTATCACATTCGCAGGTCATGGTAGATGGTTGGTTCGACTGTCGCGGGTTCGAATCTTGGCCTCGTCATCGTTGATCATTATAAAAGGTCGTTATGTGCTATTTATGAGAGAATTAAAAATATACACGGTTACTCGTGTAATTTTCCATATCCCGAATTTTCCGCTCTCCCAATTTTGAGGAGCGAATAAACGATTTCATCCTCCCCATAATTCATCTATTTTTCCCTCGACTAAACGTTCTAGTATTATTGGTCAACTACACGAAAAATAAATATTGCATTTCATGTTGTAAAGTAATAAAATGGATGGCATATCCTTGTCCATTAATGTACACTAGCTTTAGTACCGACACCGAAATTTTCACTCAGGCGAGAAATTACTTGAATAATTTTCACTTATTGCAAAAGAGTTAAAATGTCTATAAAAGAAAAGCGTAATTCGGCGAGTAAATGCGATAGCTCTTCTTGGAGAAACTTCAGAACTAACAGCATTGTTGCATTAAATATAATTCATACATTATTGAGCGCATCATTTTATTTATTACTTCTCACATTAAGCCGCACCATTTATCTGTATTACATTGAGCTACTTGCGTTAATCTTGTTTAATAGATTAATTGATGACTACTCTTTTCAAAACGATATTTTGTTCGAGCCATATAAACAAAGTGGTCCATGGCTGCAATTACAATTGCATATTATAAATGCGTGAAAATGTACATATATTTTTGTTTAAATAATATGGGAGCTGAGAGATTATCTTGTGATGTAGAAATGGTCGTGGTAAAAATACTGTCATACTTTTCAGCTTATGCAGTACGTACCGATCGACTGATAAATGTTTTTTCTCTATTATATTTGAAGTATGAAAAGTTATTGACCCATTCAAAAATTCGCTGGTTAAGTTTATACAATGCGGTTGATAGAGTATTAAAAATGTTCGAAGCACTGAAAGCATATTTCTTTTCAGAAGAAAAGTCCCCAAAATGTATTGTGAAATTTTTTGAATCACCAGTAAATGAAGAATACTTCCATGCAATGCTTAATATTCTTGGTTTATTTAATAAACAAATTATAAAAATTGAATGTTCGCAAAACTGCGTAATAGAGGTAATGAATTACGTGCATGAAACGATTGGCATGCTTACATTACGCATTAACGAAAAATTTGTTCCTTTGAGTTTTAACTGATAATAATATTCAGAAGGATGAAATAGAATCATTTAAAGAGGAAATATTTGACATGTCATAACAACCTGTGGCTATCTAAAAAAAATGGGTTGAACCTTTACTGAAATTGAAGTATATGGAATGGATGCTATTAAAAAGTTCCCCAGTTTGGGAAGAAGTGCAAAGTATGTGTAAAAATGTTATTGACATGGGCTCTCAAGTTGACGAAAGTTTATTATTTAATCAATTTTCATTGCTCAAAATTTTGATTTCAAAAGAAATGAAAGAAAGAAATGATGAGTGGCTTAATAGATCTTGCTACGGCCGGTGGTCATATTTTTTTTTCAAAATTTGAATTTCTAGAATATACGTCAGAAATTGAGAAACTATGTAACTTTCTGTTTGCCATTCCGGCACACAATGGAAGTGTGGAAAGAATATTTTCACAAATAGACATTCAATGGTTTGATGAACGAAGCCTCTTGTATATAAAAACCATCAATTCCATAATGATTAGTAAATTCAACTTTAATATGACCTGTAAAACTTTTTATGACATGATTAAAAATGATGAAAATTTGATCAAGGCAGGCAGAAGTACTTTAAAATACGACTGAAAACACCATTTTCACTTAATATGTTTTATTGTAATACTGCTTAATTAATCACGAAATATGTAATTTAATTGTTATTTCAATAAATTATAGTTTATATATTCTTTTGTAAACATTATTTTGATTTTTAGAATATTCAAGAAAAAAAATCAAAATAACCATTGTCCCGGTTTTTTATAGAAAATGTCCCGGTTTTTCCCTTTCAAAATTTGTTTCATCCCGGTTGTTACCAAAAGCATCTGGTCACCCTAGTGGTACATATGTATTAACGGGGAACCCAAGTTTAAATGTTAAACTTCAAAGAAAAATGGGTTCTCTTCGGTTATCCCGGACCCCTTTTGAAAAATAATTTTTTCTAGATAACTCTTTCACGCAAAACGAAAGCTTGCAAACCCATGACATCTGCCTGTGGCGATATTTACCCACCCGATCACCGGACAATGGGGAGGGATAGTTTCGTTCCAGAGAGGCGAAGGGCGCGATAGCGCCCGGAGACGGCTACATCCGATATAAAAGGCATTATAATCTAAAAAGAAAGCGAGCCGAAGGCTCACCAATATCCCGTTAATACATCAGGAAGACGAGATCTTGTGAAACACAGCTTGCTCTGTTCGTTCACGATATACTAAGATCAGGAGACCGTAAGACTCAGTTAGATGCTGTTTCCTCGACTTCAAGAAGGCTTCCGATAAAGTCCCGCACAGTAAGTTAGTGAAGAAATTAAATGACTGTGGAATAAATCGAAAGATAATCGAGTGGATCAGGGACTTTCTTAATGAGCGTGAACAAATAGTAGTTTTAGATGGATTTAAATCAGATTCAGTCAGCGTAGCCTCAGGCGTTCCACAGGGAAGTGTAATCGGCCCCCTACTATTCCTTTTATACATAAACGACTTAGATAAGGTTATTAAAAGTAAAATCAAGTTATTCGCGGATGATACAGTAGTTTACAGAGAGATTAACAGTCCTAATAATCAATTATTACTTTCTGACGACTTAAATGCAATTCTCGAGTGGTGTAAAGAGTGGCAGTTAGAATTGAACTTAGGAAAGTGTTCCTTTATGAGATTCTGGGGAAACAAAAACATTGACCCGACGAATTACACTGTTGAAGGCGTCCAGCTAAAACTAGCCGATTCCGTCAAATACATAGGCGTTACTTTAACAAGCAACCTCTCGTGGGATATGCACATACGAAATATATGCGGGAAGGCTAAACAGAAACTAGGATTCATCAAACGCATAGTAGGTAAAAGTGAGGAAAAAGTCAAAGAGACATGTTACTTCTCGTTAGTAAGACCGCTATTAGAGTACGCGTCGAGCATATGGGATCCGTACGAGAAAGGATCAATCTCAGAGTTAGAAAGAGTGCAGCGAAAAACCGCTAGATTCGTCAAAAATTGTTACGATAGAAACAATAGTGTTACAGCCTTGATACAGGACTTAGGATGGGAATCACTAGCTGAGCGCCGATCACGCTCTAGGTTAAAACTTCTCGAAAGATTTAGAACGCATATATTCTCCAGCGATGTCGAAGAAATAATAAGAGCGCCAACTTACATTGGTAGAACGGACCATCCTCGTAAAATAAGAGAGATAGCCTGTAGGACTGAGAGGTATAAAGGCTCGTTTTTCCCTAGAACGATAGCTGAGCAGAACAGAAGTTACGAAAAGAAATCAGCCGACGTAGAGTGATACTATACATTTTTATGCGCTTTACCTTGGTGCTATTGCACCCCCTGCCACACACCATTGCGGTGGCTTGCAGGGTGAACTATAGATATAGATATAGATATAGATATAGATATAGATATAGATATAGATATAGATATAGATATAGATATAACAAACACATTTTTGAACGGTTGGATTCCCCATTAATATTTTGAAATGAGTTCCCCGTTAACACGGAAGTACCAAATATTTTGATGAAAAAAATAATATATATGAACAAAAAATGTTCAAGTCTTCAATAAACATTTTGTAATTTCCTCTTCTTTTGCGGATTGAATATCTTGTGGATGGAAAATGCGGGAAGCAGTAGCATATACGTAGTTGGCCATCCGTGAAAACTGGATCGCTCAGATACACTCCAAGTCTTATTGTTAGTTATGTGTAAACTTTGGTCTCATTTATTGTTATACCCAAAGCAGGTCGTAATGGGAACTGGTGAAGTTGCTACACAAATGGGAAGGACTCGTCAGTGCAATGCGAGAAACTAATCCCGTTTGTCGTGACCGTGCAATTGTTGGTTGCGACGGACGTTTGTTGATGACACGGAGAGCCACGTTCCTTTGTAAACTTCAGGAGAAGTTTTCGAAGTAGCATTCTAAGCTTCGGGTAAAGTCGATGAGAAGGCGGTTCTAAAACCTCGAGTGAATTTAGGCATTCTGTTTGTATTGCTACTGCATTTTCACCATGCACAATGCCATCTGCGGTGGGACAAACACTCTTCACCAGGATATTTTGCTGCAATAACATTGTTCTGGTGGAAGAACTCACCTCACCCTTAGATAAATGTTAACGTGAGAATTTGCGCATTATCTAGTCACCAGACCCTTGATTTGCCCATAACATGTGTATTTCGTGCAGGTGCCTGCAGGAATCGTATTCCATCGTGCAATATCAACCTGGCTATTCCGATGGAAAATTTTAATGTGACCTCTCTTGAGGCCAAAGAAAATAACCATAGTATCCTCAGGTGTAACGGCTAAGAATAGCTATAGTGTAGACATCATGAAATTCAGCAAAAACTATAGCTGTATGAATGAGGAATATTAAATATCCGAATCGGGAATTTCAAATGGTAACTTGGCGATACTGTTGATTGCGTCGCTTGGGTTCTTTCATCTGGTTGAGCCAAATTTCTCGACGTGTTTCTGCTGCAGCATCAAGCGCTGCGCGGTGCAGACTTTTGCATTCCGCACCCTGTTACTGCTAACTCTGGCGTTGATAGTTGATTGGTTTGCACGTCTTTGCTGTAGTTATGCTGGAGTAAGTTCTAGATATTTAGAAGGGTTCGCTAATTGCTGCCGACTAATTTGTTGTTCTGCACGTAATATACGGTGGCGTTCTGCCGGTTAACATTTCAGTGGCAGGATTGCGTTCCATTTTTACTTGAAAAGAGAGTAGATTCATGATTTTTAAGAATCTAAGAAAATGCATTTTAGTAACATGAAGGGGAGCTTAAAAATTTCAAATTGGGATACTTAATGAGGCATATGTAAATAAGTGAAGAAACACAATTTCCCAAAACGACGTCAAGCTCAAGTGAAATAACTTATGTTCGATTAACTCCAGGTTTTTAAAAGAATCTTTAGCAAAATAAATTCATGGGGATCATCTCAAGCGGGATCCATTTCATTTTCTGTCGCTTACGAACGTCTATTTAATCAAAACTTTTCAATATAATGTTTACACGTCATTATTTGAAAAGTAAATAAATCTTTTCCACATATTAGACGTTGCTTGTGAATCCAATTACTGATGCTTTTAATAATAAATTTTCTATTCTCTACCCAAATAATGGTAGTAGTAGAACTAATCATAAAACACATTTGTTATGAGTATTTCTTCCAAATAAGTCCACATAAATACAGGGTTACATTAAACACACATTCCGGTATTTTATTTCTCGAAACAAAGTGCGTTGCCTATAACACAGGTGTTCTTTGTTTCCCGGCACCCAAGTTATGACAAAATTCCACCAGAGGGAAAAATACAGTAAAACCTCACATGGCGCGAATTCACAAGACGCGATTTCGCTAACAATAAGACGCGGTTTACATTTCACTACCAAACCTCGCTAAGACGCGGTTTGAAAAGTCAAAGCTAAAGTCATTCTTCAAATTTCCCGTAACCTACAAATGATAAAAACTTCAAATTAAAACATTTTAAAGAAATGTTACGTCGAGAGGTTCGTATGCATGCTTCTCAATACCTTATGGCCGAATTTGTTACACTTTCACTTGAAGTTGCAGCAATGTTACTTCTTCCCCTGCCCTTTTTCTACCAATGTTGTGTTACAATCTCGATCTATCGCATGGCACTCGATAATTTCCAAGCTGAAAGAATTTTGGGGAGTAACCCGGTAGTAACCGCGTGTTCGTATTGTTCGTTCAATCAGCAGGCTCTGTGTCTTATCGTAAGTGGTTGTCTTAACCTTGCCTCCCCTTTGATTTAAAATATTATTCTTATCCTTAATACTTATCTTTCTTATTGAAAGTGGAATGTAAACAAAAAATAGTGATTTTTCAAGCGAGAAGAAAAAGTTCAACACACAGCCAAAAACTTGAAACTTTAGATCAACTTAAATCAGGACACGGAAGCACAGTGCTAGGGCGGGATTATGGGGTGAATGAGTCGACTACTCGTACCATACGAAAAAATGAAGAAAAAATAAGAGCCAGTGTGAGTGCAGCAACTTCTGCAGGTGAAAAATTAAAAGAATGTCAAAAAGAAATGTGCACTTATGTAAGCATTGGAAAAATTACTATGCGTGTGGATTGAAAAGGGCACCACTGAGTGGCTCGATCATACGTGATCAAGCATTGCGTCTTCATAAAACAGTAAGCGAACATAATGCTGAATCATCCACTAACGTTCCCTTTAGTGCAAGTGCAGGTTGGTTTGAGAAGTTCACAAAACGCTTCAACTACCACAACGTAAAATTAGTGGGCGAATCCGCCTCTGATGATCACCAGGCGACCGAAAATTTCATACCTGAATTTACTAGTTTAATCAAAGAAAAAGGTTATATGTAAGCCACAACAAATTTTTAACGTGGACGAAACCGCTCTATTTTGGAAGCGAATGCCAGAGAGAACGTACATTTCGAAGAGGAGCGAACAGATCCCTGATTCAAGGCTTCTAAGGATTGTCTTAGGCTATTGTTGTGTTCAAATGCTTTTTTGAGCTGACAACAGCTGATTGGATTATGGCCATAAGGTTTGCTTTATAGTTTATTTTTTCTTAATTCTACATCGAGAAATAAGGCTGCGTGAATTACTTACATATGTTTGACGATTTTATGAGTCAAATCCTTCAAAAAAAAATTTTACCGGACTTTTTTAACCTTACGGTTCTGGTACCTCAGAAGATATTAGCGCCCGACTGTCGGACTAACGAATGTAACTCGATTTCTCAGGATACGATAATCTACAATGTTACATTTGTCTCAAATGTCATATAATATCTTCCTCAAAATAAGAGAAAGCATGAAGGAAATCGATTGGATCGCCAAAGGATGTAGTTTTTTCAGGAAAACATTTTCACTTGTTGCTCTCCCTCTCTCTCTCAGGATGTTATAATGCTCATGCGACAATGTATGAATCTTCAATGACGTTACAACAATGTATCGCAAATATATATTCTCGATGGCTTGTGAAATCTAACATGGAGTCCGAGGTGATCTTATTGTCTTCAAGGTATGTACGCATACAAAAAGATTCATTGTAACGACTTATAGAGGAAAGAAATTTAGAAAAAAATCGTAATGTGAGAACTAAATCAAGACTTCTTTTTCACACCACGTATATGTTTTCTTAAATAGATATTGATTATCGATGAAATTTTCCACTGAACATATCAGAAGTCAATATATTTCTTATAATAAAAAAATACGGCACAAAGTGCGTCCCGTATTGATTTCACACGGGATACGGGACATTTGAGGAAAAATTGGCCGAAAAACGGGACATGTGGTCACCCTATAAGAACATAACCCCTTATTTCCTATTAACTTAATGCTTCATGTAACGCGATTTCAAGGAACGCAACTACCGCGTTATGTGAGGTTTTACTGTATATCCTTAATATTACTTTAGTAAATTGAATTATTTACTATATTTTTGACACATACAATTATTACCTTGCAAGCTTACATTTATAGGTGTCATTACCAACACCAAAGGCGCATTTAAAGGCGTGTATTAATTTTTTAATACAGGTCAGAAACGTACATTGATTTACTAGTTATCCGACGCGTAATGTTTCTTCAAAATTCAAACCATTTTCGTGAGCGCCAATATCTCCACGAAGTTAATTAAAGTAGTGATTTTTTAGTTCCTGCGAGTATTTTCGCACATTCTAGTTTATTTTTTACGCTTATATATTATAATTTCTCAAGATCAGTAAATTTAATATTTTAGTTGAGGTGCAGTAATCACACGTTATAAAAACGTGATACTTCCCATGTGAAATATTATGGTGAATTGAATTTTGGAAGTTGGGTCATTGCCAATGTTTGTGTTAATTTTCTTCGTTATGGACATTATTTTGAACATTTCGTACCATTGAAAGCCTTAATTGCTGTATGATAGCGTGACTAATCGTCCCAAATTTGGAGGGGCAGCCCCTCATTGCTCCCTCAGCTTTGTTGAACTTTTGTCCCGCTTCTTTCACGTCCAAAATCTTCATTTAAAGCGCTCCTAAACACCCCCACCGGTCACCAAGCTGACTGAAATGTATTTTATCTATCCATCTAAGGCGAACGCATCAATAAATGCACAATAAATACGCTCCTGTAATATGTCCCTCGTTATAGTGGGTGCATATTATAAAACGGTCTTACTGTTCGACGCAAACTAAAAATATCAATTTTCTCGAAATATAGTTCATCGTATAAAAATAGTTACATAACATATAAATTTGTTATTAAATTAATATTAATAAATATTATTTAATATTTTTAAAATTAAATATTTTAAAATAAAATCATTTTTGAATTTTTTGTGGGATATATTTATACCCAAACTCATCGCAAAATGCCCCACGGACAATGCCGGATTAATATATACAATTAAAATATTTAAAGGTGAATTTCATTAATGTATGAATCTATTGGCAACTTCTTATCTGAACGCTTATCCTGTCCGCATTATTATAAATTTGGCACAGCGTATAGAAAAGATAACCTACCCGTCTTTACCCATCGTTAAGTCTATGTTGTAGTATACGAAATGGATTGTTTCTTTGTGTATTGCAGATGTGGCCCCCGACCGCGTGGCCGTGGCCCGCAGGGGGATGAGATAGCGACCGCCTCGCCGTAGAGAGGAGAAGAGGGGAAGAGAGAAGAGAGGGGCAGCAGATGCTTTGCGAGCCCCCTGACGCTCCGCACGACCACGGCGGCGGCACTGGCGATGGCGGAGGGGGAGGCGCGCCCACCGCCGTCGCGGGGGGCGTCCGATGGGACGTGGGCAGCGGCGCGCCGCGGGAGCCGCTCACCGGCGCAGCAGTGCGCTGGGAGCCGGGAATCCCCGACATCGCCGCCGCCTACGACCCGGAGTCGGCCGCCGCGGTGGCCGCCGCCTACCGGCAGCACCACCTCCGGTTCGCCGATCCCTCCGCCGTCGCCACCTCACCCCCTGCGCCCCTCGCATACCCGCCACCAACATCCGGCACCATTCCTCCTCAGCTCCCTCTGCCCCTCGCCCTTCCCATCGCCGCCGCCCTGCCCCCACCGGCCGGTTCCACGACGCTTTCGGGGCCGCTCCGCCAGCAGCAGCCCCACCACCACCGCTCCGCCTCCTCTCTACCCCCTCCGCCTCCGCCACCTGAACCATTCGCCATCATGCGAAGCAAAACCTCCAGCAGAAGAGTGCGGATCAACGTTGGAGGTGTGCGCCACGAGGTACGTGTACTCTCTCTTTTTCTTCTTCTTTACTTGCTTATGTGTACATCTTTAATGTGTATGTTTGAAAACAACAGAAGCTATGAAAAGATGAAACAGTTAGTAAAAGATAGCTGGTAGGACTTTGGCATAGTCCAGCCATAGCAGGGGATTTATCTAAAAAATTAGAGATGAATTCAATCCCAAACGTTTTGAAGACCCATCACCCGAAAAGGAAGAGAACACGGAAAAGACACTTGTGAGAGATTCCAGATATTCTTCCAGAAGAGAGAAGGCGCGCAACCAAGATCATGTAAAACAGAAAAGTGTTGGCATCACAGCAGAAGCATTAACAATAACAGGAAAATATAAAGTTAAGATTCACTCTGATATTTTTACATTATGTATGAATAAGAATAAACTCCCGTAATCGTGGAACAAAAAAGGCAGCAAAGAATATTTGATTACCTGCTGTCCCATCAGACGTCTCCCGAAAAAATGTTTACGTAGATCCCGACTATGCGCATTCAAAATCAACATGACTCTTTCCAACGCGGAGGTAATGTCGGGTTTCGCTACGGATACATAACGATGGAAGAAATCCAAGTTTTCAGAGAGATTAATATCCTCACTAACGACTATGAGATATGCGTTTCATTGGCTACAAAAACACGTCCGACTCCATCAGTACATCATCCGTTCTGAATACCCTAATGAGATGAGGAGTTGGTAACATGTACGTTAATATAAGAAAGAATATCTACATGAATGTGACATCATCTGGCCAAATGCACGAAGTGAATTTAAAGCTAAATATGGAGTGAGGAGATGAGACATTACGTCACTGAAACTATTCACAAAGGCACCAAAGGAGCATTCAAAGTAATACCTAGAAAGAAAACAGTTACGGAGGTAAAGATATAGTGTTTGAGTAGATAGAGTGGCACTGTTTGCGGTGTCCAGAATACCTCCGTGAAAGATAAGGGGAAATGGTAGAAAGGCCGACCTTAAAAATGAATATCAATAAAAAAAACTCCTTCGCGTACATCTTTATAGGATAGAAATAGTGTAGATCTTGAGGAGGTCACGAGTTACGTTTAATTGAATCTACTCCTCGCTTCAGACGGATCGCCTTTGGAAGAAATAAACAGGAGAGTGAAGATGAAGGGGAAAATGCTCATACATTCAAATCAAATTCATGCACACACAGTTTTCTTAGCTTTGGTAATTTAGGTTTGAGGAGAAGTTTATTCGCGTTTTCTTCTGCGTGTTTTTCTCCTAAACACAATTGAATCGTTTTCTTCTATTTATAGCTTTGGAAATGTTTTGAATTCCATCTCTTGAGCCTTTGTAATATGGGCGATGGTAATTTCGTCCCTGGTTAGGGGCGCGTCCTAATCCCCTGGAAAGGATCGTCAGGCAGCCTGTTGAAAACGTGTAATTTCATCCCCCGCGGGGCGTTCCCGGGCCGGGGGTTCCCTATCTCGGATTAACTCACTAGGCTTTAAAGATGGCATCTAATTATTGCTGATTTTCAGGAATGATGAAGAAGGTAAACAATTTAGGTAAAAGAAATTTGTTTATTATAAAGGTAAGCATACTAAAGCATGATAAATTCTCAAATTAGTAGTACACAAATATAAAACTTGTCAAAGTATAAATAAATGACCGAAATATCAAATTACATGAACATAACAACACTAAATAAATGCGTTTTAAAGAAAACTTGTCCAGACTAGGAAATAAAAATATCAAATTGAGATACAGACTATAAAAACAATTCCACTAGAAACACATATGCCAGAAAAAATAAATCAAAGTACGTGATAAAACAGTGAGGAAGTAATGATTTTTACTATAAATTATAAACTTATGGGTATGAAACCAACTTAATATAATTAATCCTTTGTATATTACCATTTAAATATAATTTTATTTTTGACTCTATGAACGCCTTCCTCCGTTTTGTATTTGATGAGACATTCATGTTTACACTTTTAGTAATGTTTTGCTTTACATATATTTCATATATAGTAATAAATTATGAACAAGGAGTGGTTAACACAAACTGACTTGTCCACGCAAATGAATCTTTCCTTATATTCCTATTTAGTATCAAATCCAGAAGAATTAGGGATTTCTCATGCTTCCCTAAAACAATATATCAGTACTATATCTAGGGGAAACCCTCGCAGGTAGCGGGGGACGAGGGATCTGCTTAGGGGTCTGGGTCGAGCCCCCATCGAAGAGATGGGGATGAAATTACGCAGTAGGGATTAGCGACCCTTCAGGTACCTCCTGACCGGGGATGAAATTACACATGCCTTGTAATATACCCTTTTCCAGACAGGATTTATCCGAAACTTCACGCCTTACTTCCCGAGTTATTTTGCGTATCTCTACTCTTATTTCTTATATACTAAATATGTGATCATTCACATTTCTCGTTTGTAAATATTTTTGTACACTTCAATCTTTGAGTTTGTTAATTTAAAAAATCCTAATTCTATTTTCAGTCCTTTATATTTATATTCTTCTCATAGCCGAAGCTTTCCTGGACTTTCAATATTGCATTCTCTATGTTGTCATTAACATTCAATGTTTTCTGCCCTAGGTTTCATTATACGTATACGTATTTTTAGACTCTTCTGGGTTTCTCGAATTATTTTTTCATGTGAAAATAATTCTTTCGTTTTACTCTCAAAAAGCATGTGATCGCTGCCTCTGAATACTTGATTTTCATTGGTATAAGTCTTTAGGTTAACGTTGACAATTATATAATGAATAATACGTTGATTGTTCCTCTGCTTTCCCAAGTATAATTATGAACATACTTATGCCTAAAAAAGTACATGTGATTTTCAAGTTATAAAAGGAACGGAAATCTTTAAGTATAGTGCCGTTATTATTGAGTATATTTTTTCCTTCGGTTTCAATCCATTTTGCTTCAGGTTGGTTGTCAATTTCAGCATTTATGTCTCTTGCTAACACAGCATTGCCATTTTTATTCATTTGGTCCAATGTAGTTGTAACAAGCTATAAACTTTCTGATGTCCTGACCTTTTCTTTCAATTGGTCCATATATACTTATTATATGTAGGTGTCCTTAAACTCGTTGTTATTCTGTCGGAAATCTACCAGTATCTAATAATATCTTTCTTTGCCGATTTTTTAACCGAGATTGCCATCCCTGAAGAGGCCCCCTTGGTTGCATTCCATTCCGGAGTGGATCACCATGCATTCCCACAAATCTTTAGTTCCTTTCTTTATTCTTTGTTCCACTGATCCAATGCCCAATGTCTACAATTCCTCTTTCAATTTCTTCTCATTATGCGCCATGTCTCGCACATTTCACGCTGCAATATGTAAAATCGAGGTCAGTGCATTGCCAAGGACGTTATCATGTACATCCGTCCGGCTATTCCTGTTGAGAACTTTTGGGGTGATGGAAGTGTCCTCTGAATGGGTTTTCAGTCCATTGCAGAGCTGCCATGTCATGTCCCCTGGATCGACTATCTTAAGGGGTAATGGCATTTCCTCCATACCAGATGGAATGGTTATACCTCCATGAATCGCTCGCCAGTGCCTCGTCATTAATATCAGAGTGTACCACGCGAAGGTGAAGTTGGCATTAGAATAGGAGAGGTTGTCTGTGATGCATCCTATACTACGATATACACCCTTTTTGGGCTATTTATCTGTCAAATTTTATAGTTTCCTTTATGCGCTACATTGTTTTTTATAATTTATAACGTATATCTGTTATTTATGTTACATATAACTCGCTCTCCCTTACTCCTTCCCCACCTCCCATCCTTACCCTTTCTCTCCATCTTCCACCCCCCGTCTCCAGCACGTTGCTTCACCTTATATTCGACTTCCTCTCCATCCACCTTTCACAACCACTCCTATGCATCTTCTTTTGGTACACCCTAAGCCCAGAACCAGTCCTGATACTCGTCTATAGAATGACGATTACATACACAAATGTGATTACTCTGTGGAGAAATTCTCGGTTCAAATATTATACGCAGAAAATGGTTACTTACATTCATTCATAGTATCCTATCTTTCTGTAGGTTTTCTCTCGTCCAAATCTAAATCCGTACCGTCTAAATAAATTCTCTTGATATTCTCGTACCTTTCTTTTTTCTGCTTTCTTTACCCTTTTCCCAATTCATCTGACATTTCTAAAAGGAGGTCATCAACTCCTACTGCTTTCTTTGACTTCATATCCCCAAGAGCTTCTTCGGTATCACTATCCAGTACTCCCTTCTGCCTTCAAATGTTTTGCAAATAATTCCTTAATATAGTCAATCAATTATTTCTTCACGTCCTCCGGCTCAAATACCAATTTGCCTTGCAGTGTCCTTTCCACCAAAACTCTCACGCTTTTATGGTTTTCCTCGTAATTTTATTGTTTAATTCTCTATTCATTCTCCCTCCACAATCTGTATTAACCATCTTAAAAAGATTTTGGAGAGAAGGAGGTGGTGAACCTCTTCTGTAACCCATTTTTCTTATCGCTTTATTTGTGGTATCTATGACAGATGATTTCATATTCCTCCAGTTATTCTCAGCAGTCGTTTACCCACCAGCGTTTTCTAAGGTTTGTTTACAGCCTCCTGATAGTCTTCCCTCTATATTTTCATAAGGACTTTTAAATGTTAAACAAAATCTCTAGATCAATACGCTGTTTCCATCAACCTCCAGAAAACTTTGAAAACTATGCACTCTATTCTTGGATCTTTGTCTGACCATGATATAATCAATCTGATCTGATCATCGTACACCGATTAAGAAAAAGATCTCCATTCCTCGAGCGTTTCATCAGCATCTCCCTTACGAGCCACCAATAAATACAAAAAATTTGAAATCCACAGGCGAAGCCCTTACTCTATGGCATAGGTCTTCAAACTGGGTTCCGCGGAAGCCTGTAAGGATTCCGCGATAGACAGAGGAAGAGACTCGATACGTTCTTCCTTCTCTTATTAACAGCAACAAACATGAGCTTCACTTGTAAACTGCTTAATGTAAGATATATAAACTATGTAAATAACAATTACAGTGATTATAAAGTTAATTTTTTTGCTATTTGGTTTGCCACCTCTTAGTTAGGGTTCCGCGAGAAAAAATATTTTAATATAAGGATTCCGTGGCTTCAAAAAGTTTTGGAACCCCTGCTCTACGGAATTCCATTTATGTAACAAATAAAATACGATATTTTTTAAATCAAATATTCTGAAAATATAGAAAAGTTTTAAACTCAGAATGGTAATTCTTCCTACAAGCATTCGCTCTCCACTGTTCACATAATCCTTCTAGATACGTCGGATTATTGATCGCCTTATATTGTCCTAACACCTGTAGCCCTTATTTATCCATCTTCTGTATATATGCAGTCGCGTATTCACAGATCTAACTTTCGCGATTCATAATATCGATAACTCGATGATTATTTCCCCAAGTAAACTTTGAGTTTAAAAACCCGAATACTCAAATTGTTCTCGTCTTTCAAGGCTTTGGTTGTAGAGAAGTACGGCCGTTCTCGGAATAACTGGAGTTATTGGGACGTTTTTATACACTGCTGACAACGATGTTTGCTCTTAATCTCTATAGTTGCCAAGAGAGCGTGACAGCCGTTATCTCTCCTGTCCGACCCAATTACACGCGACTCAAACTAATCCTTCCCTCAATATCTACATTCAGTCTCCTGTCGAACGCCGTGCAACGACGATGTTATAAAGCCCAGTGTTCTTATCAATATTTCTTGTACGTGTTCTTTAAAGTGGAAAACACCAATACAGGGTTATGCGTTTTCTGTTAAAAATAAAATACAAATGATTTCCTCTTGCCGATTTCGGTTTTTACGAACCAAAATGAACCGTATGATTGATTAATCGAGCGAGCCCAAATCGATTGCAAGTTTTGGCGGTTCCGCTTTATCGGTCGACTTAATACCTCGCATTATACATGATTTTCGAAGTCGATGGGCGACAGCAAGGAATGGTCTTCTGTTCCGACCTCCCTTTTCTCTCTTAGATGAGAGAGAGAGCGTGCATATGCGTGTGTGTCCGTTCATATCCTCTCCTCCCATCTCTCAGCACTGTCTCTTCTCTTAACATTCGCAGGTGCTGTGGCGAACTCTCGATCGACTTCCGCACACACGCCTCGGCAGACTGCGCGACTGCAACACACACGAGGCCCTTAGGGAACTCTGCGACGACTACTGCCTCTCCGAGAACGAATACTTCTTCGACCGCCATCCGCGCTCCTTCGGCGCCGTGCTTAACTTCTATCGCACGGGAAAACTTCACCTTGTCGACGATATGTGCGTGCTAGCCTTCGGTGACGATCTGGAGTATTGGGGAGTTGACGAACTATACCTGGAGTCCTGCTGTCAGCACCGCTACCATCAGCGCAAGGAGCACGTCCACGAGGAGATGCGAAAAGAGGCGGAATCCTTACGCCAAAGGGACGAGGAGGACTTTGGAGACGGCAAGTGCGCCCAGTACCAAAAGTGCCTCTGGGACCTCCTCGAGAAACCCACGACATCAATCGCCGCAAGGGTGAGTGTGTGCCCTCGCCAGGGGCGAACTGGGGGGCGGAAGCCTAGGGCGTGACCGTTATCTTCGATTAGGTCGATCGATAGATCCGTATTTCCATGCACGTTAGGACGTGAAGTAGACGCCCTCGACGATGTCTTCCGAATAACATCGCCGTTCTATTCTCTGTCGATGGGTTGACTTCGTCATCAAGAAGATGCGTATGGGAATGGGAATAAATACGGGAAAACGCGTGGATTAGCGAGGGTTCTTTACCTAGAAATGGCATTTCGGTGACTAACGCGTCATCATCAGCAGGATACGGCATGACTGCAAAAATGCTCCAAGTTATATTCGATAAATAGTTGGCTTCTCGATTGAACGGTAACTTTCCTTACATATCTCTTAATCTGCGTGTTTTTCCTCTTCAGCTCCGACCTCTTCCCCTTGCGTGCTGACTGTTAAGACGCAAATGCGCGCACGGTTCCATTACGCTGTCTCTTCCGTTATAGAATATTTGGCTCGATGCCTTCGAGTATCTCGCCCGGCTAAGCTGCGCTCATTAAACTCGATTGCTCTCTGAAGTCTTGAACTGAGTCCCGCTTATGATGATGGCAAACTAGTAACCGATATGCCTTTGAAATGTAATCCTCGCCTTATGTAACAATAGTATTAAATACTCACGGGTGACAAAATCATTGTACTTAAATGGTTTAACTATGAAAATGAAAATATGAAAACGTTCATGTGCCATTTATCATTTGAAAGGGAGAATTCAAATATAGTTCATATCACATATTATCCATTGAGACGATATTTTATTTTCTTAGTGTAACGTTCCATTAGCATGCCATTAATAATTTTATTAGTTGGTCATATCCAAGTGAGAATACAATATTATAATATAAATATTAGATTAATTTATTCGCGTTTTGTCTATGGAAAGCAATGATAGCTCTGTGTTTCACTCGCAAGCATTTCTTCTAAATATAACAATGTCGAAGTTTCGTTTGCATTTTAATAACTAATCGCCTTATTCCACGCGATCGTTCCGCTCTAATAATAATAATTAGTGTTATTTTTAGATAACGACTATCTTTTCGTATAGTAGAGAATAAGTAGTACCAAATTATCGTAATACTTAAGAGAGTTGAGTCACAAATAAATTTCAATTCTAGCAGCGTTCCGACAATCGCTACTCGTTAGTCGTTAGTAGCCAGAAATAAGGCTTGTAGGAACTGTGTAAATATGTAAGCAATTATGGGTCGAGTTTTAACTTGGTTAAATAATTCAATCATCGATTTGTTTCCCATTATCATATCGGCCTAGCTCTTTAAACACTCGTTTCGAACATTTAAAAAAAACTCCTTTTCGGAATACTAAGCATGCGCTGCCAAGACTGCTTCAAAACAGGCAAGCATTCAATCAAAGAAGGTACAAACTCACGTTATGGATTATAGCCGATATATTAAACGGTTACAGGACTTATCTGTATCATCAACTAGAATTATGCTCGGTAAAACAAAATTATTGTTTATTTCGGAGGATACAATGAATATTTATAATTAGATAATAATGCAAAGTTTAGCGCTTGTCGTCACAATTAAATGACGATAGTGTGTTCAGAGATAACGGTTGCGTCGTAAACGGCACGACTCATGGTTAATAGAAGCTTTTACGGGGAACTATCCAGAAATTCTAGCTTCACGGGAGAACCATTAAGATTTCGTCATCGACCTGAGTTGGTCTAGCACGTTACCCGCTTCCACCGGCGTCATTTTATTCGGCAATGCGGGACGCTGGTCGTCAGAGTCGGCCAAGGATTCGCGTTGGGAGGGGGCAGCAAAGATACAATGCAGGTGGAGCCACACGACGTCCTAATTCCAAAGTGGCTTTCGTTACGCTAGCGGAGGAAAATTTGGAGTGTTTATGCGTTTCGTACAAGGGAGAGAGAGAGATAGGAAGGGAAAGAGGAGGGATGGAGAAGGGGAGTGAAGGAGGGGAAGTGGAGGAGGGAGAGATAAGGGGGGGAGAAGGGAGAGGGGGGGCTTCCAGTGAAGACGACCAACCCAACCATCGATACCATCGAGGAGAGGGCGGCAGCGAAGGAGAAAAGGATGGTTGGCTCGACTCCTCCACTCCGTTGCCATTCCTCCTCCCGATCCACCCTTCCCACCATCCACTACCCCTTCCACCATCCACTACCCCCTCACTCGCGCACGCACACACGCGCGCGAACACAAAACCCTTCTGCGGCGGAATTCAAACGCTGCGGTGGCGTGCGGACCCTCTCTTTCCCCCCTCCCTCCCCAAAAAAAACCCCCACCGCGTTGGAGATAAGAGGAAAGGGGTTGAGGGGAAAGGGTTTCTTCTCCGATAACGGGCCCTTAAGAGGTAGGGGAGAAAGGAAAAATGCAGAGGGCGAAGGAGGAGGATAAGTAGGGGAGGGGAATATGCGATAGGGGAGGGGAATATGCGATAGGGGAGGCAAGAGGGGGTCGCCATTTGAGAAGGGGTGAGGGAAGGTGACTGGAAATCAACGCCTAAATTACATTTCCACGTTTTCACTTTGTCTTTCCGGAAGAATCTACAGATTGAATAAATCTTCGTGTGTGTTCTACAAAAATATCGTCACGACGCAGGTTTCGTTGCGGCATAGATATATGTAGTGGTAGGACGTGAGGCAAATAGGCGGAGGAAAGCGGCGGGTGAGGTGGGGATGAGGAGGGGTCGGGTGAGAGGGTCGGTGAGAGGGGATGGAAAATTCGACGACTGATAGACTTGACTTGTATAGAGGCGGTTTTACTGTACTACCAAAACTTTTTCTATTGCCGTTAAATATGTAATTGTTGTAATGAAACCTTTTCAATTTATAAAATTTAATTCTAAAAAATTAAATTTTGTTAAATCTTTACGTTACGGCTTTCTCGATCGATATCGAGTCATTTTGTCGATAATTCAAGAAAGAATCTAAAGTTCGCCATATGTGAACGTCGAAAAACAATTTCCCCAAATGCCAACCTTTTTTTACTATTGAAGAAGAAAATCCGAGATTTGAGGCGTTATGTCGTGGAATTTATGCGTTATGGAGAATAAACAAATTAGAAATAACTTGGTACATGATTGTGGAAAAATACCAAGTTATTTCTAATTTGTTTAGTCTCCAATATTGAAGAAGCATTTCTTTCGGTTCGTCGATAAATAAATACATTTCGAACATTAAGAAAAATTTGGCTGAGTACTGCAATACTACTAGATGTTATTGAATCTCGTTTACTGCCTTCAATACGAATTAGGCCACCGATAACTGTAAAGATTAACAATCGATAATAAACTTTTTATAAATTATATTAATTTTCGCCAACTCCTGAGCTCTTCCAATTCCATGGCTGTAATGAATTAATTGTCGTTTTGCACGCATAACTGCAATCTCAAATTTTCATCGATTTGACGAATTTGTTGCTATATAACCTTTGAAAAATAAACAGTTTTTTAGTCCTTAATCTGCAAGCGTGGGGAAATGAGGACCGCTTACGGTATCTCAAGGAAAAAAAGGAGAAAAAATTTAACATTCAAATGCGGCCGTGAAATATTTTCCGCTGTTTATGATATTAAAATAGTTTACTATTATAAGCGTCTTATAAAAGAATTACAACTTCAGATATCTGTCGCCATCTGGCCCACTGAAAAGCACTCAACTTCTAATTTGGTCCGCCGCATGAAAAATGTTCCAATTACACCCTTTCTTGCCCGAGGATCCGTTTTTGGCGACGCGATACACGAAGGCCGCTCTTATTTATCCTTAATTTCTTCATAAAATGCTGCTATAGTCAAATTATATCTTTGACTTTCGAAAAAATTAGTATCGAAGCGCAACACATTCCATTATCGGACAGAGCTGTATTTTTCATCAATAAACAAATATTTTCGTATAAGAATTTTTTTATCTGAGACTAAATAACTCCTCCAATTCGTGATCGATCCATTTCCTCTTTGACCCCCACCGCTCCCTGGTTTCCCTCCTCCAAAAGGCCGTATTGGGATCACGTGACTTTGCGTGTCTTCTACAGGGAGAGAGAGTGAGAGAGAGAGAGAGAGAGGGCTCCGATTGCATTAAGGATGTTACGAAGAATAAATTAGCCAAATAAGGTGGATGATATCATTGCATATAGCCGATCGCTAAATCTATTTAAATAAAGATTCAATTTATAAATTTCTCGGATAGAATGCTAATATTTAGAACATTTATTTTATAGTTGGAGGAGTTATTTAAGGTTATCCTAACGCGTATTATGGCATATTGTGTAAAGGATAGACCGTTAGACAAGATTGGAGGCTTCGTGGAAAATCGATAGGTTAACGTAATTTTGTCGCGATTTGTAATAAAGATTATTATAGAACTACTAATTTTTAACGTTCTATAAATGAAAACGAATATCTAGAAAAGGACCGGACTATGAAAAAGGCAGTTTGAGGTTAAAAAATCGATGCCGTGCGATGAGCAAACATCTCATCCATACCATGCAACATTATACATTTCTTTCCTCATTTACTTATAAATAGCTTCGTAAGATACGCTTTCCTATCACGACAACAACTAAAACACTCCCTATTATGTGCAGGATGATTATAAACGATTTTCTCTATTTCAAAGGCGTGTATTATCCGAAAGCGAGTTTATTTCGGTCAAAACACCTCTATTCTTAAAGGAAAACCAGTCGAGTTTTTCCATATATTTAATTGACCAACCTTTTCTAGTAGTATTGCTCTCACTTGCCAATAAATTTCCTCAGTTCAATTTTGAAACGGGGAAGACGGTTTAAATTCACACCTTATATCGCAATATATCACACTGTTCACTACCACTGAGATAGACATTTCGATGACGAGATATCTGGAAAAGGCTTCGTTTTATAACCGTGCGTAAATGCATCGGGGAAAGGAAGATAGGGAAGGAGGAGAAGGAAGATAGGGAAGGAGGAGAAGGAAGATGTGGAAGGAGGAGAAGGAAGATAGGGAAGGAGGAGGGAGCGAGACGGATAAGAATTACGAGTAAAAAAAAGAGAGATAAGGAGGAACGGAGAGAGAGGAGTTCGGGTCAAAAGGTCGCTTCGATATATGGCGAGATGCACGCGATTTGTCGTCTGCTTATTCGTCATCCGAATTAGAGCGATTCAAACACCCGGAGTTAATAACTGGCGCCGGCGGGAATCGAAGGGAGGGCGTACAGGGAGCGAGAAGGCGGAATTAAGAGGACGGTAAGTGATCAGAGGAGGCTGTCGAGAAAGAAGCAAGTCTTCCTTCTTTCGTGATTTATCTTCGCACACCAAAGGTCACTCGCCACGGCCTCGTCCTAATGTCGTCCATCCCTCTCCTCCGTCTCCCCTTTCTTCATTCCGCCGCCCCTTTCTTCACCCCGCCGCCCCTTTCTTCACTCCGTCGTCCCTTTCTTCACTCCGCCGCCCCTTTCTTCATTCCGCCGCCCCTTTCCTCATTCCGCCGCCCCTTTCTTCACTCCGTCGCCCCTTTCCTCACTCCACCGCCCCTTTCCTCACTCCGCCGCCCCTTTCTTCACTCCGCCGCCCCTTTCTTCACTCCGCCGCCCCTTTCTTCACTCCGTCGCCCCTTTCTTCACTCCGCCGCCCCTTTCTTCACTCCGCCGCCCCTTTCTTCACTCCGTCGCCCCTTTCTTCACTCCGTCGCCCCTTTCTTCACTCCGTCGCCCCTTTCTTCACTCCGCCGCCCCTTTCTTCACTCCGCCGCCCCTTTCTTCACTCCGCCGCCCCTTTCTTCACTCCGCCGCCCCTTTCTTCACTCCGTCGCCCCTTTCTTCACTCCGTCGCCCCTTTCTTCACTCCGCCGCCCCTTCTTCCCGTCCCACTCCCCCTCTCCGCTCAAACCCAATCCCAAATAAGCGACACCCTCCATATATACAAAGCGTCACCGACTGCTGTTTCTATATTGGGCGTTTAGAACCACCACCTCAGAGAACGACTGAATACCTATGCAACGGAATCGATCCTATGATCGCGTTTGAGCGGGAGAATAATTTAGGAGCGTTTGAACGACTGAAAATAAGCCATCGTAAAACGTTTTGTTTCTGTTTATATGTTAGGGAAAGCCTAGCATAAAACACCACCCATTTACAAACTAAAATGCTTCTGTGGCCTTTAAACGTACTGCTATAGATAAAAAGGATTTCTAATGTAGTCCATCTGATCGTAATTTTATGCTAACTAAATTTTATACGTATACAAGCATTAACATCCAAACGTAATCGTGTCAGTTTCGTGAAGTATTTTAATCCCTAACTCGTAAGTTAGTTATCGATCGTGGTAAATGCATTAAAGCCATTAAGTGTCTTCGTGATGCACTTATGGAAAAGCAGATAGATTAATAGACGAAGGAAAAGTATAATAGAGCCAGTTGTGAAACGTCTTGATTTTGCGAGCGCAAACGATAGCACGAGAGTCCCTTCCAATGAAAAATTGCCCACTCCCGATGCAAAGGTCGCCAATCATTCCCGTGACATGACCTTCTGCGCAGAGTTTGTACTCTACAGAGGGATAAGGTTTATCTCGTTAAATTAGTTGCTTTTGAAATTTCTTAAATCCCTCTTCCAGCAGAACGAGCCGCATCGGACATTTTATGGAGCAAATCGCCAGTTACAATTTTGAAATCATCATTTGTTTGCAAAACTCCTCGCGCTCAAGGAATGCCGAAATTTTTATCAATCCATCCAAGAAGTAAAGAAACTATTAACTGGAACATAAACATATTATGTACACGTTTAAGTACCTGTGCGATGTGGACGATAATTGCGCACCTGTTGGCATATCAAAAAATCATTCCAATTCTACGCTTTAATAGCATATAGGATTTCGGTAACTTAACTTTCGTTAAAAATTTATGCATTAAGTGGTACGAATAGCATTCGGAAAATGAAGTTATTTGAGAAGTTCCTGGATTCAAGTCAATGTAAATATATAAACATCTGGTGACCCACTTTGCATCCTTCGCCCACCGAAAAATAGGAAACCAGAAGTTTATTATATGTAAAAGCGGGGAGAATGTCGTATTCCTCCGATCCCTCTCCTTCTCCCGTCCATTCTCCCCCCTCCCTACTCCCAAGCGACCTTTCCCACTCCCTCTTTCCTCTTCTCGTTCCACTGAGCGCCCTAAGAAAGAGCCGCCCCCTTTTTGGGCTGCCCGCGCCCTTCAAGGGGGGTAAGGCGAGTTTTTTCTCCTTAATGTCAAGGACGAGGGGCTAATTGTTGCGGCGACTGGGGTTTCGTCGATTTCCGTGACGTACTTCCCGAATTCGCCCCCAAAATAAAAATAAATAAAGTCTTCGGAACGTCGATCTCATTGCGGTTTTTTTTAACGCGGTTGTCGCATTCATGCCTGCTTCATTCCTTAAGAGACAATTAATCGCTTGTCTCCATTACACGTTATCGAATTCTAAACAAGATCATTTCTCTTTTTTCCTGGGTTATTTTTGGTGGTAAATTTATTCGAACCGTTTCCTTTTTCGTTGGGAGCAACGATCACGTGAAGAAAACGGCGAACGTCCTTGGCTCTCTCTCCCGACATGGTTCAAAGGGTACCAAAACCATTCTAAGGCAATAGAGACATATAAAGTAGCGTGTGGTTTCAGCATGTAGTCATATGACTGGAGGAAAAGGGATCCGTGATGCACCTCAATAAATCATTTCTGAACAATTCAACCTAATTATTAAGCGGGATTTAACTCGCGATGTCCAAGAACAATAGAAACCGGATGAATAATTCATCGACAGACGAAATATTTGAGCCGTATTTTTAATTACACGTAAAGTTAACATATAGTTTTGCGCATGACAATTTAAAAAACTCATCTTGTCTTACGTATATTTAAATACGCATAAAGTTAATATATGTTTTCGTAAAAGTTAATTTACAAAAGTTTCGATAATAGTTCTAAAATGAAAACAAGTTAGGAAAGTACTGCGAAAGCAGATATTATAAGGTGATTTTTTACAAAAAAATCCAAGATTCAAATTTTAAGGGTACCAAATTCTTGCCACAAATAGGTAGCTCTCATAACTTATCCTGAAAATTTGGTTTCTCTAGGATGAACCGTTTCAGAGATATCGTCTGCACAGTCGGACAGACGGACACATGGACAAAGCGAATACATAAGCGATTTGTAAAAATGAGGAAAAGAGAGGTCGAAGAAGAGGAAGAATTGATAGCGAGAGAGAAAATCAGTTATATTTATTCTAAATTTTGGAAATTTTGTGGCAACATTAAGATCGTTCGAATTTTCAAAAGTCTAACTATTTGAACAAAAAATACGAGACGTTTTCATGACAACGGAGTTGAAAACAAAATCATCGGACGGTTAAATTAGAATCTCAAATTGATTCAGTCACAGCGACAAGAGGCAAGAAGAGCAAACGCGTTTATCGACACGAGAGAGATCATTCCTATGGGAATTTCATCCGATTAATCCAGCTCTCAAACGTCTACGAGATTCGCAGCGAGGTGTTTGTACGTTCCCGGTAGATTTCCTCATCTGCGCCCTTCAGCGTCGTAATTATAATAGGACGGGAGCTCCATGATCCTATTCCCTGGTGACGCCACCCTTTAACCCTTCGCTCAAACGAATTTGTTCGCCAAAGTTTCGGTAAGACTTCACGGCTATCTCCTTAGGTTGTTTACTGTCTTTAAAAACATTCGAAATGCCGTTTCCTACTTTCGAGAGGAAAGAATTAAGAGGAACGTTAACGTGAACGCGCGAAAAACGACGGAGCGAATAATCGTCCAAGTGCAACTCGTCGGGATTCGACTCTCTTTATCTCATTAGCTTAAAATGGCCGATCGATCAAGGATTCGCTCCGAGAATGCGACGGAATAATTTATTTCGTATGCGATTAATCGAAGTCGGTGGATTCAAAAGCGTAAGTGAGTCGATTAAGTGAGTGTAATCCGATGGTCGGGGACAATTTTTAAAATCGTTGGTGTCGACTCCAAGAGTCCGTCGATGATGTCGCGAAGCCTTATACACTTGAAGCGGAAGCCATGTTCAAAGGAAGCGGTGTCCAACTGAGGTATAAATCCCATTGAAGAAACCTCTTCGATGATAATACCAGTTTGTCTAGCGGCCACACGCGAAGATTAGCCATTTGCGTAAACAGGAAAAAAGTGACTGTGACAAATACTCGGAGTTCCTTTTGTTACAGGGAATAATGAAGTTAAAAATTCATTTATTTTCATCGTTACATAAATCGAGTGTTTCCTTAAATTTCGATATGCAGCATTTTTCAATAGATGTTTAGGATGTTTTCGCTGCTTAAAACGAAAAAATCTCATAGTGCAAATCTTATCTTAAAACGCGAGAGGAATTCCTTCCGAATTTTTGTTATTTCTTTCTTATAAACGATGTTATGTAAATAAATTATTGCAAACTTGCAAACATCCGAAGTCAAATTTATGATGGGCATTCATGTATTGGATGCCCATCGTTCCGTAAAGGTGATTTTTGCGATTCCTCTGTAGCAAACGGTCTTCCAGAATCCGATTAACTTTCGTAGTTAGTACATAGGATATCACCCAGATTAGAGACCTTTTCAAAACTAACCATATCGTGTAATAATGAAGAGTAGTTTATTCCTTTCAATTTTCTATTTACTCAAAATGACTGCATAGATTTTGATTGAAATTCATCAAGGCATAACGAAGTTTATTTCCCACCAAATAAGCATATGGTATCCAATGACATTATAACTTATCGTTTAGCTACCGCCAAGCTCTCTCCATTAAAAGCAGCAATTTTTTCCTAAGAGTAATTGCAAGCGAATACTTGTTAATGCAATCAGTGATGTAATTTATATAGGTACGAATCGTACGTTTGCGCACTCGAAGTTGCACTGATTTTTTATATATCGATAGGTAGAAGAGTTTTGAAATGAATGCAAAATAACATTAAATTGCGTCAATCCTTACCGTGGAAAACTCTCCAGTATACTCTGTGTCATCGAATGTAATTCTTATGTTATGCGATTCATATACTCACAATTTAAAATGTCGAGTGGTTTATTTTTACGGAATCGAAGGATATCGGAATCGAAAATGGCCCAAACGGAACAGACAATAAAATGCGCGAATCACTTATCCTTTGTCATAACTCGGCTTGATATATGCATAAAATATATAAGATCCACTTGATTGAGGTCATGGACTCGAAGAGGAAATGTTCAGCGGAATATAATCAAGTTCGTACGGCTAATCTATGGCTCAAAGAAAAGCGGTGCTTCGTTACTGAAAATTTTACGTTGGGAATTGTTAGAGGAACGCCTAATGAACGTTAGATAGAAGCTGTTAGAGGGGTGCAAATGGGATGATTTGGCCGAAGAGATGTCAGGGAAAAATGAAGCAGCCACTCACATCGAAAGGTGAGATCGCGAGGGTGGCATCGATTGTAGATCAGAGCTTACGTTATTCCTATGATATTCTGAGTTCATAATAGGAGGGGCGAGAACTGTTAGAAACAATTTTGTAGACATAATCCCATACCAGCCGGTGGAAATGAATTGCATTGCCATATAAAGATGTAGATGTTATAAGTGATGCATTACTTTTTTTAAAAGAAGCTTCTATATTAGTCCAAGAGGCTGATTAGTCACAAAAACAAACAAACATAAAAAATGTCAGAGTCTTAAGAAGGCTAATCTCTTTCCGGCTCCATTAGGTCGACTCTAATCGAATAATCGTTCTTTCGTAATTTGTTTCACGCCATCTTCGATCGATACCATCGTAATAGAAATAAACATTCGGGCTTCTATGTGTTCATTTCCTCTTCCCTCTCCCGTGAATACATCTCACTCATATTCGGAATTTTTCGCGTATTTTGAGGACGATTTTGCATTTTAAAATCTATTTATAAATGTATTCCGCAAGTAAATGTTTATCTCAATAAAGAGACGACGCTTCATGTGCTCGAGATTGTTATTCTCTATCTCTCTGTCGATTTTTACTTTTGGCGTCATTCGGAGAATTTGTCTTGCCTATTGCTTGCTCGGGGAAGGTTTTATTTATAGTCTACGCCAGGCATGCCAAGGTGGCACCCAGCGGATCGTATGCGGCCCTTCCTATGCCTCATTGCGGTCCGAATCCACATTTTTGTCTCAAATAAATCGAGATTTTATATAAATACATTATTTTTGTGAGAAGAGTTTTTCAGGGTTACTGAGGTGCGATAGAACTTTTTTTTAATCATTGTTTTTAAAGGAGAAACAGACGTTCAATATTCTACAATCTAGATAAAGTCTCTTTTGCCCCTCGTTAATTAATTGTGATCCTAATGTGGTCCTTCTAAAATATTCGTCGCTTTATTTAGGTCCTGATACCTCATCGAGTTTGATATGGCTGCTCTACGGCTATTCCAAAATTATTTTCTTCCAGAGCATTAATGGAAAACGAAAAGTGCGACATACTTTTACCAAATATCGTCATATATTATTCGCCATCATATTTGCGCTTAATGTCATCTTGCCGCATATCTTTCTTTAAATTCAAACTAAAATTTCTTGTAATTACACAGAGCTGGCGTTTGCCTACTTCGAAGTTGTTTCCCATTTTATTGTCGCCGAGTCCTGTCCCGAATGACTTTTTGTATTCGATATTGTTATTTTCATGCTTTTCTTCGAACGCTGAATATCGAATCCCTCCCAATGCTCGCTCCACTTATTTGATGACGGCATTCAATAATTCATCAATGGCGAACCCCACTCCCATTTCTCCTTCGGGGGAGGGGGGGGTGGAGGAGAAGGGGAGGGGAGGAGGAGAAGGGGGGGGAGGAGAAGGGGAGGGGAGGAGGAGAAGGGGGGGGAGGAGAAGGGGAGGAGAGGCATGAGAAGGGAAAGAAGGAAAACGGAAAAGAGACGGATGGGGGGTGGGGAAGGGGGTGGCGAAGAGAGGCGGGGGGAGATGGTGAGAGGCAGGAAGAGGCAGGGAGAGAGGGTGGCCGAGCTGCCCAAGGACACGGTGCGCGTGTCAGGCGATCGAGAGAAACGCTAGAATTCGCTAACGCCCAAAGAAATGTTCAGATACGCACAGAAACGATTGAAGTTGGTTTTTTATCGATTGTTTTCAGTTTTAAGAAAAGTCTTCTATTTTCCACATCGGAAAAAAATTTTTTTCATTCCACTTGAAGAAGTAATTCAACCAAATCATGTTTTATTGTAGTTTCGGTCTATCTAAAATTTCCGCAAACTAAATTCATAACATGTTTTATGGTGAAATTGAGGTTTAAAAGAATTTGAGCGATGATTTGTTGTATTAATCATAGTTAATTTGCAACAATTTGAGACCTTATCCAATCGCTTCTCAATTTTATCGGTACAACACTTTTTTGATATGATTATGCAAAGAAAATAAAAAGTCCTTTAAAGCGTATAACTCCATAATCAGAATACGGAACACATAATATTTAATCGCCTTCTATTTTTCCTATATCAAAACAAAAATTTCTTTGAGCTGAGGTGCCGTAAATGGTTTATACCTCATTGCCAAGGGTACACCCTTCTTCGACTCTCGTCTCCGTTTTGACATTTTCAAGCAGTGAATTACGTATTTTACAGGTTTGTTGAAGGATATATAGTTCAGTTTTTTCAGTGAAGTTATAAATTTTGTTGATTTTTAATCGATATAAAACTTTTTTATTCAAACACAATTTATTGACTTTTTTATTTTCATTTTTAGGCCCTTTCTGTCCGTCCATCTGTCCGTCCATTTGCATGTTCGTTCTTGGATTCTACCGAACGAATTTTCATGGAATTTGATGTTAAGGACTTACAGTCAAAGATAATAAGAAAATCGCATAAATGAATCACGTAAACCGATCAGGGGTACCACCTCAGTGACGACAAAAAATGAACTTTCCGTCATATCTCGTAAAGTATTGGTCATATCAAAATACTTTTCAAATAAAACTTGTATAACTGATAAATTAGAGTATATCTTTTCCTGTACTTTTTTATCGCAGGAGTAGCCGTTATCAAGAAAATCAAACAAGAATGTCTTAATTCGAGTTAGAAAATTTCTTAAATGGTTACTTCATCATTGTTGGTAACATAAACAATCTCACAAAAATGCGTGTAATTTCCTTACGTGTACATGCAATATTTTTAAATAGGAATAAAAGTGGTTATTTAAGAAAAAAAAACTTTAAAATGCAATTTCCCTTACGTACACGCATATCATGTCTTTCAAATACTCCATTGCACGAAACGCGCCCGTTTGTGATACGCTGTACACTTTCCTAACTTATTTTATTTTCTGAAATAGGTAAACCTATGGGTTTCAAATTCAAGGACGCTGGTTAAACATATTTTAAATTTGAACTGTTTTACAACTATGGATTATATAGCATAGGGCAGTGATGGCGAACCTATGGCACGCGTGCCATAAGTGGCACGTAGGACCATTTTGGATAGCACGCCAACGAAAGGCGAAAACTAATCAAAGCTTTAATCGTACTGATTTAGTGACGCAAAAACATTTGTGCTATTTAGTTAACTATTGTAAACATTAGTTTTATGGTTACAAAGTTCAATCTCTTATGTCTTGATCACGAATTTAATTTAGTTGGCACGCAAAAAAATCAAAGACTTTTTTGTGGCACGCGAGGCAGAAAAAATTCGACATTTTCAGTAATATTGGCACGCGGGCAATAGAAGGTTCGCCATCACTGGCATAGGGTCTCCTTTTTTATTGGCAGACCCATTATGTTGGTCATATCTAGGACTGAAGTTTAGTTAATTACATCGTTAATTTTACAAAATTAGCATTATTTATGTTATTCAACTAAATTTTTTAACTTGTCACATTAATCAAGTAGTGTTTGGCAAACGGAGACAAAAGTTTAATGATATCAGCTGAAAACAAGGTTCGTAATTTATTTAAATAGTAAATTCAGTCCACTTTTAATCGAGTCCGTCCCCTCTCAAATTTAATGCAGATTTGTTATTCATTAACAGAAACGTAGATAAAAATTATAGACATTTCTTAACTTAGTGTACGGTGTTTAGACGTCTTTGAAGATAATACTTTTAGACAAAGTTTTCTGTTGAATCTGTTTTCTAAGAATTGTCCATTACATTGCCAAGATACTATATATTTAACCATTTCATGTTTTTATTCTTAATTTTCGTTTTGTGAGCGCTTATTTTTCTTGGAGCGTCATATATAATAATACATAAAAATGTAGTAAACTGCCATATGCGCTTCTTCGCAGAGCTCATGAATCATAGTAAAATAATTATGTTACTTAACTTACAGTATACAAATAGAACTTAATTCGGTTCATAATTAGTTTTGTGCCTTTTTCAGTATACGCGATGATACTGAAGCTCGGTGAAACTGGTTTTAGCCGAAACAAATGTTTCAATTTTTCAAAGTTTTTAAAATGAGAAGTGTTTTTCCCTCTTCTTCGCAAATCCGGTTCTTATTATGAATTATGCTGTAGAGCTGAATTCTCCTAACAGGTGCAGCATTGAGTCTATTCCTGTATATTGTTTTATTTTGCAGTTCTGTTACATAAATAATTTCATTATTATTATATTATTAATATTATAGAGGGGCATTCACGACAAATACCACTGCCATTAAAATTTTCTCGCCGAACCCCAGGCTTCCGCGGAACACGGTTTGGGAAAAACTGGTGTAGCGTATTACTATAAAAATTTTATAACAATTATTAATATTATAATTTAATTAACGATAAATTGGCACGTGAACGTTTCATATAAAATATTTGTCTATCGTAATATAAAGACCCATCTATGCAATTCGACATTCAACATAAAACGCATTTTAGCATGTAATGTATAAATAAATACAAAAGCGTAATTAGCGTGTTCAATGTGAAAAAGTATACATTTTCATAAGTCGTTATTCCGAAAAAAACCGAAGAGAAGGGATACCGCGAATTTACGATATATATATACAAACAAAACGAGAACCAGGAGAAATGGCGGTAATTCTTTGATGAAAAGTGTTATGAAAATGTTATCGGCTGCGAGCCATAAAATAAAATATCCAGTTTTATCACAAACGCGAAACGATCAAACATTCCCAGAACCCACAAGAAGAAGATGAAGTGGCAAAGGGACGAACACAAAGGAGAAGGAAGAGAGAAAGGGAAGAGAGAGAGGAGGGAGGGAGAGGAGAGGAAATGGGAAGGGGTGAATGATATAAGGGGATTGGAAATGGGGGAGGGGGTGTGGAAAGTGGGGAAGGGGAGAGAGGAGGGAGAAGAGGAAGGGGAGAGGGAGAGATGTAAAAGAAGGAGTCACCTAGTGGTGGGTCGCCCTGCTGCCTCTCCATAGAGAGGAGCTAAGCGTTTGCTTGGATTATTTTTAGTCGACTCTGATAGAGGGGTGGTTGGAAGTTGTTTTGCGGAAGGCGCGTCCAAAGGGACCGGTGTTTACCTCTTTCTGAGCGGGGGTGGGGGTGGGGTGGGGGGGGAAAGAGGTTGTGGGGCGGGAGGAGGAGAAAGGGAGACAGCGACTCCAGAGGGAGAGGGTCGTCTTCGTGCGATACGCCTCAACATGCCGCGAACAAATAAGCGAATTCGGGAAATATAAACGGTTCTTAACGAATTCGTCGAAAAGGCACACTACCGCACGAGATACTGTACGCCAACTCAATGATGTATTGAGGTATCTTTGGAAATGCAACAATACCCCTCTTGGCGCTCAAGATGGAAAAAAGGCGCTAAAAAGGGGTCGTTATTCAATGTTTTTTCGGCACTTGGAACGAGCATCAATATTCGCGGGCTTCTTTTGAGACATTCAGAGTCAAAAATAGTCGCAACGATAGGCGAAAATGAGAAATTACGAGATGAATAATGCGTGGCCGTGTGCTAGCGAATCAAGAGCGCTACAACGAAACAGCGCTATAAAGAGGTAGCGCTAAGTGGGGTAATGCTGTACGGGTCGAATACAGTGTGAGTTTGTGATTGTTTTTTTTTATTATTCTTCTCTACTCTCTGTCTTTTATCCGATATGCCATCGGATATGTATATATTTATGTATGCGTATGTGTTTTCCTGCCATTTGGCGTCTCTCTTCTGATTCACAAAGATGTTTTTAACCATGGAATGAATCAGTTTTGTGCCTAAATTTGTGCACTTATGCTTATTCTAATATATCTGCATCGATGCATTGAAATTGCGAAATATTTTGCATGAGCCTGTCGATTAACATCACTGGAAATGATTATTTCTTTGAACACGGCGACTTTTCTACGAGACCTTCCAATTACGTGTCTCACATAAAAATTTCCTTCATCGCTTCACGCGCACTATGTGCTGAAAACATGCGCCCTCGGATACGTGTTCTATGAAAAATATGGCTTGCTTCTGGTGATATCTAAACTTCTTTGTGACTTCTTTCTTGCTAATGTGTCCTTTTTCTTATTGCATACTTGCTCTTCTCTGCTGCCGTTCTTCTCTTTTCTCACATTTTCCCAGCAGCCCTCACAGTATCCAGGCCCAGTGACAAGAGAGAAGATTACTAACATACCTCCTTGGCTGCTTAAGACTCATGCTTTCCATTCGTGCATCAAGGGGCGGGCCTTGTGGGAGGGAGAGAGGCCGGGAGCGGAGACGCGCCCCCTCCTCTCTCCTGCCCCCTCCCGATTCTCATCCTCCTCCCTCTCCGTCCCCTTTCTCTCCTCCTACCCCCCCTCACCTCACCTACCGCCCCTCCCCGCTTCTTCTCCCCCTCCTCAAACCCACCTCTTGCCATGAGAGAGCCGCGACGACCAGACTTCGCCGTGCCTAATCAATCCACTGCCTTCCTTCCCTCCGCTCTCCGTTACAACCGATTCAATCGACGCCTCATCTCCGCCGCGCCATCTGGAGATCGCGGCGCCTCCGCCCAAGCAATCCATTATCTCGAGTCGAGTCCGAATAACGCGTGCGTCCTAACTTCGAATCGCGCGCTCGCTTCTTCCGCAGAGAGAGGAGCCAGACGATTTTGGGGAAGACGCGACCGGCACCAAGCGGTCGACGGCCGAACCAACCGACGGCGGGAGTTTTTTCTTTTTTTCTTGCGGGTGCGCGCGTCTCGAGACGACGCGTGGGTTCCGACGCCCCGGCCCCACCGCTACTCAAACGTTAGTTTATTTTACCGGGAAGAATGGCTTTCGCGCGCGAAAAGCTCACTTTTTTTCGGAGATTTCGGGAATAAAAGGTCGAAATACCGCTGCCGATCTCCGATCCGAGAGATCGAGTTCGTTCGGAGCGAATCGGCCTGCGCCGCCTCGTTCTTCCGAAGCGCGTTTTTTTCTCGCTCAACCGCGTCCGTCGCGCGTGGCGGCGTGCCTTTTGGACGGAGACTCGTGCTTCGGGCAGCGGAGGCGACGCGCGGTGCGGAGCGACGCCGCGGAGATGGGAAGTAGCGGGGGAGGGCCGCGGCAGAGAGGGAGGGGGGGCCACCGCAGAGAGAACGGACCTGGGGAGAGAGAAAGGGGTGAGGGGAGAGGACGAGGAGAAAGCGGAGAGGCTCCACGGGAGAGAGTTATCGGTGCGAGAGGCGAAGGAAGAGGGAGACAGAGAGGGGAGGAAAGGAGAGAAAGAGATAGACGGAAGACTGGTCAAGAAAGGAGAGAGAACGGTAAGAAGAGAGCAAACAGAGAGAAGAATTTCCGAGGAAAAAAACAAGAGGAGATCGGCCGCCATCTTCTGCCCCCGGTGGCGTCCTCGCGAAATCGATCGGATAGCTCTCGCACCTACGATGACCCTCGAGGCACACCCACCCTCGGAGAGCGGAGAATGAATGGCAACCACTGACCCTGTTGGAGAGGAGGATGTGTGCGGGGGAGAGGGAAGCGGGGGAGACGAATACCCTCCCCTTGACAAAGGAGAGGAATTTGCGATGGTCGCAGCGGGATGCGAACGGCTGAAGACGACAGAAGACAGTGATGTTTTTCCATGCGTCCGAATCCTTTTCCCCTCTCTTCTCCCCCGCCTCCGGCCGCCCCCAACCTCCTCCTCCCTCCATCCTTCTCTTCTCCCCCAAACTCTCCCCCTCCCCCAACCTCCTACCCCCTCCCCCAACCTCCCCCCACCTCCTTCCCCCCCCAAACCTCCTACCCGCGTGCTCTTTCCATCCGCCCCCGCATAACGCTTTTGTTTCCACCCGGGCACCCGTTTCCTCAACTCACTTTTGTATATAATATTTCCCGCTCTTTTTGGAACCGTTTAATCCTTTGCATTACTCACAATATAAGCGGCGCTTTTAACTTCGAGCAATGTCTTCTCATGCTTGTTTTCATTAAAAATGTTCAATTTTATTTTTTGTTTGGATTGGCAATGAATGAACCAATGAATTTTCTATTTCAGATTTTCTTCGAAAGCAAATCGAACGTACGCTCGCTCGGGCATTCCATTTCCGGAAATTCATTATTCTCGAATACGAATCACAGGGGTATTCTTCAAATACAGTTGAACTCCGATTATCCGAACTAATTGGGTTTAAAGGCGGTTCGTATAATCGAAAATGTGGATAGTTGGAAAAAGAAAGAGTAATCGTTAGTTAAAAAATGGGTGATATGCATAATAAAGAACAATAACTCTTTGCTCGCGTTTTCTGAGTAATTACTCGCTTTCGTATGAATAAAGTCTATGAGAGATTAATCACAGAGTAAGCAATTGCTCCTTTAGGAAGTAATTGCTCATGGATCTCTTATTCAGGATTAATTACTCCAATTTCATATGCATTAAAACATACTCTTGCTCACGTGGGGGAGCAATTGCTCCGTATTTTTGGAGTCACGTCAGTAGTATACTCCACTTTATAGAAGTAGCACGATGGCGGAGTTTATGGTGATAGGTCGGTCAGAGAAGGTCTATAAGGATCGCAGGAGTAGTGCTGAGAGAAATTTCAGGGCACTGTACAGATATAACAGTCAAAATGTGGAATGGATGTCCCACCATTTCCTCGGGGAAATAGCTGAAACACCAGGTAGTGCGTTGTCAAGCAGTGAAAAAATGCGAGTTTTTCTGCCATATGTTGCTGACTCCGGTTTTCAAACTGGGGTTGCAGAAGATGTTGGCATACATCAGTGAACTGTGTCCCGGACAATCAGCGAGGTAATGGACAAAATACTGGTGAAATCGAATGTTTGGATAAAGTTCCATCGTTCCACGGAAGAATTCAATGAATGAATTTGGCAAGATAGATACACATTTCCGGGGTCTATCGGGGCTACTGATTGCACACACATTGCAATCAAAGGGCCACGTATCTTTGGAGACGAATTTATCAATCGGAAAGGGTTCGCCAGTTACTTGCAACGCAGTTGAGAAATTTACAAGTGTGGCTGCATCATGGCCAGACTCCGTGCATGACTCGAGAATTTGGAGGAATTCCGAGGTATATAGGGTGGTGTCTAATAATCCTGCTAACGCGTTACTATTAGGAGACGTTGGATACGCAATTGCTCCTTGGTTAATGGTGCCTTTTCGTAATGTCCACATACCAGATCAAAATGCGCGCGCCGTTGTCGTCATAGCTGTGACGTAGGAAGAGTAACTTCTCGATAAACTGGGAGTAATTACTCACCAACTACAGAAACGCTTTATGCATATGAAAATGAGTAATTGCTCAAAGAAGTGAGCATTCTCTCGATGATGTTGCTCTTGCTTATGAGTAGTTACTCCTGAATAATTACTCCTTTTTATGCATATCACCCAATAAACGCACGATTTAAGGTTCAAGGTGACACAAATCACAATTTTTATCTGTAATACGAATAGGTGCGATAGTCGTGTGAAATTTTCCACTATTGGAATTGAATTGGGGCCTTGTGACTTCAAACGACGACCAGCGCAATTAGGCTTCTCGTTGTCAGTCTAAATCACAAAGCAAGTGAGGAGAGAAACCCGATGCCGGCATTAGCCTACTCTTAACGAAAAGCACCAAGGGGAACGACGGCTTTACGCCCCTTCCGAAGGACGGAGCGTGTTCTCCTCTTAATCACGCAAATAGAGGGCCGGGAAATCTCAGAAAAAATCCTACTTTTGGAGGATTCGTACCTATTTCGCACCGGATATGCTCATCGTAGCAGGCCAACGCCCTCACCACTACGCCACGGAATCCCCTCGGCTATTGGTCGATAGGCCTTATACCACGTGATTGTCACCCACCTAATTGTGAGTCACGATATTTTAAGGAAAAAGTGTGTGGATTATAATAAAGTACTTCATAAAATGCTTTAAAAATCCATAACAAGTGCTGAGAAAACTGAAGAGAAAATACGTCTGATAACCAAGAAAGATGTCCAAAAAATACCTGGCAAATTTCTCTACGTTGCCTTTTGAAACTAAAGTTTGCCATATTCTCTCCGCCAAAAATTGCATTTATAACCTAAAACGTGTCCTTCCACTCAGGTAGTATATTGGGCAAATTATGTCAGTGTTTAGGCAAAGGAGAGCATTGAGGGGGAATTTGAAGAGTGTTTAAGTCAAAGAGGGAATCCCGAATGCAGGAGTATCGAAAGAAATTTTTTTCAAAGCTGTGGGAAAAATCCGAATGTCGTAGCGGAAAGTGATAAAGGATGCATCCGAATGTCGTAGCATTCAGAAGGAAGCAGCAATTTAAAATCTGGCTAGGGTAATTGGACATTCGAATGATTGTCGTCTGGATAATCGGAGTTCTACTGTACGTATCGATCGATCGATCTGTCTCAATAAATAGAGCCGCATATGACACCGAATTTACTGATTATAACACTCGAAATTAAGCATCTAAAAATCAAATGTTGCTTCACCCATAATAAAACACGGGACGAGAGATTTTTCTATTATTTAAGCAAATAACGTAGCACGTTATCTTATTCGTATCGTACGTTGTCCAATACGGCCCTCCTTTAACTCGCAAACTCGTCACTCGTGGACCACAACGCATCACTGGGATTGCCCAAACACCCCGGAAATACGTACCATTCGCGATTTTTAAATCTCCTTCGGTCTCTCCGAGTTAGTCACAGAGTCGTTACCCCCTGAATCAAAGTCTCGCTACCCTTTGGTAAACTCTTTACCACATGGAGTAACATATACGCAGCGACCACCGGTTAGAAAGAAAGGTAATCGCAATTTATATTACCATTTGAAAAACGGTCAATGATCGATTCACGCTTAGAAATACGAATGTCGGCCTTTGGCGACATCAAATCAAATCCGTCACAAAGTGAAGGTTCCCAAGAATAAGTGGGGGGGAAACTAATTTCGTCGCCCGAAGCAGTTCATCGTTCTCTTTTCTCACTCGAAATACAAACACACACGCACGAACACGAACTCGCTGTTCTTTTTTCTCTTCCTCTCCAAAAGCAGGCATATCTTTCCGTGGGGCAATTCGCGTGGAGCATCTTTTTTTTCCAGCCGTCGAATCGCAAATCTCCCATCAGTTCTATACAAAACAGAACACAAAGAAATCACGCGCGACGCCATATCGGAGCGGAGATTCCCTAATCGCGAGGGTTTTCTCGATAAAAACCCTCGAACGATGCGTTCATCGTCGTCATTCCCACTTCCAAAGTGCACCGAACCGCCATTGCTTGTAAAGAGAGAGATAGAGAGAGAGAGAGAGAGAGAAATCGGGTCTCTGAGAACGCCGACGTCGTTTGACTCGCAAACCAACATCCCCGCTGCCGCCCTTCGGTTTCTCTTCTAACCTTCCATTTTATTTTTGGCTATCTCCTTCTCTTTTCCCGCTATCTCCAGCCCTTTTCGGTCGCTAATATGACTCCATTCCCTCGATAAGAAACCACCCTAAAACCTAAAGGAAAAACAATGTAAAAATGACCGTGAAACATTATGTGTACCATTTATTGAAGATATCTGAAGAAATGAGTGTGGAGTTTCGACCGGTTCGGCAGACGGAAAACGCTCTCTCGCGTTAAAATAATCCATTATTCGCGACTTCCTTAAAAACAACTCGGAGAGAAATATCTCGAAGGAGGTAGACTGGCGAATGGAAACCACATTGTTATTGATGTTATTTGGAAGAAAGCAATAAACAACGGAGCGTACGACGTTTCCTCCTATTATAAGACGCCCGTGGAAGAGTTTCCAAGGATTGAGAATCGATAAGCGCGGAGAGAAAGACCTTTTACCGAGGCGCATTCTTTGGGGGAAAATACGATGTCTGACAGGCGTTTAAGGATGATCCAAACGACGATGGGTTTTCGATTCATCCCACGTTCTCTTGACGAGAAGAAAATGATGCGTTGGAAATGGATGTCCTCTTTATCTTGTCAAGCAAGTCGTAGCAGTCTTAAATAAGAAGTTCGAAATAAGGTGGATCCAAAGGACTGTTAATTTAAGGAAAGCCGATGAAAAAAATTTTATTCAGAAAAACATGGGAATTTTCGATTATGCTGCGAATACATTTTTTTTCATTTTCTTTGCGTGAATTTGATTTTTCGTATAACTTATTGGGCTATTAAATTCCAACAGACGATATAGGGCGCTCCTATAGTCATGAAGATGTTGAGTGTACATTTCAGCTTTGAAGTAGTAGAGCCTCCATAGATCGGGATTGACCACTGTGAACGGCTACTTTGCAGCTAAAATGCGTAACCGTTTCATGGCCATGGGAGTTAACCTAGGTCATCTAATGGGCTACACTAGCGCTGAATCGAAAACGGATTTATATTTTTTTCAAATTTTAATATAAGACAATATTACGTAGAAGACATTTTTATACCAATAACATTATTTTGTTTTGTGAAAAGTTTTTGTTGAAATAACATCTCCGTTTTAGTTAATTCGCATGTCATTATTACTACAAGTTAAGCTGGTGATATCACTTGTCCCTGTTAAGAAGACTTCAATGATCGCTGAATACAAATCCTTTGACGAACTCGGTGTCACGTTAACGAAATGCACTTCGGGCAAGAAGCCTTTTGCTCTAATTGGAAAAATTATTCTCAGATCCGAATGTAGATACTTGGTGCAGAGCTATGCAAACAAGAATCATTAACTTCAAATATTTACGAAACGTTTAAAAATGGTTTCAGAAAAAACCCGCCGGTGCGATCTATACAGTCATACCTCGCTCTGTGCGACCTCGTTTTATGCAGATTCGTTATAGTGCGAATTAATAACGAAGTACAGGCGACGCCCGAGATCCGACCGGGATGCGGTCCTGAAAAGACGGTCGAATCTCGAAAAGCCGAATGTCGAGCGCCCTTTTCACATTAAAGTACGTGTTATTATTAGAGGATGCGTTCCAGCATCTCGGGATAAAATTATTAAGTTCCATCTCATATTACATAAAGTTAAAATAACATTATTAAAGTGCTAATAAAACAATATTAAATCTTTAAAAGTCATAAAATAACTTAAGACTAAAGGAAAATGTAAATAAAAACATTTTCATACTTAAAATCTTTTTCAACTGTGTTTACTGGACTTGGTTTATTAATTTAGAAATTGGAAAATTTTAGCTGAAAGAAGAGTGGCTGTTGGTTGGGAGAATGGATAAAACAGCTTCAACTCTTCAGCGCCAATAAAATATAATTTTTCTTAGAAAAAGTAACTATGCAATGCACTGGTTGACATGAGCACAAAAGATAGTTCCCACGTCTTCGCTTTCACTGTCACTGAATTCATGAACTATCATGAGTTTCTCTTTTACTCGAAATCACTTTTTAAGAAAAGCCTTTCTTTCCGTAAATTTTATTTCAATTTCTATTAATCACAATTCTGAAAAAAGAAAACTCACAAAAGTTCTTTGAAAAAATCGGCTTAGAGAGAGTATGCAGAATTCTAACAAAGCGACTCCAAAACCCGAACTAAATGCAAAGGGTAACCCCCAAAGACTTCATTAGTCCCTCTATTTGTATGCTTAAAATTATTAATATTAATAAACATTATTATCAAATAACAAGAGTGAAATTATGAAAATTTAACTTATATGCGTGTGTGCATAATACTGATCACAAATGTGAATATTGAGGAGAAAAATTCTGAACTTGACCGGGACTCGAACCCGGGTCTCCCACTTGTTAAAGCACCTACCCGGCAAGTGGGAGGCCCGAGTTCGAGTCTCGGTCAAGTTCAGAATTTTTCTTCTTCTCAATCTTCACATTTAATTATTATCAATATTTTGTGTTTGTATTAATTTAATGTTTTTTTGGGTTAACTGTGTATTTATATACTAGTTTGAAAGTCCGTCTGAAGACGGGCGAGAAACTTTTAAAAGGAAACAACATTTTATTTCCTAGCTTCTAAAATCACGGTTTATTGCAAACGCTCTTTCAGTACAACATTTCTCGTAAATGTTCTTGCACCCTGTAGGAGTTTTCCTTAGGTCTCATCGTTGGTAATGAAGAGTTTCAGCTCGTTTTTATCCCTTGTTCTTGACACTGCCACGTAAAGTTGTCCATGAGCGAAAACTGGTTCTGACAGATAAACTCCAACTCTGTCGAATGTTTGGCCCTGGGATTTGTTGATAGTTATAACAAATGCGAAAATCAGAGGAAATTGTCTTCTCTTTAAAATGAACGGCAAATTAGTTTCACTTGGAGCTAAATCAATTCTCGGGATGAAAACTCGTTCTCCACAATTGGCTCCAGTTAGAATCTCAGCATCAATAAAGTGTTGATGCAATGCCTTCACAATCAGTCTGGTTCCATCGAGCAATCCTTTCTTGGGATTCAGGTTTCTGATAAGCATCACAATTGCTCCGACTTTTAGATTCAGCTTGTGGGGTGGCATTCCTGAAGGTTTCTGCTCATTCAAAAACTCTGTGGGATAGTTCGGTCGAGCCTCATCTTCATCCGAGGAGATATTGTCAACACTTCGATACTGCTTCACTTCTCCAGGAATTAACTCTAGCCTCAACCTTGCCGTTAAAGTTTAAATAAATAAATGATTTTGCTACTGTGTTTGCAAATCTTTGTCTATCCGCTTCACGTCTTCTATTTGTCTCTTCTTGTCGCTCGTTTTGCCGTTTTGTTGCTTGACTTTGAGCCTCTCGATATCTCCTTTCAGCTGCTTCTTGAGCACTCTCTCGCTTTTTAAATATTTGCTGTCGTTCTCGAGCTTGTCGTCGACGTCTTTGAGAAGCTGTTTCCTTTTCCATTTTTTAAAGTTTCGTAGTTTCGATTTCTATAGTTTCAATAAGAATCTACTTCAATTGATATAGTATATAATTATCTATATTATTATTATTATTATTAGCGCCATATATACTTATCTGTATTATTATTATTAGCGCCATCTGGTGGACGGTCGTTTTGTAGGTGGAAAATTTTTTCGCGGAAATTTTGGTTGCAAAATGATTTTTTTCAATTTTACTATTAGTAGAAACCCATTGCAAAATAAATCAGCTCTTAAAAGTGTTTTGGGCCGGAGTTATTACAGTTCAAAGAGCGTTACTGACAGAGTGACTCAAGCAAATTATAAGGTAAGATAAATGTTTCATTTTAATTTTCGCGCCTGTGGAATCTATCCTCATTGATATAATGTATTTACGATTCCGTATTGTACGAATTTCGCTTGGTGCGAATTTTTTCGGAACTTATATGTCGCAGAAAGCGAGGTATGACTGTATTATGCATATCTCAAGTATCGATACAAAATTAAGTAAGTTACATGTATCCTTTATATTGTGCCTGCACCGAATTCCGTGACACTTTAATGCAGGAGTAATATTCTTTCTCATAAAATAGTTTAATTCTTACATAGCTCGGAATATACGCTTTCCGCTTCAGATGATTCTTGATCTCCCATGAGATTTTCTTTAAAACTGACGCTTCGTTATCTGGTGGAATCGGATCTAATTTTCATTCGGTCACGAAGGCTCGAGCCCCGGGAACTGGTTTTCGCACCGTTTGCTAGGTTAATGGTTGAGGGAAAGGAGCTGCTCGCAAGCAATCGCTGAATGTGTCGCGAGCGGCTCCATTGACCTCCGGCGTCTCCAAATGTCAGGTGATCGCCGTCATCTCCATTTTGTTCATCGTGCTGTCGACCATCGCGCTCACCCTGAACACCATACCGAGTCTGCAGGTGGTGGACGAGAAGGGTAACCAGGTGGACAATCCCCAGTTGGCCATGATCGAGGCGGTGTGCATCACGTGGTTCACGCTGGAATACGCCTTGAGGTTTAGCGCATCGCCGGATAAGTGGAAGTTTTTCAAGGGAGGGCTCAACGTAATAGACCTACTGGCCATATTGCCCTACTTCGTGTCGCTCTTCCTTTTGGAGACGAACAAAAACGCCACGGACCAATTTCAGGACGTTCGGCGCGTGGTACAGATCTTCCGAATCATGAGAATCTTGCGAATCCTAAAGTTAGCGAGGCACTCGACGGGACTTCAGTCCCTTGGTTTCACGCTCAGGAACTCTTATAAGGAGCTCGGTCTTCTGATGCTCTTCCTCGCGATGGGAGTGCTTATATTTTCCTCGTTGGCGTATTTTGCCGAGAAGGAGGAGATGGGTACCAAGTTCATATCCATCCCCGAGACATTTTGGTGGGCGGGAATCACGATGACCACAGTGGGATACGGGGACATCTACCCGACCACTCCTCTGGGAAAAGTGATAGGCAGTGTGTGCTGCATCTGTGGGGTTCTGGTCATCGCGCTCCCCATCCCCATCATCGTCAATAATTTCGCCGAATTCTACAAGAACCAGATGCGGCGGGAGAAGGCACTGAAGCGAAGGGAGGCGCTCGAGCGGGCCAAGAGAGAGGGTTCCATCGTCTCCTTCCATCACGTCAACCTCAGGGACGCCTTCGCCAAGAGCATGGACCTCATAGATGTCATCGTGGACGCCGGTGAGTACGGGCGGCGATGCCGTCGACCCCACCCGTGGCACCATCTCTCGGCGAGGCACGCAAGTTCTCTCTCTACCGTTTCGAGACGGGGACTTGCGCGGCTCGTAAGGGAGAAGGGCGAGGGAAGGGGCCGCCAAATACGGTCGCTTTGTTTTTGTTCGCTTTCGCAGGACCGTGCCTATTTATCTTATCCACGATTTGCGCTTCTTAGCCTTTAAACACACGATGTACGCTACTCGTTTTTCTACACGAAAAAACATAGAGCACACACATAGAATCAAATTAACCTGGCCTTTTACATTGATCGTAGTTGTAGAGACAACTTGTATGGTATGTTTAATGAATTTGGGTCACGTTGCATGGAGATTACATTGACTTATGTTGATTATGCATATTGTACCACGCAGCGGTCTCGACGATTTACTGCTAAACTCATTAAATGCTGAAAATAAATGAAATGCAAATGCATTTATTTTCAAAAACCTGGTATATTTAATACTGTTTTCCAAACACAATAAAACATTTTAAGTTGAGGTATATTGTATTAAAAGATTTCTGTTGTTAACGCTGCAATATTTTAGTTGTAAACTGAATAACTATCTTTATGTTTTCAGGAATGTTGGTGATTATACTTCATACTTTTACATTGCAGTACGTAATTGTGTTGATAGATTTTTTAGGCCTACGTCGATTTTTTTCTTATCCTAGGATGATTGTACTAATCATGATTAATATTTTTGAGTAACGTCCTAAGTTTATTCATCAAAACATATCCCAAAGGTAAATACTTGTATGAACCAATAATATCGACTAAGTGTCGCTGAAAGCCCAGTTGACACTTACCGTTTGAGGAGCCGTTAGTGATGTCAGAGATACACACATGGAGAAAAGTATGGTTGCCTTCTGCTCGCGATTGAAGAAGGGCATTACCCGAAAGCGTCCCACCGCACGTCTCTTTATGTGCGTATCCCTTTGACACCCTCAGCGGCACTCCAAACGGTAAGAGTCCACTGGACTTCCCGTGACACCTAGTTGCCACCCATATCTTATTTTACCTTTACTCTTCCTCAAATGTGTGTGTATTTATGCATATATATTAAATATACGATTATTAACTTATATGTCGTTTCTTAGCAATGTAATTACACTAACCCCTGCTATTAAATGTAATAATGGACGTTTTTCTCCAGCCTATGTTGACGAATGTAGTGTATGAACATTGTCTACACGATTTTATATCCGATTTATAAGAATTTTAAGCATCTATTTTGAGTGTTCAAAGAGTTTTATAAGATAAATATGCAGAGAGAGTGAAATCGAAGTCGTGTTCTTGAGATGGAAACGGAGAGAAGGAGAAAAAGAGGCAAAGGAGAGGCAGAGAGGCGAAGCGGTGAGAAAAGCGGAGTCGAAAAATAGAGTTGTAGAGATATTGAGAGAGAGAGATAAGGCGGTTGGGGAGAGGAGAGAGGAGGGCAGAAAGAAATTAGGAGAAAAGTTATACACTAAAAATTGAAATATTATTTAAAATGTTCTAAGTGTGGAACGAGAAAGTAAGTGGGAGGGCAAATACGTTTTCTAAGACACTTCGTTCTCTTCGCCTTCCATAGAAGAAAAAAGACAAATACCTTTATGTTTGAGCAAATATAATTAATTGAGTCAGTCTTGACTTCGCGGAAGTATGAAATATTCATCATAAATTAGACATTTAGTAGTTTTCCACAAACTTTTTAATCTTGCGACCGGTTTCGCACGTGATACGGCATTATCTGGCAAAGAGGAGTAGTGCATAAGGATTATAAGGAAATATGAAGGGGTGGGGGGAGGGGGGGGGGGGGAGGGAGAAGACAGCTGGTGAAAGGATACACCACCACTACCTACTCTTTTTCAGATGATGCCGTATAACGCGCGAAACCGGTCGCAAGATTAAAAGGTTTGTGGAAAACTACTGTCTAATTTATTATGAATATTTGAGCATATACTTCATTCCCACCGAAATTATTAAAAAATGCATTAGAACAATATTAACAAGAACAGATAAGTAAATTTTCCCTAATAAGTAAATGAAGTTAATTATATGAATGCTGTATAATGCTGTAAGCGTCCGCATTAGGATAAATAACATTATTCGATTCTTGACACAAAAAACAAGCATTGGGAATAAAATTGACAGGTAAGTCAAATGAAATGCCATATTATTTACGAATAAAGTTTCCTTACTAAGGGGTAGAAATTCAATAAAGGGATTGGAAAAAGACATTGATTACTCCTCAACAGATGACCCTAGATTCATCAAACTTGTATCATGTTTAGCCTTCATGTAGACCGCCGTATCACGAAAATTTGGCTTTTCAAAGCTGCTTGTATCCCTTTCTATTCCTTCTTCGTCATTTTTTCCTCCCTCTATCCCTCACTCACAAACGCTCCCCCGCAACGCCTCCTCCCTCGCAAACCCAACCGTGTTCGCGAGCTGGGTTTTAAGGGCGTATTACGGAAGTATTTTTAGCATAGCGCCCGGTGCTTTGAGGTGTGCGTTTGTCTACCGCGGCAGACGCGTGCCCTCGCGGCAATGCCCGGGGGAAGACGAGGGACAGCCGTCGTTGCCGCGGCGTGCTTTCTTTCGCGTGTCCCCTGCTAATACAGATAGAGCTTCTGGCCTCCGGCGGGTGGAGTGGGAAGAGGATAGGGTTAAAGGGGGAGAGGTAAAAGAGTGAAAGGGGGAGAGAGAGAGGGGAGGGAAGAGGTAAAAAGGGAGAGATAGGGGTGTCGGAGGCGTTGCACGAGGATATAATCGGAGCGCCGGGGAGTTGCAGCGTCCGACAACGGTCTCAGTTGTCAAGGAGAATCATGTTCTCGGAAAACAACAAGCGTCCTTACGATCAAGAATTGTTAAGAGGTGAAAATATTTCTGATAATACTAGATGACTAATGCACGTAACTCGAACAGCACGCACTCTAGGGGTATGGTTTTTCTTCGGCTTCCTTTATGGGCTGTTGAGACCGTTTGAGTCATTCCCAGGCTACGCTAAACACTTTCGTCTGCGATTATTCCTCGTACGGGAAATAGTTCCCTAGCAAACTACTAAGATACCCTTCCTCCTTTCTATCCATTTTTGTTAGTAGGTGTCGATGTCATTGGAAAAATTGCCATTCGCTTAAACACTACGCACGCTATTTTATTCACCATAAATGTTTATGTTCTCGCATTGTTCGAAATTAAACGCCTTCACGCGGTTAGTTATTATGGGATAGTACGGCAATAAAAGTACTTATGTAAGGCAGGGTGACTTTCGTTCTGCCGAGGAGTAATCACGACGGGCCTAATGAACACTTTTTTTGAAAAGGAGAAAAGTGTTTTATTAGTTTTAGATGTACATTAGAACGTGTTTTATAAATTATTGTTTCATTTTTCCAAAACAGAAGTCCAATCTTCTAGGAAAAGTCTATTTTTTCCAACGCTGGCCCTCGTTAAACACGTGTACTCTTAATGCGGCCCTTCCATAACGCCCATTGCTTTAATGTAGCCCTCTTCGAGTTTGACATGTCTGAGCCAGAGTGAAGTGACAATCATCCATCGCGGCCTCCACGACAGCCACATTTTCAACCGCTCACAATCAGACCCTATTATCCATGCGACATGGCTATGTGCATTCCTAAAAATGGAACTTCAGGCTCGAGCCAAGATACGACAATCAATGAGTTATATTGTCGTCCTTAGAAATATTAAACCGCCTATACATAGATTCTTCAAAACATAAACGAAGTTGTGATGTAACTAACACCAGAAATCCCAAAATATTTCATATTTGTTACAAAGGAAGAAAAATTGCGAGAAAACGCCGTCTAAGTTGGAGGTTCGAGTTTTAAGAAAAGCACGTTAACGTAAGCATATTACTATGATGTTGATATTATTCATGCCTGACTATAAAGTTGTTTTCGTGTATAATCATGTTGTCTTCGAGTTTTAAAGATATTTCGAATAAGGCCCACATTTATCGTATTTTCCTTTTTAAAATTGTCAAAATGGACAATTTTTTAAATTGATAATTTCATTAAAAATGAAAGTTAATTACAATTTTTGAAAACAAACAAATTCAATGAACGTAAATTAAACTTTCATTATTTGAGATACAAGGTGCGATGAATGCGTTTTGCCTAAGAAACAAAAGCAGCGCTATTTATTGCTGTCAAATTTTCTTTTAAAAAAACAGCGAGGGGCAAAGAAGAAGTTTAATGGCCATCACACTTTTCCTACGTCGGCAAAATCGATTCTTATGTACCAGGGCTAATTTTTTAGGTACATTTTTCGTCATCAAAATCTGTGGCAATAAAAATTTACGAAATAAAATTCTCTTAGAAATGATAATCAAATTAATTAATAGTAATTACGAATATTATTCCATATAGTTGGATGGTCTCTGAAAACATAAAATTAAAATGTATGTCTTAAAATTAGCAATAAATGAAGCAGGAATTCTCTAGCAAAAAATCATCGAAAGCGAGAAGCAAAGAAGCAAACGAAACGCATCGTTAGTATCCGTAGCTCTCTGCCTTCCATTAACTACGTAGCGTCCAGCGATTCAAATAGTTCTTTTGAGCCTATTTTAGAGAATGAATTTGGGAAGAGGCACGTAAAAACAAATTAGGATTACCCAATGAAAACATCGAAAATTCCCATTATATCTACGTATCATCCATCGTCTCCTTTACCGCTAAGCCGGTTACTCATTCGTAGACCAATCTTCGGATTTTTTGCACTACATCGTAATTGAGTGTGGGAGGCAATCAATTTATAAATAATTGGTTTGATTAGTTTAAACAATAATAAATTTCAGAGGGTCGAATTCAGCTAGTACGTTAGCGTTTTTATGCCTGGACCACTCATTCAACCAATGAATTACGAATAATACCTCCTAATACCAGAGGCGGATGTACATTAATCCGTGCATGAGGGAATGATGTTTGGGAGCGGTCAAATTTTCACAAAAAGATTGTATTAAACTCAATATTATGCAATCAATTGAAGCTCACAGTTCAAAATAAGCATATTTTTTGCCTTTTAAAAAGTTATAATTAACATGCAATACAGTATTCCATTTTTAATGCCGCTCTTAAGAGCGAAATCGTCGTTTGCGAATTATTGTTTCGGTGGAAAATAAGGGGATGCGCTCCCACCAACAGATTCTTTAATGCCCCCATATATTGAAAATAAAATTTATAAAATAAATATGTAAATAAAATTTACAATTGGACAATGATAAACTTTATTTTTAAAATAATGTAAGAATAAACCTAATACAATAATATTGCATATTTATAAATGATAGTTGTGCGCAGAAGAACATATTGCGTAGATATAGAGTACGTAAAGGAATTTTGTAGGGCAGGAATCGACATCCTTTTCTACATGGCGGGCCACATTCGTGATTGTGAATGCTTGAGAGCGCCACATTGGAAGTCACAAGAGCTTCGGCGGACCGGATGTCTAAATAATTTACTAGTGTTAAAACTTCATCAGAAAAGGTTTTCAGACCACTATTTTACTGAATTTATGAAATGGCCAATGTAAAATTTTTCCGATAACTTTTTCATCAAATGCGCTCCATGGAGCCGCATGCGGTCCGCGGTACGCAAGTTGCCGAATCCTGTCGGAGGGGATGGTGTATTGTCATGACGTGGGAAGTTCAAAGCTCGGTACAAAGGATATACCTTCATATACAAGCGCCGAATTTTTCATCTTAAATACGTAAAATAAATCAGTTGTAAGTAATAAAATAATTTTTTCATATTTAAAAAATATTCAAAATTTTCCAACACAGAAAGTGACAACAAAACAAACTTGTTAATAAAATTTAAACATTCGCCAAATAGGAAGAAAATACGGCTTAAGCTAGGAGCCACTCCATGTATTTTGGCGCTCATATTTAAAATAATAAAGGAATTTCATTAAGATTGCCACCTGTTTCACGATATAAATTGCTATCCAAATTTTGTGCATATGCAAGTAATACATAGATAAATGATCGCGCTCACGTGCGAATTCTTCTTGGTATTTGTGAATTTTTAAAATTGAACCTTTCAGGTGCGAATTCAGTGTTATAGAGATCGGTTCTTGCAAGGGACTACTGTATTATCACTGCATTAAAAGTAACTCAATGTATATATTGCAAATCGTAATTAATCTTAACTTAGAAAGATATGCTTAATTATCTCTGTGAACATTAATGATGTAGTAAATTTTGCTGTTCCAAAAAAGAATTGAAATTCTGTTGTGGTCTCATAGTTCCGCGTTGAGAATGACAGAAACTCTACATAACAGAAAATTGATGCTGAGCAGATGGAAACTGATATGTATCAATAAACGCGGAATATTTCTTAATTATTTATGTGAACGCCTACCACTTCCCAGGTTTATGTATGTTAGTCTCCGCAAACCGATTTCTGAATTACTAGCGTTAAACTTTCTGCAAATCTTAAAACTCTGATTAAAGTAAATCCTTCTCTTATGATTGCTTGTACCTCTTATCAAGCAAAATAAATGTTGTCGTGTATTTCACATTACTGTTAAACAGAAATGGTAAAAGTGGGCATTCCTATACGTCTGTCATCTCTAGTACACTCAGCTCTAATGTTGACAATCTTGAAAATATGACTTACTGCATGGTATTTCACGGATTGTAGCTCTTTCATAATTCCATTTCTAACAAAAAATTTGCGTCACTTTAAAAAATTTTATTATTACGTAAAAACTTAGGTCGAATCAATTTTCCCCATTCCATTTCAATGTAAAACAGACGTAATTGCTGTAAACAATACCGATTTATCAATCGGAGACTAACATACATAAACCTGGGAAGTGGTAGACGTCCACATAAATTGGTTTATATAATAATTTAAAGAAAAGGAATTTCGTCACCGGAGGATATGATCGCTTGGTGGCCGATCTGCATTTGCGACAATAATTACAAGATGGATGTTTCATTAACATCACCTTTATCGACGAATCAAACAGGTCGAAATCCCTTCGTGATTACAGAGAGGCAACGTAAAGACTAGCGCGGGTTTTGGCCACGCCACGCGTATCGATTTTGGAAGAAGATGTAGGGCAGGGGGAGATACGGAGACTCGTGTCGGGGAGGGAGGAGGAGGAGAGGGAAAGAGGAAGGAGAGAAAGAGGAGGGAGAGAAAGAGGAGGGAGAGAAAGAGGAGGGAGAGAAAGAGGAGGGAGGGAAAAAGTAGGGAGGGAAAAAGGAGGGTGGGGAAGGAAAAAGGAATATGGCTGCTACTGCTCCATAGTCTCTCGAGGGACGAGAAACGTCAGAAAATTGTGGAGGAATCCCATGGGCTGCGAATGTTCCGAATATGCGACGAATTATGGTTTGCTCCTTCGAAATGCAAATTAGAGCGTAATCAGGATCAATTTCAGTTTCAGAAAGAAATCGGAATATAGCTCTGACTACGTTCGATATGATATTTTTATGAACGAAAAAATTTACACACACACACACACACACATATATATATATATATATATAAAGGTGGCAACAAGGTGTTGGAGGAAGCCCAGTGGACACTTACCTAGATTGAAGAGCCGCTGGGGGTGCTGAGGACACACGAAAAACACAAAAAAACAAAAACGACACAAATATGGAGCTTTCGGGCTGATGCCTTTCTTTAGCAATGGAGAGACATATATGTCCATATTTGTGTCATTTTTGTTTTTTTGTGTTTTTCTTGTGTCCTCAGCACCCCCAGCGGCTCTTCAATCTAGGTAAGTGTCCACTGGGCTTCCTCCAACACCTTGTTGCCACCTTATTATTACCTTTCCTTTTCCTTAAGCATTTATATATATATATATATATATATATAATTTTAGCACGATTATAGGTATTTAATTACAACATATGAAAAAACGCCTCAATTTTAAAACTCCAATTTTCGGTGCTTTTTGCTCCAAGCGAGGATAAAAATTATAAGGCACTTCTAGATGAGCTAGAAACTTTAAATTTGGCACGGTTATATACGAGGTGCTACCCAAAAGTTCCGGGGCTGGCCGCGTGGATCACTAATCGGAAGTAGTAGGGACTTCTTCTGCTAGGATGTGGTGAAGACATCCTTTATGAAGCAGTGTGTGTGTGCACGTGTTTTCTTTTCACGCGAGTTTTTTCAACCCATTGTTACCGGCGTTCTGTGATTTTCTTGTGTAGTGAAATGGCAGACTTGAAGGAGCAGTGAGTCTGTATCAAGTTTTGCTTCAAGCTTGACAAAACCGCGTCCGAGACACATGAAATGCTTAAGCAAGCATTCGGTGATGAGGCTATGAGTAGAACCCGGACTTTCAAGTGGTTCTCGCGTTTCAGACATGGACAAACGTCTGTTGAAGATTCCGAACGTTCTGGTCGGCCTTCAACCAGCACAACGGACGAAAACATGGAAAAAGTGCGACAGGTCATTCGCGAGGATCGTCGGCGTACCATCCAAGATGTCAGCAGCATTGTTGGCCTGTCATACAGGACATGTCAACGAATTCTGTCTGATGAACTAAACATAGAGGCGGATTGCAGCCAAATTCATGCCCCGCGTGTTGACCCGCGACCAGAACCAACATCGACTGTGTGTGTGCAGGGAACTCAAGGAGCACATTAGAAATGACCCAAACTTTCTTTCAAAGGTCATTACCGGTGATGAAAGCTGGTTTTATGGCTACGACCCTCAAACCAAGCAGCAGTCTTCCCAGTCTTCCATCTTCTCCGCGACCGAAAAAAGCAAGGCAGGTCAAGAGCAATGTCAAGAGCATGTTGATCGTCTTCTATGACATGGAGGGAATTGTCCATAAGAAATTTCTTCCCCAAAGTCAGACGGTGAATCAGCAGTTCTACACCGAAGTCCTGAGGCATTTGAGAGAGGACGTGAGATGGAAACGGCCGGAGAAGTGGCGCACACAAGACTGGCTCCTGCATCACGACAATGGGCCCGCACACACCGCTCTGTCTGTGCAGCAGTTCTTGGCCAAGAACAACATGGCAGTGGTACCCCATCCCCCCTACTTCCCCGACTTAGCCCCCTGCGGCTTCTTCCTGTTCTCCAAGATGAAAATTCCTATGAAAGGACAGAGATTTGACACCGTTGAGGATATCCAGGTGGAATTGCAGGAAGTGCTGAACAGCATTTCAAAATCACAGTTCCAGAGGTATTTCCATGACTGGCAGAGGCGCTGGGATCATTGTATCAACTCCCAAGGGGACTACTTCGAGGGTGATGGTGGCGATTACAACCTCAGGTAACTCTACGGTAGTTTATGGCTACAGTCCCGAAACTTTTGGGTAGCACCTCGTATTTGCACAAAACCTATAGAAAAAAATTTGAAATTCTAAATTTCCAAATTTAAAAAATGTTTGCAGAATGTCTACTAGTAGGATATGGATATATACAGGGTGATTCACGATTAATTTAATTAATTATGATTAATGCTTTCATATGGGTAAGCTTTTAATGGGAATCAGAGGCTTATATTTTAATGCCATTAATTTTAAACTACGACTACGGAAGTAAATCCCATACTGATATAATCCCCATTTTTAGGGCTGTTTTGCCCCATTATTGCCACATACGAGGACAGAAATTATGAGGCAATTCCATATGAGCTACAGGCTTGAAATAGAAGTTTTAGATTACAGCCAATGGATAAAATCTGATGTTATATGAATTCCAATTTTTCAGAACTATTTTTTCCCATTTTTGTCCGGTGGTAAGATAAAAATTATGAGGCACTTTCAGATGAGTTAGATACTTGAAATATGGCAAGACTAGATTTTTGATCACAACCTAAGGAAAATATCCATGATTATAAAACTTTCAATTTTTAAGAGGCTGTTTTACCCCATTATTACCCCATGCGAGGTTTAAAATTATAAGGCATTTCCAGATGAGCTAGAGATTTGAAATTTAGCAAGACTGCATATGTTTGGTCACAATCAATGGAAAAATTCTGATATTGTAAAAATTCCAAAACAGAGTTGAAATTTGGCATCATATTAGGTTTTTGGTCACAACCGAGGAAAAACTCTGAAATACTAAAAATTTCAATTTTTTGGGGCTGTTTTGCTCCATTATTGATCCATACAAGCGACGATCGCATTATCCTAACAATAAGTCTTAAACAACAACAGGAACTTATGCAATGAAAAAGAAAATAATTGAATTATAGTAAGAATTTCAAAGTAACCGGTTATTTCATTGATGTTCCCTACTTTATTATACAATAAGAAGTTAGGCTAACATGTCATCTGGTGGATAACATATGTAAGATAAGAATCTTCCAAATTGTTTTTGAACATGGATAATGAAAATCAAATGGAATCTCTTAAGTTCCAAGAACAAGTCAGATTTTTACAGAATTAAAGCGATATTAAAATTAAGCACACCTACAAAGATGGCTATGCCACTGATCAATAGACAACATACTCAATACCTGTAATGTAAGGGGTGGAGGTAAGAATTAACCCATATGGAAAATTTTTATACTGTCTAAAATCCATTATTTGCCTGAAAGTGTAGCGATCAAGGTGAGGTTTGGATCGCTAAGCGCAGAGGGAACACAGATCTCTAGCATCATGTTTTCATAAATATTTAAAAGTAAATGTCTACCACTAGTTTCAAGAACTGGTTCTCCGAGCTAGAAAAAAACCATACAGCTGGCAACCGAGCCCGTTATAGCACAACCTATGAACATTTCAATCCTGAAGAATAGTATTTCACAAAATTATGCATATAAAATCAAGAAAAATATGTAGGGTAGTATAATAATACTAAATCCAAAAGAGTTCCAAATAGTAATTCCAATATCAAACAAACTTCCACGTTTTACTCGGTATCACCTTCCTTCATTTTTAGATCGATCACAATGAAGACGTCAATCCAATCTTGGTGCGTTTCTTTCTCCCTTTCATTAGCACAAGAATGAGTTTAGTATATTTTATATTTACATTTTAATCGGCTATAATCAAGACAAGGACTCGATGCTTGCAGCGGTAGCACTATTAGAATGAAGATTAATTAGGCTGCTGAGAGATCTTCTATTCATATTTAATTATCTACAATATTAGTTTAACATAAAAAAATGTTAACTTTCAGAAAAACTGTCACCTACTTCTGATTTTACAGTGTTGAAATATAATAAATTATTAATGCCCGAAATATTTTATGATAACCAACTAATAAATGAGCATTTCGGATCCGCGACAAAATCCCTACCGGAAAAAAGCCCAACTGACTCCCACCCTTCACCTTATTACCCCTTCCCCCACCTTCACAATCTAAATTTGTTAATATAAACATATCAAACTACTATTTACACTCACTTTAGTTCAAAATGCAACACGTTCAATTGCTTATACATCTGTTGTTTAACATTACCCGTTCAACTATTTATACTTCTGGTGTTAGTACAGTGAGTCCCCGACTTACACGGGTCCGAGTTACACGGATCTGTAGATACACGGATACATGACAACTTATCAGCACGCTCGATTTTTAGTTCAACTGCCACTCAATAGATGGCGGTACTAGTACAGTAATCCCTCGGTATACAAGTTTTTGCTTATAAGAGATGCACAAATTAATACCTGATTTTCAATTTACGAGCCAATTTTCGCTTATAGGATTTCCTTCCTCTCATAAACCGATCGTTTTTTCCGGCACCTATTCTTGGCTTTCGTCAGTTCCCGAATCTTCTCGAATGCGCAGAACATCATGGCATCCCAACTTTAATGATGTAACTATCGTTTATAAAATTTATAACATGGGATGTATTGGGAAATTAATTTTCGTTTACGAGTTTTCACCTTACGAGCAGTTTTCGAGGAACAAATTAAGCTTGTAAACCGGGGAATTACTGTACGTTGATGCACAGCTGACAGCGTCGCTTTTGCCATTTAGATTTGTTATCCTGTGGGTGCAAGTTGTGTTTCGTTACTGTACTGCTCTTCATAAAAAAACTATAAACCCTCATTACATAAGCACTACTTTTTTAGTTTTAACTATCCGTTGAAACGAACGTGTATGTCAAAAAATATATCATATTTAAGCACTGTTGGACTTACACGGTTTTCAACTTACATGGCGACCTTCGGAATGAATTATCCATGTAAGTTGGGGACTTACTGTATTTTCCATTCAATACTTTATATATTGTGTAAGTTAGTTTAAAATGCAACCCGTTTAATTGTTTAAAGAAATTCACAGTTGTAAACATAGTGAAAAAATGACAGGTGGGGCTTTTGTCGCATTTTCACGAAGTGGGGCTTTTGTCAGGTGGGGCTTTTGTCGGTATCCCGAGCATTTCTCTCATAAACCTATCATGCCAACATATAGGTGTACTTTCTGTTTAAAAACGATAACAATTGTAGTTGACTTTAACAGCTGGAAGATGCTCCATACAATCCATGTTTTGAATTATACCATGGGTTTGCCACATAATTAAGTCAAAATTTTTAAAAGAATTAAGTATAATTGATTTTTATAGAAAAACGCTCATCTTAATGATTTAAGCTTCTGCCTCAATATTGAATTCCTTTAAGATTTATGACTGTTTACCTTATGTTAAATTTTTCAGGTAAGTTCATTGAAAACTGATGAGCAATCAATGCATTTGCTATAACAATAATAATAGATTCAGTGGATGAAGGAAGGAGGCAAAATTCTTTTTAAGATGAGATTTTCCAGAGCTGGAATAAAACTGTAACAAAATATCTTAAATGAAAACAACCCTATTCCAATAAGCTTTTATGGGCCATTATCTGTATTAAAGTTATTGAAATCTATATATATAAAATTGAATGTCTGTCCATCTGTCTGTTCCTTATACATTCCCACGGCCTTTGAACTATCGGGACCAAACTTTGCAAATTGACTTCATATGACTCTACGAGTAATATAGGGTACCCGGGAACCCCGACAACCACCCCACACAGACGGACAGATATATTTTCTTTTTTTCATTTTCTCCATTTGAATAACATAGGGACGAGTGCAGCTTATTTTTCATTTGAATTTTAAAATTACTTAGAAACATTGCACGAACTTGAGACTTGAATGGTTCTACGAAGAAAAGAACAAAGTTTATTTTTTTGAAGACAGAATCTGAATCCTGATCGAATTAGCATAAAAATGCATTTAGAATGAATAAAATATGTGATTTTATCAGTTTTATTACAATACCCATTATAAGCTACCATGGCAACTCCCATTGCCGCCGAAATTGAGAGTTCAATGCATTTATATGGGAAAATTTTTAACGTAATATCGTAAGTCAATTTCTGTGTACGATTTTAATTTGTTTACATGAAAACCAAATATTTGTTGTTTTTAATTTCATTATCTTCTAATCTAACATATAAAGGAGAATGTTTGTAAGTTTGTTCTCTTTGAATGCTTTTAATACGAGATAGGGAGGGAGAGAGATGGATGGTAACGGAGGGGGAAGATGGAGAGAGGGAATTAGAGGGAAGGGGTGGAGAGAGGGAGGGGGAGGGTGGGAGATGAAGGGGGAGGGAGGGAGGGGGAGGTAGAGAGAGGGAGAGAGGGGAGGGAGGGGGAGAAGGGAAGGAGAGGGTGGAAGGGAGGGAGTTTATACGTTATTTCTGTAAGATTTTCTTCCTTCACTCATCTAAATAGGAAAATGCGGAGTGGTTTTCTTCATTTTTGCTTTATTCGACCAGTATAACTGTGTACTATCTTATTCTTGCGATGCTTACAAGTTATACGGTCGAAGTTTTAGGTTCACTAAATCTGTTGAAATTCAACGGGCACTTCAGCTAGTGTTTTTATATTTAAGGATATTAATATCAATAAGCTATACAATATCATAGCATCATTTCAAGCTTTCTAAAAATGTAATAAATATATTTTTGAATGGAAATTGTTTTCTTATTGTTTTTTAAGGCTCTTCCTATATTTTTGCTGAAAAATAAATGTAAATTTCTGTATCTATGGTTTTTGTAACATTGAGCAAAATTAGGGTCTCATAGGACTCTAAATGTAGAACATCTAGAAAACAGAAGGATAAGAAGGAATGTGAGTTTTTATAATTAGCTGGGAAAAACACCTAACATATAAATTACCTAATTATTTATTTAACACATTGTTCAACTTTACAAAAGATTGGCCTATATGACAGCAACAAGGTCAACTAAAGAGAATGGTGCTCTTCTATACAACACATAAACTTGAAGATAATGATAATAACATGATATTTTTTCACTATTCTACGTCTGGAACATGAAGTAATATAAATGACGCAGTTTTCAAAACAATACCTAAAAACAATTAAGTTTCCACCTTAAATCAGAAATTAGTGCCTGCTTAGTATTTTCTTGATTGCTTTCATAAAAAATTTAATGACATTATCATATTTTTCATAAAAATATGGTGTTGGCAGTCTTAAGTTTACTACATAATACCATGACAGTAGAGAAAATGTATGAAAAATACATATAATCATTCTTGATAAAAATGCTTCAAAGGTTGGTGTAGATGCCACAGGTCAATCCGAAACATTACATAGCATGGACAAAACTCAGTCAATTATTTTGTTTAACAAAATACATAATTACCCAAAAATCAATAAAACGTATGAAAGTACACTCCCAAGTTTGGGAAATAACTAGAATGCTGAAAAGCACTATTGTACAAAGTTATAGTCAAACATTTCTAGCTCTTGCTACATCAATCCAAGAAAATAAATAAGGATTCATCACAATGTCAAAGGGTTTAAAGTTTCTAATAAAAGCAAGTTCTAATAAATCGCTCTTTAGAAAATATCACTACAGTAGGAAGAATATCCAAATATGCTATTCTCTAGATCAGGGATAACAAATACATGGCATGCGTGCCAGAAATAGCACGCATGCAATTTTACCTGGCACGTGAAAGTTTTTATTTTCTATACTAGTGTAATGCCCGTTGAAATATCAACGGAAGAATTATAGATAGATAGATAGATTATTATTATTTTCATTAAAAATAATTAATATCACACTTTTACATATGAAATATTTTTCCATATACAACATTTCTAATGAATATTCTGTTGTTGACTGGCTATCTTTAGTTAAACTTAACATAGATGCCTCTCCTTCCCTCCCTTTCCCCCCCTCCCCTTCTCCCCTCTACTTCCCTCTCTCCCCCTCCCTCTACCTCTCCCCCCCCTCTCCTATTAAAAGCATTCAAAGCACGTTTATATCCATAAGGACTGAATTAACAATATGATATAGAGGTCTAACAATGGAATTGACACCCAAGGCAAAATTCCGTTAAAATGGCAATATTTCCACAAAATATGTGAATTAAACGTATAACATGAGCGATTTCAAAACGTATGCGGAAAAAGATGAACAGAATAAGAAACATTGTAATTTTTTCTTCAAAATGGTTCAGACCGAAGATCGTAGGTTAATTCCTTCTAATTTTAATTTCCAAAACAATAAATGCCTGCACATCAAAAAATTGATTTTTACATGTTACCTTATGGAAAATGGAAATGTCTTCCTTGGAGTCAAACCCAGGACGTTTTTTGGAAATATATTTTCGTCATTACCTTAAAATATGTTAATCAAGCATCCTTGCCAAATTTCAATCTTCTACCTATTCGGGAAGTTTGTTAAAACACTCTATATTGGCCATCGTGAAAGCGTGACCAACCAACCAACTGACCTGGGCTATTATAGTATAAAATAACACATGAAGTTTCTTAGAGGAGTAAACTAGTGGAATGCGAGAAAAAATTCTGATGGTTCACACTACTTTCTTGGCATGTGACTCTTAAAATCATTTGCCGTCCCTGCCCTAGATCAAACTTCGGAAACAATTTTTAAAAGTAAACATTTGCATTAAGCAAAATAATGATCTTATATAAATACTACAAATAATTAAATAATATAAAAGTGTTTGGCAGAAATTTTAAAACTTTCTGCATATTTCATGAGAAATATGCAAAAAGAAATATGTATATCCCTCCAGTACTCTCTAAGTGCCGATTTAAAAAATGATACATATTATGGATGACAAACTGAATAAGGATGGAAATGTAAGAAGTCACATGATATCCAGGAAGCATCAACAAAAATATTAACATAGTTATTTATCAAACAGATACATAGGTTGAATTAATCAATATAAAGATATACATGAAAAGCTAACTAAAAAAATTAAGCATTAATTTTTAATCTGCACAATATTTAAAAAAAATCTTTTGGCCTCCCATTATCATATTCATCAGCAATCTTGTTAATGACTTTCAGTGACCATAAAATTATTCCAAATGACAAAAATTAGTGCCACTGAAATATGTCCTGATTTAGGGAAAAGAATACATGCAGAATAAATCACATGCAAGGTCACTGCCAAACAGTGTTAAGTTTGCCTGTTTTCTGTGAGCTAATTTTCATCAGTTTATTGAACTGATGAAAATCGGTTTCTGAAAAATGCCGGCTATATCATTTAAATGAGAGATATGATATTCTATTGTTCTTGATTTCATTGTGATAATATTACAACAGCATTTTCATGAATGTCTTTTGGTACAGACCTAGGATTTTATTGCTATGAATGAGATTTAAAACTAACCAAATGCATAAATTTTGCAAGATTTAAAGAAAAATAGATACCTCATATAAAATGTCTTGAAGTAAATGTCAGCGTGGATAAATTATGGAATGATGGCAGGCAGAACAAATGAACTCATTTCAACAGTGGGTTTTTCGATAGACAGAATTACATGAAAATAGGCACTGTCAAATCCTGGTGTTGCATATATACTCAATTGAAGATAATTTTGGAATCTGTAAGGTGATAAGAACTATTAGATTATGAATAAGTATTTCATTGTATAGTTAATAAAATAGGAAGTAGTATTCAGGAGGAAATAGAAAAGATCAGTCTTAAAACAATGAGTTGTAATTTAATTTTTTTCCTAAAATAAATACATATTGTTTTTAATATCATAAAAATATTAGAATCAGCTCAAACTTTTGCGAAGTTATTTTTCTCATACTTCATTTGACATGATATTTCAGTAAACTGGGTGAAAGTGTCTGGAGCAGTGGTTCTCGGCCAATTTACAACCACAAACAATATAATAGAATAAAATTTCATACTGAAATTCTACAATTGTATTAGTGCTGTTCAGTTTTATCTATTAATATAGAGGGAGATAATGTCATTGTAGCACTAAATCAAAGCTTTCATATTACAGGAAATAAAATTTGACATTTCAACTCCTACATAGAATTTCATTAAATTTTGCATTTATATTTTTTTAATCTAATCAGATAATAGCTTGCTTGTATTGTGTTGCTATATTTAATTGAAAAAATGGTATTTCAATTGTTAAATCTAATTAGAGAAATTTGCTTATTCCATGCCCCTCCAGTGCATTAACCATACATATTATAATTTGCAAGTTAATTAGGGAACTTCTTCTTCACATATAAATATATGTAATGTGCCTAATATCCAAACTGTGGCTAATGTTGACATTAACCAGAATGGCTATATATTATTTAATAAAAATGTTATTCTTCCTACAATTCATGCCAATAAAAGGAACTTGGGGACATAGATTGGGTAGTTTTAGTAAGTTGCAGATGCAATAAGGAGCTTTTCTTTGAAAATTTCCGAGTTTCAGTAAGAGAAATTTGGAAACTTTAATTGGGCAGTGTCCATAAGTTTCATTTGTACTTTAGCATGTAAACTGGAGCAGATACTTAAAAATACCCAATTCAATGTTCCCAATTCCTCAGATCTGCACCTATAAAAATAATCATAATCACATGCAGTCAGCTTACTCTTGCATATGAAGCAATAAAAATTATTGCTCTTAATATTGTTAGTTTTAGTTAATTCACAAACTCTATCGATTTAATGTTAGCTAGTTATGACTGATGTCTATTGATTTTGCACTAACTAGACACATTATCCAGGTAATGTGTGAAATTTATCTTATTGTTTAAGACGTTAACCACTCTTTTTAGGTAATGTCAACTTTAAACAGTTTCTGACAACCACAACATACATGAACAGTATACTCCTGATTTACCATGTTAATGGAAGGAGACGAGAGCATGTACAGTCGATATATGTCTAATCTATAAAATCACTTCATAAATGATATTAGTCCAAAAACTAAAACTTAATCATAAACCAATTTCATTGGACTATTTATTTAAGAAACAATCAGTTTTTCCTATTTCTTTGTCATACCAGAACCAACCTGGAAGATAATACCATACAATTATAATTATATTATTTATGCATAAACAATAAAAACAATTTTTAATATCAGTTTGTGCAGCACTTTATATGGTTTTCTTAGGAATGTTCAACTTCTAAGGGAGAGAGAGATGGAATTTGGATTATATGTACATCATGGAAACTCCATATCAGGTTGTATTCAGCTTACACAAAGTTGAAGCTCTGTTATTAAATAGCTGGAAATATAAAATAAGCAGGACCATCTTTGCAAACTTTGGTAAAAATTAGTTCAAGAATCATCTATCTAATCTACACTGTTACTAAATAAATTTGGCTTGAATACATATATTTATATAACATCAAGTCAATATCTAAGTTATTTAACCAATCCGCTGACCATTAGTAGTTTAATTTTGGAAAATTTAAACAAATATGCACCCATGAAAACGATCATATCTAGGGGTTTATTGAAGATATCCCGTTGATGTAAATGCACTTACACATATTATAATAAACAGTACAGTCAGTCAAGGCCCAGTATACCATGTCATCTCTCAGACAGTTCAGCAGATGGCTTAAAAATGTTTAACATGCTATGTAATAGTTTCTCGAAGCATATGGTTAATCAGGAGTAAACTGTATTCAGGGATTAGATTGTTAAATTGAGGAGTTTTTGACAGCTTTCAAAATGTTAATTGCATTTGCTATGCAGAAATGAATGATTTCATCTAAGGATTATATTTTACTCTGACTATTTTATGTTTTCTTTAGGATGCAACTCGGTCCTCCTGGGGACCAATGGCTATCGTAATGCAATTATTATGGAGCTTTTCCTCCATGGCCAAGATGAAGTGGTATGGTTTTCCATGAGTTTGTTGGTATTCAATAAGTTTGTCTTAGGATTTCTTCATAGTAAATGTTTGACTGTCTAGATGTGGTTAGTATCTAGCTGTAGAGGAGAATTTATAACATGTATTGCAGTAAATCCTATAGATAACAACCACACAGAAATGACAAAAGCCAATCATGACATTAAAATCACAAACTGTAGTTGAACATAAGTAACTACCTTACTAAAAGAAGAATATTTCAGTGCATTTGAGCAGCTAAAGAGAGACAATGATAATAAAATTCATTAGCTAGATAATAAAACAAAATTGCTGGAAGCATTAAGCAGGACATGAGAAATTTTACCAGTTATATTATGATTATTAAAATAAGAGGCAATAAGGAAAATATTTAAATGAAAAAGTTATACGAGCTTATAAAATAAAATTAGATTGGTCCAAATCCATGCAGAATATTTTTATATAGCAAAAATTAAATTTATCAATATTAATTACTTATGTATAAAAAATAGAAATCTTTGCATGGTAATTCCTAATAAATATTTTTTCTATAAATTACAATTTCACATCATTTCCTCATATCAGTTAGAATGAGTGATTTACGTTGAGGCTTACCTTAGTAAAAATGTATTAATAAGTATTATATTACAGCCTTCATTATTTGAACTTCTTCTGCAAGTTGGATAAACTATTTCCAGTTTATTGAAGTCTTATTGTTAGACAAGTGATAACATTCTTAATGACCCATCTACGCAAATTGTTCCACTGCCCTTCGTCTCACTCCCTTACAGTTTTTTGTCTCCAGGCACAAAATCAGAGCCCTTGTTTCTCTCCCCCTCTTTTCCTTCCAGCTCCACTTCTCCCTCCAGATAACAGCGAGTGAGTGAGGTAGTCGACAGGTCAGTGCTCGACAGCCACAGACAGAGTTGGTAGCTTTATAGAAGGCGCACGGGTTATGTTTTGATTTTTGCAAGGCCCTGCTGAGCCATGTGTCTTCCTGCTAAGTAATCTTGAAATGCTCGCTGTAGTCATTCATTCCATATGTCAGGGGTTCTTAACCAGGGGTGCTCACACCCCCAGGTGGTGCGGGAAGATGGTCCAGGGGGTGCGGGAAGTGGGTCCAGGGTGTGCAGTGGGAACATCTTGCAATTTGACTTTTTTATTTTTTTATTTTTTAGATAACATTTTGAACCAACCATGCTAACCAGCTGCCGTCCTAGTGTGTGTATTAATGCATCCACGTTTCTTGTTAGATACATAGCGAGATGCTGAAGAACATTCGTTTCCTTGAAATAACAAACCGTAATCACTATTCGAGGTCTGTTTACAAAGTGATTTAAAGTGCCGTGCCCAGACATATGGTTGCTATATTTTTCCGCCTTTGATTACGTTTATAACAAAGTCATTCTCTCGGTCCTACTTTGCGTGAGAAGGCTGAGATAATCCCCTACAGAGAGGTTATTTTGAAAACCAAGATGAATACAGCATTAAAAATTGTTCAAAAAGAAACAATCTTGAAAACTATTATGAAATTGTTGGATAGGATAAAATGCCTAATCGTCGCCTCACCTGTATTACAATCTTATTGTCTTTAATTGAGGAAAGGTTGAGTTTAAAATGTAGTTTGTAATAATTATATTTGATTTTAAATACTGTATGTTTAATAATTCGTTAAAATTTTAAAAAACTAAAATTAATAACCATTGAAAAAATTATGGTGGGGTGCGGGATTACCATGGATCGCTGTGTGGGTGCGGGGCTCACAAAAGGTTAAGAACCCCTGCCATATGTGCTTCTCAGTCATTTCTTTGTTCGCAAAGTACGACCAATTCAGCGAAGAGCAAGACAAGGACTCGATAGTTTATGAATTGCTGTGCTGCATGAACCAGCAATCCTTAAAATGTTTCCATCCTTATAAAACATCCACCCTTGCCTTTTTTTAGATGCATGTGCTCGTCTGGGCCAGGAAGGAGAGATAATGAAAAGCACAAATATGAATGAAATTTTAAACATACATTTTCCTTTATGCAGATTTATCATAGTGCTCTTTTTTTAGAAAACTCAAATACTCTTTGTCATGTGGTAGATGTATTATTTGACCTACATGTTGCCAAAGGCAGAATAACAAACAGCACGCATGAAGGGATTGTTAGGTTTAGAAATGAATAGTAATTTAAAATCATCATACAATTGCTTCCCATCTTGCCTAACACCTTATCACCTGCTTTCAAGCAACCTTATCAAATTTTTTAAAAAATTTCTTTACCATCTGTCTCCCTAAATTTTTAAATATATGTACTGCTAAATACTATTTTTCAATTCAGTATAAGTTTTTATAAAGGTTTTCTGGAGACCTCATTGGATAAAAGGAATCATTTTATCATAGATGCATGCTTGGAAAATTCATTTATAATTTGAATGAACTCATCTTTTTATTTCAAGTAATACATAAAAATCAATGCAATCCATAAAATGGCCAAAAATAAGTATTCAGAATATTTAGATTACCTGTTAGATAACATATAATTTATCTGTTCCAGGAAAAATTGTTTCATTTGTTATAAACATGGATTGAAAGCAACAGAATTTTATGTATTATTAAATTAAGATAAATTCCAAATTTTTTTAAGGAAAATTTAATATTTTATGAATTTTATTCCTTTGAAATTTTAACAATACTGCCATCTTTACATTTTAAAATATTTACTGATGCTTTTTAAACATTTTTAAGTTATAAACTTAATCATAGAACAACAGTACCTCACAGCAAGGAATGTGCAATTAACATAAGGCCATATTATATTCCATCAGCAAATTTTCATGAAAGTAAAATCTGACGATCGTGGTTTATTGAACAAGTTCTTTAAAAAAGAAAATGAGTATGCATGAGAACAGTTCTTTTTTCAAGTGGTACACAAAGATATGCAATACAGGAACCTTTTTTTCCAAAAATAAAAAATGTATTATTAAAAAATATATTTCAGCATTCTTGGAAAACGATCACATATTGATCATTAAAGTGAATGTTTGTAGCAAGGAGCATAAAAGACAGTATAGAGAATCCTATTCCCATTGCAAGCTAATGTTTTAGGTCAACACCAAGGGTGCCAATGCTTTTTTTTATTTTTATATTCCAAACAATAAATTATTTAAGCATGTTGTTTTAATTGAAAACAGCATTTTTGATGTGCACTGTATTTTGAAAATAACTCTCCAAAAAAAGATATTTTATCACAAAAGTTAAAATAGGGAAAAATATTTAACTAAAAAGAAAACAAAAATGATTCTAATTTGGAACCTATTATGAAATTTGCAGCAGAGTATGTTTATTTTCATTACATTCTTTCCTATTTCTTTTTCCTGAAAAGGTTAAAAAAGAATTAAAAATTATAAAATTCAATATTTTAGTTTGTTTCTAGTAAATGTTCTCCCACCCCCAAGGAGTAAGCCAAACATGAATACCAGTATCTTTTTTCTAGAAAAAAAACTGTATACATACGTGTGTACACACATACAAACAAACAAAGCAAATTCATCTTAATTTTCTTGCCTAAGCATTTAAAAATCCAAGTCAAGTGATCTTCATTCATGCAGCATGAAATAACTAAGCAGGTAAATGTTTTTCCTCAAAATTAATTGTATTTGCTTCAGCACCACCCTTTGGAATTCTATCATAATGATATAAAAATTACCTCTGCAATTTGACACATTACACTGTATAAACAAGTAGTTTGATATCAAACAAACTGAATGATCCCTGTGAAATTACAGTCTTCAAGCAATTAGAGCCATAAAGATTAGGTAGAGATTTAATATATATCATATAATTTTGTTTTAAAATTTCTACATTTAGTAGTACAGTCAGTTCTCTGTTTACATAGTATCCATTTATGAGCTTTTGTTTTGACACAGCTGAAGAATTAATACTTCTCATTTCATGATTGGTTTAACACATTTAATAACGTGACATAAAAAATGATATTGAAGTTAATCACTAGAGTTTCAAGCAAAACATTTAAAAGACCAGAAGAGAGATTTAATATTGTTGTTAAAAGTTTACACTTGGTTGTAATAATTAAGACCTGTCAGAGCATGGTGCGCATCTGAGACAATTTAAACTTCCTCCCTCTTACCCCCAACAAACCCACTCAAACACTACCTGGTCACTGCTGCCCACAGTACTGTGCACTAGATCTTGTGATGCTTTTATTTTCATATTATATGAGATTAGACACAACTATATAAACATTTTACATTAATATGTCTATATTTTTTATCTGTTGGGAACTCAACCCGCTCAAGTGGCCTGGGGACTGGTATGCATTCCCCCCTTTTCCTTTTTTCTTATGGAAATTTAGCTCTCTATTTACGTGGTTTTCATTTGCACAATGCTTTTTTAAGAGCACATCTACTGTAATAATGAATAACTGGCTGTATACATAACTGGGGCTGAAGATAACAGTTATGTTGTTAATATTTGTAATGAGAATAGGAACCTATTGTTACACTCAAGAGGAATAATTTGTTCAAAGAGAAACTATCAAGCTGCATCATCTTTAAGTATGGTAAGATAGGCAAGATGAGAAAATAAATTATAAAATAGCAAAATGAAGTTTGGGACAAATATCCGCAGACCCTACCAAAATGATGAGGAATGCTACAGTTGGATGGATTACAAGAACATTTTTACCTCTTAACAGCAGTTTCTTGACATGTTGATCGACAACCATTCAAAAATCACCAATGTCACATTTATAGGCAATAGGTAATTATTGTCAGAGATTTTTCCACTTATTCCAGTAAGAAAAATTAAAATATCATCTAATGCATAATGTAATAGTGGATGAAAACTTCAAGAGAAAACTTCTCATCAGCATCATTTATTCAGGAATTTAAGAATTGATTAATTGATCAGAAGATGATAAATTGTGAAGCAAGGAAGAGCCAATGACTCCTACAAATGGGAAATGTTGAAACTGATTACATATGGATTGAGTGTGAAAAATATTTTTGCAGAAAAATTATACAGTGAAATCTCGTTACAAGGTACTTCACAATTATGTTTGTTTCAAATTAATGTACTTTTATTGAATCCCCGTCAATTTCCCTGTATAAATACTGCATAAATATTTCAAAGTAACATACTTCTACTTAACGTACTTTTCAATACTATGTGTGATATTCAGAGGTCCCGAAAAAAGATTTTTGTGGTTTTAACGTAGTCTTTCATCCATAAATGGCTCAATCATAACCATTTCTTTCACATTCAATTCGTTTACACCAATTTTGAAGGCATATATTATCTTTAGTACGAAAATATCTGCAGAACTCCACCAAAATCCTAAAAGAAGGGATTTTCCGAACTGAGAATTTTAGAACCCATGATCAGACATACCTCTCATATTTTCACAATAACATTTACACAAAATCTTAAGTTCTAGGAATTATCTCTCTTGTTAGACTCTCATTTGGTTTGTGCTGGACCTGCAAGAATGCCGATCTCCCACTGAGATGTTTTCAGAGAAAACGCTGTACTCCTTATGGGTATTTCAGTATACCGTACTTTCAGTATCAAGTATAAAAATTCATGCTCCCCAGAGATACGTTGTATCGAGATTTTACTGTACCTACAATAATTTCTTCCACGAATATGTTTAGATATATCTTTTGCTGGAAATATAAATTTCTAGAAGGGGGTCATTTCATATTTGGGTTAACACAGTGTGTCTCTTAATTTAAGAATTTTTAAAGAAGTTTTTTAAACAATAAAATACTCTATTGCTATTACATTTAAGATATACAGGTGATTCCCAATATTCGACCGTTCGATATTTGACCAACTCGAGAATTCGACCGGTCGAAGCCTGCTTATTCGACCCAGCTGATCGGTTGGTCGAATTAAGAACTAGTTTACGTGAAGTAATTTTTGGCCCACCCAACCACGTGAGGTTTAGTTTCAGTCTGGACATAATTATTTCTGCTCCAATTGTTTGAATTTGTGCTGATTTCACTCATTTTTAGGCGCATTCGACTTCGAAATTCGACCTCGTTTTCAGGAACGCATCCTGGTCGAATCTCGGGATTTGCCTGTATTTGAAGTAAAATGAATATTAATGAAATAAAATTTTAAATTGTGTGTTTGTGTATGTGTGTACACACACACACACAACTATCGTGCAATTTCTTCAGTTATATATTAAATGTTACCAATTTGTCCAGGTAAATCACAGAAAAAATTATGTGATATATAATTGTATATCATTTTAAAATATCAATTTATTAACACTGGTTTATAATGTTAAAGATAAGGAAATGCTCCACAAGATGGATAAAGTACAAGGTGAGAAAAGCTGGAAAAGTGTTGGTTGAAAAACAGAAAAAATAGGTCCATTATTTTTTTAAATAGTGGGCTGCCATTCCCCCATTCTTGTAACTTACAGAAGTAGTGTTAACAATAATAATAAAACTAATATTTAATTTCTCCAAAAGTACTCAACGAAATATTTTGGAAAATGTTAAATAACTATTTAAGGAATAATAAAAATTCTAATAACTTTATCAACTGTGAATTGCAGTAAAACTCCATTATAAATTCCCACATTATGCTACGGATTTATATATATCACAGATTTTGTCTCCCAAAGAAAACATTTTTAAAAAGATGTTAAGTATTCATGAAACAACATGTACTGTCAGTCAGGTATAATGTGGTAGGATGGAATATAAAGCAACATGATGGAAATGGCACAGTCTGTCACATCAAAAGAAGATATTCCAATACTTCAAGCCGGCTTGGTTAGACTGGTAGGCAGTGCACCTGCCTTCTAACCCAAAGGTCGCGGGTTTGAATCCCGCTTCGGGCATGGATGTTGTGATGTTGATTTTCTCTAACAGAATTTGACGGTGCAAAATGACCTTAGCTGTCAACGCACCTAAAAACCTAATTACTACTACTACTACTACTACTCCAATACTTCAAATATGCTTATTAAAAAAATGTGATTTAGAATAAGGTATTAATTTCCAATAGTGTAGAAAACTCCATTTCCTTCCAGCCCTAAGCTGTGACCAAGGGTGGAAATGGATTTCCAGAATTAGGCATACACTCCACATGTATGACTATAACCCAACCCACTCAGGAACTAGGTATCTGATGTATACCATAATTTTCCGATTATAATACACAATCTATATAATATGCACCCATGTTTTCACGAGTGAAATGTGAAAATTCTCTTATCACCATGTATAATACGCACCTATTTTTTTGTAAAAGATCAATGTAATTTTACTTAACTATGTGTAGTATCGGGACAGTTCTCGCCATGCCGCTAAATGAGATACGTGTGAGAGTTTACAAGAATATCACATTATGTTCTGACTCTCCCATTAAAGATCGCTATGCTGTATAAAAAAACATTTTGTCTCAATGTCGCCTTTTGTATTAATCTGGTCGGTTGGAATAGGAGTTTGCACTTTGCTGCCAAACTAGATATTTGTGAGAGAGTTTACGAAAATATCACATTATGTTCTGACTCCTGTTAAGATCGATACAATGTATAAAAATCTGCCTCAATGTTGCCTTTTGTATTAACCTGGTCTGTTGGAATAACAGTTCGTCCTTTGCTGCCCAGTGACATCGTTCGTACAAGCCGATCGAGGTGTGTAAAATGTTCTCGGCGACGCAATTTACGTAGACGATGAGAGAAAACTCAAGATCTCCGAGGAACTGTTTCAGGACAGTGAGGGGAGTGGTAATGAATTCCTAGCCTTTAACAGCTAAAATAAATAAATAAATATTCTTATTTTTGTTTTTAAAAACAATATTTAAAGGAATGTTATCGAAATGCATTGAAATGTACGATTTATTGGTAAAAACATGTTCAAAAATATAAATTATTTCAGTAATGAAAAAAGTTGTATGCATTTATAACCATGTATAATACGCACCCTAACTTTTTGTCAACTGTTTTGAGAAAAATTGCGTATTATAATCAGAAAATTACGGTACTTCAATTTCCATCTGTGACTAAACACCAAGCTAGTCAGCAAGAAAAGTGTCCAAAGGTAGTCTCCAAGAAGGAAAGGGAATCATAAAAAGCAAATGCCTCCTAAATGAGACATGGTAACACACCACAAAATATAACTTTAGTAGTTAACAAACAAATAGACTTATTGATAATTTAAATTTATAGTCCTTTCATTTCATTTTAAATACACTTATAATAAAATAATCCATGAATTTGGGGTGATAATGCTCAGTTGTTAAGAAATGAGCAAAAGATCATAGGAAACTCAATTATGATATACGTAAATGAAAATTAACCATTCAATGATTGACCATTTTACTGAACAAGGAAGGGTGAAGTAAGAAAGCTGGTAACTTTAGTACTCCCATTGGTAGGAGTCGAATATTTTTTATTATAAAAAATTATGGGGAATGTTTTTTATTGTTATAACAAGTTATCATTTTTCAATTCAGTATGTATCCCAACCAATATAATGAGGTAGCAACACATTTTTAGCAAAAAACAAATAAAATTATACAAGAAACAATTATATAATAAAGACAAGCTAAAAAAATTATATCAGTACTTTCACCAGGGATGACTTGGAACACTATAATCTCAACGTTAATCCCTTGTTTTTTTCCTCTTTTTCTTTTCAATTTTTATCTTATATACAACTAGGGGGCTCCACCCCCTGGCTGCTTTGCAGCCCAACCCCCAGCCTCGCTCTGGCCAGACCAAGAGACAAAAACTTTGCCCTATATATATTCCTCATACAAAATTTGGTACATCTTAAGCTATTCTTGAGCTATAAGCAAATATTATTTTAGCTTTCCCTCTCTTCTTCTGGAGGAGGGGGAGGGGATTTTACCTATACAGGCAACTCCCGAGATTCGACCATTCGAGATTTGACCAACTCGAGAATTTGACCGGTCGAATTGACCCAGCCGATTGATCGGTCGAATTAGAAACTAGTTTACGCGAAGTAATTTTCGGCCCGCCTGACCACGAGAGGTTTAGTTTCAGTCTAGACATCGTTATTTCTGCTCTGATTGTTTGAATTTGTGCTGATTCGACTGTTTGAGATTTGACCATGTTTTCAGGCAAGCATCACCGTCGAATCTCGGGAGTCGCCTGTACTGGAAACCTGGCTCAAAGTCTGGACTACCTTCATATAAAATTTGGTGGCTCTATCTGTAGCTGTTCTCGAGTTTTAAGTGGACATACAAACAGACAGACAGACTAAAACTTTGCTTTATATATTTAGCTTTAGATATGTTATCATGAAAATTTTCTGATGGAGTGCTAGAATGAATCCTTCCCTAAAGTACCAAAATACAACCATGAGTTTCATTATCACGCACCTTAATATGAGCATTACAACTATCCAAGACAGTAATCAATAGCACAGTTTATCTCTATTGCATTATATCGAGGTTAAAGATAATTTTTTTTTTACATTTATTGCAAGTAAACATTAAATTGATATATATTAATTTTAAATGGCACTTTATCTATTTAAAGTGCTACATAAGACAAAAAATAAGACAAAATGCAGTTGAACATGAAATAAATAAACTTATATCAAAGCATCACTATATATATGTAGTTTCATATCAATCTTATAATCAAGGATTTTGTAATTTGTTAGACTTCATAAGGTGTGAGAACATAAGAGCTGCTTAAGATATCTAATAATGTTTCACAACCAGGAGTCTATATGTTATGGGAAGGCAAGCTTAGTCAGTTTATAGAACTTGAGACAAACCATTATCAATGTGTTACTATCCATGTCTCTTTCTAAAATACAAGTTGAAACCTTTGAAAGGACATGTCCTTGAACAAAATACTAATATTCAGACTGAGAAATTGATGTAATTTGTAACATGCATTTCTCTGGTAATCCATGGAAAAAAGAAATTTCCAAATTCTCTATAAAAAATAAGTAATAAACTATGGAAGGGTCTGAATGGCATATCCCAGCAAATATATAAACCTACAGATACATATACAAGCATATGATCCTGACAATGCCTTTTAACATTATTTCCAAAAAACATACATATAATAACTATAGTTACATGGTTTAAAATATTTACAGTTAACAGCAAACATACTGTACTTAGTGGAACAATAAAAAGACAAGTAAAAAATACAATTCTTTAAAGGATCCCAACTTTATTAGTCTATGATTTGGTCTTTGAGATATTTTGGCATTTTACATTAACTGCAATGACATATGTCACTAAAATAGAGCTTATTTATGCAATTACTCAAATCTGTTAAAATATATTCAATGAATTGCATGATGGGTGAAACCCCTTAATGGGCATGTGTGCAATGACATGCTAAACCAGTTTAATATTTAATTATTACTGTAAATTTAGGTATTATCTGTTAGCGCATGTCCATCTCTTCTTGATCATTACTTTAAATATATCTCCTCAAGGAAAGGCTTAACCCATTTGTTGCTTTTTGTCATATTTGCTATACATATAAAAATAAACTAAAACCACAAAATGAGCTCTTCCAACATTAATGCAGAAGCAAAAATTAAACCCTGAAACATTTTTTAATTTATCATTTAATCATAGCACAATGCTACTGAAACATTAAAGTGACAATATATATTTCATTAATTTTTAAAGACAAAATATATTTACCAAAGAACTTATGCACCAAATTCCAAAATGAATATAAAACATTCACTATGCCATAAACATAAACTTTAAACTAGCATGACTTAACAGTAAACAACATATTTAGCATGAATATCCAAGTCGGTGCTTCAGTTTCAAACACATTTTGTCACTGTAGACTCCAAGTGGAAAATAGCTTTAAAAATGTTTTACAAATTTGGTTATATGGTGGCATGGCCTTCTTAAAACGATGATTATACTACGATAAATTTTACAGTAAAGTTAAATTCATCATGGCACCACAACTATTAATTTAATTCATTAAATTGGAGGCTCTTAATTTTTAGAAGGTAATTGCAAATTGCCAGCCATTCAATCATTTCATAAGTTTTAGCACCATTAGCGTAGCTCTTTATAATATTTACATATACATAAGCCTCAATATTAATGAAGTAATGATGACATCACTTTTGGAATTCTCATCTTCAAGATCTTTGAATGTCCGAAACAGCTAATTTTCCATATATTTTATATGTGATTTATAGATAAACTCATTTGGCCACATCTTCTATAATAGTCATATGGATGTTTGCACATTGATATTATTTCACTAGACTATATACATCTTCTTCATCATAATCCCTTAATTTCATAAAGATAATATCTTTTAAACTGAAACATTCACAGAAAATATCAAATGGTATACTTACTTAGAGAGCAATACCAGGCTTCTTTCAAGCTCAAACAATGTGTACTCAGAATAATCTGAGACAAATTTCATATGCAATCACCCAAATCCTGAAATAAACAGAAACTTGAAAAAATAACAGAGGAATCAGATGCATTCCACAGGTAATATAGTTAGCTATAAGACATTTCCAACCTCCCATCCAATTCCTGAAAACCAATTATTCCTAACCACTCTCACCAAACTCAACCCCTACTCCTACCTACAATCCCATTACCCTACCCATCTCACATATTTCTCACAGGAGCTGCTGGAGCCAATCCTGGAAGTGAAAGGAGTGGGAATCCATCAGCATCACTAACAGCCTCAGCCACAGCAGCAGGCGTGGCAGGTATGGCAGGAATGGCTGGGGCAGCAGTGGCTGCAGGAGCCGGGGGTGGAAGCAGCAGTGGGGGGGTCCTGGGAGGGAGTAGGGGAGCAAGTGGAGGTTCTGTAGCTCGCCCTTCCCCCTCCTCGGCTGCGGCAGCAGCCGCTCCTTCAGCAACAGCGGCTGTGGCCATCCCCTCTGCATCTTCCCCCCACACAGTGGGGGCAACCCCAAAACCACGAAGGCGCAACCGCAGGCAACAGCAGGATGAGGAGGAAGAAGAAGAAGATGAAGATGACGATGATGACGGGACAAGAACACACCTGCTCAACCTGGCACGGAAGCAACGACAACAACAACAAAAGCAGAAAGTACAGCAGAAGCAGACTCAGGAAACTCAAACAATGATGACTGAAAATGGAAGTTCTCCTATGGCTAGGTCACCTCCAGCACTCCAGACTCCGGTGAGTGCTTGGATTGTGTATTTTGATCTCTGTACACATTCTTAACACTCACATCAATATAATACAGAATTCTACATTAATTAATAAGGTATGTGATTGCATTATCTAAACAAATTTAAGGGAATATTAGCAGAGGAGTAAAGCGCACTTGATAATAGAAATGGAATATAAGAAAAGACTTCATTTCAAAAGCTGAATATTATAATTATGAAAAAGAAATTACATAAAGAGTCTTCAATTAAAGAAAATTAAATTTACTTACTTTCTGATTCTCATAACATGACCCAATTTTCAAACAAAACATTAGCAGAGCATAGGAATGGTGATAAACCAATGCAACAGAAACTATGACAAATAGGCGAATTTGATGAAAAATATGTTTGTGTATTCTATCTTATTTCACAGGTCGTCAAGCCAATATCAAAATGATAGATTGAAGCAAAGCATGTAACGTTGTCAGTGTGGTGCTACTTTAACATAAAACATATATACATTCAAAATACAAATGACTCTTTTTACTTGTTTCTATATGGCAGCATCTAAGACATAAATTACTAATATTCACCACTTAATATGATATGAACACCTCACATTGTACAAAAGTTAAAAGTCATTATTACATTATTAATATTAATAGGTAATGTAGCTAATTCCATTTTCATATAGCTAGAATATTGTGATACAAAATTTGCTAGAACCAGTTTAACCGCAACACTTTCTTATTAAACATTTTATGACATTTGCTAAATCACACACCAGTATTTATGAAACTATCTGAAAGTACAAGCTATTTATTAAATGTCAACAAAATATGCAACATAAGTTTATCAATCCATGAGAGAATGGACAACAAATGATATAAGTACTACTGATTAAAAGATGCATACATTTGAAATTCATTCACACAAACACGCACCAATTTAAAGATTCACGCTATGACATCAATTTATTGAATCTAAGTGAATTGCAAAATAATGCTCTCTCTTCAAACAGATGTCTAAATGTTACAAAAACTTGGTTCGACAAATTAATTCTAAACAGAAAATGGTTTCCCATTCTTTATAAAAACTAATAATATTTGAAAAATAGAACTGAAAAGAATAATATTGTAAAACTGCATTAACACCAATGCTTATTTAGTGTATGACATTCATTAAACAACTCATATTTTCTAATTAATTCCTTGTGGATGCCATTATGCTAACAGCTTTAAATCTAATTTATAAAGTACATAAATAAATAAGAAAAATTTGTTCGATCTTCCAAGTACACCCACAGATATGTGATTTGGAACTAATAATGTGTCCCTTAAGAAAATTTACAGAGGTTGCATGAAATTTCAGTTTTTAAGGTAATGTATTGGAACTAAAACATGAATCAGTCTAAGTAAACAAGAAAATATGTACTTAAATTTTATTATCACATAGAAAGAGAGCTACTATCACAAGCTTTATCTGATTTGTTAATTAATAAATTTATCATCTTTCACTACAGAAAATCCAAAGAAAATCTACATAGAGATTCGACCCATGAAATCAATATCATTGACAGAGACAAGATACTGTTAATAATTTAACATCATATTTTGTCACCATATGCAATTCACTGTAAATAATCAATAAATAAAATTAATAGATATAAAATATTTAATTCCACACAATACCAAAAATACAAAAACTAATTTATATTGGTATAATAAATAAAATTTTACAAGACAAAAAATTTGCTTATAAAGAAAATATCTTCAATATTCAATACTGCAGGAGCATACCATAATCCAGAAGAAAACAATACATATGTAAATAACAATAAATTCATAATTCTGAAAGAAATGTTCAAAAAGTTAAGAAATAGCTAGTATCATAACAAAATCTGTAAAAAATAAAATTTATAAAGACATTAATGTTTATACATTACACCACCTCAAATATTATCAATATTATGTCAGTTATTTTCTTTAAATCAATTTTAATCTAATGGTACCATACCATACTTTCTTATTTCAATGTCTGTGACAAGTCTGCATTTTCCAAGTCAAAACCCATTGCGGTAAGTTTAAAATTTAAGTTCACTATACCAGTAAAAGTAATTTTTTTGTTAACAAATTGGTAAACATTAATTATTACATATGCAAAATTCCAACTGGTTAAATGAAGCACATTTTGAACATATATATATATAACTAAATACAAAATCAATAAATTTGAAATGGATACATATCTCCACCCACTTAGACAAAACTAAACTCATCAAATTGTCTAAGAGAAATACAAGATACTATAATTTGATCTTTTTTATGTAGAAAAATCATTAAACGAACTTTTAAAAAAATACAGATTAATTCCAGTTTTATAAAATGTTCCAGTCCTAAACTAAAATGAATACCATACCAATACCTTGAGATGTTGGCTACAAATACCACTCTTCAAAATCTTCTTCATCAATCTTCTGCTCAGCCATGAATGACTTCCTTAAGTTTCCTTTCTTAACCAGCTCTTTTCTTTCTACACACATATATTTCTTCTCTTTGTAGGAGGACAACAAAAAAGACAAGAAAAGTGAGAAAAGTGACGAATTGCCTAGTGAGTTCGAATGTTGCTTTTGCACCTCGAAGGTAGTATTGCGTCTTTATTCCCTTTTTCAGATATGTAGCCCTAGAAAGTTACTCTATCACTGTAAATTAGTAGTGTGAAACCAGTAGTACGATTTCTTTTTCCGTAGTGCTGACTGTGCTCTCTGGCTGTTAAAGATGATGGAAGCACCAATCAAAATTCACACTGCTTGATTGAGCATAACGGGTACAAGAGCTACATTTCAAATTAACATCTTGACATCTTTTTGAAAGGCCAAGGTTCAACCTCTCCAGGCATGAGATACATGCTTCAATAGAATTGCTAAAGCACAGATATGTTATTTTTGGGGTATATGATTTTTGCTCTAACTGAAACTATAAATTAGGTCACTTTTCTATAATTCCTTCTCTAGACATAGAAAAATTTTATATACTGTAAAACATTCAGGGCATCAATGTCAATATATTCATTTTTAATAAATTATTCCATACAATACTTTATTTAATGAGAGGTAAGTATCAGAAACTAGAGAGAGCTATGTTGAATGAAGCCCTTGGAAATTATTTGACTAAATGAAAGGACTCAGAAGCTCCTGATGAATTCAGTTTACATATTTTTCAACTTACATTATCTTTAAACAGTTATAATAATTTAAATCCAAAGGACCCTCCTAGAATTTCAAAAATTTTGCAACACTACCAAGAATTTTATATAAAAATGCTTATATATGCATACATACACATGCACAAACACAGACAACACATCTACAATGGCTCCCCCATCCAATTCATTTTTCCTAGGGCTGTCCCAATGTTGTTAATTTAGGACCAGTGTCCTGATAACATATAATAAGGATGCAAAAAGTCTTTTAATATTTGTTGGGAATCTGTATTTTATAATCTTTCAAAAAAAGTGCACTTGCTTTTCAAAATAAAACATCTAATGAATGAAAACAACCATTTCGTTCTAAAGATTTTTTTTATTTTTGAAAACATTTAATTTTACAATTTTTACTCTACTTACATTATATCTTGATTCTGCTTTTCCATATTACTTTATAATTCAACAGAACAAATACATTGTCATTGATCTGCTCTGGAAAAACCTTGTCTTAGCAAGATAATTGCAATATGAATCTGCCTGATAAAGACTGGTATAAATTGATTGAAATGTAACAAGATTTAGTTAACCCAGAGACAATCAATGACATTCAATTAGTATTTCTGTGAGAAAGATCCCCACCTGCCTCCTACTTGTCACCAATTGAGTTATTTCATTTAATTGATTTAATTAAAATGTTTCAGGCTTTGGTGTTTTTTTTGCAGTAATTGACTGAAATTTCTTGCCCTAGCTCCTTTATCTCCCTCAGCAAAAATGTCCCGATTTTCAATTTTTAAAAATGGGAGCCCTACATCTGTAACACAATGGTTACAGAGAGATGGTAATGCTACAATGTTACCAAGGCAGCATGTGAAAATATTCTAAATGAGTATCAACATTTAAAATAAGTGATTTCTTTAAAAAGATTTTCACAGCTCTCCTGACCACCATATGTGTCACTCTAATTGGTAAATAGTACCATATAGAATTGAAATCCTCTTCTTAAATGCCTATACTATATTAACTGCCATCTTTTAATGTAATTATATCAAAGTTTTTAATTGAAATTTACATTATAGAGAAACATGCCTTTATGATGTCAGAAATTGTAAATAAATATGACATTACTTGATCTTGAGTTTACAGAGAAATACTTAATGTAAACATATACATCCACTATTTAACTACAAACAATTAGAGATTAGGTATATAAGCTCTGTTGCTAATAAAGACGACCTTCTACTTATAATACTATAAAGCCAATAAACTATAACTGGTTATCTTATATAGAAAAGTGCAAAATACACTATTTAGTAAATGCAAATAATTATAAGGATTAGGAGATTTATTTTGTATTTTCAGTTACTGTACTATTATATCTTAAGGGTAACAAATTTATAGCCAACATATCAGGCATCAAACAAGAAAAATACTTCTTACTCAATGATAGCTTAATCACATTAGTATCATAACACATTTAGAACATTTCTATCTGTACAATGCAGCTATTAATGTGACGCAAACAACCCATTTGGGAATTTACTGTTATTCAATTTTCTCAATGTTAAAATTAAACATTTTAGGCATCCTAGGCAAAAATGGCAACCTAATATAACTATAAAATAATACTGTTTATACACCAGGAGTATGTGGCACCCGTCTTACCATCCAAGGCTATAGCCTCATAGGCTTCCCTGTTATACTTGCCCCAATTGTAATTACCCCAATGACTATTTAAATAGCTGCACTTTCAGAAAGTAATACACACACATAATGGAAGGACTTATGAAATAGCCTGAAAACAACATTACGTTAAAAAATAATATTGCATGATGTTTCATTTAGCCGTTTTATAAAAGCATCCAATTTTTAATTCTCAGGATAACACTTACAGAGGCAATATAGTCCACTACTATTACTAATGAAACTGCATGTTTGTTTGAATGATTACATTTGTATGACACTTTTTATAAAATAGTTAGTTGCATAACAATCTGACCATATTAACAAACTACATATATTAATAATGCATTGCTAAATGTAAACTTTAAGAATATATCCATATTTAAAAGACCCATTAGATAGGCTGGCAGTTATATACACACAAATAAAGATGTGTGTGTTTAGAAATGTTACTGCTAATGTCAGAAACTGTTTAATGTTAAAATTAGCAGGGTAGATCTGGCTAATGTTGTTTCTTTACATGAAATTTTAGAATTTTCTAAGAGAGGCATCTAAACTGCAAATTTAACATGTTTAATAAGCACAATCCCAAAATCCAATTTCTTATGCATGCAGATTATATCTGCCACATTTATCTGTCGGCATTAATCAGGTTTCGCCTGGCTAACGTTGACATTAATTAAGTTCATACATTAGCCATAACATACATATACTCATTTATGTGTATGTATTTATATAGTATCTTGGCATACAAGTATCGTACTGTTTACAAACTACTCTTGTACCCATCTACTGCTCTTGGCAGCCAAATCCATAATTAATTGATTTTGGAGCCATTGCTGCAATAGATTTATCCAATTTTGCATAATTTCTTCAGAATGCAAGTTTTGAACATGATAAAAATTTATGATAGGCTTTCCTTATTAACTTACGCATGTTACTTAACTTAAAATCTATAAGCACTATCAAAAACATTTTTATTGTACATGCACGAAATTTTTGGGCTCCAATAATTTATGGTCTTGCTCAAGGTCATTATCTCATCACTTTTATTTAATTATTACTTATTTAAAATTTACTAAATACATAGTATACTCAAAATAGATAATATAATATGAAACACTGAGCAATGACTTTTTTAACTAGCGCTCTGTACATTTAGTCTTTTAGCATTAAGGCACAATACTTAAGGAAGATTTCTCATTTGAAATCAGGGATTCATTAATAATTCCATTATAACAAGTCAAGCAATAATGCACACCACCTCCAAATTTTATGATTTAATTATCTGTAAAATATAATAGAAGATAACTAATGTTTTTTGTTAAATAAAAATTTATTATGAACACATCCTCTTTCAGAGAAGTGTTTAAAATAATGCAAAATTTATGAGTATCTTTCAAAATAGACTATTTAGAATTGGGTTATTCAATCTGTAGAATAAAAAATTACTTATACCATAATTTTTAAAAAAATATTTCAAATACCATAGAAAATAATAACATCATTCAATTAATTGTATAGCATCACCTTCATTCTGTCTAGATTTTATTTCAGGAGAACTATCAACTAATAACACAAATGCTCTGCTTATACAAACATTGATGAATGCATGCTTAAAATTGCATGATTGCTTTCTAATGGAATGTGGTCTGCATACTGCTTGCTGACATTTTTAATGGTTACTTAAAGAAAGAAAATATATATATTTATATAACATAAAGTGATTCTTTCCCATATGTAATAGTAAAATACTTCTGGGATTTTTTCTTCATAAAACCAAACCCTTTCCTTTACATACCTAAAAAATCTCCTCTCTATATGAGTTTTAATGAGTTAAATTACAATGCATCCTCAGATATAAAATGAGTCAACTTATATAAGTCTATCATGTTTAGCACAATGCATTTATTTAAAATACTGGTAAACACTCTTATTTTACAAAGGTAACCTTTTAGTTGTGATAAAAGATCTATTAATTTAGTTTAAGATATCTATAATTTATTTAACGTGGCACAAAAATTAAGCTTTTAAATCTATGACTAATATATGTTTCAATGTCCACACATAATTTTCCCTTATCGTGACATGAACTTGAAATCAATTGAGTAAATTATGCAATGAAGAAATTTATTAAAATAATATATAGATTGACCTATTCATTAAAACCCTTATATGCATTAGCCATTATCATATTATTTACAATTACAATTTGTTCAACCTTTCAGAAAAATTTCCAGCTTCGATTAGTAATGATTATATGTATACATATATGAACATCATTATCAGAATTATTTGGTGGCTGGTTTCAAGCAAATGTGCATGTTAGGATATGGTAATTAGATTCTAAGGAAGAGAAACTACTGTATAAATTTTAAGGAAGGAAAAACTGACAAATTCTGAGAAAGAGAAAGAAAAAACTGAGGACTATGAGATTTTCAGGCTTTTTGTATAAAAGCATCCTTAACTGCAAAATAAATGTTCCGCAGTCTTAATATTACTTCAGTAAATAAGCAAAAGGAAACTACAATTTATCCAGATACAAATTTGACCTAACAGTCAGTATGCCACAAGGACCTACCAAAATTCCAGGACAGCCTGAAATAAATATGGGACAGCTCAACGAGAAATGGAACTGTCCTGGAACAAACAAAGTATGGTCACCCCTTTTTAGGAGTATGACAGACAATCTTACTCTTAAAAAATGTGGACAAATATGGAATGATTTTCTTACCCATAACTCATCATTCAGGGTTGAAAGTCACATACAAAAAAAATACATTTCAATCAGTTTGTTTAGAGGAGAAATAGTTAATTTAAAAATTCCATAATTTCTTCAAAATGACTTTAATTTATTGTCTTTTAAGATTTTTTGACTAAGGACAGATGTGTACGTAAATTTCAGTGATACTTTAAATTTTGAATTGGAGCTACACTGTATATACTAATTTCAGTGATATGCTATTATTATTTGTTACTGTTTGCTATATTACATTTTTATAAATTGTTTTTGATTTTTAGTTAATCAAAGCATTCTAATCACTAAATTAAATTAATTGTTAGCTGCAATTAATTAATATACCAGTTCAGAATTCGTTGTTAAGATATTAATCATTTGGAGGTTTGGTTGGGTTACCCTTTAATGTTGTCTGTTTTATAGCTTCTCACACTTTGGATGCCATTGTGCTTTTTAACCATATGCACCCAATAATCTCCAAGTAAATCTCTTGAATGTTGGCATTGCATTAGTTTCCTACCAGTTGCTTTAGGTGGCACTGAAAGCAGTGTCCGACAAATACTGAATTTGTAACTTAGTTTCAAATATAACATTATAACATCTATTAATAATTACTGAAACAGATCTCAGTCATAACTTTTTCTAAATCTTACATTTGCAAATGAATAGAAACAATCTGAAGAAGTGCATAATACTGTAGTAATAATAATAATATTTTTAATAATCCAAGGATCGTACATTATAATATATGAAAAGTCGGTAAAGTAAAAATATCACAAATAGAATATTAACAATACAAATACTTTTGTTTTGCAACAGCAGCTATAGGTAAAAATCCTACATTTTGTAACATATTTTCCCATTAAGTAAATGCCTTAACATTTAAATTTATTAATACTAGCTGTACCTGCGCAATATTTGCACAGATTTTTTTCAATTAATTTATTAATAATTATGTGAAACAATTAATGGTGCAAATGATATCCCCATAGAAAACTATTCTATTAAAGATGTCTTTTACTATAATCCTGCATTATTGAAACATGAATAGATTTACATTACACATAAACAATATGCTCAATAAGATAATTTAAGTTTACCCACCAAATTTATCACCAAATCTAATCATAAGACAATGATAGGAGTTTGACTGGTTGAAATGTCATATAAATAAATATTCAATAATGAAACTTGATGTTCAAGGTATCACAGCAGGTCTTAAGATAAATTTAAATATTGTAGGTTTATCAAAAACAGCAACGCTAATGAAAAAGAAAACGGAATTTAATTATAAGTTAGATCATTCTACAATTTTATTGAAATGCCTAATTACTTATTTCATTCACAAATTTTATCTCCCATACCAATCATCTCTATAGTTTTTTAGTTGACCTTTATTAATACTGAAAGAGGTATTTCTTTCCGATAATTTTCCATAGCTCTTCTTCTCCCCTATCTCCCTCTTGGTCCGGAGTCTTATGCGATATATCATAACACCATAAAGCACTGCACACAAAGAGATCAATTCCTCCCTCTCTCTATCCTCACTTTCTCCCTATCCCCCTCCTTGTCTCTCCCCTTTCCTCTCCCTCCCTCCTCCTCTCTCCTTTTCTCCTTACCCTCTCTTCATTTAAACTGCTTATAAAACATGTTAATTTTATGATCGTAAGCATTACACAGTTTTACAACAGCATGACAATGTCCATCGTCAAGATATTTAGCATTAAAATGGCAAATTTAGTGCATTAAACTTAAAATGCAAGTGATTTCGAATCGTACACGAAAAAACGATAAGAATAAGAATCCTTGATTCAGGTCCGAAGTCAATATTTCAAATTTATATGAGCAAATGAATGAAAGTCCCCATGCCGAAAAGACCAGTTTTATAGAAAATATAAATAATTCCTAAGATTTGAACCCACGACTTTATGAAAATAGTTTTCCAGGGACCTCCTAGCTAGTAGAAACAAAATGCTGTTTACCACATATCTCTACAATGAATGGGGAAATGGAGACAGACAGACAGATGGACACTTTTAAAATTAGATAAAGGATTGTTTTGGGTTTTTATAGGCTTGGTTTTGTTGAGGCATATAAATATTAATATAGAATATCAGAGGATGAGGTCATTATTTAAGACGTGTGCTTTGTTATCTTGTAATCAAGTACAGTAGAGCCTCACTAATCCGAACTAATTGGGACTCGGATATGTTCAGATTAGAGAATTTTCAGATTAACCGGGTTTTACAAAATACACAGGGGGGGGGGGGGGGGGGGACTGCTTACGTAGTCTTGTAGCCAGGGGTACATCTTCAAACAGTTGCGGAAATTCGTTTTGCAAAAATTATAAATAAATCTGTCCAGTAAGACGACCCTCAAAAATGAATGGACCAATTACCTGATCACACAACATTCCACACCACACATTAACACTGAATCGGTGTTGAAAGTTACTGTCCACAGTGGCATGGGGATTAATTTCCGACCAAACACGGGAATTGTGTGTGTTGTTAACACCGTTGCAGGTGAATTGAGCTTCATCAGCCATTAAATTACAAAATTCCAGTCGTCGGGCAGGATCCCCAGGTTCGCGGTGTTGGACATGTTGCAAGTGGTACGGGTACATTCCTTCTTCATTCAATCTTCCCCATACTCTTCATTGCGAAACGCCGAGACGTGTGGATATCCTTCACGTACTAGTACGAGGGCTATGCTGTACCGCCTCAAGGATGTTCTCTTGCTCAGCCACGTCTTGTCGAACCACACACTCATATGGAGTGTTAACACTGAGAAGTGAGCCGGTATCTCGCAAAGTTTGGAACACTCTGCTAATAACTTTTCGATTTGGAACTCTGCAGTTTGGAAAACGTCACTGGTATTCAGCGACAGCAGCAACAGCGTTTCCGTCGCAAAATCCATAAACATACACCATATCAGCATATTCAGCATTTGTAAATATAAAAGGCATCTTGAAGGTAACACTAACACAGTAACAACTAACAATGCTAATGTTGGTTCTTGCATGCGCATGTTTCGACAGGCTATGTTCGGACAGGGTCATGGTCGCAAAGGCGCATGAGTTATGAGTGCGATTCACAGTGATGCAATGCTGAAAATCTACGAGCAGCCATAACTCCACAAATATTCGGAATCGGACACATGTTCATATGAACTTTTTTGTTCTTAATTACCTCAGAAAACAGCTCCTGAAGTTATTCCATACTTTCGTGAATCACCGATATGATGTACGCTAGGGTACTGGAGTTAGAAGATAAGAAGTCTAATGGGATTTGTGGTAAAGGAATTATTAATACAGATGGAAAAATAGTTGCAGAACTGAAGGATGTAGCACAGGTATGGGAAGAATACATTAAGGAACTATACAAAAAGCAGGCAGGATCGGTAGAAATGGAACTGGAAGAAGAGAATTGCATTGAAGAAGACAACTTGGGACCAAGTATTATGAAAAGCGAAGTAGAAAAGGCAATACAGGAACTAAAGAAAGGAAAAGCTACAGGCAGCGATGGAATACCGGTAGAGGTACTTAAAGCCATGGGATCGGAAGGACTAAAAGTGATTATGAAACTAATTAGTAACAAGATTTACGACTCGGGAGAGTGGCCTCAGGATTTCTTAGATGTAACAATGATCCCTCTAAAGAAGAAGCCAAAGCCAATGCAGTGTAAAGACTACAGAACGATAAGCCTACTGTCACACACTTCGAGATCATCACGAGGATTCTTAAAAAAAGGCTAGAGAAAAAGGCCGAAGAAATGCTAGGGGAAGATCAATTCGGCTTCAGAAAAGGACGAGGAACCAGAGATGCTATCGGTGTAGTGAGAATCATATCAGAAAGGGCAATAGAGTACAGTCAAGATTGCTGCGTATGTTTCGTCGACTGGCAGAAGGCCTTTGATAGAGTAAATTGGGTATTGCTGATGAGGATATTAAAGGATATAGGTGTAGACTGGAAAGACAGGAGACTGATCAGGAATCTATATGTGAATCAAGTTGTAAAGGTCAAATTGGAGAATACGGACACCAGCGGAGTACATATCGGTAGAGGAGTAAAACAGGGCTGCTGTCTATTGCCGATTCTATTCAATATATATGGAGAGAGACTAATACAGGAAGCCTTAGAAGGCATGGGAGATTTCAAAATCGAAGGAAGGATTATAAGAACAGTGAAATACACGGATGATCAAGTACTTCTAGCAAGAAAGGAAAAGGAACTCCAGATAATGATAAATAGACTAGTGATAACAGGTAGAAAATATGATATGGAAATTAATACAGAAAAATCCAAGGTTATGCGAATATCAAGTAAAGAAGAAGAAAATTTGAACATAAGTATTGGAGGAAAGCCATTAGAACAAGTTTCAGATTATAAATACCTTGGAAGCATCATAACGAGAGAAGCAAAATGTACCGAGGAAATCAGGACTAGAATAACAAAAGCAAAAACTGCTTTCAGAAGAAAGAAACTCCTACTAATGGGAAATATAAAGAAGGAAATCCGCAAGAGGTTGATAAAATGCTATGTATGGAGTATAGCTTTGTATGGGGCAGAAACATGGACGCTAAGGAAAAATGATATTAAATACTTGGAAAGCTTCGAAATGTGGACATAGAGAAGAATGCTGAAGATAAAATGGACAGATAGGGTGGAAAATGAGGAAGTACTACGAAGAATAGGAGAGAAGCGAACGATTATACAGACTATCAGAAAGAGGAAGGTGAACTGTATTGGGCATTACCTGAGGAGAGAGTGCATGATTAAAGAAGTGCTAGAAGGAAAACTGGATGGAAAAAGAGAAAGAGGTAGGAAAAGGTTTCAGCTGGTAGAGGACTTGAAAGGGAAAGAGAGCTATCAAGACATGAAGAAAACTGCGGAAAATAGGAGTATCGTCCTAACTTCTCCATCTGTTGTATTTCCTCACATTTTTCTTTTATCCAATTTTCCCTAGCTTTATCTGTTACCCTTCTCATCTCATTGTTTATGCGTCTATAGTTGGTTCTACCTTCTTCACTGTTAACGTTTTTCCATTTTCTTCTCTCATCCATTTTCTCCAGCATTTCCTTAGTGATCCATGGTTTTCTGATTTTCTTCTCTTGTTTCCCAATCTCTTTATTCAAGGTTTCACTTCCTCCCATTCTGTATCCACGGTCTTCGGTTTGTTATCCAAATTTCTAAGACAATCTTCCAACTTTGTGCTGAAGGCATCTTTCCTTTCTTTCAGTTTTCCTAGGTCCCAAGTCTGTCTATCTCTTCTCGTTTTCCTTATTTGTTTCAGCTTTGTAGTTACATCGACTATTAGAAAGATGTGATCTGAATCAATGTCTGCTCCTGGTAATGTCTTAGCATTTTTTATGCTGTTCCTGAATCTTTGTTTTACTAGGATGTAATCTATTTGGCATCTCATTCTATCTCCTGGGCTTTTCCATGTGTACAGCCTTCGTTTATGCTTTGTGAACCATGTATTAGTCACTACTAAGTCGTTATTAACACAGAATTCTACCAGTTTTTCTCCTCCTTGGTTTCTTTTCCCAAGTCCTTATTGACCGACAACATTTTCTTCTTGTCCTTCACCAACTATGCTGTTCCAATCTCCCATTATTATGCAGTTTACCTTTCCTCTTCCGTCTTCTTTGTAAGTCTCGTTAATTTGTTCATACATCTCCTCAATTTCTTCTTCTTCATGAGTGGACGTTGGCATATATACCTGGATTATCAACATGTCCACTGGGACTGCTTTTAGCTTTATTGCCATCAACCTATCGTTCGTTGCAGTTATTTTTGTCACGCTCTTCATCATATCGTTCCTAAGTACCAGAGCTACTCCCCTTGCCCCACTATTTCCTCCTGAGTAAACTACCGTGAATTCTTCCGAGTCGAACTGTCCTTCTCCTTCCCATCTAGATTCGCTCAGCCCTACGATATCAATCCTATTTCTTCTGATTTCTTCTTTCAGGTTCTCTAGCTTTCCTGCCTTCCTCATGGTACCTACGCGTAAGTTACCTTCGACAAATGCTTTCCTCAAGGCAGTCCCCGCCCGGAGATCCGACTGGGGGACTATTTTACCTCCAGAATATTTTACCCCGAGAGAACTCATATTGTCCAACCATATAATCATTACTAGGGAATTTTTAATGTGGTAGTTTCCCTCTTGCTTTTGGCTCTATACCATACTGACAGTACTGCTGCCTACTGTCAGGCACCGATGATAGTTTTTTTTTTGAAAAACCTCCATTTGCGGGGTTTGAACCCCGGAACTTTGTAACGGAAAGCTGACACGCTAACCACTACACCACCAGTGCATATATATATATACATACATTGCTGTTTTTGTAGAAAAAGAGGTGCCGGAACTCCAACCCCCCTTCACCTCTTCCTGTACCTACTCACCCTTCTCTACTGAATTTTTGATGAACTTTTAATAACAAAGTTGATAATTAAAATCAAAATGTTTAACACTTATAGAACCCGTTTATTACTTTAGGTTTTAAAGAATTAAAAAAATGAAAATGTGGCAAAATTAGACGGATGTCAACATCGCTCTGAAAAAAGGCGCCAGTACACCGTACTGGCATGTACCATCACTAAAAAGGCACTCTGTGTGTATATACGTACGTATATATATATCAGAGCTGCAAACTGAACTGAGCCAAACCGCTGAACCGAACCGAACTGCAGCCATTTTGCTGAACCGCGAACCGAACCGAAACCCCTGATTAATTTTTCAATGAACCGAAAACCGAACCATAATTTTTTGCAAAAGTGGTTCGGTTTCGGTTCGGTTCGATATCAATCCACAAAGTACGGACCAACAAAAAGACCAGGAATTTCCATTGGAAAAACCAGCGGGTTTGCTTCAAAGGAAAGAGCGCCTAACTCTTTCCTCCCTGATACTATTGTTACCCACATAAAAATCATGTTAAGATCAAAAATACCATTTTTTAATATACCGTATATTCCGGCGTATAAGTCGACCTTTGAAGTCGAAAAAATTTTTCCTAAAACTTAGGGGCGGTTTATACGCCGAACATAAAAATGTGAACCTTAAATTAAAAACGAATAACATCGATATTTACGAAGACCGTTGATATTTTGTTGGAGGTGATCGCTATTTTGAATCAGCTGTTGCAGTATTTACATTTTATGGCATTTACCGTATTTACTCGTGTACCCCGCGCACATTTTTCCCAAAAAGCCGGGGAAAAAGGGGGTGCGCGTCTTACACGAGGATTTCTGAACAGGTTATATAAATGGTATCGATAGTAAATTCTCTGCAATATGCTTGCGTCGTTTATATTCGTAAAAGACGTCAAATTCTACGAAGTATACACGTATTTATGCGACCAAGCAAACGCGTAAGTTACGCCCGCGCTGCAGGCAAAAACTCGCAAAAGTAGACAGAAAGAATACGCCGACTAACTGATAACTATAGTTCAATGACTACTGAGGGTTTGCCAGCTTGAGAATAGGTAGGTTCAAGTTTGGTCCTTTTCCCTCATCCACTTCAAGGAATTCGGAGTGGTGAAATTTTGTTGCGAATGAAACATTTCATCATTCGAAAGGAAGACGGAAATCCACAGTGTTTGGCTGGTTTGTTCCTAACCTTCCAATATTTACTCACGAGAAGATAAGCGAAAAAAACTCCCCATCTGCTTATGGAAGTTCCCGTTCATAGGTGAACAAATAGTTCGTGAAGCTCCGCATCGGTGCGTAATATTACGTCAAAAACAGTGAAGTGGGGACGAAGTTGCGTAATATTACAACAAAAACAGTTAAGGGGTTAACAAAAGAGGACTATCAGTGAGGAGATTTCTGCTAGTATCATCATAAAGAGATCATCCAATAAATTGCGTCATGTAGAAGGGAGCGGAACTTGTTTCAGCGGGTGGGTATTGGTGACTTTAAAAAAACTTATTCTGGCTCAAATTAATTTTTTCCCTCCGTACAGGCCCAAAAATAGGAGTGCGCGGGTTATATGAGTAAATACGGAATTTTAGAAGATTTATAATAATTATTTTATTACTGTATTTTCGTAATCCGCGTCCTCGTGTACTACGCGCACCCCTATTTTTGGACCAGTTCGAGGAGGAAAAAATAAATTCGTACTTTAATAAGTTGATGTTTACGGCGGCGGAAAATCAGAAAAAAATAAAAAAATGTGGGGATTCCCCGTAGCTGTGTTCTCTCCATGGTTCCCTCTAAGCTGCGCGGCCGCGCAGCAGTTTTTGAAATTTCGCGCACTAAATTTTTCAAGCGCGCACGATTGTGTCTATTTTAGAATATATCGGAACAGGACCGCGTCAACTCCGGTGCATATCCGCGCACTATCGTCATGTAGGCGCGCATAGCGATATTCATTCCGCCCATGGATTAAAAAAATTAGAAAGAACTATGGTTCTCTCCCGGGTTAAAGGAGCATCAGCGGCTCACGATGAATATGGCGAATAGAGATGCCAGATGCCAACTTATTCCGGCAGAAAGTGTAGGTAGAAACTGATAGTAAATTTTTAATGACAGAACTGCTTTTCTTGAGTAACAATAATAAACTTAAAACTCAATTAATAGGTACAGCTTTAATATTATAAAAATATTACGTCATCTCAATGTTGAAGATGCACACACGGCAGTATAAACAGAGCATTTAAACCCTAAACGTTTCTTGGTCGTGTAGATACGCGTAAACTTCGTAGATTTCTTCATCTTTTGCGAGTATAAGCGTAGACGCGTGTTGCAGTAAATTTACTATCGAAACTCGTAATTTTTAAAACTTGGTCAGAAATCTTCATATATGACCAACATTTTGGGAAAAAAGGTGCGCGGGGCACACATTTGCAGTATTTTATTGAATTTCGCCACCGTAGAGATTGATCGCGATCACTAGGTGTAGTTCATTTCTATAGTATCATTAGCAGCTGAAATCAATCGAATTATAGAAACCTTAATTTAGTGGGTCAAGCTCTCCAAAAATAAGTTTCTTAATGGTTGAAGTTAAAACATGTCATATGGAATGCTCAAGAAGAATAACACGGACTCTAAACAATATTTATATATATTTTTATTATTGTTTATTTCTGATTTGTTACAACTTGGATTGTACATGACTTTGATTTTGTCTGAAAACGGTTTCATGAGAAGTATTTTTAAGTGAAAAAGTGGGGACCGACTTATACGGCGTACATATGCCTAATCATGTATTTTCATCCAAAAAAGCAGGGGTCGACTTATACGCCGGAATATACGGTAAATAAATGAAGATGATGATGGGATTGCAATATATTTAAAATATAAACTTTTTCTTTCTTTAAATAAATTCTTCTTTCATTTAAAATAATAATGACTGCTGATTGATTTACTAACAGACTGATACTGAATGTGTAATGCTTATATTGGGTAAATTATTTCTGGATAGTATTTCAAATGATTAATTTAGTTGAACCGAACCATTTGTCAAAATTCCCATCTGAACCGAACCATGAACCGAACCACTTCCAAATTTTGAAGTGGTTTGCAGCTCTGATATATATATATATATATATATTAGAGATGCACCGAATACTCATTTTGGCCGAATATAAAAATCCGTATTCGGTCGAGGTTGAAGCCGAATATCTCCATTAGCATAAATTAGTGATGCGCCAAATATCGGCTTTGGCCTTGGTAATCGGCCAAAAATGATTAAAATAATTTTTATCTTTTACATTCTATGAGATGGAACTCTTTTGGATCTCGGAAATTAACTTTTCGTTCATTTCCATAACACCATAAGAACACAACTTAAAACGGCGATAAAACTACAAAGAAAACACTGAAATACGAAGTATTTGCCACAACGGCGGTTCTGGTCGCTCGCTTCGAAAACAAAGTGTCGATCGCTTCGAAGACGCTCGCTCACCACTCGCACAAGTATGCGCATAGACGCCGGAACTTGGGACACCGCCATAACATTACATTGTATTGTTTTCCCGCTTAGTCGCTCGCACCGCCCGCGTCGCTTGTACGTGGGACGGAGCCTCGCATACTAATTTTAAAAATGATACTACTAATAAGTTCTGGGTTTACGAAAAATCTGCACACATCCCCAATGTTGACTGTGAAAGTAGGTTACCATCGCAAGAATATTCCTCCCGGGGAATTTCCGAAATCGTTTTTAAAACACTACCAACCTGAAGTACCAACTAATGAACACTAATGTTTTCTATAGAAATCTATTTAAATTCTTTGTTAATATGAAGATATATACAAAGAATCGCAGCCCTGTTAAGTTTATTATATATTCTGTTATATAAAAATGTCTGCACTTATGAAATTCAGAAATGAAATGAAAACTCAGCCGACACTGTGCCATTTTGGTTTTGGCACGATGGCGTACGTCATATTATGTCATGCGAAACCGTGAACCAGATGTCAGCGGTTGTCTGCTACTTTCACAGTACAGTAAAACATCAAAAATTCCAACTAATGAGGAGGAGTATTCTAAATAAACAAATTGTCCACATATTGGAACACACTAATATATTATACGTCGTAGGCCATAAAAACGAGTAGCACATAATTGTCAGGTTGAATCCGAGATATGTGAATTGTATTGGCAACAACTCAATGTATTATGCTTTTATTTAGTGTTTTCAGCTTTCTTCTATTATGTCATTATCATTTTTCGTTTTATCAAAAAAATATGTAGTATTCGGCTATTCGGTCATCCAAAGGTCGAGGCTGAGGCTGAGGCCGAAGTCGAATAGCAGATTTTGGCTGAACACCGAGGCCGAAGCCAAGCTTCGGTGCATCACTAATATATATATAAAATAATCATCTTCATTACTTCAATAGAGATGTTTAGTTTAAAAAAAGAAGGCAATTAAAATAATTATTCTTTTTCTCTTACTTCAATGAAGTAACATTCATGTCATGTTTCCACAATACTATCATTTACAATAAGACGAAATATTGAAATTAATTTATTTCTATTTTGTCCAAGTCAGAGATGAATTTGCATGAACTCTTCCAGCTAACTAATTATTATTAATAAATAATAATAAGCAAACGTGGAAATTTTCATTCAATGTTGCACAGCTTTTAAAAAAGTGCCTTGTTGCTCTGCCTTCCATTCAGAAAGCACTTAAGCGAACAGAACATATATGGATTCACATATCTACACACACACACATACATATATATATATATATATATATATATATATATATATATATATAAAAGAATATTAACCCTCCAGTGGGCGCATCTGAAAATATAACACCAGTGGGCGTGCGGGGTACCGAGTTCCTCAGATAGTTTTGTCAAACATTTCAGAACTGTTAAACATATTGCAATGCGCTTTTGAAGAAATAGGGGTCGTAGTGTTTTTAATGTATATTTGAAGTCTCAACTTCATTGCTTCTGTGGTTTTTGAGTTTTTGTCCAATTTACGAGTCGATGTTATCTCTGAAAATAAAAGATGCAGTGGTATGGGACGAACACTGTTGGCTTCTTAAGATTTGTACTGTGAATATATTAACATCATAATCACAGAATCCGTAGAATATTTTATATCAAATTTTATAATTGTTGAAAATTGGAAGCGTTTTACAGGGGCGCACAGTGGGACAAATTACGGAAAAGTTGGTCATAAATGAAAAAATCAAAATGTCAGTTATTTCCTGTTTATTATTCTAATTGTAGTCTAAAACGACCTACGCATAAAATATCGGTAATAACACACTCCTTTTGCGCATTCTCTTGATATTGTATCATTTCAAAATTGGTGGCCTACAGTAACGTTTGCTTGGCGTCTAGTAGCGTGAGTCACATCGTTGTGGTTTGCCTTCGTTAATTCCTTTTAACACTTATATTGTGACATAACTTTAATATGGATTCTGTTGCTGGAGGTATGATAAATCTTCATTGTACATTTTAAAACTTTAATCCCGTTCATTTGTATTTTTTAAAGGTTTTTCCTTTGACTAAGCATAAAATTTAAAATACGTAAATATTTTGTTCATAAGGACTTTTAGTATGGTAGGTAAGAGGAGAAAGTTCTAGGAAAATATTTGATTTAGGAGTAGGTATAAAATCTGTGTTTGTGGTATGTTATGCCCCAGCGCGCCCACTGGAGGGTTAAGTATTGAAAACACTATTAAAACAGAAATAACTCAATTTTGTTTCCTAATGAAATTTTATAATTATTTCATCTTCACCTCAAAACATAAATGTGAATAAGTAATTATGAAAACATTTATGAACCGGACTGCTAAAAAAATCATTTGCTATGAATGCTTATTTTTTTCTATGGCAAATTTCTTCTGAATCACTATATAGCATTGCTTCTGCTGTTAATCATCAAGGTCAAGAGAAAAAGTTATCTGAATGAATGCTTTATTGCTTTTCTTAAATTTTATTCAATATAAACCACAATCTTTAACTTTATCAGCTGGTATGTATATTTAGTAATAAAGCACTCCAATAATAGAATCAATCACAAAATATATAAGCTTCCAAATTGTCCTATTTTAAACACACACTGCCCAATAATACCATAAGCAATGTAAAACCACTTTATCTGATGTTATATTTGCTTTAAATTGTTTTAAAATTAAATTTAATGTGAATAAAACCATACCACCTATCTTTTACAATTACCGTATATCTTCGAGTATAAGGTGATTCGAGTATAAGTTGAAGTGTACTTTTTAGCCTAAAACAGCATCTAAAATCCAAATCTTGAGTATAAGTCGAAGCAAAGAAAATTAAAATATAATTTTGAAATTTACAAAATAATTAATATATATACAGGTAAACCTCTACTTACGAACATTCAAGAAACGAACAATTCATATTTACAAACATTCCACATACCAATGAATTGCAACTCACACTTCATTTACGAACACACCCTCACGCACTTATGAACATTGGTCGCAGTAAGAACACGTAAACTTGTCAACACTTGCCGTTTGTATTCAAAACCTTATGGGCACATGTTTATGTATTGTTTTTTATTACCCTTGAAATATGGAAAACAATCATAAACGTACTGCTTGTGAAAGTGCTAAGAGTGGTAAAAACGTTGAGTGCTTTCAATGGAAACTAAAATGGACATAATAAATAGATCAGAAAAAGATGAGTTGCTTGTTTCGATTGGCTGTGTTAATGATCTCAATCATTCAATAAATGCAACAATTTTAAAAGGAAAAATTGGTGAACATATTCGTAATGCAGGCTCTGTTCAGTCCGTGATTATAAGTAAAAAACGAAATGCTGTTGTTGAAGAAATGGAACGTTGTTTAACAATTTGAATTCACGATCAAAATAAACAAACCAGTGCTTGAGTACTGAATTGATTCTTCTCTTCAATCCACTCATTTGGGTAAGTTTTTTAAAGATAAGATATAAACTTTAAGTTTTCCTTTGAAACTACGTAAGTACGGCGATGCTGTATTATTTTATCATTAGTCTTCACGTTTTCCGCTATTGAGTGTGAATCATTCTAATGCGCTTCAAGGGTCAGTCAAATGTTTTTTGCCAGTCATGTTTAATTATTGACCCAGAAAAATGTCCACCTAGTTTGTGACTCGAATATAAGTCGAAGGTAGGGTTTGATCAGCCTAAAAACGCAAGAAATTTCTCGACAAATACTCGAAGATATACGGTACTTCTTTACTACATGCTATCATACAATATGAAAACTTAATCCAATAACTATACTGCTATACTGACCAGTTTATCATTCACAAATAAAAATAATTTAAAAACTAATAATAAAAGATGCCAGGCATACAAACTTTTAATGATGCATAGATTTATAACTGCTTTTTCTATTTTTTAATATCATTAAATAACATTGGCCTGAAATTTCTGTCTTTAAACAAGACATCTACCGATTAATCAACCCATTGGCAACAATGCATTACAGGAGGATGGTGCAATTGATGATGAGGTGAAGGGACATGAGAGAGGAGAAAGGGGAAGGAGGAGGCTTGCAGGAGGAGAGACAGGTGCTGCAAAAGGGCATGATGAAAGTCCTATGAAATGACAAGCTCTCTACAACCTGCAAACATTTTGACATTGAGAAGTTCAATCTGAGATGATGACTATGACTTACTTTTTTAATTGTGAGGTGAGGGTGTCTCCATTTGAACAAGCAGGAGGTGAGTGAGATATCGTAGAAATTGGAGTTCACAAAACAAGTGATAACCCTTGGAACATACCGAAATCAGATGAAGAAAAGGACTGAAAATTGCTCTAATATCATTTAAAATATTCTCATATTTTGAAGTGATAACTATTATTTCACATATAGAGAGGAGTTCCTTACCAACCACCACTACCTACCCCACTCGCTCCCTGTTCAATAATAAATTCAAAACATTTTGTAGCAGTGCCATGACAATTTTATTTTTAATATATAAATAATGTTGGATCAGCATGCAGAATAGCAGACTGCACCTCCAGTGATATTCGATTTGCACCTTAAGTAGTATACATGATAAAATCGTGCCATTTTCCAAATTCCAAATTATCTGTGACAAAGTGTAAAATGAAGTGAAATTAATAGATTAACTTTCAAGATTTAATGATAGAAAACTTCTTCAGTAAGGTTTTGTGATTCAATTTTACTACCAAAATAATCAAATTAAATAAAAAATCAGCTTTAATTTTTTAACCATATATCCTTCTTTCATAACCTCATACCTGTAATCTTAAAAATGTTTAAAGTATGGATTATGTTAATATTAAGTAAGATTATAAGGTAAGTATCAAGTTCATTTAACAGATTACACGTGAATCGGCATTGGAAACTCACAAACATGGTCTATAAAAGCATGAAACCTGCTGTTTAATTATAATGCTTAAAATTGTATTAGGGCATTAAGAGATACTTCGGTGAACAGGAAATGATAAAGTCAGAATTGTGTATAGTGAATGGTGAATTATGTGATTGCAAAGAGCAGATTTTGAAATGCCATTACCAGTAGTGAAAATTCTTTCATTTTAATTTTAAATAGTTTCTGTAAATTTGACAAGCTTTCATATTCACCACAGCAAAAAATATGAAGGATAAATGAGCAACTAAAATTTTCAAAAAACATTTAATTTTATCTCATGAACATTATCCTCAAATGTATTTCTATTAAAATTTTATATAATGCATTATTCCATTTAATAGCCTGAAATTAAAACTGATAAGGAAGCACTTGCAGACACATAATATATCTGCTTAACAGTGATAACTACGAGGAACGGAATCTTTCTTCATTCACACTATCTACAAATTGACTTTAATGGGAAGAGTAACCTTATATTTTCATAATTTTGCTTACACATAATGCTGCAGGACTTCAAAGAATTCATCGATGCTGAGAGTCTCATGCCACTGCCCACAAGAGATTTTCCTCAGCAACAGCTAACTTCTTGCAATTCCCCACCCCCAAATGCCATTGAAATGATGTCATTCCGGCCCGGAGCAATAAGTGATTCCAACAGCACAAGGGGACTAGAGAATAACCATGCTTTAAATGGAACTGGAACAAGGGAAACGAGAGAGTGTGAGAGGGAAAGTGGGAGTAGTGTGGATAGCTCAGAGACATTCGCAAGCTGTAGGACTCATCCTTCTGCCTCTCAAGCTGATCTTCTCGATGATGACACGAACAATTTATATGTGAATCCACTAGATGGAACAAGAAAAGTGGGTGCAGTAGGCAAAGGAGCAGATATGAGTTTGGCAAGCCCCATGACCCCAGCTTCAGGTGCACTCATACCTTTTTCTTCCTCCCCGACCCCTGCCTCAACCTCTCCATCACAAATTGGTGGGATGACTAAAAGTGCTTCAGGTGATACAGCACTGGTCAGTGCCTTGAGAGGATTGCTTGCAGAGGAAACAAGCGGGACAACTTTTGGGGCAAAAAGTGACAAGTTGGGAGTGGGAAGTGGGACCCGTTTCCAACTGGGTGCCAGCAGAAGCAGCCTTGATGATACACCACTACCTAAACATCGCAAGACACGATTCCAACAAGTAAGTGTAGAAAAAATTAACAAAAGATAACTGCACTTCACTCCTAAAAGTTTATTAGTTAGGGTTCATTTCAATGTTATCTTGAAGAAGATCACTCTGGTTCCTAACTGTACAAGATCACGGTAAAATCATTTGGAAGCAGTTTCACAAAGTATAAAGCAGTGGTTCTTTACCCCTGGGTCGCGCCCCAAATTTGGGTCGCCAAACCATTTTGAGTGGACCGTCAAAGATTTTCCATTGCTTTCTATATCCATATATATCATTCCTCCTAACAACCCATTCAATGATAATGTCCTGAGAGCTTATTTTCATTTATTTATTAAATTCCTATTAATTTTATTACTTATTACAATTGAGATATTGGAGGAAATGGGCCGCCACGACCAGAATTTGGGTCACAGCCAAAAAAGGTTAAGAACCACTGGTATAAAGTAATGATTTGGGATAAAATCAAGAGCTTCAGTGTAGATTACATATGAATATTGGCAAAATATGCACCATATACCCTATCAATTATTATCTTTAGCTACCACTTGAAGATAGGAATGATTTTAGAGTAATGTAAATGGCTTCAGATTTTTAAACAAATTAACTGCATCAATCAGAACAGAAATATTAACTAGCGATGAGGCTCTTCAGTAAAGTTAAGTAAAAACTATTGATGCTCCATGCATTAACTCTAAAATAATGAATCTCTTCACAGAATTTCAAGAAATGCTATAAGGGTTTATAATTCCAAGACAAGGCAACTGGCAATAAATACTAGCATTGGTTAATTTATAAAAGAATGCAGAGGTATGGAAGAAAATTTCCCTAACTGCACCTCTTAGATGCCACAAAACCACTCTAATAATATAATATTTTATTACATTCAAGCAAAGTGCGCTTTTCAATCACTACTTTTCTAAAATCCCTCAGTAGCTTAGAAAAGTCAAAACAGACTTGTATTTTATAAGTTAAAATAAGCTTTCAAACACCTACTGCTTTCCTCTACTTAACACTTTTGAAGTAATAATGAAAATATCTTTTGAACACATTTTAATGCTTATTATGTACTGTATCTCATTATGAAGTGTTGGTAAAGTAACTATAAAAAAGATAAAAATTATCTTATCTGTAAAAAAAATGGTATAAACTTGCTTATTTCTGCATAAATAGTTACTCAGCAGCTAAAATATTCTATTTTGGTATACCCAGACATATTAGTGAAGACCTTGAAATTAAGTAGCAATGTAAAAGCCCATATGCAGTTACGTTTCAGTTGGAAAAATACAAGTTTAAGTTTTGGGTTAGCATTACCTTTAGAATGCTAGTTTTTTATTGATAAATGACAGTGCATTAAGTACTTTATTTGGTAGTAAATACCTTATGTGAAAGTTTTCTCAGATAATCTTGCTAATATCAATGACTCAACTGTCAGGGAACAAAGCCACGCACTCGCTTCGGAGCCTCCGATAAAGGTAGCATCGAGGAAGCAGTTTGGGCAGAGGCAGCAGCAATAACCGCTGGAACTGCAAACATAGCAGCAAGCGTGGTTCCTGAAAAATTCCACCATAATCGAAGTGCAAGCAGCAGCAGCAGTGGTGGTGGTGGCCGGAAGCCTTCTCTGTTTGCCACTCCTGGTCGCAGCCTTGCTTCATCTGCCACCCGCATCCTCAACCACCACCTATTTGGCCTCCAATCCCTAGCCACTTACAGAGCTGGTAAAGTGGCACTCCCCCTCTCTCATAGTAATTAGACACAAGACAGCCATATTACACAAAATCATAAACTACAACTAACAGAGCTTCATTGTACATCACATTTTTAAGGAAAACTAAAATTCAAATTATCTAACAAAATGAATTTATGCATTAATTGGTTAATAATGGTTAATTTAAGGTTAATTTTAATACATACTTTTAATTAGTGATCTCATTAATTATATATGTAAATCCTCAATAAATCTAATGAGTTTGGACAGAAAGTAAAATAAAAATTACATACCAATAATAGCAACTTTTGCAGGACCATATACAAGTATGATTTTGACAAGAAAGCTATGCAAAAGTAAAGCATTTAAATGCAGAAATATATTATTCAAACAAATAATAGAATAACCGTTTTCCTCAAAGTAAAATATTCTCTTCTATACAATTAAAAAGATTTCACAAATAATATCAATTTTCTTTGCAGGAAAAAATGGAAGCAAGTCATCACTATCAGTAGAATCTATTGATAATCCTGTTGAGCAAAGACGGAAGAAATCGATACTAAAAAAATCAGATAGCACTGGAGGAACTGGAAGTGTTGAATGTAGCGATGGGAATGGGGCAAAAGCTGTCAGTGGAGCAGGAGTAGCAAGCACAGTAAGCAGCGGTGATGGATCTGTCTGCGGAAGCAGTGAAGGTGGAAGTGGAGTAGCTGTATCACATCGACATTTTCATCACCAACGCTCACTGCTAATAGCTGATCCTGAAACAGAAAAGCTTATACCTCTAGACAGTCCTAAGTGTAGAAATTCATCAGACAATGGAGGAGTGGCATCAGGGGGTAAACAAAATTTTATTAGCTCCTTTACCATTTCAATTCTGCCTGTAATCCTTCCACATCCAAATCTAAATCTCTTGGTTCATTAAATTAAAACACATCCTTTCAGGACAAAAATTGCTACATCTTTTAAACACACATTGACTAAATAAAAAATATATGAATATTTAACAATTCATAGAATCACGTTATAATATAAAATGTATCACATACATTCTTGCTAATGTTAAACTTACTCATTGCAAGTAAATGACAATTTTTGCTAAAACAAGTATTAAAATAAGAATTTCTGCAAAAACAGAACATTTACCATAGTTTACCATGAAATATTGATGATTATAAATTAATAACACATTTGAATAATATAACTTTACTAATAGCAAATTATGGAATAGTAATTACATAAAATTATTTAATGACACACAGGAGCATTTTTCTTTTTCAGATATAGCATCAGTAGGTGATGAATTATCTCCAAGACTTAGAACCTCAGCAACTGCTTCCATAATACCAAAAAGACAACAGGCACAAATGTTGCCCTCTGTTGACAGTGGTAAATCAACGAATCTTTTGCCCAAGGTTGTGGGGCCCAAGGCCAGTTTAAAGCCTCATGTCTTGCCCATCAAATTCATCTTGAATACAGAGCACAGTGGCCCAAAGAGTTGCACTCCTGCATCTGATGAAGGAGGGAAAAAATGGAATATTGAGGCTATTAATAAAAATGTGAGCAACATGAACTTAGGTAGGGGAGTAACAGGTGTGAGCGGCCCTCCTCTGTCTAGGCGCATTCCACTCTCTTATCCCACAATGAACCAACCTTCTGGTGATTTACTGCTGACCAACACAGTTTCACAGCCCCAAGGAAAGGCTTGCAATAGTTGTGGAAAGACTAACAGGGGAGAAGGGTGGCAAGGTGAAGGAACTGTGGCAGCAAACAGCATAAAGGGAATGGGCCGAAGTCCATGGAGCCACACTGGTAGTAGAAAGATAGGAAAAGGTATGACCGAGGGTAAAGATATGGAACACAAATGCCAACAATGCGGAGCTGCTATACTGCCAGAAAAGATATACATTTGCCCACCAAAGAAGATTGAAAAGAAGCCTTTGGTCGAAGATCTCCTTTTTGCAGACTGCTCACCAACAGAAGAGACCCGCCTTCTAGAAAACATAGTTGGGGATCAAAGCAAACCTGGGGAAAACACAGTGTCTTCAGCAGATGGAGTTCTTGGAACTTCAGGAGTCAGAAAGGTTCTCCCTCCATCGTAGCATTTGAGAGTTAGCCATGCCAACAGAAAGTATGTCTTCCTTGACTCCTTTGGCAGGATGGCAATCTGACTTTATAAATGAATAAGTGCTTGCCATGTGCATACAAATGCCTTCCCATATTGGCCTTGATGGCCAAAAACTTATTTGCTCAATTATTGAGCAATTATACTTTGCAAACTATAAAGAAGTCATTCCACAATTTGTTCATTATCCCTATACTTATCAAATATATCAAGAATTTAAATTATATATTTTTACCTGAACTCGGCAGTATTTTTCATTAAAATTACAACATTGATAAAATTTCTTTTAAATATTTTTTGATGGAAATAATAATAACACTCAGTCACAATGAATTTCCAATGATAATAATTTTTTAAATACTATTTACCCAGAAAATCAAAGAAAGATTTCATCGAAGATCACCTGTTTCGTTCTCTTTCAAAATAAGCATAAAAAATTAAATTTTTAATTTCATTTATAGCTGCTTCATTTTCATTTAATTGAATGCAAAAATAAAACGGTGCAATCAAGACCTAATAATAACGAAAAAATAAACTTCCTAACTTCTTATTTGTGTCTGATTAATATATCCCATTCATATTTCTGCTATAATGGAATGTCTTCTTGTAGTTATATGCCTTAAATGTCCTTAATATTATCGAAGGAAGAAAATGAAAATGTTTTTTCAAATGATGGGGGAGAACACTTTCAACTGCAAGAAGACTAATAAAGCGGCAGTAGGTTTGATGAGTAATGCCTAACTAAATTCTTTACTCTCAGATTATAGATGAATTTTATGGAAACTGACATATTATGATGAAACAGCTACAAAAGTTTGACCATACCTAGTGTCAGAAATGTACTAAAGTGAAGCTTCTGAGCCTGTGATTATATTGTTTTCATATGTGTTGTCTTTTTCAGAAAGAAATGCTGCAATATGTCTTGAGATGTGATTAATTTTGCAAGAGTTGAGTAGAATATTCTAAGAGCAAAAAACAATAAACATTTACCAGCTAATGTAAGGAACAGGTTTTTATCTCAATGAAGTGCAAGTGTAACTATAGTTTTTTTTAAAAAGAAACAAAGATGGTGCATATTTTAGAATGTGTGTGTGGGTATACTAATTTATATAAGAATGCTTATTTAAATATAGACATTAGTCTTGTGTGTTGGCATAAATCACAAAGTTGTTGTTGTTGCTGTTGTTAAAAATACAAAAATGGTAGAAAGAGACACTGAATTGTTGAAGATGTTTTTGAGGCAAGTGAAGGGAGAAGTAATCGTGGTGTGTGCCAAGGATGTTTTCATAGGTTGGATGGTCAGATAGGAAAGTTCACCACTACATGATAGTAACTGCACAAATTCTCAGCACATGATTTGCCTGATTCCCTGTGTTATGTAGGTTTAGAAGCACCAATACATTTTCCAAAGAAAACAAACAAACAATTATTATTATTGGTGTGTTTATTTGAGATACACTGCTCAGGCAATTCTCATACTGAATTTGTTTTATTACTGATGGCTGTTCATTCACCATGTTTTTATTCAAACTTTTTAGCAGCATTAAGTGAACTGCAAAAGAGAAGATGTTGATGCAAGGTACATGGCCTTGTGCTATAGCAAAGTATGAGTTTTTAAAACAATGCAATGTACTTGTGATGGAACAGGTGTGGTACTACTCATTTAGAGTTTTCAAGTTTTTGAGTGATAGTATGGTAAGTCCTCTCCACAAACAGGAGGGATTGGAGGTAAAGCAGACAGCCGTTTCTCCTTTCTCCAAATATATACAATAATAATTCCATGCTCAAAATATGAAGAAGCCCATGCAGTTTGAGTGTTTGTTAGAGTAAATGGAACAGAGCATGAATGTGAGCAAGTGCGTGTTTTTTATTTAATTTTTGGAAGTGAGAGGAGTATGAAACTTAAGTTCCATCACAAGATAGGCAAGCCTAAAAATATTCTGAATGCTCTTGACAAGTGCAAGGCTAGAAGTGGAGTACTGAAAAAATTGTCGTGAATTCTAAAACATCTGCGTATAACTTATTGTCTCCATCTCCCATCACTGTCCAATTATTGTTTCTTTATAATTTGAAACTCACAATCATTTGAAATTTTATTGTTCACTTGGACATAATTATGTATCAATAAAAAATATACAAATGCAATTTTGCCTTAGAAATGGACACCTTGAATATTGAAGAGCAGATGGATTTATGCCGATCAGACATTTCTTGATAATATCTTCTAATTTCATTTTTGTCTAAAACTTATTTGATGCTTACAGTAAGTGACTCATCTAATAAATACCAACAGACTGAGATTTCATTATGTTGTATAGTTTCATTTCCTTATTAATATTCCATTTCAAAGCCAAATAATACACAATAGCAATGTACCTTTAAACCAAAACATACCAGATTATAATTATAATGTAGTAGTCTGCCCTTATTGAATATTCAATTCAGTAACTGATCATTTTCCTTGCTTGGAGAGTACTTTATTTTAAATTTTTTTTAAATTACTTAAGTTGTATGAGGTGCAGGGAAGTAACTAAGGAGCCAGTGGGTGGAGGGGGAGGGGGGGCTGGCCCCCTCTTAAAAGTCCTCGGCCCCATTAACATTTGCTGAATGCCATCGACTGATTGTGCAGCATGTGTAAATAGCAAAAGTAAGGCAAACACTTCAACAATGGCCAACGTTAATTGTTTGGTCAATCGTTATAAACTCTGTTTCCTGAATAATTACCAGTATGTATTTATGTTGCTGTGTATAAAGATTGATAATTTCGTTGCTTAAACAAAAGTGTGAAGCGAATAACGCTATCCTTTGGTCTGTTAAAGGCTTAATTGATGCTAGTTAAGCATTGGCACAAAAATATTGATCTATGCTTTTATATGTATTAACTTTTAAATTTTCGTGTAACCCCCACAAATATTTTTAGCTTTTCGGCTGGTCCCTCCAGGGTTGAGAGGCTGGTTACGTTGCTGATAAGGGGTGGTTTATAATTTCCTGGCCTAAGTAGGAAGATTGGTATATGGGAGGTGTCATTTACATATGTTTTAGCTCAGTATCTTGTGAAAAAGTGTACACAATTTCAATATAATAATCTCAGTGATTCACTCTCAGCAAATAATTTAGCAACACAAGATGAAATGTTTAAAATAACAGTGGCACTAACTCTTATTGAATAGCAGTCACACTGCTTGGAACAAAGCTAAGGGAAGCCAGCCAATCGCATGATTTTCTCAATTCCTAGATTGGGAGTATGGGGTGGGGCTCTCACTCCTCGCCGAATCTATTTTGACATGTGCAGTGTGTTCCATTCTGAATTGCTGTTACTCTCTGAACTGTTGTTCTTCTCACAAATGAATAATTTCGTTCATTCCCATATCTTCTGTTCTTTCTGATAACTTCTGATATTCTCACAACTGCAGTTCCTCTCGGAACTGTTTCTCCAACAGTTCATTTGTATAGTAATTACAACACCTGTAATTGTCCCCATTTGTGATGTTATCAGGTTGTTTTGTTTAAGTTTATGAGATTTAAGCAAATTTTTCTGCTTTTTTAAATTTCCACCAGAGCTGCAAGCTGAGTGCATTACATACAAAATAACAGATAAGTCTTTCATTATTGTGGATAACTACTGATGATAACCCAAAAATTGTTTTTAAGTTTTTTACATTAGGAATGGTACCTAATGTAAATAACATAAAATAATTTCTGGGTTGTTATAAACAATTATTATAAAGTTTTTGTTAATGATAAATCCATTTTTTATTTCTTGTTTTATGTTATTTAAGTTAGAGGCATAAAACAGTCTGGGTCATATTATGCTCTTCTAACCACTTAGTCAAGTTTATAACTAAAAGCCATTTCGGTAACATATGGGTCAGGCCTAAAACAAACCCAGTAAGTAGAATTACAATGCATGTATGGGTAAGTTGGTTACTGGTTGTTATTTTGGGACTTATTTCATTGAACAGGAACATTTGAAACAGATTATCAAAAATAAAGTTTTGCCAACCTCTAGCAGCTACCTTAAATGACTTGCTGAGAACCACTAAGAGCATTATCATGAAACTGTAAACATTGTCACAAGATGTCTAGCTACAACTTATTTAAACTACAATTCCTTATTTCCTGTACCTTCTTAGATAGAGAACTTTTCAAATACCAATCCTATATGAATAGCAAAACAACAGTGATGGCAAATGATTTTTGAGTCGATTGCAAAGAAAGTAATGGGAACCATCAGAATTTTTATTCGAGTGTCATTAGTTTACTTCTCTAAGTAACTTCATATTCTATACAGAAAATACAAGCTTATGCGTGCCAAGTAAAATCGCTTGTACCACGTATTTTCCATCCCTGGTGTATATAAAGAATGACTGATACAATTATTTTATACAAAATTAACTCTTTTCATTTCAAGCATAATTTTTATAGTTAAATTTAAATTCAATTTTTTCATGAATATTACGTGGATGCGGAAACTTTACAAGTTGAGGCAATTGTCCCCATCACCTACCTTGAATCCATCTCTGCCAACAACCCTATATTCTGAAAATCACTACTCCAATCAGAATATATATTTCCCTTGACATGTGGTTCTAATTTGCATTACAGAAACAAGGAATTTTGCATTATATGAATTTAAGAATGTACCCAATGGAGAGCAATGGGGACATCCAATTGCCACCACCATTGATCTCACACTGTATAACACATATGAAATTTTAATTTGAGTTGTCCAGAAGATATTTTAAAGTCAATCTCAAGACAGGGTTTAATTTTCAGATGAGAAAAATGATTACATAAAATTGGTAAGAACTCACCTAAATTCACAGGGTAAATAGAAAAATCGCGATAATTAAGCTAATACATATATAACTTTCAACGTTTTTATGACCAGCCAAGAACTAATTTGAGGCTACTTTCTGCGACTGACTAATTTTTAATTGAATTGTCCAATGTTTGTCCTTTGTACAAATCAATTGGATATATGAATCTTATCTCAAATTTAAATGAAAAATAATGCAAAAAACCGCCTTATTTTTACGCTAATTTTTCTTCCTTCCATTTTAAGAAACAGAATACCATTAAGTTACAGCTAACTAACGAAATATTATCTTAATGCTTCTGAGAGAATGAATATAATGCACGTACACGTACAAAGTGTTAAGTGCACATTCCCAATATATCTTTCAAAATTCCTTATTTAGATATTACTAACCTACCATGATGAACTCTTCATCCATTATGATAATATGGACATTAACAAAAATGTATAGAACTACAGAATAATAGCACCTGCGAAATGTTTACGAATTAACATGGAACCTGAAACACAATCAAGCAAATTATTCACAAGAGTAATTTTTGAAAATGGTAAACGAAACGGTGGTTCAATTTTCGTTTCAAATTAATATGTAATAATTATGAAAAACTCCTCACAGCCAATCATAGGTGGAGGGGAGGTAATGTTTGCTAGGGGGAACTACACAGCGTTGCTGCAAGTCTTTACACCTCCTGTCAACATCGCACCCGAGCCACCTCACCGTCAATCCCACATTAAATGAACTAAATAATTATAGATTTTTTCTTCTTTTACAATCAGTACAACTTTATAATTCAGTACATATTTGAAATCAGTACACAATCTCTAAAATCAGTACTGTACTGATTAAATCAGTACGTCTGGTCACTTTATGCATCAGTCAACATTTGCAATACTTTCGTTGGCGCGCAAATTAGGCTTAAATCAACATTAGTAAGATTTCTTCATATTCATCAAAACTCCTCCATATTACCAATGTATATGAACGATTAGAGAGGACAAAGGAAATTATTTCAACCGACCATTAACCAAAAAATCGGTACAACATACATTGTACAAACTTTCTCATATACTAATGCGTCATTTAGCTATCTTGAGAAAAATGTGAACTATGCAGAATTATTATAAACATTAACATAAATAACTATACGAAATTTGATGAAAATCGTATGAGCCGTTTTTTCGAAAATCCAATTGTTATTAAAGATGCCCAAGAATAAACTAGCCTTATATTCATTCTTTGAGAAATATGAAATATGTAGTATTATTGCAGACGTATAGTCAAGTAACGGTACGAAATTTTATCAAAATCGTTTGAGAAAATCAAATCAAGGTGCCTAGAATAAACTAGCCTTATATTCATTTTTTGAGAAATATGAACTATTTGGTATTATTGATGACGTAAACTCAAGTAACTGTACGAAATTTGATCAAAATCATTAGAGGCGTTTTTGAGTATTTGGTTTCCTAGACGCAGTCTGCCTATGTAGCTATGTATATGAAGCAATTTGATTTGCAGTTTTATAAAAATTTCACATGAAAATTAATCTATTCTGTTAAAATTATTAAATCTAAAGCAGCATGTTAAACGCGGAAGAAATGCGTGAAATTGGGAATCGAGTTTTGGAAAGACTCGAAACGTCTTATATTTGGGAGAAAATGTCCGTGAGAAAGGATGGCAGAAGAGCAAATGTGTATATACAAGAACTTAAGGTTAACAAGTAGTTTAATCGATGAACATGGATAAAATTAGCGCTTTTTTACTATTAAATTCGGTAATAAAATATCCACATAAGATATCATTAGCTTCAACCGTTTGTAATTTAAAGAAAATGTGATTGAGAATTCCGAACAAAGATGAGAGCAATAGTGGTGTTAAATTATGAAAAGATGAAATTTTTGTAGAGATAAAGTTTCTCTACCATAACTTAAAATGACGGATTATTCACAGGAAAGGAGATACGAAAAAGCTGTTTCTTTTCTTTATAATCACTACCTTACATCTGAGCATTTGTGCAATACGGTGGATTTAATGTCATGCCCAACTAGTTCATCATATTTTATGCACCTTATACTTGCATGGATCAGAGATGGAATTTCATTAGAGGCAAGTAAAAATGCATATGTAATATTTTATTAGTTTCTTACAATGGTTATATGAGAAATTATTTTCTATAAAATCATAGGCTGTTGTTGAAACAGAACATGAAAATGGAGATGACATGCGTTTAGAGACTGAAAGTGGAGTATCCACTACAAAAACTGGAAGACCAGAACAAAATGAACAAGAAATGATTGGTCTACTTGTGTGCAGGTAACCAGTTATACTTACAGACATTGACTAATAAGTAATCTTAATTCAAAATTCTCAATATCATTCAATGAAATTAAAGCACAGGGCCGGCATGAAGTGTGTGCAACCGGTTTCCCCGAACAGGGCCCAGTGCTTTATTACGGGACCTGCGCAAGGCTCAGTTCTCATGTATTGAGATTTAGGAACTTCTTTATAACCTATTAATACATTCCTGACGGATAGCCTGACTGGCAGGCTATCTTCAACAATAATTTCACAACAAAAAGAGTCCATCACCACAGGGAAGTGTGATACTACAAGCGGAAAAATAAAAGAATCTCATAGACTATGAGAAAGATCACTCCTCTTTTGTGAACAATTATCATTGTTCTTTAAAAAACGTAATTTTTTGTGCCACTGGGTATATATACACAATTAAATAGGCCCTGCTCCCGCTCACTATCGAACTAGGCCCCGCAAATAATCACACCGACCCTGTTAAAACAACATTTATGCAAGCTCAGATAATACTATTTTATTGCATCAACCTATGAAGTATATTACATGGAAACAATGGATGAAATGCTTCTCCATATAAGTCCAAAGAAAGATTTTTACAAATTATATCACTACAAAACAACATTATTTTATTTCACTTATATATTCTATATCAGGGGTGCTTATACTTGACAAGTTTGGGAGCTACTTATCATTTCCCACTGATGTGGCAATTGACTGTCCATCTTCATATCTTCACTGTTAAAAATTATTTGAGCAGGGAGGGCAGAGGGGGGGGGGGGGGGGGTTAGAAATCAATCTCAGGAAGCTAGAGCTTGTGGTTATTTCAATATAATCAACCCAAGTGCATCGAATTCGACCTCACAGATGATATTTAATTAAATGTCATTTGGGCTTCAGGAGTTAAAACTTTGGAGCTACTTATCAATATCCATATACATGGTGGTCAACCGTCCATTTTCTTTCTTTGGAGCAGGGCAAAAAAGTTTCAGATCTACTTAAAACGAGTTGGTGATCCACTGGTCAATTGCAATCGACGTCTTGAGCACCCCTGCTCTATATCAACCATTAGTGTAGGCAACATGTATACCATTCAATGAGCTTTGTTTGATATGATAGCAAAATAATACCAGAAATAATATCATCAACACCAGTTTACCCAGCAAAGAGCCAAGTACTACTTAAGTTTGACATTGCATAGTAGCCAAGGAAAAAATCTCAAAACAAAATATTACTTGTACATGAAATCCCAGAATAAATAATTAAAAATCGTAGGACAATTTTCTACTTGAATAAAGATAGAATGTGTTTTCTATTTAATAAACTACTCTATATATGACAAAAAGGTAAAGCAAAATAATAAGACTGCCGTAGAAGATTCATTCATTCATTCATTTCTCCTTTCATTATTTAAAAAAGTAACAAAAAAATATGGGGAGACAATGGGGAATATTAAAATTGACAACCATGGACATACTACACTAATTGCTCACACAGCAGTGATCTCATGTGTGTGAAAAATAATATAACATGTCTAATGCTTATGCTGGCATTTCAAAACTCAATTTCTCCTGTAAAGATAAAGTTAACTTTAAATGCAAAACCAGTTACAGGAGAGAGTCACTAAAGGAATGAAATTTTTAGTTCTCCCTGAGAAATTCACATTTTCCTGTGACTTAGCAAATAACAATTAACAGTACAAATACCTATAAATATTTTCAAGACCAGTTTCAGTTTAAAATCTCTGAACTGAAAATTTGTTGCCACTCTATTTAACAAAGGAGAATAATTATGGTAGGAATTAATAATAATGATATATTTTTTCAATAAAGAAAAGAAAAATTTATACCCCATATTAACTTGACAATTTTCCAGAAATAAAAAACAAAAATAGGATAAGCAATTTGAGAAACCAGAAATAAAAGATGTATAGAACTTATTAAAAATGCAATTTCTTTAAGTAAATATAAAAACTTCAAGAAGAAATCATTAAAATAACTTGAGTAAGGAAAATGCTTAAGAATTTAATTATAATAATAACATAATTTAAAAATTCATGTGTCAAAGAACATGCGAATTTCAATTTATTTTCCATGCTTTTTCGGCAAAAAATCATTTATTGTGCCATTGTATCTTAATTCTGACAAATTTGTTTTCAATATAAATTATTGATAAATTTGCCAGTCTCTTGTGACATAGAGGAGCAAAAAAAAAGTTTTTATCAATTTCAGTTTTGAAAGTTCCTTTCTGATGGAATTGTTATGGGAGCTGTGTCAGAATCGGGACTAGATATTTTGGGGCCTGGGGCAAAGAACGTGAATCACACCCTGTATTTTATGGCATGTAAAATATAATAATAAAGTTATAAATAAGCGCATATCATTTTAATATATTTAAAATGCAGTAACATGCATTATACAATAATAATTAAATATGAATATACTAAATAGAAAGCAGGAAATGTAATGTAGACTTAGTAACATTAAAAAAGTTAGAAAAAGCAAGATCAATTAAAATGCACACGGAGCCCGAAAACGTTCGGCACTGTCCATCGCCGCCAATCTCACTTTATCATATCATTTCAATAAATTTCATGGTTGTAAATATGTGTTTATATAAAATACATATAAACACAATTTTGGTACCCTCTAGAATATAGTGCCTGGAGCAAGTGCCCCACTTGCCATACCCTCATCCCGACCTTGTTTTAAGTAGTACATATATGCAATGCCACCCATGTACATAAAAATAAATATTTGAAATGATTCTACAATATAAACTTTAACTCTAAAATTAGCTTTTTTTTGAACAACATACCTTTTAGCATTCTAAGCTTAGCTAAAAGTTCTATATTGTTAATAACCGATGAACCAATGCTTGTAACGGATTTTTACAAATCATAACACAACTTTTTCAAATAATCATGTGTATTTTTTAAAAATAAACATTTCAATATCTTATTATGTTCATTTAGCTGCTCAAATCAAACAGTAATAGATGATGCTGCAGTATCTACATTCAGAAGAAAAAAGGTTGTGCAAAAGATATCCTCTGAGTTATTAGATACTTCATCCTTTATCTCATATTTATAAAAGATTTTTTTCATATTTACAGCAAAAAGCTTTAAATTTTCATTCCTCTTCTGGAATACAAAATTCATCTGCAATTTTTACTACTAATTTAACTTCTACAATTCCATTTTCGCAATATGACATCAATAACTCTATACTATATTGTATTAAAACAATTACATAAATATGCAAAGTTTTAATTAATTAAATAAAATAAAGCCAAGGTAACCCTACTAAATAATAATTTTCCAAAACACCTCATTACTATTATTTCAAGAATATGCAACAAAATAATGATATACTTTTTCTAATTTATTGACAGAGTGACACATAAATTGGAACATTCACGAACTTTTAGCCATTTTCGAATACCAGGAATTGGTATTGAAGAGCAACCTTACAAAGGACGATGCAGAAAGAGATCTTCATCAACTCAATCTGATATGACCAAAGCGGTGACAATATCAGATGATGAAGCTACATCTCAGGAAACAAAACTAGATAAGATTCTAAAATTTAGAAGTGACTTAGCACTTCTTGTGGACATTTATGAATTCCACAATGTTGACCAATTTTTACAGATATATATAATTTGCATTCATCATGACTGGCAACAAAATAATATAGCAGAAGCATTAGTAATGGCAGCTTTTCAACAGGCTATTCAACTTAACCTATCTATAGCAATGGGGATGTTCACTAGCTATAGAGAACAGCAAATGTTAAATAAACTAGGCATGAAAGAGCTAGCTCACATTTCTTATAAAGAATGGAATAATGGAAGTTTTTTTAATGACTGCCACCCTGAAAATAGTTCAGCTTTGATAATGACAATGATCATAAAAGAAAATCCTGCAAATGCAGATGCAGATAATGAGAACTAGTGAAATAAAGTTCCAGTAACTATAAAAAAAATTAAACATTTTTTAGATTTGTAAAACTTTCATGGATTATCTTCCTTTATATAATGTAATAATATAACAGTCCTTACCTTACTTTTATCCCAGTTGAACTTATATGACTAAAACATTGAATGTCTCCATTGAGATGAGCTTGTAAATATGTATATACAGGCGACTCCCGAGATTTGGCCATTCGAGATTCGACCAACTCGAGAATTCAACCGGTCAAATCAACCCAGCCGATCGATCAATCGAATTAGAAACTAGTTTACGTGAAGTAATTTTTGGTCCGCCTGACCACGAGAGGTTTAGTTTCAGTCTAGACATCGTTATTTCTGCTCTAATTGTTTGAATTTGTGCTGATTCTACAGTCGACGGTTCGAGATTTGATCACGTTTACAGGAACACATCCCTGTCGAATCTCAGGAGTCGCCTGTACAGTAAAACCTCATATAGCGCAAACTCACAAGACGTGATTTTGCTAAGATGCAGTATACATTTCCCTGCCAAACCTCAGAAGACGCGGTGGTTGACCTCGATAAGACGCAGTTTGACAAGTCCAAGCCAAAATTAACCTTTAAATTTCTAGTAAACTATAAATGATAAAAACTTCAAATTAAAACATTTTAAAGAAACAATACCAACAAATTGATTCATGTAATTATTTTACCTTATAAAAATGTTGCATCGAGAAATTCATGCGTGTGCTTCTCATATTGTGCTGATACAGCAGAGCTCCACAACCGGTGTGCCTCGATAAAGCCCTTGATGTGCTTCGGTATATTTTACGTTACAAGGAAAGGATATTACTGCGTTCTATTATCCTCCAGTTATGTTCACAGAAAATACATTATTAATAAACAGTGATACTTTATGTTCGAATCTGTTATACTGTTTCAGTTACTTGAAGCTGCAACATAGTTACTTCTTGGAGAAATTAAGTCATACAGAACAGTTTCAGATAACACGATCTCCACAGTTTTGTATGTAACTGTGATGCTGCGATGTGAAAATTCTGCAGTTTTTCTGCTCTATTTATGATAAATTCAGGAACTTTTTATATTTCAGGTTACGCATGGTATTATTATATTTTTTTCTTAATTCCACATCAAGAAATAAGGCTGCATGAATTACGTGATGGCTTGGATTATGCGAGTAAACACAGTATTATTTTACATATTTAAATACGTCAAAAAATTATTCTAAAAATGTAGAAAATATTAGACCCAAGAACTCCCTATTTCCTGTTAACTTAATGCTTCATATAACGTGATTTCAAGGAATGCAACTACCGTGCTATGTGCGTTTTTACTGTATTTATGAATCAACTTGTCCTCAAAATGTTTATATTAGTATACATATCCTCCAATAATCATACAATATTTTCAGCTAACCTCTATTAAGTTTAATTTTCTATTGAAAATATAAGAATATCCTCTCCGTCTGCTGTCATTAATTTTTTTAAATAGCTATCCTACTTCATAATATTATTTTGATGCTTTTTCCAGTTTCTGGAACACCCTAAATCATTGTAATGTAACAGATTCTGGCATAACTTGGTAAAAATGCTTTATGACAATGAAAATAAAAAACTTTGTAAAATCTGCAGAAATATGTTTCACATCACCACCTTTTCTGCAACGAAACCTTGGCCATGTGAAATATATTTTTATTTTCAATGTCCTAAATCATTCATTAACTCATAACATTAGAACCAAATATTTAACAGTTGCTTATTAAAAGTCATCTCGTAACAATGAGAGAATGTGCTTCTGCAGCATTGAACAGCAAAATCCACCAGTTTCTACTCTAGATGACTTTAATACTACTAAAACTAGAGCCATCTTTACAGGTGAGTAACTGCCTCGTGTCTGTCCTTAGGAGCCATTGTTTGTTTTTAATCATTAAACTTAAGAGGAACGGAAACCTCCAATATACGTACAAAATTAAGAATATCAATTTCTAGGGTTAGGGAAGAGAACTATGGATATTTAATTTAACATTTGCAATTACAGATACCTTTGGTGACTGCAGATATTAATCTTGTTTTTAACAGATACACCACTAGAGGTAGTAGAAGCCTTTACGTGGAAAGGTAACGGTCGATAATAGGAATTTTAATGTTTGTAATGGTTGTGCTGCAATGGTTTGTGTTACAATATGACAAATACTCTGAGACTGATGGATACAAGTATTAAAATTCAGTAATTAAAACTATTTTAAATCTTGTGGTATCATTCTTTATCATATATACGTCAAATTTTAACAAAAACTAACTTAACCCTCCTAAACACAACAACCAACAAAAGTGCTTCTTCGGATACTTTCTCCTACTGAGGGAACATTGTTCCATATTTGCCCTCTGGACTGTTTCTATGCATTTGTATTTTTACAATTTGTTACTCAAAAGGTAATATTTTTCTGTGGAGCATTCATATACGACTTAACCCATGGTAATTAAGGGCCAGGATTTATGGGAAATAGGGGTTATTGGGAGTGATCCCTGAAAGGCATAACTAAAGCCCAAAAAGGTTCACTTGAATCTTAAAAATAAGTTTGCTATACTACAAAAAATGTTACACTTCTGAAATCATATTGATTGCATCTTGATTCTCTTACAGCCTTTCTGGACCCAATTCCTTTTTTCTTATTTGCACTAATTCGGTAGCTATATCATTGTATCATTATTCATAACATGAAAGAATAATTCCATTGCGGATTAAATATACCAAATTTGTTCAACTCGTCACTCCCAGCCAATTACACAGAGAAGAAAATAATCCTGAAATATTAAATATTGCATTAAATAATTTAATAAACATTGCATTAATTTCTTAATCATAAGATCATGAATGTGAATAGGTTTTTGCGCAAAAATTAAAATGCGCCAAAAATAATACAAACAAAAACTATTTTAATAGATTTTTTTTAAAAATCAGATAAAAGTGTTAATGGGTACTGTTGCCTTTTTTGGTCGTCCTCATATTCGAAAATTCCGGTAACAGAAACAAGCTAAGAAAAACTTGTTCGTGTAAAAATTATGGTAAACAAAAAAAATTTCTGCTAAAAGTAAATACTACTTTTACGGTAACTAAAATTAAAATATAAAAATACCCGAAAGCCCGTAACACCAAACTATCGATACTTGTTCGAGCTTGGGAAAGACAAAGAAATAACTAAAACATATTCTGACAAGGGAGTTACACTCGAAGACAAAATTCTGCAATCACGCTAGCTTTGTATTAGAGCTATAAGGCTATAGTCATGTCAGATCCCGAGTTAGAAGAAATTAGAGCACAAAGATTAGCTCAGCTTCAATCTCAGTACAAGGTATTTTAAAATAAAATCGTTTACGCACAGTATGGCGATGGTTTCTACGTTCAAAGACGACAATAAATTATTAACGCATTACTTCAGGGTAATCAGGATGCAAATCAAAAATCGGCAGAGGAAAGGAAAAGAGAGGCAGATGAAATGAGGCATAGCATTTTATCGCAGGTCTTAACGCAGTCTGCGAGAGCTAGGTGTGAGTACCCATAATAGATGTGTAGTTGACAGTGTTTTTCTACTCCCATTGGTGTATTGTGAATAAAATTTTCATGTGAGCTTTTATTATTTTGTTTACAAGTGAACACCCTCATGGTTGGTAAACCAGAGAAAGGACGTTTGGTTGAAAACATGCTCCTTAGCATGGCAAGATCTGGACAAATCATGGGAAGGCTTGGTGAAAATGAATTAATTGGCATTCTTGAAAAGGTCAGCGAACAGACACGACCACAATTTTCAGTTAAGGTAAGTGTGTAATCCATTCTGTTTTCCATGTCTGCTTAGATTATCCGTCATTTTAACTAATAACACTTTTTTTATTAGTTCGACCGTCGACGAGCAGCTTTGGATGACTCAGATGAAGACTTATGAAATAAAGATTGTCGGCTTTAGGAATGTTAACATCACCCAAATGCCAGTTTTGGAAGAAATTCACAAGCTTGTGCTACTCTACCCCTTATTATTGAAATGTGACCATGAGACTAACGAAATCTACGGGAAGGCTGTTCTACAGTGTTTTCCTTGGTATTCGCCTTGAAGTACACCAATTATATATGTTTGCAAAAGAAGAATGTGCGAGATCTGATAATTACATCTATTGAAATTTTTATATCATCCGATATTAAATTTATTTGCAAAATAGATTTAAATTTTCAACTTGATTTATTACACCTGGGATAAAGTTCTTATTACATTACATTGTTCGCATTCCTTCAAGTTAGTAAAATCCTATTTGTGCTTCTTCCTTTGTAGCTCTTGGACCTGATGACGCTGGGCACATTTTTAATTGATTATGCCATTAATTTTCTTGACAGATGATTAGAAAATACAAAAATGAGAATCACTAATCATGGTAAGAAGTTATAGAAAATATTTTTAAATTTACCTGTAAAGTGTTTAACTGCAAATGTACTTAGTTCAAAATGGATGCTAATACCACATACAATTTAAAAGTGATTCAAAGCCTATATTTTCAACCCTGACAACTTTGAGAAGGCTTTTGAATAATTATATCTTTATCCCATTAACACCTAAAAGCTGAAGTAAAAACTGCTTATATTTTAAATTTCAAATTATTGAATATTTAACCACAAGTATTGTCATGTAATTTTACAATTTTCATTGAAAAAATAAGATAAAGATTCCTTGAAATGTGGGTTCTGTTTTGTCCTGCTGCATTTTTTTTCTTAAACATCATCTAGTGTGTGTTTATGAATTATGCAAACAAGACGTCAAAATATGAACACAGCACAAAAATCTTTGTTGAAAATTACGACATTTTTATGGTTGGAGGCATCAGTAAATATTGTAACAAAATTAAAATTGTGCCTTATTATTGCCTCTAATTTTCTCTAAACGTTTTTCTATCCTTTTCTCTTACATACTCCAGAATTCTTGTGTTATCAGTAATGGATTCAATTTCAAAATTTCCATTACCTGATTTGATATTATTTCATTTGTTTCTGTAGGAAGATAAGCTAATTTTATCATTTTAATTTGAATTCCTGCCCTCACAATGAAATGTACCAAAGTTTTATTTTAAAATAAAGCAGGACAACTGTTTGGTTGAAAGAAAATTTAGTTATCTTATTAATTACACCAGTGTTTTTTACCAACTTTTATAGTAACTTCAAAAGTAATGTGTATATTTATATATATACATTTTCAACCTCTTCGATAGCAGAAAAAATCTTGGAAGCTTCAGGATCTGAACCGCCTTTTCTTCGGATTTGTAGCCGAACACCTTATCCATCGGGCTAACAGTGTCTATTCTTATTAATTTAAATTGCTTACATGAAAATGAATCTTTAAGAGAGATCCAGCTTTTACATTTCTTTGTTTCCTAAATAGGTTTTAGATCAATTTCAATAATTATGTTGGATACTTTTGTGAATTTAAAACAAATGCCTTTTAATTACTAATCTAATAATAAACTTCAAATTTGCAACAGCGCTCAACAATGGAATTTTAATTTATTGATTTTAAATTAGTTTCCCATTGTTGAGCAGTTGCATTCAACTTTGGTAATCTTGGGTACTTATGTATTATCCCCATGCCATAAAAGTTTTAACAGAATAATAATAATAAATTATAAATACAAAACATAATAAAATATCGTAAATCTAACAATATGTTGTTATTCTGTTAATATTTTTATCTCGTTTGACTGTTGTGCCACAAATGGAGAGGATATTGGCAAACCTTCGACTTGCTTTGTTTTAATGGGTAGTCGTCTCCGGATGCTACCGCACCCTTCGCCTCACCCGGAACCAAAGTATCCCTCTCCGTTGTCCGGTGATTGGGTTTGTAAATGTCGAGACAGGCCAATCAGTTTCTGTTAATGTTGTACGTAAGTATGGCATGGGGATAATACGTAAGTTCCTATTCTTGCTAAAAATTTCTATTCTGTTGGAGAGAAAAGTTGTGCGCGCTATAATAAATATAAGTTGGGTTTTAAAAATACATTTTTTATACTTTCAACTTATATCTACAGAACTGTACTAAAATTATGCCCTTTTGAAGTCTGAAATGTTCATCATAAAAAATTAATTTGGATAAAAGATATCTAGTTTTTTTCTGATAAACTGGGAATATGGTCACTGTCATGGTTCCGCTGCGTGGCTGAGCAGCAGTTTTTGAAGTGCTGTGCACTAAATTGTTCAAGCCCGCACGACTGTATTTTTCTTAGGATATATTCGAACAGGGCTGCAGCAGACCAGGGGCACATCCTTGCATTAGCATCATGTAGGTGTGTACAGTGATATTCATTCAGCATATGGATGAAAAAAATTAAGGGAACTATGGTCAGCTTAGTTTATATCACTGTAAAAATATTGTTTTTCAGTAAGTGATGTGGACAGAAGCAGCACATCAAAAAGTATTGAGATTTCTCCTTGGTAATACAGAGTCAAGACATTTTTAAAAAAACATTTTAAATAACTAGCAATTACTTGTTTCTAAACCTATTTGAGAAATTTTGTTTTTAAAGCGACATATTGGAATATTGTATTATTGCCACTATTTTAATGATAAATATAAATTAAGCATTAAAGATTTGTGGTGTGGTGGTTTTTGATTCCTTTTACTTATGTAACTTGCGTTCAATGTGTCCCAGGGTATTTTCAGCCAGCAGACATTGTTACTGCATACTTTTCAAAATCTTTTAAAAACTGAAAAAAGCTTTAAATAAAAATTCCTGATAATATTAAAACCAATCGGAGTGCAAATATTTTGCACAGCTTTTAGATAATCGGTAACCTTGGTATTATGCAAGTTGCTAATTCTTATGGTACATTTTCAACCATTGGACTACTAAACCATTTCTTATTGTTAGATCAGGGGCATGCTACCTTTTTATGTGATGCGCTGCATTCATACATTTGAGTGCTTTGGTGAGACCTAATAGAAGTCATGAGTGTCTCGGAGTGGGCCGGATTAGAGTTTACATCAGAACATACTCAAGGGATTGTTTGATGTTAAAAGTGAAAATAAAGTTTTAACCATTTTTTAGCATAAAAACTTCGCCAATGTGTTATGGCAACAATCGAACTTAAAATGTATGAAATTATCTATAATAAATATCACCAGACCATATCTTCACCAAAGCTTTGCTGGATGCATTAAATGCTCTTGCTGGTCGGATGTGGTCTGTAGGTTGTACGTCCCTGTCTTAAATCTTATCACAAAGCATGATAATGCCTCTATTTTTGTGAGTTACATTCTTGGTAAACCTCAGATGTAGAAATACTAAAAGCTAAATGGGATTATGGGAATGAACTATTTTCGCCCTTCTCACACTTCCATTGCATTTTGGAGTCAGTTTAATCACAACATTGTAGGTAAGAACAAAAAGATGGTAGAAACTATAGTTAATTACGCTCATAGGAACAGTGAAGGACAAAGAGTATAGCTTCATGTTTGCATCTTGCTTAACCTCTACAGTTGTTCTGTGTGTACAACACAACATCTATTTTTCAGTATTATACTTGGTTTTGTTTTTGAGAGGAAATCATGCTGTTTCAGGTGCTTTAGCGAACAATTGGTGTGCTGTGGTCAGCAATTGCAAATAAGTGAAATTTGCCTTCCAAGAAAATTGAAAATGTCTACAATAAATTCTGCATGAAGTTATGAAATCACAAACATAAAAGAGTCGACTGTTCTAGACATCATTTATATTATGAAAAACAACATTCTTTGTTTATCGATATTAAGTACTTCAATTGTTAGGAAAAATGGTATTTCAGAAACATGAAAACCATGAGCAAGGACACTGTCATCAATAGAAGGCATGCCTATCATTTCTTTAACTCTTGTTTTATTTTCTACTTGCAGAAACTTGTTTCTTAGAATTATAAAACTATACCCTTATTGCATATCCGCCACTGCCTACAACTATTTACATTTCAATTTCAGTCATTCATTAAGGCACTATATTTCACCTGTGTATCTGATCTTAAATGGATGTGAATAGAAAATACCTTCATTAACCTTTATCGCACGGGTCCCCAAACTACGGCCCACGCAGTGATTTACTCCGGCCTGCCTACCTTACCTTATATTTTCTCTTTTGGCGACAACCTCCCCCCCTCGAAATAATTTGTACCGGTGAAGTTTCTCGATAACCACCCTCCCCTCGAAACTTGCTCCACACGGCCTGATCAGTCATTTGAAAAGTTAAGTGGCCCGTGCTGCCGTACGTAAAGCCTAATGTGGTCCTTTCAATAAAAAGTTTGGGGACCCCTGCTTTATCGTATGGATTTAAATGTCCACCATGGGAATCTTAGGCATTTAAGTGTATACATGGACAGGTCTGCACCCAGCGGTTGTTCACATTTTTCAAAAAAGGGGGGCCAAAAAATATCAAATTAAAAATTATTTTAAATTTCTGTTTATGTAGCAGATGTGGGGCCATGTTTCAGAAGACTACCTGCTCTCTTCGCATTCAAAACTCATTAGTGAGGATTAGCGTCCCTCACTCGCACTCGTCCCCGGACCCTAGCTCAGTGTAGTCTACCCTCACAGCGGGTGGTGAAATTACCAATCTATAACTGCAAAATTGAAATACTTTTTGCAAATAAGAGGATTGAAAGTTACATCATTGCATTGTGGTGAAAATGCTGATTATTGGCAGTTTTAAACGAAATTCAACGATACATATCAACGGAGTTTTGAAACGAGCAAGGTAGATGGTAGGGGAGGAAGGAAACTGAAGAGAGAATGAGAGGCACCAACATAAGTGCTTCGACTTGCCTTAAGCTTCTTAGGAGGGAAATGTGAAATAAACAATGCCTTTCCGAATTACATGTACAGCGACTGTACTTTCAGCTATCCCTTTCAAATAGTCTACAGGGCCCAGAAAATATTAAACAAAGCAACGACAATGAAAATATGATTGTTTTCATTGTCATTGGTCTATGTTTCATGATTTTCTCGGGATCTGCTACATAAACCTAAATTTCTCCTGTACACAAGCTGTAACAAATTACATGACTTGAATGAGCTTGCATTTATTTATAAGGAGGCAGCCAAATGTCATGCTAATACAGGGTGTCCGAGAAAGAACTCCGGAGTTTTTTATATTAATAATTTTTCTCCTTTTTATTATAGTACTGTTTCTTTTTGAAAATTTGGCACCAAATCTCTCCAAGTTTTAATTACATTACGGGTGTATAGGTAGCAGCATCTCACGAAGGCCAAATGGCACTGCACATAAGTGGGACTCACTCAGTAATGGTGTTGCCCCAAGAAAAGGCACAGTGCGTGTTGTGGTATGCAGAAACCAAATCAGTTATCACTGTTCAAAGAAATTTTCGATGAGTGTATCAACGGAATGCTCCAAGTGATAAGTCCATTCGAAAATGGTATCAACAGTTTCAGGAAACTGGGAGTGTTTTGAAAGCACATTCACCTGGTAGACCAAGGACTTCAAACGACGATATGGAGCGTATCCAAATAGCGTTTCAGTGGAGCCCTAAACATTCTGTTCGGCATGTTAGCCATCAATTACAGATGCCAAAGAGTACGGTTCATGATGTTGTCCATAGGAGATTGAAATTGCGTGCATACAAACTGCAACTTGTGCAACACATCCAGCCTCATGATAAGCACCAAAGGGTAGACTTCGCAACGTTCATGCTGGAACAGCTCGCTGCAGACAGCTATTACCTCCAGAGAGTTCTTTTCTCCGACGAGGCCACTTTCCACACTCATGGAGTTGTAAACCGTCACAACTGCAGAATTTGGGGCAGTGAAAATCCACATGCCCTAATCGAGTACGTGTGCAACAGTCCAAAGGTCAACATGTGGTGCGGGATCATGGCGGACCGCATTATCGGACCCTTCTTTTTCCACGAGGGCAGCATCACAAGCACAGTTTATTTGGATATGCTAGAGAACTTTGTGTTTCCCCAGATAGCTGACTGTGATGGCTTGATTTTCCAACAACATCTCATTTTGGTAACGTATGCGCTGCTCTCAGTGAACGATTTCCTGATCAATGGATCGGCAGGGCAGGGCCAATTAATTGGCCCCGAAGAAGCCCTGATTTAACATCCATGGGCTTTTTCTTCTGGGCCTACATCAAAGACATCGTTTACAGCGAAGAAGTGGAGTCCCTTACCAATTTGCGGAGAAGAATTGCAGCTGCTGTCACTGCAGTGCCCATGGACATGTTACCTCGTGTGGGGTATGAAGTTGAATTGTTTTGATGTCTGTTGTGCAGTCAATGGTGCTCCCATTGAATTGCACTAAATGACATTAAAACTTTGTCCCATTTCCTACTACCTGATGCTAAAAAGAAATTGTATGTGAAAGTAGTGAATAAATATTAATATAAAAAATTCCGGAGTTCTTTCTCGGACACCCTGTATTTTGAGTTTTACAACCTGGGGCAGATTTACCTATAGGCTCCGGTCTAGTGCGGCAAATTTTAGGGGGAAACAATTTTTAAAAAAAAGATAAATAATAATAAATATAAGCAACTAAAAGCATTTACAGTTGTAATTTTCAAACCAAGTCCATAATATAATAAAAAAGTTTAAATGTTTTTATAGTAAATATAAAATTAATAATCTACAGGTAATAATCTACAATAAAAAGAAGTTATATACAGTAAAAATTATGCTGTTCTCCTAGTCACGCTCTCCATAGCAAAGCAGCTTGGCAGCACTGCCTCCCCCTGGCAATATTACTACCCCTACATTTCAAAAATCACCATAGGCTACCAATGTACAGCTGCAGAGTAAAAAACTTATTTCACAGGCAGAAAAATTGTGTTATAAAGAAAAATTACCAGAATTTTAAATTTTAATCTCGTGAGAATTTTGGGTTGTACCAGATTTTTATCAGAGGTTTATCCCCAGAGAGATTTTTCAAATTTGGATTTAAATTTGTAAAAACAAAAAAATTTTAGGTTTTAAAACATTCAATGCAAAAATTTATGTTAGAGTTGAACTCTAAATTTTGTGCTCCAGTGTACCATAGCGTTTTCGCAGTCTAATGGTGCTCTTTTTCTATGCCAAAAATTGTGCTCACAAGCAACACTTCGGAATGTTACTTAAGTGACATGAGGCTACAATAATAATGTACACTAAAATATGTAGAGGATGTAATTGGAAAGAGTAAACACAGGATTGTAACTAAATAATGGAGCCATCAACGGCAGTATGGAGGCCACAGTTGAAAAAACATAAAAGGCCCGTGGGTATTCTCGGTTATAGCGCATTTAGTTTGATCAAAACCAAAGGTTACCAACATAAGAGATAGGCAACACTTAAAAAATAAATTAAACTATAAAATTTTAGGAACAATACATTTTTAAAAATTGTATAGAGTAAATTTATCTCATCTATTTGACTGCATTATCGTAATTCATATGCACATATGTAGGTGATCATACTGAAGAATATGGAGCTGCCTTTGCGTAATAGATTACTAGCGGCCTACAATTTCGAGGTGCGAACCAGCAAATCGTGGTTGGCAAGGGACTACTGTAGATGTGCTTATTTGATTTGTGTAGGATTCTGTTGTGAACGATGCTAAAGTGAAAAGCTTTGCCTCTAAAACATAGAACTTCTAAAACAGTCTGACAAAGAAAACTGTAAAGTCAGAAAGCTTAAAATCAATGGAGAAAGCCTTTACTTGGTGGAAATCCATCCTATATATAATTTTGAAAGTGTCCATCTGTCCCCCCATCTATCTCAAAAGCCGTTTGTCGTAGAGATATGCGGTAAACTGCATTTTATTTCTACGAGCTAGGGGGTTCCTAGAAAACTATTCTCATTTACATAAAGTCCCGGGTTCGAATCCAGGAGACAATTATATGTTCCCATAAGTTTACACAGGATTTTCGATTTTTCAGAGTGCAAGGTTTTTTCCTTCATTCATTAAAACACGTAAATATGGACCGATTTTCTTCGTTTTTGCTTTATTCGACGGCTAAAACTCTATACTATATACTCAAGGTGACCGTCACTGTTGCCTCCGATTCAATTAATGCCAATTAAACCTTCAAATAGGTGAAAGAATAGCGTTATTCACTTTCCACTTTAAGCATCGAAATCATTGCTGTAGCAATGTCAACATTTATACATAGCAAAATAAATATTTACGGATAAATATTCAGTTAACTGCATATGGGAAGCGTTTCTAACGATTTAATCAAAGCAGTTGAATCTTCCTTTCATCGTTTGAAGCTGGAATCTTATCTCTTTGTAAGTAGAACCATTATATTATACACCTATAATGCTTATTAACGCAAATAGGCTCATGCATAAATTTAAAATTAAATGAGAATAGGAACATACGTTATTTTTTTAACACATTAGAAGGTTATCTTTTCCTCATCGATAATCTACATAAACGGTTGCATTCATTGTTATATAAAAAAGAAAGGACATATATATGAATAAAAAGAAACAAGGAAAATTAAAAACAAAAGTTTGCGGTCAATTACTGTGTAGGGAAATGGAGAACCAGGAGGAAAAATCTGCTATAACCGGGAATACGAATCCGGGTCATCCACTTGCCGGGCGTATATTCTACCACTGAACTATCGTAGCAGACTAACCCTCCTGTTTCTGAGCGGCAATATTTTCTTAGGTTGGGACTTTTAAAATGCACATTTCTGACTGACTTTGCATAATAAATTGTCAATACACGCACACAGCTGTTCCCTAAGCGAGGTTCGAACCCGCGAACTTTATATTGGAAGCCAAATACATTAAAATCCTATACCGGAGAAAAGCATTGTTAAAGTTAAATGTGAATTATTGAGATCAACTTATTTTACATACTTCTTAATTTTTTAAATCAATTGAAAATATACCGCGCAAATATTGCGTAGGTTCAGCTAGTCATAAATAAAAAGAGAAGGACAACTTAGTAGAAGTTCCACTTTTATTAAGTTATCCTTCTCTTTTTATTTGTCAGAAAGCTTGTTGAAATTTTTAAGATAGGGAAAACTCAAGTGAACTACTGAAGAAAAGAGAAGCTATAATAAATCAGTGGGTTAGCAATACCAATAGCCAACAAAAAAAAAGAAAATGCCGATCAGGTGTGATGGATTGGCAATGGATATAGCAGCGGATTTTTAAAAGTTAAATATCCCATTATCAGGGCCTTTGATAAAAAAAAGTATACAAGGTTGTAACAGAGATGATGCACATTAATTTTAAAACTTCAAATGGTGATCGAAGTTTTTTCCAGACATAACCTTGTTTTTAAAGCAACTAATAGGGCAGCCCTGGATCTCCTATCCTCAATGCGATTTAAATAAACAAAGTTTAGTGAAATAATTTTGATTGAATAATTAATGAAATAAATGAAATGCAAATAATCTAACTAGTTCAGCCCTAGGTTAGATTTTCTTTGTTCCCTATTCATTTGACGTGTTTTCCTATTTCTTTATATTTCTTGTACTCTCCGCTCTTCATCTACACGGGCAATCCTATGAGCTTCCGCATCTCTTTCTCTCTTTCCTACAATACTCTTCGTTTGATCTCTGTCTCCTCTTTTCTTCTCTGGCAGCTGTAGCTGGGCTAATAACTCTACCTTACCTTAGTTCCAATGATTATCGTTGCACCCTTATAGACGAACTCACAAACAATTGCTTTACTTCAAGTGTCTATCAATGACTGCTTTTAACTTCTTACGTGACCTACTATAAAGGCGACGTCAATGCAACCAATTATTTAGATTATCAATGACGAGAAGATAACCATATAATGTGTTTACAAAGTAACGTGCGTCCCTATTCCTATCTATTTTTAATTGATGCATGAGCCTATTTACGTTAATAAGGATTACAGATGTGTAATATGATGGTTCTACTTACAAAACGGTAAGATTCCAGCATTCAAATGATGAAACAAAACAAAAAGCAAATTGCACGATTCAAAATAAAACTCAAAAGCTGGGTGCTTGTTTGTTATACACATGTTATCGACACAGCTAGAAACGCTTCCCATACGCAGTCAACAAAATAATTATCCGTAAATATTTACGTTACTATGCTTCATTAATTTCGATGCTCAAACAACAGTTCGAAGTGAATAACCTTTTTCTTTCGTCTATTTGAAGGTTTAATTGGCATTAAATGGACACTCCTGCACAGCTTTGATGCATTATATCATTATTATATCTACAGTTCACCCTGCAAGCCACCGCAATGGTGTGGCAAGGGATGCAATAGCACCAAGGGAAAGCACATAATAATGAATAATATCACCCTACGTCGGCTGATTTCTTATCGTAACTTCTGTTTTGCCCAGCTATCGTTCTAGGGAAAAACAGGCCTTTATACCTCTCAGTCCTACAGGCTCTCTCTCTTATTTTACAAGGATGGTCCAATCTACCAATATAAAGGCTGCCGCTCTTATTATTTCTTCGACGTCGCTGGAGAATATATGTGTTCTAAATCTTTCAAGTAGTTTTAACCTTGAGCATGATCGGCGCTCAGTTAGTGATTCCCATTCTAAGTCCTGTAACAAGCCTGTAACACTTTTGTTTCTATCGTAACAATTTTTGACGAATCTAGCAGCTTATTGCTGCACCCTTTCTAACTCTGAGATTGATCCTTTTTCGTACGGATCCCATATGCTCCCCGCATTCTCTAATAGCGGTCTTACTAATGAGAAGTAACATGTCTCTCTGACTTTTTCCTCACTTTTGCCTACTATGCGTGTAGCCTTCCCACATATATTTCGTATGTGCACATCCCATGAGAGGTTGCTTGTTAAAGTAACGCCTAAGTATTTGACGGTATCGGCTAGTTTTAGCTGGACGCCTTCAACAGTGTAATTCGTCGTGTCCATGTTTTTGTTTCCCAGAATCTCATAAAGGAACACTTTCCTAAGTTCAATTCTAACTGCCACTCTTTACACCACTCGAGAATTGCATTTAAGTCGTCAGAAAGTAATAATTGATCATTAGGACTGTTGATCTTCTGTAAACTACTGTATCATCCACGAATAACTTTATTTTACTTTTAATAACCTTATCTAAGTCGTTTATGTATAAAAGGAATAGTAGGGGGCTAATTACACTTCTCTGTGGAACGCCTGAGGCTACGCTGACTGAATCTGATTTAAATTCTAAAGCCTTCTTGAAGTCAAGGAAAACTGCGTCTGAGTCCTACGGTCTCCTTATCTTAGTATATCGCGAATGAACAGAGCAAGCTGTGTTTCACAAAATCTTGTCCTTCTGTCTTCATTCCTGATATCACCCCTTTCAACTCTCTTATGCAGACAAAATTTTTCATAAATGTTCATATAAGAAAGGTTTAACTGTATACATATTTAGATTTCATGTTGCACCTACATACTTTAACCTAAAAAGGGTTTATATAGCAGTATTTCAAATTCAGTTGTATTAAACAGTAACATTCAACAGATGTGTAGTCAGCTGTTTCTCTTTTTTATCTTTATGAATTGCTAGAATGGACAAATATTTAAATGGAATAGGTGTGCAATAGCGAATTTGTGAAGAACAGAAAATGCCATCAGACTGGGGTAAAACTGGTTGTACATCTAAACTTGCAGCAAATTTAGGAATTCAATATTATAGGATTTTTTAAAACATGAATTTCCAAATTAGTTATGACATGTGGTGAAGACATTTTATCAATATTACACAATGCTGGATTAACGGGTGCACAATGGTGCAGCTGCACCAGAGCCATGAGATTAGAGAGGATCCACAGAAGCCCCCGACATTTTGTGTGGTGGTGACAGTGGGGATTTTTGAAAAATTGTACACCAGGGCCATGGAGTCTTAATCCAGCCTTGATATTACCTAAATGAATTTTTAGAGCAGTGATCGGGATAACGGTCAATTGAACAGTACTGGAAACAAAAGTTGAAAAAGGAGATATTACCATGGATGCAAGTTTAATAAAATTAAACACAATAAATTAGCCCAAACAGTCGAAGAATATAAAAATAATACAAAAATTTCTAAAGAAAATAATTTTTAAATGAGCAGAATCCACATTTTCTTCCACAAAGAACAAAAATTAGAAAGTTAGCACTCAATTTTATGTAGTTAAATTAGCTATATAACCGCATATTGACATAGGCAGCTGTATTCCTGAATTGATGCACATTGAACAAGGAATTGATCAACTGCATCTTCAGGCGCGACATACAATAACCTAAAAGCATCGGATTGTGAAATGGTGTCTATTAAGTCATACCTTAACAAAGAAATTTTTAATATAATTTAAAATGCTTAATTTCTGTAAAATGTTAGTCACTTGGATAAATTTTACACACGAATTCACCTTTATGGTAGATCTTGGGAAACACCGCCATGTTTTGCATTATTAAATATGAAAAACAGATTCTGAAAACTCCATGTAACCTTCAAACATTCTTCTTTTTCAATTAAACCTTCAATCTTCGTCTGCTTCGAGGTTAATATGATTACCAAATTTCCCATACAATTGAGCTTTCAGATCCGACATTAAAACTTTAAGACTTTTACAGCCCGCTTCCAAATCTCCTATTGCGGTTTTGAAGTTCTTCTTCGCTTCTTCTAATGTTTTCTGGAATGTAAAATTATAATAAAATATATTGACCAATAGGTACAAATGTACAGAATTTCATTACTACATGTTGTGGGAATATTCAAGTAATGTAAACCTTCGTATTTTCCATGTTTTGGTAAACAAATACTTCTCCCACAAGATATGCTATCTTCTCATCATCATCCATTAATTCAAGTTCTTCGTACGCATCCTCCAAATTTTTTAGCTCATTCTAATCAATAAAAAAGATATTTATGATTACAATGCATGAAAGCTATTACTTTATAAATAAATAACTCCATTGTTACCTGCTTTGCTTTTAATTCCTCCTTCAGGTATTCCAATTTCGCATTGTGCCTTGCAAATCTATTTATTTTCTGTTGATCCTCATATGTTATGTGCACATCGGAATCCTAACATGTTTAATATTAATTTAAAATTTCATAATAATTACATCCTGCATCGTAGTGTTAACTTTATAATTACCGGCTGAAAAGATCCTTTCGACAACGTAGCACCAGTCGCCATGATTTCCACTGCTAGGACTGCTAGACTGCTACCAGCCCTGTGCAACTTATTCTTGTGGGAAAAAGGTTCAGGTTACGACCTGCTGCATTCATAGACGGCACCACCGTCGCACCAAGCGCGCGCGTTTAAAATGTCACTTTTTTATTCCTCGTAAAATGCTTAATATAAATGATCGCAAAATTTTAAATATTAAATTGGAAAAAAAACAAAAAATTATTGTACGTTATTGATATTTATTTAAGCTTCGTTGGATGTACACATAACAAGTAAATGCCGTATTTTTAAGTAAAAACAATTATAACACTAGCATTTCAGCAGAGATTGCGAAAAGGTTTTTGCAAACATCACAAATTATTTGCCGATATTCACTTAGAAAGAAGGCACAGTTACATTACAAAATAGTACCAGATGAAAACAAACAGTTGCCAAATCTCAATTCCAACATTAGCAATTCAACAGAGATAACACATGGAAAAGTAAATAAAAATGTGGAAATGAATCAGCTGGTATTACACAGAAAAAGTGAGACTAAGTATCGAAATTTTTAACATATACTAAGTAGCATAGTCAATACTGTAAACCATGAAAATATGAAATTGAACAGACATAAAATTTATGTATATGAACATAATGAACAATGAATTAACAAGAAAGATGTATGCAGATACATATGCATGTATGTAAATACTAAAACATAAAGGGTCGCACATTATCTGAATTGTCAGTTCATGCCAAAAAATGCATATAGAATCATACCTTCTCTCAAAGCTAATGAGAGCATTGATATTAGACAGATAATTTGAAATCACAAGAAGTGTAAAAGTATGTACATACTGCAACATCTCAAATGTGTTAGTTCATACAAGCATATAAACAGTGACATCCTTCACATGACATATACACAAGTTCATAATATCATACCAAGATAACCAAAGAGTATAAAAAATGAACATATATGCACAAAGCAGTACATACAACACATCAGAACCATGGAAATATGAACTCTAAGAGGCATGACGTAATACTTGTTCCCAAAGCTAATAAGGGCATTGATATTAGATAATTTTAAATCACAAGAAGTGAAAATATGTGTACATACAGCAATATAAAAGGTTGCACAATATCTGAATTAAGTTAGTTTACCTAACAAAAAGCATATAAAAATGAAAAGATTGAATAATGAAAATGTACATATTTACAAAATTTAAAACCCATACCCTACAATAATACATTTACAAAGAAATTTAAAACCTATACCCTAAAATAAAACATATTTACAACGAAATGTGACACCTATACCCTAAAATAAAACATATCTACAATATTTTAAACCTACAAGATTATTTGGCATTCTGCCTTATTGCAAAGACCTTATTTTGATGTGAACACCATGCCCTTATACCGATAGTTATTTAAAAATAAATACGAAACGAATGATTTCATTCCTACGTCCTAAAGGGTAAGGAACGAATCTCCAATAGCATACAATAATTCACAATGAAGCTGAAACCATGAAATTTATAATTTACAGAACGTAATAATTTATGCAGTAACTTTTCCACTCGATTTAATTGACGAAACTTATGTATATTTCGAACAAACCACCAATACATATTCAATCAATGCAGAGACCAATGACACATATATGTTCGCCTTACAAATCCCTTCATTTAGTTAAACGTAATTCCTCAAAGCGGTGTGAATAAATAAAATTCTAAATTTCACTTATAAATGAAGATATTCACTCGGAAAACAACCGATGTAGCTATGTACTCATAAACTACACAGCTTGCAGAAACACTTCAGCATTCACAGGTAAAATATTCATTACTATAAATTAACTTACACTTTATCAGTCCTCGGGAAATTAAAAAATTTTGTTGGCCCATCACGGCGTCTATCCCACCCATCACAACCATTAACGGCACACGCCTGCGTCTTAACATTCCACCACGTTCCGCCATGATAAGACATCGACTGTTAGCGGTTAACGGCTTTAACCACGAGACCCATCCCCTCCTCCACTTTCATTTTGAAGCGCTTCCAGTGACATCTAGCAATGCAGCAGTGCGTAACTTCAACCTCTGAAAACCGTTGAGTTGCCAGGCCCTGACTGCTACCGATCGGATGCTTACCATATGCTTGAACCGCTTGAACGCTTACATATGCTTGAAATAAAATGAATAACAAAATTCGTTCATTTGAGACGTTTGTTTTGATAGTAAATTTATAGGTCTCATATTTACGTAATTTTAAAAATAGTTATTGTTTTTCATATGAGGTGTTGCACTAATATAATTCGTTGACTAGACGAGTTTTTAGCAACATGGTTTACTGTCCCATTAGCAAACTCCTAAGTGCTAATCAATCCAATTATAGAAGCTGTCATGAAGTTTTCCTACTCTCCATGAACTTTTCTGAGCATAATATGTTCTAAAAGTCCCTTGAGTCTATTTAATAAAGTTAGTTATAGGTAATGTTTGGAACGCATTAGGGATGGCATCTACCTTAAGGCTGTTATTTGTATTGGCAATCTTTTGCGGTAAGCTATTTTACAGCATATTATGATCTGCTGGTACAACTTATGTGCATATATATAATTTAATGCCAAAGTAATGTAATTGATAACGTCAAACGAAATTTGGGTTCAAAAATATGTTTTAATCCTTAAAATCGTTCTAGTGTTCTCAAATGCAAGTTTGGGATCTCGAGTCTTGGAATTGAGTGACAGGTAATGTTATCATCAGTTGAATACATTCTAATGACGTTCTCCAGTTTTCTTTGAAGTAATGCAAGATTGATCTTCGTTTCAGATTCCTCGAAATCAGAAAGGATGGGCAATGGCTAGTCATGGTACTTTCTGTTTGTTACTGATTATTTTTTGCACAAACCTTGATTAAATTATTAATTTTTCCTACTTTTCTGCCTGAACAAATGCAGTTTTATGCGCCTTGGTGTGCTCACTGTAAGCGACTGGAGCCGATTTGGGCGCATGTCGCCCAATCTTTGCATAACACCAACATTAGAGTGGGGCGAGTAGATTGTACTCGATTCACTGGCATGGCCTCTGAATTTGGTGTATCTGGATTCCCTACAATTATGTTGTAAGTAAAGTAAAATATTAATCAAATAAATTATTAACTTTTTCAATTAAGCCTGTGATTTTTGTGGATTTTATTGCTATTGTCTGATAAATCGATATTTAAGTGATTCAGTGAAATATTATTTAGAGATTTTCATATTCTGCTAGATTTTGTATTTCCGTTGTATGATGAAAGTTATTTGATTCGTGGTACTTGAGTTGTAATTGCAATATTTATTATACTTTCATTGTCCAATAATAATACACTTTGTGAACTTTTTATTTTAAGTAATTTTTTCTTCCCTGGCAATAATTTTCTCATTGAAAACTTTTTGTGTCTACATCAAAGTTTAATTAGAATTTATTTAAATTTTTTAATTAATATATTGTTTCAAACATTTTTTCTGTAACAGCCTCAAAGGTGACCTTAAATATGTATTTAAAGCAGATCGTACCAAAGAAGAGATAGTAAACTTTGCAATCAGAATGTCTGGACCGCCTGTTCAGCAGATCACACGTCCAGAGAGCATTGATAACCTTAAAGGTTCCAATCCATTGTTTTTTGTATATGTTGGCAATCCACATGGACATTTATGGGTAGGTAGAATTAGATGCTCTATTTTGTGGTATGGTTCTGAGAATTAGTTATGGTACAGTTGATCAGGACAATTGCTGAAATAAAGGAGAATATATGTGTTGATCTTTTGTTTTTTAATGCAAGATTTTAAATTATTTCGATTTACAACAACATACTCCATTTTTTTCATTTCATAATTATTTAATCAGTTTTGATTCACATTTTTTTATTGAAGGTTGAAGTCCACAATCGATAAAATCTAAATTTTTATAACCTTTTCAGGAATCTTACTATTCTGTGGCAGAGAAATTCCAACCCTATGGTTTTTTTTACACAGTTTCAGAGGAAGTTGCTAGAAAGGTATTGTCATTTTTTGTAAATGAAAGTGTTTATGTTAATTTTTTGTTGAAGAATGCTCTGAATTCTAACATTTTATTGTTTTTCATTAGCTGAGTTTTATTCTATTACATAACTTTTAATTGGCACATATTTTATTTTTAAAAGTTCGGTGACAAAATCCTATTCGGTAACTACTACAATGGAAGTGCAAAACTTGATGCTGTGACTGGCCTATAAAGACTAGGTTAAGGCAACAAATCATAACAATGCAATTTTTTGATATTCACATTAGGAACAAACCAATGCCAAGTCGATTGTAAATGAGCTGAGCAAGTGAAATTGAATAGTTTTATTTTTTGGCATATACCTGCACTTGAAATGTGTGTTAACCCTTTATAAATATAGTTTTATTTCCACTAGGATATCATGTACTTTTTAATCGAATATGTTATCAGAAAAAACTATTGGAAAAGATTCTATGTTGAATTTTTAAAGCTACAAAAATTGTTTGTATCCCTTACTTTACCAAAGAATGGCATTATTATGTTGGCTTACATATTTCAGTTCAACTGAAAGATGAGCAAAATAGCTTTATTTAACTTGCATAAATCTGAAATAATTCAATCAAATTTCTATAGCCAAGAGAATTGATGTGAATTCAGTGAGCTCATTGGTATCTTCACTAATTGATGTCCAGATGTCATAATCTAAAACTTGTATCGTTTACATTTTGGGATAGATTTTTTAAAAGAATTTGTGACTTTTCAAATATAATTTTCCATAATAATAAATTTACTGCAGTTAATTACTATAGGATATAAAGTTTTAGGTGCTTTTTCTATGTGGTTTCAGTGGTATAATTTTTTACTTTCTCATACGAAGTATCGAGAAAGTATTGTTATCACGAAAAATTCGACCTTGAGATTTTTATGGAAATATACGTTTTAGGTGTCGCTGAATCAGAAAAAGTGGTTTTTGCATTGCTGTCTGTCTGTCTGTTACTGACTCTGGAGCCTAAACGGTAAAGCGAAAATGAATGAAATCTCATACTTAGGTGTTTTATCATACAGAGCAGAGTATATGTAGAAATGGTTGTCATTGTTCAATAATTAAGGGTAGTTTATTCTACGCATTTTTAACAACAATTCGATTTTCTCAAAAACGGCTCTAACGATTTTGATCAAATTTCATACAGTTACTTGACTTTACATCTTCAATAATACTGTATAGTTCATATTTCTCAAAAAATTAATATAAGGCTAGTTTATTCTAGGCAACTTTAGCAATAATTTGATTTTCTCAGAAACGGCTGGAGTGATTTTGATCAAATTTCATACAGTTACTTGAGTATACATCTACAATAATACTACGTATTTCATTTTTCTCAATTAATGAATATAAGGTTAGTTTATTCTTGGGCAACTTGAACAAAAATAGGATTTTCTAAAAACAGGCTGGTATGATTTTCATTTTATAAAGATAACTAAACGATGCATTAGTATATGAGAAAGTTTGTACAATGTATGTTGTACCAATTTTTTTATTTATTTCTGTTGAAAAATCCATTTCTCATTAAACTCCACAAACACATTCCCAGGGGTGTGCTGCAGCCAGCTTCGTCCTGCTTGCACGAGCCGTTTGTTAAAATTTTTGATGCTTAGCAAGCCAGTTGTTGAGCTAAGCATTCCATATTATCCGGAGGTTAGCAACTCATCATGATCTGGTACTAATGGGACATCAAAAGTTTGAGCCCTTTCTAGATCATGTTATGCAGCAATTTATTATCTGAAAGATGCCAAACAATTGTACATGGAATATGCTTATTCAAAGCAACCATCCTTGATATATTAGTCATTAATGATATTTAAAATAAAATTTTAGTTTTATTTACAATACTATTTTGTTTTGTCATTGAAATCCCTTCTAATTCCTGCAAAGATCAGATAACATGATCTCAGGGCCGCCAAATAAAAGATCATGAACTCGATGCTGGATGGAATGCCTAACTGCCAGGGGCAGCAATATTAGTGACCCGGTTGATATACATATATTTGGCAGCACACCCCCGCATATTCCTCATATTTTTCATTAGTTTCTATGAATATAAATCTATGTTGTGCTGTAATGAAATCACATGCTTGGAATTTATCATTAATTCAATAAAAAAGGAATTTGAATGTATAATGTAATTAAAGAGTATAAAGTTTGTTCATTCTAATTTTTAGATCTAAGAAAGATTACCATTTTTATTGAGATGACACTCCTTTGCCATAAATTGAGAGAATTGTCCACATTAAAGTATCACTGTAGCTGCTCCTATATGTCTTTAAAACATTAATTTTCTGTTTGCTTTCTAGCATGTTAGATTGAAAAAAGCCCCAGTTGTGTTTGTCTACAAGGAACACACATATTACTTCTTTGATGGTGAGTTAACTCATGCTAATGGTTTCCTCATATGTTCTAATTTATAGTATTTATGCCAGTGATTTTCAACCTTTTCTGACGTATTCCTTTAAGTGGTGTGACTTGGAACAGAAAGACCTTCAGCAAGATATTATTGATGGTTTCCACTCATCCTGCAAATACGTATGTTCAATTTAAACAAACCCATTGTAAAACTTGCCAAGTTGCAGTTATTAATCTATTATCAGAAATATGCTGAAGAGTTTAAGCGTTTTAAATTAAATAATGGTTAAATCAATAGTCATTCAGAAATTTGGATGAAAAAGAGAAATTGTTGAAAAAAATTTTCATTTTTCTATATTAGAAAAAATTCAAGGACCTCCTGGGCATGCCTTATTGCAGTTATATTTAAAGTGTGGTACATAGGATCCCCGTTATATGTTGCCTCTTTATATGTTGCCCCTTTATACGTTTCCCCTCACATACATAGCTGAAATTTTGGGGAAAAATACATAAAAATTCCCCGCACTCATGTTGTTTTCATAAAAAATTCCCCACACTTAAGTTATTTCCACTTTAAGTAGAAAATGGAAAGTTTGTATTTGCGTATCCTACGACTTGCGTCTCTCAGTCTTCTTCAGCTCACGTGTGGCAGAGCTGGTGGTTAACATAAGCAGTGTTCATTATACTGTATCCTAAAATATTTGTACAATTTTCCAAAGGGCACATGCAAAATAAAGTTTGAATAGCATTGCTCCATCTCATGCAAAAAGGTAAAAAATCTGATGTGGCCAACACATGACTTTCTCCATATTTGGGGTATAGATATTTAAATTATTATGAATAGCATTATGAGGCAAAATTATCATTTTGTATCGTAAAAGAATACAGTCATCCTTACTGCCATAAATTACGTATATTTCGAATATGTTTAAAGAATTCACCGCTACATGGTGGTGGCACTGTATACTGGTATTAAGAAAAAGCAAAATATCTCCGAAATGGATGGTTCTACAAAAATTTGTTTCAAACAAAACTTGGAAGAAATATTATTCTCTACAACTTTGGTCCTCACGAAGATTACAAATAACCATGTTTTTAAGGAGATATTTGACGGAAACCGATTATTTATAAATAATTCCTAAACAATAACTGCTATGGAAAATTGTTTGAAATAAAAGATGTAGGAAATTATATTTTCTACATTTTTTGTAATGGTCAATGTATACAATAATGACGTATTATTGGAGAAATATTGCAAAAACCGAATCGGGTTTCGAATAAACCTCAACTTCCAGTTAACCGGTATTGTCCAAAAACTAATCAGTTCTTTGTGCTCATGCTAAAGTGTAATATATGAAATTTGGTAATGATATGACAAGTACTTTTTGAGTTAGAGTGCCCACAATCACATACATCTACACAGCACACACACATAATCATTCCGAAAATAGTATAAACGTGTTCTAGGGACCTCAAAACATGTATTTCCGTTGAAATCTCGAAGTCGATTTTTTTCGTGAACACAATACTTTCCCATTACTATGTATGGAGAAAGTAAAAACCTCAGGTTTATTTTCAAACGGAAAAAGAGTGAATGAGAGTGTGACACTGTTTAGTTATGCTGTATTACAGCAGCTAAATACACTTTCTGCTGCTTTCATCTCTTCTTTTTAGAGAGTTTTTCTTGAACTTCACATCATTTGTTTTTTGTAAATTTGTTTTTTTCAGTACCTTTGGACAGTAGTTAACAACATAATTATGAAGCGGGCATGTTAATCGATAACACAGTAAATATAATATATACTAGTAGACGGTGCTTGCATCCTGCAAGAATTTCAACCTATTTTAAATAATGGGGTAAAAACAACTAAAAATTATAATTTGAACAACTTCGATTTTTCCTCATTAGTTGTGACTAAAAACCTATAATCATGCCAAATTTGAAGTCTCTAGGTCATCTGGAAGTGCATCATAGTTTTTACCCTCATATGGGGCAATAATGGGGCAAAACCACCCCTAAAAATACAATATTAAGAATTTTATATTTTTTCCAATGTTTGTTACAAATTTCACTCATTTCTGCCAAACTTTAATGATGTAGCACCTCTAGAAATGCATTTATATTGATTTAATTGTTTAAATTTTATAAATTTTTAACAGATCGTGGTAACACAATTTTAAAACGGAATTCGTATGATACCCATAATTTAATGGAAAGGATTTTTAAAGGAAAAGTAAAGTGAATATTTTACAAACATTTTTATTACATTCACAAGATACATTTTCATGACTATTCTTTTATTCAGATTCATCCGAATCTGACCTTATGACTATTTTGTTTACAATATCATCCATTATCATTTCATTTTTTATATAATCATTTTCAATTTTTTTAACACGTTCGCAGACATTCTGCCACTCTGCTACCCCAATGTGTGCACATTTTTCTTCGATTAATTCCTTCACCTCATTTAATTTAAAATTTACATTTCCTGACCCTACCCAATTCTTTAATATACCCAAATATTTTCGATCGGGTTAAATTTTAGATGATACGGCGGCAGTCTAAGTGTCGAATGTCTATGCTCAGCTAATATCCTATCCCAAGCAAACATTTTATGAGCTGGCTTATTTTTTTTAATTTTGTCGTAGAGCTCGATTTTAGTTTCAGCCGTTAAGAAGAATATGCCTTTTGTATTCAGCTAAGCCTTCATTACATCTTTCCTGGAACTGCTGCACGGCGGGCGGTCAAGCTCCACGTTGTGGTAGGACGCATTGTCCATCACAATGACGGAGTTCTGGGGTAAATTGGGAATAAGCTGGTTTCTTAGTCATTTTTCATAGTTTACACTATTCATGTCCCCATGGTAATCTCCTGTTTTGAGACCCAATTTAAAAATTAGGAGTGACTGGGGCACAAATCCAAATTCTCCACCTTAAAGAAAAATGAACGTATATCCTCTCTGTGGTCAAATGAAATCATATAAGTTCATTCACATGTACTTTAATATAATATATACCTGCATGAATAATAATGAATCGCTGACCCTTAGATACGGAAACTTTTAATCCCTTGTCATCCGTGCTCGACCACTGATATGGAATAGAGTGCGAGGAATGTATGTAACTTTCGTCAGTATAAACTATTGACCATCCTTCCTCCTTTCAAACGGATATCACTCTGTTTTCATAAAATGCTCTTATTGGAAGCAGTTTTCCTCCACCTGAAATGATATGATACGTATTATTGTGAGATCTGTTGTTATAACATTGCAAAAACCGAATCGGGTTTCGAATAAACCTCAACTTCCAGTTAACCGGTATTGTCCAAAAACTAATCAGTTCTTTGTGCTCATGCTAAAGTGTAATATATGAAATTTGGTAATGATATGACAAGTACTTTTTGAGTTAGAGTGCCCACAATCACATACATCTACACAGCACACACACATAATCATTCCGAAAATAGTATAAACGTGTTCTAGGGACCTCAAAACATGTATTTCCGTTGAAATCTCGAAGTCGATTTTTTTCGTGAACACAATACTTTCCCATTACTATGTATGGAGAAAGTAAAAACCTCAGGTTTATTTTCAAACGGAAAAAGAGTGAATGAGAGTGTGACACTGTTTAGTTATGCTGTATTACAGCAGCTAAATACACTTTCTGCTGCTTTCATCTCTTCTTTTTAGAGAGTTTTTCTTGAACTTCACATCATTTGTTTTTTGTAAATTTGTTTTTTTCAGTACCTTTGGACAGTAGTTAACAACATAATTATGAAGCGGGCATGTTAATCGATAACACAGTAAATATAATATATACTAGTAGACGGTGCTTGCATCCTGCAAGAATTTCAACCTATTTTAAATAATGGGGTAAAAACAACTAAAAATTATAATTTGAACAACTTCGATTTTTCCTCATTAGTTGTGACTAAAAACCTATAATCATGCCAAATTTGAAGTCTCTAGGTCATCTGGAAGTGCATCATAGTTTTTACCCTCATATGGGGCAATAATGGGGCAAAACCACCCCTAAAAATACAATATTAAGAATTTTATATTTTTTCCAATGTTTGTTACAAATTTCACTCATTTCTGCCAAACTTTAATGATGTAGCACCTCTAGAAATGCATTTATATTGATTTAATTGTTTAAATTTTATAAATTTTTAACAGATCGTGGTAACACAATTTTAAAACGGAATTCGTATGATACCCATAATTTAATGGAAAGGATTTTTAAAGGAAAAGTAAAGTGAATATTTTACAAACATTTTTATTACATTCACAAGATACATTTTCATGACTATTCTTTTATTCAGATTCATCCGAATCTGACCTTATGACTATTTTGTTTACAATATCATCCATTATCATTTCATTTTTTATATAATCATTTTCAATTTTTTTAACACGTTCGCAGACATTCTGCCACTCTGCTACCCCAATGTGTGCACATTTTTCTTCGATTAATTCCTTCACCTCATTTAATTTAAAATTTACATTTCCTGACCCTACCCAATTCTTTAATATACCCAAATATTTTCGATCGGGTTAAATTTTAGATGATACGGCGGCAGTCTAAGTGTCGAATGTCTATGCTCAGCTAATATCCTATCCCAAGCAAACATTTTATGAGCTGGCTTATTTTTTTTAATTTTGTCGTAGAGCTCGATTTTAGTTTCAGCCGTTAAGAAGAATATGCCTTTTGTATTCAGCTAAGCCTTCATTACATCTTTCCTGGAACTGCTGCACGGCGGGCGGTCAAGCTCCACGTTGTGGTAGGACGCATTGTCCATCACAATGACGGAGTTCTGGGGTAAATTGGGAATAAGCTGGTTTCTTAGTCATTTTTCATAGTTTACACTATTCATGTCCCCATGGTAATCTCCTGTTTTGAGACCCAATTTAAAAATTAGGAGTGACTGGGGCACAAATCCAAATTCTCCACCTTAAAGAAAAATGAACGTATATCCTCTCTGTGGTCAAATGAAATCATATAAGTTCATTCACATGTACTTTAATATAATATATACCTGCATGAATAATAATGAATCGCTGACCCTTAGATACGGAAACTTTTAATCCCTTGTCATCCGTGCTCGACCACTGATATGGAATAGAGTGCGAGGAATGTATGTAACTTTCGTCAGTATAAACTATTGACCATCCTTCCTCCTTTCAAACGGATATCACTCTGTTTTCATAAAATGCTCTTATTGGAAGCAGTTTTCCTCCACCTGAAATGATATGATACGTATTATTGTGAGATCTGTTGTTATTACAAAATCTCAACAGTAATAATTAATGTCATTAATGCACATACCTGAATCCAATTTTTTTAAAAAGAATTCTAAGTGAACTGACTTTGCCTTTGAAGCCTGTGTTCTCTTTGATTGCCGGGAGCACAGCACCAAGAGTCGGATGTTTTCTTTCCTGGGTATGGAATTGATGCACTATTCTTCGAATCACCTGAACATCAAAGTCATACACCGTTGATTTAGGAGATAACTGCGGTTTTTGCTTCTGGGGACACGAGAAGGAGGCTCTGCAGTCTTTAGCAATCTCTTCTCCTTCCTTCGAGATTCGCTGTAGGGTACGAATTGAAACGCCGGTGGCTGCTTCTACTCGCTCATACATCCTTGTAAGAGGAATACTATTTCCTTCAGCAGCTTCTTTCATCATGAACTTTATCACGTTGTGCTTGGCTGTGAATGACCTTATTCCCCACCTTGGAGGATGATGGAGGGGTATCCATGTTCGCGATAAACGAGTTAAACAAAACGAAAACGAAGTAACGAAAACGTAGTAACAAACATGGAATAACAAAAACAATATAATAGAAACTTAAAGCCAAAATAATCAAAACAACATTGAAAAATAACAATAACAGTATAAAGCGCAGGTGTTGGTAACGTAAGCACGTGGAGCTAGCGCAGGAGAGAGTGATGGGTTTTCTCCCACGCATATGTTACCCTCACCCCTGCGGTTGTGACGTTTCATGAATGGACTCATCCGGACTCATTTTCGTTTTCTGCGCAGCCGCCGTAAGCTTTTAAAACTACTGTAGCACTTACCCCACAAAAATCAAGGGTGCACGTTATACATGAGGGTGCATTATACACGAGGGTACGTTATACACGAGGGCGCATTATACACGAGTATATATGGTATCTATTTGTTTAATTTATATTTATAAGTTAATTTACACTTTTTGTTAACATGCACCCTTTTCAGGATATTGAACTTCAAATTCCTGTTATTTTTACTTTCTCCATACGTAGTATGGGAAAGTATTGTGATCACAAAAAAAATCGACTTTGAGATTTCAACGGAAATACACGTTTTGAGGTCCTAGAACACGTTTAGACTATTTTCGGAATGATGTATGTGTGTGTGTGCTGTGTAGATGTATGTGATTGTGGGCACTAACTCAAAAAGTACTTGCCATATTGTTACCAAATTTCATATATTACACTTTAGCACGAGCACAAAGAACTGATTAGTGTTTGGACAATAACGGTTAACCAGAAGTCGAGGTTTATTCGAAACCCGATTCGGTTTTTGCGATATTTCTCCGATAATATGTCATTATTGTATACATTGACCATTACAAAAAATGTAGAAAATATAATTTCCTACATCTTTTATTTCAAACAATTTTCATTTCTGTCATTACCCACAACAATAAAATAAGATTTTTTCAACAGCAAAGAGAGATTCATACATCAGCCATGAAAAACTCCTTCATTTTTGTGGTAAAAAGTCACATGTAGACATACCTAACTGGCATATGCCAGTGAGGTATAGCTACATGCACCTGCCCAAAATAATTGACAACCAATATCAGTTGTACTTACAAAAGCCGTTACCGCCTCAAGTAACCTGGTCACTCTCCTTTAGTTTGTAAATTGTATGAGTATAGGCAATTCAAAGAATTCCATCATTTAACATTGTTTATTTTTGCCATTTCCAGGTAAACACATGTTATTTGTTGATTTCCCATCCAAGGATTAATACATATACATTTTTACCTATTGCTTAATATATTCACTATGTATACATCGGAAGATGAGACCTGTGATTTTTTTTATATAAAAGATTTTCTAAGTTTATTTTATTTGTTACATCATTTAGTTCTACCATTCCTCATTACAAATGTTTTTTACGGTTAATATGCTGTGTAAAGGTTAAGACATCTAACATCTGAAAATATCGTTTATCTAAAATGGGTCAGACTCCGACCATTTCGAATAAATGATCTTCTACTGTAGTAAATTTCATTAAATAAAGTCACTTCTCTCTGCAACAGCATTTGATATTTCTTCTGATTTTAGTAAATATATGTACTTTATAAGTATAAAAAATACTTTTTAGAGAGTGAGGGGCCCAATGCAGTCAAACTGTTGGCACTGCCATCAACCCAGTCCTGGTTCTGAGCATCTTACTTTGAGCATATCTTGGGACCCTAATATTTTTGTGTTATGGAGAATGCTTCTTGTTATAGTACATCATTTTATATCATCTCATTGTAACCTTTTTAATGAAACTTTTAAATACACTGCTTATTTTTCCTATTAAAGGGGAAAATTTCATGTCAAACAGAGTTGTAAGGAGTTTGGAAGATAAGTCTACCGAAACTGAAGATGCAAATGAAGAAGAAAGTGAAGATACTTTGAACAACACACTTCATGAATGGGTCAATAAAGAGCGATTTGAGACATTTCTGAAAGTTACCCGAGGCAACATTAACCAAGTGCTTCAGACTGGCAAATATCTCGTTTTGGCTGTATTGCAAGAAAACAAGCTTCAAGATATCCCATCAGACATGTTACAGTAAGATACAAAATCATATTTTTGTAGAATATTAAACAAATCATGCTTCTTGGTTCAGTAGACAATGTCATGCATGCAAATTTTTCTTATATGCAGTATAATTTGTAACTTTGATGATTATTGTATTGAATTACTAATAAAACATTTTATTATCTATTTTTATTATTTGAATTACAATTATTAATCATTGCTTAGTTTGGATAGATCCCCAGAATATGGCAATTTTTACTGGATAAAATTAACCCTGAGGAATGTGCAAAAGATCAGCTAAAATTGCCAACATCACTCGTAGTTTTCACTACTAACTCTAATTTTTAGCCAATAGATGGTGTATGTGTTATGCTCAATACATTTTGATGTAGTTGTAGACATGTTCTAGATCAGCGTTTCTTAAACTGGATTCCGCAGACTCCCGTGGGTCCCCAGAAGTAGTCCAGCAGACTGCAAGCAATGTTCGAGAATTATTAATAACAATTAAAAACAATAAAACGTGCAACATAATATCCTTACGAGGGCACACAGGCTTCCAAGTATACGTTACTTTTAGAGAAAAATGATGCTACAGAGCGATGGTGATTTTCTAAAAATGTAGGAAAAATAAATACTCTATTAGCTGTAAATATAGATATATAATTTGAGGGGTCCACAAAAAAATATTTTAATGAAAAGGGGTCCTCAGATAACTAAAATTGAAGAAACTAAGGGAGCAATTCTTGTCCAGGGTTCCTCAAAAGTAGTAATGGGATTTTAAACAAATAAAAATCAGAATTAATTAAATTAAAATTGTTTATTGCCAATTTAAGTTTGCATTTGGAAGTAAATTGTGTTTATTGTGGAATATAACATCTTTTAAATGCCTTCCATGATTTTCCGCACATTGATGTGTTCTAAGAACTGCACTTTCCATGATATAAGTCAAGATATCTCGATTGATGCTGTTTATCTCTATGCATATATTTTCCTTTAATTCCTGTTGTGTTCTTTTGTAATGTAAACTCTTTACTTTAATCAGCCCCACAAGAAGTCTAAGCCTGATAAACCAGGAGACCTGGGAGGTCTCCAAAATTATACATATAATATCCCAGATCTCTCTGTCATCGTAACCCTCGTTGAAGCTTAATATCTCGCAAATTAATGAACTGAATTTGATATGATTTTCAGGATAGCATTATGATATAATAAAAATACGTTTTAAGATATTAAACTTGAGATCAAAGACCCGGGTTCGACTCCAGAAGATAATTTCTATTTCCTCTAAGGTAACGTAAAAAGGAACATTTCGACATGCAGCCTTTTATTCTTTTTTAGATTAAAATTAGAAAGAATTGACCTACAATCTTTGGATATAAACCATTTTGAAGAAAACATTATAAAGTTTCTTATTCTGTTCATCTTTTTCCACCTACAGTTCACAATTTCTCAATGTAAACGTTTAATTCACACAGTTTGAGGAAATCTTGCCATTTTAACAGAATGTTGCCTTGCCAACCAATTCCATTGTTAGACCTCTAATTCATATTGTTAATTCAATCCTTATGGGTATAAACGTGCTTTGAATGCTTTTAATACAAGAGAGGGGGGGAGAGAGAGGGAAGTAGAGGGGGAGGGGGAAAGATGGGGAGGGGGATAAATGAGGAGGGAGGGAAAGAGGGTGTGAGAGGGAGAGAGGGTGTGAGAGGGAGAGAGGGTGTGAGAGGGAGAGAGGGTGTAAGATGGGGGGAGGGATAGAGAGGGGGTGGGGGGAGGAGGGAAAAAGAGGCAACTATTTTAAGTTTAACTAAAGATAGCCCGTCAACAACAGAATATTCACTAGAATTGTTGTATATGGCAAAATATTTCATATGTAAAAGTGTGATATTAATTATTTTAAATGAAAATAATAATAATCTATCTATATATCTATAATTCTTCCGTTGATATTTCAACGGGCATTACACTAGTTTTAATATAGCCTTCCAGGAAACAGTTTTCCCAGAAGTCTTTGGCTGTGTGGCATACAGTGTTATCTTTTTGAAACCAAAGGTTTTGATTTAATCATTAAAAGGATGCAATCATGTGGCCCAAATCCTGCATTTATGCATATTGGCAAATCCATTTATCTTATACCATGGAAAGTGCAGTTCATCAAACATCAATTTTTAGATGATTGTGGAAAGCAATAACAGTTGTTATATTCTGCAATGAACAGGCAATACAGTATCTTCTAGATTTGCACTACAATTGGCAACAAACAAATTTAAATTAAGTAATTTTGATTTTTTTAATTAAAGTTTAAAATTTCATCATGGTGCTAAATTAATAGGTTCTGTGATGCCCAAGTTATTTTGTTTTTCCTTGCTATTTTCCTTTACAGATTGTATCTTTGCTATGCTTTTGGTTGAAGACTGTTAAAGTAAATACATAAGTGAATAATTCTTCTCTTTACTATAACTATAACTGCATATTATTTTGAATACACTTTATTGGTATGCATTCAATTATTTTTCAGATTTCGTGACATGGTTGAATCCGTTATTAGAAAAAACCGTGAAAGATATCATGAGTAAGTACTATGTAAACAGAAAGGTTCTTTATTGCCTTTTGCATCATTCCTGTATGATTTTTTTCTTTTAAAAATTAATTGGTGTTCTATAATGACCATAGTCAGTAAGCTAATTGTTGATAATTTAAGCATACATTATATTCTTTAAATCACATAGGGTTTCAGTTGTTAAGTGTTAGTTATTTTCTTTTAACTTAAATTTTTCCATTTAAAAAAGTTTTTGTAATCCATGTCAAAAAATATGTTGCAGTCATTTAGTTTTGTGTAATATGATTTTTAATTTTTGTTATTTTGTTCAATAAATAGCTAATTATTTTGTTTTCTTTTTTCTAAGAACATTCCAGTTTGGTTGGGTTGGAAGCCCAGATCTTGCAAATTCCATTGCAATGACTGTTTTGCCTCTTCCCAACTTATTGGTGATAAACTCAACCACAAACCACCACCATCTGCCCACTGTAGAGGCATCTTCCCTTTCACCAGAGTCATTGGCCGCCTTCCTAGATGAAATCCTCAATCACTCTGCACCGGTTAGTGTTAACGAGTAGTATTGAAAAAAACTTTAAACACAAACATTCTTAAAATTTATTTTTTTAGCTTTAAATTATCACGTCTATCAAAAATAAATATAAAATTTTGTATTAAATTTAATTGGCATTTTTTCATTTTGCTCATAACACATTTTTGCTTGTGGTGTCTTGAAGCAACAGTGCTCCTTTTAATCTACGGCAAATTTTTATTATTGTAAAATTTAAAAAATTCAAGCATCATTTCTACAGTTTTATCAGAAGTATTTTTTTAATTGTCAGTAAAAAATCATGGGAAAATGTTGATTTTCTTTTAATTGCTTACAATAAGTGCCATGGAGTTAAGCATTATTAAATCTATTGCTTATACCAATGGAATCTCTCCCATACTCATTCATCAGATCTTTGCAAAAAGGGAATATAATTCAATTTAAGAGAAACTTGGAAAACTTGTCACAGAACCTAGTTGATTCAAATTACCTAAGCATTAAAATTTCTAAAATATTTCCCTTCCATAAATTCAGAAAAGCGTTCCATAGTCCTGCCTATTTATCTAATCTTATTTCTTTAAATTTTATTTTAACAATTACAGTTTAGGTAAGTACAGTACATACATACATTGTTTTAATTTATGCCAATATCAATCAAGAAATACCCTTATTAACAATAAACATTGTTGATTTAACCCAAAAAAGTGGTATTTACAAATTAGCTACTTAATTCATGACAGAAATGTTAAAAATTTCTTATGTAATAAAATATAAGAACAAATGTTTTCGATCATATTTTTTCATACTTTTTATTTGAGCAATAACCATTAGGAAACAAGTTCATCATTTCTAATGGTTGTGATCAACAAGTAATACTTGAAAGTCTAAACTTGATAATATTGCTGATCATGCACCTTAAAAATAGATCCGTTACTGCTGTAACAATAAAATGTATAAAATGCTTAGCTTTGGAATAATCAGACAAAAGTATTGACATACGCATATAATTTTAGGAAGCTATAGCTGTGGTAAAATTTCAATAGTTACATGTAAAATGAATGCATAACTCCTTTTAATGCACAGTTTTATTTTTAATACTGCTTCCTTCAGTATTAATATTTTCTTACATTTTCCTCATGTTTCCTTAGCCTTGATCACAGACTTTTCAGTGGAGATTTACTTAACAGTTTTTATACATACAAGGGACTATTTTTACACCCAATGAGACAAAATCCCAGGCCTTTAGTATGGATGTAATGTCTACCTATTTGTCGAGTACGCCTCCAAATTTTCCCGTAACAGGTTCAAAATGGCAATAAAAGCCTGCATGTATTTTTTGATGAGCTCAAAAAATATGCTGCCACAAAAATGGTCAATTGAACAAATTTTGACCAGTCAGTTGACTGGTTGGGCAACCATATAAACAATGCCAGTGGCGGATTACCGCAAAGGTGCATGAGACGCTTGCTTGGGGCCTCGACACTCATGGGGGCCTCAAAACTCAATTTTTTCAATATTTATTTAGTAAAATATTTCACAATCAGTATAATTTACTACTTACTTACACATCTCGTGTTTTTACTTAGATTTGTTACAATGTAACATCCCTTGCATCATTCGAAAACACATCTCACAGTTATAATTCATTTTTTGTTTATTTTTCAACGTGCAAGTTTATATAATAAATATTAAATTTTCTATTTATGCATTTCTGTAATTCAATTTATTTAACCTGCTGCATACATTTTTTCCACTTGTAAGTCATAAAATTTTTTGTTGATTGAGTATTCCCCCCCCTCCCGGTCAGTTGGGGGTTCTCCTGTTTTTTTTGCACCTGGGGCCTTCAGATACCTTAATTCGCCACTAAATAATGCTATATTTAAATTTATTAATGATTTTTTATGAAGAATGAAATAGTATTCAGAATTTTACCTCGGGTCTTTTTAAAGGCATATGGAGGGAATACACTTCCCACCCGATTGTACAGAACATACTTTGAAGCCCGAACTTCTTTGGCTGAGATGTGGCAAGGGAATCCAGTACTGACAGCTGTCCTGTTTGGACTCCCACTTGGCTTCCTCAGCCTTATTTGCTATTCTGTGTGCTGTGCTGACATAATGGATGCAAATGAAGAGGAAGAGGAAGATGAGGAAGGTAATAATTGAATAATCTTTCCATTGCTCATTCCATTATATCACTGTATTTTTAAGAATATATACTATTACTTTATAAACTAAGAGACAAATATTTTAGATAAATGTTTGTTGCAGATGGTCATTTATTAACCAACAGGAAATTGAAGGATTTTAATTTAAGTTATAGACACAGGTTGAATGCTTTAACCCTTTCTGGCACATAGTGTTCAAAAGCACCCGCAGATAACAAGATTTTTTCTTTCTCTTTTGGGGTGCTATGAATGACTTCTTTGTGTTGTGACTGTATTAGTAGCAGTAATTAGGTTTTTAGGTGCGTCGACAGCTAAGGTCATTTTGCACCGTCAAATTCTGTTAGGGAAAATCAACATACATCACAACATCCATGCCCGAAGCGAGATTCGAACCCACGACCTTTGGGTTAGAAGGCAGGCGCACTGCCTACCAGTCTAACCCAGCTGGTGTTGTGACTGTTTCTTCTCACTGTATACACTCCTTTCGTCTCACATATTCATTTCCTTCTCCTATAAACACTTCAAAAAATTATTATTCCAACCAACTAACGAAGCAACGAAACATTATACATGTGCCAGCTAAAAGGCTGTCGTCATCTCAGACATATGAGGTTCCTTCTGTGATTTATGTGGTATGCCATTTGTAAGCACACCTTCTTATCACGCACCAATATGCTGAGTGCTGGGAAAAATATCTTTTCTTCCAATGATTGCACTTGGCTGGGAACATGGCTACGATGAATGAGGATGCTATCGTGAGACGGCCTGTTATTGCAACCAATGAACAAAGAAACTAAACGATATGCATGAGCTAGCTAAAAGGCAACTATCATCTCAGGAATGTGGCATGCCGTTTGTAAGCAAATCTCCTCACGCATCAATATGCCGAGTTCTGGAAAAATTATTCTTTTTCGACCACAGCCTACAGTTATGACCATGGCCAAGTTGAGTGTGGATGCTAAAGTGAATAAAAATAAAGAAATTTGTGATTCTGATAGTTCGAATGATTCGGAGCTGTGTGAAGATTCAGCTGAAAGTGATTACGAGGATGATGTTACGCAATTTCTTGCCGACAGCGATATTCGATAATGTGAATCATCCCATGTGAATCTCAATGACTGGAAAGATACAGTGTTCTGAAGTGCTTGGACAATTAAATAAATAATTACTGAAAATATCAATAAGATACGGCAATAACTTATTGAGTTACTATCATTTATGTGAACTACTATCCATGGAGTGCAATTCTTGTAAATTAAAAGGCTCAAAATTGGGGATGCTTGGCATTTAAATTCGGTTGGGAGGGGGTTAAAACGACAACCTATAGACCAGGGCTGCATTATATTTCGTATTATCCTGGATTTTAGAATAAGCATATAGCCTTAGTCATATTTTAATGAATAAAAGATACATGAAGCAAAGAGTGAATTATGATTTACTTGTAAATGGACTAGATTGAGTAAGGATAATATTGCAGATGTAGATGAGTGATTACTGTGACTGGCTCCCTAAGCTTAGTTTTTGGGAAAATTCCTGTCAAAGGCATGATCATATGTGAGCACAGCATCGTAACTAGCTATTTTAGCACCCAGGGCAAACTACTAATTTCAGAAAATTGCTGTCTCTATTTAGTTACTACATATTTGAATTTTTTGTGCCACTTAGTTGCGCCCGGAGCACATTCCCTGCTTGCCTCACACTAGTTAAGGTTCTGTGTATCTTGGTTATCATTGACAACTGCATTGTGAAAGACTGTAGTTAAAAATAATTTATTTAATTATGAAAATAATGAACAAGGTGTCACTGTTTTGGCCAACATTTTTACAATTTGAAACTGAGAGCCTCAATTAAAGCAAATTTTAAGAAAATCAAGGACTTGATTAGATAACATTAGATGCTCTTTCCATTAGAAAATGAAAAACTATTAAAAGTCATAACTTCATGGCAGAAAACAGATGCCAATTTAAATAAAAACCTGCTTAACCCATCAACGCCATCCGACGTATATATACGTCAAGTGTCATCACTGGATTTCTTTATTTTTTACCACACTGAAATTTCTTTGATCTTAAAAACCATGATATCTTTTAAAAGGGGAAGTTTTGGCCTTAATAATTATATTTTATTCATCAAGTTTTATTGTATTTCTTATTTTTCCTAACGAGTTGAAATTTTTTAAATTCTTTATTTTGCTCCACGAATAGTTGTATTTCTTCCTTTGGAAAATCACAAAGAAATGATGCGGCTACTCCTACCTTTGAGTGAAGACTCTGCTTAGTGAAAAGAAAAGAATGTTTTAGCCTGCGTATTTTTTTTTTGAGTCGGCCAACCAAGAGTTTGGGTTTATGCATCAGTGTATGTTGAAAGAGGTCAGTAAACAAAACAAAGAATGAGAAAGGCTACTTGAAAGAGACCTATGACTCAGTATCTTGATGTAAGGGAATAGATGACGTTCCTTGCTTCTCTTGGCTATTGAGACTTCGCTGTGTTATATCAGAATAAGAGTCTATCTTCCTTCCTTATACATACAACATTATGTTTTGACTTCTATTGAATAAAAAAACAATTTTTTTATTTGACTCCTGTAATTATTCCTAATAATGACAAAGTAACTTAAAAATAAATTAGAATTATTAATTGCCTTTAAAGCACTAACAGTCGTAACATTTATCTAAAATTCTCAGTCGAAACATGAAAAAGTTGTCCTTTTTCTTTTTCCCTATTTGGTTTAGAGGGGTACATTCAGTGAATTAAATGTTCAAAATATTTATAATATATACAAGTAGAAAAGCCATTACAGTCAATGCACAACTGAGCCCTGTTGCGCCAAGAATTCCCGGCCCACTGAAAGATGTCAGGCATTTCGCGTATTGCCGTCCCAGCAGCTTCAATGACATTCCATAGTTCGTCCTGCGTATTACACCGTTGGGTATAAATGATGCTCTTTAGATGGCCGCACAAGTAGAAGGGAGAATAATATGAACTATTTAGTAAAAATTCCACTTTATTGTATAAGTTTTGTCAAACGACCGGTCACTTATACAATAAAGTGGAATTTTTACTAAATAGTTCATATTATTCTCCCTGAATATGGAGTTCTACCATGTGAAGGCTTCATCCATTGATTTTTCCCCACAAGTAGAAGTCGGCAGGAGTGAAATCGGATGATCACGGAGGCCACACAACTGGTCCATTTCATCTTATCCATCGACCTGGGTAGTGACTGTCCAAATACCACTTGATATCGTGAGCAGAATAGGCAGGAGCTCCAACATGCAATACCCACATTGTCTGCCGCATTCCCAAGGGTACGTCATCTAGTAGTTGCGGTAATTGTCAAGATAGAAACTGTAAATAGGAGGACCCTGATAGTCGAGGTGGTAACTCATATGGACCTAGGAGGGGATTGCCAATTATCCCCGCCCAAGCATTAATTGCAAACTGCTGTTGAATCGTGTTTCCTGAAATGAATGTGGATATTCATCAGCCCATGTGTAACACTACACATCCCGGGTAAATATTGCTGATAAGGTTTTGTTTGAGTGGTTTCGTCAGCGAAGAAGTGAAGGTGTACCTATTTCTAATGCTAATGCTGATACAGTAAGCAAAAATGTTTCACAATAGCAAAAAGAGTGGCAGAAGATGACATTGAAAAGTAAGTTGATATTGACAATGATGCACCTGCCGTACTTCAGCTAACTGATGTGAAATAGTCGAAATAGTGGACATGGTTGTGAAACCTGAGCATGAAAAAGATGAAGAAAATGAAAGTGACAATGATCAAGAGATAGTTACAGACAAACCTTCAATAGATCGCTGTATACAGTTGGTCACAGATACAATATGTTTTAGAACAACGCTCTTGCATTGATTTTCAAGAGATTACGTGTTTGTATCGAATACAAGGAAAAATCAAAATGCATGAAGCAAGCTAGTTTGCCTGATGGGTTTAAAAAAATTTCTAAGAATAATGTGTGATGAAAATAATGTTGTAAATGCGTATTAGATATACACTTTGTTTCACATTCGTTATTTACTTTTTAATGGTTCTTTTATAATTCCTCATTTTAGTGCATGTATAAGCAATAGTCTTTATTGATAATGGGTTCCCTTTTAATTGTTATTCATCATTTGAATTATGTAATCAATTACCAAACATGTACATTACTTAAGGATTTTTTATATATCTTCAAAAACCTGGCAAATGCTAGGTCCCAAGGTTGCCGGGTTTATGAGGTTCTACTGTGTGTGTGTGTGTGCGCGCATGCAGGTGTGTATATATATATATCTTTGAAAAAGATTCCTTGCCAATAACTTCTTTAGTTTTAAAAATATTGATGAATAAATGAAAGTGCAGGCATGCACTAGATAGGTAAAGATCGAATGTGCCATCACTTCCCTCCAGCAAAGAGTTGGTACTAAATTTATGATAGTGTAAATGTTATAGTTTTAAAATATCATGTTTTGCGTAAATTAAAAAAATTCATAAACATACAATAAAAAGGTGAAAAGTTAGGAGTTTTAATATAATTTTTGCAAATTTCGCACCTGCATTTCCAGTGTTTTTAGGCATGTTTCGCTTACAGCGTGAGCGCCTATTATCGTCGGTCGGTCGGTCCGTCTGTCTTTCTGTCCGTCCGCATGTTCGTTCTCGGCTTCTACCTAACGGATTTTCATGAAATTTGATATTAAGGACTTTCAATCAAATATAATAAGAAAATCGCAAAAATAAATCTCGTATGCCAATCAGGGGTACCACTTTACTAGTGACAAAAAATGAAATTTTCGTCATATCTCATAAAGTATTGCTCATATCAAAATATTTTTCAAATAAAAGTTGTAGAACTGATAAATAGTATTTCCTTTCCTATACATTTTTATCATAGAAGTAGCAGTTATCGAGAAAATCAGACAAAAACGTCTTAAATCGAGTTGAACTTCGAAATTTTCTTGCATGGTTACTTCTTCATTGTTGCTAACATAAACAATCTCACAAACAAATGTTTAATCACGTTTAATTTCCTTACGTGTGCATGCAATATTTTTAAATAGGAAGAAAATGGATTATATACAAAGAAGAAAAAACTTTAAAACTCTATTTTCCTTATGTACAAGTATATGAGGTATATCATTTCTTTCTAATACTCCATTGCACGAAAGGCGCCCATTTGTGGTACGTTGTACACTTTCCTAGCTTGTTTTATTTATGTCCTCTTACAGTGATTACAATTTCGGTACGATTGCGATGTTTTAGTTCAGTGGTACTTAACTGGGGGGTTACCTAGGGGGGCGTACGAGGATTCCAGGGGGGAGTTGAAGCTTTTTTGTGCAAATAATTTTTCCTAAAAGCAGTAAGGATTTTTTACGCAATTTGTGCCTAACGAGAAAGCATAATATTGTGTGGCAACAGCGTGTCTGACCGCCTCACGAGTTGGCCGACTTGAAGTTGCCATGAATGATTACTGTCATAATCCTGTCTAATTCTCAAAATATTATTGTTCGTTCTCGGCTTCTACTGAACGGATTTTCATGAAATTTGATATTAAGGACTTACAATCAAATATAAGAAGAAAATCGCAAAAATGAATCTCGTACGCCAATCAGGGGTACCACTTTACTGGTGACAAAAAATGAAATTTTCGTCTACTTTCCGATACATTTTTATCATAGAAGTAGCCGTTATCGAGAAAATCAAACAAAAACGTCTTAAATCGAGTTGAACTTAGAATTTTTCTTGCATGGTTACTTCTTCATTGTTGCTAACATAAACAATTTCACAAACGTTTAATTTACTTACATGTGCATGAAATATTGTTAAATAAGAAGAAAATGGATTATTTATGATGAAGAAAAGAACTTTAAAATGCTATTTCTCTTACGTATAGGTATATAATTTCTTTCTAATACTCCATTGCATGAAACGCGCCCATTTGTGATATGTTGTACACTCCTAACTTGTTTAAATCTCCTTCAGGCTTGAGGGGTTAAAAAGCATCTTTTCATTACAAAAATAATTTTATCCCTAATATGAAAGATAGAAATAATGTAAAATGCAGATCTTATGTGCGATTTTAATGCAAAATACTATAAAAAAATTTAAGAACCAAGCAAAATCACAGGCATGATTTTTAGTTTGGAAATAACTCCCTAATAAAATTTACTGTTATTTTTCTTTTATTGTGTGTTTGATCTTTGCTACTGGAGCATGTGTATCATGAGAGTAAGAAGACCTCAATACACTGAATGTTAGGGAAAATGCATCCAGAAGCAGATTTTTAGAATTCAAGAAATATCTATTATGAATTACTAAATGTAGTTGGAAAAATTTATGCTGTTCCAGACTTTTCCTATGGTTGAAAAATAGACTAATTTTAAGGGGCTCTACATTTTTTTTGCAGAAAAACTTCATTCTGACAAATAAATTACCTGGTTTTATGAAATATTTTTCTTTTGTTGATATGCATTGCACTCATAAATTTAAGTTTCATTTTATGGTGACTTGTTCCCATTCATTATTATTAGCAAATGCATCTTTTTTCGAAGATTTTCTATCCAAAATTTATGAAAAATTGGCATTCTATGGGTTAATATTCTTTGCAAGCAAAAACCATCATTAAACAAGACAGAGGCAATTAATAGATAAAATACAAGGCATGGAAGTATGGTTAATGCAAAGCAAGTATAAGTTTTGAACAGATGGGAACATTCTTCTTGGAAAGCAAAGAAATATCGACTATTGTTTGGAAAGGTTTTAGGACTAAGAAAGCCTGAGTTGAAGGTCTGAAGGAAAACAGAAAATAACAGTTACAAAAGAAAGTTTTATGTAGTTTTTATGATCGAGTAGAAACAGAATAACTTGTTGAATTGAACATTGAAGCTTTTGAAAAGTAGTGCCTGTAGTTTAGGATGACATTGATATAAGTGCTATGGTAAAAACATATCAGGAACTACAAAGCCACAAATGTCGATAGATAAGGCTCGTTGCAGAAATATGTAAAATTTGACAGCAGAGAAATTTTCTGACTGGACAAAAGAAACTTATTGAATTCCCTAATTTAAAATGGTCTGTAATTTTCTATAACCAGGGCGCATTAGTATTATGTAATCTGTGCATTTAATTATACCATAACCTCACTGTTTAAGTAAATATTGTAATATAAACTTTGTATTTTGTTGTATAAGACACCATTTTAAGCCACCTTCTGGGGTATCTGAGTTGTACCCACTCATCATCAATTCAGATATTCAATGTTGTACTTTATTTGAATTATATATATATATATAAATGTAATAATGAATATACTGCACAAAAATCTTCTCCCTAAATTCTGTGGATACCATATAATAGTTTATGTTTATTTTCAGATGGTGCACATGAGAAGAGAGAGTGATACAGATATGGCAGATGGACATTGTCATTCATTGTTTGTGCAAATAATTTTAAAATAGTTTATATTTATGTTCATCATACTTAATAATCCTTGCATGTCAGATATGAAGGAATCTAGTCCCATGTCAAATTCATTGTTGTTTAAGATTGTGTAAATTTCTTTATTAACTAAAAATTAGTTTCTATATTGTGTTCATTATCTACATTGTCCAAGCACTTTTAAAAAAACTTCAACTTCATGATTTTATTTTTGAGACTACTGAAATTTCCCTTGGCTTTAATTATAGTCAAGGTCCTATTTAAATATATAGTATATACAGTGCGGTCATGATTGATCAAACTATTAATAGAGCAGTTAGGCAGTTTGAAACTCGTGACTTTCATGTCCATCATAGTAATATGTTCAGATGGTCATAAACAGGTACAGGCCTTTAAAAGACTGAAATTATCCCTAAATAACTAATACAGTATAATAATAGTCATTATAGGCTACAGTAATGAATTGGTAACCATCATTTGACATAAATAACCTTTGTAAATTGTAGGAAACATGAGGCAGTTTGAAACTTTGTGTATTCAAAACATTTTAACAGCACTGTACATATACTGACAAAATCATTATCAATTTTATATAAAACTAGTAGATGGTGCTTGCATTCTGTAAGCATTTTTAAATTTGAGCATTTTTACAATTTTGAATTTTTCCCAATCGATTTTATCCAAAATCATATAACTGTGCCAAATTTCAAGTCTATAGCTCATGTTGAAGTGCCTTATAATCTTAATCCTCGTATGAGGCAATAATGGGGCAAAACAGCTCCTAAGATTTAACATTTTTACAATATTGGATTTTTTTCCTTCTGTTGTAACAAAAAACTTATAATCCTGTCAAATTTCAAGTTTCTAGTTCATTTAGAAGTGCCTTATAATTTTCACACTCGTATGGGACAGAAATGGAGCAAAACAGCCCTTAAAAATTGGAATTTTTACAATATCGAATTTTTCCTTCAGTTGTGATGAAAATCCTATAAATGTGCCAAATTTCAAGTCTCTTGCTCATTTAAATGTGCCTTATAATTTTTTTCCTCATATGGGGCAAAACAGCCCATAAAAATTGGAATTTGTATAATTTCAGATTTTCTCCATTGGCCATAGTTTAATAATAATGGCATTATAATATAAGCCTCTGATTCCCTTTAAAAGCTTGCCCATATAAAAGTATAGATCTCATTGCCATGACAGCCAGTTGTTGGGACCCTGAAAGATTCCCACTTTTTCCGATAAAAAATATAAATTTATGCTAATTCTACATAGATTTGAATCCAGTCATCAAAAATAAGAAACCATAATTTTTAAGCTTTTCGATACTTCGTCCCGAGTTCGAATCTTGACGGGAAATAATTTTAAAAAACAATCATAAAAACCTCTACGTCAATTTACATGCTTTTCTTATGGGGCAATAATGGGGTCACAATAGGCCCTCAAAATTGGAATTTCAATGATTTTGGATTTTTTCCTTCGGTTGTGACCAAAAACCTATAACCTTGCCAAATTTCAATTTTCTAGCACATCTGAAAGTGCCTCATGATTTGTATCCACCTATATCCTATGTAAGAAGTGTCTATATATAATGGATACTTTGTTGCCACTTTTAATTAAATCATAAATTATCAAAACTATTTTAATCAGTTAAATTGTTCTTGTTTTTAGCATTTAAGTTGTTATTCAGTTTTTATATGCATAATTTACATTTGAAAGAGCTTGATTTTTTGGAGCATTCCAATTTTAAAAAATAAAATAAGTTGAGTGTTTCATTTTGACTTTTATAGGATTAACATTTTAAAATATGTACCAATATAAAAATTCTGAATTATTAACAGGAATTACTTTCGCGAAAATTTTGATCAAAATCAGTAAAATAATTTCAAGTACTTAAAAGTATATGAGAAAGGATAATTTGCAAAAGGCAGCAATTACTCAAAGGTGAGTATTAAGTTAGGATTGCATATATTTTTACTGTTTAATTATACTTTTAAAGGAGTTGCACAAAAGGAAAAGAAAAGCGGAGTAATTTTATAGAAAATTTACTGGCGGATAATAGTAGAAATTCATTTTATAAGTTCATAAGAAAAAGAAAACCCGGTAAAGAGGAGATAAATTCCCTAGTACGCTCGGATGGCATTGCATTGACCAATGACGGGGAAAAGGCTGAGGAGATGAGAGCATATTTTAAAAGTACATACGTAGTAAATGCATTAAATACCATAGATAACATTGGGGAATTGAATCAGAGGGATTATGCGTTTTCGACATTTCACGTTGGGTACAATGACATATTAAAAAGGGTTTCGAAAATTAAAAACAGTGGCCCGGATGGTATACGGGGGAATTGAAAATAGTCGGAAAGGCGATAGTGCCATATTTACAGCGGATATTCATTATATCTCTAAACAACGGAGAAATACCCGATGACTGGAAAAACGCTATTATAATACCCATACATAAAGGAGGTAGTAAATCCAAGGCAAGTAATTATCGTCCTATAAGTTTAACGTGCATAGTATGCAAAATATTCGAAAGAATGATTTCCGACTATATAAAAAGTTATTGGAATGAACATAATTGGCTCAATGACTACCAGCATGGATTCAGGGAAGGATTTTCATGTGAAACACAACTTCTTGGTTTGAGTCGAGACTTAGTGGAAGCATATGATGATGGACAGCAAATTGATGCTGTTTTTGTTGACTTTTCAAAGGCTTTTGATGTAGTTTGCTACGAAATATTGCTGACTAAAATTGATAATATGACCATAGACCCTAGAATAGCGCGTTGGATAAAGGCCTTCCTCTGTGGGAGGACGCAAAGAGTAAGAATAGGGGGAGTTTATTCCAAGGAAATAAAAATTACTTCAGGTGTACCACAGGGTAGTGTCCTCGGGCCGCTCTTATTTTTCATTTATATTAACGATATCACGAGCAAGATATGCTCCAGAATTAGATTATTTGCTGACGACTGCGTAATTTATAGAGCAATTAAGGACAATAATGACTGTGCAGCTCTACAAAATGATTTAAATATGTTATCTTCCTGGATAACGCAAAATAAACAAAGTTAATACTACTAAGTGCTGTGTGGTAAATTTCAAGAAAAGGGGCATTACGTACGGTTATAACATAGGGGGAAGTATTTTAGAAACAGAGAAAAGTACTAAATATTTGGAATTAATATTCTCGAAAGATTTAAAATGGAACACTCATATAGAAAGAATGGTAGCCAAAGCTCACAAACAACTCAACTTTGTAAGAAGAACGCTTAGAAATAGCAATAGAAAAGTGAAAGAGAAGGCATATTTTTCACTAGTGAGACCAATGCTCGAATATGGGTCTAATATATGGGACCCATACCAGAAAGGATTAGTGGACAAAATAGATGTGGTGCAGAGAAAGGCTGCAAGGTTCATACTAGGAAGATACGGCAGGAAGGATAGCGTGACAGCAATGTTAGGGGAGCTAAAGTGGGAAAGCCTCAAGGAGCGAAGGAAACAAAAAAGGTTAGTTGAAATTTACAAAAATGCCAGCGGAAAAACTAAATGCGGTGAAATGAGAGAGAAACTGCTCATTCCAAGCTACTTAGGAAGGACCGATCATAAGAATAAAATAAGGACGTTACACCAAAAATCGGAAATCAGTAAAAACTCATTTCTAAACAGAGGGATCACTGAATGGAACGGTTTGCCTGATGGAGTTTTTGAGCCTTATCCAAAAACAACGGCAGCATTTATAAGTAAAGTTAGGGGCATAACATAGAAATTCTATATTGTATTGTAACTGTATACAATGAAGGGATAGTATAAGTTGTAACTTATAAATGTATTTGTATTCTACTTCTACTTAATTGTACTGTTACCACCGGGCATGTTGCCCACCTGTAACGCATTATTGATAATAATAATAATTAATGAAATATTTGTAACTAGTGATCAGTCTGCCATGCAAATATCAATGGGAGCCCCACGATATTAATATTTATAGTAATAATGAACGATTTATGGAGCCCCAATTTAATATTATAACTTTTATGGAGTCTTTATTTGAAATCAGTTTACAAGTGATTTTTAGTACAAGTTTTTCAAAAATTTACACTTGATTCTTGTATAATTGAGGACTTTTGGGGGCCCGGATGCCTCACATCTGCTGCATCTCCCCTTTGGCCCATACATCCACTTAACGTACATCCGTTGATATGTACATTACATACTGACACCATATATCTGCACCTACCTATGTACTTTCAGCTGATACATACATCGATTCTCACACACACGGGTAAACAGACGAGGCTGAGAGAACTTAGGTGGAGTGCAGTCCGACCTTTGACCCTCGTGGTCAGTGGATCTGCCTCCCTCCTATAAACAACTTGGAGAAGACTGGCCTCTTGAAAGTTTATAAAAAGAACTTGTCTAGCTTTAATAAAGCATCCACTATCTCATTTCATTTTACAGTTGATGTAAAGGCACAGACTCACGAAATACCATGAGCTTTAATATTACGGGAATGCATCTCCATTTATAACTAGTTTCTATGGAAAAATGACCATCCACTTAATGTATGGGTTTTCAAGAACGTAACTTGTACGTTAAGTGGATACTGCCTGTACTCACCCGACTGTTTTCAGAACTTAAGGCTTGCATAGTTAAATAGTAACACCAATAAAATTTTCTGAAATTATTCTGTATCTCCCATTCCTTTTAAAATCAAAATCACTTCTATGTCCTATATGATTCTTGTGTACATACATAATATGTAATCAGTGGCGGGTCCAGAGGGGGCAATCTCCCCATCACCCCTCCCTTTTGATGTCCCCATTGCCCTCCATCAATGCTTTCTTTCCATACCAAATTCCTCAATTCTGCACCACAGATTAGGTTCATAACGCAAAAAGAAAGATTCTTCTGAAAAGGGTAGGAATTTTCTGGCAGTGTTGGATTCAAGAGGGGGAAAGGGCAAAACTTGGAAGTTTCTGGCTGTAATTTGAAAGGGATGCAAAAGCAAAAAAATGCTATATGCAGTGATGACATACCAGCATACTTATTTAGTTTTAGAATTGAATGTGATATAAATTATGACAAAATAGATTAACGTGATTTAATTCACAATACTAATATAATCTTTGACCTCAGTATTTAATATTATTGGCAACAAAATCAGCATTTTATCAACATATGTTCTTTACAAATGAACGCGGTGAAATTGGTACATTTTGTGGACATCTTTTATCCTTATTTCTTGAGCAAAATATACATCTTCCTCTGGAATTTTGACTTACCTCAAAAAACATACCTAGTCCAGAAATATGGCCTGGCTACCATTTTGATTTTCCCATTCTGTGTTTAAGAAAGCATTTTTAAATGTTACATATGTCTGTATGATGTAAAAACTAATTTTTTCTATGGTCTCATCCTGGTCACATAAACCAAACCTTGCAGAAGAAACTTCATACGTAAACAAATCCATTTTCATAATAGTGTGTCTTCCTGTGCTTTATTTAACAATAACCTTGCGCTAAATACGTATAATCATGGCTTAGGACGCCAAGGTAGTTACAGTAGACATTGTGCTGAGTACAAAATAATTTTTATACGTTACAGTTCTGCGACTAGTTAATCACTTTTCTTTTATATCTTAATTATGCGGTATAAACAAGGATTTGTGGTAGATTACACTGAAATATATCACAATTTTTATTTAACATCCGTATAGTTCTCTTTTTTATATCGATATTGCATATGCTTCGATTCTACCCATTCTACCGCACAGCGTTCAATAGATAGTTTGAGAATCGATATCTCTTAATAATTGTTTCAATCGATAGATCGACTATTGGTTTATGAATGTTTTGTATTTAGATGTTTAAACTAAAGTCTTTATAACAGCGAAATACACGCATATTCGAATATAGAAATGAAGGAAAACGAAGGCGTAGACCCAAAAAATGTCCTGAAAAATAGAGAATTATTGTACAGATTAATGGTGAGGTAAGTGAATGTAATAATGTAAGATATATACAGCATCTTTTTATAAAGTCCAATAAAAATTTAATAAAGAATAATTGAGCATGCCTTATGGCTAGCATCCGATTGATAAATTTAGTGGATCCAAATTCAATAAAATGCTTAGGAAATATTTGTAGTTCGGTTGCAAAGCAGTCGAAATAATCTTGTTTCTCAACATTTTAATAGTTATTGGTACTACCTAATTTATTCATTACATCCAAAATATTTCGTTTTAATTATATATTTATTTGAGCCATTATTTCACATTCTTTTATGAATAGAAAATACTGAAATTAGTTTTTTTGTAGTCAGCTCTTCTATGATGGTCATCAAAACTTGGCAGTCAGCTTGTCTACTGCCGTCCAAGCGGATCCCCCCTGCCCACCTTCTGACCGGTTATTGCATATCGTATTGACTGGTCTTCAGCATGAGCCAGGTGTGTATAATACCACAGCCCAGAGAGCAGATGCTTTTAAGTAAATCTGTTTTGAATTGTAGCGCTAAAGGCGATTTAGTTCATGTTTATATCGACTCTGTTCATTCCTGTAAATTGAAGCTATTATTCGTTTATTTTTCAGAGATACAGAAACCGCAAACTCGAGCAGAAGCATTACTAGGACCTGGGCTAGATTTAGAATTTGAGACAGATATGCAGACGACAGCTCCTGAACCGGCTTTATATGAAACTGCATATGTAACATCTCATAAGGGCAATTGTCGAGCTGGTGCTTTTAGCAATGATGGCCAATTAGTTGCAACCGGCAGTGTTGATGCATCCATTAAGGTATCATATAAAATATATCAGCATTTTAGGGTTCCCCTTATTCGTGTTATTTATTTATTTTTCACAAGCTGATAAACAGCACTTTACGGCCTTTGTAATGAGCGTAATAACAAAGACAAACAGAATTCGAACCTGCGCCCCTATCATTAGGAGCTAGACACACCAACCATCCCTCTACCAAGGCATATGCATTGAAAGTCATTAATGATTTAAGTTCCTCGTTCATTTTAATTGTCCTCTCGTACTAAGCATATAACCAAAGTCAAAGGCTAATATCATCATGACAGGACTTGAACTCCATTTGAGCCTTAATTGGCAGATATTACACCAATACCAAAACCAACAAATTGTTAACCTTTAGCGCAAGAATTTACAGTCACCAAAACCCCTTTTTATTTGTTTAAATGGTTGCACTTCCTCGAGGTAATCACAAACTGACTATAAGTTCACTTAAGAAAAACAACTTCTATTGATACCACCTGGAAAAGACAATTTTTTAAATTAAAATATTAATTAATAATGGTAATTACAAAAACAATTCTAGGGGTGTTTCAATGAAATTTAATACAACAGTACCATAGTGTGGAGTGGAAAGTAGAGTTACTGCCCCAGTTGCCAAATTGAAGAGGTTAACATAGGCAAGCCTCAAGTAATTAATTTTTAACAATTATTTCATTGAGTTATAATATTTGTTTATATCGTAATAAAATTTTTGCTGTGGAAAACAGCTGCAACACCTTTTTATAATAATTATTAAAGTTTGATGTGGAAACTTTTGACCTTGCTACAGGTGCCAAACTTCCTTATTACAGTAATGAACGCTATCAACGATTTATTTTTCAGTTTTTTACCCCAAGTTTGTCCAGTACTGCTTTAACAGATGAGTTGTCCTTAAAGGAACCACAGAATGTATTTGGGACAAAAATATCTTCCAGCCATTCCAAGTGACATCTTTACTTCTATGCAGAAATTTGGTTTGGTACTCCATAACCAAATACAGGCGACTCCCGAGATTCGACCGTTTGAGATTTGACCAACTCGAGAATTCGACTGGTCAAATCGACCCAGCCGATCGATCGGTCGAATTAGAAACTAGTTTACGTGTAGTAATTTTTGGCCCGCCCGACCACGAGAGGTTTAGTTTCAGTCTAGACATCGTTATTTCTGCTCTAATTGTTTGAATTTATGCTGATTCGAGATTCAACCACGTTTTCAGGAACGCATCCCTGTCGAATCTCGGGAGTCACCTGTACTTAAGAAACTTTGTTATAGATCCTGTTTCAGAATACAAACCATGCCACCATAAATGCAAATAGCTCTCAAGAAATGTAAATTATGGAGAAAAAGCTAATGGGTTAGGTGGAGATAAATACCCAAATAGGGGAATTTTTCCTTCACTTTCACAAATAAAGAAACTATGAAATCCATCTGAGATTTAAACTTTTGTTCAATCATTAGTTCAGTTACAATATTTTATTTAGGATATTTATCTAGTAGGAATGTTTTGTTCCTCCATAATGCAGGGATGGAGGAGTGTGGATTAGGTGCACAACCTGTATTGGAGGTGGGGAGTGGATGAAGGGATGTATACAGCAAATTCGGTGTCTGCATACTACTTAATGTAGAGCATACACATTACTAATCTAAAAAAATGTTTGTCTACCTGTCTCTTTATTCATAATATATTTGATGCTTGTATATTGACCGTATTGACTTAGGACACATTTTCTTCCATGCTCTTCTAATCACCCATTATTATACAGTTTACTTTTCCTCTTCCATCCATCTTTTTTTACTAAAATAAAGTGATATTCTGACAGTAATATTTATGATTTTTTATTAATTTTTTAAAATGACTGCAATAAAAAGGAAAATTCAATGATGACTAACTTCCTATATTATTCTGTTTCATTATATGTTTCTTAAATCATTATGCTAAGCTTAGGGCCATGATTTCAGTCATTCCCAGGGCAACTAAAGATAAAAGGTCCTAAGCTCAAGCCCGCACATCCCATTGGTGAATCTGCCCTTGATTCACAGTTTTTAGGCGCATTTCGCTTACAGCATGAGCGCCTATTATCGTCGGTCCGTCCGTCTGTCTGTCCGTCTGTATGTCCGTCCGTCCGTCCACATGTTCGTTCTCGGCTTCTACCGCTTGAATTTTCATGAAATTTGATATTAAGGACTTTTAATCAAATGTAATAAGAAAATCGCAAAAATGAATCACGTACGCCAATCAGGGGTGCCACTTTACTGGTGACAAAAAATGAAATTTTCGTCATATCTCATAAAGTATTGCTCATATCAAAATATTTTTCAAATAAAAGTTGTAGAACTGATAAATAGTATTTCCTTTCCTATACATTTTTATCATAGAAGTAGCCGTTATCGAGAAAATCAAACAAAAACATCTTAAATCGAGTTTGAACTTAGAAATTTTCTTGGATGGTTACTTCTTCATTGTTGCTAACATAAACAATCTCACAAACGTTTAATTTACTTACGTGTGCATGTAATATTATTAAATAGGAAGAAAATGGATTATTTATGATGAAGAAAAGAACTTTAAAACACTATTTCCCTTACATACAGGTATATAATTGCTTTCTAATACTCCATTGCTTGAAACGCGCCCATTTGTGATACATTGTACACTTTCCTAACTTGTTTAATTCTATAAATTAATATTCCATCAACTAGTACTTATTTACATTTCTTTTCAAGTATATCTAAATCATACCCTGTTAATGACTCATTCCATTATATTGGGTTTCAGATCCTGGATGTTGATCGCATGTTAGCGAAATCTGCTCCAGATGCAATGGAACCTGCAGGAGGCGATCAACAGGGTCATCCTGTTATTCGAACTTTGTATGACCACTTAGAAGAAGTAACATGTCTTGAATTTCATCCTCGAGAACCCATTCTAGTCTCAGGATCTCGGGACTTCACAATCAAACTTTTTGACTACAGCAAGGCATCGGTTAAGAAAGCTTTCAAGACTATAACGGTAATTGTTTAATTTGCATTGCGTTTAGCTTTTATACGAGTAGACACCCTAGACCAGTGGTGTCCAACCTGTGGGCCGGATGTGGTCCACGAAGAGTTCTTATGCGGCCCACGAAGCCATGATGAAAAAGCAAATAGAAAAATTTAATGCAAATTCATACATTTTTAGGAAAATTTTTATAATTAAACGTTTAACATTGGACTGTTTACCATAAAAATCCATTTGGACCTGATTTTCATTAAAGTGGCACCTCAGAATACATAGATAACTCTCAGTTAAAACTCTGATCTGGCCCACTGAATAATTGGCAACTTCCAATGCAGCCTGCCAAAGGATTCACAACCACCGATGCAGCCTGCCATGTAGTAAAGGTTGGGCACCACTGCCTTAGCCAGTTGCCTATATGGTAGGGCTGGCAGTGCAGTTAAGAGACCATTAAAATTTGCGATAATTTCTTACTTATGTAATATGATTTAAAATAATTTAGCTGTTATTTACTGTAGTAGTATGTAACTGCCAATTAGTATTCACCCTGATTTAGTGTAAAAAAAGTTAATCTCCCATAGAAACATTAAATAAGGATTTCACTGTATTTAGTTATGAAAAGAGCATCACCTGAGTAAACATTTGGGAAGCAATGTAATATGAGGAAAGAACCAGTGCTTTAAATTGAAAAAAATAAGTGCTGGTATTCTTTGTAATGGGAGACAGAGGGAAAATGCAACACACAATGTAATTCACTCATTAGTAATTTGATTTTCACATTTTCACCTGCTGCACTCTGTACTGCACATTCAGGAATATTGCCTGTCAAAGTACGACCAATGTCCTGAAATTACAAATATTTTCTCAATGATAAAACCACCAGCATGCTAGAAATTGAATTTAAAGCTACCGGTATGCTAAATATTGAAATTATAAGTGCCGGTACTACGTACCGGACAGTATCAGCCCTTTTAAAGCACCGGAAAGAACACACTGACCTTAGAACATATGCTCGTATCCTCACACTAGTATTTTACCTTTGATGGTTAATGGAGTAGAATAATGTTAACTTATTTATTAATATGGTATAAGACATTTTTTCTGGATAATCTAGTATTCTCAAGGTTGGCCAATAGCGCATTTCAGAGTGACTATTAATGCACAATATCTGGATGCTCGATTTTAGGAGAATGTTTAGGAAAACAGGTGAGAAATTACAAAAAAAAAGTGGTACATATATGCATAAATATGTACTTTCCTAACGAATTAAAGCAAAAAATATTTTTGCATAAAAAAGACATTACTTTTAAAATGCTTTATAAAGTAGAAAATAAACCTTTAAAAATATTTGAAAATGTTTACAACATTACCGAACGTTACGTTAACAAAAGTTGTTTAATTATTTTTGAAGCATCATCCATCCATGAAATGCCATATTTGGTGCATCTCTATTTTGTGGCAGCAAAATAAAAATTCTGAACTTGACTGGGTATTGAATGTGCAGCTTTATCTAAGTATTTATGTTGTTTTTATTATTATAGGATGCAGACCAAATCCGATGCATGGCTTTCCATCCAACAGGTGACTATTTAGTGGTTGGAACAAATCACCCTGTAATGAGGGTATATGATGTCAACACAGCTCAGTGTTATGTTTGTAGTGTTCCAAGTCACCAGCATGTTGCAGGTCTAACATCTATCAAGCAAGTATTACTAGCATTTATTAGTGGTATTATAACACCTTAAAGTTTTTTACAATTGCCAACAATGCCTAAATATAAGCAGGCATTTTTTCTAAAATGTAACAGGAAAAAATCAACTCCTTACTTAAATTCAGGTCTATGTATAAAATTTACCAAGTTAAATCACAGTCTTCAAAGAAATAGATGATGATTGAGTTTAAATTTTGAATTTATTTAGTAAGGAATATTTTTAGATATTTTATTAGTTATTAAGTAAATTAGTTTTACTTCATTCTTTTACGCCATAAAATTTAATATGTAGAGTTTTTATTTTTCTATTATAATAAATTCATGCATTTTAAACTTCTTACAATTCATAAAACCTCTATATCTTTATTGTACAGTATTTAAATTCAAACTGTAGGGGCTAGTGGGCTTTTGGATTTACCTCAGTTTCTTTCATACTGTCAACAATAAAAAATTGAAATTAAAAGATGGTAAAGAAAACAAACTGGAAATTTTCATAATAGAGCAAAACTTCTTCCATTGCTGTGGTTACATTCTAGGATACCGGAGGTTGTGAGAATTCATGTTGGAGGAATCATTAAATCTATGGAAAAAAATAGGTTTTGCAAAAAAATGCACTGAAAATAATATTTTCTATATAAAACAATAATTTTGTTTAAAATTCCTTGCAAACATTGTACATAGTGCATAAATTTATGCTGTACAGTACTGTGATGTTTATGCTGCATAATAGTTACATTTAAGATTAAATAATAAGACACTAGTCACTGTATAAATCTATCCACTTCTTTCACTTAACAAATATCTTCAGACAGACAGAGATCCCATACAGTCATAGTTTTGAAAGAAAAAGGACATGAAAGTAAATGTCTCAATAATGTGCTGCTGATTTGATGATTGGGAAATCGATGCGAAGTTCTCAATTGTCATGTACGAAGTCGCATTATTATCAATCACTGGTATCTGTTGCAATTTACCGTATCATCTATACACATTTATTTTTTAAATTGATTATTTAAAATCTTAAGAGATAAATAATTCTGTTAAATAAAGTTTGAACAGCTACATCAAAATGTCAATTACCTACACGGGAGGATCAGTTCCCTTGATCAACTTCGATATCATTCAAATGCACTTTTAACTTACTTTAAGTTTTTGGATTGTTTAGTTTGGAAATTGACAAGATTAAACTACCCTCCATTATTGCAACTTATGCTTCATTTTAAGTAAGTTTATATTTCATGCATAAATATGAAATACCATTAGATTTTGTTGAAGTATATATTTATGTTCTAGACCAGGGGTGCACAAACTTTTCACACCTGCGGGCCGCATTTGATGGTTTATACTGATCCGAAGGCCTCACTCAATTAAATGTTGAATAATGTAAATTAAACAAGAATAAAATTTTAGATAACAAGTTGAAGCATTTTTACATATCAATAATCAAACACAAAATTATCACAAATACACAATGCAGTTTGAAAAGGTGTACAACTCTTTTGAAAGAAGCAGTTAAGGTCTAAAGTTTTTCAGTAGTACAAATTTGCTAAAAATAGTGAGTTTGGTTAACCTTAGCATTTTGCGCTCTCTTATAATTTTCACTTTATGATTTACCAAATTAACATAACCTAAACATTGTTCAATATTAACCTTATGATGCAAAATCTTTCGTGGGCCACAGAAACATCAACGGAGGGCATGCGGGTTGCACTTTGTGCACCCTGTTGTAGAGACTTGCAAGGATGATGGACAGACAACTTTACAAAAAACAATTTTCGGACTCAGGGTTAACCATAACATACATTCCCATCAAAATCTCGAAGAAAAATGTTTAGCAATCAAAATATTTACTCCATGTTCTTTGTGCATTAAAAAATGAAAAATCTCAAAATGAATGGATTTGAAAAAATAAAAAATCTGATGTGGCCAACACATGACTTTCTCCATATTTGGGGTATAGATATTTAAATTATTATGACTAGCATTATGAGGCAAAATTATTATTTCTTATCGTAAAAGAATACAGTCATCCTTATTGCCGTAAATTACGTATATTTTGAATATGTTTACAGAATTCACCGCTACATGGTGGTGGTGCTGCATACTGGAAATTACGAAAAAGTTGAATATCTCCGAAATGGATGGTTCTACAAAAATTAGTTTCAAACAAAACCTGGATGAAATATTATTCTCTACAACTTTGGTTCTCACGGAGATTACCAATAATGACGTTTTTAAGGAGATATTTGACGGAAACCGAAAACAGCGATTATTTATAAATAATTCCTAAACAATAACTGCTATGGAAAATTGTTTTAAATAAAAGATGTAGGAAATTATATTTTCTACATTTTTTGTAATGGTCAATGTATACAATAATGACGTATTATCGGAGAAATATCACAAAAACTGAATCGGGTTTCGAATAAACCTTGACTTCCAGTTAACCGGTATTGTCCAAAAACTAATCAGTTCTTTGTGCTCATGCTAAAGTGTAATATATGAAATTTGGTAATGATATGGCAAGTACTTTTTGAGTTAGAGCGCCCACAATCACATACATCCACACAGCACACACACACATAATCATTCCGAAAATAGTATAAACGTGTTCTAGGGACCTCAAAACGTGTATTTCCGTTGAAATCTCGAAGTTGATTTTTTTCGTGATCACAATACTTTCCCCATACTATGTTTGGAGAAAGTGAAAACGCCAAAACATCATTATCAAGGTTAATAGTGCAGGTACTTGCAACATTGATCATTATCTGAAATGCAGATCTTTTGTTATCGACTGAAAAACATTGCTTTGGGACATGTTGACACCAAGTGACTAATTAATGATTATGAGGAATATCACGACTGTGGCTGAAAAATATTCTAGCCTATCTATTGGTATGTGGTTTTTTCTGCACATACCTATTACTAGTTTTTAAATGCAATTATTCATTTTTACTCAAATGCTTTATTTTGACATAATTTTTATGTAGTAGCTTCCGAGCATTCAATTAATTCTTTATGCAGTGCCTATAGATGAACTACACTCACCTTTGACTCAAACTTGTTACAATAAAGCTCTTGCAGATAAAAATAATCCACTGCTGCTGTAGCAGGATGTTTGAATGCAAATTGAAATTAAACTATGAGTTTTAGTTTGTCTCCATAATCAAGGAAAGTGCTGGTGACCAGAGAAAGCTAGTGTAGAAAAGCGAATTCAATCTGTTTATTCTTTCATTGAGATGAAATCAGTAATACATCTCATCCCATGTAGATACAATTGGGCAATACAAGAACTCAGCAATGGCTTCAATACAATGCACCACTAGTTCCAGGAACGAATGTATGCAATGCTGAAATTCATGGTCCCTTAGATTCTCATTCGTTCTAATTTTTAGTGGAAAATTAAGGTCCCATCCAATAAATGTTAAATTTTCCTTTTCTAAGAATGAAGGAAATCCGTGGAGAATTTACTAAAATTTGAGATTCTGTAATTTATGATATTATATGCTTTTTGGTGCTTCGTTGTTATACCTCGATCGTTTTACGGTGGCAGTTTGCAGAAGACACTTTCACGGTGGGACGAGTCCATTCTCGAGCCGGGACCGCCTATAGGAGATGCCATGTTTAGCCGTGGACAATAGATGCGTGACCCTATACTCGTCTGAACCAAAATTTGTATACTGCGCAGCTCTGACGTCAGCCCTCCCTCCTTAAAGCTTCACCATCCTTTCCCTTCCCCTTTCGTGCGCTGTCGACTGCCACTGTAAAATGATCGAGGTTTACCTAATGATTTTGTTTGATATTGAAGTGAAAATAATTTCCATGGTCGTCATGACTGTATTGCACAAAACTTATATAAAATTTTGAAAGTTACATGTAAATATACTTGGGAATTTTGCAACAATTTTTTATGAATTATATTTCTTAGATACATGAAAAACACTTCTTGGATGAACACAACTATGTCAGATGTTAATTGCTTATAAGCTTCTATTTTTGTAAGGTACTCTCCTGATGCCAAAGTATATGCATCGGCTGGACGGGATGGAAGTGTGAAGGTTTGGGATGGTGTATCAAACAGGTGTGTCAATACATTCCTCAAGGCACATGATGGAGCTGAAGTATGCTCAATAACATTCTCACGGAATGGAAAGGTATTTAGAAGTTATGATTCATTTGGTTTCTAAAGTTTTTATAAGTCTTCAAATGAATAAATCCATATCAATAATATTAAATCATTTTATCACAAGAAAATAATTAACATAGTACACTTTTAAGTAAGTACTAACATGTTGTAGCAGGATATTTTGTTAAATTTTTTCTATCGCAGTAATTGAAATAATTGTATTCTTTTTTTGCAGTACCTTTTATCTTCTGGAAAAGATTCTTTGGTAAAGCTATGGGAACTCTCAACAAGCAGATGTCTTATAGCTTACACTGGGGCAGGAACAACTGGTAAGAGATCATGCAACCATATCTTTGCTACCTTTACTTATTTGGTCAGAAGATGCTACTGTATCTCTTGCATTTAAATGCATATCAGATCTGGAAGTGAATATTGAGTTAAAACAAAAGACGTTGATGTCCAGATATATTCCTAATGGAAAATTTGTATTCTTGTCTCTTAAAAACAAAATGAAATATTATTTTTAATTTTTGTAATTCAGACTTTATGTATGAATCTGATGTCTATACTTATCATGGTGCCTGGTATTGTACAGTAGGGGCATTGATTAATCAGTCATAATCAATGTTCTGATCCCTTAATTAACTATGCCAAACTCAAAACATTTTTGATACAATATAAGGAGAATCTGTCAAGTACCTATGGATAGTACTTTGGTCCAAATATGAAAAATTACATCACTATTCATATAGGTAAACAAGAGCACAAGGCCCAAGCAGTTTTCAATCATACAGAAGATTATGTTATGTTCCCTGATGAAGCCACTACTAGTCTTTGCTGTTGGAATTCAAGAAATGCCTCACGGAAACAACTGCTTTCTTTGGGTAAGAATTTACCAAAAATTGGAGATAAAAGTTGGTTATTAACTAATTTGAAATGTTAACTACTAATTTTGAAACAAATTATACTTACTTTTTGGAGCGTAATTAATGTATTACTATGAAAAAAGAAGTTTGATGTAGTTCTTTTTTAATGTAGACAAATTTTTTTCTGAAATCATCACAATTTCTTCATGTCTATTTGGATGTTATTTTGAAGTAAGTTTATGTAATTTTTCTCCAGTATAAATTTAAATATTTGTAGAGCAGATGGCTTCATACTTTCATCAATAAAGGAAATTGTTTATTTTTTTGCAGGTCATAATGGTCCTGTCCGATATCTAGTGCATTCACCTAATGCTCCTGCTTTCCTTACTTGCTCAGATGACTTCAGAGCACGCTTTTGGTATCGAAGAACTCCCACCCATTAATTCTCCTGATAATGTTTGGATTGGTTTAGAAAGTGTTTTATTGATATGATGCTCTTATATTATGAGAAGCCATCTCACTTGTGTTCACCAACAATAGCCATTATCAGCTCTTGATGTCATCATTTAGTGAATGTTATTATCTTTGGTATTTTGTGTTGATGAAATGATCTAGAATTTGAATTACAATCTTGATACATTTTGCAGAAATAATTGTGCTCCAGTTTCTTTGAAAATTCCTTAGCCTGGCCCATTCATAATTGAGTCCAAGCCCGGCCCAGCCCGAGCCTTCATCCCATTTTTGCACCCAGACCCGGCCCGAGCCCCAATTACTTTAAACTGACCCAAATTCGGCCCGACCGTGGGGCATTTTGTGTTCTGTTTCTTAACCATACCAATATAATGCCAGTATCTGATTTGACTGATGCCATAGAAGTGAATATGACTTTGTTTTTGTGAGTTCACATTTTTATTCACAAATTCAGGAAAATTAATGAATAATTTCATATATAATTTATGCACAATATCTGTGGCCATGTTGTTGTTATTACTTAATGAAGCAATGAGAGAATTTTCCATATAAATTTTTTAATTATAAATTTTTAGAAGCTATGGTTGAATTATTATCTTTTTCTTCAACCCTCTAGTAGTTTTTTCATCAAAACATTTAATTAATTATAGAAAGTGGTCAAAATTTTATAGTTCTGTGAAACTGTTACAGTGAAATGAAGAATATCTGATTTTCTCTTGCTGTTATTGAATCCTGAGCCATAAAAATGATCTACACAAGTGTTTCTCAAATGGTGCACCACGGTAGAGGTCTGCACGGGCCAAAATCTTCGGCCCAAGCCCGGCCCAGCCCATTCATAATTGAGTCCAAGCCCGGCCCAGCCCGAGCCTTCATCCCATTTTCGCACCCAAACCTGACTCGAGGCCCGAATTATTTTAAACTGACCCAAATTCGGCCCGACTGTGGACATTTTGTGCATTCTTCAGTAAACATATACCCTTTATAAAGTATATTTTTATGTTTAAAAATTTTCAAAGCATTTCAAATTGAAACGCACCTTTAAAAAAATCTTTGATTAAATCCATTCTGGTATTTTAGGGATTTATAAAAAGTTTTAATAACATAAAATATATTTCAAACCACACAAATGCACGAAGAATACAAATTGTCAATTTCTATCAGTACAGAAGACCAATATCATCTGCTACCCAGAGCGAACTAATGACCAATGGCGGATACAAAAGGAAGAGTAATGGGATAAGGTATAGATGTAAGCTTCAGATGTAAGACTCCCAAAGATCCTGCTATCTCCTAAGGAAACAGAACCCTCTTGATGGTGATATAAGTAGTTGTTTAAGAGATGGTCGGTTGGTAGGAATTCGTGGGTGCTCTAGTGGCGGCCTGGGAGATGTGTCGCTTGTAAAGGAGAGAATGGAGAACTCTTCCTAAAAAGAAATAGTGAAGACAAAACACTGCACAGTGGCGCAAACATGACGGGGATCCACTGGGTCCTCAACTAGCCCGAACGGGAATGGTGTCGGATAAATCGTCTAGGCCCAAGCCTGGCCCGAGCCCATTGCTTTTCAGCCTTACCCGGCCCACGGGCCAGGCCGGGCCTAAACCCATAGGCGGAGTCCAGCCCATGCAGACCTCTACACCACGGTACAGTGGTGTGCCATCAGACATGAACTGGTGTCCCACGGAATTTTGGGAGAAGTGAGAGAACTACGTTGGAAAATAGGAGGTGGTGTGCCGACAATATTTTTTTATTTGAGTAAGTGTGTCATGGAATGAAAAAGTTTGAGTAACACTGGTCTACATAATGTCATCATGTAATTTGATTCAGTTTGCCACAAAGATTGAGTGAGTCAGAGTAGTAACGATTGCAGAGAGTAGGGAATGCAATACTCATATTTCGGTATTGATGTTCATCATTGCCAGTATACCAGAATTAAAAAATAAAGAAAATCATGAATAATTCAGGTAAAAGAAATGAGAATAATTCAAAATATACTTCATATCATTTATTATTTATTGTAATTGTATATAATGCAGGTTGAAACAAACTAAATAAACTCAATAAATCTAAAGTAAAAACTACAACAAAATAAAATAGAAAAAATTCCATTCAGTCAAAAAAATTAAGTTTTACTTAATTCAAAAAATTACTATTCAATTATTATCAAGTAGTTGAAATGCCCGGCTTCGCTCGGGAAAGAGTTTTCTTTTAAGTGGCAAACGATTTTTATTGCTCGGGGCAAACGTTCCCCATTCCTTAATTACGCATGCGATGCTTACACTAAAATTTACTATTTTATGTATTGTACATATTGTAAAGTTGTACCATTAATATAATTACGCATTAACGTCTTACTTAATATTCACATGGATAGATGCACCGAAGCCTTTAAAGCGGCAATAAAATTATGTGGATTATGTCAATACTATTAGCCAAAACGTAAACAATAAACAACATTGTGGTTACCGAACAAATGTAAGTAGATGTATCGACTTATGTTGCAATAAATCTTTCAGTGTTAATGGTAAAAGATAACAATGTTCTAATATTCCTTAAAAATCATTTGACTCACTTTAAAAGTATTCATATACTATATTTAGGCATGAATCCATTTGTACCCTTTATCTTGATGTTAGCTATTCTTCCTCTACGGCACGCCACATTTTCCTTGCATTAATCTTTATGTGGATATCTCTAACTTTGAAGAGGACAACAATTAAGAAATTTAGCTTTGTTGCCGCCTGGAAAATGGTCATCTAAACCGATAAATTTGGCGCTTAAAGTAAAATTTCGAGCGATTTAGCATGTAATATGACAAAACATGAACAAAATTTCTTTCTTGCGTAAAATAAGCCATTTTCCGTGATCGTAAGTTAATATTATGTATATTTATATCCACATCAGTGAAGGGCTGCATGGTATTTTGGGGTTTCTCCACACCATTTCCCATGAATTCTTAAGGAAATAGTATTTTGTTGACCCCATGGAGTATAAAAGACCCCACGGTCTGCAAACCTAGACCAAGTTCTTCCTTTGGTCCATAGGGTGACCCATGAAACTTTTGAGTTCGATAGTTTCAACGGTGTAAAAACATATAAAGAACATACATACATACACATACACTCTAAAATATGTATAAAGATAAGATGAACAGAGAAATGTGACTAGAGCATAATATACGAAGTGATACTTCTTCGTAAACAAGCAAAAAAAGAGTGACGACCGTTCACAGCCACTACAAATGGGATGATACTATTATTTAAAACATTCGAGAGGTTGTTGAATTGGCAGAAAAACTGCATATAAAATAATAAAATACAGAGTATGATACTGTGCAAATTCTATAAGATAAAGTAATGAAGTCTTTTTAGATTGGTACTTTCCAACATTCTGTGGCAGTTCAATACTAGTCGCGAGAGCTAAAAGTGTTAAGGAGGACACCTGAACAAACCTCAGTAGGTGCCACTGCGAAACTGCCGGCACAGCGTTGGGAACCCCTGTTTTTTGGTGATGGTGAACTGTATATACTGGTAATTCATTGCAAAACTTTTATATCATTCAATGCAAAAATTGGCCCGGGCAAATACTCAGATATCGGCCCACCTAACAACTAAAATAATGTTGCGGCCCCCTAGGAGGCTGCAGCCGATAGTTTGAGAAACACTACTTTAGAATACGGAAAACTAACAGCTCCTGGCCAAGGCATCAACCACTCAAACAGCCCCGGCCCAGGAGCAGCATCGGCCCACCGGGACTTTGCCCGGTGTCCCGGCGGCCCAATCCGCCCCTGCCAGTATTGAATGGAATAGTACCACGGTATTGAAAAATTGGGCAGTATACCAGTACAGTAATCCCCCGATTTACGCGACAGATACATTCCCAGAAATTGTCGCGTATATTGAAAACGTGTAAATCGAAAATAATTTTCCTATTTAAAATAATGTGATAGGCATCATTTACGTTCCTGAATAGATGCCTGTTACTTAGAAACGTCTTGAAATTCAATTCATTGAGCATTTTATGCACTGAAAATATGGGGAGTAGTATTGCACACTGCAGATAAAATGTTTGTTTCTAAAATTCTCCATAAAGTATTACATCTAATATTATTAGCAATGAGTTAGTTGCCGTGATAGATATCGAAAGATTCTAAATTACTCAGCGATGTAGGTTTTTCGTTATAGATAAAAGTAGATTGCCTATTAGATCAGAACTATTCATTTTCGTTTATATTCAAAATATTCATTTATTTGTTATTCGTATTCGCACAGTAGAAGTAAAACTCCCCCCCCCCCCCCCCCCCCCCCCCCCCGGCTGTGTGCTGCTTGCAGTACTGCCCTGATAAAGTTTCAAAGATTGATATCTCTGCTACTTCATATTCAAGCGTAGCGCACTTGGAATAATCCCGGAGAGCAAATAATTACTTTTACGTGTTCCATCTTTTCTTCTTCTGTTTTGCGAATGGGTTTCCAGGAAGCCTCTCAGCAAGTGCTTGGATTACTTGTTTCTTTACTATTGATTATACAGAACCCAAATGGCAACAAAAATGTCAGGAAAATTACATCCAGTCATCTGCATTCATTATATTTCTTACAATCAACATTCGGAAATACAGTTCATCAAAAGGAGTACGGGAGTTTTATTGCACTCAAAACATTTACTTGCAGCCACACTTCAGCAGATTTTTGCCCAGCCGCAAATAAAACATATTTTTAGAAGACGCAGGGCCCGGTGCACTAACACCGTTGACACCAAGATCTGTCAGCTCTGCTTGTGCCAGCATAAACTTTAAAACGCCATATGTAAAATTTTTTGGGAAACGTAGGGGGGGCAAGTGCCCCCTCTTGCCCCTTACTGCGGGCACCCATGCGGACAATCAAAGGGGAACTTACATGAATGTCCACATTGCTCAAATGATAGGCATAAGATACACGATCCTAAACCCTAGACAGGAAGTTAAGAAGGGAGGGACAGCTACGGGATAACACACGTCACGAACAGCTGTGTTGCCATTTAGGAGACATATTCTTCCCCTCCAGGAGCTCCGTGCGGCTGATACTCTCTTCTGCAAGCAAAACTGTGCTCTGTGTATACATTGTATTCCCTCTCAACTCTTCTTCTTCCTTTTCCTTCACCTCTCCTGCGCTGCTTACTGCCACCATAAAATACACGAGCTATACAGGTTCGGACGGTAATGGTAAAAGATGAACGAGCATGGTGAATCTTGTGCGATAATCAAATAAAATACGAGCATGGTCGTAGGAATAAAATCGCGTTAAACCGAATACGCGACGTGTAAATCGAAAAATGGTAGTATATGCTAAAACGCGTAAAATGGGCATGCGTAAATCGGGGGATACCTGTATTGCATTCCCTATCAGAGTTATTCAAGATGGCTCTAATCTAACCAAAGCAGTATTAAATAGACATAGTGTAAGACTATTCTTAACGTCTTCCTTTCATCAAAGAAATATTTTAAGACTTGGTTTACAGCAAGTCATAAGGTCACATAAACATGCCCAGTCAGTTTAAACAATGGGCTCCTTTTTTTTCATTTTGAATTTGGTAGGAGCTGGGCCGCACCAACCTGGGGTGCATGGCACCCAGGCGTCAACTAGTCGGAGGTGCCTTCCCATCACGATATTTGTGTCTATATATTATCGAAATGCAATGATTTTTACCCTTTCATTCCGGATCTTTTCCTCTTCAGGCAGGAAGGGAAAGGCAGAAATAGCAGTGAGACACAAAATTTCTGTCAAAATTAACCTTGGAACCCTCCCAGCATGCATTCACATTGTTCTATTCTTGGAAAGAATGTATTATTAGAGGCAACCGAAAATCAGAGCTCGGAGTCAGCAGGGGAGATGGGGCACTGCCCTAATTGCACTCTCCATCCTAGCGAGAATCTGTGGCGGTATTTCGTTTGTACATTTACCACAACCTATAGAGGCGATCGCAAATCGGTTCTCGGATGGACTAGTAGTCACTTTGGGGGAGGAGAGGGGGGTACCCAGAATTATTCTGCACCCTGGGCGCCAAACACCCCTTAGGCTACATCCACACCACACACATTGCTTGAAGGGAGGAGGGTAGTGGGTTCAGGACCAGCCAAAAGGGGGATGCGAGGCATCCGGGCCCCTGAATAATGGGGCTCCCAGAAGTTCTCAATTATTCGAATATTTAGTGTAAATTTTGTAAAAACTTTTACAAAAAATCATTTGAAAACTGATTTCCAATAAAGAAACACTCCGTAGAAGTTATAATTTTAAACTGGGGCTCTGTAAATTATTTGTTATTATTATAGATATTAATATCCCGTGGCCCCCATTGATATTTGCATCCGGGCTCCCTTCAGTGCTTGGTCAACTCGGAGTGTGTTGCCCATAGTTGAGACCTCATGAGGGTGGCCACACTGGGTGTCACTTGCTGCTACCGTCCAAGCGTTTCCTCTTGGCACCCTGTTAGGTAATTCAGCATGTTGGTTAAAATAGCTCACTACCTAGCAACAACTGCCTGGCTCTGCAACATTTCACACCTCCAGTCACAGGTACTGGCTAACCGGGCGGTCACAAAAGGGCAACATATTTTTGTTAATTTAAATAAAATCTTTCTGTTGCTAAAGATGGATACTGTTTTAACTACTTCACTAATTACAAAACAATGCAGAAACCACAGAAAAGGAGTATTAATGAGAACAATAGCAATGCAGGCAATGCCTTGGGCTTAGATTGTTTCCAGTTCTAGAATTTTTTGTTGAACCCTTTTTTCTAGCCTAAAACAATCATTGAAATAGACATGATTTCTTGAAAGTAAACATTTGTTGCTTTTTAGTGATAAAAAATATGTATCTCAATCAAACTTGCCATGACTTGCTTACCATGTTCCAATGTTTTTTCATATAAAATTCTTATGCTTAGTATTTATTGTTTTGGGTGTTTATATTCTCAGCTTAAATTAAGGCTGTCCAACTTCTTTGGTGTGGCAGGTCAAATATGCTTAAAGCCGCTGACTTGCGGGTCTGATTGGGGTTGAGGGAGAAGGGTAGGAGAAATTTTGTTCAAGTGAAGATCGAAGATATGCCAGAAAGCATGCACCCCCAGTGTGCATCATCATTGTATCGCCCATGCCCTCCTTAATAAGTCGGATTGGGGGCATTTTCAAGAGAAAAATAGAACCATAGTGGATATCCTTGTTAGCATGTGTGAGGGAAATTTTTCGGTTGCTTTTGTCTTCCCAGTTTTCCCCATCCGTTTTCCCACATGGTGGTAAAAACTTTAGAAGTGGGAAGGGGCATATAGGGAAACACATTTTAGGCAGATTACCAGTATTCTATAGATACAAATGAACCGACAGGTAAGCGGCCCTGGGTGGCTGCCCGGCTTGCCCGTACCTCAGGCCAAATGAAATCGTGCCGCGGGCTGCCAGTTGGACAGCCCTAGCTTAATTCAATAAAATCTCAAAGTTATAACCAGTCACTGCTAAGCACTGATTGGTCTATTGTAGTTTGTCTTCATCTTTGTAATTCTGTCTTCAGGGTTTTCAGCAAGAGATCAAATGTGTTCCTTAGACATACGTAAGTACTCAAAGAATTTGCCATCAGACATGCAAGCCTGTTTGTAGAAATTATTAAATTTGGTTCTCAACTGGTTAAATTCATCAAACTAGCCTGATCTTATAGAAGGGAGATCATTAAATTTCAATGCTGCACTTTCCAACAACAATTTTTTAAAAAACTTGGAAAGAAACACCACAAGGGAGGAAAAAAACACTTGTCACAGCAATTGTCTGCACTCAACTGATACTGCATTATTATTATTATATGCCTCTCACTAGGTGCCCATCTACCCTCTAAGCTAGTGGTGCCAGGTCATTATTTATACTTAGAAAACTGAAGCTTTGTTGCCAGTTGAATTTTTTAGATTTGCATATTTTGTGAAACTTGTGCTCACCCTCCAAAAAAGGGCAGTCAGGATCATAACAAACTCTGGCCCACGAGTTCACTGTCCTCTTTTTATTAGCTTCAAGATTATTACAATCTATAGCCTATATGTTTTACACCAGCTAATGTATGTTAAAGACAATCTGTCCTCTTCCACCTCCAGGGCAGAAATACATAACCATGATACCAGGTTGAAAAATAAATTTGATATTACCTTTTGTAGACTTTTCAAAATCCAGAAACAATCGGATAACCTCTGTTTAAAAAGGTATATGATGTTACCGCACTCTGCTAACTTGGCCAACTTAAAAATATTTAGAACTGTCATTGGAAAGTGGCTGGTGATCCGACCACTCTATTCCATTGAGGAATATTTTGACCTGTAAAATGTGTGTTATACCTTTTATTTTTGTAATCCTAGATTTACCTTGACTTTGTATTTTTGACTACATCTATGGTGGTGTATGCCACCCTAAAGATGAATCAAGTATTATTATTATGGCCTGCAGGCCAGATGCATAAATGAAGGGTTTATATGCGGCCCGCGAAGCCACGATGAAAAAGTAATCAAAAAAATTTAACACAAATTCATATACATATTATTATGAACATTTTGATAATAAAAATTTTAACATTGGAATGTTTACCAGCAAAACCTCATTTAGGCAAATTGACGCATTTTGGAAGAGTTGTTTTCTCCCATAACGTATTTTGTAATGTCCCTAAAATAAACAAATACATATCTGTAATTTTTCAAGTGTTCACTATTTCACGAAGATGATCTGTGAAACGTTTTCTTTCTGTATCTCAAATTCCACTAATAATTGAGCCTCTCAAATATATAAATATTAGTGACACTGCATAATTTACGTGCGCAGAATTAACAATATGTACTGAGCAAATTTAAAGTTGAGCTTCGAAAACAACTCGGAGATTAAGCTAAAAACAATATAAAATTGCTACAAGCGAGTCTAAAATTATCAATATTCGATTATATATATATATATATTTATTAAAAACTATATTGGTTTCGATAATTACATCCTTTTTTAACTTAGGGAAAGCAGATGATTTCCATTGACATTTATTTAAATAAGGTTTACTTTTAACGACTTATGTTGGCAACAATTGATTATGTTGGCAATTGCGACTGATTGCGACTAACGTTTTCCATTTATATATAAAGGTTACGAGGCGGCTGCTCGAATGATGCAATCATGAGCCGTCAAAGAAGGGGAACTGAGTTCGGAGTTTTGTTGTTACTGTATGAAATGGTAAACATTGGTTTTACACATATTCCACCTGTAACATTAGGAGCGGTTGTAGGTCAGGTAATATGAAACAATTGATGAAAAATGAAGAAATTCTGGGTACAACTTTTGACTTACCTACATTAGAGCTCGTACATGTTTTTGTTAAAACGTTGCTTAAATCTGTCAAATTCAGGCACTTTTGTATTCGGGCGTTGTTCCAGTGACTTGGGAGAGATGGGAAGTATGCTTAAGCGCGGAATCTATTCTGTATCACAAAGAGTATTCACGCCTGCTGCTTTCTGCAATTGAGCACGGCGATGACATGCACTTGTATTATAACATGATCTCATTGCTGCTAAAGGTAAGTTTCTAATTTAAAATAAGCTTGTCAATGTTATAAAGTGATATTGTAATAATCGTTTCAGAAATTTGAAATTTACTAGGGACGTGGACTAGAAACTCGCCTTTTTGGAAGTAGAAACTTCGCACTGTTTTTGTTGTTGGCATCAGTTCTGTGCAGTGCAGCATATGTTGCAATGGCTGCTATTCTGTTTAGAGTACTCAATGATTATTCTTACATGAAAACCTGTGCCATTGGATTTTCAGGTGAGTAGGACAAAAGGCTTGTGGTTCAAAAATTAAGTTGTATATACTGCTATATTTATGGTCGTCCGTGAAGTAATATACGGACATGTAAAGCCGGGTCCACATATCAGAAACATTGTTTAGATTCACACAGATACATTGTCTAAACACATGTATCTAGAGAAATGTATCCATGCATTTTGTCCACTTTGTTCATTTTTGTCAGACATTGTTTGAACATAGCCATGAGTGATGACTGACAGCAGTCACAGGTGTTTTTATTTAGGTTTTGCTTCTTTTATAAAAATCATTTTAAAATGGCAGGGCTGGTGTGGGGTCTGTGACACCCACTTGTTTTTGTTTCTTTGGGGAAAAGTACAGTAAATGTCAACATTTGCTAATCGCTAGGCCCTTTTTTCCCATTTAATGCATCAGACCCAGTGCCAGCATTTGCATCATAGTTGTGGCGTCTCGGGTATGTTTTTATTTAGTGTAACATCAATGCTATCAAATTATTCACGTGTATTTCAAACTCAATTGTGGAAATATATATTTAACTACTTACTGGATGTTTTTGGCTTCTTATAATTCGTAAATTACCCTAAGTACTAATTTTTTCATACACAAGTCTATTTGATGAGAAAATTCATCTAAAAGGTAACTTAATAGCAAAGGGCTTATGATAGCTAAAGGTGCTCTCATAAAAGAATGATGTTAAATTCATTATCAGTGCTCCACCAGTGGTTTTGTTTGGTCCTATGTCATATTCCTAAATACTATCAATTATTTACAGCAGCATAACACAACATCACTGAAGAAAAAACATTTGTCATTTTGAGTCAAATTTCAAATTGTTCTAAAATTTCTATAAAATTTTGTTGGAATATATGTACTTAATTTCACTGTATAATATATTAATTCAGTACCACATCTTACCACCTAAATATGAAATTCATAGTATAATTAGGCTGTTTACAATATTAGTTTAAATTTTAGTCTAAATTTAGCACCAACTAGCAGTGGAAATTCAAACTAATGCAGGATTTGTAAAATGTGGATTGTAATATTTTAGTATTATTTACCCAGCCAAAACAGAATTTTTCATTTATCTCTCAAAAAAAAGTTGAATGTCTACAGATGAATGGGCAGCAAAGCAATTACTCATTCTTCACATTTTTGAAAAAAAGCTAAATAACAGATTTTGAAGATTGATTTAAAAGGATTGCGTTTATTTTAGGGATAGCATTTTGTGCTATGATTATTAATTGGACAGATTGTTGTTTCATACTATTGGATTTATATTGGTGATTCATCTTTCTTTTCATACCTAATGACTTTGTTGTTACAATTTCTATTTACTGTAGGTGTGTTATTCACTTTGAAGACATTGACATCAAGTCGAGAAGCTGAAGTAAATCGGAGCGGTCGTTCAAGTTATTTAGGAGGATCAATTCAAGTTCCTTTACAGTATGCAGCGTGGGCTGAGTTGATCCTCATTCATGTGCTTGTTCCTGGAACATCATTTCTTGGTCATCTTGCTGGAATCCTGGTTGGAGTAGCCTATATTCATACTCCATTAGGAAGTATAATTGACAGAATCCTTCAGACTATAACAGGTAAAAGCGGTGTAAATTATTTTACTTTAAAAACGTTTGTTATATTTTCACTGAAAGTCTTATAATTGAATCATTCTATATGTTAGATAATAATTATTTACACTAATATATATTATGATCATGTTTAGTTTTTTCATAAATTCTTATCATGAAAACTTGTTGAAGCTAATTGAAGCTTATGGCTAGGGATTTGCTGAAAATAACTGTGATATGTGTATTGCAGTAGATGTCTTTTGCATCTAAACCTTTCCAAATAAAGTGGCATATCATAACTTGATGCTTGAATTTCTCCGTGTCAATTGAAGATTTTAAGTGGTCACAATAGGTGATTTTCTTAGAATGACCTGCATAGCATATTATCATGTTTAAACTTTGCCACAAGATTTCCAGCAACAATTTATATTTGAGGCTTCTCTCCCATATCCACTTCTAACTTAGGCTGAGAACTTTTCAGCCATCCTTCAGATGGATTTGTATATAAAAATAAATATTTTATAGAAAAGTTTGAAGTAAAATTTCAATTTAACTGACACTGAAAAATTCTGCCAGTTTGGATAGCTTGGCAATGTTTTTGGAAGAGGAGTTTTGGAAACTGTTTGTTAGGAACAGTACAGCTACATGAATTTGGAGAAGGCCGTAGCCTACTCTGCATTTCGAGAATCACCAATAATGATGATGTGCTCAACCGTTTGAACATTCCAGTTATGATGTAAATCTCAAAAAGACTAATGCGGCAGTATCTAATGGGATTGAGGCATTTCCCCCATTTGTGGCAAACAGGTTACCCTATTTGACAAGATACGAACTATATGCTGTATTAATGCAGAATAATTTCAGAGTGGGTATGAGATTATCAGTCGACAGGGTGGTTTTTTTTTGTAAGAACAATTAAAAAAACATTTTCCTCTTCCTAGGTCTTATAAGATCTGCTATACACCAATTACAAAGTTTATTCAGAGATAAAAAATTTGAGAATTTCACAAGACTGAAAATCTCATAAATGGAATAGTTGCAACTGGTATTTAGGAGAAAACGGAACGTGAAAAGAACAACAAAACCATACCAAATTTTGGCCTTTGAGGTACTAATTAAAAATTTGAGGTTGTGCCAAGTTTGCTTCACGTGCTAATCCTGCAAACGAAGGAAAATTGCATCTGGACTCTAACCCTGATGCTTTAAAGAAAAATCGGTACAACATACATTGTACAAACTTTCTCATATATTAATGCGTCGTTTAGTTATCTTTAGAAAATGAAAATCGTATGAACCTGTTTTTAGAAAATCCAATTTTTGTTAAAGTTGCCCAAGAATAAACTAGCCTTATATTCATTCATTGAGAAAAATAAAATATGTAGTATTATTGTAGATGTATACTCAAGTAACTGTACGAAATTTGATCAAAATCGTTAAAGCCGTTATTGAGAAAATGGAATTATTGTTAAAGTTGCCTTGAATAAACTAGCCTTATATTCATTTTTTGAGAAATATGAACTATACAGTATTATTGAAGACGTAAACTCAAGTAACTGTACGAAATTTGATCAAAATCGTTAGAGCCGTTTTCGAGAAAATCAGATTGTTGTTAAAAATGCGTAGAATAAACTACTCTTAATTATTGATCAATGTCAACCATTTCTATATATACTCTGCTCAGTATGATAAAATGCCTAAGTACGAGATTTCATTCATTTTCGTTCTACTGTCTAGGCTCCAGAGCCAGTAACAGACAGCATTGCGAAGACCACTTCTTCGGATTCAGCGACACCTAAAATGTGTATTTCCGTAAAAATCTCGAGGTCGAATTTTTTCGCGAAAACAATACTTTCTCGATACTTCGTATGAGAAAGTAAAAAGGAATGCCTTGTTGCCCTTCAGCTGAAAAAGATTAATAAAATGCTACAAAATTTGGGCATATTTTGCTGCTGCTGCTTGTACCAAAGATTGTCAGCAAAAAAAATGTCGAATTTTCTTATTCGAAACAAATTTGCTTATTGGTTTGATGACTCTTTGAAAATCGACGGTATGAAAATAAAAATGTATTTTCATAGGCATTTTTACTTTCTCCATATACCTAGTATAGAGAAAGTATTGTTTTCATTTTATTCTAGTCCCGAGTAGTTACGGTGATAATTTGATGATAATTTTAAAATGCAAGGCAAAAATAAGGTGCATTCATTTCCATGATATTATAATGGAAAATAGTAAAGCTCCTGTAATTGAACTTGGGACCTTGGAATAGGATGTTAGCTGTAATTAGTTTTCTTTAAATAATGTTGTTAAATTGGATAGAAAAGTAGAGGAAAAATATAACTGATGAGTATCTTTGTTTCACCATTTGTCTGTGGCATATTCACCGCATGTGGATCATGTTAAACAAATTGGACTCCTCTGATCTAATTAATTATTACAACATAACTCTAGTGACAAGGTATTTAGTTTTTAGGATATTTTTCTATTTCCCTTGTTCCCTTTCCACTATTCATTAGAGTAGCATGTTGGTAGTAAATCATGACACCTTCAGTAATAATTTTTATCATGAAGCAAATATATGTATTATTTAAGAAAGGATTTGCTTTCAAATTAATATATTTTTCTAATTGGAAAAATTAAGTTGCAACTTTGTTGAATATTTAACAAGATTTCATTTCCATGACTATACACTTACTAACTGCCATTCTTTTCAGGAGAACCTGTTTATCGATGGGCTTATATAAGAGGCTATACTTAAGTAGGTATGCAAGTGGATTTGTCATTTTTGCAACGTATTTCATAAAATATTCAGAAATTCTCCTGATTAATACCTAAATGCCGAAGTTTAAATCCCTAAGTGGTCTGTTAACCAGGGTTAGTTATATCTTCATTGAGGTTGTGTAATTATTTTATTGTTAAAAGTATTAACAAGAATATTGAACTTAAAACTGCAATGACACATAATGAAGTGTCACATGAAAAAGTAAATTCTTGATTGATCAGCAGTTAATTAACCTTAATCTAATAAAATCCTGACTTAAAAGATGATAAAATCAAATGTCTATGGAAAACTTGAAACTCATTTAGCTACGAAGAAATTGTGCATTATTACCTTGTAATGTTCAATCTACTGCCTGTGATCCTGAAAATGCCTATTTTTCATAGAATTTAGTGGAATTGTTACAGTTACCAAACCTGGCTGAAGAACATCCAAGACATCTTCCTTTGAAGGTTTTCTAGATATAGGGTGGAGTTGCTCAAATGTGGAAAACGCTGTCTTTTATAAGAAACACATGATGTCATTTGGCAGTAAATGCTTAGCCTGTTCAATGAGGCAACATCTGTAGAAAGGAGAGTATGCTCAATGCAGCAGGCACGACTATGATATTTAATCAAAGTATTTTTCTAAAATAATTTTATTTTATTTTATGTTGGACATATTTATAATACAAAAATATAACAACTAAAAAAATTTTCATTTCAATAGAGTAAATATACCCCAGAATATCCCATGTAAAGTTTACATTAGAAAATAAAAATTGTATGCCAAATCACTGGTTTTGGATGATACTACAGCATCTATGCCTTTTCATGTTGTGGACTCATAATTTAGACTCAGTTAGCCAAGAAAAGCTTTGCTGCTTCCGATCAGCAGTTGGATTTATCATAACGTTAATGATACTTGGATGATCCTTAACCTTGAAGAAACATAACAACAGTTGATTAAAATCAATACTACTGCACATCATACATAAATGACTATTGCACAATGTAGATAAATTTACACTTACTGATAATGATGTTTTGATAGCTTCCAATAACTGTGGAATGGTTTCACAAAAGAAACCTTTCTTAGAAAAAAGTCTCATCATATTTTCGTAATGTGTGTTCACAGACAAAGCCGTAGGTGGATTCCTAAGAATTTGCATTAATAAAGAATAATTGCCTTGGCAATAATAATAACACAAATGCATGAAATAATAGTAAAATTAAAACTTACGCCAATGCCAACTCAGGTGATTCTTGAATGCTATCCCAGTCATTCTTTTCAAATCCACCATAAATTCCGTTGTTATTAACAATAATTATAATAATTGGCAATTTATACCTGTAAAAATAATAAAATCAGTGTGTATTACTGTATTAACCTAAATAAGAACCACTTCTCTAAAAGTTTCTACTTACAGAAAAAATAAACCATTACATACTAGGGAAAGAAATTTATTGTCATAAATAACTTTTCTAATATTTTTACACAAACTATTACTCTCTTCCCCATCCACAGATGGCCATTTCCAGATTCCTTAATGTTCATCATAAATTCTCTCTTATTGCAGTTTTGGTTTATGGCAAATAAAAATTTTCAAAACATGTGCTGAAAACTTGGTAGACTAAAGTAACCATCCAGAATTCTAGTTTGTTAACGCCACATGCAGCTACATTTTACTGCATGGCATTTAGGTTCTGAACAGATTTTACATTTTATTAGGGAGGAATTTCACCTTCTGGCACCAAGCGAATGCCATCCACCTTGATGAAGAAACATCAACTCTTGTAGTAATTCCCTACTAAGCAAACATATGAATATTTTTGATTTTTCATATGTTAAGCTATGAAAATAAATCCTGATATTCAGGTAAATATAGTTCATATCAACGATTCTCACATGCAAATATGTTGCCTTGAGAAAAACAATAATTGCTTGGAGATTTTTTTAAAAATCTAATACACAAGATATCAACTGTAAAAACATCCACAATTGAGGGGGCATGGCAATTTTTAATGGTGCATGGACAATAACAAACTACAGAAAAAACCAAGTTATTAAATTTAACTCTAAAAATATATTTGAATAAAATTTGCACCCACATTTTCATGAATAAAGAGCTAAATTATTTTTATCCCCATTTACAATATGCACCTACCATTATATAACACAGATCATAGGTAACCTATTGGTAACCAAAGTATTAAATCTGCAAAATTTGTAACTTCAGTCTATAGTATGATTTCAACAATGGTTTTACACTAAATTTGTATTTAACCACACGTCACAATTGCCATTGTGTACTGACTTCCATCATGCTTTTTGTTTATAAAATAACTTAATTTTGAAGTAAATGTTATAAGAGCAATAAATACCATTTATATCTCACTTAAAATGAGTAAGATAAATTGAGAATCCAAGTATGCAACCTAAGAGTAAAAATTTTAAAAAGTTTCTTTACCTGAACATTGTTTCAATTTCCATACCAGAGAATCCAAAAGCAGAATCACCTTCCACACAAATCACTTTCTTTTCTGGAGCGTAATTCTGGCACCACATGCAAGCTGCCACAGCAAAACCAAGTCCAACACCCATTGTTCCAAATGTTCCTTTTTATAGAAAATTTGCCCAAATTTTTACAGAATGAAACAAAAAATGTTCAAAAGATTAAAAAGGAACTATAATGACTGCAAGTCATTTCTGAGCTTCCCTTGCACTCTATTATAACCCAGTTTAAAATAATGTTTTGGTTATAAAGTTTATTAAAACGGTAAGTTTAGGTATTATTGAGATAATTGTCTTTAACAGTTGGAATAAATGAAAATAATGGTAATAAATGTTAGCAATTCAAAACTATGGTATTTCACTTTTACATACAAATTGTTATAAGAGATATGATTCACAGATATAAGTTACTTTGTCTATATATAATACTTTCTAAATTTTTATTTATGGACAAACCTGCATCAAGTCTGTGTCTGGGTAATGTGTTCAATAGCATTGTCCGTCCTATGTCCATTGTATTGGCCCCCTCACTCACAATGATACTGTCTGAAATATGATAAACAAGTATTGAACAAATACTATAAAAGCAGTCTCAAAAATATTTAAAGTACAGGAAAAAGGCATTTGAAAAATCACAAAAGGCTTATTACTGTCAATTCATAATTTGTTGAACCAGAACTTTTCAACGTTAATGACTCGCCATGATATACACATATCCTACATATTATTAAAACACTTCTTTTCCTATCAAGTAATTCAGTAGTTGGGAATTAAGTGGCTCGCACTACCTAGTTAAACATTTAGTAGCAAGATGGCACTTATCATGCGTGCCGGACTGCCTCCTAAGAACTTACTATTTTGGCAATTACTTGGCACTTTGTGCATTACTCATTCTGTCTGCGATGTTTCTGCGTTCTCATTCCAAGCGGAATGGGATTTTCCCGAGTTCAGAGATCACCACAACCCAGCCATTATTTTGAAACCCTGATGTGCAACAATAGAAGTCATAATAATGTTTGGCATGAAAGTGATAACGGGTGCCTTAAATGGAACCTATCCCTCAGTCCCGGTTTGCAAGCTAAATAGGTTTGCAAACTTTGTTAGAACAATTACATTTTGTGAAAAAGTTATAACGGTTGCCTAAAATGGAACCTATCCGTCAGTCCCAGTTTGCAATCTAAATAGGCTCCATTTGCAGCACAATAGCCAGGGAGGATATACTGCACTTTAGTCACCAATTTTCCTTTCAAATAACAAAAGAGGAGTGAAAAACCCATTGTCACGCATACTCAGGAAAATCCCATTCCACCGGGAATGAGAATGCAGAAACATCACAGTTTGAGCGACTAATGCACACAGTGCAACGTAATGGCCAAAATATGAAATTCTTGGGAGGCAGAATGGTATGCAGAAAAAGTGTCATCTAGCAGCTAAACGTTGAACTAGGTAATGCAAGCCACTTAATCCCCAAGTACCAGCAATTCTCTTCTCCCTCCTAGTATTCTATCATTATCCACATTTAATAGGGAACTTACCATTAGAATTAAAGGTCCAAGGTATTTGTAAATAGCTTAACTTTTTTTGGAAAGGAATTTGAAGAGTTCATAGGGTAATATTCAATTTTATTTTCCTCCTCGTTTCAAAATGAATATTTCAAAACGTTTTTGAGCAACTATGATTTAATATTGTTTGATTTATTTTTCTGGCAATATAAGATTATATATATTTTTTTTCCTACACAGTAAAAAAACCCTGATCTTTACTTGATATAATCCACTTAACCTATGCATGCTTCTTAACCTTAATTGTAAAGGTTTTAGTTGACATTACAAATACAAAAAATATTCTAAATGTGCACTGTATATAAGTTGAAAAAATAATACCACCGAAATTGCAGAATAAGAAGCAAATGTAGTTAATGAACTCAGAAATTCTTGAGTACCATTTTAAATTACAACTAGTAGGGCAGCTCCGGATCTCCGATCCTCAATGCGATTGAAATAAACTGAAGGTTTAATGAAATAATTTTATTGAATAATTAATTAAATAAATTAAATGCGAACAATCTAAATAGTTCGGCCCTAGGTTAGGTCTCCTTTGTTCCCTATTCATTTGATGTGTATCCTTATTTCTTTGTCTTTCTTGTACTCTGCGCTCCTCATCTACACGGGCAATCCTATGAGCTTCTGTATCTCTTTCTCTCTCTGTCCTACAATACTCTTCATTTGATCTCTGGCAGCTGTAGCTGGGATAATAGCTCTACCTTACCTTAGTTCCCATAATTATCATTGCACCCTTATAGACGAACTCACAAACAATTGCTTTACTTCAAGTGTCTATCAACGACTGCTTTTAACTTCTTACAGGACCTACTATAAAGGCGACGTCAATGCAACCATTTATTTAGATTATCAATGAAGAGAAGATAACCATATAATGTGTTTACAAAGTAACATGCGTCCCTATTCTTATCTAATTTTTAATTGATGCGTGAGCCTATTTGCATTAATAAGGATTACAGATGTGTAATATGATGGTTCTACTTACAAAAAGGTAAGATTCCAGCATTCAAATGATGAAACAAAACAAAAAACCAATTAATTGCACAATTTAAAATAAAACTCAATGTGCTGGGAGCTTGTTTGTTATATGTACACATGTTATTGACTGTTACTGACACTGCTAGAAACACTTCCCATACGCAGTCAATAGAATAATTATCCATAAATATTTACGTTGCTATGCTTCATTAATTTCGATGCTCAAACAACAGTTCGAAGTGAATAACCTTTTTCTTTCGTCTATTTGAAGGTTTAATTGGCATTAAATGAATCGGAAGCAACAATGAGAGTCTCCTTGGCAATGCCTGGAATGAGTACGAAAAATTCTAAAAATTTCAAAAAAGAATGCGTATTTCTGAAAACTTCGACCATGTAATGTGTAAAAATCGCAAGAATAAGATAGTATAGAGCTTTAGCCGTCAAATAAAGCAAAAAAGAAGAAAATCAGTCTATATTTACGCATTTTAATGAATGAAAGAAAAAAACCTTGCACTGAAAAATCTAAAATCCTGTGTAAACTTATGGGAAAATATAATTCTCTCCTGGATTTGAACCCAGGACACTTTAGAAAACGAAAATATTTTTCCAGGGGCTTCATAGCCAGTAGAAACAAAATGCCGTTTACCGCATATCTTTACGACGAATGGTTCTTGAGAAATACGTCGATATAAATTGTACACAAATGTCTACAGACGTAAACGTAAAATCTATATATATAACGCTAAGGCAATACGTGGTAGACAATAACATTATATTGCTAAGCAACAGGATATATAAACAGCTGAAACAGCTGTCACTGAAACATATCAGATCTTTGTATCATAATGTTAGTATTGTATTGTAAAATCTGTATTAATTATTATTATTAAGTAGATATTACTTTTTAAAAATTAATTTGCATACAATCTTATATGGTAGATTATACATCATTACGAGCTGTAAGCCCGTAAAAAATTACGGAACTTAAATGATTAAGCGTTTCCATCTACTTAATAACCCGAATCCCTCTTGGTTGGTCAGAGACATTTTTATTCAATGCGAATTTATAACACATACATAAATTATATCATTTAGCATTTCAGGAGATGGAATGTTTCTTACCATTGTAAAGTACTTAATGAATAAGCGGCATTGAATGCTATCATTACTTTTCTTCTACAAAACAAATTATCAGCAACTACATCAATTTAAATAACCACAATGACCACACTATACTTACCATTTTGGCAGAGGTACATCAGAATGTATCACATTTAGCCAAATCTTACGTGTTAAATTAGTAATAACAGTAATTATTTATTTTAAAATGTATATCATTCAATATATATACATAACAACTAAGTAGAACTACGTCAATTTAAATAAAAACAAAATATTTACCATTTTAGAAGTAATACATGATAATACTTTTGTGTATTAATATCGCAAACAAATAATGTCTAATGTTTATTTACTCATTGTCTCTAGCAACGTGATAAACAGCTTCTGTACATTGCAATGAAATACAATATAAAGTTAAAACCATTTAGATACTGTTTATATGCAACTGTATATTAATTAATTTAATTAATATTTAAATTGTTTGCTCAGAATAAAAGTAATGGCTTCAAGAGCAACACATTACGCTAATTATAATGCGAGAAGAGCAGAATGAGCCAATCAATCTGTTGAAGAAGCAAATCGAAGAACTGAAAGAAATCAGGCCGACAGAGATCGAAGAGCCATTGAAGATGAACAAAAATGAGAACAACGTAATCAAAAACAAAGAAGATGGGCTAATCTGAGTTTGGAATTGAGAGAAGATCGACTGTGCAAGAGAAGGCAAGCTAAACGACGTAGATTAGATGAACGTGCACCTGATGCAGATAATTCTCAACTTGAAGTTGTCATTGAAGAACATAACTGTGGAAATATGACTCAGACTTGCAATTACTGTGGTGTGCTTTACTGGCTGAATGAACTCAACACTTCTAAAAATACACCAAATGCTGTCACAGCGGAAAAGTTTCCCTCCAAGATTTATCTGAAACGCCTGATTTACTAAAAGAATTATTAACAACAAACCTGAAGCTAAGAATTATCAAGAACATATCAGAGAATACAACGCTGCTTTAGCTTTCGCTTCAATGGGAGCTGAAATCAAAGCACCTCCGGGAATAGGACCCTATTGTTTTCGTATTCATGGACAAATTTATCATAAGGTTTCTCCACTGTACACGAACGAACAGAACAAACCAGGGTATGGCCAACTGTATATATTTGATTCGAGTGAAGCAACAAACAAATGTATGGATAATAACCAAGGCTGTTTACGAATTGTAATGGAGAGACTAGATACGATGTTACGACAAATAAATCAGTTTGCTGAGTCTTACAATCAAATGCATAGGATAACACAATCTAATCCAACAATAAAAGTTAGAATGGTTTTATGGAAGATCCAAACTTAGACTTAAGAAGATATAATGCACCTACTTCAAGAACAGAAGTTGCAGCAATATTTGATGGTGATGACGGTGAACCACTGGCCAACCGAGATATTTGCATTTACCCAACTGGAGACACTTGCAAGAACATTTCACCAATGAATCGATACAGTGACCCGATGGTCTACCCTTTACTTTTCCTGAGAGGCGAGTATGCTTGGCATATCAGAATGGAACATGTAGAAGAGAGACACTCAGCTAAGCAAGTTCGAGTCACACAGTTACAGTATTTCGCTTATCGACTCTCTGTGCATAGCGGTTTCAGTCTCTTGCATAGCAGTGGAAAATTGTTCCAGCAATACGTCGTCGACGCTTACGTAAAAACGGAAGGAGCCTGATTGAACTATCTGCAAATGAATCAGAAAGATTTACGAGTTGAGCTGTACCGAGGACTTTTAGATGTGATAGTCTCTCGAGCACAAAATGAGAACATGCGAACACATAAGATGATAATATTACCTTCAACATTCCAAGGAAGTCCACAATACATGCAGCAAAATTATCAAGACGCAATGGCTATAGTCAGAAAGTTTGGACGACTGGATCTGTTTCTTACTTTCACTTGCAACCTGACCTGGCCTGAGATTTTGAATGCAATGCAAGGCACTCAATGACCTGAAAATAGACCAGACACAATAGTCCGAGTTTTTAAAATCAAGTTAGCAGAGCTCTTGGATGATATTTTAAAACGCAATCTATTCAGAACTGTAATTGCATACATCTACGTAAGTGAATTCCAAAAGCGAGGCTTAACTTTATGTAGGTCTCTCACGAGTAAGATCATTTGACTCTAACTGTTGTATCAGCAAATCAAGAGATCGAAAATTGTGTGTATAAAGAAATTTATGATACTGAGCAATAAAGTACTAGTGCGCAGATGCTCTGCGTGGGTAAAGCTAGTTAATATGTAGTTAGATATTTGTTTCCAAAGAATTACTGTAATGAAACATCTTAATAGAAAAGATACATTGTGTAAATATAATTTAAAAGTATTTTTCTGCATTCTATTTAGCTTTTTATTTTAAACAAAATGAAAATATGTTAGAAGGCATTTTCGTGAGAGGTTGTGGTTAGAGTTGCAAACTTTTTGATCTTCATGAACCGGAGATTGTGTTAAGGGTTGCCTACTTTAAGATATTCATGAACTGGAGTTTGCTTGAAACCTGGATACTTTAGAACAGGGGTCTCAAACTCACATCGGTGTGCGGGCCACATGACGGCTCTGCCGATCTGCAGGCCGCATTCCTTACTTTCCCAGTCTTCACACCCTTTCATATTCTTTGTATTATATTCACTCTCCCTTTCCACAAGAGAGGAATCGCTCTATTACACATCTTACATGCAGTCATTACAAAAATGCTAGATTTGGCGTTGAGGGTTAAGTCCTTCTGATACGCAAGAAACTCGCTGGCAGTGGGACGTACATTCTTCAGTAACTCAACCGTGCAGGCTGATATAAATTGGAATGATTTAATACACTTCTTAGATTATTGAGAAATATTTGCGTGAAATATTTTATAAGAAATAGATTTGAGTTTGGGTCGCGTAGAATAAAGTAAATTGCTTTGCGGGCCGCGAGTTTGAGACATCTGCTTTAGAAGAAACCCAAAAGGAATTAAATCTAATGATAAATATATTTAATATTCTGAAAGGCACTCATGATTTTAGGACACATGATTAAAAATCATTATTTTTTCAAATATCGCTAATTAACGAAATTGTAAGACCATCATCAATTTAAATTTTTTGTATGAAACAAAATTAAAGCGCAAACTACAGTAAACTCCCGATTTATGAACACCATGCGTTCTTGAAAAGTAGTTCGTAAATCGGGAGAGATTTTCCCATTAATACAATGTTAAAATAACAGGATGTGTCCAAAAACCAATTTTTCCTCCTTAACTTGAAGGAAAAAGGATGACAGAACAAATTATAATAGATTTTAACAAATGCATCTTAATCATAACTTGTTCATTCATTGAATTTGGCATCATTTTCCACATTAAGTGGAGGATTGGGGTAGAGCTCTTACAGGTGTGATGGCAGATTAGGTGGCGTGATGATGTGGAAGAAGGTGCACAACTTTCAACATTTATATCAGAAGAATGGCGCTGCAAAGTAATGAAAAATGCATCCAAGGAAGTCTGATGTGAACGCCGTTTCATTTTTTTAAATATTTCTTCATATTGCGGTGGTCCTTTTGAGGTCGTAAGTCAAATTTGTGGTGTAAAAATTCTTGTTCATAAGACCAAAAATTCGTAAACCGAATGTTTGTAAATCGTGAGTTTACTGTATCTTAATTCAAATCCTTTATAAAAATGCAGAAAAGTCATAAAAAGGGCAATCGAAATTGAACCTGAGATTTGAGCTACTTGCCCAGAGACCAGAGATTATGGTGATGATCCGGAGATCTCTGGTCCAAAAGCCATAAGTTGGCAACCCTAGTTGTGGTGCGAGCATTTTAACTCTAAATTTTGCCGATGTTGCATTGAGTGTCTTCAGGAGTGACGTGCAATGTAATGTGGGCAAAATGTAGAAATAAAATGCAGCCTCTCCTGAAAATGCCTTTTAACAATGCTGTTTGCTGCAGAAACCTAAAATCTAGGAAAAACAAAATATTCTTCAGAAGTACTGTATTAGAAATACAACAAAGAAGAATAAGGGTGGTTCATAAAACATTGTGACCAATTGAACTGCCTTTTTATATTGGTTGAACTAAGGCCAAAATGTTCTACATTTAATGAAATTGATACTAAAATTGCAAATACATATTTTATCCTCAAGAGAGCAAAAGCCCAAAAATATGTAAAAAAAATATGCATTCAATTTTTTAACACAAATAAACAATCATATCAGTAAATGTTAAGATGGCGATTACCTTTTGGAATCATTTTGTATATATTGTGCAGCACGGTGTAATAGTTCAGTGGTGGGTTTTCATTTTGTATGAGATTCTGAAAAGATAAAACCATCAACATATTATGTGAATAAATTTGTAATTTATATAAAGTAAAATTACAAGACAGTCAAACTTGATTATAACAGGAACAAGAGGAATGGAAAATTTTGCTTGTTATATTCATTTGCTGTTATATCAAGGAATTCAGTTAAAAAATACACTAGTCCATACAATGCATCTCTAGCTTAATATTGGTTTATTGCACTTGTTGCCTATTCTTTTACAGCAGTGGTGCACAACTCAAAAGTTGACACGGGCCAAAATCGCCGTTGATTAGACCTAAGCAGGCCGCACTATGAAAATTTTGTCCATAATAAAAATTTAAATACGCTATTGTGGATTTAATAATTACCCAAACAAATTTAACTAGCAATTTTTATGTGACAACATTGAAGTGCCGAATACAAATACAATTTACGTACAGATTTTAATTGTAAATTTGATATTAAAGGAGTGAATCAGCTGACTAACTCCCTGCTTCAATTGGGCCACTCAAAATGTGTCGGCGGGCCGCATTTGGCCCGCGGGCTGTATGTTGTGCACCACTTTTACAGTGTTGATAATGCGCTTTTTACAAACAGAGGCTGTTTTTTCACCATGTTTAAGTTACATTCTCCACATTCATGCAAATAGAATTTTTTGTTTGATGAAAGCGAGCTCCATGATTATTTTTGAGTTTATTAGATTGATATATTATGAATTATTTGTAATATTAAAAACCTTCTTTGATTATCAAAGCAAGAAAAAACTTTTCTTTAGGCTTCAGAGGTGATACTGAAAATTTTAGAAAATTCGTCTATTAAACTGGTAAGTGGTATTGCTGTATTGCCTCACGAGTGGCGACTTAAATTTTAGGATGCTCACACACATGTGGAGAGAGGATGGAAAGAGGTTATGTAACCTGACAAAAGAGGGGAGTGGACGGGATAAACATATTGATTAATAAATTCATTGTCTTTAGACAATGCACAAAGAATTATTTCCAATAGTTCAAGAGAGTCTAGCTCAAGGCCCTTGATTCTGAAATGTAGAGAAACTGTTTTGAAGTCACTCTCATGATTATATTTAGCAAGGGCCTAATAAAATGGGAGGGATCTTTATTTCAGAAACATAACATTCATACCAAGTTTTTAAAATTTGAGTATGAGTAAATCCGACTATGTCACACCCAAAATGGTAGATAATATTCACAGATGATAAAGTTCCAAATTAGCAAAACTGTACAATAATCACACATACATAAGAGATGTAAGTAAACAAGTTAGGAAAGTGTACGGCATATCACAAATGGGCAAATTTCGTGCAATGGAGTATTTGAAAGAAATTACTGTATATACTCATGTATAACGGGTGTTTGAAATTTCTTGGTGTTCCTGATTATAAACCCTAGCATTTTCATACTTTTTGATATTATACAATTAATATTGGTAATGAAATTCAAGGAAGAGTCTAGAATGACCCCTAGGTCACGTACTACCATATCTGCCCGAATAGAAGCCGACCCTGGACTTAAGCCGACCCCCCAAAAATTTCCACAATTTTTTGGCAAAAACGTAGATTTTATGCTGAAGTGTGCCGGGCATTCATGCACATCTTAGAATACATTATTCAAGATCGAAGAAATGTGTGGGAAGTGCTTTAATTGTTGACATTTTGAAATGTTACTCCAATTAATAATTTTGCATTACTGAATAATGTTCCACATTCAGTGACACTAATTTCATTCATTTTCATTTTCACAAAAGGTCAAATATAGTAACAGCGATCTCGCCAAGATATTTTTTCATCCAAGTCTATTTCGAATGAAATTAGCATATATATTGCCTTAAGAAATTGCATTTTTATAATTATATATGTTCCATGTAAAGTTTTACTGAAATTCAAACAGTTAAGCGTTCACAGCCATCAATGCATTTTGCGTAATCGTCAATTTACACAAGCGATCTCGCCAATATATTTTTCATCCAAGTCTATTTCCAATGAAATTAGCATATACATTGCCTTAAGAAACTGCATTTTTATAATAAAGGGTGGGTTGGAGACTACGGCGAATTAGTTATTTCAAAAAAACAAGAAACTCCTTAACCATAACAAGGTAAATATCTAGAGCCACAAGCAACCAAAATAATAAATAATAATAATAAATACATCAGCTACTGTTGAAGAGAGCCTTGCTCTTGAAATACGTATATTCTACATCAGCTACTGATCTCGAAATACGTATCTAGCGTTTTACCGGATATTTACAGAGTTGTGATTGTTTTCTTGTATGCGTGTGAGAATGAGTGTTTTTTCTGACAGGTCCCTGTCGTTGTCGGAAGACATATAAACCTGCAGACATCGTGTGCAATACCGGATCACTGACGAGGAGTAACTTCCCGTAAATCCGGTATTATTTCTTGTGTGAGTGAGAGAGTGAATGAGCGAGTGACACTGGGTCCCTGGCGAGGATTAAAAACCCGCAAACCTGTAAGTAGTTATATATATTTTTTTATTATTTGGTTGCTTGTGGCTCTAGATATTTACCTTGTTATGGTTAAGGAGTTTCTTGTTTTTTTGCATTTTTATAATTATACACGTTCCACGTAAAGTTTTACCGAAATTTTTACCGAAATTCAAACAGTTGAGCGTTCAAAGCTGTCAACGCATTTTGTGTAATCGTCAATTTATGCAAGCAATCTCGCCAAGATATTTTTATATATATTCATCGTAGGTCAAATATTTACTTTACAAAAAATATAGTACTATCATTTGAACGCAAAGGCAATGAGAGACTTCGAGATTTAACCATAACTCAAACTTTCCTCGGACTCGCATTTAAGCCGAGGGGTGATTTTTTCATGATAGATTTTGACAAAAAACATCGGCTTGTATTCGGCCAGATATGGTATTTCAACCTTTGGAATATTTTTTGAATTTATTGTGTAATTGTAAACAATTGGATTTCTACAGCGGGTAAAGGATATATATGAACCTTTATTAGTGTTAACAGTTAATAAGTTATCTTTAAAGTATCTTAAAATTTACAGTATTTTATAAAATTACACAATCTCCAATATTATTAATCATTTTATACACTTTTATATCATCAGCAAAGAGTTGAAAATTAATACTCATATTTCTAAAGAAAATAATAACTTTGTTAAATTCCACAATAAAAAATTATGGAATTTCACAGTTATCATTTTCTTCGGAAATACTTTTTAAAATTGTTAAATGGCGATAATTTAATGTTTTAACATATTTATTTACGGTAATCTAGTTAATACTTAACATGACGATATAATTTTATTCTTACAGCCCATAAAAATCAAGGGTGCGTGTTATACAGGGAGTATAAGAAAAAGTTGGGATTTTTTGGCAATAAGTATGGGTGCGCGTTATACACGAGGGTGCATTATACATGAGTATATACAGTATATACGTATACGAAAGGGAACTAGCATTTTAAAGTTCTTTTCTTTGTCATAAATAATCCATTTTCTTCCTATTTAAAAATATTGCATGCACACTTAAGGAGATGAAATGTATTTATGTGAGATTGTTTATGTTAGCAACAATGATGAAGTAACCATGCGAGACACTATCTAAGTTCAACTCGAATTAAGACTTTCTTGTTTGATATCCTTGATAATGGCTACTCCTACGATAAAAATGTATAGGGAAAGAAATACTCTACTAAGTCTACAAGTATTATTTGAAAATTATTTTGATATGACCAATACTTGACGAGATATGATGGAAAGTTCATTTTTTGTCACCAGTAAAGTGGTATCCCTGATTGGTTTACATGATTCAATTATGCGATTTTCTTATTATCTTTGACTGTAAGTTCTTTTTGTCACCAGTAAAGTGGTACCCCTGATTGGTTTATGTGATTCAATTATGCGATTTTCTTATTATCTTTGACTGTAAGTTCTTAACCCATTCAATGCGGCATGGCTGGAATTCCAGTCATCGTGGTTCAATCGAATGGCGGCATGACTGGAATTCCAGTCATAGCTCTACATCTGGTTATAGCGGTCTGGGCAAGGGACCGCTGGTGGAATGAGTTTCCTATGCGTCTCCAGCCATCAGTTTGACTCTAACCAGCACTGGAGGAAAGTCTGTTTGGCAATTGGTGGATTTTCTTCGGATTTTCGACTTTTTCTTTTTTTGGGTACATACTCACTCTGATTTTCCTTTAGTGATTGAGAATTAGTTTTATTATGAATTAAAGGTTATTTTATTTTCTTTCCAGTTCCTTTTTATATTATAAGAAAATTCATTTGTACATCGTTAATTTTTTTCGACGATTTGCGTGTTTTTCCTCTAATAATTTGTTGGTAAGTACTCGATTCAAATTACCGTCAGTGAATGAAAATTAGTCGTTTTATTATTGATTAAAGGTTGTTTTCTTTTCTTTCCAGGTCCTTTTTATATTTTAAGAAAATTCATTTTTATATTATTACTTTTTTCGACAATTTGCGTATTTTTTCTGTACTAACTTGTTGTATCGGTAAGTACTTTAAAAAATCGTTAAAAATCTATTTTTGCGTTTTTTCGTTAAATATTTTCATATCTGCATTTCTTGCACCAAATTTTACTGGAAATGTAAGAAAACTGGATTCAGTCACCGGCAAAGAACTCGGATTTTCGGTGCCACGTTGAATGGGTTAATATGATATTTCATGAAAATCCATTCTGTAGAAGCCGAGAACGAACATGTGGATGGACAGACAGACTGATGCTAATAGGCACTCATACTGGAGGCGAAACATGCCTAATATTATAACAATACACAGGTATGCTTCAACACTTCAAATTTTCTGGATAAATTGACAGTAAAATACTCCATAAATAAGAGTGCTTATTTTTAAAGTGAGAAAAAATACTATGTGAGATAAGTTGTATGATGTGAAGCTTTTAACATACTTGCAATAAAGCTGAAAATTAAAAATCTTTCATGAAATACAACAAATATTAGAAAGGTACTATATATACCTGCACTGTCATGCGATTGCTTTTACACCTCTCCAAAAGTTGAGTCCACCAAGGAGACAACAATGGAAATGACCAATTTTGTTTCAAAAAAATTGAAGTCATAAGTTTCGCTGTCAAACCAGCATCTCCATATACAGGCAATGTAGATGCCACACTATTATTAAATTCTTCAGGATATGTTTCTACCTATGGAAATAAATAAAATCTACAATAATGAATCATTTAGCAAATGAAATGATCTAAAAAACAATGTGTTTAGGCTAAAACTAAAATTTCCATTCTGTGCTATCAAATTCCACAGACAAAACTTATACCTGTATAAATTTTACTTGAGGGCTGAATCTAGGAGGACGTCCAAAATGAAGCATCCAGTTAAGACGGGCTCCAAAAAGAATAATTACATCGGCTTCAAGTAATGCCACTGTTCTGGCTGAAGAAACACAGTGTTCATCCAAGTCACTAACAACACCTTTTCCCATTGGAGTGGGTAAGAAGGGAAGGTGTGAATACTGAATGAATTTCCTTATTTCAGATTCAGCATTGGCATATGCAGCTCCTAGTTTTAGGCCAAGTAAAATTTTCATAATTATTCACGTTTACTTGCATTTAAAAATGTACCAAAAACAGCTTTGTGAAGGTCATACAGTTAAGTTTTTCAGCTTTGGTATATCTAAACATCTGTATTGCTTCATTTAGTAGCCTCTTAAGTTTTACAAATGAACTTTTTTGCATAAAGTTATTTTCTTAAATATTTAAAAAATAACAAAACTGACTTCTGATAACATGAGAAAACATTTAAGAATCACTAAGTAAAGAAGTTTTAAAAATATATATTTGAAAATGCTGGAAATCTTTATGAACAGCATTTTTTTGGTAAAATAGTACAATAATTTATGAAATGAATATTAAACTTCTTTTTGCAGTGAAATTTTTCTGAATTTTCTGATAATTCAATTGATATTATTCATTTAAAATAATGATGAAAACGATTACATATTCAATTAAAATATTATGGTATCTTCAACAGAATACAGCAAAAACTCCATGAGAAAACATAATCTGGGAAAAACACTAACTAAACAAAATAGAGACAGCAAGTGAAGCAGTGCCTGTGCGTGATACAGGCAAAGGGTTAAGGACCAGGATAATCTGTTGGTCAGTCATAAAAATGCTCAAGGTGAATGTCTGTGTGAAAACTAGAGAAACCCTGCCATGCTCTACTCAGAGAGCACAGGCCTGACTTTCTAGGCCTGAACCATATGATGTCAAAGAAATTGTAGGCCCGGCCTGTGAGACATTATGGAAAACCAGTGTGACTCGTGATTTTTAAAGCCCAGGCCCTTAATTAATTCCAAATGATCGGCCTGTGCAGGGCTCTAAGTCCTTCAATACATCTAATAATGAAAGGGATTGGTCCAGATGATAAAATTGTACTAAGCTTAACCTATCCCTTGGAAAGGCTGAGTGCATCCCTTGGGATCTTTAATTAAGTTTATCTCAGTGCTAGTTGATGCTAAGAATATCATTTGGCGGTTGAAATAATGATAAAAGTAGTATTTATTTATTTTTATATTCAAGATTAAAATTATTTCTCCAAGAGCATTAGATTTTTGTAGTCATGATCTTTATAGATTTACTCAAGAGATGCCAGGAGACTTATCGGCAGGTAATTCCTGTGAGAAAGTTTCTCTTTGACAGAGAGAAGGCAAGTGTATCAAGTGAGTTGTTTACTCAGAAAGGTAGGCAAGTAGATATCAAAGAATGATACTACATGATGTCATAAATGTCCAGCAAATATGGGAGAGTTCCGATGCATCTCCTCGTCATCAAATTAGCTATTCATTGTGTAGAAGGTAATTTACATTTTATTCAAAATTCTGATCATATGGGACCTTGCTTTTGTCTACATTTCATTGAGATGTTCACTTCCAAACATTTTTCCAAAATTTCTAACTTATTGTGGCCTCAATTCTGTCCAAAGAAAGATTTCATAAAAAGTATTTCATCGGTGAAGTGGTGGATCACTTATACAGTGTATTTTATCAAACTTACATATGCTGATAACAACTGTTGACTTGGTTTTTGGCATGAACAAGCCCTAAAGCACAATACTTTCTCATCTGGCCAAGATACTGCTTCAAGTACTGCATCAGCTTCAGTCCCTCTTACTGTGCCTGATACTGTGATTAATGATACGAAGCCGCAAATGCGCCTAAGGTCTGGTATTGTGAAATCAAAGTCAAAGTGACTATTCTTCTACGTCAACATCCAAAGCCTGAGGAACAAGGGTTACTTACTTGAACAGTTACTTCAGGAACATAACACTGATGTAGTATTACTGATTGAGCATTGGTTAATGAGAGAGGAGATATCAGTTTTTTACAATGACGGTTATAACCATATCTTTGTCTTTTTGTCGGGAAAAATATAAATGTGGTGGAACTGCAATCTACTGTAGACCCTATATTGACATCAAATGTCCTAACTTTAGTGCAAACATTGAAAAAGTTTTTGAATGCTCAATGGTATTGCTGAAGGTGAATTTACATATGCAATATTATGTATTTATCGTTCCCCCAACAGTAATGTGTCTGATTTTCTTAATGCACTTAGTGATGCTATTATGTTTGTAACTCAGATAAACACTGATGGCCTAATCTTGTTCGGTGATTTGAATATAGATCTTTTGAAAGACTCATCATATAAAACTGACATTTTATATCTCCTTTCGGTCTTCATTTAGTAAATAAGGAGCCTACTAGGACTGCTCAAAAGTCACATACTCTTATTGATCATTTGTTCACTGATTTACCATTTTCCAGTCTTTCATGCAAACTATTAATACTGGTCTTTCTGATCACCTGGGCCTAACTTTAACAGTTAATTTTCATATGCCACATACTAAATCTAATCCTCTGTTTACCACTAAAAGAATTTTTTCTGATGATTCGATTAATAAATTCTCTTTTTTTCTGTCACAAGAATTTTGGGATAATGTTTACAATGCTTATGATGTTGACTCTAAATTTAATACTTTTAATATTTTTATTACTTGCTTTAACACTAGAAGGACCGGGCATCTGACCCCCCCCCTAGAAGGACCGGATGCACCAATTTGGCTCACAGTGTTATATTTTGACTATTTTGACACTATTTGTGACTCTCTGCGTTCGATGAACCTAGGGATGGGGTTTTATGATCCTATAAGACTGTAGACGACCAATTGCTACTCACCGGATGTACAGTCTGCAATTAAAGGAAACCCTCAGAAATTCTATTTTTTGGAAGTTTAGGGTACAGAAGAGTTCTGAGAAGATAAAATTTGTCATGTTCTTTTATTCTTTACAAACTTCAAATTGCAGAGGTAAGTACGGTTAATGTGAAGGAAAGCATGTTTGTAGTACAGGTAAGTACATTATCTATAATATATTTTGGAGTGTGTGTTTGTTCATGGAACTCCTCATAAACGATAAAAGTTAGAATAATAATAATACAATTCATTTCACCGTTGGCAAATACATTTGCATGGTTTCGTCACAATATTAAATATTTACAAAACAAGACAAGAGGAGAGAAAATATAGATATGTTAGCAAAGAAAATACAATGATCAATAACACAAAGAAAAGCAAAATCATACTTTATCATCTAGGTATTCACAGACACCATAGTAAGTTTTCTTCAAGAGGAACTTTTTAATTTTTCTTTTGTACACTTTGTAGGACAGAAGTGATTTAATATCCACAGGCAGATTATTATATATTATAGAGGCTAAGTGATGAGGACCTTTTTGAGAAAGAGCATTGTTGTAGTCATTGACGTGAATGTGAGATAGCGAGCGGGTTAAATGGCTATGGTATTCTGCATTTGTGGGAAAAATGTGATGGTTTGATCTAACAAAAGTTGCACAACTAAAAATGTAAAGAGATGGTAGGGTTAAGATATGGAGAGATGAAAACAAGGGTTTGCCATGTGTACGGTAAGGTACTCTACATAAAGCTTTGACAGCTTGTTTCTGTAAGGAAAAGACTTTACTAGCCAGTCGACAATTACCCCAAAATAATATTCCATAGCTTAATAATGAATGCACTTTAGCATAGTACAGAGATAATAAGCTTTCAATAGGAAGTATTGGAGCCAATTTTCTTATCATAAAAACTCCAGTAGCAACTTTTTTAGCAACTCCATTGATGTGATCTAGCCAATCCAAATTCTCTTTAATATGTAGCCCAAGGAAATTGGTGGATGAAGATCTAGCAATGCCTTTCTTGTTCATTTTAAGAAGTGGGATACTATATGGGATAGCTTTTTTATTGTGAAATAGTAAGTAAGAGGTTTTATTGATATTTATAGCAAGATTGTTTAGATTGCACCATTCCATCATTTGATTAACTGATCTGTTAGCAACCTCAGCCAGAAGTGGGAGACTATCAGCAGTTACCAGGCAGGATGTGTCATCTGCATATAGGGTCGGAAAACAACCAGAGAATTCTTTGGGAAGGTCATTCATGAAAATTATGAAGAGAAGTGGTCCAAGAATTGATCCCTGAGGAATACCAGTATTAATTTTTAGAGGTGTAGAATTAGCAATGGTAGAGCCATTTCTAGCTCTTAGAGAATACCTCACAATTTGATAGCGGTTACTTAGAAAGGAAATAACCCAGTTCAGGGAGTTGCTCCTGATGCCCAAATTACAGAGCTTCCTAGAAAGTATTTTATGGTCAATACTGTCAAAAGCTTTACTGAGGTCATAAAATATACCTAAGGTATGCTGTTTGTTATTGAAAGCTTGGTGTAATCTGTTGTTGAGGTTGAAAGCAGCAGTAGATGTTGACTTCTCTTTCCTAAAGACATGTTGATTAGGAGTTAACAAATTGAAGGAGTCAAGAAAAAGCAGTACGCAATTATAAAATAATTTTTCAAATATTTTAGAAAAGGCAGATAGAATAGAGATTGGTCTATAGTTTTCTGATTCTGAGAGTGAACCTTTTTTAGGTATTGGAGATACACGAGAAAATTTTAGGTTAGTAGGGAATTGTCCAGTGCTGAAAGATAGGTTGATTATAGTAGATAGAATAGGTGCAATGATGTGGGAGCTTGACTTAATAACTGTCATGGGAATATCATCTATACCGCTAGAAAAGGAGCTTTCAAAAGATTTGATGATATCTATTATTTCCGAAGTATCAGTGTAGTGAAGAAAAACAGAATTTGGGAAAACAGAGCTGGTATTACTGGAGGAGTATTCAGGGGAAGATGATGCTTTATCATTAATATTGCAAAATTGATTGTTAAAGTTCATAGCTATATCAGCTGGATTAGAAACTATTATGCCAATGAAGTCTATGAAAGGACGACTCAAGTTGCTGGATGCAGCATTGGAATTTAGTTTGATAATGTTCCATGACGCTTTAACCATATTATTGGAATTATTTATATAGTTTACATTTGCAGCTTTTCTCTCAGCTGATAAGCTTTAGAGCACATAAGTATGCCCCACGAAGGTTAGAGTCAACAAATTTATATCGAAAATATGTCCCGAACATACTGAGACTTGATAATAAGATGAGAAGAGTATAATTTTCTTTTATGCACATTTACATTTTGTTTAATATTTCTGACAAGAAAGACTGCATTAAAGCAAAGGGTGAAAGTGTTCATGAAAGAATTCCATTTAGAATCAACATCACTTGCATAGTGAACATCATCCCAAGATTCCTGTGAAATATGATGAAGAAATATTTTAGTCGAGTAATCGTTAAAGATGCGTTTAGAGATATACATGGGGTTGGGCTGAGAGATAGTTCTATGTAACTTAATGGTTGTTTTTAGGCCTAAATGGTCAGAAAGGCCTGTGAAGATGGTTTCACAGGTAAAGTTATTAGGAGGTAAATCTGAAATTACATAGTCAATAAGTGATTGACTGTTGGGTGATATTCGGGTGGGCTCGCCATTCACTACCTTCAAACCAAAAGTAGATAGCATATTTATGAGGTCAACCTTTTCAGGGGATTCATTCAGTAAGTTAACACTTATGTCACCAATCAATATCATACCATTGGTATTTTTCATTGATGCAAATGTAATGGCATCATGTAGGCTCATGAAGAAATCATTTATATTACTGCTGGGAGAACGATAAATAGATAACAGAGCATAGCAAGAGGCATCAATGTTAATTAATGCAATAGAACATTCAAAAGTTATATCAATGCTCGTTAAAATTCAGGCACTTCATACTTACTGAGGGTCTGCTATAGATGGCTACACCTCCACACTTAAATTGCTGGCGACAAAAGGATGTCATTAAATTAAAACCATTAATATGGAAGACTGATATTTCATTTGCTCTTAGCCAATGTTCTGAAAGTAACAACACATCAGCCTTTAGTTCCTGAAGTAGGAGTTCAAGATTAAGGCCCTTATTCCTCAAACACTGAATATTTATGTAAAAGCATTTAAGGGAAATAAAATTAGAGAGAGTAACATCACCTTGGTCGAGTCACATTTTCTTCGGTTTTACGACTCCCGCCTGAAGTCGGGTAACCATTTTCGCCGGCTCTTCAGCCTTTGTTTCTACCTTGTTTTCTCTAATTTTTTCCTCTCTTGCGTCCACATTTACTCGCTGGCTAGGGCTATTCTCAGCGATCCTACAAGGTCTTTTAATATTGAAACGCCTCACTGACACTCCACTAGGCCATGTTTCACACTTGAAGAGGTCATCCACGAGGCTAAAATCGGCACTAATTTTAAATGAGCTGTATGTACCTTTCCCAAGCTGCTCACACTCGAACTCAAAACCTTGGAATTTTCCTTTCAAATACAGTTCTATATCACTCGCCGTAGCCTCTTTCTGAACCCGGCCAACGTAAATCCAAGCCCGCCGGGATACACCAATGAACTTCGAGTTCTCAGTTTTTTCTTGGTTTGAACCAAACACCGTGCTAACTCTACGTCTTCTTTTTCTATGGTTTACAAGTGTGAAGCCATCATTTTCTTGTGTGGTTTCTTCTTGCTCGCTAATGTTGATGTTATCCTGCTCACTGGTTGTTTGCGAAGTGGATTCCACCGCAGTTCCTTTGATGGAGGGTTCCTTCCGCAGGAGTTTCTCATCTTCTAAAACTTTCGTCCTATTTTTAGGTGCCTTTTCTGTCTTCTTGCGACGAGTTGACTCAGATACTGCCCCCTTCACTAAGCTTATTTCGTCTTTTAGATTTGAAATTTCGGTGGCCATCTTGAAAATTGATTTGCCTTGGTCCACGCGGCAGAATAAGCACATCCAAAGAATAAATGGCAACTCACTGATAGCCTTAAAGCATAAATCACTTAATTCCGTACATTTATGATGATATGTACGAAAGCAGATACCACATGAAACCACTTTATCCCGATTATTAAGGGATTTTTCACAGGACTGACAAGCTAATGTTTCCGTACCGGATGCCATCTTTATCACACACAACCAAATTTGGTATGATTCTTCCTTACATCCTAACTTAGTGAATGGTCAAGGTTTGGTCAACCAGGATTAATCAGTGCTGCCATTATAGGGGATTAACATTTTTTCATAAGATAACACGTATGAATCCATTTCTTGACTTGCAAGGTATTCTTCCTTCAAGCATCAAAATATGTAAATATGGACAGATTTGTTTCGTTTTTGCTTTATTCGATGAATAAAACTATACTATCTTATACCTGCAAAGTTCACATGTTACACGATCGAAGTTTTCAGAAATACGTTTTTTGTTTCGAAATTTTGTGGATTTTTCGTACCCCTCCCGGGCATTGCCTAGGTGGCCATCATTCTTACCTCCGATTCAATTAGCTTCAATGAAGCTTACAAATAGATGAAAGTTTTGCGTTATTTGCTTCGCACTTTTGTTTTAGCAAGGAAACGATCGATGTTTATGGCTATCAACATAAATAGATACTGATTATTATTCAGGAAGCATTTATGGATGAAAGTAATTGAACCTTCTTTCATCTATTGAGTACTGGAATCTTAATTTTTTGTAAGTAAAATTATAATGTAAAATTATATTTTACATTATAATGTTTATTAACGTAAATAAGCTCACATATCTGGTGTACATTTACCGGAGTCCGTGTTCAATCATGGACAACTGTACATTGCTTTTTCACGGGTTTCTTGCTTACAAAACATAAAAGTAAATATTTCAGCGAGGCATAATTACACAAGAAATGAAGCTGGAGTTGGCGAAAGTATTAAGATAGGAAATAAAATTATCGTTATATTTGAATGCAATAGGCTCGGAAACGGATTGTTACAAGCAAATATGATTAATTGTTAAGAAAAGCTAATTGCAATTTAAAAGGTATCCACTATATATTTTAAAGAGTTGGAACAGTTTACATGTATAAACTCAGTTGTTGCCTTGCATTTTTCACACACATTCTTATTGCAGATCTTGCAAATTCCAACCCTGTTTTTGTTCTTACAACTGAGTATAAATATTACTAAAGTCTTGTTAGCCGCACCACCACACAGTCGAAATATGTGTAACCATGCTCGTAAACTTTTAAACTCACTATCAAACCCAATATGCAGATAATTAATCCTATATAGGGAAAAAATGGTCTGAGCCAAATTGGCACATTCGAGGATTTTCGGTAGAACCTCCATTATATTAAAATATTCTGTATCCAGCCTCACCAAAATATCACAACACAAAGACAACCTAAAATGATGAAAAGTCACGAAAGAAGAGCGATGGGGCCTCAAGCCTCAAGCATTAAGAAACGGCAGAAGAAACAAAAGTCAAATGAGCCAAAATGGTGCGCCCAGTCCTAGTGTTAATGCAGATTTTCCTCTCAAAAGAATTAAGCAGAAACAATTTAATGGTAAATCAAAAGTATACTCTCAGAAACTAATGAACATGTCTCAGTATGTACGTGATCTTCATTTTTGAAGTAAATTTATTGATCCTAGTCTATGTGGAGTTTACTTGCAGGCCTATAAAGAATTTAAGATTTGTTTATTAGATAGTAAGAAAACTGCTAATGAAGCATATATTAACAATTCTAATAACATAATAAAGGCAACTTGGAATATCATTAAAAGGAACACGACTTCTTCAAGTTACACTAATATCAGGTTTAATAATAACCCTATTTCTGATCCTGATGAAATTGCTCAGAGCTTTAACTCACAATTTTGCAATATTATTTCACAGGGTTCACCATCTGTCTCCTCTTCTGTAATTGAAAGTAACCCATTTCCACATTCAGTTTTTCTATTCCCTACCTGTCCAGCAGAAATAATAAATATTATCAAATATTTCCACAATAGTTTCTCGTGTGGGCTTGATGGTATTCCCATGCCAACTGTCAAAGCTTCTTCTAATATTATCGCTGCACCTTTATGTGATATTATTAATTTGTCCTTTAGTACTGGTATATTTCCCTCTTAACTTAAATTTGCACGTACTTTCCCCATTCCAAAAAAAAAGGTTCTCTCAATGATTCCAACAACTATAGACCAATCTCTGTTCTTTCTGTATTTTCTAAAATATTTGAGAAGTTTTATGTTCGCATTACAGACTACCTTAATGCATTTAACTTACTGTCAGATTATCAACATGGTTTCAGGCAAGGTAATCTATATCTACAGTTATTTTTCATTTTATTAACAATGCACAACAGGCACTAAACAAAAATCAACATACACTGGATATTTTTTTTTGACTTGAGTAAAGCATTCGACCGAATTGATCACAATATCGTAAAACTCAAACTTAATAACTTTGGAATATCTGGAATTGCTTTAAATTGGGTTATGTCTTTCCTGAGTGATCAATACCAAATTGTGAGTTACTGTCACAGAACTGCAAATGGTATTGTAACAACTAATTCTGCACCATTGAAGATAGGTCTTGGTGTTCTACAAGGATCCATTTTAGGTCCATTTTTATTTTATTTATAAATGACCTCCCTGTTTACTTTTCCAAAAGTCTCCCCATCTTATATGCTGATGATACTTCTACTGTAATAACTACTGCCAATATTTCCACATTTATAGAATATTCTAATATCACTCTTAATGAAATGAAGATTTGATGCCAAACTAAAAATCTAGTACTAAATAATGACAAAACAACTTATTTAAAATTTAATGCTAATAGATATTCTCCTTCTGTTAATCCATTTTCCGTAAGTCATGACTTAAGCATATGTCATTCACCCTCTGCTAAATTTCTGGGCCTACATATCACTGAAGACCTAGATTTTACCACTCACATACGTTTTAATTAAAAAAGTTAGTACAGGAATATTTATGATTAGGAAATTGGCACCAACTGTATCTATTGATACTTTAAAGGCTTTATATTATGCTAAGGTACACTCTTACCTTTCATATGCTATTATGTTTTGGGGGAATTGTAAATTATCAAAAAAAAATTTCTCTCTACAGAAGCAGGCCATAAAAGCTATGTTTAGTGTGTCTAAACGTACTCCTGGAAAACCACTTTTCTCGATACTAAACATACTACCTCTACCTTCACTTTATATTCTTAGCTGTGCTACCATACATGTGCTAGAGATGACATTAACTGTATGCAACATAACTATACACTTTTTTTAAAAGGTCCCTATCATTCAGCCTCCATCATTTTCAACAACTTACCTAATGATATAAAAATCACTTTCTTCACCTCAGTTATTCAGAAACAAATTTTTAAAAATTACTATTATGTAAAGGCTATTACAGCATAGATGAATTTCGGACTGATAAATTTCAGTTATTTTTGTAGCTCCATATTGTAATGTGCACCATGTATTTTTATCTATTTATTACAATTATTTATTACTATTTTTTTCTGTTCTATGTAAATACCTGCATTTTCTTTTTTCTTCTTCCTATTTTATTGACGTTCTATGTCATTTATGACCAAAAGGAATTAATAAATATTATTATTATTAAGTAATGGTTGCAATTATCATAATTACTATAGGCTCTGTCCCTGGGCTGCTAAAATGGCTCCAACTTTACAGCCTCGATTTCCATTTTACATTGGGTGTCAAAATCAAACTTTTTCAAAAAATCCAAAGTGGAATACTCTATACCAGTGTTTTTCAAAGTACGGGTCATGACCCATTACTGGGTTGCGAGGTTCCTGAGGGAAATCTGAGCACTCGATGCACAACTAGCTGAAACGCGTCAAAAATGACGAGTAACTAAATTATCTTAATATATAAATGCCAATCTTTTAGTATTAGTTAATTTTCATCAAGAGCTAATGAAAACTCGGTTAAGAACGTATTTTTCTTCATGTTGCCTTACCTTCGCATGAGTCACAAGACATTCCAATGGGTCACGATAAAAAAAGTTTGAAAAACACTGCTCTATACTGTCTCATATGCATCTTACTACAAATTTTTAATTTTGATCAATATGTGATTGCTTTCCATAGTGACTGAATTGGAAACTTTTAACAACTGGAACTCTAGTAACTGGAACATTTCTTCCTGATTTTCTAACAATGGGGACACGATCGGCTTCATTTTGTATCAAGTGGAATGATGTTCCCATGCATTCCCACCTAATTTGAGCACTGGCTTTCTAAGAATACTGAAATGGGTTATTTTATTTAAGAACAATTTTTTTTATCTGCTAGAAAAAAGCACCGTTAAAATGTAACAATATACTAAATAAATGTGCTATTTACCTTTTCCAACAATCACAAGTGGTCGATTAGCTTTCATAATGATATCAACTGACTCCTTAACAGCTGCCGGGTTTGGATAGCAAGTAGGTGGAGAAGGAACTGTAGGGCATAATAACACCTCACTTCTGTCCACTCGCTGCATCAATATATTACCAGGAAAGTCCAAGTAACAAGCACCTTTCCACATAAACAAATATTGAAAAATTGTTTCAACTTCAGTACCAATTGTTTATGAACCAAACACAACTTTTACTAGCAAAGCTACCTGGTCTTCCATATGTCGCCAGCCTAATTGCTTTCTCAACATGAGTGGGTATTAATTTTGGATTTGGTGGACGTGCCGAGTATTTACAATAAAGACGAGAAGACTCAACTTGTGGATACTCTTGAAAACCTCCGATGGCTTCATGGTCTTCAGGACAAGATCCACCTATCACCAGTAATGGCCTATCATCAAGAATAAAAAAGTTCGTTTATAGTTAAAGTGTTGTTCAAATGAACATTGGGCTTGAAAAATGTTAGCCAATAATAAAAAAATGTACAAAACCCTAGAAATCCTAACTAGGACAAGAAAATTATAAATATTTTAAACTACCAAATTCTTTATAATTTACAATTTTCAATTTAATTTTCAGATATAGATTACAGCAATGTAAGAGATGTAAAGCAATGATGTTCACTCTTCCATATATGCAACATTTGCATGATGAAAATTACAACAAACACAAAACTTTAATTCACAAGAGAAGTACGAAGCTTATCATGTAGCTAAAAAACATTCAAGAATAAGGATTTAAAAATCAAAATATTGTAAAAAGTACTATCTTATACATCTCCAATAGCCATAAGTGTTAGTTGGGTAGTCTTTCATGACCTTGTGGCTATTGGAGATGTCTGATAAAAGTACATTTTTTCAATCTTTTTATTTTTAATGGCTTATTCTTTAACACAGTCTTTGATTTCAGCATGAGTGAGCAATCTTTATTTGAATCATCAAAACAAAAATTTCATAACTTAAAGATGCTCCTCAGTTTGTCTTATTCTCATTTATTTGTACTTTAAAAAAATATTTAAAGGCATCTTACCTCTAATGTATTATTTCTGAAGAAAATAGCTATAGTTTTCTTTGAGAAAAATTTCAAAAGAGCTTTTAAAATGACTTGTATATAATTTACATATATACATAATATAATTAAGTGATGTAATATCGTTTTGTGTGTGAGGTAAAGGGGGCAGCATTGAGCATGATACTGTGTTCCATGGTTGGCTTTAATGTCATGTCTCACTAATATAAAAATAGCAGAACCTCTCAAAGGAATATGGGAGAAAAGAAGATGAGGCAAATACAAAAGTTTTGTTTTCTCAATTCCAATTAAACAAGATGATGAGTAAAATTTTCTAATGCAGCCATGGTTTTTACAGGTAAAAACTGAATGGTACAACTCTGCAGTAATTTACCTTAAAACACTTAGTTTGAATATTATGTTTTTCAAAGATAAGGGTATTTTCATATAATTCAAATCAAGAGAAAGATTTAAGAACATGAAATCTTTTGACTCCCATTCATGATCCTTGATTTTGCAGATTAAAAAATCTATCAGAACGCTTGAATACTGCAAGCAATATTTAGCAGTTGTCAGCAAATTAAAAATATCACTCCAAGAGAAACAAAACATATATAGTTCCTGAGATCTTGCTATTTTAAAGCCCACGCTGAAAGGAACCATGGATTTTAAAATATATACGTACTTACGAAATATTAACGGCAAATTTATTTTTATCGTTTACAATAAATTATGTCATGTGATTCGGTCAATATGATCTTCACTCGATATTTGAATTGTTTTAGGGTTAGTATATATTTCTGCACCAATACATATATTAATATTTGAGGTCTTACCAACAATTAATTTGCGCATTAGCCATTCCTCCAATTACATGGAGCAAGCCTGGCCCAGAAACTACCAAGCAAACTCCGGGTCGGTTTGTAATATAACCGACGGCTTGTGCTGCATAACATGCAGCTTGCTCATTTCGCATTCCAACATATTTTATCCCAACTTGTTGAATAGCAACACTAAGTTCTATTACTGGAATTCCAACGATTCCAAACACATATTCTACTCCCTGAAAATATTTTTAAAAGGGTTAAATGAATTATATCCATGTTGCATAACGTGCAGCATGCTCATTTCGCATTAAAACATATTTTATGCCAACTTGTTGAATAGCAACACTAAGTTCTATTACTGGTATTACAACATTCTACTCGGTGAATTAAGTAAAAAATGTTTAGAGAATTATATCAGCGCTATTTAAAATTTCTCCTCGCTTTGGCAAAGATATACAACCTGAGTTTTAAGAGCTTCTGCAAGAATAAGATTCCCGTCTATTTCTTCAGAATCGACATATGCTGGCATTGTGGTAATTTGAGTCAATTATTGGCAGTGAATCATTATACTTTGACTGTAAAGCGTGATAATACAAGAGTTCAATAGCATAAATCTTCCGCTATCTTAAATGATCATCAGTTGTCTTATCGACAGGCATTTGCAATTGTAACGTCGTAACGACTATTTTACACTGTTGTCAGTTATTCTGATCTCTGTCGACATTTTCTAAAATGCTGTTTTATATATTTATTTAAAATCATATTTTTCAAACTTGTCGCTATCAATCGAAAACTATGCAAATATGAAACGCAACGCATTCAGCGAAGTACTCGGTTTAAAACAATTTCTGATAAAATAAGCTGATATGTACCTAATGTATAAGTTACATTTTGAATGTTGTATGAAACATCACACACCCTTTACTTTTGATAATGTTTAAACTTCAAATCTTTTATTCCTCAAATCCAACCAAGGATTTCTCTAGGATAATTACTGAAGCGGTTGAAATTTTACAGATCTATCTGCTGAGTAACATACGTGAACAATAGAAATGTATCTAATTAAAACAATTGCAGATTAAATGCTTTAAGTTAAGTAAAGAAATTTCACAGTTAGTGTCAGTTAACGTTTATGATTGTAGGCTTGTCATCGATCTGGCAACAGTGCATTTAAGTCAAAATGTTGTAATGGTTGTAATCGTTGTAATCAAACTGTGTAAATGGCAGTTTGAAGGTAAAGATAAATATTGTGATACTTCCACTTTCTAATTAATTATGTAATGTCAGTTATCTCAGGGACAATGTCCGTAGATTGTTTTTTTTAAAAATATATTTGGAATAACCAAGTGTATGTCTCGTAGGATATCAAAAGTTATTTAGTAATTCCTGTGCGTTAGCGCAATACTTTGTCAAGTCATTTTTTCAATTTATGCTAGTAAAAATTTAAACTACCACCTGTTATTCTACAGAAGCATGTAGAATGAATCAGCAAGTTTTTCGCGAGATTGTGACATGTTAGTCGTCTGCGTATAAGTAAATTTTAACCAACAAAAAATTTTGGATGGTATTAGTTTTCGTCAGTGATAGCGTGTAATCTTCTCAAACATGTCTTTGCGGAAAGAAACATACATAAGCTCTGCCGAAAAAACGTTCGAGTTTGATGATAGCCTTCCAGCATTACCAGTACCGGACTTGAAAAACACACTAGAGAAATATTTAGAATCGGTTTTACCCTATTTAGAAAAACATGAGGTGGAAAGTACAAGAAAAGTTATTAATAAATTTGGTGCTGGGGTAGGGAAGGAATTGAACGAAAAATTACTCCAGAAAGCTAAAAAAGAAAAAAATTGGGTATATATATTTAATTTCATTTGTACTTTAGACAGTAAACAATATATTGATGTAATAATAGTGCGTTGTGTTTTACAGGTGGAGGTATGGTGGGAGAAATATGCATATCTCAGCCTTCGAGAACCATTAGTTCCATTTTATAGTATGGCTGGAGTAAGTAATTGGGATGAATCGCCTGTACCTTTGAGTTATCAGAAATCGCTCTGTGTAAGTATCAATATTTTGATCTTATCATATATAAACGTTTCTAATATGGGTGAGAATGAAGAAAAGTTCATTTAGAAGTGCGATTTATTGTAAAAAAAATGTTTTGTTAGGCAATATCATTGGGTTTAATTTTTGACGCAGTTAAAGTAGTTGACATGGCCAGATAATTATCGAATTTCATTGAAACATTTGAGTACCTGATAATACTTCCAGTCTCAAACATCCTTTATATGTGTAGTTCCTAGTGCTTCATTATATAAATCGTCCTTCGGAGAGCAGTATATGTTTTAGGTGCAGGAGATATTTCATGAATGTATGAATCTTTCCTCAATAATACCTTTCAGTGTCTAATAGATAGTATTCATGTGCCATTTTCATCTTAACGGAAACGTTTATAGATTTTAACTATTGTGACAGGACAAATCTTAGATTTTTATTACATAGCATTTGTCAGTAATTTATGAAGTACATTTTAAAAAGGTATATTAGCCAGATATATATGGGAAAGAAATTATATTAAGAACAAGAAAGTTAAGTCTTGAGAAATCACTGAAAAATTAGTTTAAGGGACATAAATAATTTATACAGCTTACTCTCCTTCAGCTTAGTTCAGATTACCAATGCATAAAAAAGGATGAGGTTAATTTTTTCCCATCCTCATTGAATCCATTTTTAATGCTGACGTAAAAGCTGTGTTTGTGTCACAAACAATCTCAAATTCTGTTGAATTGAGATACATTCAAAGAAAAATTTTGTGTAGCATTCCAAATTTAAAACTGTTTAATAAAAGAACCAACCATGATAAACTGTTATAAGTTAATCCTGTAATTCAATAGTTTTATGGAATATACAAAGAAAGAAATGAAAGAGGAAATTTAAGATTTGTTTGATATTGCTATTGTGAAAATTATCTATCGAGGCTCTGTAGCTGCATTCTCTCTGTTCAACTTGAGGTAATTATTGAGTGTGAAAAGAGATGCCAGAGCTTGATTATATATTGACATTCAAATGACTAAATGTATCATTTTGCTCAATTGACTGACAAATTGCTCACTAAAATAAGTTCACAGATTCCATTTACATTTAAATTATTACTGTAAACCTTTAGTTTAAATTCATTTTCATTGTGGAGGAATAATGGTTAAAACTCCCTCCTGATGCTATATCCGTCTCTCATAACATTAAATTTTATATAAAGATTGCTAATTTCGTCAGTATTATAGTAATACTGTTATCATTGCCATTCTATTGTGTTATGGCGTTGTCAGCTAATTAAGAATGTTTGCATAACTAATTCAAAAATTTTGCATTCTTTTCTTTCTCAGTATGCCTCACTCTACTGTTATTATTTGGTGGAATTTTGGAAACTGCTTCGAGAACAAAAACTCAAACCAAATCAAAATGCAGAAAATTTTTACTTCTCCATGAAAAGTTTTCGAAATATTTTTAATAGTACTCGCCATCCTGGTGTGAAGGAAGATATATTGAAAACCTTTTTCAAAACAGGTTGGTGTGGTAATTAATCTTATAATAATAATCACTTTATTCATGGAGAAAACCTCCATTATACAAAGATATATAAAATAATCATTTTACGTAAGAAGAGACATTACATAAACATAATGCAGCTTTTTAGAGTACATATTACAAAGTAAAAATAGAATACAAAATATAGGAAACCCAATATAAATTTAAATATATAATAATGTTACAATATTGTTAATATTGTAACTTGAAATATTTTACTTATCTATGAAAAATAATTGTACTTTATAAACTATACCTTTAATAGTGCTTTTTTGAAAAATCTTATGATGTGTCTGATAAACTGAGTAGAACATATCAGTCTCGCAAAGTAAACTATAGTGACTGAATTATCACATTATAATTCTCTCACCAACAAGTAGGCACTAAACATTTCATACATCTGTTTGTGTTATTGTATTTGAACTAATGAAACAATTCAAAACTTGATTAATTCTTTCATTTTAAACTACCAGTGCAGGCATAAGTTTGTGGAACTTATTTGAAGTTTTACTTATATTGGAACCACTAGTTCTATTGAATTTAAAGTTGTTGTCACTTTGTTAGTGAATCACCAGGTGACTGGTATCTTACATTCTTGGAGACATTTACAAATCCTTTGGATGTAAGGGAGGTTATTAGGATAAATTGGAGGATAGGATAACAATACATTCAATTTAGTTAGCAGCAAATGAAGAAAAGAGGGGGGTGAAATGGAAAGAGTGGTAGAAAACCATAAGTGGTGGATAATGTGCAGAGGGGGTGGAAGGAGGTAATGACACTTGACAAAAGGAGGAGGGGATGGGATAAACTTATTTATTAACAATTTAAATGCCTTTTTCTTATATCCTTCCTTATCCTGGCTTTGCTAAGAGTGACATTCGTATATCACAAAGATTTTACTTACCCATCTCTTTCAATATTGTAAGCTGCTCTAATATGTTAATATTTAGTATTGCATCACTTCTATATGCATCTTGCACCATGATATAGTATGTGTTTTTTGGGGGTTTGAATTTTAATTATTATGAAATGTTATGTGTTTTTTCTGGCAAACAGCCTTGTTTGTGCAAAATATTATTAAAGAGAAATTCTTATCAGTATTTTCCCCCTAGAAGATAATATGGTCATTCATGGTTCTCGTATTTGGAAAGTATTTTATAGAATAACCTTTAAGTTGTAAAGAAAATACTGTAGAATTGTTACTAAAAAAATTCTTCTGTTTGTGTTTGTCAGAGGAGGAAGGGCATTGTCCTTCACATGTAGTGGTCCTTGCAAATGGCCGTATATTTGTTTTTGATGCGTTAGACTCATCAGGATTACCTATATCACCTCTAGAATGGGAATCACATTTTAGGCAAATAAAATGTGTTTGTGAGGAGAAAGGCCTAGGACCAGGAATAGCAGTTCTCACACGGGGAAAGCGCCCTCTTTGGGCTAAGGTAATATACCACTTCTGTTTTCATGTCTTTTCTGTAAGCGTTGACCCTCAACGTTGCAACTTCACAACATTAAAAAAATGCATTTTTCTTTTTATTGTTCATTTAATAATTAATTTCTGATGTTACTCTGTGCTCTAAAAAAATCTTTTCAATAGTTAAGAAATTCATCACTCAATGTGGAGTAACAACAGAAACAAATTATTAATTTAAAACTTAATAATAAAACATGACAAAAATATTACAGGTTTCACTGCTGGGCATTAATGTGTTAATGTAAGTTATTTTGCCAAAATTTAATAAATGAAATTCATTGCGTTTCCTGGACAATCTTTTATTTGCTTGTCCTTTGGTAACCATTGTTAAACATAATGTTTAATAATGCAAACTTCAAAGGATAAGGTAGAAGACATTCCAAAATATTTGATTGAACTTTTTGTCAGTTTCATTATGTTTGTTGAAATCATGATACAGTGTATCCTCGATTAACATCGTTAATTCGTACTTGAAATTCACAAAGTTGAACGAAACAACGTTAAACAAATCAGCAATTCCCATAAGAACCCATGTTGTACAATATAATCGGTTCCAAAACCTCTGACTCAGCATGCCTCGAAAAACAAAAAGACATAATATACAGTAAATCCTCGATTTACATCAGGGCTGCGGCCCCAGAAAATGTGACTAAAATTTAAACAAAAAAATATGCCTGGTAGGACGTAAGACGCAACTTCATTTTAAGCCATACAAAATCAGAAAAGGATAATTTTACAGAAGTACCTCTTCTGGAGAAAAAAAGGAACTACATAATATCAATCCAGCATAATGTATTTGTATGAATGATAGAGAATGGTGAGTTTTTACAAAAAATTTTAGTCACGAACACAGGCGTTGACAGCACTAGAAAAGAAATGCAACAGACAAATTATTTCTTGCAGCAGGTACTGTATAATTATCGAAAAATCTACCACACAGAGGTAAATAAAACATTTATTTATGTAGTTATTTTTATTTAACTACAGGTTCTGTATATTCACTTTGTCGAGACAGCTGAAAATGAAAATAAAATCGGGGGACATTAAACTCAAGTTATCCTCTTCGAAATTCTTTAATTTTGTCTGAGTCCTTCAGAATGGTCCTTACCATCGCAGCTGGTAACTCCAAAACTTTGCCAATGTCTGCAGCTGTTTCACTTTGTTCACGGCACATAACAATATTAAGTTTTTTCGCTGCTGATATACTGCCATATCTACCACGTTTCTTTGGACCCATTTCAACAAAATATCACCATGCAATTATAGCAAATTTAATAAAAATGCATCCACCCTTTTCGTACTCAAATAAGGCGATTAGCTGCAACTTGTACAATAGATACGCAATTATTTTCGTGCGTCATTTCAGTGCTGAGTCAGGATGACATTAACCCAAATCATCAATGGCATTACCTAATTTGAATGTGGTATTAATTTTTGAACAACATTAATGCAAATCAACATTAATTGAGGTGACGTTAAACTGAGGAGACACTGTACTTGCTTTGAGGCAAGTAATTCATGAAGATATAATCGATTATGATCATCAAAACTGTGGATGAACATCTTTATACAACAAAATGTAGGTGTTTCCACAAGTTTATAGCATGTCTGCCAGATAAATTTGGACTTATAATTTACTTGACTAAGGAAAACAAATTTTTAAATTATTGCTTTGTTAATCCTATTTTTGCATTTGATTAAGTTGTGTCATTTGTACATTAGATGGTTTATATTAGCTGTGCATTAATTTTGTCTAAATTTTATTTTCAGCAAAGAGAATGTCTGGAAGGGCTGAGCATAAAAAATGCTCAAAACTTACACCTGGTGGATAGTGCAATGATGGTGCTGGTGTTAGATAGAGAAAGTGTTGATAATGAGACTGCAGTAATACAAAACGTCCTCTGTGGTGACACTCATAACCGCTGGGTTGATAAGGGTCTCAACATGATATTTTTTAATAACAGTGTAGTTGGAACTCTCTGTGATGTTCGTAATTACTCTAGCATTATAATTAGAGGGAAGTTTTTGGTAAATATGCTAAATTACTTGCAATTATTTGTATTAATTTTTATTCTTATATTTAATAGCATGCCCAGTATGATGGTATGGTAAGCATACAAACATTTCACTATGTGTATTTGGCCATAAGTGAAATAAAGGGTGTTTGGACTGGGAGCAAAAGAGTGAGAGCTCTCCCACAGCCAAAAGAATTGGATTTTGATTTGGACTCTAATATTATTAAAGAGATTTCATTGGCTGAAAATGTACCACCAGTTGATGTAAGTATAGATCTACTGTTATTGTATTGCTGATAATTATGTATAGATATACTCTATAAATAGATGTTCTGTTTAGTTATCATTATTATTGTAACAGGTTTAGCTACATCCATGTTTATTTTAATGTCAGAGCACGGTAAAATTTCTTCAAATGCTGCCTACCATAAGGTAGATTCCCATCGAATGGACAAATTGCAAAAGATAATCAAATTTGTAGATTTCAACTAAATTTTAGCAGCTTCCTTTATTATATTTCATTGAACTCATAACTGGTACAGATCAAATCGCCATGCTATCTATAAAATCACTAATTATATTTGTTTTTATACAATAAAATTCATGGTGATGGGCATAGCCTGGTGAAATTGCTCCATAATGAACATCTCAAAATGATTCACATTGAAACCGGGGCCCTATTGAGATATTATAACAGTGGGAAATACATACCGTATATACTCGTGTATAACGCGCACCCGTACTTTTTGCCAAAAAATCCTGACATTTTCTTATACCCTGTGTATAATGCGCACCCTTGATTTTTGTGGGGTATAAGGACAAAATTTTAGAATTATATCGTCATGATAAGTATTAACTAGAATACCATAAATAAATACGTTAAAGTATTAAATTATTGTCAGTTAACAATTTTAAAACACTTGGACTTGCCCAAGAGTATTACGTTCAATAAGCTCCACATTACGTCTTAGAGAGACATCATTAATAAAGAAAGCGAATGAGTTGAGATGGCAGCAACTTCATACAGTAAGTTGGCCACACCGATGTTGCATAGAAAACTGCAGCGCCACTGCTGCCAACCCTTTTAAATCAGACAAAAAGGGATCTATAAAAAATAAAGAGTTTTGATTTATAGTGGATTTTGGTTCTCTCTTTCCTATCTCATTCTAAAACTGTTTAATAGAAGGAATAACGTGAAAATTTAACAAACAAATCTGGAAGCTGGAAATGCAACAGTTAATATTAAGTTCATAAATGTCATTCTACGGGTTTTTAATTACTTACATTGTTAATTTTACAGGCGTTTCTCCCTATTCGTCCTCCCAATTTTCATCTTTTCGCTTATTCGTCCATAACCAATTATAACCAAATCCCCATTCATTCATCCATTCCCTCACTTATTCGTCCATCGAAATAGCTGGGACCTACAAAGAGGGACTCTCAGATGATTACTTATCAAACGATGAGACGCTAAGGATTTATCGTTCTCAGCAGTATAAACTTATAACCTTACGAACGAGAAATGAAAATATCACGTAGGATGTCTGTCTTCCCCTTGTGACTATGGCTAACAGCAAATTAAAGCACACCACTGAGATGGTTTCATCATCACGTTGAGTTTAGGAGTTTTGGGTGATCTGTTTTAGTATTCGGTCAACCACTGACTCCACTAGTCTCAGCTACTTGGCCTCGCTCCATGTTGTTCGTTCTTCCTTAGTTTGCGTTTCGGCGTAATTTTATATTGTTGAGTACGAATTTGAACTCTGTGATTGTGATTAAATCAATCAATTACGTGGCGGCCGCATTTGTAGTTGAGTTTACATCGCACCTTCGTGGGCCACATAAAATGCACTTGCGGGCTGTAGGTTCCTATAGATTGTGTTTAGAGTACCAATAATAAGGGAATTTAAAGACTCATTGTCAGTCAGTCTCAACCAAAGATCTTATAATGCTTTCATAATCCTAAAAAAAAAGCACCTTATGTGATTTCCTCTGTAATTCTTGTATCACTTGTTTTACAATATACTGGGGTCTACCTCTTATACCATTTAGTAATGCCATCGTCTATTAGAAGATATTGGGTTTGATATTCTACTTTTGAGTAGTATGAGTGTAGTATTTTAAAATTACTTAAAAGCATGATACAAACTCAGGATTTGGACGGTTGAAAGAATGAAGTTTTTTAAGGGAAGAATTTGAATCTATGTTGGATTAGCATAAAAATGTGAGTAGAATCAGAAAAGGCTTGATTTTTTTCAGGTTTATAACAATGAGAAATGTAAGCTACCATGAAAACTCCCGTTATCCCCACATATGCTTTTATATGAGGAGTAGCTAAGGTTATGTATGCTTTCTTTGTATATGTGTTTTACATTCATCACTATTGTGAAAATTTAAGTTTTGTTGTCATAAAAATTTTCTTGTTATGCAAATAAAATTTGGCCAAGAAATCCTCAGTAGTCTCTTTATTTATATATTTATCCATTAATTTTTGCTGAGTGCCATTAATTTATATTTCATTATTTTTCTGTAGAGGTTTGTTCCTATAATTGCCCGAGAAAATTTCTATGGCTATGGAAAAGATTTTATTTCAAAGCAGAAGCTTCATCCTGATTCCTATATCCAAATGGCACTTCAACTTGCTTACTTCCGCTTACATGGAAGGTAAGATACTAGAGTTACCAAGTAGATTTATAGTTTTATTTTTATATGAAAAACACAGCATGCAAAACCTTTGAACTATATACCTACACATTGGTATTGAATTCACAGTTGGAGCACAGTATTTTGTGCTACAGTCTTACCCTCATTGCACAAAAGTTGGCAGCTCTCTTGAAAGTTTGATAGGGGAAGGTCCTTTTACTATTGAATGTGGATGGACGGTAAGTCAGAGTGAGCAGAGTACATTAGAGAAAGAGCTGAGGTGACAATCATTTAGTCGTTGCCAGGGCAGATCTCTTGTTGGTCCTTATGAATTACCCTTATGCCATAAGGAGAGAGGGTGGTCAAGGTATTGGTCATGAGCTTTGTCTCTTTTTCCTTAAAGTACGGCTCTTTAACTCTTCCAGATGAAGAAACTCATCCAGTTGTAGAAAAACAGTGACACTGTTCACTGCTGAAGAGATGAGTGCAGTGTGACTAAGGCCTAGCAGACATGAGTTTTCTGTATTTCTTTGAATACAGGCTGTGTTCATCATACATAAATTTATTTCTAAAGGTTGTGCAAGTCTTGAAGCTGTTGGACTTCTGAAACTTAAGATATATGACTCCAAGGTTAGGTAGATTTAGCCATACCTCCTCAGCACTTTTTTTATAGCTGACAACCATCTACTCTTAATAAATTATTTGCATTGCTTTTGGAAACTCCTGGAAGCACCCAACAACATTAATCATCCCTGTGAAAACCATTGTATCAAATCACATCATCTGCTGTGGTCTGTAACTTTTTCTATTTGATAAGCGACAGTTGTAGTTGTGAGTGCTTTGAGGGTTGCTATGAAATTGATGAGCACTCTGGTGGGCTGGGTTAGTTTAATTGGAAGTTAATTAAAGATTTTTTAGTATCACAAAAGCAAACATAAAGGTTAAACACTAACAATTGCATAACATTTGGAGATACTATAATTTTTCAGATCTTATAGTAAAATCCTTATAAATATGTTGTATGTATTACATATCTCACTGACAAAAAACTATGTAATTACATAATTGCATGTGTGTGTGTGTAAATATTTGTTAAAATATAGGATTGCATAAACAGAAAAGCTTGGACTTTCAATGACATTCCATCCATAAATATAGCATTTGAGTTAATCAACAGGAGTCAAGCAGATAATTTCACTCATTCTGGTATACCATGTTATGAGAAATAAAAGTGATATTTTATCTTAATCCTATGATAGAAATTTAATTTTGCTGTTTAAAAAAATTAAAAACCCAGTTATTAATAGAATTTTAACCTTCTTTTTATAAAGACTGTCACTTTACATAAAATAAAATTCAAAGTTTCAAATCTTAAATCTCTTGAGAGAAATGTGCATTATTTATGATACACTTGTAGCATGTGTTCTTCATTGTTAACATCATTTTGGCTAATTATATGCTGCTTTATGACATTATTGCATAATCAGTCACAAATCCAATAGCAATTTCAAAGTGCAAATCAGCAACTATTAAAAAGAGACATTTCAAATTTCTCATGTGGCTATAGTATAATATGGCATGCTTGGGATTTTATTAAAATGATTCTTCTGTTATATTTAAGTAAGGAATACAGTACTCCTGTTATATTGCTGTCATTTATATAGCAGATTTGAATGTAGCACAGGTCTTCCTTCCTCCCTCACCTTGCCATATTCAACTTGAAAACAATTTTGCAGTCTCACCAAACATTGATAACAGTATTTTTCTATATTTTATTTATAAAAATAAAATAAAATTTTACAAATAATAACTTGTATGAACAAGTGCATTGAGTCAATGATAGGTGTATTCTTCTTATATACTGCGGGGGGTCTCATAATGCAGGTTGTCATGCATGGTAAACCAGGTAACACTACCTAGAATCTTGAAAATTTGGCTTCTTTGTTACCAAGTTAATCAAAGTTGATTCAATTAACGGAGGAAAGGTTGGAAGGACACAGAAAAAAATCTTTGTAGGCAATTATTTTCTAAAGATGAAGTAAAATTATGAAAAGAAAATAGCTGGACTTAATTTAAATAATAATTTTCTGCCAAGTATGTTTTATGAGCAATCATGCGAGAAAAATTTATAAATGATAAGATGAATTTCAAGCCATTTTTTAAAACCTGAAACAATTTTTACTCCAAACAATGATTATAATTTTTAATTAATCCTAATTTTGAGCTGTTTTGAAATAAAAATATTTACAGCTTGCAGAGTTGAGATGAATTTTTGTGCTATAACTAACTTATTTGAATTATACTGACATATATATACATTATGATTTATCTTTATGTACATTCCTGTAATTCTTTATTATTTAACATATTCATGGGCATGAAGTTATGTGTAGAAGTCTAATGGTACATTTGTACTCAGCTGGTGAGATTATAGTTTAAATATGAATGTTTACTTTATTCTTTGATTTGTTTTATTCAATAAATCCATTATTTAACAAGTAAAAATACATTTAATGATCTCATTTTTATCACTAATATATTTAACTTGTTTAGCATTAAAGCTGCATTATAATTATCACTCTTAACATTCTTTGACTAATAGAAGAAAATAAATGCTGCCTATATCCCCTTTCCATTATTATATTTATCCTTAATTGAATTAATTAAATAGGTATGTGTTAAATAATATCATGACCAGTTGATTGTTAAATAACAAAATTAATTCATTTCCCTATGCGCTATAAAAATGCGTTCTTATTGTTGCAGACCTGCACCTACTTATGAAACAGCAACTACTCGAAGTTTTTATAATGGTCGGACAGAGACTGTCAGGTCATGCACAATTGAAGCTATTACTTGGGTACATTCTATGTTGGGAGATCAGTATACAGTAAGTTAGAGAGAAATAGTTTCATAGCTAATATATGTATTGAATAGCATTGTTGGTTAAAAAAGTAATTAGTTTTTGTTGTTTGTTAATTTACGTGTTTAAATAGCTGTCTGATTTTTTTAATTTACAAGTACATATTTGTTAATAATTTATGAACAAATTAATATTAATTTTGAATTTTTTATAAAACATCTTTCTTGTTATCAATTATAAAAAATCAAGGAATAAAATTTAAAGCAGTGATTGAATTATTACATATATCAATAACAGAACAGGAGCCAGTATTTATAGAATGAATTTACATTTAGATATTTAAACATCCCTTTTGTCAGGACTTGTGTATGATCTATGCAGTAGAATGTATACCTGATTAAGGGGTGGACTCTTCAATTACTATTACTAAGAATTAGGGAAAAGAAACAATACTACTAGCCAATGGTTACTCATACTCAGGGGTGTGCTGCAGTCGACTCTGTCCGGCTCCCACGAGCTGTTTGTTAAAATTTTTTACGCTCGGCAAGCTGGTTGTTGATCTATACATTTCACATTATCCTGAGTTTAGTGACACATCACGGTCTGATAATACTGGGACACCAAAAGTTTAAGGGCGTTTTCTAGATCGTGTTATGCAGCAGTTTATTATCTGAAAGATGCCAAACAATTGTACATGGAATATGCTTATTCAAAGCCCCCACCCTTGATATATTAGTCATTAATGATATTTAAACATTTAAAATAAAAACGTAATTGTTATTTACACAAGTATATTGTTTATCAAAATTCCTTCTAATTTCCGTAAAGATCAGATAACGCGATCTCAGAGTCAAAAAAAAGGTCATGAATTCAATGCTGGATGTAATGCCTAGGGGTGGCAGTAATAGTGACCTGGTTGTTATATATTTGGCAGCACACCCCTGCATACTCTGGTTGGGACTACAGACAGATTTCTTACACAAGATATGTTACAGATATTTTCTTGGAAAACATCCTGTCTTTGGAGACATTTTCAGAGAGAATCCAATGCTATTGTGATAGAAAATTCCAACTTAATGCTTGCTTATATATTTATATAGTTTGCAATGACATAAAAGCAAAAATAATGAAATTTTCTGAAAAGTTTAAAATAAAAATCTGATATGGCCAGCACATGACTTTTGCCATACAGAGTAATGAATGTGATTGCAATAGTACTTAAAGTTGGGTTATTCTGTATTTTAGTGTGTTAAATCATTACTATTGAAAACCTACTGTATTTTAATATGTTAAATTATTTTCATTATTATGTTACTATTTACATAACTATAAACAAATATTGATCTTAAATTTACAAACCCAATCTCTGGACAACATGGAGGGTTTCTTTGGTTCCGGTCGAGGTGAAGGGCACGGTAGCGCCCGGAGTCGACTATTCATTAAAACATAGCGAGCCAAAGGCTCGTCAATATCCTCAGTACCTAGGTGATGCGGACGTGGATACTATAGTATCTATAATTTAACACACTAAAATACAGGATAAGTAGTATCCATAACTTGACACACTAAAATACAGAATAACCTAAAGTTGCTATCAACAGCAGCTTCCTCAAGAATAACTATCGGGAATTATACTCGTGGAAAGTTTTTAAATGCTAGATACTTTTCACAATGAAAAACACGTTGAATCACTTTTCATGCTAAACGGCAGTTCATTAATGTCAAATATGTTTTATTAGTTAAAACACAAATATTAAGTGTATAGATTAATTACAATCAATTTTTTCATTCGTAAAATTTCACAAAACGAAGATGGTTGAGAATAATACTAACTGTAAGTCCTCCGGCAAAGGTGATTCTTCTAGCTAATGGTTTTTTTGCAAAATTAGTGGTCATTTCATGGCTGTGACTCTCATTGCACCTCCTAGCAGTGAATTTGCGATCTTTAATTTTTCCGAGACAAACTTTCTTAAAACTTTTAAGCGAATAAACACCCTTAATTGAAGCCCTCCTATATAGGAGGAATCAACCAAGCGTGCAGATCCTTTCAGTTTTTTAAGTTCGCATGCTATAATGAATACATGATATATTTGGACTCGCATGGGTTATATAAGAATACCACAGTCTAGTATATACTAATACAGTAAAACCCCGTTATAATGCAGGTTTCGGGAGGCAATGTACACCCGCGTTATCGGCAACCCACGTTTTTTCAGGAAATAATTTTTAAAAACGTGAAAGTATATGCGTTATAAGAAATTTAATTGCAAAACACTATGAAAACTGATATCGTAAGATGATTTAAATGCATACCTTACTTAAATCGGTGTTTTTAAAATAGTCCGATATTTTCTTTTGGCGTGACAGCTGATGGCATTTCTTCGTCACATACATCTTAATGTTTTACAAATGTAAAAGATGAAGATGATCACAATCACTCTGTATCTCCATCCAATTCATCACTTCACTGATGTTATCCAATACTTTGCTTATTTAAGGGGTCTCAACCTCACACATCTCTTCATTCTCGCTGTCATCTTCCGATAATTTTTCTGCTGTTCCGTGGTTCTGGACTTCAGGTATAATTTCTTATCATTCTTATAGACAGCGACGGGAGTTTAGCATCGCGGTAAAATTTGAACCAAGTTGTTTACGAAGAAAATAAATCGCGGTAAAATTTGAACCAAGTTGTTGACGAAGAAAATAAATCGCGGTAAAATTTGAAACAAGGATGTTTACGAAGAAAATAAATGGAATCATTTTGGGGGACATGACTAGACCCATGGTGCATCCGAATTCGCGGTATAGTGAGGCGCGTTATAACGGAGTTTTACTGTATTTACGAGTTTCGAATAATTATCTCTCAGTGAAGCAGTGTGGTGAGTGTTGGCAGACGTTTCGACGCCTGTTATCGGCTGACCGTGCATAAAATGACAACGCTAACAGTTCCAATGTCCTTTTAGTCTCATTTATTACATTTCGGCCCTTTATGCGAAGTGGGCTCACAAATTTGATTGTGTGTCTTGTGCGATGTAGGGAAATGCTACAGTGACTGGCAAGTAAGAACATACATCCAAAGTAGTGATGTACTGGGTACCCGGGGAAGCAAAGAAAAATTACCCGGCCAGGTATCCGGGTACCCGGCCGAGTAGGTTGAACCAATTTGGTTCAAGATGTGTGGGCTTGCTTAAATGAAATTTTGTTTGAAAATGAAAGCAAACAAGAAGAATTTTGTGCTAACGATAATACGTCTTATTCTAAAGAAGAGAGGCAATTTGAAAATTTTCTTAAATGTCCTAACATCCCTCATAAAGAAAATCCTTTAACTTGGTGGGCAAAAAATGCAGCTATCTTTCCTGAACTGTCAACATTGGCCAGACGTTACTTATCATCACCTCCAAGCAGCATACCCAGTGAAAGTATGTTTAGCGAGGCGGGAATCATATACGAAGAGCAGAGGAATAAACTCCTTCCGCAAAATGCGGAAAAACTATTGTTTCTTCATCATAATCTCCCATTGTTGAAATTTAATTATTAAAATTTTGACTGCACTTTTATTTCACTCTTTACTTAAGAAGATTTTATAAAGTTTATAAGATTTTACAATCTGGTACTGTTAACCAGTCGTTAAGTATAATTATGCATATTATGTAAAATGTTATTTCATGGTTCAGTTTAACTTTTGTTAGAGTAATCGGTTTTTTAAAAGTTTATTATAATTAAAATATCATTTCTCTGAATGTTTCTTGCAGGCTAAGAAGTAAAAGTAAAATATTAAGTTCCATTTAATTTGTTTTTATTGTTATCCTTTTTTGCTCATGAGGGACCCAGCACCCTGCGCCGGGTAATTTCCGGGTACTGAAAATATGACCGGGTATGCCAGGTACCGGGTAATTGCCGGGTATGGTACATCACTAATCCAAAGTTTTAATAACATCGCCGCCTCGATGTAATAATAACATTGTTGTGAATAAGACTTCCCTTTATTTGGGGTCTGTCTTCCTTTCGGGTTAACAAAGTAAATATGGCTGTGGTAAACGTGGGTGGCCCAACTAGCCAACGCGTCACGTTAGTAAGCGAGCACCTGCGAACTGAAACGTAAAAAAATCCGTGTTCACGTGATGATGTCATCGCAACTTTCGTGAAGTACGTAACAGATTAGGACATTTAAGGTGGATTGACAAAACAGCACGACTAAATAATAATTCTTTTGAGTTTATTTAATGTTGTAGCAACAGCAGTATGTGTTGTGCCACTGATGGTTAGATTGAATTAATTATTAACCGGGTCTCTAAAAAAAGTAGTAAGGAAATTTGGATAAGGGTGGCAGGAGGCCTACATGCCAGGGGCACCAGATCGATCTAGTTTAGTACAGGTGACACTTGATTTATGCCAATCCGATTTATGCACTTTCATTTTAACGCCATTTATAATGAACGTACAAATAACATCCTATTTGCGCCACCGTGCTTGTTTATATGCCTTCGTTACCTTAGAAGTTTCACAGTAAATCTTCAGATGTGGTCATCCCAAGTACACTGCAAAGCCAGAATATTGCAAGCTTTATTTATATGTTGCATAAATATGAAAATTTTTAATATCTGCATGTATTTTAATAAAATAATGCCTAGATTTACTTTTTTGTTTAATTCAGCACTTTTCCTTTATTTTTACTGCGTATTTGATAAAGTTTATATGATCAGAGGCGGCTTCTATGTCTTTTAACTGGTGTGGATAGCCATAAAATTTTATCGTAATTTTGTGTACGCGTGCAAGCGTAATTTTGTAACCCCAGATTACTATTTCAAATTTCATCACGGGACAGTGCAACCTAAAGAAAAGTTTTAAAAGGTCGCTTGCATGAGAAATTTATGATGCGTTATTTGCATTAAACATATACAAGGAATAATATTAAATACAGGAATAAATTAACTACTGACATTACATCACCATAAAGAAAGATTTTATGGAGATTTAAAAATTTCTGGGAGGGAAGAATCCCACTATCCCCATGGAAGGAGCCGCCACTGTACATGATCAAATACTGCTGGAAAATTACTTTCGATTTATGCCAATGTCGATTTATGCCATAATCCTCAGAGCATATCTATGGCGTAAATCGAGCGTCGCCTGTACTATCGTTCCACTAGCTTAACAAGTGTTCGGTTCGTAATATATTACATTTCATACACTGTCGGTAATTGAATGTCAGATAAGGCAAAATGTACTTGAAAGGACATAATTAATAAATTTTCATATTTTCAAAAAATTTAACAACAGGCTGCTCGCAAATTCAGAGAAAAATTAGCAACCAACTCGCATGAGCTGGTGGGAGCAGATTTCAGCTCATCACTGACTACAAGTAGTGTGTATAAGACAGAAAACACATTAAGGGTACATGCCTCAGCGACATCTGATATGTAAGACCTAATATCATTGACATTCCATTTTTTCAGATTAGCTGCAATTGAAATAACATCCAAAAAACCATGGGAGAGACATTTTTTTGTAAATTGTGTTATTTAACGATATTTAATTTAATTGTAATTTACCTATGAGTGCTAATTAGATGTACTAAATGTAGAATAAGTTACGCACTTCCTTTGTATAACCAAAAAAATGTGACAATTGAACAACAGATAAAAAGAGCACTATAGCGAAACCGCACTAAGTGAAGTGCACTATAGCGAGGGATGCCTGTATTGTGATTCCTTTAAATCAGCTTTATGAGGGTGTAATTTATTGAGATGTGTAAGCAATTGGCTAGTATTAGTTGGAGATGTTTGTGTCTACCTTTTTGATGCTAATAGCAGCTTTTGGTGTCAGCTGCATCCGGAACATGATGTAACATCATGTTCCAGATGTAGTTGACATTGAAAACCGCTACTAGCATCAACAAGCCTTCCATTGAAGGATCTACCTTTAATCTGTCTTTCATAAAATACCCTTTGAAACCTCTTTACATCCTGTTTCCTGAAGTTTAATCAACACCCTTCTAATTTGTCACATCTTGTGTATATTTAGCAATAGTTGCATGTTCTAATGGATGTCTAATGAATGCTGTGATTTTTCATTTTTATCATGTAACGACTAATTCTGGTTTGTGTAGATTTTATTTTCAACTGGATCACTTATGTCCAATAATCATTATTTTGTTATTTTAATCATTTACATTTTAAAATTGTTAATCCATTATCTTCACTCTAAATTTGTGCTTTTACAAAAACTCTTAACTCCTTGAAAATATGATGCCATGGTTTGAGTTGAGATTTAGTAGCAACATGTTTAAGTGAAATTTCAAGAATATGTAAGATCTTGAAGATCATAATGTAGGCATGTAAAAATTTGGAAACACCCTGGAATCTAATGTATGAAGATTTATTTAGTTTTCTTTGTTTTTCTGTTCAACTTGTATATCTGTCCATATTCATTTGACTTTTTGTTGTCAGATAGTTTTTTCAAGTTCTTTTTGTGGTAGATAAGTGGTAAATCATTATTTTATATGTACAGTATAGAACCTTTTATCTGGATTCACTTATCAGGAAATCCAGTTAACTGGATATTTAAAAAAATAATGCATATTTCCAAAATTTGTTAGGAGAAAGAAATTTAAATTTAATGCTGTGCTAGTAAATACCCGGTTCACCGCTGTGCATTGAGTGCACTCCACATGTAATTTGGAAGTGAACAAGGAATTTATGTATATTGGAAAGTACCCGATTACTGTAGTATTTCTATTACTGTACAGTACAGGTATACATGATAATAGTGCTCAAAATGGAAAATATTAGGAAATGGAATGCACATTCTGGTAGTGGAACTGAAAGCAGTGGACACTAAATAACTGATAGAACATTTACAATCGAGTTAAATTTTGAATTATTACTTATGTACTACGATGAAGAAAAGTAAAGAAAATTTTTTATATTATTATTATTAAATGAAGTTAAAAAATGGTCTATGCAAGCAATGCCAGGGCCGCGCCTAGGGTGTTTCACGCCTGAGTGCAAGATATCTCTGTGGCGCCCCCCTACTAGCGAAATTTCGTAGTATGATCATATACGACTTTTTTCATCAATAGAGAGTGGAGACAAGCTGATGTATTTCTGTTGATGTATCCCATAACGAATTGATTGAAGAAATTAATTGCATAACTATTAATATAAACATATCATTTAATATCTGCTTCAGGGAAAATTATAAAACTCGCTGCACATATGATTATAATTCAATACTCTGTCCCGTTACCTTAATGGTAAATCAAAAATTCCTATATTTTTGTCCATTTACAAGCCAAATTAGATTCGATATTTATTCTGACAATAAGAAAACAAAACTGCAATTATTTATGCATTCCTACGTCAAAGTCCCGACTTCGTATTTTCTTTTTAAGATATTTCAAAATCCAATGAAGAAATAGACGTTGATAATTCTCATTATGTGGAGAAATTTTTTCGGTATTTGAATTTGGTACTATTTAGAAATGAATATGAATGTTAACGTAGGTGGGAGATTGTGAAGGAGTAAGGAAAGCTAGTTTTCAGAAAAGCTATCACCTCAGCTGGAGCTACTTTCAAGGGTCAAGATAGCAATTTGCAGAGTAACGCCCCCACCTCTTGGCGACTCCTACAGTGAACCCATTTTTGGTCGTCACTGATGTGTGTTCTAGCGACCCTGAGTCATGCGACCCCGTATCGCAAGGGATCGGAAAAATTTTGCATGGAAGATTTTGTGTCATTTTAGAATCTCCAACTTACCCTTTTCACTCAGATAAAGCAGGAAACATTCCCAAGTCGAATTCCAATAATATATAGATACAAATACGTTGATGAGAAGGCACCCCAGCAAGTTGGCACCCGGGTGCATTGTACCCACTGCACCCCGGGTAGGTGCGCCCCTGAGCAATGCAAGCACTGCTTGCCTAGTGAAACAACAACCCAATAAACTTTTTTAAGCCGGAAAGCCTACAATTAGTTGAAGCTATAGAAGTAAAGGCATGGTTACATTATTTCCAAAGCATAATTTAATATATTTCTGTTGATTAAAATTATTGGAAACTGAGAGTGAGAAATAAATTTGTTTCAAAGGAGGTGTATCGTTATTTGTTATACCCATAGTTTATTTCCGAGTGAGATACATGAATGATGAGGCAAGTGCCTCAGTGTGACCAATTAGTAATGCTTAGCTACATAAAGTAAAACTTTGCCACTGCTTGCCTTACTCAATGAGTCACCGACCGCCCCTGCTAAATGTTTGACAAGACTGAACGATATTATCGACACATGCAACGAACCAGAACACCATTCTGGTAGGTTTTCGCTAGCATTGTTATGAGTATATTCCACATAACCGGAAATTCCAAATAACCAGCTATCCCCATATCCCAAGCTTGCCAGATAAAAGGTTCTATATTGTATTAGAATTTTCTGAGCAATTTTTATTTTGTGTGTTGATTTTACATATCTAATTCTTATAATATTTTTCCTCTCTTCTTTACTGTTTCAACTCAACAATTTGCTGTCTTTTAAAACTTCTAAGGATTAGAGGAGGGTAGACCTTACACAAAGAGCAAGGAAAAACTTCAGGGAGTTCTTGATGCAGTATGGTTAGTGTATGGCTGCGTAAGAACTTGTTCACAAAAGAGACATTCTAAAATTAGAATGAATCAGTTTTACACGAATGATAGAAAGGAAGTTTAGTAATATTGGCAAGTCCAAAGTAACTACATAGTATCGTAAAGAAAGGATCAGGTTGGGTGCAAAGAAAGGTTTTTCTTCATAACAGAATAAAAATGTGCATTTCGTTATAACATATATGTTACATGAGCTAATTGTTAAGTTTCAAATGACCAGACTGTTGAACAAATAAATTTTTCTGAAATTTTAATGTTTATTGCTTAATTCCAAGGATATTTAAGCAGTATTATGCCAATATAACCCATGAAATTAAATATTTGTTAATTTTTTCAACTTTTCTTTCTGTAACTGATTGTAGTCTGCTTCTGTTCTGCAAATTATCATTCAAATAGGATAAAATTCTGGGAAAAGAAGTAAATTGGAAACAATGTATTTATTAAATATTTCCTCATTCTAAATAATTCAATATTAATTATTTATTATTATGAAAAATATTAATACACAGCCTTAAAAGGAATTAATATTTCATGACTCACAGTGAAAATGAGTGCCTTCTAATTTCATATTGGAAAATCTTCAGCAGTGCCTATCAAGATAACCACCTACATTTGCTCATAAATCTCCTTATCATGAAAACGTTTTCCACTTATCTGAGACATGAAGCGTAAGAATATGAGAATATCATCTTTAATGTCATCTTCCAAGAATGGATTTTTTCCCCACCTGTTTTTATTTATGTCGCTATCAGAATGATGAATTTCTAATCCATCCTTATTTATGTACAAGGGCATTGTGCCTATTCTTTTGCCGTATTTGTCTCTCTTTTGATGCATCCGCTAGGTTTCATATGTTCACATGAGTTCTGCCATGATACGATAATTTTATATGTACATTGAACTTTTGAACCTAATTTCTCCATTTGTAAAACATACTTTTATGTTGCATTTTGAAATTGATATTTCTCTTGCCATCATTTTCACCAATGTGATTGCTCAAAGTTTTGTATAATAATTTTATGAGGCTTTATAACATTATACACTGTGGTAGAAAATATTTAAATATCGTATTTCTGAGCATGGAAAATCTTTTGGTAATCAAGAGCATTATAATTTGTCATGGAATGACATGGAAGATGTTTCAAATATCATTCAGTGTATAAATACATTGAGGCTAGCAGACAAATTTGTGTCTTCATAATAGTGTCATGAAGTCTGCCATTTTTCCTCTGAGCACTTAATGCTACATTTCTTTTGACAGTTAGTATGCATCTTATATTTGATGAAATTACTATGAGATGTGCTCTCCATGTCACATTTCTGTCTAAATGCTCACTAACCTTCCCTGGTGGCAGATATTTTCCAACAATCACACTTATAGAAAAATAGTTCACATAAAATGTAATGCCAAAATGTAACAAAACAGCCATGTAAGGATGTGTCTACCTAGTTTCTTACTTGTATGACATGGTTGAACAACGTAACAATAGGTGGGTCCAGAAGTTTGTTTCTGAAGCAAGCGACCATAGAGATTTGAGCGACTACCAGTTAATACACTCAATACGTGTGAGAAAGGTTAGGAGAAATTGTTTGACTGAAAAAAAGAACTCTGAACAAAGTAACTTAACACTTTCCGAAGCGATAAATGAAGGGGAGATTTTTGTGAAGAACAGCGTTTTGAAAACCAAAGCTGTCAATGATTTTCCTAAGGTTTTGATATTTCAAAAACATTATTTTCCTTTTTCTTTGTGACTATGATCTGAAAGACTTGATCCATATAAAAATTATCACAATTACTCACAAAATATTTTTTTTAGCCATTTTCCAGATATGTGCCGAAATGTTTTTTGGAATAAAAACATTACATTGGACTGACTGTACACATTATTCCTCAAATATTTTACGACCTTTAAAAATATTTATGGACTTACAGTATATCTGAATCCATATTATTGCTCTCTGTGAAGATTGTAACTATTTTTGTTCAATCTTTTCATTTGAACTTTACATTTAAAATTAATAGATAAAATTACAAAATGTCTCATTGGTAAATTAAAATTTTAGGATTCTAAACAGAAAGAGCTGTTAAAGAGAGCCATCGAAAAGCATAATTTGTTGATGAAGCAAGCAAAAGCTAATGCAGGTTGCGATCGTCACCTTTTTGGCCTACAATGCATAGCTTTTGAAAATGGTTTGGAAGTTCCTGAAATGTTCAAGCATCCTGCATGGTTTAAAAGGTAAGTCATTGTACACTATTGTAGTAACATATGGTGCCTTATAATTTATTTAAACACCAAGTGAATTTAAAACATTCAGTGACTGGCAGTTAAAAAGCACTTGCATTAGAGTATAATAATATGTATAACTCTTGGTTTACAAAAGTAATTAATTAGGTTTTTCACCGTTATTTCAATTGATTCAGATTTTATTGATGATGCATGAAAAATTCTTCCCAAGACCTCACTTGTATGATGCTGAGCCGTCTGATCTGGAGTAGTAGTTTTATCTTTAGGTACTAAAAGGCTCCCAATTTAAGGGAGTCCCAAACTCCAACTTATTATAGTTCATGGACATGCTTATGCTATACACTCTTAACACATGATTAGGCATATTGTTTGAAACTTTATTTTTTCATAAACTATCTGAATGGTTGTTGACAGTAATGCTAATATAGGTGCCCAAACTTTGGGTACTGCTTAAAGCTCCAGAATGGATAAATCCCCATCTGGATATATGCACTGGACTTCAATTTTTTATGAGAGAATATCTAAAAAGTGTATATTAATTACTATGTTAATGTTTTGCTTTAAAGCATTAAATGTGGCATGAACAAGTAAAATGAAAATATCTTTTAAATTGATCACTCTTTGATGAAATTAATATGGCAGTCTTGCTGTAATGCTCTCAAAATTGGTCAAATGAAGTTAATTGCCTTTTTTCTTTAGAGCGTCTTTCTAACCTAGGTTATGCTATGAAATTTACATTTAAACCTGTATTTATTTTATCATGTCATTATAACAGTGGCGGAGGAGGAAACTTTGTACTTTCTACAAGTTTGGTAGGCTATACACCAATGGGTGGTTGTGTTTCTCCCATGTGTTTGGATGGCTATGGCTGCTTTTATAATATTTGTTCGCAAAGGTAAATACACTAAATCTGGCATATCGTGTTTTGCAGATAATAGTGACATATTTCAATGATGGTGTGTTGTTTTTCTTTCTTTTTTTAGCATTCACTTCTCAATATCTGCATGGAGGGGCAGCTGTGAGACAAGTTCTCATAAATTTGCTAAAGCCATTGGAGACTCTCTTTCAGACATGCAGAAAATGCTTACATTTGCTGCATCAAAACTCTGAAAGTTTTAATTTGTTTTCTGTGAAATAGTGGGAAGAGGTATTAAAATCAGTTTTGTTATTTTTTGATGATATATTAACAATGAGGGAAGAATTTATTTAGCAATTGTTAACTTCAATTTTTGTATAAAATTGATTATTTAAGCGTTTTTGTATTTTTACACTCATAATTGACGATTAGATTGGTGGATATGAACTTCTTATTTCTATTTATATGTTAAACGTTTATTGTCCTCGTTCTATCTATGAATTCTTGACCAAATTAAATGACTTTCCCAAGTTTTATTGATCTGTTGCAAAATTAATCCCAGATTAAATCTGCCAATAATAGCAGGTTTATGCTTTTAATTAAAATCAGGGGCAGTCGGTGACCCATTGAGTAAGGCAAGCAGTAATTTATGTAACTTACGAATTGGTCACTTTGTGATACTTGCCTTGTCATTCATGTATCTCATTCGGAAATATGCTATGGATATAACTAATAATGATACACCTCATTTGAGACCAAATTTATTTCTCATTTTCTGTTTCCAATAATTTTAATCAACAGATATATATCTAAATTACGCTTTGGAAATATCGTAACTATGCAATTCCTTCTATAGCTTCAACTAATTGTAAGCTTTCCAGCTTGAACAATCTCTTTTTTAGTTGCAAAATCTTCATAACTTGAAAACGATTTCACCAATAATTTTTTTATTACACATTATTCATTATCTCACACATTTTTAGGATTGAAAGTAAATAATGTTTAATAGAAGGAAGTATGACTGTGGCGCACCAAAAATAAACACTTTATAAACCATGTGGAGGCCGCAAAACAGCTGAACAAATATATCGCATGCCAGCGACAACGCTGTCATAGATTAAAAAAATGTGATTTTCAAGTTAATACAGCCGAGGGGTTTGTTGTAAGGCTCTCTTTCATCCTTCAGTACTGGCGTAATTGTAGTTAACATGTGGGATCAGCAAATTGCACACGGTAAAATAAAATGAAAAAAATTCCAATTTTGCTTGAACCGAACCACTAGCAAAAAGTGAATTATGAACCAGACCATCGTCTTAAATTACGAACCGAACCACTCCAATATTTAGACTGGTTTGCAGCTTTGCATAAGAGTATCAATAATATATTCATACCCTTCGTTTTATGGGCATTAAGGTCAGAAGCTATCCGTTATCTATAGATATCCATAAAGAAAAGTTTGTATGTATGTATGTTTTGTATAGCTCAGCAACTACAGCGCGTAGAAACAAGAGGAAGGTGTCATTTTAATTGGAATAAAGAGTTAAGTGGTGTAGTCAGGTTTTTATTCCGATTTGATTGATCTTTCTAATTAAAAAAACTTTTTTTTCATTTTCTCCATTTGAATTACATAGGGATAAGTGCAGCTTATTTTTCATTTGAATTTTAAAATTACAGTGACTCCCCGACTTACACGGATCCGTAGATACACGAATACATGACAACTTATCAGCGCGCTCGATTTTTAGTTCAACTGCCACTCAGTAGATGGCGGTACTAGTACAGTAATCCCTCGGCATACGAGTAACCGGTTTACGAGTTTTCGCTTATACGATATGCACAAATTAATACCCGTTTTTCAATTTACAAGCCAATTTTCGCTTATAATGCGATCTCCTTCCTCTCGCAAACCGATCGTTTTTCCCGGCACCTATTATCGGCTTTCGTCGGTTTCCGAATCTTCTCGAATGCACAGAAAGACACGGCATCCTAACTTTAATGATGTAACTATTGTTTATAAAATTTATAACATGGGATGTATTGGGAAATTAATTTTCGTTTTACGAGTTTTCGAGGAACAAATTAAGCTCGTAAACCGAGGGATTACTGTACGCTGACGCACAGCTGACAGCGTCGCTTTCGCCATTTAGATTAGTTATCCCGTGGGTGCAAGTTGTGTCTCGTTACTGTACTGCTCTTCATAAACAAATTATAAACCCTCATCACATAAGCACTATTTTAGCTTTAACTATCCATTGAAACGAACGTATATGTCAAAAAATATATCGTATTTAAGTATTGTTGGACTTACACGGTTTTCAACTTACACAGCGACCTTCGGAAAGAATTAACCGTGTAAGTTGGGGACTTACTGTACTTAGAAACATGTTACGAGCTTGAGACTTGGATTGTTCTATGCAGGAAAGAAGTTTATTTTTACTGAAGACGGAATCGGGGCCCGAAGGGTTTGGGGACCCGTGACGCCGGCCACAGAATTTTTTTTCAAGTCACTAGCAGAAGTGCCTGTGCCCTCAGCGAGATTCGAACCCGCGAACCTTAAATTGGGAGACAAAGAAGTTAAAATCATATACCGAGGAAATGCATTATTAGAGTTAAATGTGAATTATTGAGATCAACTTATTTCACACGCTTCTTAATTTTTTATAAATCAAACGAAAAAAAAAGAAACAAACGCGCAAACATTGCGCGGGTACAGCTAGTCTACATAATTTGACAAGTGTTCGCCCGTCTGTCCCCATTAGTATCTCCAGAACCGTTCGTCGTAGAGATATGCGTGAAGCGGCGTTTTGTTTCTACTGGCTAGGTTGGCCCAGGAAAACTATTTTCATTTTCATAAAATCCCAGGTTCGAATCCAGGAAACAATTATATTTTCCTATAAGTTTACACGGGATTTTCGATTTTTCATCAAAATACGGAAATATGAACCGGTTTTCTTCGTTTTTGCTTCATTCGACGGATAAAACTGTACACTATCTTATTCTTGCAGTGCTTGCGTGTTACACGGTTGAAACTTTAAGAAATACGCAATTGTTTTTGAAATTTTGCGGATATTTCGTACTCTTTCCGGGCGTTTTAAAAGTGTATCACGAGAACCATTCGCCCTAGATACACGGTAAACGGCCGTTTGTTTCTACTAGCTAGGAAGGAAGGAAAACTATTTTCATAAACTCCCGGGTTCGAATCTTAGGAATCATTTATAATTTTCCATAAGATATCACGTAAAACTCGACTTTTCGGCGTGCAGGCTGTCATTCATTTGCTCATGTAAATTCGAAATATTGGCATACGAGCTTCGGATCTGGATCGTTTTAAAGAAAAATCTGATGTGGCCAACACATGACTTTCTCCATATTTGGGGTATAGATATTTAAATTATTATGAATAGCATTATGAGGCAAAATTATCATTTCGTATCGTAAAAGAATACAGTCATCCTTACTGCAGTAAATTACGTACATTTTGAATGTTTACAGAATTCACCGCTACATGGTGGTGGCGCTGTATACTGGAAATTACGAAAAAGTTAAATATCTCCGAAATGGATGGTTCTACGAAAATTTGTTTAAAAAAAACTTGGAAGAAATATTATTCTCTACAACTTTGGTCCTCACGAAGATGACCAATTACGACGTTCTTAAGGAGATATTTGACGGAAACCGAAAAAACCGATTTTTTATAAATAATTCCTAAACAACAACTGCTATGGAAAATTGTTTCAAATAAAAAAGTTGTAGGAAATTACATTCTGTATAACCTCAGTATAGAGTTGTATATACAATAATGATGTTTTAACGGAGAAATATCGCAAAAACCGAATAGGGTTTCGAATAAACCTCGACTTCCGGTTAACCGATATTGTCCAAAAACTAATCAGTTCTTTATCCTCATGTTAAAGTGTTATATATGAAGTTTGGTAACGATATGGCACGTACTTTTTGAGTTAGAGCGCCCACAAACACACAGACATTCCGAAAATAGTCTAAACGTGTTCTAGGGACCTCAAAACGTGCATTTCCGTTGAAATCTCGAACTTGATTTTTTTCATGATCACAATACTTTCCCATTACTACGTATGGAGAAAGTAAAAAGGTGATCGAAATCTGATACCGACATTCTTAAATAATTTTTCAAATCACTCGGCTCATTAACTCTTAATTCTTTAAGTAAAGGCATATGCCCAAAAATTTCTTTTTCATCCACTTCGGTTCCTCCTTTTCGATATGAAATGATAATATACAGCGAAAAACCCTGCCGTGGCTATGGCATTTGTTTTTCGAGACATTTTATTAAATAAAATGTTAATATTATTTTTCGACACTAGCTGGAAGAAGGCAGCTAAGCTACAGAGGTCCGCCACTAAAAATCCGCAGGTCCTTCAAGACTGCCTGAAAGTCCAGCGGACCCGGTCCTTAGGGACCAAATCCTTCGTATTTCTTCCCCACACACGAACGGACCTAGTCCGCTAACTGATTAGCTCCGCTATACTCTAAGGATTTCTATTTTTACGCTAGTGGGCGCAACGAAGGTGCGAGTCCGACGGACTTGATCCGCCGGACCAGGTCCTTCAAAAAGTCCACCCGTATATGGCTGGCTGTTAATTGATTCACATTATTATTAATAAATTAATTGAAAAAAATTCGTGCATGCATTATGCGGGTACAGGTAGTTATTATTAATTCGTATTCTCGATATTGGCGAGTCAGAACTACAAACAGACTCCATCGCTTCCATTCCCGGTTTGTCGATTTTGTGAATAACATCACGCTGGGGGTCTTGGCTAAAGTCGGACTTTAGGAAAATCGTTTATTATATGCCTACTAAAAGGATATTTTGTAAATTCATTCATTCGTGTCATTTTTTTGTACAATGTAAATAAAACGCATATTAAAAGTACATTTTTTCGTTTTCATCAACATTTTCGAAGCGAATGTGTGTGTGTGTGTGTGTATATATATGTGTGTGTGTGTGTATGTGTATATATATAGAGGTTTTTCGTATGATTTTTTTAAAAGGGGGCCGTTCTAAATTTTTGCGGGGAAGTCAGGATTTATAGCTACGCCACTGTGTACAACGTTAGATGAAGCTCAAAGAATAAGATTAAAACCAATAAACAACGAACTAAAGGACTGTCAGATCTAGTCCTGAGGCTAAGAGATAACCGGATAAACGAAGGAAAAGAACTGAGAAAGAGACGGGCAAATCACATCGTAAGAAAAATAACAAGATACATATAATACAGGACCGCGCCGGCCTATGGGTGCAAGGGGGGCATCGCACCCGGGCGGCAACATATTAGGGGCGGCAATTTACGGGTGGATGCAAGAATCTCTCCTATATAAGGTTGTTTTACAAACATACAAACGTCCTTCACCATCCGCTGTGTTTGTAAACTCATGTGATAGACCGCCTTCGAGACGATTCGTATACGAGAAAGTTTGCGGAATGTGTTTTGCATAATTTATTTCTTAAATTAAATGCAACTTTTAATCTAAAAACCGAAAAAAAATCTGGGCCGGGGCGCATTTATAATTCCGTAAGGGGCGGCATAAACTGCTTGTACCCGGGCGGCAAATATGGCCGGCGCGGGCCTGTACATGCATATACACACACACACGTCTCTTCGTCGCTGAAGAAGGGCGTCAGCCCGAAAGCTCCATATCTGTGTTGTTTTTTTGTTTTTTTCGTGTGTCCTCAGCACCCCCAGCGGCTCTCTCCGATCTAGGTAAGTTTCCACTGGGCTTCCTCCAACACCTTGTTGCCACCTTTATATATATATATATATATATATATATATATATATATATATATATATATATATATATATATATTTTGGGCAACTAGGTGTTGAAGGAAACCTAGTGAACGCTTACCGGAAGTAGAGCCGCTGGGGTGTTGGAGAGACACATTTGTAGAGGTTAGAGCTTAAGGGATGATCCCTTCGTCAGCAGTCTTGTGCTGACGAAGGGAACATCCCGAAAGCTCTAACCTCTACAAATGTGTCTCTCCAACACCCCAGCGGCTCTACTTCCGGTAAGCGTTCACTAGGTTTCCTTCAACACCTAGTTGCCCAAAATATCCTTACTTACCTTTCCTCTTCCTTAGTATATATATATATATATATATATATATATATATATATATATATTCTCCATATATAGATATCATCATCATCATCATAGGTAGTCTGTCCGTTGACAGGTCCGTGATTATTCTAGGTTAAACTTGGTTCTCCATATACTCCTATTTTCCGCAGTTTTCTTCTTGTCTTGATAGCTCTCTTTCCCTTTCAAGTCGTCTACTAGCTGAATCCTTTTCCGACCTCTTTCTCTTTTTCCATCCACTTTTCCTTCTAGCACTTCTTTAATCATGCACTCTCTCCTCAGGTAATGCCCAATCCAGTTCGCCTTCCTCTTTCTGATAGTCTGTATAATCGTTCGCTTCTCTCCTATTCTTCGTAGTACTTCCTCATTTTTCACCCTATCTGTCCATTTTATCTTCAGCAGTCTTCTCCGTGTCCACATTTCGAAGCTTTCCAAGTATTTAATATCAGTTTTCCTTAGCGTCCATGTTTCTGCTCCGTACAAAGCTATACTCCATACATAGCATTTTATCAACCTCTATCGGATTTCCTGCTTTATATTTCCCGTTAGCAGGAGTTTCTTTCTTCTGAAAGCGGCTTTTGCTTTTGTTATTCTAGTCCTGATTTCATCTGTACATTTTGCTTCTCTCGTTATGATGCTTCCAAGGTATTTATAATCTGAAACTTGTTCTAATGGCTTTCCTCCAATACTTATGTTCAAATTTTCTTCTTCTTTACTTGATATTCGCATGACTTTGGATTTTTCTGTATTAATTTCCATACCGTATTTTCTACCTGTTATCACTAGTCTATTTATCATTTTCTCGAGTTCCTTTTCCTTTCTTGCTAGAAGTACTTGATCATCCGCGGATTTCACTGTTCTTATAATCCTTCCTCCGATTTTGAAATCTTCCGTGCCTTCTAACGCTTCCTGCATTAGTCTCTCTCCATATATATTGAATAGAAACGGCGATAGACAGCAGCCCTGTCTTACTCCTCTACCGATATGTACTCCGCTGGTGTCCGTATTCTCCAACCTGACCTTTACAACTTGATTCACATATAGATTCCTGATCAGTCTCCTGTCTTTCCAGTCTACACCTATATCCTTTAATATCCTCATCAGCAGTACCCAATTTACTCTATCAAAGGCCTTCTGCCAGTCGACGAAACATATGCAGCAATCTTGACTGTACTCTATTGCCCTTTCTGATATGATTCTCACTACACCGATAGCATCTCTGGTTCCTCGTCCTTTTCTGAAGCCGAATTGATCTTCCCCTAGCATTTCTTCGGCCTTTTTCTCTAGTCTTTTATTAAGAATACTCGTGATGATCTTCGAAGTGTGTGACAGTAGGGATATCGTTCTGTAGTCCTTACACTGCATTGCCTTTGGCTTCTTCTTTAGAGGGAACATTGTTACATCTAAGAAATCCTGAGGCCACTCTCCCGAGTCGTAAATCTTGTTAATTAGTTTCCTAGTCACTTTTAGTCCTTCCGATCCCATGACTTTAAGTACCTCTACCGGTATTCCATCGCTGCCGGTAGCTTTTCCTTTCTTTAGTTCCTGTATCGCCTTTTCTACTTCGCTTTTCATAATACTTGGTCCCAAGTTGTCTTTTTCAATGCAATTCTCTTCTTCCAGTTCCATTTGTACCGATCCTGTCTGCTTTTTTTATAGTTCCTTAATGTATTCTTCCCATACCTGTGCTACATCCTTTGGTTCTGCGACTATTTTCCCATCTGTATTAATAATTCCTTTACCACGAATCCCATTAGACTTCTTATCTTCTAACTCCAGTGTCCTAGCGTACATCATATCGTATCGTCCTAACTTCTCCATCTGTTGTATTTCCTCACATTTTTCTTTTATCCAATTTTCCCTAGCTTTATCTGTTACCCTTCTCATCTCATTGTTTATGCGTCTATAGTTGGCTCTACCTTCTTCACTGTTAACGTTTTTCCATTTTCTTCTCTCATCCATTTTCTCCAGCATTTCCTTAGTGATCCATGGTTTTCTGATTTTCTTCTCGTTTCCCAATCTCTTTATTCAAGGTTTCACTTCTTCCCATTCTGTATCCACGGTCTTCGGTTTGTTTTCCAAATTTCTAAGGCGATCTTCCAACTTCGTGCTGAAGGCATCTTTCCTTTCTTTCAGTTTTTCTAGGTCCCAAGTCTGTCTATCTCTTCTCGTTTTCCTTATTTGTTTAAGCTTTGTAGTTACATCGACTATTAGAAGGATGTGATCTGAATCAATGTCTGCTCCTGGTAATGTCTTAGCATTTTTTATGCTGTTCCTGAATCTTTGTTTTACTAGGATGTAATCTATTTGGCATCTCATTCTATCTCCTGGGCTTTTCCATGTGTACAGCCTTCGTTTATGCTTTGTGAACCATGTATTAGTCACTACTAAGTCGTTATTAACACAGAATTCTACCAGTTTTTCTCCTCCTTGGTTTCTTTTCCCAAGTCCGTATTGACCGACAACATTTTCTTCCTGTCCTTCACCAACTATGCTGTTCCAGTCTCCCATTATCATGCAGTTTACCTTTCCTCTTCCGTCTTCTTCGTAAATCTCGTTAATTTGTTCATACATCTCCTCAATTTCTTCTTCTTCATGAGTGGACGTTGGCATATATACCTGGATTATCAACATGTCCACTGGGACTGCTTTTAGCTTTATTGCCATCAACCTATCGTTCGTTGCTGTTATTTTTGTCACGCTCTTCATCATATCTTTCCTAAGTACCAGAGCTACTCCCCTTGCCCCACTATTTCCTCCTGAGTAAACTACCGTGAATTCTTCCGAGTCGAACTGTCCTTCTCCTTCCCATCTAGCTTCGCTCAGCCCTATGATATCAATCCTATTTCTTCTCATTTCTTCTTTCAGGTTCTCTAGCTTTCCTGTCTTCCTCATGGTACCTAAGCGTAAGTTACCTTCGACAAATGCTTTCCTCAAGGCAGTCCCCGCCCGGAGATCCGATTGGGAGACTATTTTACCTCCGGAATATTTTACCCCGAGAGAACTCATATTGTCCAACCATATAATCATTACTAGGGAATTTTAATGTGGTAGTTTCCCTCTTGCTTTCCACACACACACACACGTTTCGTTACGCCTCTCCTCTCACCCCACGCTTTCCTTCACCTACAATACCTCCACCACTAACATCACCCTTCCATCCAAGACGGAAAAAACCGCACCGGCGTTCACATTAAACCCACTAATAGCCTTCAATACCTCCACTTTGAAAGCTGCCATCCCCTAAACACCAAAACCTCGATTCCATATGCCCTAGCCCGCCGAGGATGGAGGATTTGCTCAGACAGGAGGTCTCTCTCACTATATTACTCCATCCTCGAAGATGTCCTAAAACGCGGTTACCCACCGGGCCTGATCCGTGACCAGATCCGGAGGGCAATCACACCCGTAACCACTAAACACCACCCTCACCCTCCTATTCCTGATTCTACCCCTTTTCTTACCCTTACTACCCTCTTCCACCCCAGGCCACAAGGTCCTCAAGGAAATCCTCTATGCTACCCACCCAGTTCTTACTTCCACCTCCCACCAATCCCCCTTTACTAATTCCCCCATTCTTTCCTTCTGACTGCCTCCCAATTTGGGAAATATCCTGTGGAAGAAAGAACTACCCACTCCCAACCTTCCATCCGCTGCAGGATCTGAACCCTGCGGCAAACACCGTTGCCTCACATGCCCCATCCACCCACCCTCATTTTCATTCACCAGCCCCTCCTCCAACATCACCTACTCCATCCCCTCCAGAAGTAATTGCACCACGAGGAACGTCATTTACCTCCTCACCTGCATCCTCTGTCCTGCTTTTTATGTTGGATGCACCAGTAACCCCCTCAACATTAGAATTAATGGCCACCGGAACAGCGTAAATACTAACCGTTCGCTTCCGGTGGCTTCTCACGCCAATTTACACCAGGCAACTTTTAATAACTGCTTTACTGTAAGGATTATCCGCGCCCTACCGGATGACACCCCCGCCCCCCTACTTCGACAGTGGGAGTTAGCATACATCTTTCTCATTGACTCTTTCTCCCCCCCTGGTCTTAACCTCAGATAACCCTATTGGCCGTTCCTCCTACCCGCCTCCTATCCCCGAACTCCTCTCATTACCCCTCTCCCCCCCCCCCATATCCTCCCCAGTGTGTCACTCTAAACAGTATATGTCTCTCCGTCGCTGAACAAGGGCGTCAGCTCGAAAGCTCCATATTTGTGTCGTTTTTGTTTTTTTGTGTTTTTCGTGTGTCCACAGCACCCCTAGCGGCTCTTCAATCTAGGTAAGTGTCCATTGGGCTTCCTCCAACACCTTGTTGCCACCTTTATTATTACCTTTCCTTTTCCTTAAGCATATATATATATATATACTACGGAGGAGGAAAGGTAAATGAGGATATTTGGGGCAACTAGGTTTTGAAGGAAACCCAGTGAGCACTTACCAGAAGGAAAGCCGCTGGGGTGTTGGAGAGACACATTTGTAGAAGTTATTGGAGCTTTCGGGATGATCTCTTCGTCAGCACAAGAGAGACACAACTGATTTGGTAATGACACTGGGGTGAAGGTGTGGGGGTGGAAGGGAAGGGAGCGTGGAAAGGTCGGGGATTGGAGGATGCAGGGGGGGAAGGGGAAAAAGGGTGGAAATAAGGAAATATTAACGGATATTGAGGCCGGGAAGAGAGAAAGAGTTTAAGATTTGGATGTGGGCCAATTCTCATTGGCGGAGTTGGGGGGCGGAAGCGTTGTCCGGGAGGGCGCGAATTGCCCACACCGTGAAACAAACATTGAAATTCAGATTATGATTATTTGCATCAACGGCCACGGGTAGCTGTCGTTTAAGACTAACGCTGTTGCGATGGCCGTTCATGCGAATATTGAGGGAATTGCTGGTGAGGCCGACGTGGTGGGTGCAGGTTAGTAGGTAGATGACGTTGCGGTGGTACAGGTGCTAGGGGAAGTTATGGGGTAGGTGATGTTGGTGGTGGGGTTTGAGAATGAGTTGGAGGGTGGGTTTATAGGGCATGTTAGGCATCGCGGTCAGCGGCAGGGGTGGGACCCTGCAGGGTGCAGAGGAGTGAGTGATGTGGGTTGTTTTCTCCAAAATATGTTGGCTAGGTTGGGAGGTCTGAGGAAGGAGGGGATTGGGGGTGTGGGGAAGGAAACCTGGTTGGGGGAGGAAGTGAGGATTGGGTGGGCTGCCTTTAGGATGCTTTTTAGTGTATCGTGGATGCCGGGATAAAAGGTGGTGATTAGGGTGAGTTGGGGGGTAGAGTCGGGGGTTGCGGGGCGGTTGGAGTGTAGGTTAGGGGTGCTGGGTGTGACTGCCCGTCGGAGTTGGTCCTGAATCAGGTCCGGCGGGCATCCGCGTTGGAGGAATGCATTTTCGAGGACGGAGCAGTACTCGGAGAGTGAGTCTCTGTCCGAGCAGATTCTTCGTCCTCGGCGGGCGAGGGCGTAGGTGATTGAAGTTTTAGTGTGGAGGGGTGGCAGCTGTGGAAGTGGAGATATTGAAGGCGGTTGGAGGGTTTTAAGTGAACTTTGGTGTGGATTTGGTTTTCTCGGATGGAGAGGTTGACATCCAAGAAGGTGATGCTGGGGGGGAAGGAGTAGTGGGTGAAGGAGAGCTTATGGTGGGAAGAGAGGCGGTGTAAAAAGGATTGGAGTGAGTCGGGTGTCCAAAGAAAAATGTCGTCGATATACCTTAGCCACAGGATTGGTCTGGGGTGTATGTCGAGGAAACGTTCCTCCCATTCACCTAGGAAGACATTGGCGTATGAGGGCGCCATGCGAGTGCCCATCGCAGTACCTTTTATTTGTAGGTAGTGGCGCCCTCCCAAGGTAAAGTTGTTCTTGTGGAGCACCATTTCCACCAGCTTCGTTAGGAAATGGGAGGAGGGTCTTGCGTCAGGTGGTCTCGAGCCAAGGGATTTTTTTCAGGGCAGACTGTGTGTGTGTATGTATGTGTGTATATATATATATATATATATATATATATATATATATATATATATATATATATATATATATATATAAGGGTAGCAACAAGGTGTTGGAGGAAGCCCAGTGGACACTTACCTAGAATGAGGAGCCGCTGGGCGTGCTGAGGACACACTAAAAACACAAAAGAACAAAAACTACACAAAAATGGAGCTTTCGGGCTGATGCCCTTCTTCAGCGACGGAGAAACATATGTTTCTCCGTCGCTGAAGAAGGGCATCAGCCCGAAAGCTCCATTTTTGTGTAGTTTTTGTTCTTTTGTGTTTTTCGTGTGTCCTCAGCACGCCCAGCGGCTCCTCATTCTAGGTAAGTGTCCACTGGGCTTCCTCCAACACCTTGTTGCTACCCTTACTATTACCTTTCCTTTTCCTTAAGTATATATATATATATATATATATATATATATATATATATATATATATATATATATATATAGATATAGGAGAGAAAGAATTTAAGATTATATATACATCATTCTATAGGCACTCTTCTTACAGAGGAGGATATACGATATATATAGGATATAGGAGGATACTAATGTCTGGCCCAAACTACAATAACTGGAGAGGAATAATTGGAAAATTGCAACGTTTAAATTTTTGGCCGGTGAAAATTTTACTAACATTTCATGGTTTAGGTATTTCTAAATGCGCTATCAAGCTGAAATTTTTTCTACCTGTAGAATTCGCCAAATAATGAAAACGGGAATATAGAAATTTGAAAATTTTTATTCGTTCGGACGAAATAAATTCCTAAATGTTTAACAAATTGACTAATGTTTATGTACTTTAATTAGAGCCAGGAAGCTGAAAATTTTAACCAAGTTAGGAAATATTGTTCCGGTGGAAAATAACATTTGAAATTTCATGAAAGTTTTATATTGTGGCTGTTAAAAATTCATAAATTTTAAACAATGAAAATCTTATAAATGCACTTCTAGAGGTGCTATATACATGAAATTTTGCATAAATGTGAGGTATTCCTAAGAAATGCTAAAAACCTTTAAATGTTTTATAATTATAAGTTTTAGGGGTTGTTTATACCCCAATATTTTCAAAACAGAAAAACACGTAATTCGGAGCCGAGATGTGAACTTATGCATTGAAAATTATTTTTCGGCTTTTATTTTCACTTTAAGGTGAGAGAAAATGCTTGCAGAATGCAAGCACACATTTACTTGTGTATATATATATATATAATCTTAAACTCTTTCTCTCTTCCCGGCCTCAATATCCGTTAATATTTCCTTCTTTCCACCCTTTTTCCCCTTCCCCCCTGCATCCTCCCATCCCCGACCTTTTCACGCTCCCTTCCCTTCCACCCCCACACCTTCACTCGTGTCATTACCAAATCAGTTGTCTCTCCCTTGCATGGGCGTCGGCAGAAATTTTTGCAGGGGGGGGGGGGGGGGGGGGGGGGGCAAAATACAAAAATGCCTATTACCCAGGGGCGGACGAATTTTTCCCAACCCGGGAAAATTTTACTTAACCGGCCCCCAACTGACCACAAATCCACATCAATGAATCACTATGAATTATATTATCACTGTACTGAATATCTTCTTGAAATTAACTTAAAGCAGTGGTTCTAAACCGGTGTGCCGTGGCGCATTAATTTACCAGGAGGAAGGGACTAGTGTGCCTCACACTCCGAGTATATTTAATTTTTAAAAGCGTTTTAAACAAACAAACTCGAATTAATTTTATGGTGCAAGGAATTTATCATGAAACTACGAGAGGAATTGATTGACCTTAGCAACGATCATACCACTTAAAATGATTATGCTACCTATAGATGTATTTTGGCTTAAAGCTAAAGGTGTGAATATGCTTCAATATCTGAATATGCCATCGACATAAGGTTCCAAATTCAATAACGTATTTATGCTAATTAAGTTGTTCGTCAACGGCTCATATTAAAAATATTAAAAGGACATGTATAAAGAACGTAGTTGAAGAACTTTTTCAAGTTCTTTCTATTGCTGAGTCAAATATAAAGCGTCTTTGTATCAAAAAGGCAAGCCTAAATTTTGTCTGACATAACATTTTTACACGTTGAATTATGTATTTAATGTACAATAAAATTAAACAATTATTTGAATATTGCTTTACCAATCGTAACAGTCTAATATAACTGCGACTTTTACTTGTTATGCTAGTTTCTATCTTTAAAATTATTCCGAGAAATGTCACAATACACCTAGAAATAATTGAAGTAAATCTCTCGAAATAAATCAAATTACTAAAAGAAGTTTAATATAAACAGTAACAATTCATTAAATTCAAACTAACCTCACCAATGGAAGACGATGTACTGACAATGTTGTGAGTGAAGATGTCCCACGTAGTGATGAGAAGATCTGGATCGTTAGGATATCCTTCTACCAAAATTAAAACAGTTTCTCTCACAAAAACTCCAAAAGCGAAACCAAATACATTAAAAACAAATAATTAAAATATTTCACGTTAAAATACCAGTCCCATTAATTTTTACGCAAAATGCACACACTCTTACTGCAAAAGTACGACACGACTCACTCTCTCTGCGATGGTACTTCTTCCACAAACTAAGAAAATCTGAGGCTCTTGAAGTAATTTCTTTTTCGAGAAATTTTAAAAGAAAAAGGAGAGAGGGTGAAGAGACCAATGTGTAAAACGTGTCAGAAAGTTTTCTTGGGAACGTCGCGACGTTTGCCGACGCGTCGGTAAAGCTGCGTTTTCATGAACGCGTTAGAAGCGTACAGAGGCGAAGGTCGTATGGGCATCCAATCAGGAGCCGGGAAACCTTCGCTCAACTACGCGCGAGTTCGCGTACTCTCGCGTTGTCTGAGTTGAGAAAATCTCAACTTTCACGCGCGTATACGTGAACATGGCGGCAGTGCGCAGTCCTAGGTAGCGCGCATGTGCCATCTACTATCGTTTTCAAAGTTACGTAGACTCGAGTTTGAGGCTTAATATCTCAAAAACGGCTCATGGGATTTTCGCGCAGTACATATCAGCGTGTAGATAACTTTGTTCTGCGTTTAGTGTAGGTAAAGCAGAATTTTTAAAAATTATTCTAAGGTATGTTTTTGGAGTGAGAATGAAAAATGGACCCCTTTTCAGAGCGTTGCGGCGGCTGGCATCACTTTGCCGGTTTGTAATAACAAAACGGGATGTTCTAATGGAATGAAAATTTAATGGAATCTGAGTCGTAGTCTTATAATTACGTTTGCAAAATTTCAAATGTTTCACTATATTCGTTTACGGTATTTTATTCAATTTATGAGACCGTGTTTTCTCTGTAAGTATGCGGCTTGGAGTCACGCGACCTACACTGTCTTCTTCCTCTCGGTATTCCTATTCCGAATCAAGTAATGTCATTAAACTGAAATGAACACAATATTTTATACAGAATTTTATATTTTTTGAAAGAGAACCTTGCTTGCGCTGAACGCTTTCATCCGAACTCCTACGCGTGCATACGCTTAGAAATTGCGCCTCTGTGCGCTCGTAACGCGTTCATGAAAACGTAGCTTAAGATTTCTTTCTAGCCACCCGTAAGGTCATAAAATCGAAAACCTTCAAAAAGAAAAAGATTGCCAGCAGTAGCATTTATGATCTTCGCATACGTGTCCTCCCACTCAGAAGAAAGGCGCATGTGGGTGGTCATGGAATTTCCATACAGAAATAAGCCGTCAAAGACAGTACAGCGGTTCCTATCCTCCAAATATTCTTTTCCTTTAGAAACATCCGAAAGAGTGCTTTAAAATATTTTCTCAACTCACGGATTCTCAGAGAGTGGAAGGGGAAAAATTCTCTCTTCATAATATAAATAAGAGGGAAACAGAATCGCTGGAATCAGGGATGCCGTATGCCCTTTTAGGTCAAATATGCCGATGGGACCAATGTGGAAGGGATCATCTCGAAAGCTCCAATAACTTCTACAAATGTCTCTCCAACACCCCAGCGGCTCTCCTTCCGGTAAGTGCTCACTGGGTTTCCTTCAACACCTAGGTGCCCTAAATATCCTCATTTACCTTTCCTTTTCCGTAAGTTTATATATATACAGGGTGTTTCAAAAGGTAAGGTCAACCGGCGAGGAGGCGGTAGAGGACGTTCATTTGAGCAGAAAACTTAAAGTTTTTCTCAATTCACTACCGTTTCCGAGTTACAGCGACACTGCATACATTACTGGAGGATGTACATACCTCTAAATCTTCGTCAGCACATGTGATATCAACTGGATAGTGCACTGGCGCATTTCACACGCCCAGTACATCAATGGTTGCATCAACACTATTCAAGACGATGGATCGGGATAGGAGATCCTGTATCTTTTTATGGGGCTGCCCGAAAGAAAAGGTGTACGCCACGGAGGTTGTAAACAGGGAAGATCTCCTGCAATGAATTCATGCCGCTTCAGACGAAATTAGAGGCCAGCAGATGTTGTTGGAGAGTGTGCAAATCTCTATTAGATTACGCGCTGAGGCATGCTTGCGTGAGGGAGGACGACATTTCGAGCATTTGCTCCAAAAATGAGCACTGAATGCCCCATCCCATGTGAGATTTTATTATTAAGGTTCTTGCTGAAATGTTTAAAACGCTGTATCTAACAAACCGTAGCAAATAAAGGAAACTTTTATTTACAGTTTCTAAGCTAATCATTTATAGTGAAAATGTATCAAAAGTAGGGAATTGAGAAAAACTTTAAGTTTTCTGTTCAAATTAACGTCCTCTATCGCCTCCTCGCCGGTTGACCTTACCTTTTGAAACACCCTGTATATATATTATTCGGACGTATTCTATTTCAAGTGTTTCGCTTTCTGAATGATTTGAATGATCGTAATTCTCCCGTTAAATTTTAACGGGCAATTCTACTAGTAATACACAGACATTTCAGTGTTCTTTATGAGATTTACATGTAAAACGATACTGAAAGATTAGGCAGCTCGCGAATTTTTACCTCTGAAACTATGTCGTAATTATGTGGTAATGTCCGTATATTAAGGATACAGTAAAAACAGCAATGAGAAAATCACATAAATGAATCACGTAAGTCAATCAGGGGCACCACTTTACTGGTGACAAAAATGAACTTTCCGTCATATCTCGTCAAGTATTGGTCATAACAAAATATTTTTCAAATAAAACTTGTAGAACTAGTAAAGAAGAGTATTTCTTTTCCTATACATGCTTATCATGAGTAGCAGTTATCAAGAAAATCAAACAAGAATATCTTAATTCGAGTTGAACTTAGAGAATGTCTTGCATGGTTACTTCTTCATTGTTGCTAACTTAAACAATCTCACAAACATACGTTTCATCTCCTTACGTGTGCCTGCAGTATTTTTAAATAGGGATAAAAAGGATTATTTATGATGAAAAAAAGAACTTTAAAACGCTATTTCCCTTAGGTACACATATATCATTTCTTTAAAGTGCTCCATTGCACAAAACGCGCCTATTTGTGATACGCTGTACACTTTCCTAACTTGTATATTGTTGTAGGTATTGTGATCTCAATACACGCCACTGTAATTATAAAATTTCTATGACATCTACCGGAATTATAACGTTCCGTGGTATTAATCGTGCAATTCAATTATGAACTAAAACGGTGGTTCTTAACCTTTTTCGTATCGTACCCCCTTCTTATCTTCTAAAATCCCAACACCCCCCTCCCCAAGAAAAATTTCTTTATTTTTATGAAAAAAATAATATAATTTTTGTTTTATTAGTTTATTTAACCGAGATCAACCGAACACAAGATTAGAATAATTTAAAACGAGTCATTTTTCTGAATTAGGCATATTTTTGTACCAACTTACCTTGCAAACACTTCCCAGCTTAACATAAAACAATAATATTTTGAGAATTAGACAGGATTATGACAGTAATCATTCATGGCAACTTCAAGTCGGCCAACTCGTGAGGCAGTCAGACACGCTGTTGCCACACAATATTACGCTTTCTCGTTAGGCACAAATCGCGTAAAAAATCCTTCCTGCTTTTAGGAAAAATTATTTGCACAAAAAAGCTTCAACTCCCCCCTGGAATCCTCGTACGCCCCCCTAGGGGGCGGTCCCCCCGGTTATAGTCTGTTCACTACCTAAAGTCTCTTGGCCTTCATAGAGCAAGTAGCCAATCACAAACGTTTCCCCTTCCATTGCCCCTCACAACTTTCGTGCGGGAGAGCAGATACCGGTGCGCGTTGCCAGCTCTTGCGGATTTTCGCCTTCAGCTGATATATTACGCAATTTCTAAATAAAATACTTCCCATCCTTTTTTCTGATCCGGGCTTTGGACGGCGGTAGAAATGGCAACGCAGGCTGATGTTGAACTCTTCGAGAGCAGGAGTGAGACTGGGTTCCTCCCCACTACCTTCCCAAACAAACCGTCTCCTATTGGCTGCTGCTAACTGGCGTACGCCAAGAGACTTTAGGTAGTGAACCGACTATAAGTACCACTGAACTAAAACATCGCAATCGTACCGAAATTGTAATCACTGTAAGCGGACATAAATAAAACAAGTTAGGAAAGTGTACAACGTATCACAAATGGGCGCCTTTTGTGCAATGGAGTATGAGAAAGAAATGATATACCTCATATACCTGTACGTAAGGAAAATAGCGTTTTAAAGTTTTTTCTTCTTCGTAAATAATCCATTTTCTTCCTATTTTAAAATATTGCATAGACACGCAAGGAAATTAAACGTGATTAAACATTTGTTTGTGAGATTGTTTATGTTAGCAACAATGAAGAAGTAACCATGCAAGAAAATTTCTAAGTTCAACTCGAATTCAGACGTTCTTGTTTGATTTTCTCGATAACGGCTACTCCTACGATAAAAATGTATAGGAAAGGTATCTACTAGTTCAACAACTTTTATTTTAAAGATATTTTGATATGACTAATACTTCACGAGATATGACGAAAATTTCATTTTTTGTCGCCAGTAAAGTGGTATTCCTGGTTGGCGTACGTGATTCATTTTTGCGATTTTCTTATTATCTTTGATTGTAAGTCCTTAATATCAAATTTCATGAAAATCCGTTCGGTAGAAGCCTGGAACGAACATGCGGACGGACGGACAGACAGACCGACGATAATAGTGGGAGTGAAACGCGCCTAAAGAGAACTTACTTGAATTAAGAAATATTTACTAAGAGGTCACAATTCAATGTTATATATCTTGACAGATTTGCTACACGGAAAATAATATTTGGTAGTTCATTAAAAAAAATGAAAAAAGTTTTGAAAACTACTGGCGGTGGACAGCACAAAATTGCTTAGCGGGCCGCATCTGGCCTGCAGGTTGGGCACCCATGATCTATCGCAATGGTGCACCGCAGCTGTTCTTGGAGAACATTTAGTCGATCGTGTTAGAGTGAAAAATTTCGTGTAAATTGAAACGGTTAAACAAAGACTAATAGTTTTTAGAATTTTGTCTTCAAATATAAGAATCAAACAGCAAAACATTACTTTCATGATTGCTGCAGTACAACTGTGAACTCATTTGTCAACAGTTAACATATTTCTTAAATATATATTTTATAGCTTATTAAACCTCAAGTGATCAAAACGCTGCTAAAAGGCCCAGAAATGTGGCATTCCTTCAAATAAAACTAGAAGTGAATGAGTGAGAATGATGCAGAGTCTAAAATTTCAAACTGAGGCCTAAAAATTCAGTTTTATATGATGCGTGTAAGGTCTTTTTGAACGAATTGTTGACCTATGACATTGTTCCTATATGAAAATAGGTTTCGACAATCTATGTTTTGCTAATTGTCAGAGATTTCAGGAACCAATTAACTATGGTTATAGAGGTCCTACTGTACAAGCAGTCCTTGACTTACAATGCTCTGGACTTACAACGTTTACCAATTAAGGGACATGCTCCAGACTTAGGCACCACTCCACAGTTACGAAGCTCAGCCAGCCAGGCCAAAACAACATTTGATGCCTTAAGGTCAATTCAGGTTACAATATATACAGTAAGTAACAACACACCATGCAAAAGGTGCTGCAATGTAAGTTAAAGCAACTTCATGTGAGACCCATCAAGTCATTGTCTTCTTAAATCTATTCTACACGAGTTATTAGATTTCGGGAAAAGAAGAACATTCAGAGTGATTCTCTGTGTGATTAAAACTTACAGAAGAAAAAAGGAAGTAGCAAATCTGATTTCTGCAGCTAAATGCTTAAATCCCTGGAAAACAAAGTTATTTTTAGAGTGGTGCTCCTTGATTTACAAGTCATTGTCTATGTTATGACACTAGTGTGGTTGTGAAAAACTGCATATTTTTTGCATTATTTTTTAAAACTTTATTTGCCCTTAAAAAGTCTGATAAGATAAATTCAAGTGCTGGAGATGTTTCTGGTTCTAAGAAACGTAGAACCAAAACAACGAAAATGAAGATTGACATAATTAAGTGCACTGAAAAAGGTGAGATACTTGTCCGCATTAGTCGGGCCTTGGATATCCCTCATACGTTGGTGGTGACAATCACCTAAAACGGCAACATTATAACCTCCAATTTTTATAAGTACATACTTTATTCCTTCACTACATTTTTTTCTAATTTCTACTTTTTGATGATGTTTTTAGAAGTCATTATTGTATCCCGATTAGAAAAAAAAGATGTCTAGCCTTTAATAAGTTATATTTATGTTCATATTTGTCTGATGTGAGTACAATTATGGGCCATTTTATAAAAATATATTATCTGACCGTTGGGACAGGAACGTAACCCAAATTTTTAACATTTCTCTTATGCTTCGACTTACGATGCATCGGCTTTCAGGAACCAATTGTGTCATACGTGCGAGGACTTCCTGTATAAGAAATATTAGATTTTTCAAAGGGGGTGTTAATTCCAGCCATTGAACAAATTATTCTGTTGTTTGAGTCATTAAGATAAAATTTTTTGTTTAGATAAGTGCCCAAAAGTGCTAAATGATTTTTTTAAATTCATTAGCTGAACTTGGACTTCATAAATCTGCTATTATTCAAGCCAATTACACAAACAGAATAAAATTAAATATGCTCAGCTGTTATAATATCAATTCTTCAAAATATTTAAGAACAGAATCCAAATCCAATGCTATTAGTGTGATATGATTTATCATCATGTAAGTATGGTTAAACATGTCGTGATATAGTGAAAACATTTCTTCTAACAGTAAATAAAGGCCACCAATTTTATGTAATGATACAATATTTATTAAAATGAAAAATGTGAAATGTCTTAAGCCTGTTGTACTTCAGGAACTTGTTTTCAATCATTTTATTTACCCGTTGTTGGTTGCATGGTGAGTGTAATGCAAATGAAATCATTATTACTTTGTTTTCTGCATGAATTCTGATCTTGGGTACCGTCACAAAGAAGCATTGTGAATATCTAATAAAATACATGTATTCCTTATCGATATAACAAATGTTAATAGAAGCAATATAAATGATAATAGGTATTATATAATTGAAGAAATTACAAGGTGTAGTACTTTTTAATGTTTTTTTTGCACAGTCCTCTTTGTTATTTGGAATGTATATTAAAATTTGTAAGCTACTAATTTTGCATTTCCTCAAAAAAAACTTTCTTGTATGTAGCCCTATCATCAAATAAAATATCACCTTATTTAAACTGCAAAAAATGTAAATATATGGGTGAGCGTGGTGCTCACCCGTGACCAATGGTGTGGCAATGCATAACACGACTAACCGAGGGTTAAAGTAAATATGAAATAACCTATAGCTTTATAAGTTTTTGATCATAAAATCTGTCCTTCCTGTATCTTCCCATTTTGTTTAAAACAACTGAATTTGTCTTCCCTTTCGGTAAAAAAAAATCTGATAACCTATAGTGTACACTTTAAGGGTATGGACCCTTAAAAATGTTTACTATATAAAAATACAAAGAAAAATATTTTCAAAGTATAATACATTAATCTTTTGCTCTAGCATGTCAAGTGTGACTTGACAGCAGCTTGATACCTGTTTTGGAGAGATAGAGAAAGGCATGGGATTTATAATTTTTTGTGGCCTGCTTGCAATTGCATTTTCTTACACTTTAGTAGTTCCCTAACTGTAAACAAGTTGACTTATCAGTATAACCTAAAAATAAATGAGTAATAGTGGAAAGGAAAAATAAACCCAAGTGCAAAGGGTTAATAATATGACGTCTTACTGGAAGCTAAAAAATCCCCTTTCCTATACCTCTCAATGGTAAAGACTAATTAGTATGTAGTATCTTCAATCAGAGACTTGCCTAGTCAATATGGCACCTGTGGCACACGATCTGCAAATAAAACAGATCCCTCAAATGATAATCGTGACCCTAGTCAAGTGAGATAATTCCTCTGTAGACTACAGATATCTTGGTAGACACCAATTCAACCTAACACGATCTACAAATAAAACATAGATCCCTCAAATGTTAATCGTGACCCTAGTGACGTGATAATTTGCAGGATCATGATGGAACCAACCTATTTTTTTTAGCCCATGTCTAAAAAATTTTGCTGTCCAAGAATATTTCCATTATACCAAATTAAAGCTTCATTTCACATTTATGATATCAGGCTCAATTTTGTGGAATTTACTCATGATACAGACAATGTTTTTTACTGTATATCATAAAGCTTTATTGTTGTCAAGTATTTTTAGTTTATCTTAAATCGCTTAAGTTTTTGTTTCAGCATGTAATTTTATTCAAATTTATACTTTTTATAAGTAGGTTTTGAAAATAAGCGCAAATTAACATTTCAAGTTAATTAGTTCACCAGTTTTGAATATTTAAAAAAGTATATAACATGTTATATACACACAAATTGCTCAAGCATTTTCTTTAATTTCAAAATTAAAAGCACGTTATGCTCTATTATAATTATAGACGATTTAAATGTATGATTCGGGTTACTAGATCTCACGTGGCAATAAAGAGAACATCTTCAGATTTTCATAGGCAAAGATGAAAGGGTTATTACATCTCTCAATAAACGATAAGACACAACCTTCTCAACTTTCGTAAGTGAAATTAATAAAATTTACGTTATTGGCGATTATGCAGTCATATGCATAAAACAAAATAAAAGTAAATAACTGGTTTAAATGAAGTGGTAAAAAGGGGATTTTTTTTAAAAAAGAAACTAAAAATATCTTAACTACAAAAGAGAACGGTATCTTTGAAATAAATTTTCTGGCTACCCTATGTATAACTTTGCAGTATGTATGCGTAGTCTTACTTTTTTTGCACTCGGCCTTTTCTGTTTTCTTTTAGAACTAGCAATATTAGCTAAAGTTTAATATATTTATCAATATTCTTGGAATTTTCGTTTAAATAATCAATTAATGATGAAATTGGCAGAGTTAAATCAATGTCTCCGACATAAGACGTATAGGCGCAAGAGCTCGCAAAAATCGGTGGCACGAATCTTGGAATTGCGACAGGACTACAAATTTTGCAGCTGTTGAATTACTTTTAATGCTATAGGTGAAGTAATGCTGAATAAGTGCGTTTCAGTGACTGGTCCGTCAATGCAGTTGCAGAATAATGCTAAGGGTTGCTAGTTGATATTTCTACAGAAACTACACAAGGAAGGAGCGAGGCTAGGGTGAGGGAAAACTAAACTCGGGCCTTACGTTTCATTTTTGAGAAGTGAGAAATCCGTTCATCAAGCAATCTGTATTAACAGATGAAAACGTCGCCTGCCAATATAAATATCGCATTCAAATGAAAAAAAACTAACGTTAAATCATACAAGCAAAAGATCCGGGATATCAGTAGTTATGTTAAGATATGGGAGCTATAATAAAAAAACTTAACAAGTAACAGCTCTTAATAATTCGTCGATCTGCAAAGCGTACACTAAAATCTCCGAACAATGCTCCAAGAATACATCGGATGTGGTTCACTCCGATTGGCTACTGACAATGGTAACTACAGCCAGTTCAAATTCAATAATTATATAACAACAGTCATTGTAGAAGATTCTAAATGAACATTTTTCATTAACATCACAATTTCAGATGTTCCGTTATAAAAAAATTTTATAAAAACCTCAAAAACTAACCAACCGTTTTTATATTCTCTCCAGGTATGGTTGAACTATTCTCCCCTCATGATGGATCTTAATGCTTCAATTTGAAACCTGCATCAATAAAAATAATACTATTCGAGAAGAAACCGGAACCGACAGAGATAACATACTTCAACCGTCAGCACCTTCAGCGATATAGTTTTGCCGCCAATTTTAGTATACTGCTCTATTTATTGGTGACGCTAGTAACTACTTTTTCAAGTTCAAGTCAGTAGTCACGTGACCCACGCTAACCGCCATCTTCCCTAGTGTTACAAACATAAGTCGCCGGGAGCTGGGTAAGGAGTGCGGTTCTCCTCTATCTCTGTGAACGTATATTGAAAAATGTCAGAAAATAAGTCGGAAGTGAAGAAGGATGTTACCATGGAGGTCACGGGAAAGGTAAGAATTATTTATTATGAAGAAAGGAAGTGAAGATTTGAAACCATGCTTGGTCAACGTGATACGTACGAAATAAGAGATACGCACCCATTTGTTGACAATTTTTCCCAGTGAAGTGAAGTAGTCTTTAATTTAATTCTTATCTCCAGTTAACGATTAGTAATTTTTGAATACGATGAATAATAAGTTTATGCACAGAATTTAGGGTAGTATTGGTGAGATTTGTTTGAAATTTAGTCCTAAGTCTTCAATGGCGTTATGGTTCCGTTTGGTATATCGATAACCACCTAGCGGGGGTGTGTGCAACTACCAAAGACGCGCCAAGTTGAAGAGTTGTATTTTTTTCTGATCACTCGTGTATTATTGTAATTGTGGAAGCAATTTGTTGTCAAAACCGTGAAGTATTAAGTGATACCCATATTTATACAATTTTCTTTAATTTTAGGAGACTTCTGAAAATATAAATAACCAAGAAACTAAAACGCCTGGCAAAGGAGAATCGGTAAACCAGGTATTTGAATATTTAAAAAAAGAGTATTGTGTCCTATCTGCATTTTTGCCATATCCGTTAATGGAAAAAATTATTTAAGGTGGATGAAGAAAAACAAGAGGACGGAAAAAGAAATCGCCGAGCGTCATCTAAACGAGTTTCGAGTATACTTAGGAGTGAAGGGCTGCTTAAGGTAAACGTTTTTTCTTTTCCAGAACTATTTGTTTTTTGTGTAATTACAGAGTGGCGGGTATTAGTTTTTATGCAAGTAATTTGTCATTTACGTTTTTTTTTTGAACTGATGAAAGTAATCGTTCACGTATTTTACGTTCTTTTTATACTATTGCCATGCGATTTCTGTAGGATGAATCCGGAGAAATGGAAGGTAGGAGAAGAACTCGATCCTCAACGCGAGGTGTTCCTCCAACACCCCCTCCTCCTGTTAAAAGAGAACGCAGGTCAGCAGCAAGTGCGGCTACGGGAACTGGAGGAAGAGGTTAGCGATAGCTTACATTATAATCTAGAATTTAGTGAAGAACTCAGTAAAACAATTAGTGGTTTTTAGTCATTTTTTTGTTCTTAGCTGACCTAATCAAGGAGAGCCCTAGCCATTAACAATAAATTCCACTGTGTATAGTTAGCTGCATCCAAATGTTTTTGTTAATATTAATTTACGGGTTTCGTTTTTGCTACTATTAATTACTTAACTATAGTCTTCATAGAGATATGTTGGTTATATATACATTCCATGAAAGTTTAGGTAGTGATGTGAGCTTTCTCTAAGGAATATGCCTTAATGTTAAGTGGCTTGGTTCAGCTGAAAGGCCCTGGTTTGATATACATATGACCTGTTGCACCATGGAGAAAATATGCAGTGGAAGTTTAGGATCTTACCAGTTTATTTATTATGATCATATAGTTCATGAAGGTGAGGAGGGCTTGACTAATTGCAGATGAAAATTGATTTTCTTGGTCAGATTTCATCAATGAAAGAATTTTTGCTTATAAAAGAATAGCATATTAATACTTAAAATGCATTAATAATGTGGTGTGGTAAAAAATCATACTATTTGAAGAGCCACTGCTTGGTTTACCTGTTGCTTAGGGGTATGAAAATTAAACTACTCAATAAAAACGATTAAATTCTAAAAAAAACTTTTGTTCATATAACATGGTTGCAGATATAGGTAGATGTTTAAGCAATATAAATCAAAATAATAGTGTTCAGCCTTGTGGTATTTAATTTAATTTTAATCAAGTTAAATAAAATTATGCAACTCAGTAACAGCTTTTAAAACAACGAATTTTGCAAGAGTTAATTTGTAATAATGATATATATGCAACAATGCCTCAGTTAATAGGTAATCCTGATGTTGTTGAAATGTTTTCAAGAGAAAGGATGGAGGGCCAAAAGATTGGTTAATGGATTTCCAGATAAACATGATACTGTGTAGCAAAGCTACTTGATCTAGAATAATATTTGAGAAGTAGTACCTTAACATTAAACTCGAGCTGTTATTCCTCAGTGGAATTCAAGTTTTAAAGAAAATGGTGGTCATATTCCGAGTGAGTTATAGTAGTGTCTGTTTTAATATCTTAATGAGGAATGGCATTGTTTTGAATGTAAAGTTTAAACTGATGTGATGCCATAGCCACATTCATGTGAAACTTCTGTAGTTTAATTGCAGATGTTCTTATTGAATTGTAAGATATTAAGATCTCTACCAATTCGATTAGCAGTACCGCATCTTTTCAAGCAGAATGTGATTTTTCTGCATCAGCTGATATATACACATTAAACATTCTAAGAATGCATCATTATTAATCACTGACGCTTTGAGACTTTTAAGTTGTTTTCAGAAAGATTTTTCTGGAAATGAGTTCTTTCACTGCACCTCTTAAATGAATTTAGATTAGAATACCTTAATAGTATTTTTGTAAAGGAAATTGATCACATTGCCATCTATTGGAATTTTATTTAAGATGTTTTTAAGTATCTCCTTATGGATATCTATTTTGTGTCTTGGAGAAAAATTTTCCTAGGAGAATTTTCTATTTGAGCTTGTTAAAAATGTAATGTTATATTTTAAAATCTTCAATAAAATTGAATTATACTAGTGGTGCCTGCAAAAAATTTTGCTAAGTCGGTCAGAAATCTGAATGTTTAAAAGTCAACTTACGGAGAAAATTAAACAAAGGAAAAAATCCTTGCAGTGAAGAATTAAAAATCTCGTAAAATTGTGGGAAAATATAATCGTCTCCTGGAGTCAAACCCAGGACTTTTCCGGGATGTTTGATTTTGCTAGGTGCCACCCCCCTAATGGGGATTTAACGGTTTTGAAATTTTCATCTCTTAATTCCATCAAATGTCCAAAAGTACTGTGACAGACACTTGAGAATTTATATGTACTGATGAATAAAAAACTTTTTAAAAAATATCACATTTTATTGTATTACTTAAATAGAAAAAATAAACTAAAAGGAAAAGAATAAATATGGGGATTGAAAAAATCAAATTATCCAAAAAAAATTAAATATGTAACAAAGAAACACTAGCAAAAGTTTGTCATTTTCAAAATTTTTTATGAATTAGTAATGACTACCTTAAGCCATACATGTTTTGCCACAAGATATTAATTCATGCAACTATTAGAAGATGACTTATAAACTTATAGAAGAGTATTACAACTTAAAAATTTCTGAGTAATCTGTGCGGTTCTTCTATCCATAAATTTTGTCTTTCGGGGCATTCTAAATGTTGGGTTTCAAAAATATTTTTTCGTTTTTTTTTAAATATTGTGAAGTTTGTTTCTCAAAAACATCCATCTCTGGTTCCCCATTGAATTCTTTGAGGAGATGTGTGATGTTGTAATTGGGATAAAATTGATATTGCAATACAGTGGTGCTGGATTTGTTCCTTGCCATTGGTTGTTTTTTAAGATATAGAATAAAGCCACAAAGGGTATCCCTGGTGCTTCAGAAACATTCAACAATTAGTATCTCTAAACAAAGCATTTTATTATTGCATTTGTCATAACACTGAGGAATTGTACCAATTTAGCGTGGAGGGATGATTACGCTAAACCTATGCAAAGAACAATATATGTTTAGTATGTACAAAAGGGTGAGAGAGGATAAATCGAAGGTGTAGTTATTGAATTGTCTAAGTTAAAATTTTTATATTTGGTGAACTTGAGGAAAATTGTTTGTTTGCCGTATTTATTAAAGATATCAACAATTTAAGTTTTCTTTCAGCAGTTACTGTTTATCCTTATGTTTTTTTATGTAAATAACCAGATAAGCTTATCTGGCAAGAAAGGAATAACAAAGTATTTGTTTGGGAATGAAGATTGTTTAGGAATACTACAGAGGCTTTGTAGATTAAAAGTTTACTTAAAACAAGGCTTATCTAGCGCATGTTTTGTCTGTGCATTTTTAAATAGATTTTTTTTCCTAGGTGGTTCCAGGAGAGGGCGTCCTAAGAAGGATGCGGCAAAGAATGAAGATGGTGCTGGTGAAGATGGTGTTAATGAAAACAAGGAGAGTGGAGGCGGAACAGAAGAAGAGGAAGGAGGTGAGGATGAAGTTGTAAAGAAGGAGGAGAAGAAAGAAGAAGAAAAGATGGACGTTGACCAGGTGGGAGGTGATTCAGCTGATGGCTCTTCAACAAAGGATGATGCTGAAAACAAGGAAGAAGAGAAGAAAGCTGATGAGAATTCTTCCGAGGTAATCAATAAGTTATTTTTTTCTAAAGCTAGCTAAATTTTGCATGAATTTCAAATCGGTGTATCAGATAGAAAAGAAAATATAAGGGTTGTAGGTAAAAATGTAGCTGAGATGTTAATTTCATGTCTGTTAAAGGTTCAAAAATTAGGAAGTGATATTTATTACTTAGGAAAGTAATCTATTATCATTGATCAGGTAGTATATAAGTTCAGTAATAATATCCTTACTCATAAATCATACTTTTTGCATGGAATACCTCTTCTATAAATATTAATAGTTTTTGCTATATTTCCATGTGTGCGACTCTAAGGTATTTAAGAGAACTCCAATGGTGGTCACCTTTTTCTTTTACTGTATTTCCTGTTGTATTATTATTTGGTATTTTCATTGTTAAAGCTATGGGAAACTTAAGCATGTTAAAAGTAGTTGTGAAAAAACAAGCTTGGCAAACTAGATAGCTAAATTAAATCAGTTTTTAATGCATTAAATTTTATGTTTATAAGAAATGACAGTGGAAATATACATGCTAGGATTTTTATGGCTGGTATATTCATTGTAGTAATGCAGTCAGTTAAAATTTAGCTCCATTACAGTTACTTATATCTTCCTGAATTTTAAAATAAACAGTGAGCAAAGATATTTTAAAATATGTTAAATTATAGTAGTATTTTTATTTCATTCTCAGACACCTTCCTTTTTTGTAGAAAATGATGTGGTTGTTGTAAATCTAGATGGTGAAAGTTGAATGCAAGGTTTTTAAATATCCCGGATCATTAAATTATAACTTTGTTTTATACATGGTGGATCAAAAAATGTACCGATTTTAAATAAAAAAATTAACCGTGACATGAGTGAGAAGCAAAAGCCAATTAATAGAGGGAACCTTAAATTTATTTCCATTGATACATTTTCAAATGTCTTCCACTGTCAGAGGACACATGCAAATGGGTGCATTCAGGGCGGTCCCTAGGGCCCTGTGCTTCTATATTACCACAAGGAAAGTCTAAATTTAATTTGGCAGTTAATGATAATGGGGTTCTGCATAGGTCTATTTGCACTGGGCCCCACCACTATTGGGATGGCCCTGGGTGCACTACAGTTGGTTCTACAGCCTGTAGTATTTCTCGCCTAATATTGGCTATAGCTATTGTTATAAATGAATCTGAGACATTATTTTCTTACAATAAAAAGGTTATTTATTAAAGAAAATTTTGAATTTATTCCTGATAATGCACTTTATTATTCAATCCTATCTTGTATAGTTATCCTGTAATCTCATTTTAAAATCAGGTACATTTTTCTGTCCCACCCTGTATATTACACCACTGAAGTATTTTTCATACTTAAGAAGCTCCTGGTTGATATGACACTTAAAGTAGCTTTTATTGACAAAAGAGAATATCTGCTTTAAAACAGTCAAGCAATGTGATATAAATTTAGTATACAGTATTGGATTTAATTTGGCACAGTGAGTTCATTAAACAGAAACAAGATCAGAAAAGTTCTCACGTGACCAAGTTGAATCCAGATTATTGCTTTGATTTTAAGCAATATTTGTAAGATAGCTTTGCCATGTCTGAGTTTATTCTATCTAGAAGCATGTTAATATGTGGCATAGGTTTTTAATTTATAAACTAAGCTTTAATATGCGAGTTTACAGGTTATGGGTTTTACCTGTGTTATTCTTCTCAGTTGCTGATCTGGTCAATGTTATTTCTTGTAGTTATCTTATTATAGTAGTAGAGGTGTCTGACCTTTTGTCTGAATATATTAGCTTCTGTCTGTTGCGTTATTTTAGGACTTCCAAATGTAATTTAGAGCAAACTTTCAATGCACTTAAACCCCAACGAACTATCACACAAAAATAAAATATCTAAGAAAAAGTCCCGTGTTTGACTCCAGAGGATGATTATATTTTACCATAAGTTTGCACAGGATTTTCTGTTTTTAAGAGTGCAAGGATCTTTTCCTTCATTCAGTCAAGTACCTAAATATCGACCAATTTTCTTTGTTTTTGCTTTATTCGATGGTTAAAACTGGATACTATCTTATTCTTGCAATTTTTACATGTTACACTGTTGAAATTATGAGAAATGCACATTCTTTTTCGAATTTCTGGATTTTTCGTACTCTTTCCAGGCATTACCAAGGCGACCATCATTGTTGCCTCCAATTCAGTATCCGTCAAATAATCCTAATAGATGAAAAAGTAGCATTATTTGCTTCGCACTGTTGTTGAAGCATCGAAATTATTGTTGTGGCAACGTCAATCTTTATACATAGCAACTGATAATTGTTCAGGAAACTGCGTATGGGTAGCGTTTATTACAATTGACCAAAGCAATTTAATGTTCTTTCATCATTTGAATACTTGAATCTTACCTTTTTTGTGGGTAAATTCATAATATTCTACATTTTTAATGTTTAGTGATGCAAGTAGGCCCACGCATCTGGTTTAAGTTTACCAGAGCCATTGTTCAGTCACAGACAACTAAACATTGCCTTTCAAGGATTTCTTGCTTACAAGACATGAAAGTAAATATTTCAGAGTGCTATGGACGAGGAAAAGTAAGAAAAGGCACAATCACACAAGAAACGTTGTGTAGAGCTCTTTTGGAAAATTAAGGACAAATGCATGAATACTCATTTCAAGATGATAATATTGTATAAAACAAGTAAGAATTAAAAAAATTCAAAAATAAAATCATTTTGCTTTATAAAATAGGCAGCCGTAAAAGAATAAAACGAGAATTTTCAGATTGTTTGTTATAAAAGATTTTGGTGTCATATTCTTTTCATTACTGTTGCTTTACATATCATTTATGTAATAATTTTGCTTTGATAGGAAGTTTTCAAGGTTGAGCTTTGTTAAAAAAATGTGTTTAGCTATTAACTTTATATTCAAAATCAAATTACTCCAGCTTATGCAATGAGATTATTACATAAATGATATGTAAAGTTATAGTAACGAAAAGTACGACACCAAAATCTTTTATAACAAACAATCTGAAAATTTTCGTTTTTTTCTTTTCAGGCCACCTATTTTATAAAGCAAAGAGATTTTAATTTTTTTAAATTCTTACTTGTTTTCATCTTTTAAGTGCGAAAATGAATAACATTCAGTGAAAAAATGAACAAATAATTTACCTCAATCGCTTTCTTACAATGATTGACGTCAAAGTTCATGATTTGTGGAACTTAATGACTTCACACGACTCTAGTGCTTGTAGGCTAGTCAGTCTAAATCACAAAGCAAATAAGAAGAGAAACCTGGTACCGGCTTTAGCCTACTCTTTTCGAAAAGCCCCAAGGAGGACCAACGGCTTTATGTCCCTTCTGATAGATGAAGCATTGATTCAGTTGCTCCCATCTAAGCATGTAAATATGGGGCCACTAGATCTATTGAAAAAATGCAACTTTCTCTGGTTTTCAGCGGGTATGCTCAGGGTAGCAGGCCAATGCCCTCGCCACTACGCCACGGCACCTCATTTCACAAGTTTTGAAATTTCGAAGATACTTTTCCATCCAGTAGCCATCTACTGCAACGTGAGGAATAAAATTACATTCCCAAATGAAACATTATTGATTACGAGTTGTTAATTGTTTTATGAAAATGTTCAAAGCTTTTAAAACAATAGTGAACATTATTGAGATATAAAATGGCATAATAGAAATAAGCTAAAATTTTCGTACAATTAAGCATTATAACTTGCCACTCCATATATTTGTCAAAATGACAACTCGCATTGAAATCCGTATTTCCTGCTATCATTTCTAAATTTGGATCAAAGAATGCTGTGCCTATGTAGTAGTTCAATTTCTTGCTACTAAAATGCCCCCAGACTCAACGGCAGAGCCACCACAACAGAAAGTTTGAACATTCGCAGTTTAATATCTAGATGAGATATGAAATTTTTAATGGGCTAAAAACCATCTGCAAGCCATAAGCTTTCAAACAATGTAACATTCTTCACAATCCGATCGTTCATTTAAGAGATATGAGGGACAAAAAATGATCTACCACAAAAAAATATATATATATATATACTCACACACACACAGTAGAAGCTCGTTTTAACGGCACCCATTCTAGTGGCAAATTCACTCTAACAGCATCTTCGGTGAACTTACATTTTCCAATTGTTCAATAGATGTCGCCACAGTCATGACTGATCTTCCATAAGCCTAACAACCGATAAATCCGCAAAATTTCGGAAAAGAATGCATATTTCTGAAAACGTTGACCGTGTAACATTGTAACATCACAAGAATAAAATAGTATAGAGTTTTAGCCGACAAATAATGTCAAAACGAAGAAAATCGGTCCATATTTACGTATTTTAGTGAATGAAGGAAAAAACCTTGCACTCTGAAAAATTGAAAATCCCGTGTAAACGTACAGGAAAATATAATTGTCTCCTAGATTTGAACCCGGGACACTTTAGCAAACAAAAATATTTTTCCGTGGACCTCATAGCCAGTAGAAACAAAACACCGTTTACCTCATGTCTTTATGACTAACGGTTCTCGAGAAATAGGACGATATAAATTTACACAAATGTCGACATTGTCAACGTAAAATTAATATATAGTTAGATTTATTACACCGTAATAATTACGGCAAAAAATAGTAAATTAGATAACGAAGAACAACATATACTATATCTTATAGGGAAGAAGAACGTTAAAAGATATGCCCTCAAAGTAATTGGAATGTGATTTTTTGCCACCATTCGTTATAGCGGCTTATTCCCGTGGGTGCCATTAGAATGGGCTTTTACTGTGTGTGTGTGTATACACACAGACACACGAGGTGCTACCCAAAAGTTCCGGGACTGCAGCCATAAACTACCGTAGGCTTACCTGAGGTTGTAATCGCCACCATCATCCTCAAAGTAGTCCCCTTGGGAGTTGATACAACGATCCCAGTGCCTCTGCTAGTCATGAAAGCACCTCAACTGTGATTTTGAAATGCTGTTCAGCACTTCCTGCGATTCTGCCTGGATGACCTCAACAGTATCAAATCTGCGTCCCTTCATACGAATTTTCATCTTGGGGAACAGGAAGAAGTCGCAGGGGGCTAACTCAGGGGAGTAGGAGAGGGTGGGGGACCACTGCCGTGTTGTTCTTGGCCAAGAACTGCTGCACAGACAGTGAATTTGGCTGCAATCTGCCTCATGTTTACTTCATCAGACAGAATTCGTTGACATGTCCCATAGGACAGGCCAACAAATCCGGTGACATCTTTGATGGTACACCGACGATCCTCACGAATGACCTGTCACACTTTTTCCATGTTTTCGTCCGTTGTGCTGGTTGAAGGCCGACCAGAACGTTCGGAATTTTCAACAGTCATTTGTCCACGTTTGAAACGCGAGAACCACTCGAAAGTCCGGGTTCTACTCATAGCCTCGTCACCGAATGCTTGCTTAAGTATTTCATGTGTCTCGGACGCGGTTTTGTCAAGCTTGAAGCAAAACTTGATGCAGTTTGCCATTTCAATACACAAGAAAATCGCAGAATGTCGGTAACAATGGGTTGAAAACACGTGAAAAGAAAACACGTGCACACACACACTGAAACTTTACACACTGCTTCATAAAGGATGTCTTCAGAACACCCTAGCAGCATCCCTACTACTTCCAGTTAGCGCTCCACGCGGCCAGTCCCGGAACTTTTGGGTAGCACCTCGTGTATATATATTTATATATAAATCAATATCGGACGAAGGCATATAAAAGATTTCATATTAATCACACATTTCAAAGGAGAGAGAGAGAAGCAGTTAAATGGCACTTAACAATTAAAGTGACAAATGTTAAAAATGTCTGTGTGTAATATCATAAGAAGATTATGGGTTAGTAATAAATAAAAAATGTAACATATTGTGAGGCACAAAAAATAAACAATTATTGTGTTAGTAATAATTCGTAGGTAAAGGAAATAAATGGCATCGATTGTTATATGAAACAAGTTAGGAAAGTGTACAATGTCTCACAAATGGGTGTGTTTCATGCAATGGAGCATTATAAATAAATTATATACCTGTACGTAAGGGAAATAGCATTTTAAAGTTTTTTCTTTGTCATAAATAATCTATTTTCTTCCTATTTAAAAATATTACATGCACATGTAAGGAAATCAAACGTTTGTTTGTGAGATTGTTTATGTTAGCAACAATGAAGAAGTAACCATGCAAGAAAATTTCTAAGTTCAGCTCGAATTAAGACGTTTTTGTTTGATTTTTTCGATAACGGCTACTTCGATAAAAATGTATTGGAAAAGAAATACTCTTCTTTACTAGTTCTACAACTTTTATTTGAAAGATATTTTGATATGACTAATACTTTGCAAGATATGACAAAAATTTCATTTTTGTCACCAGTAAAGTGGTACCCCTGATTGGTGTACCATGATTCATTTTTGCGATTTTCTTGTTATCTTTGATAGTGAGTCCTTAATGTTAAATTTCATGAAAATCTGTTTGGTAGAAACCGAGAACGAACATGCGGACAGACAGACCGACAATAATAGGCACTCACACTGGAAGCGAAACACCTAAAAAGGGCATATTTCAATAAAAAGAGACAAAAATTAGAAATATAAAAGTTGTTCCTTATTCATTGTCTCCATGGCACTTCTTCCCCTTAATGCTAATGTCTTATGTGGGAGTTAGTTGAAAAGTAAACCTGTCTTGTCTACGTTGAAAACATCTGGATTATGACCTTTAGTTCAGCATTACTAAACCGTTTTCATCCCATGCTCCCCTTGTGATCTTTTCAAATCTCCACGCCTCCCTCACTTCCCCAGAAAGTTTTCTTTTGTGTTTTTACCAAAAAAGAATTACCGTATATTCTGGTGTTTAAGTCGACCTTGGAAGTCTAAAAAAAATTTCCTAAAACTTAGGGTCGACTTATACGATGAACATAAAAATGTGAACCTTAAATTAAAAATGAATAACATCGACATTTAAGAAGACCATTTATCTTTTGGTGGAGGTGTCGCTATTTTGAATCAGCTGTTTTAGTATTTACATTTTATGGCATTTACCGTATTTAATCGAGCACATATTTTCCCAAAACGCCGGGGAAAAAGGTGGTGCGTGTCTTTCATGAGGATTTCTGAAAAGGTCATATAAATTTTGAGTATCGATATAAATTCTCTGCAATATACTTGCGTCTACGTTTATATTCGTAAAAGACGTCCATTTCTACGAATTATACGCGTATTTATGCGACCAAGTAAACGTGTAAGTTACGCCCGCGCTGCAGGCAAAAACTCGAAAAAGTAGGCAGAATGAATATGCCCACTAACTGATAACCATAGTTCAATGACTGCTGAGGGTTTGCCGGCTTGAGAATAGGTAGGTTCAAGTTTGGTCCTTTTCCCTCATCCACTTCAAGGAATTCGGAGTGGTGAAATTTTGTTGCGATTGAAAGATTCCATTGTTCGAAAGGAAGACGGAAATCCACATCTCAAGTGTTTGGACTCGTTTGTTCCTAACCTTCCAACATTTACTCACGAGACGATAAGCAAAAAAACTCCCCATCCGCATAGGGAAGTTCCCGTTCATAGATGAACAAATATTTCATGAAGCTCCGCATCGGTACGTAATATTACGTCAAAAACAGTGAAGTGGGACGAAGGTGCGTAATATTACAACAAAAACAGTTAAGGGGTTAACAAAAGAGGACTATCGGTGAGGAGTCACATAGAAGGGAGAAAATGCATACATTGAGCGGAACTTGTTTCAGGGATGGGAATTGGTGACAAATTAATTTTTTCCCTCTAATCCGGCCCAAAAATAGGAGAACGTGGGTTGAGTAAATACAGTATTTTAGAAGATTTATAATAATTAATTTTAATACTGTATTTACTCATGTAATCTGCATCCTCGTGTACCACGCACACCCCTATTTTTGGACCAGTTCGAGGAGAAAAAAATAAATTCATACTTTAATAAGTTGATGTCTATGGCGGCGGAAAATTATAAAAAATCAAAAAAATGTGGAAATTCCCCGTAGGTGTGTTCTCTCCATGGTTCCCTCTAAGCTATGTGGCCGCGTAGCAGTTTGTGAAGTGCTGCGCACTAAATTTTTCAAGTGCACACGAATGTGTGTATATTAGAATATATATCGGAACAGGACCTCGTCAACCCCGGTGCATATCCGTGCGCTATCGTCATGTAGGCACACATTGCGACATTCATTCCGCCCATGGATGAAAAAAATTAGAAAGAACTATGGTTCTCCCCCGGGTTAAAGAAGCATCAGCGGCTCAGGGTGAATGTGGCGAATCGAGACACCAGATGCCAACTTATTCTGGCAAAAAGTGTAGGTAGAAACTGATAGTAAATTTTCAGTGACAGAACTACTTTTCTTGAGTGACAATAATGAACTTAAAACTCAATTAAAAGGTACAGCTTTAATATTATAAAAATATTATGTCATCTCAATGTTGAAGATGCAACAATGGCAGTATAAACCGCATTTAAACCCTAAACGTTTTTGGTCGTGTAGATACTCGTAAACTTCATAGAATTCTTCATCTTTTGCAAGTATAAGCGTAGACGCGTGTTGCAGTAAATTTACTATCGAAACTCGTAATTTTTAAAACTTGGTCAGAAATCTTCATATATGACCAACATTTTGGGAAAAAAGGTGAGCGGGGTACACATTTGCGATATTTTATTGAATTTTGCCGCCTTAGAGCTTGTTCGCAATCACTAGGTATAGTTCATTTAGGTAGTATCAATAGCAGCTGAAATCGAATTATAGGAAACTTAATTTAGTTGGTCAAGCTCTCCAAAAATAAGTTTCGTAATGGTTGAAATTAATACATCTGTCAAATGGAATGCTCAAGAAGAATAGCATGGATGCTAAACAACATATATATATATATATTTTTTTTATTATGTTTATTTCTGTTTTGTTGAAACTTGGATTGTACATGACTTTAATTTTGCCCGAAAACAGTTTCATGAGAAGTATTTTTAAGTGAAAAAGTGCGGGTCGACTTATACGGTGAACATATGCCTACCGTATTTAATCGATTGCAAGCTGACCTTTTTTTAACTTTTTACCATCTCAGAAATCGCCATTCTGCTTAGAATCGGGGGCAAAAAAAAGTAGTCAATGAATTTATGTCCGTAGTTACATTATAACGTGAGATCTTTAAATATATGAAAAAAAAGAATCAAATTGACTGAACACCTACGAAGAAATAAATTATGTAAATAATACGTTCCGCATCAAAGTCGTAAAAGAACGCCGCGATAGTGCTCGTATGCGTAAGGAGCTAACACTGAAACATGATAGGTGGAGGAGGGAGGGCAGGGGAGGGCAAATGCTTCGATTCACCAGTAAAATGAAACATTGTGTTAGCTCCTTATGCATACGAGCGCTATCGCTGCATTCTTTAAGACTTTGACGCACCATGTATTATTTACATAATTTATTCCCGGGGTATTATTATATTAAGATTCTGCGAGGTCAAATTACTTTTTTCGTAGAAGTTGTTATGAATAAGTGAATAAAATGTATTTTATGTTACCATAATTTTAGTTAATACTTTAACCCTCTCACGTCCTTAGGTGTGGGGCACCTGCTAGCATTAAAAGTGCGGAGAAATTCAAGATGGCCACCAAATGGAAAACATTAAATAAACCAATTATACATTAATCTCCAAAAATATATATTTTGAAAAATCTCCAAAGTAGAAGAATTACTGCGAGACATATTAGATTGTTCAGGGTCCAAAAAAATAGCGATCAAATATTTAAAAAAAAATTCTTCGTATACAAAGTTAAGAAAAATCTGCCAAATACGATCTAAATCTCGTGTTTATATGGTATACTACGTCATTTCCGAGAGAGAAGCCATCCAGTAAACTTTTTCAGTGGTAAATTTGAAAGCGTATTTTCCGGGCAGCCTCAGGCGGTCCCGCGATCGGGAGTATAAAAATTTACGGGCATTCTCGGGCGGTCCGGTCGCGAGAGGGTTAAAATCAAATTTTTTTTCTTGCGTAGCCTTGTGAAAAGTGGGGGTCGGCTTACAATCAATTAAATATGGTAATCATGTATTTTCATCCAAAAAGCAGGGGTCGACTTATACGGTAGTAATATTAACCAATGTCTTATGACATAGTTTTTAGGCACATTTCGCTTCCAGCATGAGTGCCTATTATCATCAGTGTCCGTCTGCATGTTAGTTCTCAGCTTTACCGAATGGATTTTCATGAAATATGATATTAAGGGCTTACAATCAAAGATAATATGAAAATCACTTAAATGAATCACGTAAACCATTCAAGGGTACCACTTTACTGGCGACAAAATATTAAATTTTTGTCATATCTCGTAAAGTATTACTCATATCAAAATATTTTTCAAATAAAAGTTGTAGAACTGGTAAAGAAGAGTATTTCTTTTCCTATACATTTTTATTGTAGGAGTAGCCGTTATCGAGAAAATCAAGCAAAAATGTCTTAATTTGAGTTGAACTTAGAAATTTTCTTGCATGGTTACTTCTTCATTGTTACATAAACAGTCTCATGAACAAATGTTTAGTTTCATTACATGTGCACGAAATATTTTTAAATAGGTAGAAAATGGATTATTTATGACGAAGAAAAGAACTTTAAAATGCTATTTCCCTTAGGTAATTTCTTCAAATACTCCATTGCACGAAACTCACATTTGTGATACAGTGTACACTTTCCTAACTTGTTTAAGTATCTGCTTACCTAAGTGCATGAGCAGCATTTGGTTGTGTGAGTTTGTTAAGTGAATTCTAATCTGTTTCATTTTGGTTTCGATTCACAAACGTCATATTTTAGGCAGTCAGCAATAAGTTGTCATTGCATGAAAAATTACATTGCATGCTTAAACATGAATTTAAATTGTTAATATCTTTTAAACAAAGGCCCATTAGCAAAAATGCTTAGAGATATTTGATATTTTAGTTCTAGTTTCACCTCCTAAAAGGGTTTTACAAATTTCAATATTAATGTTATGGCATCTCCTTCTTAGTAACAACAAGGTGTGAAGCAGGAAAATGCTGTAGGGAGAAACATGCTAGAGAGATTCCACTTACAAGGGGAGTACACAACATTCATATCACAGATTTTCTTCAAATTTGCATGGTTGGTAGCAGACCTTGAATAATGGAAGTATGTGAAGTAAGAAGACGCAACTCTTTCTCGTTCTCGAGAAAAATGATCTTAAAATGTTAAAAAAATCTTATGGCATGATATTAACCACAAGTATCAGCTTGCATAAAGTATCTACGGTAGACTAGTAGTTAACGAGTCGGACTACGGGCACAGACATTATCAATCTGATGTGGTTCGAACCCAATTTATTACAATTTTTTGAGGCATTTTTCCTTTTTTTTATTAACTTCACCCTGATTTTTCAAAAGAACATTGACCTTTTTAATTATTGCCTTTTTTGGAAATTAAATTAGAAAGTATTTACTTCCATCACTTAATTTTGAGGCGTACCAAGCATATTTAATCATGTCATGGAAAATCGGCGCACTCGTTTGGTGATGGATGAGCACATGAATTTTAATAGCGTCTTCCCGTGATGCTATATCCCACTGTTCCTCCAGTTGGCAATCTTTCTGTTTTGCCTGCTTTTATGGTTAGGTATCATCCAAGGAACTACTACTCTTCACGTTAAACCTGGTCCTTGACCATTTCCCCTCCCCAAACCTTTTTTTCCTGCACTTTCCTCATTCCTGAATAACATTCCTACCCCGACCCATAATGATGGCCACCTAAGTTAATTGTAGTCTTTTTGATTTATTGCCTTTTTCAGTAATTATTTCTGAAAAAGGCAATAATTAAAATTGTCAATGTTCTTTTGAAAAATCAGGTTGTAGTTAATAAAAAAAGGAAAACTACCTTGAAAAAATAATAAGTTGGACTTGAACTTCGGCAGATAGGGAATGTCTGTGCCCGTTGTCCGACTCGTTACCTACTAGTCTACCGTAGATACTTTACGTAAGCTGATATTTATGGTTAATATCAAGCCATAAGAATTTTTTAACATTTTAAGATTGTTTTTCTCGAGAACAAGAAAGAGTTGCATTTTCTTACTTCACATACTTCCATTATTCACGGTCTGATACCAACCGTGCAAATTTGAAGGAATTTGGTGAAATGAATGTCATGGACTCCCATCGTTAGTCAGCATATTGTTACCTACTAGCATGACTTGTAATTATTTTGGATTCTAAATTTTCCCTTCCATTCTTGCTCTGTTTATCAGTCTATGCTGAAAGTGTGTCATGGTAAATTTTCCATGCTATTACTAAAACTTACCTTATTTACCCGAATATAAGACGACCCCCTTTTTACGTAAGTTTTGCTTCCAGCGTGAGCACCTATTAGATGTGGCCTGTCTGCCCGCACATTCGTTCGTTAGCTTTGCCAAACTGATTTTCGTGAAATTTGATATTAAGGACTTAAAATCAAAGATAATAAGAAAGTCACATAAATGAATCGCGTAAACTATTCAAGGGTACCACTTTACTGGTGACAAAAGATGGACTTTTTGTCATATCTCCTGTTGGTCTTATCAAAATACTTTTCCAATAAAAATTGTAGAACTAGTAGAGTATTTCTTTTCCTATTCATTTTTATCGTAGGAGCGGCCGTTATCAAGAAAATCGTACAATAAATTCTTAATTCAAGTTGATCTTATAAAATTTCTTGCGTGGTTACTTCATCATTGTTGCTGACAAACAATCTCACAAAAATACATTTAATTTCCTTACGCGTGCATGCAATATTTTTAAATATGAAGAAAATGGATTATTTATGACGAAGAAAAGAACATTAAAATGTTATTTCCCTTAGGCAAATGTACATCATTTCTTTCAAGTACTCCATCGCATTTGTGATACCCTGTACACGTTAGCGGATTTACAATAAGGCCAAAGTAGGCCATGGCCTATGGGCAGCGGGATTTTGAGGGCGGCGGAATTTCAAGGCAGTGCACCGCGATGTGGATATGGTGGCGGTGTGATTCAAGAATGAAAATTAAAATGGTATTTCATGATGGGGATGGAAAAGAGTATTAGTGTAACTTTCAATGGAAAAAATCATCACAATTAAATATTCCAATTTGATAACCAATAATTCCAAAAATAATAGTTTGATACAATTTCGACGGTACGATGTTCTCCAACTCTCAGTAGCACGAAGTTTCATGTCAGGTTATCCTCTCAGCATTGTTATGCAAACCTGGTACATGCCTCGGGAGCTTCATATGCGGGATATATGGATATTTATATTTTTTTTGCGCAATACACAATCTTAAATCTGAAAAATCTTGATATATTTTAAGAGAGTGCCACTTCACCTTCCCGTTATGCTTAATTCTATTATTTTTACTGTTTTTCCTTTTTTTCATACCTTAAATTTTGTTTGAATTTTCGTGCAGTTACTCGAATTGGGGAATTATGGCTTATAAAAATCACTATTCAGTGCTAAGATGAACTCGCAGCGTGTTGCCTCCATGATCCATAGTTTTATCTGGATTTCCGCAGCGTTCATCTGGAGAGATCATGAAGTTTCGCCGACACTGCCTCCGGCTTCTTCAGGTCGAATTCTATTTTTTTAAATTTAAGGAATTTGTTTACAAATGAAGAAAGCATTTATTGTGTTCAACATATACGAAACATTTCAGCCTCGTGGCTTTTCGGGAAATAGATGAAATATGAAAATGTTGATAAAAGTTTGTTGACTGTTAATGTGCAAGTTATTAATTTTTTAGATATTTTCGATTTTTCTGATCTGTTTTGCATATTTTAACTTTTGAAAAAATTGTATTTCAGAATAGTTATTGGACAAGTATGTAATTTTTTCTGGTATTATCAAATTAATATTTTGTAATTTTCGAAATATTTATATATTCATTTTTATTGAGTCCAATTTTCCAATATGGATCACATTTTCTCAAAATTAAACTTTTAAACACAAAGTTTCAAGTTTATTCTTATGGAATAAATTTCCTTTTTGTGACAACCCAACGGTTGCCGATTTAACACAATATTTTTATTAAAAAATTATACAGTGAAGACGATAAAAGAATAATACTGTGCTTATTGAATGTCGGTAGTAGACAGACGACAAAGGACGAAGAAAATCACTTCGAAATCACAAGAGATCATTGGAACCAACCTATCGAAACTCGTCACGGATCTAACCATAAATACTGACAAAATAATATATTGTTTCTCTGGAATAATATTTAAATTAAATCAATTTATCAAAAAAATGAAGGGGGGGGCAAAAAATTTGGCCTAAGGGCGGCAATTTTCCAAATCCACCACTGGCTGTACACTTTGCTAACTTGTTTAAACTCTGTATTTAAGGAAAAAATTTTAACCAGTGATTTTGACAAATTTATTATCTGATTATATTCAATTATTACAATTTTTGCATTCAAGTCATAAAAGATTGTTTCTTGGCGCATACCTTGGCTGCTGAGCAACCACATGCTGAGATCGTTTTTCCTGCTGCGGGACCTGGCTCCCAGCAGTGCAGAAGGGACCTAGTGACGTAGTCATCCACGTGCGAGCACGAGCTTTCTAGCATACCCTACATTTCCCTCTCCTGTTAACGTTGTTATTGTTATTTTTGTTAAATAAACCTTTATAGAAACCCAGCATCATTATCCACCCATGCACAGTAGAATAGAATGACATTTGCTGGCACCGAAATAAATGTTTTAGCTTTCAACGAGGACTTCTAATTAACTTTCGCTTCACTATGCTACATTGTATTGCATTGCATCAGGTTTCTAAACCCCAGATTTCCATTGTGATAGAAGAGAATTATATCCACAGGCATCAAAACAAATGTCATCCACTTTTATGACATATGAATGATTTACACGAAGTTATTCCATTCTACGTGAATATAAGACGACTCAAGATTTTCCATGCACTAAAATTGAAAAAACCTCATGTTATATTTGCATAAATATGGTACTTGTTTATGTATTCAGAGTTGAGAAGTTTTCAGGTTGATTGGGCATATATATTGGTTAATTTTATAAAATGTGATTAGGCCCATATGGCTCACTTGAACAGATCTTTATAAAAACAAATTTCATAAATTTTCTGTATTGTATGAATGTTAATTTTCATCTAAATGAAAATAATTTGTTTGGAAGTTAGCTGTTCATTTATTTAATTAACTTTCACTAACATCACAAAAATAAAATACACATAGATTATCCATACTCTGCATGGATTTACTCAAATCAAAACACTTGTAGTTGGTTATTTTTACAGTTACATAATTATCTCATATGTGGTATATTTTCCTTGGTTGATCCTTTACATTTCAACTTGAATAAAATTAATTCTATGCTTATCATTTGTTGTTTGACCTTTTCTTGCCTTGAATTTATTTTCATTGCTATTTCTATTTAATATAAACCAAAATCGGATGTGAAGGATGACAAAGTTGTTGCAGAAACTACTGCTACAGCAAATGAATCTTCTCCGAAGAAAGAGGAAGCAGTCAATAAGGAGAAGGAAGATGGTATTGAAGAAGGGAAGGACGTTGAGCACACTAAGGCAGAGCAGGTGTCTCAAGCAAGTAAGGACGAACCGATTGTAAAGTCTACCACGACAGATGCTGTATCTAAGCCACTGGCTGCGGCAGTAGCAGTCAGCGAGAACTCCAAGGAGGGTGGTGTGTCTGCAGAGAAGGCAGCGGTGGTGACTGATGGTGATGGGGAGAAGAAGGCTGAGTAAACACCACTTGCGAGTCCTCGCGTACCTGATTTTTTATATAGTAAGAGATGTATTTATTGCTTCATAACAGTTACTTGGTAGACGCTTGTTGATTTGAAAATCTTGAGAGCAAAAAGTCTGCTTAAAATGAGCTATCTTTTGAACCTATTAACAAAGCTCTTAAGAACTAATCTCGTGGTTTTCTATCCATCTTTTTAGAAATTAATTTTCTTAAAATGCTTCAAGAATACTTTTTATAAATTAGTTAGAACCCAAGATACAAATACTGAAATTTTTGTATATTATCCATCATTAAATTTTTTTCTTTAGGATCTGAAACAACACTTAACAATATGATTATTACTTATCTGAAACTAACGGATTAAAAAATAAATCCACATAAAGATTGGTGGATGTTAATCTCCTTGCAGTATTTGCTACTGCCTGAGGTGACTATTGAATTTTCTTTTAGAATTGTTGGCTCAAGTATTGGAACTTATTTTTAGCATTAATATTCCATTCTTTAGATTACTGTATTATTATTCACTTCTCTGAAGTGATATATTTGGCATTTTATTGTGAATTTGAGTGCTGTGGCATTTTTAGTAGGATTGGACTTTTGATCCTACTTCATCTGTCTCCCTCTCCAGATTAGAAAGATTTTTATTCTGCTAAAGATGTGTTCATTGTACATTTACGCATCTCATTATCTACCATATTTACCTAGAAGGATAACAAAGTTTTTCCTTACTTTCAGGATTCAGAAATAGAGGTTTGTATTGAATTTGTATGAAATGAAATCTCTGTTTATGGCTTGTTTTTACTCTATCATATCTGGATGTTTTGAGATATTACATTAAATCTTCACCAGGTAATAACTGGAAAGTTGCCATGAACTTCAATCTGTAAGTCAGTCTTAGTAATTGGAGATATATTCCTATGGTGTAACTGTAAATTTTAATGCTCAGAATTATTGAAATTAAAAGTTATATGTATGAAATAAATGACTGAAAATGAGAAATAATTTGTTGTGTTGTGACAAAGGCTAACCTACACTATGACAAGAAGTTATATAGGTAGGGAATCACTATACATCTAGTAAACCCTTGGATTGATAAGGTTAAATAAGGGATCAATGTTATTATCAGTGTGCATATTTTGTGTTGTAGTTCTCATAATTACACTATTGTGATTCACTCACCTTTTAGCTGCTCATTTCTGAGATTACTATTGTTGCTTTTGATCACGTGCGAGATCTATTCCTTAAACTGAGCAACTTTTTTTTCAGTTAATAGTTAGGGCATTTATGAGTATGGGCAACATCCACTGATACGTACATTACATACATCATATATCAGCACCTACGTGCATATTATATGCTGATACGTACATTGATTCTCATGCACACACAGGTAAACAGGCGAGTTTGAGAAAGCTTAGGTGGAGTGCAGCCTGACCCTTGACCCTCATGGTCAGTGGATCTGCCTCCCTCCTATAAATGCCTTGGAGAAGGCTGGCCTCTTGAAATGTTTATAAACAGAACTCAGCTAGCTTTAATAAAGCATCCACTAACTCCTTTTGTTTTACAGTTGATGTAGCATGTCATCTTAAAAGGCACAGACTCATGGAAGACGTTATTGCTCTTGAGGAATGTGAATGGGGGATGTTTAAAGTTTTAAGCATATCAAGAACCTATACTACTGACTCAAGATGGCTTTAGTTAGTATCTCACACATCAACACACTGAAAGTTTGAGTTTTTTGAGTGCTTTAATATTTAAAGAATTTTAATTAAAATCTTAGTCAAAATGGTTGATAAGGGAAACATAAGTGCAAAACATCCAAAAGAAAGGCTTAGCAATACCTTTGAGGAGAAAATAAGCATTATAAACATGGCTTCCGGGAAAAGCAAGAAGACTTCACAACGATTTAAAAAATAGTATGGGAGGAGGTTCTAGTGCAAGTGATAGTGAACCATTTAATGCAAGCTAGGGATGGTTCTGCAGATTGATGCTAGATCCATGCTAGGCTACATAATATCAAAGTGGCAGGTGAAGCTGCGAGTGCAGATATTGATGCAGCAAATGAAATTCCTAGGGGTCTGGCGAAAATTATCAAAGGAGAATACTCTGCCCGTCAGATTTACTTTAAATTATTATTTTTAAGTTTTATGATAATTATTTGTTTAAATATATTTTATGCATGTTTAAATTTAGTGTTAGTTTATATATGCAATGGTGCAATATTCCAACTTGACTTTGTGTGAAAAAACGTGGGCGTTTACATTATGGGAACACATCTCCATTTATAACATTAGTTTCTATGGAAAAGGCCATCTGATTAACATACAGCTTTTCAAGAACGTAACCCGTATGTTACGTGGACGCTGCCTGTATAGTGAATCAATTTGTTTGATATATGGGAGTTGATGTTTATCAGGTACTATAAATACTGAGATAGGGCACAACGTTGGTCTTCAAGAATAAGCAAGACTAGGAACAATGAGAATATACTGTTTTAGGTCTTGTAATTTTGTACTATTGATCTGAAAATAATTGTGCTTGTGTATTGTATGACGGTTGAAGCTGCTGACACAAAAAGTAACAATTTTGTTCGTGTTTTTTTAAGGAGGGGATCTTAAATTATTGATTGCCTTTCAGATAAATACAGTGTTTATTCATTAATTGTTACATATTGTTCATTAATATCTATGAGCCAAATTTCTACTGTTTCGTCACGTCAGATGTTTATATTTATCTTTGGCACTATGCCAATTTCAGCATTACTGTTATCTTTTTGTAAATGTCATATTGGCTCTAAAATAGCAAGGTTTTACTGTATTCCTTGCTTTCATTTATTTTATGCAAATTAATAAAGTAATCTTCCATCTTCTCTCTGCATAAGAAATAGGATGCTGTCATTTCAGGAAAAGATGAACCAGGGTTTTTCATTAGTTTAAATCATTTTTGGTCTTGATTCAGTTCAAATTTCAACATGTATGATCATGTATATCGGTATGCTTAACAGTTGTTCAAAGATGAATATGAATCACTATGCAACTATATTGACATTTAGTCCATTGTTATTGACTTTACAAGTGTCATTGGTTTCATCGAATAAATTTTCATTGGTTTGAATTCTCAATTTATAAGCGGTTAAAGGTTTTCTATTTTATTTCTTATGTTAAATTGAGCTTCAAACCCATTACAATTATATAATACCTTTTTTGACAGATCCTCGACGACCAAGTCATCAATCCCTTAGGAGCTGTACAGAAAGGGAATGGGAGGAAAAAGAGAATTTTGAAACAAGATTGGGTAGAAGGTGTTTGATTACAAGAGACGCACAGTTGGGGGCTGCTACCATATTCGGTTGAGGCCTGATGTATCTTTTATGGAAGTTTATTTGGTTCTTTTGTTTCCAGAATTTTAGCTGTGAGTTTTAGGCAAGTTTTAGTGTACTTATCCCTTCTTAGTGTAAAGCGCTCCAAATTAATTTTTCAAGAAAATCTGGTCCTAACAGTTTTATTCAATGTCTTATTGTCCAAAAAAATTTCAACTAGCCATTCTTGTGAATTCCTCTTGATGCAGCTCCATAAAATCATAACTAATTTAGTTTAATTGCACTTTCTAAATCACTCTTTCGCTCAAGTACAACTTCCTGGAGTTAATGTTTTTTTCACATTCGAATAGCTAATGGTTTGCAGCTATAGACTGCTGGCTCATTCCTCGAGTGCTTTCCCTCAAACAACCTTTTCCATTGCTCACTTGTAGACTCGTGCCTCTTCCCTCTCTTTTTCCATCGCATTTGCCACCCGTATGGTTAAGTGGTTCTTTTTTGAACCATTAAAAGTGGTTGGTGACTGACATGATCTCGACACAACTTTGAAGATCTAGTGGTGAGGTGGGCTCTCTGGATCTGGGATGTGAGGCGAAGCGGAGTTGCGTGTGCGTGTACATGAGCGGGGAATGGGGGTCGTTGGGGGTTTCGTAACCAACATTTTTTTCACTTCAAAGCACTGTGTTGTGATTCGTCCAGGTATGTGTGCAAAGTGTGTTTGTTTTTCTCATCTCAGTAGGAAGGGGGGAATAATGGATGGTGGTGTAGCGGGATATGTTTTAGGTGTGTGTCTGTATTGCTGGAGTGGACAGGAGAGGAGAGTGGAGAGCAAAAATGTGTACCATTAAACCATTTATAGGTCACGATGAAATGATAGAGAGTACATCTTCTGAAAGAGAGTAGAACATGTTAAGCCTGTCTCACCAATTGAAATGCATTTTCAAATCACATGGAAGTGAACAAGTAATTATATATAAAAGCGAAATATAAATACATATATTAAATATATATTAAAAGTACAAGATTTTTATCAATTCATCAATTTTGTCACCTGTAATTAGCTACATAGTGTTAAAATTTGTAAATCTGTAATTTTTTTAACCTACAAGGTTTGACAAACTTATATTTGTGAATTCATAATGCATTCCTTGTTATGATCAGCCTACTCTTTTAAACATCTTTTATTTCCAACTATAAAATTAGATTGGATTACTTGCTAAAATTGTTAGGTCTAATGTAAATCCACAGAATGTGGTTTTATGATGGTAGCAATTAAAACTTGAGAAGTAACAGTTTTAAAAAAGTGTGTAATACTGTCTTCAATTTAATTGTATATTATTTTGCATAATTCTATGGAATGTGGTTGTGATTGGTTTTTGTGCTTGTTTAATTTGTGTTAAGCCAAGACTCCTTCCTTCATTGGCTGTAAAATTGATCAGATGCTCCTTTAGTAATGCTTTTTACTATAATTTATGCACTACACTATATCATTGAAGGAGAAATTTCATATTTTTGATAAAAAGAGTGAAATTCACTTAGTCGACAAGCACAGATCCAACTGCTACCCCATTGAAATATGTGTATTTGTGGTGTTTTAAATAAAATTACTCCCATAACATAAGACAGTATTTGAGCATTTCTGTCAGTCTTCATGAGGAGGAGGAGAGATTGTGTCAATTCCTACAAGTGCTTGCCCAAGTGATGCAACAGCTGATATCACTTAGGTTAACGAATAAGTGGATTTTTGAGAGTATCTCAAGATGACTATGTTACCATAAGGGGGGGAGGGGAGTGATGCAGGGAGGGGCTGTACTTGAGTGTATTGAGTGTTATGTTGCAAATGAGGAAAGCCTTGAAAAGGGTTGTGTAATTTTTATCTGGTGTGCAGTTAATTTCAATAATATCCGTGAATTACATGCCAAGAAAATGTGTTAAACGTGCTTACACTCTTGTACTGATAACTTCCTCTTATTTTTTAATTTTCCTTGGCTGCAGGAATATGAGGGGTTATAAAAGTGCCTCGTGTATTGGTCTTGCCGATAGTGTTTCGGAACTTAATATTGCTGCAAACTTAGCTCTCATGAACAAATGGTGTATGTAACAGTCATTTAATGACCAAATGAGGCACTTTTCTTCACTAATACTGAAAACATTGGCTGTGTTGGCTCAGATTTATGTCAACCCCAGGACTTTTTATCTCCAGAGTTTTTTTATCTCATAAATTTGACTAATTTTTACAAGTACATCTACTGATAGAAGATTTCATTTGAGTGACCTTTTGTCCAAAAGTTTGTAATTATAGTAGTTACTGCTTTATGTAAATGCTATAATTTTTCCATAGTTAATATTAGTTACTCTAAAAGGCATCAGTGCATGCTCATAAATTAGCTGTAGACAACATATGTTGTGGGTAGTTAAACCTGTTGTGAGTAGTCATTGTCAATGTTTGAAGATGCAGTAGTTCTTTGAACCTTTCCAGTTACTTCTGGCTGATTATGTAGCAAATGTTCATATGCATTGTAAAAACAGTCGAGAATAATGAGAACAGAGGGGGATGTGACAACTGCCTCATTTACACAGTGAATAAAATTGTTATGAGTAGTTATCTATTTTTTAAATACACGGCTATGTATTGTTTATAAATACAATATTCCATGTTCTAGTACACATCCTATCTGTAAGAATGAGTGTAAAGAGAAAAATATTGAAAAGGTTAATATTTTACATGAGCATGTTAAACCGTATGTACATGAAGAAAGCACACAAATGCTTGAAAAGGTGAGCGTTTGGGTATTGTATAAAATTAAGATTAATCAATGTTCTTTTCTGGTCAGTAATTTCAAATCCATTTATTTTTTTGTTACATGTTAAAGATATTTGAACCTTTTTTGCATGAGATGGCATTGGGTAAAATGAATTGTGTCCAGAGGTGATTTCAAGCTTTTAATTAGGGCATAGTTAAACACTAAGCAACTTCTGAGTTATTATATGTACAAAGTAATCGACTATATAGAAGATAAAGGAGAAAACCATCCCAAATGTGGAATAGTATGCTGATGAAAATTTTTAAGATCAGCGAGGAAAAGATGTCAACACGTGTAATATTTCATCTGTATTACTGGATACTACAATAAATGATGATAAGGTAACTAACTATGAAGACAAACTGAAATGAGTGCATTATCACTAAAATAATGCTGCTAAGTAAGCAGTAAAATCTGAGATTTGCTAAGTCTGTGCACTGCATTTATCAAACCTTTTCTGGTAATGCTTATCCTTGAGCCTGTGGAAATGGTGGTTATTCTTTTTACTATTTACATTTTAGTATTTGCTTTGGTAAACAAGCAAATTTATGCCCAGCTCCTCCTTGACATTAAACATTGATCCAGCTGGAGTTATTTAATATTACCTGAATATATAAGATGCTTGGATTTCAAATCTTGAAGCAGGAAAAACTCTCATTCAAATGCAGGGACATAACTAAGGGGTGGCCCCCTTTTAAATGTCCTCAGCCTCCCTTACCATTCAATGAATGCCACCGACAGATTGTGCAGCATGTGTAAATAGCACAAAGCGAATACTTAGCAATGGCCAACAGCAATTGTTTGGTCATTTGTTATAAATGCTTCCCACATGCAGTTCTATATAATTATCAGTATATATTTACATTGTTATGTATAAAGATTGATAATTTCATTGCTTAAACAAAATGCAAGGTGAATAACGCTATCCTTTGGTCTATTCAAGGCTTAATTGAGCATTGGCACAAAAATACTGATTTATGCTTTTATATGTATTAACTTTCAAATTTGGGTGTGCCACCCGAATATTTTTAGCTTTTGGGCTGGCCCCCCCAGAGTTGGGAGGCTAGCTACGTTGCTGTTCAAATGTATGCCTGTAACCATAGATAAAAGACTCGCTCCCTGAATAAAAGTAGAAGGCTGTTATAGATTGTCACTGAAATTACAGTTGGGATTTTGACTCCTTGCAGTGACGGATGGAAAATTGTGCTGATTTATGCATACAATTTGAAATGCTTTGAGGTGAAAATTGATAATATTTTATCGTCGAATATTCACAAGAGAATGTTACATTTTATTCATTCATCATCTGAGCACCATTATCCCCATAAATGTCGGGTCTTATTTCTTCATTCCACCACCTGTAGAAATGTGCAAATGTTTTTACACATATAATGAAAGGTAATCTCAAATGTCTTGCCCAAGTTATCTTGGGTAATTCAATGAAGGGCTTAAGTTCTCAACGTAACATCCTCTCTTATGGTACAGAGGGCTAACATTTGATGGCACAGGTCGCATTAGTTGATGTTGATTAGGTGTGCTGCATTAACAGATGACGTGACAGTTGATATTTTATCGTCAAAACTTCACAAGAGAATGTTTTCCGACTAATTTGATTGAAAAATACAAAATTATCTGTTACATTTCATGGTTCACTTTTGTAATGACATTGTGGGCCGTAAAAAGTGCTCCCGTGGGTCGTAGATTCCTTACCTCTGGACTAGGGTGACCAATTTCTGAGGAAGTTAAGATTAGAATGATTTTTTTTATATGACAAATTTTGTATAACTTGGTAACTAACTAACTTTTGAAGCAAGTCAACTTCCTTTAAGTTGCATGAAGGGAATTGTTACAGGATCGATCAGGAATTTAATGGAAACATATATTCACATTTAATACAAATTGCTGCTGTAGTATTGCCGTGCAATGATTCCTATTCAAATGTTATGAAATAATTGGGACACGAGCAAAGGGACATGTCACGTTACTATAAACCAACTTAGATTAACCAATAAAAATGTTTATGCATTTTGATAGTGATGTAGCCCCAGGTAATTCCCCATTCATTTTATCACTTCATAATATAGTCGCTCCAACATCTAAAGACTCCTGGCCAGTTAGCAGCAGCCAATAGGAGACTGTTTGTTTGGGAAGGTAGTGGGGAGGAAACCAGTCTCACTCCTGCTCTCGAAGAGATCACATCTGGATGCGTTGCCATTAGAAATTGCATAGTATATCAGCTGAAGGCGAAAATCCGCAAGAGCTGGCAACGCGCACCGATATCTGCTCTCCCGCACGAAAGTTGAGAGGGGCGATGGAAGGGGAAACGTTCGTGATTGGCTACTTGCTCTACCAAGATGGTGAAGCGACTATAATTCAGTAATTTTTTGCAATAGTGTTTTTTTGTTTGCCTTTAATGTAAAGGTGGAAATTTCATAGCTATTTGTTCTATGAAAGATGCATTGGCCCATTATAGTGACTAAATAGAGACTAGATTATTGAACCTGGTAAGTTTTAATCCAAGTAGGTAATTTATTAATAGGAGCATCCTTTATTCATTGAATATCTTAGCAATATTTATTTTGAAGTGTATAATATTGATGTCCAACATTGAGGGAAGTATTTGGCAATTTATAAGTGAACGTTGTGTAGAAATGAGAAATTTTCATGAATATGATGAGTATGATTTATTTTTTTAATTCAATTTCCTAATTGTAAAATTGTTACAATAAGTTTAATATTCGATGGACTTCATTTTACGAATACCGTATATTCCGGTATTTAAGACACCTATAAAAGTAAGACCAATTTCAGGTTTAAAAATTTTTCCACATTTTTTGGATAAGTACATTCATAAATGGTTTTAAAAAACTACAAAGTAAGTTAATAATTGATTGAAAATTGTAAAATTGAAATACGTCTATACTGGCATATAAGCCGCATTATTTTTTCCACCGGAACGAGGATGTGGCTTAAATGCGAAAAAAATGGAATTATCCAGTAAAGGTAGATAATGGTTAAAATTCAATGCGCAGCATGTGATGTATGAACATGACCACCGCAACAAATAATAAAGGGAAGAAATATTAGGTATTATTGGTGGCGAAGTTACAAACATTAGTTTTTGCAGGCGATTACTAAGGTAATGCCAGCTGTAAGTGAAAAAAATGAGTCCGGCGGATATAAAGGCGTCGCCATTGTAGTCATATTAGAAATTTAGAGAAGCGGTTGCGATTTTTCGTTTTTCCATGTGCCGTAAAAAGCTGAACCTCCCGAGAAATTCGGCGGTATTGCCCGATGTATCCTGTGAATTATATTGGTAATCGGTTACAAATAGTTCACCGAAATACTGAATTATTGCGAATAGTAATAATAATTATTGATGTTTGTGTACAGTTATTAGAGTGATTTTTAGTTAGAATGTTTTACACCTACTAATCGCGATTTGAAGTTGCTGTGCTGATTTTTTACTTTCTCTTGTACGAAGTATATTGAGAAAGTATTGTAATCGCGAAAAAATTCGACCTCGAGATTTTTACGGAAATATACGTTTTAGGTGTCGCCGAGTCCGAAAAAGTGGTTTTCGCAATGCCGTCTGTCTGTTACAGGCTGTAGAGCAGTGATGGCGAATCTTCTATAGTCCGCGTGCCAACATTACCGAAATTGTCGAATCTTTTCCGTCTCGCGTGCCACAAAAGGTCCTTGATTTTTTTTTGGGTGCCAACTAAATTAAATTCGAGATCAATAAGTAAGATTGTAACCGTAAAACTAACGTTTACAACAGTTAACTAATTAAAACCAATGTTTTTGCGGCGTTAAATCAGTACGATAATTGTTTTGTATGGTTTTCGCCTTTCGTTGGCGTGCCAACCAAAATCGTCTTGCGTGCCATAGGTTCGTCCATGGAGCCTATATAGCCTCCATGGGTTCGCCATCACTGCTCTAGAGCCTAAACGGTAGAGCAAAAATGAATGAAATCTCGTACTTAGGCATTTTATCATACTGAGCAGAAGCTACGTAGAAATGGTTGACATTGCTCAATAATTAAGGGAAGTTTATTCTACGCATTTTAAACAATTTGATTTTCTCAAAAACGTCTCTAACGATTTTGATTGAACGAATTTCGTACAGTTATACTTAAGTTTACGTCTTCAATAATACCAAATAGCTCTCATTTCTCAAAAAATGAATATAAGGCTAGTTTATTCTAGACAAATTGAACAATACTTTGATTTTCTGAAAAACGGCTCGAACGATTTTGATCAAATTTCGTAGTTACTTGAGTATACGTCTGCAATAATACTACATATTTCATTTTTCTCAATGAATGAATATAAGGCTAGTTTTTTCTTGGACAACTTTAAGAAAAATTGGATTTTCTAAAAACAGGCTCGTACGATTTTAATTTTCTAAAAATAACTAAACGACGCATTAGTACCTATATATGAGAAAGTTTGTATAATGTATGTTGTACACATTTTTCTAAAAAGTAACGGTTTCCAATAAATTCCTTCTTTAAAACTCAATTTACGTAAATATATATTAATATTAAAGCTGTAGAAAAGGTAATTTTATACACGTTTTGTTTGAAATATTTTTTCATAAAACCGATAGTTAAGGAGATATTTTGATTTTTCTTCTAAATTCTAAATCTTATAAGAAAGATGAAGTGTTGATTTCCTTTTTAAATCGTTTCTCGTTTAAAATTCCACATGAAAAAGTACTTTGATGGCAACTCTAGTTTTCTTAGATTATGTTTTCGTTTACAGTTCAGTGTGAACTATAAATTTAGATACCAATCGAATTTGCGATATAGTATGAGGCTACAGGGAATACATATGATGTTCACCAGATATTGTAAATTTATTTTTTAATTGTGTTAATTGCTCTGTACTAATATAACTTGCGCATTTTGTGATAGCAAAACTTAATACGTTGCCTTCCCTTAAATCGGTAAAGTTGGAGGACAAATGTATCGAAGGCATTTCGATAGTATCGCAGGTGTTGGGGCTAACCAGGGATAACAGATCTAGCGTGTTTTGATTGCTCTGGCTCTGGTGGTTTATATAAACAGGATACGCAAAGGAATACGCTATACTATCTAACATTACCAATAATTATGTAGTGTAATGGCTGATGAGACCCAGGATGTGAAGGAGGGTGCCTCTGCCAGGAAAACAAGAAAATTTTATGGAAATTTTATTCTGAAAAAGAGGTTGCCTCCTCGCTTACCTCGTAAAAAGAACGAAGTTTACGCAAACAAAAAGTCAAGTTTTCAGGTAACTTTTATTGCCAGTTTTCGTCGTTCCTAAAAAAATGAAGCACTTTTCTCATACTCCTTCGCATAGATGGTTAAATGAATAGACTGATTAATTGCTATAAAGTAATTTTAGGCAATATGTCGGGTGTATCAAGCGCCTAATGTTAGGTATACAGCAGTTTAATGTAAAAACGTCTTTAGGCACAACTCTCCAGGTGTGAGAAGCTCTTACAAGACGGAGAGAATGAAATAATAATCCATGGACTTGGAGCTGCTGTAGTTGTTGCGGTGAATTTGGCACTTCAACTTAGAGATCGTTTTCATCAAACCGTGGATTTGGATGTTCGCACTGACACAGTTGATATTATAGGTGAGCTTGACTTAACTTTTTCTTGTGCAAAAATTTGCTTTTTATTTGGAGCAGGGATTCTCAACTTTTTTTACATTCTTGGTCTACCCACTTAGTGAAGACTGTAACCACCATCAATCGCGTACATGTGGCAGCCATCTATTTTAGGTTTCCAGCTATTACATTTTGGACCTTGTCTGTTCGCAGTCTTTGGGTAGAACCTCTGATCTAACAAATTTGCTCTATTTTGAATTACTTATATACCTCAGAACTATATTTGAAAGTATTTACTTGCTTTAAAGCTCGCTTGTTTTATTCCTCTTTGAAAGTTGCCTCGCAGTTGTAATTGATAATGAAGTAATTTTCCATTTTTCTCACGAATAGATGATTTAGAACCACAGGATGATGAAACTGAGCCAGCTACCAGCACAAGACAAAATTCGGCAATCCATATTCGAATTTTCCGTTGTGCTTTGAAAAAGCTGTATACGTGAAATAAATGATTCAGTGTTCTGTTGGATAATGTGAGTGAGACTGTTGTGAGTTATATTCAGCAGTTATCCATGATATGGTGGATAAAGACAGTAAATGTTAACCCCAAGAGGACAGTGCTATAGTTTCTGTAATTTTATAAGTTCATGCATAGTTGTAGCATTTGTCATTTGTATATTTTTCGAGGCATTAATTTTAGTTTCCCCTAGTATTTTATTTTCTAGATTCCAGTTCTTCTCTAAGAAGTTGGACCTTACCGCGAAAGCGGTGGTCCGTTCCAGGCACAATATCTTCCCACGAGAGGCCCACAGCAGGTGGGCAGGCCCCCCCTCGCCCTTCAGGCTGTCCTCCTCGTCCTGCCCGCCCCAGACGTCATACGGCAATGTTTTTCTCCCTAGATGAGCTGGTTCAGTGGTTGGGGCTCACAGTTTTTGAGATGTGGGTATTCCTTGCATCCCTCTCACTCTTTACAATTTTGGTGGCCCTTGGTGCAGAAGGTGCTCTTCCAGTGGCTGATCCTCCCAACTCCCACGTTTCTGGCTCCCCATCGTCCTCCAGACAACCTTCTCCTTGGCTCATATTCTCGCCATTGTTTGTGGCCGATGCCCTTAACACTTACTTCTGTGCTATTGTATTTGTAAGAATGTATCTTGAAGGTGCATACAAAGCAGCTCTCTTAAGGGCATCCTGGTCATTATCTTTGCTTGTTCTTCTATTTGTCTTCAAGTTTCTTCTCTGTGAAAAGCTTTCTGGTCGTAGCACTTTAGAATATTCTGAAGTTCTTGCTCCAGTCTTCATACTGTTGCAGCTGGTAGCAGTTAGAGCATGTCATCTGCACTGACATCCCTTGGGTGGGAGTGCTGGACTGCTAGTTACACTGCCATCTCTCACCCGATCGGATGTTATCCCTTAGTTTATCAGTGGAAACCTTAACAATGATCTTCATAATGCTTGTAATGTAAACAAAGACGTGCCATTCTGATATAATTATAACTGGAAAATTTTGTGTCTGTGAATATCTTGAAAATTTTATTTATCTTACAGCAACAAAAAAATAACATTTGTGGAAATTAAGAAGCTCTGTTAATCAGTTTTACATGTTATATTTTATTGAAATAATGCTACACAAAATATGTAATATCATAATTATATTGAACCTGAATAAAAATTCATAGATTAATCAGGCAGAATTGCAATCATCTTCTCAGAACTGAAAAGAATGCTTGAAATTATGAGATGAAATTAACTGTGGTATTTTTCATTTTTAATGTAGTAATGTTAATGCTTATTTTTCAATAACTGTCATCTAATATTCAGCTATGCGTTTATCAGAGAATAATTTATTTGTGCAATAAAGGAGTTTTCCTTTATTCATTATCAATCTAAAAGTCTGTATTGATATTGTTCGTGATCTGACATGATGTGTATGACTATAACCCAGCTTTCTAATATCTGAATATATTCATTCTTGTGTAACACTGATGAGTTTCTCATTGTAATCTGTTTCATTAACAGTATCACTTCATCCAGGGCCAGCCATCTATCTAAGGGGGCCCTGATGCAAATTTCCACCTGGGGGCCCCCCTGCCCATAGGCCATGGGCAAGGGAGGGAGGCCCTCCTCTATTACGTTTTTGTCTTCCAAACAAATATTTCCTTGGAATTTGTAACCTTTCAAAATAATATTAAAAATAATTAATATTCTAAATTATTTAAATATAAACTTAATTGGGAATACGCACCTTTTTAGATTATACTTTAAAATTATTTATAGATTAAGGAATTAATATTGTTCTATTCCAAGCAAAACGTTTTAAAATGCTGAACAGTGTAATTATATCTTTTAATCTTACCTACATTAAGTAATATATTATTTCCAGCACGTTAAATTCGCAGCAACGTGAAATTTGCTGTTGTACAGGCGCAAAATACATTTAACATTGTGGGCCAAATCGGACGTCAATAAAATTCATTCGGGCTATGCATTCTAAAAAATAATAATCAATTAATATTGTATATTTACTTCGGAAATAATAATAACTAGCATCCCGCTGCAGCTACACTTGCAAATAATCTAAATAGTTCGGCCCTAGGTTAGATCTTCTTTGTTTCCTATTCATTTGACGTGTTTCCCTATTTCTGTCTTTCTTGTACTCTCCGTTCCTCATCTACACGGGCAATCCTATGAGCTTCCGCATCTCTTTCTCTCTCTTTCCTACAATACTCTTCGTTTGATCTCTGGCTCCTCTTAATTTCTCTGGCAGCTGTAGCTGGGCTAATAGCTCTACTTTTCACTGGTCTACCACTTAGCATTTTTAAATTTTCTGCGATTTTACAGCAATATATTAGAGCAATTACATGATCACAATGTCACAGAGTTACTCAATGCTAGTTTAATATCACAGTATATTCAAGGAGGAAAAATTTTTAATTCTACCTTACCTTAGTTCCAATGATTGTCGTTGCACCCTTATAGACGAACTCACAAACAGTTTCTTTCCTTCAAGTGTCTATCAACGACTGCTTTTACCTTCTTACAGGACCTACTATAAAGGCGAGCATTTATTTAGATTATCAATGAAGAGAAGATAACAATAACGCTTTTATTTCGTCTATTTGAAGGTTTAATTGGCCTTAAATGAATCGGAGGCAACAATGAGAGTCTCCTTGGCAACGCCCAGAATGAGTACGAAAAATCGCAAAATTTCGAAAAAGAATGTGTATTTCTGAATAATTTGACCATGTAATGTGTAAACATCGCAAGAATAAGATAGTATAGAGCTTTAGTCGTCGAATAAAGCAAAAAAGAAGAAAATCAGTCCATATTTACGTATTTTAACGAATGAAGGAAAAAAAATCTTGCACTCTGAAAAATCGAAAATCCCATGTCAACTTATGGGAAAATATAATTGTCTCCTAGATTCGAACCCGGGACACTTTAGCAAACGAAAATATTTTTCCAGATACCTCATAGCCAGTAGAAACAAAACGCATATCTTTACGACGAACAGTTCTCGAGAAATACATTTTAAAATGCTGAACGGTGTAATTATACCTTTTAATCTTACCTACATTAAGTAACATATTATTTCCAACACGTTAAATTCGCAGCAATGCAAAATTTGCTTTTGTACATACTAGGTCAGAGGTGTAAAATACATGTAACTTTGTAGGCCAAATCGGACACCAATAAAATTCATTTGGGCCATTCATTCTAAAAAATAATAATAATCCAATTAATATTGTATATTTACTTCGGAAACAATAGTAATATCACCAATACAAGTAATAACAACGAAAAGAATCTATTCATATGGAATTAATCTGAAAATACTTACTTTCTTAACTGCTACTTCTACCTCGCACGTGAAATTCTTCACTGCCAATGAGACGCCGTTCAGCCCAGCAAAATCGTATGGTTACTCCCCTTACATCTCAATGTGCATACTGTGATACTACTGTATCACTTGCTCAACAAGGGTTTCCCTTTGGCATTCTAAGAAACAACTAATTTGAGGCACACATTTGAGATGATTTGTACCGAATGTGTGTAAGAGCGCATCTTGTAGTGGAAGATGGATTCCAAAACGACGGTCTATGTTTTTCCGTGTGCCGATAAAATTTTTTAACTTTCCAAGCTTGGCACATGTGCCACGTATTTGCCATCCTTGTACTAGATACTACTAAACGTGTGCTTGAAATGATGTTACAGACAATTATGACAATTGGAAATTTGCATCGCGCCTTTGTTTATGCATATGCCGCCATATGTATTACAGGTAATACTTTTTTCGCGTGTAAAGTAAAAAATCGTTACTTTTTAAAATTTGGAGGCCCCCACAAACTGGGGGTCCGGATGCTAGGCATCCGTAGAACCCCCCCTTGTCTGGCCCTGCCTTCATCAGCTGTATGATAATCCTTGAACTATCTTTCATTATCCATTTCTGCATATACTGATGTGTAAATCATACTGTGCCTTTTTGAACAATGTTAAATATAAAAAATTTTAACATTGTGATTCAATAATTTGGAACTTGACTTATCTATAATATCCCAAACCTTCCCATTTCAGTTGCAGTAGAAAAACTATTGTTATTTTAGCAAATAATTTCCTCTCTCTGAAAAATGTTTAATCTTTAGATTCTATTTTGTAGGTATAGATCCTTATTCAACAGTGTTTTTCTCCTACTCTGATTGTAGCTGCAGTTGTATGTTGTTTTTTTGCTTGTAAGAGTAATGTACATATATACCCAAGTTTGTTTTTGTAAATAACTTAAATGAGGAGCATGCTGATTGTATTTTAGTAATTGATATTAGGAAAGAATGAATTTTTGAAAGAATTAATAATAGGTGTTTTTTTGTTATGTTTTCCTTCAGTGTATAATTGTCTTAATCATGAGAACTTCATATTTCTTGTTTAAACCTAATTGATGTCAATCGGTCATTCACATAAGTGTTCTCATTTTTCAGGAAAGCTGGTTTTGTTAAGTTAGTTTTTAAATTACCTATGTCCCCTAGACTATTGTGATCAAATAAGAATTTGAAGAAATCCTTGAATAAATAAGTTTGAAGTGTAACTAGAGATATTTAGAGTGCTGTAAGAGCACATTTATCCAAATCCAATGGGCAGAAAAGGATAATTTCCACCTTTGACAATTTTAGTGCTTGCTTTGCTCCATTCCTTTCCTGAATTTGATTCCAGTACCCTTCGGGGTATTTATTCCATACATCCTTCGTTTTAAAGCAATGCTAAACATGTTTGGAAATAAATGTATCTATACAAAGTCTCTAAAGTAACATAAGTGACATTGACAGTTGGAATGCAGTTGCCATGATAAGAATACAACTCTTTTGTCAAACATCCCATACAATTGTATATTTTAGTACCTGTTGAGTAATATATTTTGTATCTTTATTGTTTCATTCACTTTGTTTAATTATTGCTGTAAAAATGCTCTGAAAAATGCATATTTGTTCTTATAGAAAATTTTGGGTTAAAAATTTTTTGGCATTAACTAACCTTTGTCAGTTTTACTTCATCAATGTAGATGTTGTGAACAGAGGGGCTTCTGATTATTTTTATGCTTTGGGCAAGTAGGTACCCTAATTTCCCATGTGTAACGTGCAGGTCAATCTTAGCCTGTTTTCCATAAGCTTTCCAAATTTTTTAGTATAATGCACACCCATGTATAATGTGCACCCATGTATAATGCACACCCACTTATAACACGCAGCACTGATTGAATAGTGAATCCATTCAAAATTTTACTTAGCCTTACTACTATATTTCATGAATTTCCTCTTAAAAATATATTTAAGGAACTTAAACAGCTCTAGAATCTGCTCTGATTGTTGAAGTTGAAAATCATTCTACTGCTTTGTTTTCCTGTTTTATTTATTTTGTCACCAAACGAATTGTTCTTAATATAGCATAAAGTACATGTTTATGTGGGAATAATTATTATTTGTTCTCTCACTCACATTGTATTTGGAGCATTGAAAATATTGACCTTTACCATGAAAAGTGCAAAGTTAGCTCTTGTATGGAGAAATTCTACGTAGGTTTCAATTGATGGCAGCAATATACTGAATACACGAAGAAATAGTCAGTTTGATTTAAGGTTAGGTAACTAGTAATTTTTTCTTGAAAAGTGACTTTCCTTATACATGATGCGCACGAAGAAATTCTAAAAAATTTACAAAAATCCTTGTATAACGCACGTGTTATACGTGGGAAATTAGGGTAGTGTTGTCTGCTACCCATAGTGGTGTAACTGTAATGGATTGATCAAAGCAACTAACAGGTTAGCAACAACTGTCACATAATTTCTTTGCACGTAATAAAGTAATACAATTAATAAGTATCTTTAGTCAAAGATCTATATGGGATGGTGCCAAGTTTTCCACGTTTTTCATTGATTAAATATTATAGTTCACAAATATTATTTAAACTAAAGCTGTAATAATGTCAGTATTGTCAGAAAATGTATACAGTAGTCAAGCTAAAGATATTTTTTTTAAAATTTGGTTTCTGTGGCTGCATGTTTCATTTTTAAAACAAAATTACAGTGATTTATTTGATGACATGTATTATCTTCGGTGCCATAACTAGGGTATGGCTAAGGTGGCATTTGCCATAGGCACCACTTTCAAAAGGTGCCAAATGTTGCCTCAAAACATGCCAAAAGTGTATTTTCTGATAAGTATAAATTTAATACTCAAATGTTAAAGGCATTGTTAATATAATGCTACTATTCTATTTAAAATCCAGAAAAAATTATATTCTACGTAACTGAGGTGTTACCTAAAATTACACCATAGGCACTATATCTCTCAGGTACATCTCTGATTATCTTTATATTACGGTTTATTTGTTTTATAAAAATATCTAATAAGCACTGGAAAAATGAATAAAATGACAATGTTACCAATAACAGATTATGCTTAGTGTTAGATACAGTGACATTAATATTATTATGTAATATTTAATCATTATAAAAACATGGAGTTTAAAAAAATATATTTTCTGACCTACTAGGAAACTGAACTAGGCCAGATAATAAAAGAGTTTGGATAATAGGTGAACCACTGTAGAAAAATCAAAAAACTAAATTTACAAATTGTATTCACATTAGCTGCTTCTTACATATCTTATTATTATATACTAGTGTAATTCTCGTTGAAATATCAACAAGAATTATAGATAGATTGATTATTAATATTTGCATTTAAAATAATTAATAGCACATTATTACATATGAAATATTTCATCATATATTACATTTCTAGTGAATATTCTGTTGTCATTTAGTAAATGCCTTTGGTTTTTATTTTCGGCTATAAAATTCTGATAGTCTTCTCCCACCTTGTTCTCATCAATGCTACATATAATTGTCGGTGTGCAAAGACTGGGAAATAATTATATGTATACATATATAACGTAGGAAAAATAATTAAATTTCATGCACTTAATGTTATGATTGTTTTAAATTTGTACTCTGTACTTACGAAAGAAGGCTTACTCGAATCCTCAATAATGTTCTCCATCATTATGTAAATAAAACTCTTTAAAAGATTTAAATTAAAAACTAACTAATTAATCAATCAGCAGAATAATTTCTTTGAATACTGTATGAACAAAAACAAATCAATTTATTTCAACATTGTAAACTGTTCTCTTGACAATTGAATGGATCATTGTATTGGAGATCCTTATTGACAAAAAAATAAACTAACTGTTTATCATAGAAACCATTACATAAACAAACATAAGTGTTTATTATATATTCCCGTCGTTTTCGCCGAAAGAAAGGTGAGTTGTTGACGTACATGTGGCGCCGACTTATCGGGCAGAATGTGAACTACATTTCGCTGTTGGCCATCTTGCGTTCCTTACAGAAAAACGTTTTTATTATAGAGAATATGATGAGCAGTTTTCATATTTCTCACATGCTCTTAACTAGTGAATAATTTCAGAGTGGCCTAATAGATAGTGGTTGGCCTTAAAAAGAAGATTTGAATGATCACCAAGCACTAATACAGACTGAGTTCAAGGGATGTTTCGTTCCTCCCATTTGAATAACATTGAATTTGGTATTTTTGATTTGCATTTTAAAATTTGTTACAATCATTTTACAAACTTGGGACTTAAATCAGAGAAGGCCTAAAACATACGTGAGGAACCTTTTATGCCTGAAGGCCACATTTAAACTTCATATCTGACTCGAGGGCCAAAATGTTTTAGCTAAAACTGGTCAACCGGAAGTGGATGTTTATTCTTGTAATTTTTCCCTTTTTTCCAAAAATCTCCTTTAAAACTTAAGTTATGAAAATATTTATCATTATCAAAGTTGTAGACTAGGTAATTTTTTACAAGTTTTGTTTTAAGCATTTTTCAAAACACTCAATTCTTTTAGTGATATTTTGATTTTTTATCTAAATTTATGTTAAATGCATCACTGTTATTCCATTGTTCCCATTGCTATGATAAAATTTTATAATTGTTGATAGCGATGCATACACTGACCGGGATAATTTTACTTAATTAAAAATAATAAAATGTGCAATATGATGTCTCTACAAGTGCATACAGGCTTCCAAGTATACTTTACTTTTAGAGTAAACTATACTACAGAGCATTGGTGACTTTTCTAAAAACATAAAAAATATGTTTTGTCTGCAAAGAATTTCAATGAAAGGGGGTCCTCAGATGGTTGGAGTTTAAGAAATGCTGATCTATTATGTTCCAGGGGTTCTTAATTGTTTTTCTGGAAGTCCAATCTAAATTATGAGATAATTTAAATGATGCATCTTGTTCAATTGAAAATGATTTCTCAGGATGCCTGTGTTCATAATACCTAAACTTCATTATTTTTAAAATTTTTAATTATTTGCTTTCTAGACATCAGCTGATTTGGGCTCTAATAACGTGAATGATCTAGGCACATTTGTATGAAGTGATCTTGGCACCAGTACTCAGTTGGAGATGAAACATTATTTTTAAGAGTATTACAGAGGTGTAAAAGTGCAAAAATAGGATAAATAAGGATCATCCCATGAGTCACAACATTTTTAATAAGTTTTTTATTGTTTTGACTGGAGATTCTGCATTTCCATTAGACCTTGAGTAGTTGTGTCTTGAAGTAACATGAAGAAAGCCTCAAATGGTTTAGATGTAAATTTAGTTTATCACCCCATCAGTAAAAGGTTTACCTAGAATCCTGTCTACCAAAAATGGACTTTAATTTTCAAATTATTCTTCTACGTCTTAGATCAGGAAGATATGTAGTAGGACAAGTAGTCAACAGCTACCAGGTAATATTAATCATTAAACTTGAAAACATCCATTTCTATTTCTGTTCAGGAGTTTTGGAATTTTGTGAGCTAATAGATGATTATTGTTATCATTGAATATACAAGGTGCAATCAAAAAGTTTCCGGACTGGCTGCATGGAGCACTAACTGGACGTAGTACGGACTTGGGCCGCTAGGTAGCGCTAAAGAGCTTCATTGTGAAGCAGTGTTCTGAGTGTCACATTGATACATGCAAGCGTTTTTGTGGGTTAGTGTTAGTGGTGTTCTGCGATTTTTGCAAGAAGAGAAATTGCAGACTTGAAGGAGCAGCACGTGTGCATCAAGTTTTGCTTCAAACTCTGCAAAACCACATCGGAGACCCATGAAATGCTTAAACAAGCATTTGGTGATGACGCCATGGGCAGAACGCAGACTTTCGAGTGGTTCTCGCGGTTCAAATGTGGGCAAGCGTCAGTTGAGGATTCTGAACGTTCTGATCAGCCCTCAACCAGCAGAACCGAAGAAAATGTTGAAAAAGTGTGTCGGGCCATCCACGAGGACTGTCGCCAAACAATTAACAGCATCTGCAGCATAGTTGGCGTATCGTTCGGTACATGCCAACGCATTCTCGCGGAGGAACTCAACATGAGGCGAATCGCTGCCAAATTCGTGCCCCGCTTGCTGACTCAGGACCAGAGGCAACACCGGCTCACTGTGTGCAGGGACCTCCAGAAACAGGTCAGAAACGACCAAAACTTCCTTTCCAAGGTCATCACTGGTGATGAAAGCTAGGTTTATGGCTACGATCCAGAAACCAAACAGCAGTCATCCCAGTGCTGCTCCTTCAAGTCTGCAATTTCTCTTCTCGCAAAAATCGCAGAACACCACTAACACAAACACAGAAAAACACTCGTGAAAAGAACGGGTGTACCAATGTGACACTCGGAACACTGTTTCACAATGAAGCTCTTTAGCACTACCTAGCGGCCCAAGTCCATACTATGTCCAGTTAGCGCTCCACGCGGCAAGTCCAGGAACTTTTTGATCGCACCTTGTATATTTAAAAATTGAAGGAATAACTAGCATAAGTGCCCGTTGAATTTCAACGGGTTTAATGAATCTAAATTTTCGCCAATGCAACATGTAAAAATCGCAAGAATAAAATTGTGCACTGTTTTAACCATCGAATATTTCTATAAGTCTTTTTTAATTAATTAACTAAAATCTCACAGAAATTCCTTGTGAATAAAATAGTACCTTTCTTTCTACTAAAATAGCCAATGTTATTAGTTTTAAATTGATTATAGCATTAGAATTTCAATTTCATTATATAAACAGAATTCTGGTTCCAAAATATTGGTTCAGTCTTCAATTGCCTCTGATAATACTTTAAATAGATTTTGGAATATAATGTACCTCAATATCGTTTATCGTCTGCTCAGCACTCTTGCCTTCTCATTTTCTGTAAAGTGAATAAATAAAGTTCTTTCTTTAAACTATAATAGCCATTGTTATTAGATTTAAATGGAATTAGAACTTACTCTGTATTAAATAAGCACCAAAATTCCTTTTATAAACACAAATCAAGTCATTAAAAGATCCACTGTTGTTTCTTCGAAAATTGCCTGTTAACAGTTTTAAATGTCCTTTTCATTTTAATTGAATTTTAATTTATATTCGTTTCCAAACTTTGGCCGTTGTTACGAAATTAATTCGAGGAATAACAATATAAATTTGTAAGCACGTATGGTTTACAAAGAATTTAAATTAAGAATGCTTTTTATTTCCAATTTTTCTAAAATGACACTGTTGATACTTAAAATTTTTTATATTTCCGTTAATATACTTATTTTCCCGTATTGAAGCACTCAAGTCACGCTTATTCCCAGAAGGATGTATACAGTAACAATGATAATGGTCGACATAGCAACATCACGTTAAAATGGCGAGATTTCCACAAAATATACAAATTAAACGTTTAACATGGAATATTTCGAACTGTGGGCGGAAAAAGACGAACGGAATAAGAAACTATAAATTTTTCTTCAAAATGGTTCAAATCCGAAGGTCGTCTGTTAATTTCTTCTAATTTTAATTTCCAAATGAATAAAAGCCTGCACGTCGAAAAATCACGTTTTACATGTAAAGTAATGGGAAATGGAAATGCCTCTCTTGGAGGCGAACCAAGAAACTTTTTCAGGATTTAAATTCGCCATTCTCTGATAAGTGTTAATCAAGCATCCCTACCAAATTTCGAGTTTCTATCATTATTATTTCTCGAGTTATTAGCGTTTGCATAGCGTGACCAACCAACCAACGGATGATGGCTATTATTATATTAAATTATATATATGTATATACTGGTGTATAGTACAAGTTTTTACGACCAAATTTTTATTGCAAAAATTGGGGATCGTACTATACACGAGTAATGCATTTGAGGATTTAAAATTCATGTATCTTCACGGACATTTTCGGTGAAGTTATGCCACCCGTACGCATTCTAATGGTAGGCTAACCTTAACAGTGAGGTCCTTTATCGTTGTTATGTTGCTTCGTGAAGAGTAGAATCTTTTTCATATATACAGCCTCAAATTCACAAATACTTGATATAAGTGAAGATTTACGGGCACTTCCTTTCTTGAATTTTATGTATGTACATCTTTGTTTGCGTCTTTTTACAAGGGATGGGTTGGAATGATTTGGACTAAAAGTATCGTAGACGGCGTAACTTTATGGAATTTCAACATCTTGGAAAAAAGAAATTACTCTGTAATATTCAAGTCTTTATTGTTTCTTCAATCACACACCGATCGGTTTCCACTACAAAGTCATTCTAAAGGTGTTACGTTGGTTAGTAACACCATTAGAATGATTATGTAGTGGAAACCAGTTGGTATGTGATTGAAGAAACAATAAAGACTGGAATATTACAAAGTAATTTCTTTTTATCCATTATCCCTACCTATTAAGTAGATGAGCGAGTGGAACCATTAAGTACGCGGAACATAATCCAGGTGTACTAGAATTGAAACGATTTTATTTCATCTTGTGCAATCGTGATTCATATCACTTTTTATTAAATGTTTTAGGAGTAAGATACTTAACTTATCCGAATTTTAGTGTACTCGCAAGAAATACTATTTACGACATTTACGGTCTATTCTATGGTGGTGTGGAAAATCAAGGTTGTTCGATATATCTCGCTCGTAACCATCGAGCTATCGAAACGAAATATATGGACCATGGTGGAAAGCTGGGGTCATACTATAAACAAGATATATGAAAAAATCAGGTTTGTTCACCAAAAAATCAGGGGTCGTACTATACATGGAGTCGGCATATACACGAGTATATACGGTATATATATATATATAAGGGCGTATATTCTAGGCTAGCTATGAAGCCCAAAGAATTCAAACAAATAAATATATTTAGGAACTTGTGTGAATTCGAAAGATTTAGATTCGAAAGCGATAAAATACGATAAGAATAAGAAACTGCATTTATTTTTCTTTAATACAGTCCAAGTCCGAAAATCGTAGGTCACATATGCAAATTTTAATAAGCAAAATAAAATAAGGTTGCAGGTCGAAATATCGATTTTTCCAAGTTAACTTATGAGGAATGGAAAGCATTCTCGGAAATCGAACCCGGGTCGATTTTGGATAGTTTTTTCGTAAATGGCTTCTACTCTAAGAACCAAGCATTCCTACCAAATGTCAATCTTCTAGCTACTTGGAAAGTTTGTTAAAAATAGCATTACAGAGTTTCCCACCGACGACGACGAAGTCAATTTTATATTTTAGATATATATATACACAGTCCCATAAGTATTCATCACCCCTATGTTTAAAGAGAAGTCGATTTTTTTTGCTTTAAAACGTTATAATTCAAATGTTTTATTATTTTTTTATATTTACAGTATATTCATTTAGTGATTCTAATAGCTTTAATGCATTGGTACTATCCCATTATGACCCCGCAATTTTTTTGTTTATTTGTTCCTCCCTACTACCATGACACAACAACGAAAATAAATAAAACCCATCATTGAGTTATAGAGAGTTGGTGCATTTCATGAAGGATGAAGAGAGTTGTATATCTTTACTTCAACAGCATAACCACTAGCAGGAAAAAACAACGCAATATTGACCGTTTTCCTAGTACTCAAGTTCTGTATAAAAGTTTGTTAATTTGAGCTTTTTCATTTAAAAAATTTACATACCTTTGTTTACTTCGTTTACACTTTCGTATCAATCAGAAGAAATTTTATATTGTATTGTTGTTTAACTGTGCGTATTTAAAAAGATAAATTAGTTGGTCAAAAATAAAACATATCAATCTAAATACACTGTCACCACGATATACATTTTTGTAAACAATCCGTTGTCAAGCTTATATTAATAAATCTTTTACTCATTCTCATAATAAATAAATAAATTTTGTTTTCGGCTTATTTGTATTTAGTATATTGAAACGTTCGCGGACAGTCGATGATTGCCGTATGATTCTAGAAATGCACATGCATATTTATATTCTCCAATAGATTTTGAAACTTTTATTAATACAGATATATATGTTAATGCTTTAAGAGTAATTATAAGACATGACTGCTATAGCCGTCTTGCCCCTGTATAAGGAATAATTTTTTGTGTGCGCAAGACGACTATGGCCGTCCAGAATCTTTTTTTTTATTTTTGGTGGAAAGATAAATATTTTCTCAAGTTTTACACACATTTATTTTATTTATACATATTAAATTTATTTGGATATATACAGAATACATTTATTGAATTTTATGATATTTCTCGAAACATTTCCCAGGACACAGTGATGGATGTTCTGGGCATGTCTTGCACCGGAATGCTGTTTCCTTTCTTTTGTTAATTTTTGTGCACTTTCGGCAACATAAACAGTGTAGTTTTCTTTTATGTCCTACTGGATGAGGAATGTTTTCTTGGTAGTGTGAATTATTGGATGTCTGAGGTTTATTGTCTTCCACACTTGTACTAGCACGGTTACCACCATGAATAAGTCCACTTCTTACCAATTTATGCCCATCATGCATGGAAGAAGGCACACCAAGATATGCCTTTACTAGTTGTTCATGTAAAGCCAACAAGTTAATTTTTTCATTTACAATTTTCTTGTAAAGAAAGTACGCATTCCATATTGATATATCTAATAAATGAAATATCACTTTTTTATACCACCGAATCGTCTTTCGAGGGAATGAGTAATAAGTCGTCATTTGGTCATTTCTACGAACTCCTGACATGTGCTTATTATAGTCGAAAACCTCCTCAGGTTTCATTTTGATTTTCCCACATCTATTTCTAGTCTCAACAATCTTTGGATGATGTCCGGTGGTAATGCATAAAACCTCCCTCGTATCCCTCTACTTTGAGACAAATATTTCGACAGTGTTTCCATTTGTGTTCTCTCCTTTTGAGTTTTGCTAAAATAACATCATTGGGGGTCCCTCGTCTGTTAGAACGAAGTGTGCCTATTGTATGAGTCTTTAATTTTAGCAGCAAGTTCGACAGTTGACAACTGTTATAATAACTGCCCATGTATACATGAAGGCCCTTATGTAGATAAGGTTGCATCAAGCTATTAACAACTGTTTCTAATTTTGACATACCCTCTTGATTTGCATCACTTTTACCTTTGAATATATTAATGTTTAGCACATATCCGTCTGAAGAACACAATTTGAAAAACTTAATTCATCAGGATGAAAGGCTTCTTGAAAGTTCCGTATTAATAGTTGTAATAAAGGACTTCTCTTTTGCAACTTATCTGATTTATCAACATTCTCAGAACTTCGGAAGCAGCATAAAGCTCTCAACATTTGTTCAAATCGCCTTCCAAACATTTTATAAGAAAAACATTGGTGATAGTATAAAGGATCATTTGAGAACGTTTTGCATATAGATGGGAATTTTATATTACCTTGCAGTATACAAAGAGATAAATATATTTGCATTACTTCTGTGTTAGTTGGTTTCATTTTTTGAATTTTACTGAATTTCTGATGAGGGCGAGCAATGTTATTTATTCAGTTCCATTGCATATTGATTGGTTTATTTTACCAGGAGCTCCGTAATTGATGGTTTCCATAATTTCTCAAAAACTTCAACTACGGTCGGTGTTGGTTCAAAATTTAGTTTTACTCTCGTTGTGCTATTTTCAAATGAAAAATTTGGAATGGGAATTACAAAGTCACGCCAAACTCGGTCATTTTTATCTTCTTCGGTAGTTTCAACTTCTTCCCCGTTTTCTCTTTCTCTGATTTCATTTTCGCTGTCTTCTTCGTCACAATGACTCTCGTATTCATCTCTATCTTCGTCTGAAGAGTCCTCATTGCTCTCGTCTCCACTTAGTATAAATTCAGGATCATGCGATTTTCCTTCGTCACTGGATGGCTCTGAGGATGATACTTTGTCCAACCATTTCCTTATTTTCTCCTCATCTTTGGGGTTCATGATTGTTATATTTTATTGTATAAAGAAAATTACTTTAATTTAACTACCTTTAAAAATGTAATGATAATGAAAAATAATATTTAGGAGTACATAGGATGACGGATGCTACTAGTCTGTTTTGACCAAAGGTACTTCAGTTTTAAATAGTTTCCTTTGCTGAAATAATGAAGCAAAAAAGTCGATGAATGTTGAATTACATAAATCTAAACATTACAGTATTCAAAGCGATATCATCATTCTAGTCTTTGCCTTATTTTGCTCAAGCGTAATGTTGAGGTCTTCTCTCGCAATAGGTGTAAAGGCAATGGCTAATAGGCGTGTGGAACCTTGAAAACTTGCAAAAACTTTTCCCACTGTTTTCGTTTCCCTGTTTGCATTGCATTTGTTTGTGTTTACTCTTTGAAGTGCTCTCTCTTCCTCCCCCTTCTCAAGAAGTGCAGACAAAGGGAAGAAATGCATGGCTCATACTCATTGGGTAGGCAAGAGTGAAGTCGAACCCCTCAAAAGATTGACCAACACTCCTAATGGGTACTTCATTCCGAAACAGTTCGTCTTATCATTCATTGCGTTTTGTGAAAGCCAACCATGCGGCAACACGAAAAAAATATTTTACGAAATAATAACAGGATATATGTAGTAAGAACTATACTTATAGTGAAAAAGATGTATTTGAATAATTTTGATTTTATTGGAGGCGCTACTTCCTAAAAATGTACTTAAAATTGATAAAAATTAGATTGCCTCACGAGTACAGACTACGATAATAGCAGATGGAGGACGTCTAAATAATTACATATAAATACAATTATAGGGACAAATTACACAATTTTATTTTTTCAGGTGGGACAGAGGACCACTCTCCATAGTAAATGCCAAAGCATTTGTTGATGGTAAGATACTTCATGCCTCCTAGAGTGGGTTAAATGAGGATGGCTATCGCCGTCTTGCCCCTAAGCAGCGCATACATGACGACGGCTATAGCCGTCTTGTCCGCGAACGTGTTAAGACAAATCTAAGCATACAGTTGAATCTCTCTCTATAACTTCCGATATTTATTCTTGAGGACGCTGATGTCGAGAGCAATCATATTAAGTATTCTGTATGGAGAAAGTCGTGCTAGACGCATCAGATTTTTTACTTTTTTGTCCATAGCAACAGCTAATAAATTTATTTGCTCATTGTTTTTTATGTGAAAATTGATTCCAAGTATTTTTACTGTAAAATTATTCAAAGTGTTTAAAATCTCTTCACGAGTGTGAATTCCGTTGATTATTATTGAGGATGCTGATATCGAGAGCAGTTATATTCATTGCTCTGTACTGAGAAAGTTATGTGCTGGAAATATCAGATTTTTTATTTTTTGCATTGACCGCATAATTACCTGAAAAATTACGCTTTTTCTGATTCCACACTCATTTTACGATAATTCGATACGGATTCGAATATTCTCTTTTGACAAAAACTTCGTTCTTTCAAGCTTAGAACAGTATAAATCACTTGTTAATATAAAATTAGTTAAAACATATATTTCAATGTATATTTATTGATAGAATGTGTATGTGTTGAGGAAACTTTCCACTGCATATATGTATCATATGGGCATCTAATTGAGATGGCCGTGTGTGTTACTGAATATTATAGTGGAATTATTACATGGTTTGTCGTATTACTTTTCCCATTGAAGGAGCTTGTTATTGATACTTTTATTGAAATGCAACAAAATTGGTTGAACCACACAATAAGTACTGTCAATCTTCACTTGCATCATAATACGGGGTATACCACCTCCCGTGTCTTATGCCATTTAACCGGAATTAAAGTTGGAAATTACTACTCCTGATTTCTCGCTCCATCAAATTAGGTATCCTTGTTCTCAGCGACAGTAATCGGTTACCCTAAATTGTTATTTTCTTTGTATGGATGTAAGTATACTGTCCAAGGATAATCAAAGGAACGAAAATATATCAAGAACCTTTCAGCAGATTACCTAATTAAGTTACAAGTTATCTGACCATCAAAAATGACGGGATGGCGTGACTAAAGAATTAAATTAAAACTTCCCATTCTCCTTCGCTCTTTCTCTCTCTCCCCTCCCACCCCCTTGTCTCTCTCATTCTCTCTCTTCCTCTCCCTCCCATTCTTTTTCTCTCTCTCTCTTACATAGAATATACACCTGTATAAATACGTTTGCAAATACGGCAACTGACAGATTCTTTTCAGAAAAATCTGAAATTGCTTTCTTTTGACATAAGGCAGGTCCTACTGTTCTATTATTCTTATATATATTTTTAGCATTTATACGAAGATATGTTATAGATTACACGCAAAATATTTTAGGTAAATTTATAGCGAGGTGTTTCCTGATCCGATTAAAAAAATGCAGAAATGTTCTTAGCAACCGCGATTCATCAGAAATGCTCCCAATGTCATCTCCTCACCTCTTTCTCTTTCTTTTCAACTTTCTCACTTACTCCTTCTCCCTCAAGTTTATGTCCACTTCATCTTTTCCCTTTATTTTAAACTGTCTTTCGTTTATTTTGATACCTCATAAAATTTTATTTTGCCGAATTGTCATGAACATTTCCTCCCTCTCTATTACTTTAGAAATAACCTTGGTACATGTATTATCATTTTAAAGCAATCAGAGTTTCTAAGCGGTGTCTTTTAAGTGCAAAATCGACGTATTTACCTATCGTTTGTCCTTAAGTTAAATTTCTACGATTTTCATCAAGAAACATTCATTAAATGTCGCGTTTAACCCATCTCCACCTGAGGCATCATCTCATTTCGCAGCAATATGGTACCCTCAACACCAACACCTTCGTCTAATTTCCTCTCATCTCCTCCACATTTTCCTCCGTCTCATTCTCTCCAAAGTTAATCTCTCTCTCGCTCCATTTTCCTCCCGATTCCGCCTCACTCTACTTCCGTCCTCTCTCTCTCTCTCGCTTTCTCTCTGTCTCTGTCACTCTATGTCACCCCTGTTGCTCGTCGAGGCATTTGTAGTTCACCGACGCTCCGCACACTTCCCCGTGGCGCAGTCGTCGCTCGATCGCGCGCGCGCCACCGAGGAGGCGGAGGAGGGGAGAGGAAGGGGAGGCAGGGCGTCCGGACGCGGGGAGCGGCGGGAAGGGGTCCCCGGTGGGTGGAGCAGGCGTCCGAGGCACAGTGCCCCTCGGGGTCGAGCCCCGGGATGACGACGAGGCGAATCCCACCGTAGTGCTCCCGAATCAGCCATGTCCTATCCTCATCCGCTCCTCCTCCACCCGCCCCCTCCGCCCCCGGCCTTCCTCCTCGCCGCCGCCGCCGCTGCAGCCTCCGCCGCCTCCAACGTCTCACTGGACGACGACTACGGTGAGTCCGGTCGCCAACCGCGCCCACTCGCCTCCCCCCTCCCTCCTTTCCTCTTCCCTCTCTCTCGCCTCCTCCGCCCCCTCGAGGGGGGAGGGGGGGGGGAGCGGTGCGCGGGACGATGCACGGCTCGCTGCCCGGGCCGGCTTCTCCTCGCGACCCTTCCCACGGTCGTCTCTCGCCCCGGGCGGCGGCACGCCTCCATCTTCTCTTCTTTTTTTTCCCATCCGTCCGACACACGTTCTCCGTCCGAGGATTCTTCGACGTCCGAAGGTCGGTCGAGGTGACTTCGTGCGAGAGTGCGACACGCACGTGCCGGTCGTGCGATGGATGTTCCTGTCCGATTAGCCTGTATCGATCAATCGAAGCGATATCCCGGATTTGCTGTACGACATCGTCCTGCCGATCTGAATGAACGGAAAGAGACCTTGACGATCGGAGTGCGATGGTTGGGGAGAGAGAAATAGATGGAGAGGGAGATATATGGAGAGAGAGAGATATATAGAGGGAGAGACGGGAAAGCGTCTCGGAGACGAAGTCTGCCTTGGCTGGATATAGTCATGGTCCAGACATTCTCTCTTGTAAACTCGCTAGCTGTCTTTATGAGACGTGAGAGATGGCCCAAAATACGTATATGGTTGATTGCGAGATTCGAATGTTGTCCATCGCGTCCTGCAAATGCTGGCGAACAAGATAACGGTGGATGAATTGCCTCCCGGTGGTGGCGTGCGCTAATCGTTAAAAGAATTCGTGCTCTTTCGTGAACGAGATCCGCCACACTGCACGCTCTCTCCGTTTCTCATCTCTCTCCCTCTCCATCGTTCGCCTAAATCTCTCGTAATGTCTACTTCCCTATTTTATTCCGATTACGATATTCGATTTGCTAATGCAACATGATATATTTCCTCTGCTCGTATTTTCATTTTCGGAGAGAGATCTCATGGGTTCCGTGAATTTCTGTCACGAGTCACGCGGACTTGTTGCCGTTTCTACGGTTCCCATCGTATTTTTCAATCTTGAAATGCGTTCTTTTCGTGATTTTTTGATCCTATAGTTTGCTTTTTGCTCTTCTTTATTATTTTGTCTCCACGTAAAGGCTGATGCCTTTTTTGAGCGTTTTTATGGACGACGCACTGTGACAGAATGGACGACGCTTTCAAGTGTTTCTGTTCGCTGTTTCGTCGAGTAGATCGTTTATGTTTGAAATAGGGGTTATCAGCGATTTGCGCTTGTCGGAAAAGCTTGTACTGAAATGTATTCCAAAGTGTTGGTCGTGTAACTTATAATGAGTAACTTGTTTCAGTATTGGTTATGTTATGACCAATGCACGCTGGGAATTCTCTCCGGTGTGAGTCACGCAACCTCTTCGCCCTTGCGTTTGAAAAAAGGATAGCAGATCCAAACAATGTACGGTTTGGCGGTTTTCAGAAGGATGCAATTTATCGTTGCGATGCCGAGAAAGGGATATCTACGCGTCGGATATTGGTATTTTTACGATACTTTGTTAGAGTCCAAATATCCATTTTTATAACTTCATAACAGTATTCTTTCTCTGAACACGTCGTCAACACTGATCGTGTGTGAGATGAGTGCTCGGGGTTGAAATGGACGCATGCGAAATTGGACAGTGCGCAAAAAGTGGAATAGACACGCGTTTTATTGGCGCACACGCCTCCTTTTCCGGCTTGCTTCGCGTCTTTTCTACAGTCGGACACCGGTATTTGTATGAGATTTCGGTGCATAATATTCATTACGAATTTTAATACCTTTATAATTGCCCTTAATTTAATAAATTACACATTTGTGGTATACCACGAGAAGAGGATTACGGCCAAAAAAAATAAGTTCGCGCGACATCATACATTTTCCCCTGCGGATAGAGAAAAAGAGAGGTTTACTGAGGCAGACGCACTACTGACCGACGGATTTCGGTTTTTCCCAAAAATTCCCGCGTCAGCTAATTCGGTCCAAAAATGTGTGACAATGATTTTGTGAAAATTTTCGTCTTATGGAAACGTTATAGAAAAAAATTATATTTTTTTAAAGATACTCTAAGGTTGTCATTTCTCAGTCCCTTCATCCAGGATCTTAACTCGCTTTCCGACCTTCAACGATGATATTCAATGCGCTCAATATTGCTTCCGCTTAAAATATAAGACCCCAAATGTTTTCGATGCATGCATTGGCGCGAGATGATAAGTGAGTCGCTTCACGATAGGATTTGCTGTATTAATTCGATGAGTTTTTTCGCCAGCTGAGAGAAAAACCACTCGCCGTTCTTATTCCTAGATAACGAATGGCTTTAAAACACTTCCATTGATAACAAGAAGAAAGTGCCGCCATTTGCACAATCCCTTTCTATGTCTCTGTATTTTTCCCTCCCTATCTGCCCTCACTGGGCAACATAATTGCCAATGATGGCCTGACTACCGGGTTCCCTCGCTTCCGTGGCCATTGCTCCACAAACCTCATCAATTCGCATGAATGGAACGATGGATTCGATCCGTGATGGCTGTGCTAAGAGTGGCGACAGCTGATGTGGATGGATGTCAAAAAAAAGAAGAAAAGAAAACGCCGCGTGTTGTTGTGCGGAAGAAATGGAGCGAGAGAGCGACGGATTAGGAGGCGAAATATGTTGAGAGGATCTCTCGAACCACGAAGCTTGAGAAGAAAGGAGAGTCGCCAAACTAATATTTGAGTAATTTTAAAGAAATTTCGTGCATTAATGATCCGTTTTAAACGAATGCGTCCGGTCCAAATCCATTCTATAAAAATAGGTTTTCCGAAAAGAAATTGGCAATTTACCACAAGGGTTTTATTTCAGGTTTATGTAAAAGCCCATAGATATGCGAGCGAAAGATGTCGTTGATCGAATCTAAGACCATCAGATCGTTTTGAAACTTCGAAGATCAGTGCCCGTAGAGTTACTTGCTTCAACGGAAAATTCGTTTCTTTAAGAATTTCGCTTTATTATCAACGCTGACAGGTAATTTACTGCGAAGAAGATTTATAGCGTGATTTCCGTATCTGAATTATAGTTCTTATTGTATCTAAAAGCTTTTTCAGCACTTCTAAATCGGCCATTTTCACCTCGTAAAAATATGGTACTTCCTTTAAAGTAGTACATATTCCGTAAAAACGGGATTTCACTGCACCGTTTTAATATATTCAGTGTTTTCCTCAGACTGGGTAAATGTATATGTGATCGCGAATCATGCTAACAGGTCAATTTCCTGTAATTTTTTTACTTGTAAAAATCTGTGTTTGAATTTCGTCTAAAATCTAAATGTGGAATAGAGAATCGCGGCTTAATTAGTTTAGGCAAAAAACGCCCATCAATCGCGTAATTAAAGCTTACTCGCTTCGATTAATTAATGGATTAGCTACCGGCGTGGTAAATAATTTTGTAGTCGAGAAAAATGTGACACCTGGATTCTTTGCTCTTCTATTCCACCTATTTGACCTCTCAATTGTAGAATTTTCTCGCTTAAGGGCCAAATATATCGTTTGCCTGTATTTCGCGACATTTAAATTATAAATAAGCAAATAAATGATAACTCTTTTTGATAAGTAGCCTCCCTCCCGTGGGAAACGCGACCTAGCGTCGTAACGGGTGCCGTGAAAATAGGCTACGCGCTATACACACATGATTTTATGGTTGTCTATGTTAACAACTTTAAGGATACTTTCGAAATTTAGGCAATTCTTTTTCTATCCTTCGCCTGCATAAAACTTTTTTTCCTGTTCAGCAATTTCACAACTCGTGCTCCACACATTCCTGATGACGAAAAACCTATCGTTTCGTTTCCTCCTCTATTTTCCCTTGGTCCGTTCCCCTTTAAGCTAGGACCTCGTTAATCTGTCCTCTTTTTATCCCTCATCGCGTCCATGTACTCCTTTCTAATTCTCCTTTAACCTTGATAACTCCACTAACAGCCTTAGATGCTTTATTTTAATTCGTACACTTCTCGAAAAATGCATCTGTTTACGCTTTTCAATTCAACCGAGTCTATATATATTTTTGGGGTGGATGTTATCCATTCTGGTGTATTGTGGCAGAACATTCATCTTTTAAACTTGAACTGCTTTTCAGCATAAGCCTCCTGGTGCTGACCTACTCTCACATGCGCACGTTCACAATAACACAAGTGTATGCGTATGAATGTGTATTCATACGGATATTTCTACTGATACTGAATTTTATCTAACATTTATGTTTCGATATAAGGAGTTCAGAAAGTAAAAAATCATACAGATCAACTGATTACGCGTAGTTAGATGTTTAAAGGTTTTTAATGTGTAATTGTTCACAAGTCCTTATGAACGGAATAAATATACGAATCGCATAGTCAAACTCGTCTCGCTCATTTAATTGTATTCATATTTTACAATTTCATCGTATACTTCAGCACATTGACTTAGCTAATAAAAATAAATGCACGAGATAATCTAACATATCTGTGTTCCGAAGAAAAGACTTAAAGGTGCTATATGACCATCTCGCCCTTTGTTTCTTGTCGTGTTTTATTCTTGAATAAACTCAACACCTTCAGGAAATAGATTTATTTTTGCTTGGGATCTGTTTATGGACATTGAAGTGTCTGTATTTGAGAACTCGATCTTTTGGACATCTTGATTTATGAAGTGCGTGCCAAACGGATCGTGTACATATGTGTTATCGCCGACAAAAGAAGTGAAACGGGAACAGGCGCCAACATATCAAAATGTCATCTGGGATACTTTATCGCATGGGCGCACGACCCAAGTGCTTACGCGGGCCAAAACTGACATTGATTGCAACATAGCGGGCCACGCCACCTCCGGAATAAGACGGTTGATGAAAAAGGAAAAAGAGAAATATAGGAGTCGTATTTTACAAGGTGAAGCAATTTTTTGTCTCGGATATAATAACGTGAAATTATTTTAGTTTGTGAACTTAGACGGTGAAACTTACTAATGGAGTTTTTCAAACTTTCTTTATTTTGTTGGGAATCCTGACATTCGTCCTAGCCTAGCCTCTATATAGCAGGGGTTCCCGACCATTTCGATGTGGCGAGCAGCAGGTTGTATCTTATGTTAGAAAATCAAATGAGCACCAAGTTGTATCCTAGAATATCGAAAGAGCACGATTCCACTTCCGCAAGAGTAGTAGTAATGATCACAAACAAAATCAAACCAACCAATCAAAGTTATTCTCAATGATCTTGAATACGTTTAAAAAGAAACAAATAGAGAAAAGTCAATTATATATCCTAGGTAATGGGATTTTAAGAACCGTAGGAGAGCGCAGGCAAAGAGCACCATCAGGCTTCCAAGGAGCACAGTGGTGCTCGCGAGCACCACGTTGGCAATAAGGAGAGGATTACATAATCGTGACAATCGAGAATAATTATGTTATTATAATATTTCCATCGGTATTAGTTTTTTCCGATAATTTGAAATACATCGTCGGTAAGGTTCAGCAAAGAAGTAATCCGCACAAAGTGTGCACGGGGGCCACATGCAGCCCGGGAGCCGTATGTCGTGCACCTGCTTCATCGTTACTACTATAACTCTTCGCTAACGAATAATATTAGATTGTCCCACGGATGAGACGAACTCCATCCCAGGAACTCCGAAGCGATCTCCGACTCTTCCAACGAAAAGCGACGCAGTTACGGTCTATAAAAAGCGCGACGGAAGAAAAACGACGCGGGAAATGATTCGCGGCGTCTTTTACGATCACGGCGCCGTAACGACCGCGGTGGGAGCGGTTCGGAGACGCGGGTGTATTGCCAATCTTCCGGAGAGATCTGGAAGAGGGAAACGCTTATCGACCCGACGCACGGATATCTCGCTAAGAACGAAATGTCGCTCCGAATGCAGTGCAGACGGAAAAAGGGACACAGAGAGAGAGAGAGAGCGCGGCCGAAGAGAGAGAGACGCGAGAAGGAGGCGTGGCAGAGCAATCGATATTCCGCACCCATCTACGCAGTTTCACACTCGGCGACATATGGTTTCGACGGAAATCGGTCCAGAAATCGCGTCATCCTTAGAGAGATAGTCTCTCGAGGTTATCGTTCACTGCGTGGGTGGCACCCCTGCCGGCCGCCGGGATCGAGTCGAGCACGTCGGTGTGGGAGGACGCCTCTCGAGACATCCGACCGCGAGGAACATCACGGCCTCTCTGGCTCTCTCCTCCTCCTTTTTCTCCCTCTCTCGCCCCTCCCCCTCTCCCGCCCATACCCTCTTCCCTCTCCCTCCCCCTCTCCCACCTCTCTCCCTCCGACTCCATCATTCCTCAAACCTCTCGATTTCTAAGGATCGTCCCCCGAAGCCATCCCGTAGTTCCGTATTTCGAAAGGCGACGAGAAACTAACTCTGGTCTTATCTCGCGAAGACGGAGCCAAGTGGCCGGCGCCAGGCAGCGAGTCACGCCCGAAGCGCGCGGGATTCGGTCGCTCGTGTCCGTGAGGTCTTCCGCGGCGGAATCCGCGTGCGTCGCCGCGTTCCGCACCGTTTTCGCTGCGATATTTTCGGTCCGAGTTTGTACGGCGCGCGTAGATTCCGTCGCCGGATCGATAGCGTCGCGGAGGCGGCTAATCGCGGCGGAATGTCTCGCATTTGTGGGACGGAGATGGACGTCCGCGTCGTCGCATATTTGCAGAGCGGTCTCTTGAGTGGCCGTCTAAAGGATCGCCCGGCGAAGTCTCTTTCGGCGGTGACCGCACTGGAGGCGTCTGGAAAAGAGGCGGGATGCCTCCTCCCCCACCCCCAGGCGGGGGAGGGCGCTCTCGGATCGTCTCGAGTGAGTTTCTCGCTTATCGAGGGGACGATGGGTTTCGCTCGACCGATTTTCTCCGTTCACACCTAGTAATTCAATCGAGATTTATTAAAAATTGAAGACTTTTCCACCGACCTCGCTATTCTATTATTTATTTCAGCACGGTACTTTTAACGTTCTCTCTCTCTATCTTTTACGATGGTCTGCTTTCTTATCGTATTACACGAAATCGTTCGTTCTAAAGCTATACCCTCTTTATGTTTAACTGAAACAGAATTAAACGGGAGACGCACGTTTCCATCCGAATGGAAGCGCGTTAGATCGCCTTCCTAACATAAACTCCAATTAGGAATTGAATAAATGTCTAATTAAATACGATAATGTGCAGTTATAAACAGATGATTAAAGGAATGTCCCACGAGTGTTGTTATTTATTTTCTTTAATTTTATTTGCGCTTAGTGCTACGAAATTTGATAAGCTCGAGGAATGAGCGAGAATGGACGATTTATTTCGAAGCGCTTCGCAGCGGTTGAGTGTATTGAAATCGCTCGACTCCAACATGGCTAGAAAACGGAATCGGATCCTATCGCGGAGGCGATTTTCCCGATATATACGCTATCGGTAAGGGGTCTCTAATACGCGGCCCGCGTAGAGAATTTATCCGGATCTCCAAATAAGGTACTTGATATGTACCTACTGTTATTCTGCCCAAACTCAATCTATTTCTTATAAAATATTTTTAAATAATCTTAAGAAATATAAAAAGTGGATTTAATCAACGCTGCCAAAATATCGGGAGTTTATTTAGCATTCCCATTTAAAACACTCTACACAGTTGGTGTACAGCTGAACTTTAGTTACATAGAAGTCGACCCGTGAATTTGATACGAAATCTTTAATGCGGTCCGCGGATCAAGTGCATTGCAGTCATGCGGCCCACGCATGATTTGACTTTCAGATACCTGCTCTAGGTGCACCACAGGAACGTTTTTTTCTATCTCTCGCCGTGCAATGTATTATCGACTAAGCTGGGTGATTTTATTCCGAAGGTGGCGAGGCCCACTTAGTATGTAACACTCATTTTGGCCCGTGTAAGCATTTTAAGCGGTGCAACCCTGCTCTAAAGAGAATATCGATGGACGTAACCTAAGAGATTTCTTACGTGCACCCTTCTCATTAACTTTTACGTAATGAAGACGAAACGATTAAACTCATTTTTCCAAATTTTCTTTAAAGGTTCATTATAGCATCTCTTAGACTACTTAATTATTAACGAATATTTGATGGTAAATATATAACTCCAATAGAGAAGAAACGTTCGGGAGAAATCAGAGTGGCATTTCGGCTATGAACTAACCGTCCTCAGTGGCACCCCACCGGTCATTGACGCTTTGTAGCCGAAATGCAAATATATTCTTGTGGCTACCTTTATTTCAGCCATGAGGTTGGCTCGATATTTCATTTTTGGAATCTGCCTCGCGGTAACCTTGACATCTACACTCACATCGGCTGTTATCAGCAATGCCACGAAACTCATGCAATTTCACCGAAATTGTAAATTCATGTTATCATGTGGAAATAAGAATCATCTTATTATATAGGTGTCTCCGGCAAAGTAAATTGGTCGGTAAACCTTGAATTTTCCAGCAACACCTAACGCTTCTATGGAATGATTTGTTTGTGCAATGCGCAAATTTTGCATTTTAGCACAATGGACGTGATCTTAGAGCTAATAATAAAGCATAAATGGTGAAATCAATGCCGAACAAAAGATTATTTGAATTCTTAAATAATCGTAACGGAACAGAAGACGCAGGGCGAATGCTTCCATTGCATTCGAACCGATCGTGCGTTTCTAAATATTTCAAACTTCAATAAGCAACATTATTGCTACACCAACTCATAATCTACTGAATGATTCGCATTATAACCTAGAAAATATCAACTTATATTTCAGACTCTTCCACCGTCCTCCACGCCAACTCCTCTCTCCTCATCTCTTTACTCCTGCTATCTCTCTTATCTGCCTCTTTTTCCCCTCTCCACAAACCTTTCCCCCTTCATCGGGTCTCCTTCCTCTTTCCACTCCTCTCCCACTTCCCCCCCTCTTCCCCCCTCTACCTTCCTTCCTCTTCCACCTCGTGCATTCTTAGTCGAGCGCATGAAAAACGGAATAATCCCTTGGAATAGAGGCAGCTCAATCCTAAGTGGGTGTATTGTGTTCAACAAAAGATTTTCCTAAAAGAATACACTAAATGCTACTTTAAGCATGATGATGCAACAGAGTTGGACGGGGAGAGTATTTCAATAACTATCTATCGTTCAAAACGTTTTCATTCGACTGTCCGCAAAGTATTCACGCATTCGATGAGCCGATTTTGAGAAGCGACTCATCTAGCGATCTTCGTTGTCGTTCCTCTCAAAAACCTCAGCGATCGTTCCGGATGATTTCGGTGGTACGTCTTCAATGCATTTAATGTCTTTTTATAACATGTTACATTTAACTTCAGAAAAATCTCAGCTATTTGATTTTTAGAGATTTAAGTTTATCGCTAAACCTTTACTCCTTATTTTGAAATGTTTTCGATTTTTTGTTTCCGAACGCTGCCAGTTTTTGATAAATTATTTTTTCTTGCCATATTACGTTTAGCTTAACGTGATTACTCCGTCTGTTTCGTCATCAGGATGCTTTTGCCTCAAGGATTTGCATTTTACTATTCTGCGCAAGCTTGTTAACAAGTATTACCACAGGTTGCGAAGAATTATGAAAATTCGGCAACGCTGTGCTCGAATATGTAGACAGCGAATTCCTCTTCGACGGCGTACAGGTTCTCTTACCCGTCAAAAAAGGAAAGATTATCAGAAATCGATCAGACCTCGGCCTTCCTTTCTTATTTCACTAACCACAATTATTTTCAATTAATAATTATTTCGAGCTCTTTTAGATTTGTCAATCTCTCTTCCGTTCCGAGTCTTCTTAGCTCACCTTTCCATCCTGGCTGATGCCCAGGTCAGGGCCAACCGGGTCAATGGGGAAATACATAAAAAATTTTCGTGTCGTACTCACGGCGGTTCGCTCCTTAATTCGAAACTCGGAACAAACTCTTACGGCTAGAACCTCGTCGTCCGGAGTAGTCATCGAGCCGCTTTGCTTCGCCTCGGGGCTCTTGTTTAAACCCTTCTGCCTACTTTCAGGCAGTCGCTTAAGAGGATTATCACCCTCCAGTGTTGTGTCACGATAAACACTGCGAATCTAAGAGATCATTTTAGTTTTGTTCTTCAGAGAAATTGGAATACGAAGGCGTTTTGTCGATTCTTATTTGAATTATTTTTAGATTATGAATTGAAGCTCTGAAAAACTGAAAAAATAAAATTTTTTTTCACTTAACATCCAATGATGTAAAGGGTGGATTGAATACTCGAAATGAAGAATGAAAGAAGCAAATTCTAATACCGGAAGAAATATATACCAAATATATACATAAAAATCTCGAAATGATGTAGATAGTCCCTGGTAGAGGCGGCGGGTACGATTGCCATCATATGTTCCCTCAGAAGAGGGGACGGTCCCTCAAAAGCGGGGACGGACCTTCAAAACAGGGGACGGTCCCTCAGATGACGAGATGATCCCCTCGAAACGACACGATAGATCGACTCCGCCGATCTATCGATTACGGGACACAGTCCTCTTGACGACAGGAACAATATAGAGGGAGGAGGCGCACGTGAAACGAAAAACAGGATTCGGGAACAAACCGGAAGTTCCTAAAGAGGTGATCCATTCGTCTCCGGTCGCGTGACCGCACACCTCACCGTGAGGGTGCAGTAGCGGTCGTGAGTCTGAGACTATGTCGTGGAGACTCGGGTAGGGGAATGGGGACATGGACGGAGGCTCCGTCCCTGATGGGGGCGATTTTACAAACCCTATACTCTTCAGAGAAGATTTTTTTCTGTCCATGTATTCTATCCGAATGCAGCATATATAGTTTTGCATGACTGGAATTCGAAAAATATTTCGAATCGACGATAGTATCCTCCGTTTGCACTGAGAGTTATAGGTGGCAATGCATCTTAATATAGACAATCATTAAGCCGTGACCCAATGAGTTTAATTATGGCGTTGATTTTGTTCCCTTTTATACAGACATGTCATTAATGAAAATTATCCATAGACTATAATGTTTCCGCCTCGTTGAAGTCTTGTAAAAATATAGATTTTAAATATTTAAAATGAATGGTAAAAACATAGTGACTCATTTAATTATCTAATAGAAGTTATCATCGAGAATATGCACCAGAGGAACCTTTTCTATATGTTGGGCCATATTCATGATAGTGAATCCTTCATGGGACCACATTGATAGTGATAATGTTTTGGTAGGCAGGATTAGAGTTTAAATCGTAAGTTATCTAGTGATTCTGAAGTACCATATAAATGAAAATCAATTCTAAATGAGTGTTTTTTTAGAGCTTTATTATCATAATCTGAATTTGAAAAATTTTTCGGATCACTTTTTCATCATAGCTTTGCGGGCTGCACAAAACCCTCGTGATATACACGAATGAGATATCAAAGGACACCTCATTGAAGGGCAATTATGAATCGGTGGCGTCTTGGGTTCTTGTAGATCGAGCGAATATTAATATAAGTAACGCATTCATATTAAAATCCTCTTAGGATGCCAACAAAATTTCATTGCAATCACTTATTTTGTGGTCACGTGTAGGAAAAGTGCTGAGATATATATGCCTAGGAGGAAATCTTAGAAATTTTTAAAATGCTTGTAAGGATGAATGATTATTATTTAATAAATACAATTAGGGTACTATAATTTTATTGTTAAGTATAATATTTCTAAAGTCACATGTAGCTATCGTAAAATACGGTGAAACAAACATTCAAATATTTTTAAATGTGCTAAAGAAATTGACATCTTTTTTGTTAATACCACCAACATAGGTACCTTCATCCTTGAACATTAAAGCTATAAGGTATGTGTTTAAAATAAATTTACCAAAATGAGATGTACAAATTATAAAATAGAGGTATCATCTGGATTTGACAGAAGTACAAATGCATCGTTTTCTACTCTGAAATAAGTCATCATCTTTAAATTAATAGTGTCAGGAAGATCGAATAAATTTTATATGAATACTGTTTGAATCCCGTCAAATATACTTTAAGAAATGTGATAATAGAAAATAAAATAAGATAAAAGATAAGAAGATAAAACAATGTTTTCCTATCTTATACTCAAAACTGAAAGTAAACTCAACATCTAACACATCTCAATCCGACGAGGGCGATTTATCGGGCCGTTATCAAACCAATCGCTTTTCAAATAAATTTTTAAATATCTGAATTGTGAAGAGTGCTCTGGGATTTGCGATGAAATAAAAATATTTTCAGGACATCCAGAACTGAAATTTCAAAACGAGAACAAACATTTAAGCGTTTTTTTGCATTGGTGTTTCCTTAGATAAAAATACTCGAGGCAAGATAAGAATAAAAGCAGAGAAGACGAGTGTTTTTGAAGGAAGTGAGGTTGAGATAGAGAAAGGTATGTGCATAGCAATATAAATTACAAGGAAGAGAGGAGAGTAGGGAGGGAGGGAGGGAAGGGAGAGAGGGAGGGAAGGGAGAGAGGGGGAGGTAGGGAGAGAGGGAGGGAAGGGAGAGAGGGGGAGGTAGGGAAGAGGGAGTGAGGGAAGAGGGAGGGAGGTAGGGAAGATAGAAAGAGGGAGAGAAGAGGGAGGGATAATGAGAGGAGAGGAAATAGGGAGTCGTAGGGAGGGAGAGATGCTGCTAGGGACGGGTGACAAAAGTGAAAATACATTAAAGTAGTGGAGTGCAATGAGATGTCCCTCTGAATCACATATCCATTTCTCGAACATTCGTTGACATTCTCTGAAAACTTCTATTTCTCTCTCTCTCCCTCCCTTTTCTCCCCTTTTCTTTCCTTTTTCTTTCTCTCTTTCTCTCACACCCTCGATTTCTAGAGGCGTCTTAGAGTTGGCGAGATCTTTCAACAGAATCCTCGCATCTCACCCGCTCAAAATTTTAGTTTACCTCCTCTCATTGAGCTCATAAATTTTAGTTGAGCCGTTTTTTGTAGTTTCCAATTCGATTAAAACTATGTAAATAACTTGTATTCGTTATCGACAACAAATTCAATGATGAGGTTTCTTTTCCTCGTTCGTCTCTCACTCTGCGTGCTCTCTTCTACTTACATGCAATTGTCTCTCTTAGTTTCGATTCTCTTTTATTTCTTAATTTTCTCCGCTGAAATACTGGTTTGGCCGTTTTTATACAATCAAAATGCCTCTTCGTCTTCGCTTTCAAGTAGAAGCGTAGTATGTAATTGAATATGCGAGGGTATGTGAGTGATAGGGAAAAGTGTCTTCAGAGACTATTTGTCCGAAGAGGAGTTATGCGGCAACGGAGAGGAGCTTGCGAAAACGAAACGAGGCGAACGAGTGGTTCTCCTTTCGCGCGGACAATCCCTCCTTTTCGGTCAAGGGAAAGGTGACGAAGATACGTAGGGCAGTCAGCGGAGCAGTTCGGGGTCGGAAGGAATTCTAAAACATAACCGGGAATAATTTTAAATCAGAAGAAAAATTCTGCAATGACCGAGAATCGAACCAGGACCTTCCACCTTCCTGGCGGATATTCTACCACTGAATTGTTGTGGCAAACTTGATTTTCCCCCTTTTCACAACTGGGATGTCTTTTCTAAGTTGGGGCCGGGTTGTCCAAGATTAGTATCGACCATCCCACTAGGATGTCCTCTTAAGAGATACATCGAAGAAATACCCTTCCCCCCTAAATGGCGAGATTGCCTTACTTTTAAATTGATGAACTGATCATAAAATCATTATGTGACAGGCATAAAACTGGAATTTTTGGGACAATTTGAAATAAGGAGAGAAATTCCGCCATGGAAGTAAGAAAACATCCTCGTTTAGAAACGAGAGAATTTGTCTGTTACGACAGTCCAGTGGTATCCGGAAAGTGGAAGACCCTAGTTTTATTCTCGATCATCGTATAAGTTTACCCTTATTTCAAATAATTCCCCAAATTCCAGCTTATGTCTGTCGCATAAGGAATCTACGCAGTGCCGGCCCTAGGTGTGGACGAGTAGGGCGGCTGCCCGGGGCGCCAAAGTCTTGGGGGCGCTGTACTATGCATTACTTGCAAGTGGATAAATATTGGATACCAATTTATATTACGGAACAGGCTATAATATTGATGTTATCCCTTTTATTTTTTCATAATCAATAATTTTTATACAGCGATGGATAAATTAACTTGTACTTCGAAAATATCTAAACAAGCATTTACGGAGGGGGCGTAGGAATGCTATCTCGCCCGGGGCGCTAAAATCCTCGGGCCGCCCCTGATTCTACGATCCATTCATTAATCAATTTACCTAATATATATCGGCCAAGTTATATTTAGTCCATATAACACTCATTATCTCAGCCGACTTTGGGTCGAATAAGAAAATACTTGCGCTTTATAATTCCTTTCTTTCCACTATCGATTCATATATACATACGTACATGCACACACACAAATATATACAATAAAATTTCGTCGTCTTCTCGATCTAACGTAACGGAACTGCATCTTTGGTGGAAATTAGATGTATGATAAATCGCGGTAATTAACCATCCGAAAGGTTATTCCCGGATTCGGCAGAAGGATGGTTAGCGTGTTTATCTCCCATTGCCAGGGATGCAGGTTCGAATCCTGCCGAGGACGTGGTTGTACATGTTCATCCTTGTTATTGTAAATAAATAAATAAAATTGTGATCGTTAAGGGAATTCGGATTCAGGAGAGTAATACAATGTGCAGACATAGCGATCCTCGTACAATTATTCCCATTAAAGAGCGTTCCAACCATCGACTCTCCTTCCAATTAACACCCTCCTCTTGGTTCGCAGATGGCGGAGGAAGGTTGGCCGACTTCAACAGGACCGCTGCAGACTTTCCGTGGAACGGCACGGTGGGGCAGCATCCGGCCTTATCGGGGGCAGCGGGGGAGCGGGAGGTGACGACGGGGAGCGCGGGAGGGGGCGGAGGGAGGAGGGTGGGGGTGGTGGAGGCGGCGGCAGAGGAGCTCGAATGGGTTTTCCTCATGCACACCATTGGTTTTGCTTGCGTGTACTTCGTCCTCGCGTTCTACGCCTTCTTCTCCATCCTGAGTCTCAGGTGAGTCCCCATTCCATCCCCCCCCCTCTCTCTCTCCCCCTTTACCCTTTCTCCCTCTCTCTCTCTCCCTCCCTTTACCCTCTCTCCCCTAACCCTCTTTCCTCCACCTTCCCCTACTTTCGCTTCCTTCACGAGTTCCATTATTCCTCATTTAATAGTTTATGCCATGTACATATTATGCCATGCGCGCGTTAAACACGATATTCAGTTTATTCAGGTTTATTCTTTTGAATGAAATCAAACGCCTGTTTCCAATACACGCAGCGATCTCTTCAGTCAATTTTTTTGTGTTTATTGTAAAATAATTTTGTATAATTTATTTATAAAGCGACCAAATAATACCAAATCCGACGATCATAGCAGATCCAAATTCTGTATGCGAGAACGACTTGTCGAAATGAAGCAATAATTCGTACTCAGAACCGTAGCAAAGGAAAGGTGAGCAGAACCGTCGCCCTTGGCACCGTTGACAAATATTGCATTTGTGTTTTAATTTTCCGTGTGGCAAGAAAGGCAATATTTTTCTTATCCGACATACAATTTAAATTATAGCTTTTATAAATGCAAAAGTTTGGAAAGGGTGCTTAACGGTCCTGCCCCGGGGCACGAAAATCCCCCAACGTTGCACATTAGGCCATATGTCATGGCCTCTAACTGCGGTGCTATGCGAACAAGACCTCTAATTCGACAGTTTCCGAAATGGAAGATACGACGAAATAAATCGTTTCCTCACTGATAAAAATAATTACTTAACATACAAACGTTTTTTTTTAGAGATAATCTGTTTCGAGATCGCTGCGGATTTCAGTCGATACTGTGAACACCAAAACCATTTGTTCCGACGATGACAACAAACACGAGGGAGCTTAAGCTGAGCTCATCACAGCGTCATCCCGAGTCCGAACGGTCGTGCCTCTCCATCTCTCTCTCCCCCATCATCATCTGGCGCCCCTTCGCGCACCTCTGACGCGCTGCGAGACTGGGGTAAAGGGATGGGCGTGTAGACACCTTCTCGGCTCGCCTAACCACTTCCGACGATGAATCGAGATAGTTTAAGTGATATGAAAAAGATGGAATAATGCGCGCGAGAAGTGTGTCGTAAATTTAGGCAAAATCAATTTTAAATAAGTTAGAAATAACTCGCGTAAGAATCGATGCGTCGCGTTTCTTTCTGGAGATTCAATAATTGAAATCTCGATTTTCTTTTCCGGAAAGGTTGCAACTCCGATAGAGCGACAGGGTTCAAATTTAGTTTTACATGAAGGTGTTTTGATATTTTCACAACTACCTAATTCAATGAAGTTCCGTCGTGTGATAAAAGAGTTAAAATTTTATTTCCAGTAATGAGGCAGCCCGGGTTGTTTCTTATTAATCGAGTATTCCGTTTTCATCTCATATTTCCGTACGAGCGAACATTGGCAGTCCTTATTACACAAACATACAATTTACTTTTATATTTTAATAAATGTCTCGAGTGAGCTACTCTAAAATGGATACCTTCGTGAGATACAGAAATAGTATAACTGAAAATTATTGGTCGCTGTTTAACAAAAAAAACTGAGCATCTTGTCAACAACAGGTTTATTGCAGAAAAGCTTTACTTTATTTTTTTATTGCTGAAAACATTAATTTCTCGAAAGAACTTTTTAAAGTTAAAAAATCAAGTTAATTTTTGTTTCCAGTAAAGTAGCACTCCTGATTAGGTGAGTCGATTCTAGTGGGTCGTATTCCTCTTCTCAATTCTAAATACAAAACTTCATTGGCGGTATAGGCCCTGTCATATGTGTACAGACAGACAGACGAGCGATCTAAATACAATCGGGGCTTCTTTCTTTTAGAAAAGAAACGCACTCAAAAAGTGATCGCCTGATAATAGTATGGAATCAATGTTACATTCACCTCAAATGCCCAAGAGTGTTCGTCTATTCAATTGGTTCTCAATCTGAGTGACATGACACCCAAGGGTGACGCGACGGTTATTGAGGGGTTATGCGAATATTTGATAAATTCACAGTGTATCATATTCTGGCTTATAAACATAAATAAAACCAGGATAATAAACACTCCTGTGTATTTAAATAGCAGAATTTTGTCTTTATGTGGTCAGGGAAACTCAATTTATCTTTAAAGGTGACTTGAAGGTAATGGAACTGTAAACTGGATGACGCATAACTGAATGAACAGGGCATAGGATGACGCAGACAAAATAAATTCTATTCCTTTCGTAGTCCGGTTTTAGCACATCGATCACGTTTCCCGCGGAAAAGCAGTCAATCGAAAAACTTTACACTTTCGCATTCTTCGCCAGTGAGATGCTCTGCTTGCTTTGGAGCAATTATTTTATGAACGTTTGGGACAGGGATCGTAAACTCAAATTTTTTGGGGCCAAACAGATAATTTCGAAATATGCGATGGGTTTCATGTATTATTGTTAGTATTGCATCTACGTGACATGTTGAACTTTAAGCACACAACATATTTTAGTAAAAAATTTAATGAAATATTGTGCGAATCTTGAATATCGAATACAATCGTTTCGCAACCCAATTAAAATCTAGTTCATGCCATTGTTCACCTGCTTACGGTAACCATTAGCGAGGGTGTCACGAATTTCAGACCACTGGATTAGAGTGTTTAAGAAATTTCTTTTGGAGGGTTAATGTTGCAACGATAAGTTTTTTAGAATAAAATTTTATATTAGTTTTTTCCAGAGGAGATTCTTCTCGGTCCGTCTTTTCCTCCATCCTCCTCGCCCCTTCCAGTCTCGCTCCCTCCCCCCTCCTCCCCCCTCCCCTCCTCCCCCTTCCCTCCTCCAAAACCTCCGACCTCCCACTCTGTCGCTCTTCCTCTACGTGGTGCGGTGGTCGCCGCAGGCAAGAGATGCCTCGCCGCACGCCAGATCGATCGCTCTCGTGATTGGATCAGGTTTTCGATGTGCTTCGCTGAACTCGTGTTTCCCGCTGACAGCGTGCTTTGGTTAGCGTTTAAGATTAGCCGCCCCGGGGCCGAATCCGCCCTCGAAGCTGCTACGCGACCTTCCCTTCTTCGATAAAAAAACTTCATCTCCGCTATTAGATTTATCTGCCACTTTCGTTCTTCATTTCCTATTTGGAGAGTGAAAGAACTCGTGCATCAATGTTTTTCATTTAATATTTTTGGAATAAGTAGATCACGATGAATAAGAATATTTGATGTTATTTTTTAAACCACTTAACGCCACTTAGTTTTAAAACGCTGTAATTTTATTCACCTATTAATCCTCGTGAAATTATCACTGAGCATATATACTCCATGCACTGAATCAAGTAATTTACAGAGCGGGTTACAAAAATAGCGAGATTATCCAGCTTTCCATTCAAGTTTGTTTCATCCTGTTCACGCTTACAAATCTGTTCCATCCGAAGGCTTTCTTTTAATATCCTCATAATTATCTTCATCTCTTAAAATATCCTAAATGGCATGTTGCTTCCTGCCACTTCGAATATTTCCTTGCATTCTTTGACTTCCTTCAACAGTCAATTGCCTGTTATATTCTGACGCTTCCATTTTGTATCCTTTCTTAAAAGAAAATGATCTTATTACATTGTTATACATATATATATGTATAACAATCGAAATCTCAGATCCTTAATCTTATGAGAGAAACTCGCTTAATTTGTAATAATTACTCGAACTAAACTCCTGTCTTGTAGCATATTTAGTATTTCCTTATTTTTCCGTCGGCATAACTAAATTTAGAATTAAAAACTCCTCATTTTCTCTAATTGGCTGCACATAAAAATTGAACATTACAGTTTATGTAAAGGGAAAAACATAAGATAGTCAGGTTAGGGGAAAATCCGCGCCAGGAAGCCGGTATCTCGAATAGTTTGCCCAAAGGAACCAGACCCGTCCCAAGAGATATCCGGGAAAAATCTGCCCGTGTGTCCACCTTAACATTAAACGCTAAATTTAACTTAAACATTCCTCGCGACGATATCGAGGCTATGGATACCCAAAAGCGCTGGGCCCTGATCGGTCTCCCAGATTCGGCCTACGTTAGGAACGGACCTGATTACAGGAACATTCTAGGTGCGCACAAGCACACGCACTTAAGAAGCCACATACTTACTTCCTATCCAAAATTCACGTATATCACATTTGTGTGTGTGATATGTAAAAATCACAGCTTTCCGGGAAAGGAGAGATTTTCCATATTAAACCTACACCGTTGTTCCCCGCGGTTTTTATTGAATAAACAAGACCACATCTGAATTTCAAAAGCTTCCAAACTGCTGCTTACATCTCGTCACCTTTGTAATTTCTACTCTCGCTTAGATTTCTTAGCTACATCTTCCATCCTGAGTCAAAATACTATCTAAATATGCGCAATATTCCACCTGTTGTTACACTCCCTTTGAAATTTGTTTTTGACATTCCACTCTTTGAAAATCTTATGAATATTTCTAAATTTATTTCACTACGAATGCCTTCGCCTTGTAACTTAAGAATGCTATAAGAAACAGGACCTCTTTGTAATTACTCATTAATGCTTTTGTGTTCGAAAAACTAACCTATTTGACTAGATTTCCGTCATTTTTTACCCCTCTATTTATATCTTTTATCAAACTCCGATTCTTCCTTTCTTGCTCGATTTTTAATATTTGCATTAAACTACGCGTGATATTCTTTCATAGGGCTTTTCAAACTGAATGAAGCCTACTAAATCGTCCCAATCAAAATTTCTTTTAGCTCAGATCACCCTTACCCGACCTGGAATCCGAAATGTTCTTCAAATAAATAAACACGTATTTTTCCATCTAGATTTTTGTTTAATATTCGATAAAATACTACAGCTGCATATAAAATCAAGCTATTCCATAAACTTTGCGCGCAGTTGTTTTATTATTTTTCTTTAAAGGTAGTCATAGAAAATTCCCGCAATTAAAATCACCTTAATTATGACCGAGTATATAACCTTTGGTAGACGAAAGAACAACAAAGCGTTTTCGTGTAAAAGTCATATCAGTTTTCGCAATAATGGAGCACGGACCTTAATATCAATATGAACGCTAAAAATACAAAAAGTTGATGAAAAAGTACCACGTGTTGCTTGGAAAAACCATGGAAACGACGGAAAAGAGAGGCGTGGGCTGGCGGTGGGTGGGTGGAAAGGGAGCGAGTGAAGGGGTTCAATTAACTGTAATATAAAGTTGTGAGATTATCTGAATCAACTGAAACGGATCGCTTTTTTCATAACAGCTTCGCGAACCAGATAAAATGGCCTCAGAACCAAAATTGCCGAGTGTTGAATAAACTCCTTAAACAATTATTTCTGAAAAAAATGCCTAACTATATTGGCGAAAGATTAAGCGTTTTAAGCTGAATGTATTCGGTAAAGTTAGTCTTTTTCGACTATCATTGCGACCTTCTTTCTCTATTAGCTCTGATAATCGAAATGATACTGTGAATTTCCAAGGATAAATTATTTAATTGACTAAATATTTTTGCCATTGCCGCAGGAAAACGATTTCTCATTTACAATGTCACTCTCTAGGTCTTTCAATTTGATCGAGCCTGTAGATCGTCCCAAAAACATTTTATTCGGCAATGTGAAGCTTCTGTAAGGTTTTTCTCTATTATTTTGATGAATACGAATCTTTTTGTTCATCTCGAGTTTTTTTTGTTAACGCATCTCTTTTTTCTGGTGGAAAACGCTGTGTGTTCCAAGTTCTCGTCTTGATACTCAAGCACAGGCGAAGGAAACGGAATCTCGGGACAATACGATTCGCTTAATCCCTTCCTTCAGTCGATGATAAGAGGTTTTCCTCCAAAATCCTTAGGCTGATGGTTCATCTCCTCCTGGGTGCCTAACTGCCATAGGCGGAAGTCCTTTTCCTCTTCTCTTTGCTTCTGAGGGCAGTCTAGGAATCTGCACATCACATCCTTCACCCGCAGCGTATCCGAAAGGAAGCCCTTTTACTGATTCTAGGCAACTCCTGTCTGAAGGGCGGTGATTACGGAATACCACTTCTGCCATCATCAATATCATAATATAAATCACTAATTTTATTAATGGCTAACAACGACGTGACTCCAGTTGGAACCAATCCAAATAAGCTCATTAAAGTGAATCTTCAAATAACACAATACATCTAAGAACTGGACGAAAGACGTTCTATCTGCCATACCCACTACTAGAATCGATAAAAATTATAACCACATTATAAAATTGTATAGAATTCAATAGACAATCGATCGAGATACAATTCGTAAGCATCGATCGAAAGGAATCAAAAGAATGAATAGGACGTGATGAATTTACGAGCATATATGTTCTCTTTTTCAAAAGGTCCCTCATCTCGTCGAGACCCTACATGTCCACCATTAACGGCTTCCTGTGCCTGCTGGGATCCTCGAGGGCAGCCTGTCTCTTCATTGACCCTTACAATCTCAGAGAGGTGAGTTGCCTGCAGAGAAATATTGTTAATCCACCTGTGATGGTTATTATAAGCGCCAAATTGCGAGCCATTTACTATTACAGTTCCAGCATTATTTCGAAATGGTTTTATTTATTATCATATGCGAGCCATTTACTATTACAGTTCCAGCATTATTTCGAAATGGTTTTATTTACTATCATATGCATTCGAATTCGACTGATTTTTCGTTGGAAACGGACGAAATAATGTGAACGTTAGAGGCACATCTCTCACCGAACGACCACCTCGATTAATTGTATATAATCAGACTTTTTTTTCCTTTTCCGCACGTATTTTTGCTTTTAATTCACTCTGTTTCATCCACGGGCGTCCGCAGGAGAACTTGCCTCCCTGGAAAGGTTCTTCAACTTTTTAATTTGAAATGCAAGAGGCTCTGCCCTTGAGTGCATCAAACTCAGACAAACAACCAACGGCAGAAATAATAGCTATTTGTTTTAGATTCGCTGCACAATCATAACTGACAAAACTCCCAACTTTCTACTCTCATGGGATATTGGTTGAAACAGGACTGTGTTCAGTTCTATTATGACCTCTGTCCAAGTAACATCTACTTTGAGAAAAGTACTTTGTTAAAGTTTTTGATTCAACATCATCGTGAATATCGAGGTAATGCACAAATAAAATCCACTTTGGAAAATGCGTTGTTGCAATTATATTTGTTCATCGTGGAACAGTTTCACAAGGTTACACCCACCGCCGTGAATTTTCCTCTCAGTAATTAGAATTACATAATCTCTCTATCTTTTAAAAAAGTTCAGGCAGACGCTACACAAAAAAAGCAAGAAAACGAATATTTCATCTGGAAACTCGGCGTCATTTCTTCTATGTTTTAAATGGGCAGTCGTCTGCCAGAAATGAATGGGTTCGGCACCAGAATCGTTTTCATTCTCCACTTGATTAACACGTAAACGAGTGTTTCTTTTGCATTGTAAAACGTCTTAAAATTGTCGTGAAAATTTGAGTCTTGAACAAAAGAACGCACAAAAGAATGAGTATTCCTTCTCATATAAGATTCGAATAGGTCCAAAAAATCGTTTCCAAAAATTCAGCTACGTCACATTTCGGATCCAATAAAAGTAGCACAGAGAAAGTATGGAAACAGTTTTTGATGAAATGATTATTGTCGAAAAAATCTTGGAAGCGAAGTGAAATTTCTGTACCAAGACAAACCAAAAAACAAACGTTCAGGGCAAATTATCCTTGCGATAGGATACACGAATTCTATCGCAGAACAATTTTTATTTCATACATTCACTCATTACTTTCTTCATTGCAAAGCCTATTTTCGGATGGACCAAAGACGTATTTAATTTATTTAAATTACACCCCTGTCAAATTACAAGCACGGATAGAAATAAATATATTGATGAAATTCACAATTTTTATCAAATGGACAATTTTTTTACGGAAACGATTATACGGTGTGATTCATGGTATAGAAAACCACTTAATGATGTCTCGACAGAACTAAGCGAATTAGTAGATAAATGTGAGCTTGCCCTTGAATATTTTTCATCCATAAGACGACCTCGATAATTCTCTGTTGAATGTTCTGAAAAAAACCAATGAGGCTCTCTCGTTTGTCTTGAAATAAAAATAAAAATAATTCTTATCATTGGCCCCTACCTTTTTACTTTGTATCTTGATGGTCTTCCTGAATCAGTCCCCAACGATTGTCATCAGTTACTTTATGCAAAATCTTCCGAAAGAGTGTGCCCGCCTAAACGAAGACTTAGCAGAGTTGGTGTACCAAATGGACACTGAATCCCAACCCTGAGAAATGCAGCCTACTCTCTATTTTCCTCAACAAAAAGCCTTTCTTCTACTTCTACCCCTTGAATGACAGCCAGATCCCACGAGTCTCAAGTCAGAATGACCTTGGTGACCTTCTCGACTCCTAACTTTCTTTTCTTCAACTTTGACTTCAATCAAGGAGAAGGCAATGGATCGCCTTGGAATTCTCTATCTCTTCACCGCCATTTAAAGACCCTACTGCTCTCCGCACTTATTTCTTTAGCATGGTTCTCGCAATCATTAATAACCTATTGCTCGCGCGTTTGCTCCATGTCTGCTCAATCCGGTCTCTTTCTCTCTTCTCGATCCCATCTTACATTTTTTTATCAAAATAGTTTGTCATCGTGTAGCCTCGTCTCACAATTCAACCGAATTTCGAATTCTAACTGTCCATAGACGCGCCCTGACATTTCTTTTCTTTATGATGTGTTAAATGCCAAAATTGACTGTCCTGAATTACTTGCCATTTTGAAGTTTCGTGTTCCCGCAAGAAAGACTCGCCTTCATTCCACTTTCGCCATAGATATTCCCCGCTTATCCTGCATTCGCCCTTCTCTTTTTTTACATTCTTCTTAATCGCCTACAGCAGTGATCTTCAACCTTTTTTGAGTCACCGCCCACTTTTAGCATATGTTGTCCTTTGAAATAAGTTCACCGCCCACCCAGTGGTGTAGTGAGAGTTTCTGGCGCCCGGGGCAAAGAATAATTTTGCGCCCTCAGTAGCAAAGCGATTTACGGAGGTATGGTAACCCTTATACTAGTGGGATTGACGTTAGATGAGATTACCGAATACGGTCTCAGTGGTAATAACAGTGTTTAAAAATTTATGATTTTATATATTTGATAAAATTAAACTTAAACGCTTCGCTGCTTCTGCGAGAGACTCCGACCACCCTCATGGGCCTTTCGATTTTACCGCAGCATGGATACATTCTCGCTAGAATAGTATGATATGATACTACAGTTAACGACAAACGAACTGTAATAGTTGTACATAAAATAGTTGTACAGAATGTGTGCGTATCATTAAGCTTTATTATAGAATTTTATTTTTCAGTGTAAAAATTAGAATAGCATTTAGTGAGTTCTTTAACGCCCACCAAAAATCCAAAAACGCCCACTGGTGGGTGCTATTGCCCACCTTGAAGACCACTGGCCTACAGTCTCATCCCAATTTTGATTTTTCGCGCTCCTCTGAGAACTCTCCTCAACATTGCCTCCGAGTCAATCATTGATCGTTAACATTTGATGTAGTTGTCTTTTTTTGTTGTTATTTCGCTTTTCCATGTTCGTTGTTAATCTCCTATAATATATTTTGAAGGGTGTGTTTGTTGGTTTGTTGGTTTGCTCATGAAACTCCTCCTAAAAGATAAAAGCTAGAATAACCAAATTGGTACGATTCTTCCTTACATCCTAACTTACAATTTGTGAATGGCCAAGGTTTGGTCAACCGGGATTAATCAGTGCTGCCAATATAGAGGATTAAAATTTTTCCATAAGATAACACGTATGAATCCATTTCTTGACTTGCAAGGTATTCTTCCTTCAAGCATCAAAATACGTAAATATGGACCGATTTTTTTCGTTTTTGCTTTATTCGACGAATAACACTCTATACTCTCTTATTCCTGGGAAGTTTACATGTTACACGGTCGAAATTTTCAGAAATACGCCTTTTGTTTCGAAATTTTGTGGATTTTTCGTACTCTTTCCGGGCGTTGCCAAGGCGGCCGTCATTGTTACCTCCGATTCAGTTAGTTTCAATGAAGCTTACAAAAAGGCGAACTTTCAGCGTTATTCGCTTCGCACTTTTGTTTAACAACGAAACGATCGATGTTTATGGATATCAACATAAATAGATACTGATTATTATTCAGGAAGCGTTTATTGATGAAAGTAATTGGACCTTCTTTCGTCTATTGAATACTGGAATCTTACATTTTTTGTAAGTAAAATCATTATATTCTACATTATAATGTTTATTAACGTAAATAAGCTAACGTACCTGGTGTACATTTACCAGTCAGTGTTCAATCATGGACAACCGTACGTTGCTTTTTCACGGGTTTCTTGCTTACAAGACATAAATGTAAACATTTCATAGGCATAATTACACAAGAAATGAAGCTGGATTTGACGAAAGTGATATGATAGGAAATACAATTATCATTATATTTGAATGCAATACGTTCGGAAACGGATTGTTACAAGAAAATATGATTAATTGTTAAGAAAAGCTAATTGTAAGTTAAAAAGTATCTACTATATATTTTAAAGAGCTTGGATGTTGTGCTGTAATAGCTTCACAAAATCCGTTGAAATTCAATGGGAAATTCTGCTAGTATTAACTAAAAGAAATAATATATACCTAATATATACTAAAGTAGCGAAGAAAGAAACACAAAGTGTGGCATAGAGTTCTCCAAAGCAAACTGTTTTTAAAACTACGTACATAAGTAACAAATAATTAGACGTAGATTTTCCGGAAATTGTGATTTTCAAACCTTTGAAGATATCGTCACAAAACATCACATAGGTAAATAATTTTATTCTGGGGATAACATAGGCTATATGGCGATAAAAAATTGGGGGTAGGTGGTGCTTAATTCGATAATTATTTTCCCATAAGTTTACACGTAATTTTTGATTTTTCAGAGTGCAAGATTTTCTTCTTTCACTCATCTAAATAGGTAATTGCGAACAGATTTTCTTCATTTTTGCTTTATTCGACGGTTAAAACTGTGTACTATCTTATTCTTGCGATGCTTACATGTTACACGGTCGAAGTTTTAGATTCACTAAATCCGTTGAAATTCAACGGGAAGTTCTGCTAGTATGTTATATTCTTTTGTTGATTTTATATAATATTTCTTTCATGTTGTGTTAATTCCTTGTTGACCAAATCTGCTGTAATTGGCTCTGTGCTTTAGGTAGATTTTTCCTTAATAAATAAATAAATGTTTTTTCCCTGCTCTCTCCCCCTGAATTTTAGTCTTCGGTCACCCATGGACTCGTCCGAATATATCTCGGCATACGGTCTGACCGGACTAGCTCGTAGGCCTTGGCGGGAATATACTCGCACATATCTTTAATCTTTAACTGCCAAGAATTTTCTGGTCATTGCCGTTTTGTTTCTCCAGTTTCGTTCATTTTAATATACGAATAACAAAGAAATAAAACAGCTTTGATCTGCAAGCAATTATAAATAGATACTCAATGTATATACTATTTATTTATTTAGTGGAATGCTGAGTTAATGGGCCGGCACTCATGTAAACCCAACGTGTTGATTCTTATTGTCGATATACACAGTCTAATGAACACAATGTATGTTTGCTCCAACTATTGAATGCGAGAAATGGGTTGAGTAAAGAAAATTGAATCGCGGTTGGCGTGGAGGATATCCTTTGATCTCCTTTTTAACGCGAAGATCTATGAGTAAATTAAGGTATTTCAAGAAATCCTACTTCATTTAAAAGTTTTTCCAAAAATTCGCATCGGTCGTTGAAAAAGAGTCGCCTGCACAATTAAAACGGCATTAAAGAAAAAAAGAGGGGGTGGTTGAAGTTGGGAAACGAGTCGATGTCACAAAGGTGTTTCTGTGGGGTTTCCCTGGAAAGTGAGTATGGGGCACGTGGCCTCCGCCCCTCCCCAGAAGGGGAACACGCTCACTGGGTCACCTGCGGGTGACGTGCGTGCGGAACCAGTAAACATGGCCGCTTTAATCTAGTCGCCTCCTCTCTCTTTCTCTCTCTCTAGAACGGACGAACGAATCGTGCAAAGTCGTCAACGGAACTGAAAAATGTCGATTAGAATTAATCCAGTGAACTGCGCTTTCTAATTTTAAAGCTGCCTTTCAAAGAAATAACCATAATAGGAGCCTATTGGTTACCTCAAAGTAACGGAGCATAGAAACGGAAGTAACCTGTAGGTATTTAATGCGTGAAAATTTCCATTTGATGAACTCTTGAAATAGATTGTTTTGCGAAAAGCCAAACGAGTTCGCCGAAGTCGATCTGGTCAAGAGTCTACCAATTTCCGTGGAGCCGAGTATGCAAGGCTCCTTCTCCAAACTTACTCCTTAAGCACTGTCCTTATCCCCTCTCTCCTGCCCTTAATCCTTCTTCCCTGCCTCCTCCTCACTTCCACCTCCTCCTCTAACTCCTTCCTTCACTCCCTCTTCCCTGACATGCAGAAGCGTTCCTCTTTTGGTTAGATGGAATGTTACACTCTTTAGTCTCGATCTCGCCCTGAATAAGGCCGTTTTTCTGTCTGTCTGTCTTTCCCGCCACCTCCATTTTCACCTCCTCCCCTATCTCCTCCCTTCCGACTCTCTCCAAACACGTCCTCCCTCTTCCGTCCGATTTCCCACTTCCACTCCCACTTGTCTCTCCCACGAGCCTTGCGTTCCACGACCAGAGACGTTATTCCGTCACGGTCGATGACGTTGCCTCGATGGAGGCACGATTTTCGATTAATACTAAGTCGATTCCGAAGTTCTCTTCTCTCATTTCGTCGTCTCCCCTCGCCTCGGTTCGGATAAGCGTCGATTGATTGATGTCTTTATTTGGGAGACTCACTCCCCTTTAGCACCCATTAGGTTTAAGGACGATGCGTGAAAGAGCACCCCGTGATATAAAGAATGGATGCCTTCACGTGTTAACTCAACGCGGCCTGATAAATAAAATTCGTGTTTCGGAGTGTCGGTTTCTCCCCTTTCTGCCCTTCCGTCACGCTCTTCCACTTTCCTTGCCACTTGCTCTCCCCCTCTCCCTCTCCCACCTCTGCCTCCATCGCCCCTTTTCTTTGTTTTTCTTTGCTGCGTTCTTGCCATCATCCCTCCCCACTCTCACTTACTACTTCTTACTTTCTCTCCTTTTTCTATCCTCTCTCTTACCTCTCTCTCTCTCTCTTACCTCCTCCCTCTCTTTCCCCTACTCTCTCTCCCTCTCTTTCCTTTCCTATATCCTCCCCCTCCTATCTCTCCCCCTCCTTCCCCATCCTCTCTCTCTCTTTCTCCTCCTTTCCCTCCCTCTCCTACCCTTCCTCTCTCTTCCTCTCATCTCTCTCCCTCTCTTTCCCCTCCTCTCTCCCCCTCTCCTTCCCCTCATCTTCTTTCCCGAGAGCGCAACCTTAAAAAAGGCGCGGGCAAATAGTAGAAACCAAATCCCGTGGAGTCATCCGACCGTGTCAGTAGAGGTTCACTCCTTTCGAGTCCATCCGTTAAGGCTGCTCTCTTTGCAAACAACTCTCTCAATGTGGTTTTGCGTCTAGAGCAGTGATGGCGAACCTTTTATTGCACGCCTGCCAATATTACTGAAATTGTCGGTTCTTTTCCGCCTCGCGCGCCACAAAAAAGTACTCGATTTTTTTCGCGGGCCAACTAAATTCAATTCACGATCAAGACATAAGAGATTGAAATTTGTAACCATAAAACGAATGTTTACAATAGTTAACTAATTAACGCAAATGTTTTTGCGGCACTAAATCAGTACGATTAATGCTTTGATTGGTTTTCGCCTTTCGTTGGCGTGCCAATCAAATTCGTCTTGCGTGCCACTTATGGCACGCGTGCCATAGGTTCGTCATCACTGGTCTAGAGACTTGATCGTCGACTCCTCCCTCAATCCTCTTTGGTCTGGATGAAAGGGAATGAGATGGCGGAAGACTGAGAGAGAAGGAACGTAATAGGACGAGATGAGATTAGCGAGGATAAATCTGCGGAAACATGCATCGTATTATCGTCTGTTTTGATGTAAATCTTTTTTACGAAGTAAATCAATTTCGTTAAATTGGATCCGAGTTTCGCTGTTAGAGAGGTTGCCTGTTAAATCTTACCACCGCGAGTGCGAATGCATCCGAGAGGCACGCGTCAGGCTTCATTCCCGAAGGAGTTTAGTGCCGTGATTGAGTGTCCTCGTGTCACCCGAGCTGAAGAAATTTTGTGTCGTCATTTTATAAAAAGCCGCATCCATGATTCTAACCTGTACCAACTATCCCGAAAACGTATTAATGAAAATTAAAATTGACGGAAAATTACATTTAAGCGATGAATGTCTGTTTCGTATCGCTCACTTTAATTTTCGAACGCGCTTAAGCGAGAGGCTAATTAAGAGGATGTTTGTCGTCGTAAACCGCTTCACACGCGCGCGGATGTGCCGACGAACCCTGTGACGTCACGCTGTTCCTCGGCGAGGGCGAGGAATCGCGGAAAGGAAATTCGGTGACGTCACTCCGGCCGAATATCCCATTTCGAGGAATCTCGTTAGTGATTCCTCCCTCCTCCATCGCCAATAAGTAAAAAATGTTCTACATCGCGTGAAGAGGCGAATGGCGGCCTGAAGAGCGAAATGAACCAACTAGGGATCATCAGAAAGAGCAAGGACGAGAGCGAGAAAGAGGAGATTTTTAAAAAGTAGCACGGATTAATTCTTTTCCCTGACGAACAGAACAAATCTCTTCCGCTAGACGTAACTCCATTCATAAATTCCTTTCCATATATCCATGGATAATTACGGAAATGATAAGCAGGTACTAACAGTTATAATACTTATGTTATTACACGACTTAAATTCTGTGCGCTATTTATTTATCGACAATGTATAATTATATAATCATGAATAAAGAAGACAAGTTGGGAAAGTACTGCGAAAGCAGATATTATATGACGATTTTTTTTACGAAAAATAAATTTCTTCCGTTGGTTGTTGTTTAATGACATTATAATATATCCCTCTGATTCCCATTAAAAGCTTACCCATATAAAAGCATTGAGCTCGTTGCCATGGTATTAGATTGTTTATACTCAGAAAAAATCGCTAAAAACGCTTTTATCATCCACGAACACACGAAATTGAAAAAAATAACCTCCTTATTCCACTAGAAACGATGGTTGTAAAAGTGACTGCGTGTGGATAGAGCTATTCTGTCCATGAACTTCGTTGGCGGTTTAAGAGTGGAAGCCTTAGCGGTGATCCAAAAGGACCACAAACTCCTTTCTCTCTTAAAACGTCCGAATAGGCCGATAATCTGAAAGAAGAAGAAAGAAAGAAAGGAAGAAAAACCCGAAAGGTAATATTCGCCATGCAATGATGAAACCTTTCCTTTGGAACTTGACGACATTATAAATAATAAAAAATACGTTACTTCGTGACTAAATATCTATCGATCTCAAGCTAATAGTCCATTTCCAATATTCGTTTATGCCTGGTAACAATTCGCAAGGAAAAACGAGAAGATTTGGACTGAAAAATCCCATACAATCTCTTGGTCTGATGAATAGAGAAACATTTTTCGCGTATTCTGGCTTGGAAAATCTCGATCGCGGACCAGAAAAACGGAAACTGAAGTCGAGAATCGTCCAGAAGCGTCGAACGGTGGAGATGTAAAGCGGGATGCTGAGCACTGGATGACGGCCAAAGAGTACTTTGTTTTTATCGAAGGTGGACGTATCGCAGTTGGGATCGATTGAGGTAAATTTTATTTGGGTCGCAAAAATTCTCCAAGGAGCCGAGAGGAAAAACTCGGAACGATACATCACTCAACCTCTGTAAAATAAAACGTTTCCAGCTATTAATGAAATATTAGTTATATCGAAAGTGAGTCATAAATAAATTTTTGAAGACGGCTGATAACAAACCCCTATTTATAGGTCTCTGAAATTAGTCTAGAGAAGCGCATTTTGTAGATGCCACGCGAAGCAAAAACTACGAAGGGCCTCGGTCTAATTAGTATATTTAATAGACAACTATCACCGAAAGAGTCAATAGAAATGTTTATAATGCGAATTTATGGGTGATTGAACTGAAGTCAGATGCAATTTTGTTATCAGTATTTTAGAGTGATAAATTGCGAAGGAAGAAAGCAATTAACTTTCAACCTAATGACTCTAAATGGCCTATGAGTCTATGGATGAGGTTATAATTTCTAAATAGAATTTATATTCCCACGTAGCCTTTTGAGTTATTATCCCTATTTTAATTATTTATTTTTGTCTTTATCTAAACTGTTGACGGCCAATCTTTAGCAAAGATGTGATAAATTGTGAAGGAAAATGTGTCAGAGTGCCATAGGCTGTTTTAATTTTGAAAATCTTATGCTGTACTAAATGCCTAATAATTCACTCGTTTAATGGACTGTAAACGTAAAAATTGAGTTTTTCAATCTTACTTTGTAACGCGGCTTTTAAAATAGATCATTTCTCAAAACAATGCCGACATCGGGATCGGTGTCATTTTTTTCATATGTAATAATAGTAAATTGAGATGCTGGCGTTTATCTCGTGTTATTTTATGGTCTGACCTATACGCCACGATCCTAAGGCACCTCTCCCAAAGGATTTTGAGGACAGGAAGGGTCTAGCCCAGCGTTTCTCAACCTTTTTGATAGTATGGCCCACCTAAGCTACAGAAAATTATTCGCGGCCAGCCTATACAACAAAAAAGTTTTTGCGGCCCACCTACATATGAATAGGTGAATATATAGGCAGGAGAAATTTCTATATTACTGACTTAAAGTTGCGGATTACTTAAGAAATGTAAAGCGATATATTGTACTATTCATTACCTATTTATAACGTTTTATTTTTACAATATATTAAGTTAAATTTGTTTCAAATTTTCGCGACTCATCTCAACTCCTTTTGCGGACCTCCAGAGGGTCGCGACCCACCGGTTGAGAAACACTGGTCTATCACAGTACTCCTTTTTTGATCCACGGCACACCTTCATGCATGCTCAAGAACATCATGGCACACCAAACCACCCATAATTAATTTCACTACGTAAATACACATTTAAAGGAAAAAAAGCATAAAACAAGTAAACAAGTAACTGTTATGATTGGTAAAGTAATATTCAAATAATTGTATTGTAAATTAAATACATATACAATTCAATGTGTAAAAAAGTTATGCTCTTCGACGGAAAATTTAGGCTTTCCTTTTTGGTATAAAGACGCTTTATATCGTATTTGGCTTAATAATAGAAAGGGCTTCTTCATCTAGTTCCTTCAAGCATACCCTTTTAATATGGGCCATTGAAGAAAAGCTAAATTCGCATACATACGTTGTTGAATTTGGAAAGTCATATCGATGGCATATTCAGATATTGTTTCATATTCACCTTTAGCTTTCAGCCAAAATGCATCTAAAGGTAGCATACTAATTTTAAGTTGTATGATCGTTGCTATGGTCTATCAATTACTCCCGTAGTTTCAGAATAAATTCCTTGGATGACAATATTTATGCGAATTTATTTGTTACAAACACTTTTGTTAAAATTAAATAACCTCAGAGTGTGCTGCACACTAGTGCCTTCCTCTCGGCACACCGGTTTCGGGAACACTGGTCTAGGCTATTGAAAAATCCCTATCTACTATAATATATTTTGAAGTGTGTGTTTGTTCATGGAACTCCTCCTAAACGATAAAAGCTAGAATAACCAAAATTGGTACGATTCTTCCTTACATCCTAACTTACAATTAGTGAATGGCCAAGGTTTGGTCAACCAGGATTAATCAGTGCTGCCAATATAGGGGATTAACATTTTTCCATAAGATAACACGTATGAATCCATTTCTTGACTTGCAAGGTATTCTTCCTTCAAGCATCAAAATACGTAAATATGGACCGATTTTTTTCGTTTTTGCTTTATTCGATGAATAACACTCTATACTCTCTTATTCCTGGGAAGTTTACATGTTACACGGTCGAAATTTTCAGAAATACGCCTTTTGTTTCGAAATTTTGTGGATTTTTCGTACTCTTTCCGGGCGTTGCCAAGGCGGCCGTCATTGTTACCTCCGATTCAGTTAGTTTCAATGAAGCTTACAAATAGGCGAAATTTTAGCGTTATTCGCTTCGCACTTTTGTTTAACAACGAAACGATCGATGTTTATGGATATCAACGTAAATAGACACTGATTATTATTCAGGAAGCGTTTATTGATGAAAGTAATTGAACCTTCTTTCGTCTATTGAATACTGGAATCTTACATTTTTTGTAAATAAAATCATTATATTTTACATTATAATGTTTATTAACGTAAATAAGCTGACGTACCTGGTGTACATTTACCAGTCAGTGTTCAGTCATGGACAAATGTACGTTGCTTTTTCACGGGTTTCTTGCTTACAAGACATAAATGTAAACATTTCGTAGGCATAATTACACAAGAAATGAAGCTGGATTTGGCGAAAGTGATATGATAGGAAATACAATTATCATTATATATGAATGCAATACAATATTTTTTATTACTTATTTTTTTAAAATAAATCATGGAGAACAATAGAACCGTGTGATAATTATCACAGAAGTATATTTTTTACAAAACTAATATTTTATAATGCTCACATAATACTTTGATTCCTTGATCATAATATATACATGATTATATAAAAATATAAGGGAATGCCTTATTGCTTTGATTTTCCCATAACATAAAAAGAACCAAATTGAAATACCGGTAAACTGGTTTACAGGTTTACCGGTAAATATCTCAAAAATCCGGTAAAAATTTACCGGTAATTTTGTGATTTTTTACCTGTAATTCGGTAAATAAAAAATGTTTTTAATACATGTTAAAAAAATAATAATATTCCCGTGCATGAATGTTTCAATGTTTTTCAAGTCCTGATTCTCTCGGCAGACAATTGCGCATGCGCTGAAGGCTGACGCAATAATCAGTAGCCAAGAAAGTACAGGCGACACTCGATTTACGCCATAGATACTTTCTGAGGTATTATGGCATAAATCGAAAATGGCGTAAATCGAAAGTAATTTTCCCGCAGTATTTGATCATGTACAGTGGCGGCTCCTACGAAGTGATTCATTCCTACATGAACTTTTTAAACCTTAGTAAAATATTTCTTTATGGTGATATAATGTCAGTAGGTATTTTTCTGTTTTTAATATTATTCCTTGAATATGTTTAATGCAGATAATTCATTATAAACGTTAATATCTTAGCACTAATATCTGTTGATCTTTACAGAAAATGAACTTGAACTGCTCTCTAATACAATATTAGCATTGCAGCCAATAAAAGTTGCTGTAGAAGCACGATGTTCCAAAAATTAAAATTTGTATATTGCTGATGTAACATTAAAATTTATGCTTGATGAACTAAGAAATCAAAACACATTTTTAAGCAATGGCCTTAAAGAAGCATTGATAGCTCTCATAAAGGAAAGACGAACAACTTATTCTGATGTTCTATAGTTTCTTTATGATCCAAAGAAATCAGCTGATGAAGATTACGGAATTTTCAATAAAACCAGCAAGGCCACAATAACAAAGGTAATTGTAGAGTTACTTAAACGCATTTCTGAAACTGAATCAACAGTAGTCAACGATTCCAACTCCCAGTCTGAGGATGCACCGACTTCAGTTCCTTCGTCATCAACTGCATTGTCTATGAAGGAAAAACTTCAACTGGCGATAAAGAAAAAAACTGACTCAGCCTATGATGATTCATCTCAAAAACAAAACAAAAAAACACAAAAGACCTAACACAAGTAGTAAGAAAGGAACTAATGTATTTTCAAGAAGAAAAAATAAGAGGAAAATATTTTTAAATGGATTTCGATTTCCTAATGACCAGTCGACCAACAAGTGTTGAATCTGAACGAGCTTTTTCAACGGCTGGGTTTATATGTACTAAAATAAAGTTGCAGTTAGGTGACCATAGTCTCGATAAATTGTTTTCTGCGAACCTATTTTAACCAAAAAGACATCTAATAAAAAAGACTTTCAAAGTGTTTTATTTATATTAATGTTAAACTTATACTTATGTTTGGAATACAGTTTTGTTCAAAGTGTTTTTTGTTTATATTAATATTAAACTTAAAATTATGTTTGGAATAAATGTTTTGAATAAAATTTTTTAAATTTATATTAGTTTTATAGTTGATTTGAATAAAATATGTCTTCCATTAATATTTACCTATCATTTTTCTTTCAATTTAGCATTTTTTGAAACTGGATAAATTACGGGTAAACCGGTATTTATGAAAATTTTTACTGAATTACCAGTAAATCTAAAGTCGGTAAATTTGCAATCCCTACTGAAACGCCTGCAATGAGTAAAGGAAAATTCGTTAATACGAATGACAAACCTTTCGGCTTACACTTTTGCTACTCCTAAACAAGATCCAAAGGGGGAGCGATCGCCCACCCCCTCCCCCCTTGGATCCACCACTATATACAAATAAATGAAAGTGTCATTATATTTTAATTTCATGGAATGAATTAATGATATGGAAGAGCGCTATTCAAAAGTTAGGAAGATTTCATCAACTAATTGGTACTCCCAAATAAGTGAGTTATAGTTCATTCGGCACATTCTCTCTGTTTTCGACGGGAATGTACGCAATTTTATTTATAATTAAAACGCATTAAAACGTAAAAATCCAATGAAATGATGAGAGTTGCCGAGTTTTCTTTTTATATTTGAGTACTCTTTAATCGTTTAATACTTTCGTTTAAAAAAGGGGAGGTTCTTTGGCAGGGCCACACACACAAAAATAAATTTATATGTATATATATATGTGTGTGTGTGTGTACAGTATAATCTTGTTAGCACAAACTTCAAGGAACTTAAAATTTCATGATTTGTGCTAACGAGGTATGTAAAAACGAATTCGTTATAACTAGGAACACTTACCTAGAATTTTGCACTACTACACTACTTTTAAACGAGCATTTTGCATTATCGAGGTTTAACTGTATATATAATTGGTTGTCGAAAAAGAATAATACTTATAATGTTAACCTATCTAAATCTCATGTTTTTTCTCTCTTCTCCTACCTTGCACATCCATCCTCTCTCTTTCTCTTCCCTCTCTTCCTCCCATTTCCTTAATTCCCAATTTTCCTCTAACTTTCTCTCCATCCTGCCAATGTCCTCACCACCTCTCTCACTCTTCTTCCCTTTCTCCTATTTCTCCCTCTTCAACCTCATTTCTCCTCCATTTTCCTTCCACTTCTTTCGCAGTCAATGCCCAAGGCCATCAGATCGCTACTCTGGGACGTTGGCTTCCCCTGCCTCACTTCCGCCTTCTGCCTCATCCAATTGGCCTTTCTGCAACTCACGCAGGTAATACCTATATTTCACGTCGTTCCTTTCGACATTTTCTCCTCCACTCCGATGCAAGTTATAATTGTCAAGAAGTTTCATTCGAATGTCACAGTGAGTGAAATTATTAACGAAATGCGAATTAATTTCAGCGGAGAAGGCGTTGTCACACGTGCCTATTTGATCATACACGGATCAGTTGGTCGTTCAACTATGTCAGGGGCGTGCAACCTTTTTAACGCGGCGGGCCGCACTCATGCATTTGAGTGCTTTGAGTTTACATAGGAACATATGCGATTTTAAAAACTTAAAATAAAGTTTTAACCATTTTTAGAGTACAAAACTTTGCCAGACGATCTGTTATGGCAACAATCGAACTTAAAATGTACAAAATTATCTGAAATAAATAGCACGGGCCATATTTTCACCAAAGCTTCGCGGGCCGGATGTGGCCCGCGGGACGTAGGTTGCACGCCTCTGTTCTATGTCATTTATAAACTAATGTTGTTCTTCCTTCCCTTTCATGGCGGAGGGATTTTCTGTTATTATCTGGTTTCAATTATCTTATTACAAATTTTGTTCCCCATTCCTTCACTTCTTCCCTCCCTCTTTCCTCCTCTCCTCGAACGTCTCATAGCTAAGGAAATTCCTCTTCCTATTCTTTACTTGTTTACTCCCTCTATCCTCTTTCGTATATATACAAACCCCATACAAAGTTTTCATTACCTGATGATGCCGTAAAAGGCGAAACCGGTCTATTAAATAATTTTCAGCGGAAATTACAAAAACTCTTTTATTACTCTTATGGAATATTTCCATAAAGTGGAGATTTTCAAAGTGAATTTTGTACGTGTGTCTGTTTCGGTAATTTTCCTCTACTCGATCCTTCATTCTGCCTCTGCTTGTGTACTCGCACGTTTTTCTTTTATTGTTCGCCTCTTTTATCAATTGAGTTTCCGGAAAGATGTGAAAACAATTCCTAGTAACTTTTAATAAAAGATAATAAATAGATTTAGAATACGAAGTCTATGACCAAAAACTACAACACAAATATTTAAGAATCTCCGCTTTGCATAAATGCAAAATTTTGCCGTCAGTAGCGGATGAACATTTGTTCTGTTTGTGAAATCCTAACCGCGTGATATGGCGACGGCGAAAATAGTCTACGTCGTATACGCAATATCAGAATTTACATTTCCGCCAATTTCTACAAATATCACGAAACGTGGAAACCTTTCCGCTCGAGTGCTTCAAAATACTTACATTTAGCCACGTAATCACTTTTAACGTCTCCCAGTTTGTCAGTACTTCCGTCGGTCAATTACGGGAAAAGTTGGAAGCAGGCATTTCCTTAAATTTATCCCAAGACTTTACGTGACATGGCAGCTCGTGAGAAATCATTCATTTCCGTGAGCGTTCCTACGATTTGTATTCTGAAGTCCAGATAATCGCTTCTGAACTTAATTTCATTCAGTTTTTGCTGTAATCAGTTCTGCTCGTAGTCTGTTGTTTTTCAGTGATCGATAACTCACTTCCAAATATGAACAGTTTCACAGGATCGATGAATACAATAACTTCGGTATTATCGTGGCATTATACTACTCAAAAGTTCCGCGAAACCCATTTGGTTTGATAGTTCTTAGAGAATGCTGCGTCATATGAAATCGTATATCGTGAATCATGTAGTCAATTATTGATGGAGGATTCCGTGACCAAACTCTTAGTTTCTTGCTGTTTATATTTTCTTTATTAGTTACACCAGTGTTTGGTTCCAAAATCGATTATGCCTTTTTTATAGTTTTATCATAAAATGATAAATTTTAGTTTAATAATGATATTACCGTATTACTGACAATTTTTCCCTAATATTGACAATACATATTTATTTGCCTTCTAAAAGCGCAATCTGTTGAATTTTGCTCCACGTCGGTGTTATGCTTGTTTGCGAGACGCTTCGTGTCACCTCTCACCGTTTCAATTCTCCCTGTCATAAGTGACGCTGTGATTGCGTGTAAGGCGACTCATAAGGCGAAAGAAAAATAGCGCCGAGTAAAGTGAGCTTAACGCTTGAAGAAAAAATGAATACTTGAAGTTTTGGAATAACTTTGGTCGACGCATCGCTGGTGTTGGATGCGTTGAAATTATAGTTCCTTTTATGAACTTTCTGTCCTAATATTTATATTCACATATTAAGAGCTTATTTTATAATCTCTGGTGATGTTGCGAAATATATATTGGAATTACTTATTTTAAATAGATCGTGTAGATAACTTCTACATACATAAACAGTTGAACAGCTCTGTCAATATCAAATGTAAAATAATCGTCTCATTGAAAATTCACACGTCGTTGATTACGCAGTATTTGCTAGGATAAAACTAATTGTAAAATTGTAGTTCAAAGATTACCTTTTATTCTGGCGCAAGCTGTAAATTGAGCTCACATATTCCTTGTTGAATTTTATTTTTACCTGCCGGTTAAAATGCAAACTAAAGGTCAATTTTAGTCGGTAATACTAGGATAAAGTAAATATCCATATGGGAAAGAAATAAACGCTCTTTAGTGGTAAATTAAAATTTGTGATCCGGGCATTGCACGTAATGTATTGAAGGATTTGAATTAGCAGTTTTTCGGAACCGTAAATTCCTTTAGCAAAAGGAACAGTTCGACAAAATCGTGATCATTCTCAGTATGTATATATGTCAATACGACGTTGAACCATCGAAATGAAAGAAATTTCATTCGGATAAATTAGGACCGCAAAGCCTATATTTTGTTGAAAAAAATTCAAAACCAATTTCGCAAAGATACGAAACTTTCATTTGTGTTAAATTACATATTTTATATAAATATGTATACATGTTATTTTACTTCTGCCTCTTGCGGACTATTGTCAAATTCATCTCTCTTTCTCCAAACTCGTCACGGTCACCACGAGAAGTCTGGCCAATTGGTGCCGCAGCATCGTCTCTGCCAACTGTCCCCGTCGACCACCGTGTACATCGTGTCGCCGTGGACAAGAGCCAAGAAATACGTGGTGAGTCTTTCAAACTCATTCGATCGCTCTATGTGTCACCTATTTTCTCGAAAGAGAAAGATATCGGCTTTATCGCGCACGCCCACAAAAAATTTTCCTCTGGTTTAGATAATCCGATTAGCGGCACGAATTAATAACTTGATACGATTTTCACCTCGCCGAGATGTTAACGCCATCGACGTGAAAAGACAGACAAACGATTTTATTAATGGCGAATTTGAGAACATGTAGTCATTTCTTACATTTAACCCTTAAAACCCTAAAAAGAGTAGGACGCGAGAGAGAAAACATAGGGCACGTGACGTTAAAGCCATAACTAGATAAAGTAACTCAATAGGCAATTGTATTTTTCGCCTTTTCCAGCTCAACCTCGGTCCGGAAAAGCTCAGGAGGAAGTCGTGCCTCTCGCTGGTGATCACGGCGCACTTCACCTGCCTCATCACCACGGACGTGGCGGCCACGTTTCATGATCAGCTGGCGGTGAGCCATACCTCTCGAGAGAGAGCATCGCAACCCCCCCACTTCCATTCCTGGCACCTATCTGACACCACACCGTCTCCCCCCTTCCACCCTCTCACTTCTCCAGCCCCCTCCACCCCCGCACTCCACCTCCCTCCAACAACCTCTTTCGAGCGAGCAACCCACATACTCGTCCTTAAAGAAGCGACGGAGAGAAAACATCCCTCAACGATGTTATCTTGTGATGCTCATTTTAATATTTTGGCGGGTGTCTTTCCTTTTCCTCCTCCATTTTTACCATTTTATTTCATCACTAATAAATAAGCCCGTCAATATGACATAAAGAAATATATTATTTAACTTAAAATTTCTTACTTATTATCTTATAAAAATTTATTCGTATCTTTCAAATATCAAAAATTTATTCATAATTCTAGCGGAAAATAACTTCGAATTATATCATCACATACATTATATTAGTTCGCGTTCCTTCCACGCATTGTAAACGGCGCTGCATTCGAGCGTCACTGACGTAAGTGATGTCCCGAACCCTGATTGGCTTGCCAGTCAACCAATGAAAACGCCGACTGAGCATCACACCATCACGCATAACCAATTAAATTATAGTATAGAGGATTTGGTTGCAGTTAATTTTCATTTTCAGATTCTTTTGAAAAGAACAGCGATGAATAGGGAGAGAGAGGAACGACACATATTGGATTTTACCTCGTTATAATCACAAATCACATCTTCCATCCATCGTCCCGTCTAATTTTCTCTCTTTCTCTTCCTCTACCCTACCGAGGGGACTTAAAAACGTAACTCTCTTTACCTGTTCTCCCAGCCATGCTACTGAAAAAAGTGTATAATCTCTCCGTATAATCGATCTATATATTTAATAAAAAATATTACCAAAACATTCCATTAATTCGTGATTATAGAAAAATAGTCACATTTAAAACGTCGTTCTCTGCTGGGTAATTACATAATAACTTCGATTATTGGAAGAGTCGAGTGGTCGGAACACCGTTTTTTCGGATGAAGGTTCACGGCCTTCCTTCCGTTTGATAAATGGCAGAACATATATTCCGGAACACCAGCGGCCAAACGTCTTCAATTCCAAGCTCGAAAATAACTCCCTGTGCACGAAAGTCTTCGACCCATTCCACGTATAGTAGTTGAGAAGACACAAATCAAGGGAATTTGTTGGCCAGTCTGTGCTCCTTGTGAACCATTTATTAACCGTTCACGATTAAACGTAGACGGTAAAATGTTCGTTTAAAGAAATAGAAAATGTATATTTTTTTTAATAGGAAAACTGCATCGCGAAAATTGCTATCTCGATGTAATCGCAGATGTAAGCATTTACGGGGAAATACTTGGCGGAACTCCATTCTGCATACAATTATTATTTGCGTAAAAAGACAAAATTTATAAGATACTTTTGCAATTTCCGCAACAATTTTTGTATTACGTGCAGATATGAACTGGTGTGGTGAGGAATTTCGGGAAAGTCACACGTTTTTCGAAAACTATCGGAGGAATAACATAAAACTCCATCATTTCTGAATATACGATCTGTCTAGGAATTGTGAGAAGTTGCGACATACCGTTGGACACATTCAGGTTGCAAATTAATATCCGCTAGTCTCAGAGAATGCGATTTCAATTCTGTCGCCATTATCTAAAACCTACATGTGCGACTGAAGTTTTTCGTATCTGACTTTCACAAAAAACGAGAGCACGTTTGAGAGCGGTTGAGTTTATACAAGAAGAAAGTGATTGTATACTTCGAGGCAAGCTGAGGTCTCACGTTGAAAGTGTGTGTCTGGGGTAGGGAGAGTGGTGCTCCCAATATATTTATTTTATGGGTTTGAGTGTACCGCGGAATGAAAAAAGTTTGGGTAACACTGACTTAGGAAGGAGATAAAAATATTGAAAATTAAATCGAGTGCGGTCTAATCGATAAAAAGTATCAAGCAGATCAGGGTTTTTCAAAGTATGTGGTGCGGCCCATCGGTGGGCCGCAAAACGTTCGATAAGGGCCTCAATGAAGGATCTGTCCAAGGTATTTTGACGCAAAATTCTGGCTAAATTGTTGCTATGTCGGTCAAAATGAACTAATGGAATTTAATATTTATTAAACTGTATAATTTTGATTTTAAATACAATCTAAGAAATAATTACTTGCAATATGTTAAGAGATAGAATTTTGGTGGTCCGAATAGCGTATTTCCTATTATTAATATTGGGCCTAGGAGAAAAAAAATTTGAAAACACCTGAAATAGATGACCGCTGCCGTCAGCAAGTTCTGTGTTGACAGAGATTGTCGAAATTAACGTAACGATATGTTTTCAGCATTTCTCGTTTGCAGGGTTTGTTCTCTTATTATAATCCAATATTTTCCCAGGAAAGAACGGATCTCGGTGTCGCTTTTTCCAATAATCGATCACACACTTGTTATCTTCATGATCGCGTCATCCGATATAGGTTTGGTCTTTATTTCTACTCAATTTTTCCTCAGCTAATTCCTTCAACTTTTGCCTCTCTAGAAGTATTTATCTATCGTTCAGCCGGCGTTCTATTAAAACCGATTTCTTATAGTGTGCACCGAACACCCAAGGAGATTGAAAAAGCTCACGACAGATCGCGACACACGGTGACTTGTAGATATTGAACAGCCTATTGGTAGTCCATCGACTTTAAACGTGAAATCTGTCGATATGTTGTTTCCTTCATGGAAATATATTAAATAACGCATTTTCTGATTATTTTTTCAACTGTATGTCCTTGCACCATGAGAATATTGCTTCAAGATCATTCTGAAGAGATTTCTGAGCATTTATCTCACTACACGTTGAGTCTATCGTTCGAATAGTCTATTTTTGGTACGAGCCACCGAGCAGTTTAGTTGACGTAAACCAAAAATTGTAATGGGCCCAGTACACTTCTCGACCACACAACAGGAGCAACTTTCACATAATCGAAGACCTTATATATGTCTTCTTTTTGTTTTCATTTACAAAATTTATAATTGAAGACAACTTTTTTCTAAGCTTGAGGTTATTTTACTGTGACATATCCTCTGAAAACCCATACTTCAGTTTACAAAAACGTCATCAAAGTGAATATTTTTCTTATCAAAACCCATTAAATCATCAACAAAATGAGAAAAAGTACAATTTCGTTTAATTTTCTGAATTCGTGTTGACATTTATAACCAGAAAGAGATTGCCAAGAAACGTATTTCAGAGCAATAATATCGGTCTACTATGTGTAGGTTTCTCTTTGTCACTACATTTGTGGAAGGGTGATCCAATCTTAAGGAACTACGCGTAGGAAAACAAAAACTTTAAGACTAGGCAGGAAAGGTTGGAAGCTTCAGTAGAGGGGTAGTAGTCTGATTCTCAATGCTAGGGTCGCGACTACGAATCCTGCCGAAGGCACGATAATAGCCCAAGAGGATGATTCGCCAGAAAACATACACATGGTCATGGCTATTTATGAGCTATTTAAAATAATTAATTAATTAATTTCAACAAATTAATAACATTTAATAGTGAATACTAAAAGGTATTGGGTAACGGAAAGGATAAAGTTGGCCATTAACGAGTATAAGTCTAGTAGAACATGTGTAATTCTAATAATTCTAGATTATTGAGCCAGAATTTTTTATTTTCAAATAATATATAACTGCTTCAAAATCGAATGAATTAAAATGAATTTTATCGAGCATGCGAGCCCATCAGGCACTCTATAGAATTCATTTGGAAATACGCCGTCCCCTTTGCAGGTGGGCAAACTCGTCGTTCAGGTCGTCTTCCTCCTCTGGGGATTCTTCCTCTCGGCGACATTCCTATACGGTGGCTACAAGGTCATGCAGCTGCTCAAGCACGGCGTGCCGCGGAGGGCGGGCAGCAGCGGGGCCAGCAGCACTGGTGGGGGCTGCGGGGGCAGGCTACTGCCCTCGGAAGGCTGCTCCAGGGGTCCCTTATCGCCTCCGCCCCTCTCTGCCCACGACGGGCCCCTCTCTCCTCCCTTGCTGATGACAGCCGAGGAGGCGAGAGCCAGGGAGGCGGAGTCGCAACACAAAGGTGAGTCCCTCCACCGCCCCCTTGAGAATGGACCGCCCCCACGCCTTCCATTTCATCCCTCCCCCCTTTCCCTCCAATGGCCGCTTGTCCGCCTCCAAGTAGCGAGAAGTATCCCTTTTCAGCTGTGAAGCTTCCGCATGCATTTCAAAGATCTACTCGAGCACACGGATGTAAAGACGATCTAATCGACTGAATGTAACCCGACATTTTTCTCTGAAATTTTACAACGAAAAATCAGACCTATGGTCCTAGCATAAAAATGATCGCGATTACTCTCGAATTGGCATTCATTTGAGTTGGGAATACCGTGATTGAGCATTGAATGCAAATTACTGTATGGAAGTAAATAACTTCAAATTTTAGAAATTTCAGATAAACAATACTATAATTATGGACGTATATACTATATATATATATATATGTATGTATGTATGTGTGTGTGTGTGTGTGTGTGTGTTTGCAATTTTAATAACAATAGTTTTTAATCACCGTGTAGGTTGCTAAATTTCAAAGCTAACATTTTTATAATTTATGAAATATCATTATTTTATCCTATTAAAAAATAAGATCAAAATTCTGTAAACGCGATATACAAATATCTATATACAGACGATTGCATGCCTGTTTAAAGAACAGCGTGACGGTATAAAGAATCAGGATTTCTATCAAAGTTTTTGATTAAGAATATTTATATTTCTAAAAATTTTCGGAAATAAATTTGTCGAATTTACTATATCACTGTTAATTTTAATTTTCCAAAAAGTTTTTTTTTCGGGAGAAGTTGACCTGATAAATTAATCAAAGTATAAATTAATGAAGGGGAAGTAGCAAACGTTTCTAATATTTGGAAATAGGCAATACCCAAAACAACGCGAAAGAATGAAACAAAACACGCGTAATAATAATTAGGCGAAATTCCGAGAGGGGATTCTTGATCATTTGGATTTTCGCTGGAGCAAGTGGTTGACTGCAGATTCGCACGCTTTTACCCCAAAACTTTCTTCCCCTTCTCACTTATTTTTCCCATTGCAGGCATCATGCAGCTGGCCCTCTTGGCGCCCCTCGGCGTGGGCGTGGCGGGGGGCGGCAGCGGCCTCGCCTCCTCGCTCGCCCTCCTGCCACGAGCACTCCTCGCCACCGCCCCGCCAAAGATACGCATCACGGACGAGCACGAGCGAACTTTCAGCCTCGCCAGCAGCGTCGGCCCCGCGTCAGCCGCCGCCACGCCAGCCACCCCCGCCACGCCCTTGCCTCCGCCTCGGCCACACTCGGCCCCATACGGCCGTGACAACGGCCACGAGGGAGACGCAGAGGAGGAAGGTGGGTGTGCGTAAGCAGGAGGAGGGTGGGCCTGGGAGGGGGAGGTGAAAGGGGAGGGAGATGGAGGGGGAGGCGTAAGGGGGAGGGAAATGGAGGGGGAAAGGAGGAGGGAATGCGATGGTGGAGGAATAGAGAGGCTGTAAGACCCAGTCGATAAGAGTTTGTCCTTTTAACGCAAACGACTCGCTCATTCGCCGCGCAGTTCATGTCGAATGCGGAACGAAAACAATTATAAGATCATATATAAGAAATTTGATTCTCTCTTTTTTTACCTTTATTTACATTTTGACCAGTAAAGTAAAACTTTGTTTGAATATAAATTTATCCAAATCGACCGCTAATTGAATTGACGATGATTAATAAAGGCATTGATGTGCATTTAACTGTAACTATCACAGTTATGTTTTTGAAAATGGCGATTGCAATATTTGCCGGTTGGAACACCCTCGCTTTTGCCGCATGTTTACTTGTTCTTCCTACATCCTGAATCGATATTGAAGAAAAAACTCTACCGATTATAGATGTCAGTATTAATTATCGTATTTTATTGACTGTGGCTGTCATAATAAATTTAATTTAATATAGTTTAAAAGTCTTTTGTACATGCTGTAAAGAGACCATATCCTCTGTTATAACAGGACCTCCCTCGATGTCCGCCGTGTTTGCCGTTGTTTTCAGGAATTTATTGACTGTTACAATTTGAAATTAATTTTATCATGTATGGCTCGAAATTTGGTATCTTTAAAAAAATTTCCTAATCAGATTAGTCGCTATTTTCTGTACTGTTAAATTTGTTGTTATTATTATTACAAGTATTACTTGCGATCTAAGTACATATTTACAAGAAACTTAATAGGAAATGGAATAAATTTGCTTTCAGTTTCATTTCAACAAATACTTTCACCAGTAAATACAACTCCGTACAAAAGTAAAGCCGTTGATATCGAGAGACTGATGTTTTTCGCTTTTAATATGGAACGGAAAGCGCTCCCTTACACCCTCAACGCTGCCCTTTCGACCGAGACCCATTCCTTGACCTCCGCCTCTACTGAGCGTTGCCTCCGCTCTCCCCGCAGATTGTTCCTCCTCGGACAACGACGGCGGAGGCAGCGTTCGCCTTTCCACCGCCTCTCCGACCATCGGGGGCGGCAAACGGCCACGCAGCGTCGGCGGCAAGAGAGGGAAAGAGGACAAAGGGGTGGGAAAAGGGCGCTGCACCACCCCTTCGCTTCCAAGGGTGCCCTCGCCTGCTCCTCCCGTTTCTCCGCACCGGAAAAAGAGCCTAACCTGGAGGGAGGGGCCCGTGGGGCGGCGAGAGGGCCCGTCCGCTGCGACGCGCGCGGGGGGCAGAGGAATAATGATCGACCCGGAGGAGGCGAGGGAGGAAGAGAGCAGCCTCCTGCCCCACACCGCCCCCGCGCATGGGACGGCGAACGCTCCGCCAATTGGCATGGAGGCGGACTTCACGCTACAAGCCATACTCGGGCACATAACTCGCTCTCGGGAAGAACAGAACGGTAAAAATAAGAGGCTTACCCCCTCCCCTCTCTTTCTCTCTTTCTCTCTTCCTTCATCTTCCTCGTCCTCCTCTCCATTTTCATCTCTTCCTCAACATCCTATCTCCAAATCTCCCCTCCCCCTCTCGTTCTCTCCTTTTCTCTCGCACACTTTATCTCCCTCTTATTGCATCTCTTTTTCTTCCTAACATCACTCTCCTCTCTTACTCTTCAACTCATATTCTCCTCCCTTTCTCTTCTGCATTTTTCATTGCTGGGGGTTATGAGGGGTATTTACTTTGTATTTAAGAAAATGCGAAATATTAAACCAATTTTACATTTGGAGTATTACATCCAGGACATATTAATGTACTTAACTACCTCTGTTATATTTCTTCCACTTTTTTATTCTTTCCTTTGCCATTTTCTTCCCGAAGTCGACCACAGCGGCAAGAAGAGCAAGGGCAAGCGGGGGTCGGAGAGCGTAGCGGGGGAAGGGGAGTGGGCGGGGGGCTGCATAGGGGCCGTGGGTCGCAGCCGGGGGCAGGTGTCTCGCGTGCTCAGGGTGACCTACGTGGCCGCCGTGTGCTGTGCAGCCATCTGCCTCCTGGACGGGGGCAGGCTGTACACGGCATACACGGCGGAGACGGGCCGCGCGGAGACGGCTCGAGGAGAGGGCCCCCCTTCCGAGAGGCCCTCGCCGTGGCCCTGGTTCTGCCTCCAGACTCTGAGCAGGGCCTTAGAAATCGCGATGGCGATCGCCATGGCCAACGTCACCAAGACACCCGTCCACCGTTACCACCATCACAACTTCGAGCCGGAGGGCCATCAGAACCAACACCAGCAGCCCAGTTACTCGTTGAGGCCCAAGCAAAGAGAGGCTCTGTACATGTAAAAGGAATGGGTGGTCGCTCTCACCCAAGCGATTTGCTGCACCGCGAAATTACTTGGTTTTGAGAGAAAAAATGTAAATCTAATCCGTTCATTCAAATGACCGCTTTCATATTTTGCCTTCGTGAAGCATCGGGATAAAGGAGCGCGGAATGTAAAAATTAATAAATTAAGGCTTTTCAAATAATTCTAAAAAAATCGCACTAAATCGATGGTTGGCGAATGAGCGTCGCTGTATCGCGAAGTCCGCTGAAAATCAATTTTTTCCAGATCGAATGGACGCAAAGGAATAAAGTACTTTGTGACGCGCTCTTCGGAGTCTTAATGCAGCGGAAATCGCGAATAAAATTCACAGCGCTGTGTAAAGAGATGTTCGGACGAATACAAGCGAGTATACATATCGGTGAAAATATTGTGTTCAATTTATCGATTCGAAAAGCGTTCGGCATCCAAACGATGGCAAAATATAAAAGCGAAATCATTGCATTTGCCGTTCGTGAATTGTTATTAAATATAAACGGCAAAACTTAGTCGCGAATAGAGGGTGTCCAAAATGATGGGTAATAAAAGAAGATGAGGTGAAACGACGGGGAGATGATGGAGAGGCCGAGGGAGTGAAATGGGGGTTGTTGGAGGGGGAAAAATGGGTTTGAAGGGGGAAGGTGGGGCGCATAGGGGGGGGGGGGTAACAGGACGATTTATTTATTGATTAAGAATGGTCGGGTATATTCCAAGGATTGATGTTGTGTGTGTTTGAAAACTTAAGCAGATCGGCAAACTTAAGAAGGGCGGCTGTCTGCACGGTAGAAGATGACGCAGTGCCTCTTTAAGGTGTCTTAAGGGGCGGAGGGAGTCACGAAACGGATATCGGACGCATCTACACAACCCTCGCCATCTCTCAGACGACGAGGAAAGCACGGCTCGCGAATGGGGAAGACGTTCCTCATCTGGACGAGCCTTTGTCCGTTCTGAGTGCCTGCGTGCCGCGAAACCATCGCGTGCGTGGATATCCGTTCTCCGGACGGAAGTGGATTTCCTTCGCCTCGCTCCCTCGACCGCGATCCTTGGGTGCTGTTCCGACAGAGACGAGTGACGTCACCCTTATCGCTGACATTCAACTTAAAAAATGTCTCCAATGCATATATTTTTTTTAACGGGAATTCATTTGATAATAATGAGTGCCGCCGGGATACGCTCCTTCTTACGTGCGTGCGGGTGTGTGTATATATATAAACACATATAAACACACTAAAATGCGTGAATATAAATATATTTTTTCTCCATCGCAAAATTATAATGTAAAAAAAACCAACCCCCTTCTTAGATTTTTCTCTCATATCAATTTCCTCAATCTTCATCGAGTTCGGCGAACACTTCGCCATCTTTTATCGTTCGACCCGACGACTATTTACCGATAGTCTTTTCTTTTTGGTGAAAAAGCAGTCAACGGGTTGACGCTCTCTATCTCTCTCTCTCTTTCTCAAACACACTCCCCATCTCTCTTGTCTCCTCTTAGCAAGTGTCTGCTGCCGTTATTTGTCGTCGTATTCGTCGCCTTGTTAGTTTGTCGGTATTTATACTAGATATCCGAGGTAGAATTTCACATTTCGAGAGAACTTTCGAATCGAATCTTTTTTTTTCATCATCGGACGCACGGTTCGCGGCGAGGCCAATCCGCTGATTTCCCCGTGCCGCGGCGGCTCCCTTCTTTGACACGGCCGTGACCTCTTAACTAATTACGCGGCCGCGAGAGTCGTCCGGCGATCGTGCCAAAAAAACACTAAAGAAATCTTCCCCATCGAAGGCGCGCGTGTCATAGGCCGTTTTCACCCGCCTCGTTTTTTCTCTCTCTCTTTTCCGACGGTGTTTAGTTTCCTCGAGTCGTGCTTCCGTTTAAAAAGATTTTTAAAAAATTGATACGTCGTTCGCGGCCGATTGAGAGATGAGAACGCAAGTCTATTTAGCGGAGGCCTTAGGTCGGATTGGACGATTGGCTTGTCGCGAGATATCTGTGATAAAAACAGGCGAGAAGAATGGGCATTGCGAGCGCGGGAAGGCTTATTCGACGCAGAGCTCTACGGCGTTTTTCCCATGTGGACTGTAAAAGTCTCGTGTCGACATTTGGAAATAAAAAAGTGCTTTTGCCTTACACACGGAGCGTTTTTGAAAATGTAAAGTCGGAGGGGTCATTTTGAAATTTAAAATTTGACACAAAGGTTTTGGCTGAAAAATATGCTCTGAAAGGTACTTCAGTTTAGTTAAAACATTCCGTTTGCGCTGACCGTAATGAAATCTCCTCCGTTTTTTAATGTTTTCCATATATATATATATGTATGTATGTATGTATATATAAATGTGGAAGAGGAAAGATAAATAAGTATATCGAGGGCAATTAAGTGTTGAAGGAAATCCAGTGAGCACTTACCAGAAGGAGAGCCGCTGGGGTGTCGGTGAGACAGATTTACAAACGTAGATGGAGCTTTCGGGATGATCCCTTCGTCAGCGCAAGAGAGACACAACACTCTCTTGTGCTGACAAAGGGATCATCCCGAAAGCTCCATCATCTACGTCTACAAATGTGTCTCTCCGACACTCCAGAGGCTTTCCTTCTGGTAAGTGCCGCCTGGGTTTCATTCAACACTTCATTGTCATCTGTATGTGTGTATATATATAAATATATATATATATATGAGTGGGTTATGTTATGCCTGCCAATTCAAATTGCTTTGCCGAGAGACTCAAGAGGGCTGTGGAATTCCAGAGACTCCAGTGATATGCATATATATATGAATATAGTGTCCACTAGGTGATTTGTTGTTCCAGAACGTTTCAGAAAATGGAGTTCTCACTTAAACGTAACGATGGATTTAATTGACGAAATGCATGATATGCATGTACATCTGGATGTGGATATGATTGTGGTTTTGTAAAATGAAAAGATTAAAAGTGAAGCCTTGATTAATAAATCCTCAATTTAACCGGTTTGAAAGTGTTTAACTTGTTAACATCTCCCCCTCCTCGCCATATTTAAGCGAATAGATGCGCCATGAAGGAATTTTACCGTTATGGATGAGATCGTTATAATCACGGTGGCAACGATTAGCTATGTTTTTTTCCCCCAAAAAAGAATACTTGCGAACTCATATTATGTGAAAAGCTCGTTTCAACTGAAAAGCGACACTATGTTATCGGTTGAGCCGCCACTGCAATGATTTCTTAATGAGCATATAATTTAAGGAATTGGGTCCTTTTTTGTGGCAAGTAATGTATATGTTTAACAATTCAATATAAAATTATCGAGCTCGTCTTATGGTTGAGAAAAATCAAGAACAAGCATTTAAAAAATAATTGCCACAAGGTTGTAAAAAAAACAATATTTTGGCTATTGGAGATACCTGGGGAAATTATTTTTAAGTGCTTGTTCTTGAATGTTTAAGTGTAAAAGGAACAACTATGAAACTTCCATATATAGCGAAACCGTTCGTGCAATAAAAACATTTTTTGTGGGAGTTACATATTTTGTTTCTTTCATCGTTAAACTTCTTAATAATCCATAACTGAAGAAATAGACAAACAAAGAAATTCGGGATCAATAACTCTGTAAATATTTTGCTTTGCGTCTCTTAATTTCAACGTTACCTATGAGCATGGCTCCAGAAATCCGCTCGCCACGGGCGAGTTAACGGAGACCGGTGGCGAGTAAATTTTCAGCCTCTTTCAAGATGCATTTTAAGTGTATTACGTTATTTCTTTACATAATTCACACAACATATTATGAAACCAAGAAAAGACACACTGGAGGGTATAAGAAGCCCTCATGTAACTAAACTAAATGTTATCTGTGTACATTCTAGATCCATCTAAAGCAAAGAGTGTTACTGTATAATAATGTGTAAGGTGTTGTAAGAATTAAAGAATAGTTTGTTTTTGTTTCATCATCATAACATTTAATTCTGAGGATTTTTTTAAACATCGCCTATAAAAATACATAAAACAGGCCGCAATACTATGAGCGAGTAAATATTTTTTGTGGCGAGTAGATTTAAGTTGTATTTCTGGAGCCCTGCCTATGAGCTTAATCTGGATTTTTAAGTTTCAAAATAAATACCTGCTCACTTGAATATTTTGAAACAAAGGCATTTTTCCTAACACTCTGCAAAATTACACATTTATTATATAGCCTAAAATATTTGCGTGGTCTCCTACCGAGAATTTGTCCTCGGCTTTTAGTCGAGTGTTTCACCAGATTCCTTCGTCAAAATCGGAACTAGATAAATCATTGACATTAAATCAAGAGGCTTTAAATGCATGTAGAAATTCAAATATGGAACAAATTTGATGTTGGGAATTTTTATTCGGTTTCCGCGATCTCGAGACTAATCGATTAATTTCTCCTAATATTGGCCCAAATTTTTCCATTAAGGACGATCGTAGCCGTGATATCCCTCGGGAATCGATTCTCAAATTCCTCCCATTTTTCATCAAACATTTTAACTAATGCTTCAGATATACAACTTCCGTAGATGTGAACCAACACAGGATTTTCATAGCCTCCATCTTTGTCGCGTAAATAAATTTTATGATTCATTTAATATAAGACCGAATTTAGCATTTTCTTTTCCCGATCTTTTTTTTTTATTCTTTTCGGCCATTTACTCCATTATCACATTTTTTTGTGAATGAACTGAAGACATTAGCCTGCATCATCTTAAAAAAGAAATGATTACTTTATTATGGTTAATGCTCAAATGGATGTTTCACTTTAAGCACCACGACGATCAAAAGTTATACAGCCTACGATTGCCTTTTCCGGTTATTCCACGAGTATTATCCGAAATAGAGAAATGGAAACCGCCGTTTTTCTTGAGAATTCCCAAGAAACGCGAGTTTGTTGGGTAGGGGAAGGCCTCCTCACGCAGCCTTTCTCTCGCTTTTCCGAGACTCATTCAGTGGAAAGAGAGGCGGCGAGAGATAAGTCGAGGATTGGCCGGCGGCTCAAAAGTTCCCCTTTCCAAGCGAGAGCAATACTCTTAGGCCATAGAATCAGCTATATATGTATGCCGATCATCTTACCGAGCCAGATATATTAGAAACGCCAAGAGTATCGCAAGGTTTGTTTTTTTATCCTTTTACGCCATAACAAATGTGTCAAACTATAAAATTGCATTTTTAAAGGGTCTAGAATGAAGGCATGCCCCGTATCCCATCGAATTTTTTTTATTACCTCCAAAATTCGTAAAATAGAAGATGTAACGCCTATATAGAAGTTCTCTTGGCACGCGAAAATGGTGGGTCAAAGTGCAAGTATCCATCGGTTGATATTGTTCGCTGCGTTATCGGAGGTGGATGAATTTTTATCGTTGCGATCCGCATTAGAAGTTGGCGAGTTTGAGTAACAGATAATGTCGGCTATTGCTCATGTATTCTGCTGTGTCGTATACAAGTTGGAAATTTGCTGCGTTGGAACTTTCCACCATATTTATACTAACAAACATGAAATTCCACGGGTCTCCTTCTCCTTGGCCAAGTACTAGTTCGCTAAACTCTCCACGTCATTTAGTCGTCCGATGCATAATAATGCCGCTCATTTTTTACGAGTTTAAATTGCGCTGTAGCTCAAATTATCCAAACGGAATCACGTCTTACAAGACTGTTTACGCGTTTACATAATCAGACGCGAACTGACACTGTGACTCACTGCAGTGGAGCCATCTCCCCTGAGACGGTGTCGAATGTGTCGTAATCAAAGGGCATTCGATACTATGGAAGGGCTCTCTGGAACGTCCGAGGCTGTAGAGGGGAAGCAGGTAAGGGGCACATTGGCTCACTCCAGAGAAGTACGCTGAGCACTTCGGTCGAAAGGCGAACACTCACGGTGCATTCACTCAGACCTTTCGCGTCTCTTAGGCCGTCGTTGTCTAATAGGATTCCGAGGTTCGCAAACCTTGGAGCGAACGGATCGCCTTATTCACTACATAATACAAAATATATGAAATATTAACAATAAAAATGCTGAATCTTTTAAAAATTGGTTTTAGGTTTATTATTTATTAATAAATGCTTTTATTTATATATTATTTATCTATGAATTTATCATTATTATTTATTACAGCGTAAGAACCAGAATTTATCAAGAAGAATCATAATGGTTGCATGTATCCACTGACAAAATAAACATCATAATAGACATATAATGTATTTATGATTACAAATTTAATTTTTCAATGTGACATTTGGCTTTGAAATTTTCCTTCGCGAAATTGTAACTTTCCGCCGATTTATTATACATTATAAAATACACTACTAGAGAATTTTCGAGTTCGTCCTATGGATGAAAACAATTACAAGAATAAGAATTTTATTATCAAAAATAATAAAATCGAGTGCTTAGGCATCTCCAATAGACAATCGTAACTTTGTTGTGGCTTACGGAGTTGCGTAACATAAGTACTCGATTTTTCCATTTTTAATCCTCAAGTGCTTATCCTTGAATAACGTAAAACATGGCTATGATGATATGGTTATTACATTGCGGTACATCTAAACCAATGCCGTTTGTTTACTAAATCAGTGGAATATTACAAAGTTACCATTTAATTTCTATCGCAGTAATTAAGCGACTTCTGCGCGGCCCTGATAACACATTCAAGCCAAAATAAATTTAAAAAATATATCACTGAAGAAGAGGATCAATTCGCCACAGGTCTCTTGGCCACATATGGCGAGTGTTGTTGGAAGACGCAGCATTAGGTAAGTCCCTAACAATATGAAATGATTGACGAAAAGTAGCCTCGGGGGCGTATAACGTGAGAGGCCGCTGGATCGGGTGTCCAACCAACCGCACATGCCCCAATACTGCGAGAACGGAGTAAAAGGTGCTTCATTTTCGCACGGTAAATTTAGCTTGCAAATTATAATTAATTTCTTCCTAATGAAGAGTAAAGTACGCCGCCGTACCATGAGATTAAAAAATTTGGCAAAGGAAGAGTTTCGGCTATCACCGGATAACCGATCTCATTTTTAGACAAATGCCGTGCGGTTTAGCTTCAGTTGCGACGAATCCAAAACGCTAAGGATTCATAGAACGAGTGATTATTATCTTGTTATAACCGAATGGTAAAGCGCACGATAAATTATCTGCCAAATGACACTTGAGGGGCAGTGGTTGGATTTCATCAAAACTTATAAACATAGCTGTAAAATTTAAAAAATTCATAATGGACATTTAACAAATATAGAATTAAGGGTCACACGATAAGCGCACTTTTTTATGCTAGCCTTAATTTTATTCTTTTGATGAATTCCAGTTTATTCTTGGTCACGCATGCCACCAAACGCGTCTCCCTCTAGAGTGCTAGAAAAACGATGACTTGGAAGAGTCAGCTTATGGGTTATCTATAAAATTATACGTAAAATAATCTATTGGTACTACCATTTCCAGAAATGTTTGCTGTCATTCTCTGCACCTAGACAGGATCGCTTCAAATCATTCTGAAGTGATTTCTGATAACCCTGTCATCGTAGAAGCGACGTTCTTAAGAATATTCGGGGATTTTTCGATGCGTTCGATGTCTTCGAAAGCCACGATCACGGCGGTGGGAAAGAGTTGGTGAGTTGGAGAGAGGAATGGTGACGGGAAGAAGAAAGGATCTCCGCCTTACACCAAAGTGACGAACAAAAGCCTTAAAGAACGAAACGGAGGGAGAATATAGCCAAGAGATTTCAGAGGACCAGAACGAAATCCTTAGATCGAATCGACGATCGTGCGAGCGTCGAATATGTTTGGCCGAAAAAGATTCCAGCGAGGTGCGAGGGCAGCCAGCCGTTAGAGCTTTTGAAACGGCGCCGCTCGGCTCACCGCTCACTCTCAATCCCCGATTCGGGATCATCTCGGCCGCCCTAAAGGATCCTCTCCCTCACGCTTCGTGATCTCTCCCCTCCTCTCCTATCATCACCCCTTTCTCTCTCTCTCGGCGCCTCCCCCTCCTCCCCCCCCCTTCCCCCCCCTCCACCTCTCCCCTCTCGTGGGGCCCTTCGACAGAAGAAGCAGCTTGATCGATCTTTCCGTTTCGAGCATCAGAGAGAGAGAGAGAGAGGGAGAGGGAGGAGCAGATAGGGCGGAAGGGATGGAAGAGAAGGGGGAAGATAGAGAAGAGGGGGGGGGTGCAGAGGGAACCTCCCCTCCCCCCAGGAGGGATGTGGAGGCGGCGAAGGGACAATCTAAAGGATTCCCGGAGGCAGAAAAGAACGCGCTTGCGTGTTTGCAAAGGGAGATTTGAATGAGAGATAAAATTTTCAGCTGTTTGTTTGCGTGAGTTCTTGTGGTTTTGTAAGTGGCTTACGGAATCCTCGTAAGAGTTTCGAGCGTGAAGGAGAGGATCTAGAACAGCCCTTAGTCCGACAGGTATTGGAAGAGAGAGAGAGAGAGAAAGAGAGGGATAGGGGGAATAGATGGGAACACTGACGGAGCACCTAGAGTAAGGCAGAAGAAAAAGTGCAGAAATTGAATTGTTTTTGCTATCGAAAAAGGCATTGTAAGTTAAAGCGAGCGTCGTTTGAAAACATAATGAGGAAAAGCGGCCTCCAGAAAGGAGCATTCCATTCATAACGCGAGTTAACGTACGCTCGCTCCTCATGCACATCGCACTAGGTCATCACACATTCATAGAGCTTCGTCGAAGCATTGGGTGTCATCAGTTACTCGTTAGTGCAAAGTCTACGTTGCAGAGGAAAACTTTAATGTGTTTTCCATCGCGTTTGCGATGAATAACAAAGTTCCCGTAAACGCATATTTGGAAGTTTATGACACCCGGAATACCGAAATTAAAACTTCCAAGTGTGGCCCAAAGCACTCTCCAAGTAGTATTATGGTGACGTTTATCTGTCAATATTGAAACCTTAAACGCTTTCATGTTATCTTTCCCTTCGAAAAACTCGAAAGATACCTCTCAACGTTGAACGAAAAATAAAAAGGAATCGATGATTGACTCGAAGTTCGTTTGAATCCACAGGTGTGCTTTTTTTACAACGGTCTGATTCCGATACCAAAACAAGACGATATGGCAGCTCCATTTCTTCTTCCGATCTCTTTAGATTAGATATCGTTATCGGCGAATTCCCGTTCCTTTTCGATGATCTGATCGATTTCTGGGATATATTTCGGCATTCGAAGGCTCTCGTCGGTTCCTCCGCGGAGGAAAGCGACCCCCTCGTCACCCGGAGTGACTTCATATTCCAGGTCAACGGGCATCATGCGGCGTTGCATTTGCATTCCGTTGCACGAGGTCACTTGCAGCGCGTGGCGACCCAGTCCGACCTTCGCCGGTGTCGCCTCAACGTTCCGCCCCTTGTCCCGCGAATATCGCGCTATTTTCGGAACCGTTTCCACGGTTGATAAAGATCTCGAGCACTCGAGACTAACCACTAAAATTTTCCACCTCTCTCGAATTTTCCAAAATTTTGTCTTGGGAAGTGAAACGACACGGAAAAGCTATTACTACGAGAAACGGCGTGAAAGCGAGCAGAAATAAAACGGACGCCGATAATTTTCGAAATCACAAAAAAAACATGGGGAAATCACGATCCTCGATCTGATAAACGCAACAAGGGGGCCGAATAGGTAATTTTTAAATGCACTCGTCGTCAGACGGTTTCGCTTTTCTACATAGTTTCGCTTTAGCACGATTTTATTTTCATATAATTACTTAAAATGTCATGCTCATCGATTACTCTTTTAGCAAGGTTTTGAAACACACTCTTCAAAATCAAAAACAATAAAATCATGATTACATACATGCATAAAATACTTGCATGTCTAGTCGCGGTATATTCTTTAACAATCACGGTTGGAATCATCCTCGCCATCTTCATTCACTATACAGTTCCACAAATATGACCTTATTAACGAAGGATTGATTGATTTGGATAAAAGGAGAGCAACTTCAAGCGAGGATTTAAAAAAATAACCAAAAGAGGATGTAGACAGCCAAGAATTTCTCAGAAGCGATCAGTTTAATTAGTGAGGCGCAGCCTTGGCAGAGGGTTGGTTGTCTATCGTGTCTTGCTCCCCATTCTAGGAGGTCGCGTGATCGAATCCTGTCGTGCTCATTTGTACTTGACTTTGTTGTCGTCGTTGCGCTCTTTCTAAAAGGTCATTAAATGCTGTTTGTGAGCTAGTTAAAAAGAAATCAATAAAAAAGGGTTAGTATTCCGTAGAAAACTTTTATGGTTTTTCAGTCACTAGACCCTAATTTAAATAAAATAATTCATGAAGAAATAAACCAACATGTCATGATTGTTTCTTTAATAGCAGAGTAACTGATAGAGAACGTACAATTGTTTGATTTTTACTTATTATTAGAATTCTTAGCCGAGAACACATCTCTCTATTATACATAACAAGGTTTCCAATGGGAAAACTTCACTTTGGATCGGTCTTTTCCAGAAACGCTTTCACAATGTAAAATTATGGAATTTTATGAATGAGATAACATGAGTGCTGTTGTTACATAAACCGCAAAGAATGATGCACATCGTTAATTACGAAACTATAGTGCAATTCTTGAATTGCAAACATTTTTGCGTTGAGTCTTGTAGTAGTATTTTAACCACCCGATTGTCGTGTTGTTCTCGTCCTCTTTTCCCCTTATTTTACAACAAAATCTAAACGTCGGGAGGGCGCCATTACACGGCCTCGCTTTTGAGATCTCTGTTTTAAAAAAAAAAATAAGATGGAGTGTTGCTCTTTCCCTCACGGGGGATGGGGGAGTTCTTGCCTTAAACTGCAAAGGCTAACAAAGTTTTGGTTTGTAATCCTCCAATGCAGAGGTCTCAAGGCCACAACGGTGTGTGGGTCGGAACGAGGAGACGCACCAAATACGCGGTACGCATTCCAGGGATTTGCCAGTCCACGTTTCATATTCACCCTCCCCCCTAGATACGCCATCGGCGAAGATATCCCCATTATTCGCTCTCCAACCTTCGATGCTCTATTAAACCCATTCCGTACGAATATTTGGCGTCGCGGGTTAGGTCCTTGGGATAATGGCAAGTAACAGCGTGAAGAACATTCTTCGGCAACCCAACTGTGTAGGGCGTTTTAATAGGAACGAGCAATAAACTGAGAACATTTTGTTGGAGTTGGTTTAACATACTTTTTTAATTTCTAAGATTAATTACAAATATTTCTGTGACATATTTGATTACAAATACAATTGAATTCTGGTCGCACCAGAGTATAAAGCAACTCACTTCGCGGACCCCAATAAATGCGCGACGCATGATGAATGAATACTGCCATTTTCTCAATAATTATAAATCGCGAAGAGGATTTTTGAAGAATGTCATGTGCCAATGATGTAAAATAGATGCGGAGGCAAGTTACTGTAATGAGCAACACTTTTCGAAGCATGCATGCTAAAGACGGTGGAAACGCCCATTTTCCTCGAGAAATTAATCTCGCCGAGAGAGCAATGCCTGGCACACGAATCAACTGTAATCCTTGTTGTTTTAGCCCCTAGGATTATTTTGTATTGAATGAAACATTTAAAATATTAACAGTAGTTAATCAGCCTAGCCAACTCTGTACGAATAAGAAATCCTGTAGAAACCCTTAGGTTATAACAAAAGGAGATTCATTTGAACACTCCTTTAAAAGTCTAATTAATTGAGAAATTATGGCCGAGACCTCGCAAACTGTAAACATTTCGTTTCACCTTAGGTAAAGAACGTACTTAGTACACACAACGCTATTCGTTAAACGTCAAAATAATATAAAAGACTACCAAATGTCCCAGAGAAAATGTTTCAATTGTTGAATGGGCTGAATTAAAATTTTATTTGTTCATATAAATTATCTGTAAAGGCGAATAGCTGATAATATTCCCTTCACCATCGCCGGGGATCTTACTTTGTTGCAATAGAAGTAGTGGCCATAATGCATTGCCAACAGTGCGTCATTCAAGCTTCCGTATTATAAAGACGAATAAACCTAAATCCATCTTCAATTGAAACGCAAAATTAACATTTCTCGTTATACTTGTCTGACGAGGCTTATGTTAAGCTATGTATACACTATGCGAACGATGGCGAACGAACGACAGCGACTTGTCATTATTTGCTTCTCCGTAGTATTTTCGAGTAATGATTTTGCAAATTTATTAGTTTGCATTATCATTCTCTGGATATTTTTTGTCATCTCAAAGCAACTCGGACGTTTTTTTTTCAATGAATGCATCGTCTATCTCTGTCTATAGTCTATACTCATTCCGCTGCATATAAATTCGAATGAATATTGCATTGAACAGTAAAACTCTATCTGTGATACTAACCCTGCGTTCAATAAATAATCGTCGATAAAAAATTCATCAATAAAAGATTGCTCCTTTTTCCGAAACTATTTTGAGAAAATTTCAACTTTCGGTATCCAGCGGTTATGTCATAGTAAATAATGTTAACCTCAAAATGTTTAAAATATTATACGAGATTAGCATACATGCACGAGAGAAGGGTTTAAATAGCTACTGTAGATCGCTCTTTTCCGAAATCTATAGGGAAAATTCTGCGCGTTGTCCACTCCTGCAATAACAATAGAACGAGGTTTGAACGTGTTTTCAATTCGCATAACTAATAACAGCTCTCAAAAGTTAGTTAATATTAAGTGTCGCATGAAGTTGCAACCGTAAATACAAATCGAATGTACTTCCGATAAAATTAACCAATTTATTCATTTAATGTACTGCATTTTTCGAATGCGAATTGCAATGTTCCATACGTGCTTCTTATTAGAATCCATGTCATTTCTTCCTGCAGAAGTATTTTTTAAATAAAATCTTTGACAAAATGTATTATTAGTGGAATCATTTCGATTCATTTTTTCAGATTAAACATTTAGTCCACATTTAGACATCGTACCGCCGTCATATTCTCCTGAGACGTAGGGAATACTTATCTACAGCTCTTTAACGCCACGAACGAGGGTCGAATAATCCTAATACCGAGGCTTGGGGATATAATTATTGGGAAATGTAATATCCAATGTTCAGAATATAAAATTTTTATCCGATTTAATGTTGAAAACTATAATAAATTGCCGGTAAAGCACAAAATCAAAATTACGCTTCTGGGATTTAAATATCAAAATAGGTACATACATATATATTATGGTGGATCTACACTTGAGCGACATGGTCATACGACACTGTCGCGCGCAGAGCTGCCAAATTACAGCTTCAATAATCTGCGAAGAGTGGTCTTGAATTTAAGCAGGCTTCTACTTGACACAGTAGAGTAGCGAGCTCTTCAAAGGTGAGATGATGATCGCCGATGACTCGTCGTAGATGATGTTTCATCGATTTAACCGCAGCCTCCCAGATGCCACCGAAATGTGGTGCCGCTGGAGGGTTGTATCTCCAAGATGTACCATCCTTGGCCAGCGAGTGTGCGATGTCTCGTGAGTGCTAGGACGCCAGGTTGTAGAGTTGACGTAGTTCTGCATCAGCCCCAACGAAGTTGGCACCCCGATCGCTGGTGAGCGTAGCGCAATGACCCCGACGAGAAGTGAAGCGTCGGAAGGCCGCCAGAGTAGCCTCTGTTGAGTAGCTGGATACCACCTCCAGATGAACTGCTCTCGTGCTGAGACACACAAACACAGCAATGTAACCTTTAAAAGAAATGCGCCCTCTACCATGAGAGGTCCTTATTTGGATGGGTCCAGCATAATCAACACCTGAATGTTGGAAGGGTCGACCAGGTTTGACCCGAAGCGGTGGGAGATTTCCCATCTGCTGATAAGCTGCACTAGCCTTATAGCGCAGGCAAGTCGTGCAACGATGTATGACAGACTTTACCGCCTGTCGCCCTCGAAGTACCCAGTACTGCCTCCTAAGCGTACTCAGCGTGAGTTGAGTACCGCCATGAAGTGTTAGGTGATGGCAGCGTTCGATGATGAGTGTAGTGAGCTGACAAGCATGAGGCAGGATCAACGAATGTTTATCGTCATCGCTGAGCAAGGAATGCCGTAATCTGCCCCCTACTCGTAGCAGTCCCTTATCTAAAAAAGGATTCAGATAAGACAATTGACTGCCCCTTGGTACAACCGAGTTAGCAGATAAGGCCCTGATTTCTGCCTTAAAGAAGACCCGCTGAACCAAGTACACCCATACCAGTCGTGCACGCTCTAGCTCATCAGCAGACAAATTTGATTCGCTCTTAATTCCCACCAGTTTAAATATGTCAAGATTGAATAAGGAAGAATTTAAGTGTTTCCCGATAGAGAGATTTGTAATAAGCTTTGAAATGAAGCGTAAACAATATCCAGTTACTATAAGTAGTTTAGGTAACCTTGAGAATCTGAAGAAAAGTTCCCAAATTTCCGGAATAGATGGGGTAGCAACATGTGTGGTGACTCTTATTTCGTTAAGCTTATCAGGCTCTCTCAGTATTTGAGGCAAGGACCAAGGCTCTTGGCTCTTAGATAGCCAAGGAGGACCTCGCCACCATATGGAGAGTTCTCCAAAGTGAGTCGGTGATACGCCACGAGAAGCAGCATCTGCAGGATTGTCACTCGACTTGACATGATGCCAGTATGCATGAGGCATCAGTGTTAGAATCTCCGAGCAACGATTAGCAACAAAGGTCTTCCAGCGTGAAGGATGGTCTCTTAACCAGTAGAGAACATCAAGTGAGTCAGACCAGAGATGCACAGATGAAGCCTCAAGCTGCAGAATTTTCAAGCAATGATTAGTGATGCGAGCCAACAAATGAGCTGCGCATAATTCCAACCTGGGAATGCTGATTGTTTTCACTGGAGCCACCTTAGTTTTAGATAAAAGCAAAGAGATTTTGGAGCCAGATTCAGTAATAGTTCGAAGATAAAGTACTGCACCGTATGCCCTCATCGAGGCATCAGCGAAGCCATGCATCTCATAGAAACAAGCGTTTGGAGAGAACCCTAACCAACGAGGTATTTTCAAATCAGCCAGCTTAGGTAACTCTGAATACCAATTGACCCAATGATTTGATTCTGCAGAAGGCAGTTCTTCATCCCATTCCAACCTGAGTAGCCACAGCGACTGTATAAAGATTTTAGCTGTGATGAAGACCGGAGCTAACCATCCTAGTGGATCGAAAAGTCTTGCAATCCTAGAAAGGACAGACCTTTTGGTAGGTGGATACATAGTCGGCTCTACGGTTATATTGAAATGGAAACAGTCTAATGTAGGTTGCCAAGATAAGCCTAAAACAGCAAATGAAGGACATGAACCTAATGTCAACGATGAATCGACATCTAGAAGATCACGTGCTAACCAACAAAGTAACTCCGGGGCGTTTGACAACCATTTACGTAAGGGAAAACCGCCCACCTTGAGCAAATTGATGAGATCCATTTGTTTCGCAAGTGCAGTATCTAGGCAGTGTCCACCAGAAAGTATGTCATCCATATAGACTTCTTCTTGTAGAATTTGCGCCCCAAGAGGATGAACCGCTCCACCATCTTGAGCCAGTTGCTTAAGCGTCCGAGAAGCAAGAAACGGAGCACAAGCTAGACCGTAGGTCACAGTAGTCAGCCTATAGGAGACAATGGGATCATTAACATTGTATCGCCATGCAATTGATTGCAAGTGCTGATCCTCTTCGTGAATCAGAATTTGCCGAAACATCTTCTCAACGTCAGCAGAAAAGGCGAATCCATATTTCTGCCACCGAAGTATTAAGTCCGAAAGATCAGGCAGTAAATTCGGACCTGTATGAAGTAGCTCATTGAGTGAAATGCTGCCATCAGTTTTCAAGGAACCATTGAAAACTACCCTTAATTTAGTAGTCGTGCTGCCTTCTTTTATGACCCCGTGATGAGGCAAATAGAAACAAGTATCCTGGTCCTTGCACTCTAGAGTCGAGTAAACAGGTTTCATATGACCTAAACTTTCATACTCACGCATGAAATCTGAATAGGCAGTTTGAAGTCCAACATCCTTAAGAAACCTGCGTTCCATCTGGAGCAGCATTTTCACCGCCGACGAGTAGGAATTCCCAAATCGAGGAAAGCTACTACCAGGGTTTGATTTAAATGGAATCCTTACGACATAACGGCCAGTAGACGCACGTGTATGAGTTGCAACATAGTGATCCTCACATGATTGCTCATCAGGCTCGAGATGTCTTGGTCGTGACTGCAGTTCCTCCTGTTCCCAGAAACGCTGCATGAGTTTATCCAGCCCTTGCTCAGCAACACAATGTAGTACCTTAGGAGAAGAAAAGGCATTAGTAAAGCCATATTTAGTCTCTCCTGAGAGAATCCAGCCCAGTGATGTCAAAGTAGCAATTGGCTCATGCTCATGACCTTTCATAACTTGGCCTTCGACCACCTGCGCATGTACTGCTGCCCCTAGCAGCACGTCGATCGTACCAGGATTCATATAACGAGGATCGGCCAAAGTTAATCCCCTTAAATGTGTCCAGTTGGACTGCAATGTCTCAAGAACCGGTGTGTATGACGTCACTTTCGGCAGTACAAAGGCGTCGACATGGCAAGAAAAGGTGGACAGAAATCGTGTCTGTATAGTAAAGCCAACAGCTCCCTTGCAAGTAGTCTGACGACTGCTTCCGATTCCCGTGACTGGCACCAGCACGGGACGTCTCTTTAAACGTAATCGTTGACAAAGAGATTCGGATATGAACGAAGACTGTGCGCACTGATCAATAAGTGCTCTAGCTAAGGTTCTTTCCCCAGTAGCGCCAGTGACGTAGATCCAAGCCGTGGCCAATAGAACGGTGTCTTCCCTTCCAGAAACAGTCCTTGTAGAGTTGACCGATGTAGCTGCGGTTCCAGCTATTATTGACTGAGGAGTGTCCTTCGCCTCATCCGTTTGGGTTACATTATCTACTGATGTTTCCTCAAAAATAGGAGAATAACATGGGGCAAGATGAAGCATGGTATGGTGTTTGCCTTCACATTGCCGACAGCGCTTGGTTGAACTGCATTCCTTTACAGAATGTACACCTAGACAATTGTAGCAAAGTCTTTTAACAGCAACGAACTCCTTTCGCTGTTGCGGCGTTTTAGAGCGAAAGACGTCGCAGCGTAATATAAAATGTGGTTTACAGCATAAAGAACATTTCCTAGCGGATGTAGGAGCTTGTTGCGTCAGGTGGTGGACTTTCACATCTGAAGAGCCTGAACATTGATGGATCTGCGTTTTAGCACCGGAAAAGTTATGTAATTTTCTTGAAAAACGAGGATGCGAAATATTTTTCCCGCAACTATGCTCAATAGCTTCCAAGGTCATGGATCTAGTTTCCAGGAATGTTCTCAGCTTTTCAAATTTCGGCGGCTCCTGAGATCCTCCCAAGGACGTCTCCCACTCCTTCCGAGATTGATCATCTAGACGACTGACAGTCAAATACACGACTAAATCGTCCCATTGCTCTGTAGGGCGCTCAAGAGCTTCTAACGCTAGTAGTGGATTAATTGTAGCGTGGAGTAATCTTTTCAGTTCAGCCGAGGTTTCCGATTGTACAGCCTTCAATGAAAACAAAGTAGCAACGTGAGAATTCACTAACCGCCGTTTATTCTCATAAGTTTCTGTCAATTTCCTCCAAGCTCTTTCAAAATTATCACCCGTGAGAGGAAGGGACCTCGTAATTTGAGACGCTTCACCAGCAAGACTAGTTTGGAGATAGTGCAACTTCGAAATATTTGAAAGCTCCGTCCGAGATATAACTAGCGAAGTGAAGAGGTCGCGATAGGATTCCCAATCACGAAACTCACCAGCTGCGATATGGTGAGGCAGGATCCGCAGGAGCGGTCCTGCAATCAGGCTGCCAGCAGCGCTATAAGCCTGTCAGGTTAGGCATGTTATCAGGTGGATGATTTCAGGTGTTGCGGAGGCTCACCAGGACGGTTACCTCCGCAGCCGTTTAGAAGGAGGATGGAAGTGTGGTCCGAGTGATGCGATGGGTCGTTTATGGCGGTCCCATGGCATCACCCGGATATTGGAAAGGCGGCTGATTAATCTGTGCCGAGAGATGGAGCACTTCCGAAAGAAGGCACGGGCTCTGGCTTTAAGGACCTCTGGGAGAGGGAGCATCCCAGAATCCGAGTGAAGTTTGGTCGTACGAACGAAGTGGAGCTTTGTCACTCTGAGGAGGAGTCTCAGCGCAGAGTTCTGGACAGTCGAGATCTGGCTAATGTGGCTAGGTGCTGCACCTGACCACACCGGCGAGGCATATAGTAGAATAGGCAGTACGCAGGACTTGTAGATCCTCACCCTGGTCTCCAAAGAGACTTCTCTGGAGCACAGGATGGGAGCCAGCCTGCGTACTGCATGCGACCCACGAGATTTTAGGGCCTTAAGGTGGGGTGTCCAGGTGAGACCCGTGTCGAGGGTAACTCCGAGGTACACCGCCTGAGGAGACCAGGGAATGGCGTGGCCTCCCACTGTAATGTCCGCCGGTGGGGGACGGTGATGACCCTTACGGAACAGCACCGTTACCGTCTTGGTGGCATTGACGGCAATCCTCCATTTGGAGTACCACTCATGGATGGTATCGAGAGCGCGCTGGAGGTACTTAATGGACTGAGCCACATTAGCCGATCTCGCCAATACAGCAGCATCATCAGCAAAGAGGCCAACGGCTATGTTTGGGTCCGGGTTCCGAGGGAAGTCGTGGATGTAGATGTTGAACAGGGTCGGTCCGAGGACCGAGCCCTGTGGGACCCCGGCGTTTATGGAGTGGGTTGCCGAGCGCTCACCGCCCCAGCAGACCCAGAATCGCCTACCCTCCAAGTAGGAGCGGATCAGGGCTATTAGGGGTCTCGGAACCTGGACCCATAGTAGCTTGGCCAGTAGGGCTTGGTGCCAGACCCTATCAAATGCTTTGCTGATGTCCAGGAATGCTGCTGCCGTTTTGCGTTGGGTATTAAACCCCTCTGTGACGAATCTCGTCATCCGCACGAGCTGCTGAGTGGTGGAGTGGTTGCGGCGGAAGCCGAACTGTTCCCCAGGGAGGCCGTTACCGGCTGTCAGGTGCTCCTGGAGCACTGGCAGCAAGAGGCGCTCAAAGACTTTCCCGAAGACGTTGAGGAGTGAAATCGGGCGAAAATTCTCAACAGCATCCGTCGGCTTGTTAGCCTTCGGAATGCCTACTATCTTCGCCCTCTTCCACTCCTCAGGAAAGTACCCAAGCTTCTGACAGCCGTTGTAGAGGGCAATCAGGTAGTCTACTGCCGCCACCGGCAGTTGCCGGACTACAAAGTTGCTGATACCGTCGTCCCCTGGGGATCGGCGGGGGGAAAGCCACCGCATAACTTCCACCACGTCCCTCGCTCGGATGGCCGGGAGGGCCTGCAGAGAAGGAGGCACGCTGTGGGAGAGTTCGAAAGACGCCGAAAGGATTGACCTCTCAGAGGCAGCGGAAGCCGGGTTTGGGGGGTTTGGGTGGAAGGCCCCCTCCAGGTGCCTGGCGTAGGCCTCAGCCTTCTCCCGGACCGTGATGGCCAGCCCGGAAGTGGTCTTGATGGGCATGTCCCGGCGCTGCGCTGACCGCAACGACCGACAGACATGCCACATGGGCTTGTCGTGCATGGAGGCCTCAGAGAGGTATTCCTCCCAGGCATCTGATTTTATCTCCTGGATGGCAGTCCGGACTTCCCTATTCAGGTGGTCCAGCTGCCCACGGAGGTCTGGCGTCCGGTGCCGCTGCCAGAGGCGCCGAACCTTGTTCCGGTGGGAGACAAGGCGGCGCACCGGTTCAGGGAGCCGACGAGAGAGTATCCTGGGCGCCTGTTTCCAGGGGATGTTTGTGTCCATGGCCCTGCCAATGGTGGAGGTGAGGGTGGAGACCATATGGTCGGCCTCCTCCCGGGAGGCTGGTTCCCGCGGCTCGACCGGTAGGGCAGTGGCGATGTCTAGACGAAGATTTCCCCAGCGTGCCTTAGCAAAGTCCCTGCGGGGCAGGGGAGGGAGACGAACGGGAAGATTCCCATAGTGGAGTAGAAGAGGAAGATGGTCGGAGGAGAGCTCGTTTAACACCGTCACATTAAGCGACGCCCGGACAGCGTTAGCTAAGACGATGTCCAGGACGTCGTTAGATGGAAGGAAGGTAGGAGAGGTAGGAGCCAGGATCGTGAGGTCCTCCGCGAGCGCAAGGTCCCGCAGAAGATGTCCCCTCCTGTTACAGACGGTGGAGTTCCAGTCTGTGTGCTTGGCGTTAAAGTCTCCAAGCACAACAGTCGGGATGTCGTCGGTAGGGAAGAGGGCCCGGATATCCTCATCCTCAAACCTGCGCCCAGGTGGATAATAGGCGGCAATGACGCGTAGTTTGCCTCCGACCATGGTGACATCGATCGCGACCGCCTCCAAGACGGTTAATCTGGGAAGGGGGTAGAGGTGGTGTTTCACGGAGGAGTGAACGAGTAGTGCGACCCCCCCACCAGGTCGCAACCCCCTGTCTACCCGATGCACCACCCAGTTGGGGACGCGTAAGGTAGCTGTAGACGAGAGCTTGGTTTCGCAGACGGCCACGATGGAGGCACCCATGTCATGCAGGAGTGGAATCAGCTCATCGACCCGATTTCGCAGGCCATTCGCGTTCCACCCTACAATGGTTAAGCATCCTCTCCTACGACGAGGCTCCATTGGGAATCTTCGCCGCAGCAAGTTCCTCCAGCAGGGAGAGAAGCAAAAGCCCCTGCTGGCTGGTGACGTGGCGCCGGAGGACGCGCGCTATGGAAGAGATGGTGCTCCATAGCTCGCGATCCTCAGCAGAAGCATCGGCAGAAGAAGTAGCCGAGGCTGCAGATGTAGAAGGAGGGGGAAGGGCAACAGTTAACCCTTCCGAAGGGGAAGAGGCAGGGGTCACCGGGAAGACTCCCTCCCCTCCACGAGCAGCTGCATCGGGAGCGGTGGAGGCAGGGGTTTTGGGTTTCCCCTTGCGACGAGAGGAGGACGCGGCTGGAGGTGCCGGGATAGCGGGCTCTGCCCTTTGCAGAAGCACCGGATCAGCGGGGGGAATCGAAGGAGAAGAAAAAGAAGAAGGCTTCCCCTGCACGGCACCCGAGAAAGACAATGTTCCCCGGACGGTTGTCGAAGGGCGGGAAGAAGAGGCGGTAGGGACAACGTCCCGCGCCTTCTGCGAGGAGCGTTGCGCCGCCTCATTTTGCCGACTGGCAGCAAGGGACCTCTCCATTGCCCTGAGGTAGGCAGGGCACTGCCGAAAGTTGGCTGGGTGACCCCCATTGCAATTGCAACATTTCCTGGGGGCCGATGCAGGTGCCGTGCAGAAGCGAGAGCGGTGTGCCCCAGCACATTTATAGCACCGGGGCTGCATTTTGCAGCCGGTGGCAGTGTGCCCGAATCTCTGGCAGTTGTAGCATACAAGAGGCGCCACTGCTCTCTTGAAATAGGTCATCTCGACCCGACAGTGGGAGAGATGGGTGACCTTATGAAGAGGGGGGAGGCCCGGTGCCTTATCGACTGTGGCGATAAAGCGTCGAGTGGGAGTCATCCTCTGCCCTGCCTCCTCAGAGTGGACGAACTGCCTGACAGAAAGCACAGTGAAGCCGAGAACAGCCAAACCCGAAGCGACCCTGTCCGTGGACATATTGGCGGACAGCCCCTTGATAAGGATGGTGGCAGTCCGGGAATGGTCCAGAGGGCGAGAGAAGAATTGGAGATCCGCCTTCTCCAATAGCTCAACAAGCTTTCGCAATGCCTCAGGGGTTGGGACAAAGATCTGGGTGGAGACATCCCGGATGTTGAGTTCAAACTCCTGACCCAATGACTCCTCAAGGAGGTCAATGAGCCCAGAGTGATCAGAAATCCCATACACCGTGACCGGCTTGGGCCCCGCAGCAGCAGACGGCGCAGAAACACCACCAGGACAGGGAGCCGCTGGTTTGGCTTTAGAGCCCCTCTTGCGCTTCACCTCCTGGAAGGGCTCCTCGGAAGTAATCAAGGCCTCCTGGGTATCAGGCACCAGGGGCAGTGGGGGGGGGGGGGGGGGGGGGGGAGCAGCGGAATCCTCCTCGGAAGCAGGGAGTTTCCGTTTGAGGGAGGAGCAAATATTTTCCGACTCCATCTCCTCAACAGCAGAGGAGACTGGAGCAGAAGAAGGAGCGGAGGAAGAGGAAGCAGAGGAAGAAGATGCGCCAGCCGGAGAAGGCAGAGGGACGGAAACAACGACCGGAGCAGCCACAGGCGTTGCAGGAATTGCCCCCCGCTTGGAAGCAGGAGAAGGCGGTCGAGTCTTCTTCCCTTTCTTCTTTTTGCCCGAGATTGGACCAGAAGAGGAAGAGGGGACAGACGGTTTCTCCCGAGTGGCCCCTACAGGGGAAACACCCGGGGCAGAAGCAGGCGCTGAGGCCGTAACAGCAGCAGGTTGCGAACGTGTCGACCCATGAGTCGACACGGGCGTCACTGATACAAGATCAGTAGAGGGCGGAGTGAGTGGCGCAAGAGAGAGAGGAAGAGGAGGTTGCGCCGGAGCAGTAGGAGTTTGGGCCGGCGAGCCAAGCATGACCCGAAGCTGCTCCTTGGTCATCCGGACAACCTGCCCCTCTGGATTTTTAAAGGCGATGAGCCCGTCACAAGACGAGCTCCTACGCCGCTGGTCTTCCCGGAGAAGAAGCCTGGGAGAAATAAATCCCCGTTCCCCAGACATGACGAGGCAAAGGAGGCGGAGAGTCTCTCCTTACAAGGGGGAGTGGAGGGGCCCTTGATGGGCAGTGGCAAGACCCGGGGGTCCCAGGGGAGAGTAGCCCTCAACAGGGCGAACCCAAAGGGGAGAGGGAGGGGCCAGCGGCCCCCGATAGTAAAGACAGGTGTTGAGAAGAGAAGGCCCCAGCGGCCCACGGAAGAAAAAGGTCCGCAAGGACCGAGAGCAGTAGGGGTGAGAAGAAGGAACTTGGTTAGCCTTCCCCCGCTACGCAGAACCGGTTTAGTATAATGACGAAGAATCGTCAAAAGGAGTTGGAGAACCGATCGGTTAGTAAGGTGACGAAGAAACGTCAAAAGGAGTAGGAGAACCGATGGCTGGTATGATAACCACCAAGGCACCAAGGTTCTCATGCTCTCAGCGAGCTCTCAAACTCACCAGAGAAAGTTGGAATATTTAAGCGAGGCAGCCGAGGAATGTTTTGGGTCTCGCTCACAGGATTGGAATGCGACACACCACTCAGTTTAAACAAAAATTCTTTAAACTCACTCTTCCTATCATAATAGGTTTCTTCGGTGCTCGAGAAGAAGTCCGTTGTAAAGTATTCAGCCTTAAGATCGACCCCCTGAGTCTCAAGCATTTTCTCATGATTATCCTCGAAGGATTTCCAAGCTTTCTCAAGACCTTCTAACCGAGTCTCACAACCAGCCCTGTGCATCTTACTCTTGTGGGAAATAGGTTCAAGTTACGACTACATTTGTTCATAGATGGCACCACCGTCGCACCAAGCGCGCGCGTTTAAAATATCAGGTTATTTATTCCTCGTAAAATGCTTAATATATATGATCGCAAAATTTTAAATAGAAATATAAAATTGAAAAAACAACAAAATTATTGTACGTTATTGATATTGCTTTATTTAAGCTTCGTTAGATGTACACATAACAAGTAAATGCCGTATTTTAAGTGAGAAACAATTCTGTAGCATTTCAGCTGAGATTGCAAAAAGGTTTTTGCAAACATCACAAATTATTTGCGATATACACTCAGAAAGATGGCACAGTTACATTACAAAGTAGTACCAGATAAAACAAACAGTTGCCAAATCTCAATTCAAACATTAGCAATTCAACAGAGATCACACATGGAAAAGTACAAAATATGTGGAAATGTATCCTCAGCTGGTATTACACAAACAGAAAAAAGTGAGACTAAGTATAAGAAAATCTTAACATACACGAAGTACTATAGACAATACTGTAAACCATGAAAATATGCAATTGAACATAGACAAAAAATGTAATATGAACATAATGAACAATGAATTAACAAAAAAGATGTATGCAGGTACATACTAAATAATAAAAGGTTGCAAATTATCTGCATTGCGCTAGTTCATGCCACAAAATGCATATAAAATCATACTTTCTCTCAAAGCTAATGAGAGCATTGATATTAGATAATTTGAAATCACAGGAAGGTAAAAGTATGTACATACTGCAACATCTCAAATGTGTTAATTCATGCAAGCATATAAACAGTGACACCCTTCACATGACATATATACAAGTTCATAATATCATATCAAGGTAACCAAATAAACAGTATAAAAATGAACATATATACACTAAGCAGTGCATACAACACACAGAAACCATCCAAATATGTACTCTAACATTAAGAGGCATGATGTAATACCTGTTCCCAAACCTAATGAGGGCAATGATATTAGGCAGATAATTTTAAATCATAAGAAGTGAAAATGTGTACATACTGCAACATAAAAGGTCGCACAATATCTGAATTATGTTAATTTCCCCAACAAAAAGCATATAGAAATTAAAAGATTGAATAATGAATATGTACATATATATATATTTACAAAATTTAAAGCCTATACCCTACAATAACATATATTAACAAAGAAATGTAAAACCTATACCCTAAAATAAAACATTGACAAAGAAATGTAAAACCTATACCCTAAAATAAAACAGTGACAAAGAAATGTGAAACCTATACACTAAAATAAAATATATTTACTAAGACGTGAAAATTATACCCTAAAATAAAAAAATTACAAAATTTTAAACCATCTTGTGGACCACTGCTCGCACACCCCCACGCTCATACATGTCACGAACCTGCCAGTTTTGGCAAAATGAAAGCCATTCCAAGCACCTGCACATAAAGACATTAATCGGTATGAATAATCATAGATTACCAGAAAGATAAAAAAACCTGCAAGGTTCACAAAATTTCTTAAAGAATTGGAAAACCGTCTCATTTAAGAAGCATTGGAAATTGTACCATCGAACAAATAGTGCCATTATACCCCCACATTAAGTTAGTCATTCTTAACATAATTGCAAAGGTGCACTCGGTTTTATATAAAAGGTAATCACGAACATTTTATTAATTTCTTTATAAAAGGTCAAGGAATAATAATACAAAAATATTTCACACTGGAAATTATAAATGCAAATTAATCACATTACGACAATTAGCAGGAATAAATGCATTTTAGGAATTGCTGTCATATTTGGAGTTAAATTAATGCTTTGAAACATACCACATTTGTTTGTACATGAAATTTTCAGTTTCCTTTTATCTCATATAAGAATGTTGCAAATGTCAATATACACATTACCTGCCCTTTGAATTCTATCATATGCTGTAAAAGTTTCTATTAAATTAAAGATAGTTTCTCACAGTTTGAGAGGTTAATAGTAAGTGCAAAAAGACTAGAAGAATCGACATAGTTTTTTAAAAACAAATACGGAAAGAATGATTTAATTCCTACGTCCTAAAGAGTATGTAAGGAACGAATCTCCAAAAGCATACAATAATTCACATTGAAGCTGAAACCATGTAATTTATAATTTACAAAACGTAATAATTTAGGCAGCAACTTTTCCACTAGATTTAATTGACGAAACTCATGTATATTTCAAACAAACCACCTATACATATTTAACAAATGGAGAGACCAATGACACATATATGTTCGCCTTACAAATCCCTTCATTTAGTTAAACGTACTTCCTCAAAGCGGAGTGAATAAATAAAATTCTAAATTTCGCTTATAAATGACAATCTTCGCACTGAAAACAACCGTTGTATCTATTTATAAACTACACTTATAACTTGCAGAAACACTTCAGCATTCACAAGAAAAATATTCATTAATATAAATTAACTTACACTTTTTCCGTCCTCGGGAAATTAAAAAATTTTCTTGTCCCATCGCTGCGTCCCTCATACCCACTCACTGAACACACCTTCCTTCTCACTTTAAAATCTTTTGACATTTTATCTTTGTTGCCACTCTCTGACATAATGGCCACGCTCAGACCTGCTTTGTTTTTACGATTATAACCTACAGATACAAAGTCACAAAGTTCTTTCAAGGTTTCTGTTCTGGCCGTGAATACAGAAAAACGATTATAAATTGTAACCAAATTTGATTCAATATCAATTAGCCAGGAATCCCTTGCATGCTGAACACAATTATGTAAGATATACGGGCAGGGCATTTTATTCCAAGTAATTCCCCAACTTCCGCAGACAAGAGTACATAAACATTGCTCTGTCCATTTCCATCAACATAACCAAAATTGGAGTTGCAGTTATCCCCTCCAAATGCGATACACTCTTCTGGCCAATCATATGTTTTTAAAACAAGGTGACTTATAGTCCCCTCTGATTCATTTTAAACATTTCAATTCAACTAGCTTGTGTGAGTCCTTCAACATGACAATCAAAATACTGTACGAGTATTCGAAAAATTTTTCGTGATAAATTATTGCTACCATCAGTGGAGATCCTGATGTACATATTCAAGTTTAATTTTTATTAAAGGTAGAGAATGTGGAGCTAATACCTTGTCAACTATTGCTTATGTCTTAGCTGTGGCTGGTGAAATTTTAGTAGCCATCTTTGAATCCGCAAATAATCTTATTTGTGCAAATCACTGATCGATAACTCAAAGTGATGTCAAACTGAATGAAAGCCTAAAGTTACAAGCAGAAACAATTTCAGCCTACTTTCTATTTTTAGTAATAGCATCATTTGTAATTTTTCCTCATGTAGTGCCAGAATTACTGTTTCTCATATGCTTGGCTGAATTTAAATGCTACTCCAAACCTAATTTTCCCTTTTCCACTACATATATTGATTTTACAAGTATTGCTTTTGTCACCATCTTTGTGAATCGGTGTAATGTAAGCAATTTTAAAGAGGTCAGAAAAAACGCCACTGCTAAAAGATTTTTAAATAGTATAAACAGTGGGTAAACCAGTGATTGACTGCACTTTTTAAATAAAAAAGGGAGAGAGTTCATCTGGGCCAGTACACTTTGTAACATTTGTAGACAATAATTTCCATAGTACATCCTCAGTTGAAACTGTCATTTTGCCAAAGGAAAACGTGTCATTTATGTCAAAGGCAGGCTTTGTGTCAGGTATCACAGTACTGTGGACCTTAGAAAAGTTCCTTACAAAGAGGTTTGAAATATCGTGGTCATTATTTGCAACATGTTCTTCATAATAATACATTATGCTTGGTATTCTATCCAATTTTTGATGATTTTTAACATGTCTCCAGAAATACTTTAAGTTATAGGGAATATTTGTTTCCATGTTATTTATATTGTTTTTGCAACATGAACCAGAATGTTTTTTGCATTCACCTCGGATTTTAGAAAAATTATGATAATCATCATTACTCCCAGTAATTTTGAAAATTTTATGGTAATGTTTCTTGAGTTTGATACATTCCTTTAATTCAACACTAAACCATTTAGGATAAGATGATGTTTTGATTGTTAAGGTAGGAGTACACAGTTCTATAGCTTCATAAAGAATAGAGTAGAAAATTGATAGAGCATTATTAATCTCCAAATTGCACAATATTCCTAGCCAGTTTAAAGTATCTAAGTAGTTAGTCAATGTAGTATAATGACAGTTTCTATAATCATAAATAGTAAATTGATAATTGTTATAATCTAGTTCTTTGGCCAACTTTACACTGTAATGAATATCAAGGTGATGATTAACACATTTTTAAATAGGATATGGATCCTTTTCGGAAGTTACTTGCCCTGAATTAGAAAAAGCTAGATCTAATAGTAAATTGTACAAATAGTACTCATCTGCTTAAGACCCAGTAATGTAAAACTTTCATTTATAATTCTTGCTTGAGTGGTGAAAGACATGCTATCACAGTCAGTGTTCCAACAGGGATCAAGTAAATTGTAGTCCCCAGTACAATAATATCAAAAAATTGTTATTATTCACAATATCTTCAACCACTTCACAATGAGATAAGTACTTATCAATGGCAGAGGCTGGGGGGATATACACTGCCCCAGTTAAAACCTTTGCCTCTTGACTACAAATGTTTACAAAAATGTTCTACATTAATAATTTGGCTTATAACCTTTACAGATTGCAATTTTGTTTTAATAGCAATTAAAACCCCACCACTACGAACTTTATTAGAAGTAATTACACTGCGATCATGTCTATAAATGTCTAAATGAGGTAAGTCCAATTCAGAGTTATGTCTTCACTGAGCCTAGTCTCAGTGAGTACGATAACGTCATAGTCAGCGGTAGAAATAGCTAGTTTAAGTTGCTCTAATTTTGTCCTTAATCCCCTTACGTTCTGATAATAGATTGAAAGCGTTGTTAAGGACATAAGTCTTTTGACACTTTTTGCTTTTTTACTGTTAGGAGTGACAATACTACTTGATATGCTACTCCTTTACATTCAAAGGAGGAATAGTGGCCTTATGTTTTTATATAAATTGTTAAATAACTATATTAAAAGCCCAGAATTACTTAATTTAATAAACCTCAGAGTGCCTTTAATGTATACAAGGTTAGATATGACTTTTCATATACCATATATGGACAAATTATATGTGCATTTTACCTTTGTATACTATGATGAGAGACTACAACCTTATAAGTCATAAAGTTGATATATTCAATGAATCACTGCAATCATTTAAAACTAAGCTGCAATGCCTAACTTAAATGTGGTAGAAATTTATGCCAACTTATGTCTATTTTAATTCAGGTAAATTTTTATTAAGTACCATGAATCTGATATAATTTTACTTTATGCCTTAGAATATTTATTTATTTATCATTTTTAAAGTTTACCCAACAAAATAATTACAGGATAAACTGGTTTACATTTTAATAAATACACTTGATTCTAATTATCTTGATATCAAGATGGCAAATTATATATGTAACGAAAAAGCAATACAAAAGCATATACATTCACAAGCATAAAATATTCATTATTCAATACAATGATATATATATATTACCATACACGACCTATGAACTATTTATAAATAAGGCAAGTAACAATGGTAGTTATACAATTGTAGTTATGTATTACCAATAACAACGAATGAAATATATTTATAAAAGAAGTGAGGCAGATAACAATCATATATTCCTTCATTTTCAAGATATGTACATAATTTCAAACAATGGTGAAATTATAAATTCATACATATCTTTTATTGAGTACCCCAATAAAGCCGATAATTATGTTATATACTCAGACTTTCTGATAAAAATGTCTAGATTAGAGAAGTACTTATTATAACTAGCACATATCCTCGTTAATGTTGGGTTCATACAAAGGTTTGTACGATATTGTTATATTGTCAGATGGATTTTGAGTATAATTTTTATAGGATTTGTGATTTTTATGTGCGATAGTATAATTTTTCTTACTCTTGTGCTTTAATGGTTTATATTGTATTAGAACGCACGTTTAAATATTTTGGCTTATTTTTAATACATTTCTGATTGTATTTTTAGGAAAAGGCCTTGTCCCGTAAATAGAGTATTATTATTATCAGTGTAAAATTCATAATAGAGAGGAGTTTACCTTTATAAAATATACGATAATATTACAATAATAAAATTTTATAAATTTCTATAAATTGATGCAAAGGATGATTCGAATATACTTATGTGACAGGCATTAGCTGTAATAATGGGAGATACAAATGGAGAAAGACGGTCGGACAATTGTAAAATTAGATAAAGGATTTGTTGGAAATTGACGCACGAATGCTTTTTTTGAAAATATATTACGTGAGTTTTTGGATTTCAAATAGGAAATGAGGTGGAAGTTTACCGTGAAGAAGGAATCACCCGAGTTTTTTATGGTTCTTAAGTTCTTATGAAAGCTAATTCACTTACTAAATAGAGTATCTTAGTTAGGACAATTACAAGTGTATTTTTCTACCTGTTCCGGACATCTGTGTTTGTAAATCAGTAGGTTCCTACGGTAGGTACCTACATTTCAAATTTATACGAATATTTTATCGGTATCAATTGAATATACCACAGGTTTCCAAAGTACATGGATAAGATAAAAACCTGAAAGTATTTTCCGGAGTATAATTGCTATTCTTATAATTACACTCGTGAATAGTTTTTAATAACTAATAATTGTTTCCGCATAATTTGTAAATGCCGCCGAAACTACCCATGTAATTGTTTATGAAGACGTCCTACAGAAAAATAAATGTTACAAAAAAACGCATACGTATTTGGACCAAAAATTCGTTATTAATTAATTAATTACATTGTCGGTTATTAAGCAATCTGAAAATATATTTTAATGCCTTATTTTTACCCCTCTCCATGACGAATCCAAATTTAGGTTTGCAAAGCAAAAGTTTAATGCCAATAAATTTGATTTACTGCAAGTAATTTATAACATTTAAGCAAATTTTATCGATGCTACAATAAGTTATAATTGTGTTCCTACTAAAATGAGAAATCAAGATATAAAAAGGAATTGTTTATTTTTTGTGGTTTTTTTGTCGAAATTGTAAATATCCAGGTTTATAAGGGGAAATGTTGGTTAGCCTGCGCGCCTGCGCGTTACTTCTGGTTACTTCGTAGAAATCTTAAAATGGCTGACGGGGTTGTCTGTTATGTGCGTAATACAGTTCGAAATTTATTTTGTTTCCATCAGACCTTTTTAGAAGGAAAAAACTAGACCTTTTTATTGTATTCGAAATTTAATGTTGATAGTTATGATCGTGATATATGTTTGGCCGTGTGTTCTTCGAAAACTGGTCCACGTGATAATCATTTTGACAGCAGAGTTTTAATACTTTTGGTTATTTTATGTGTTTACACCAGAACTTTTTACAAGTAAAAAACTAATCCTTTTTATTGTATTCGAAATTTAATGTCGATAGTTTTGATCTTGACAAAATTTTGGCCGTTTATTCTTCGAAAACAGTGGTGCATGTGACTCATTTTGACATCAGTTTTTAATTATGTACTTTTAGTTTGATTTGTGTACGTTTTAAGACACTTTAAGCGAAGTGAAGTATTATCTAAAGTTTTTTATAGTTTCAATGTGTGTAATCCTCACATTGCTTACTGGACATTAATTAACTTCTCTTAATAGTACTATTTCTTATTTTATAATACAATGATATGTGAATTTGTATATGTAATTATCCAGTATGCCCTGCTTTGCCACTTAATTGTAATTTATGGTGATGTTTTGATGTATTATTGTTTTTCGTTAGTCCACTCGTGCTGTTATATTGTTTTACTTTGTATTTTCTTTTGTGATTGAGTTTGTCTTATTGATTTGCCATGTAACTTTGATCTTCTGGAAAATAAATGTACTGTTATTATTGTGTGATACAGCTGTCCTGGTCAATCTCCTCGAGGATTTATATCTACAAAGGTAAGGAAATCTTAAATAACTTCTCTGTTCATCTTTGATTTATAGTTGAAATATCTTTACCGTATATATATGTATATAGGAAATGTTATATTTATCATATTTATGTATAATGGAGTAATTATTTTTATAAATTAGTCCTTATGTATAACATTTTGTTACTGCATAACATGTTTAATGAGTGATTTTATCGTTGTAAAGTATCATTTTCTGTGAAGAGTTGGTAAAATTTTTTGCAAGGACGGATTTGTTTATGGGCAAATATAGCCAAGATATGGCGTTACACTCTTAACGTAGGATTAATTAAGGGTTTGTTATCAATATATATTGTGTTTTGAACGTAAAAATTATAGTTTACCTCATAAAATGAGAATCTGTGTTTTTAAAAACGTATGAATAATACATTATTAGCCGGTTTCCATTACTTTATAAACTTCAAATCAAAAGTTATTGTTAAGGTTTTGTAGAATTTTTATCCTTTGGGTGCGAGATTTCTGAGTTGGTTCTGTCGTTGTTTCAGATGCGAGCCTCCGAAGAATGAAGTCTGAAAACGCAGCCAGCATGGTAGATCTTCCACAGGCCAGCTCTGCTTTGCGATGTCAAGAAAGATGATGGGTGAGTGTGATTGATTTTGCATTTCAAATTAGAACTAATGAGCTTCCCGCTTTAAATATATATTTCATGTCCTGGCATGTGCAGAAACTACATTAGTCTTACGTATTTTTACACATAGGGGTATTTTCTCTCTACGGCAGTTTTAATATATCTGGAAGCTGCGGAAGTGCTCTTCTCGTACCAGCATCTGTTATGCTTTTCTCAGTTATTAAAAAACAAAGCTCTACGATATTGACATTCTTTATTAATTTTTCCTAAATGTGAATCATCTCGTCAAGTAGCTAATCCGTTTCCTATTGCTGAGTATAAATTTGTGTCGTTTCTTCGTCTTCCACCGTTGGCTGCATCGATTCTGTTTTGGCTTCTTCTTATATTACTCCCTTCTTCAGTTTGTTCGTTTCTTCTTTGTTACCTGATTTCGTTTATGGTCTCTCTCGCTGTTTGCCTTTGCTCATCTGTCCGTATTTTATCTTCTCACTCTTTCTCTTCTACGTCGTTCTTCTTTATCTTCTTCTGTCTCTATAATATTTATTTATTTATTCATTTAGTCACATGGTGGCTGGATGTGCCAGGTGGCGACAAGTAACATAAAATGACACAATAAAGTACGTTTGAATCAGATTTACATTAAAATTTTCGAAAGAATCAATTTAGATTCACGTCATTGGTACATAAGTAAAAATTACACAGATTCAAAGGCCTCGTTATCTTCTTCTTTCTTCCATTTGATGAATTAATGGGCTATTATTGCCTTAAACTTTAATTAAAAGTTATATTTGTAGTAATTAAAATGCTGATAGTAACAACAACCTGGGAAATTGCAATTGATAGTGCTTTACCGTCAGAGGTAATAATGAGTAAAAGCGTTGTTATGTAAACTAAACAAACAAAATTATAAGTTCTATTTGATGAATTAACGGAGTACTAGCTGTACCCACACAGAGTTTTCACTGTTTTTTCAATTAATTTATAAAAAATTAAGAATTGTGTAGAATAAGTTGATCTCAATATTTCACGTTTAACTCAATAATTCGCATTTAACTCTGATAATGCATTTCCCCAGTATAGGTAAGGTTAGCGGGTAGAAATCTCGCTGAGGGCGAGGCTGTGTGTGCATATTGACAATTAATTATGCAAAGTCAGTAAGAAATCTGTATTTTAAAAGTCAAATTAGAGAGGAAATTAATGCTACACAGTAATTGATTGCAAACTTTTATGTTTTTAATTTTCTTTGTTTCTTTTTATTGAAGTATACGTCCTTTTTTTCATATATCAATCAATGCAACCGTTTATTTAGATTAACAATGAAGAGAAGATAAGTTTCGGCGAGTTCTAGGTTATCAATCTAAAAGAAATGTTTTCATGCTGCTCCTGAATAAACGTAGCCCGTCGCCTAACATTCTTTGTCATTTAGATTATCTACGAAGGTGACATAACCATATAACTTTCAATTTGTTAAAAAATAATGTACGTCCCTATTCTCATCTGATTTTAAATTTACGCATGAGACAATTTGCCTTAATAAGCATTATAGATGTTTAATAGTTTTACTTACTGAAAAAGTAAGATTCCAGCATCCGAATGATTTTAAATAAGATCAATTGCTTTGATTAAATTGCTAGAAATGCTTCCCATACACAGTTATTAACTGGATAATTATCCGTAAATATTTGTGTTGCTATCTATAAAGTTTGACATTGCTACAGCATTAATTTTGATGCTTAAAGTGTGAAGTGTGAACACTATTCTTTCACTTATTTGAAGGTTTAATTGGCACTAATTGAATTGGAGGCAATGCCAGGAATCTTTCTCTCTCGGTCACAGTGCAATCATCATTCATTTGTCTGCTTCATTCAAAACTGGCATCGGAACTTTTTAATTTTTTTGTACCATTTGGCGACAAATGAGGGTTGATCAAAACAACGATTATCAATGGTGATGTTTATAGAGGTCCAACTGTATTTCAAATGTTTATATAAACTCAGATAGCGCTTGCAATTGGGAGCTTTTAGAATAACAAAAGATTGTTTCATTTTTAACTCTTTTTAAGTACTAAGTTAAGATTCCATCAGAAGCACCTGTTGGCATAGGTTTGTAAAAGTTTGAAAGGATTGAAAATATACATCAGATTTGTTATAACTATTTTAATTTATGTTATTCCAGAGCTTGCGATTATATACTTGATACGTTTTCGTGTATGGTATATTGCAAAACGTGGTATTGTACACAGTCCGACATCGCATTCTTTACATACATACAGTGAAGCCTCGATATATTGGACTAAAAGGAGGGGAAGGCCTGTCTGTTATATCCGAAACATCCGAAGGAAACGTATGTGTTGCCTTAAATTGTTAAAGTGCGCATGTTATGAAGGACAGTGTTTTACTCCGCTATATATTCATACAAATTGTTAGAGCGCATGAAGTAATAGCACAGAGTTTTCTAATTAATTTAGGAAAATAGGAATCGTATTAATTTTTATATTTTACTAGTAAAAGGTGCTTGCAGTGTGCTAGCAGGAGCATACTTTTATAAGAACATAATTAAGAATGAAATAAATTATAGTGACCATAAGAAAAATTGATTTTCCCTTGCGTTCTTATTTGAAACGGAATTATTCTTAGGAATGGAACTTGGGATACTTTTTCGAGATTTTAGATTTTTCCGGACCCTGGTGGAAATTGGCAGAAAGTAACAATGAATACAAAGAATGTTTTAAGACAAACAAACCCCCAAGTAATGCAAGTCAGTCAATTTCAACCAGTCACAAAGGTCAAACGGAGGAACAATTAATTTTTGCGGATTTGCTACACCAATAAATTATACATTGTATCTACCATATATACTCGTGTATAACGCGCTGTTTGAAGACCAAATTTTCAGGTCATAAAGTAGGGTGCACGTTATACACAGGTAACACTTCTCTGCACTTAAAATGGGAACCTACCTCGCACCAGATTCATGCTTTTTGGGTTAATTAATGGGAAAAGCACAATAATTATTGATACTCCAGGTTATACATACATAATTATATGTATAGAACACCTAATTACTTCTATACATTTATAATTCCATCCTCTCTAATTATTCCGCATTTCACTAGCTCATCAGCTGATTGCTGTAATTTTTGCAAAATCACAAGATAGTCTTCCCGCAAAACACACATCAAAAACAAAAAAAACATAGAATAAGCAAATTGAAATAATTTTATTTAGTAAATGATTCTAGTGTCTACGATTGACAACGTAAGTAATTTAAAACCCATAGAATCTCGTGTGTGAACTTAATCATACCTGTCGCGTTTCCTGTTTCCAGATTTGTTTGTTAAATTTTTACGTTATTCCTTCTCTTAAACAGTTTTAGAATGAGATAGGAAAGAGAGAACCAACGTCCACTTTAAATCAAAACTAATTTATAGATCCCTTTTTGTCTGATTTAAAAGGATTGGCAACAGTGGCGCTGCAGTTTTCTACACGGCATCACTTTGCCCAACTTACCATGTGAGGTTGCTGCCATCTCAACTCAGTCGCTTTAGTTATTGACGATGTCTCTCTTAGACATAATATGGAGCTTATTGAACGTAATACACTTATGGACAAGTCCAAACGTTTTAAAATTCATATACCTCCCAAAAATCAAGGATGTGTGTCATACACGTGGTATCAGAAAAAGTCGGGATTTTTTGGAATAAAGTACGAGTGCGCATTATACACGGCAGTTATACACTGGGACGCATCATACACGAGTATATACAGTAATTATATACATTATAATATGTATATATATATCCATATATTGCGATGTATAAGTCGACCTTGAATTTTCAACTTGAAAATACTAGATTAGGTATATGTTCGCAGTATAAGTCGACCCCCTTTGTTTCACTTAAAAATACTTCTCATGAAATCGTTGCCAGGCAAAATCAAGGTCCTGTACGATCCAAGTTTTAACAAGATACAGAAATAAACATAGTAATAAAAATATATAGGAATATTTTTTCGAGTCCGTGCTATTCTTCTTGAGCCTTCCATTTGACAGGTGTTTTAATTTCAACCAATAAGAAACTGCTATTCTCAGAGAGCTTGACCAACTAAATAATGGTTCCTATGATTTGATTGATGTCGGCTGTTAATGATGCTATCAAAATTAACTGCACCTAGTTATCGCAATCAATATCTACGGTGGTGAAATTCAATAAAGTATCGCATGTTGGCAGGCGTGAGGATGGTTCTGATAATTACATTATTCCCCTTTTCAAAAAAGGAAATGTTTTTTCCGCATATTTTTTTATTATTTTTTTTTGTCTTCTTTCATGTACTTTTTTGTACTTGATTTATTTGCATATTCCACATATAATTATAACTTGCAATTAGTATGGTTAATTCCGATCGAAGTGTACCTCTTCTATCTCACTTACTTCTACAGCATTACAATACTTTGGATGATACAATTAAAAAAACAAGGTAATTGTCCGTAATAAACATTTCATAAATGTCGTATTAAAGAATTGATATTTTAATAAACAATCAAGTAATGATTATAACATTCTAAATTTTATTATTTATTTATAATTATAATATCATAATTATATGTGGAAGGTGCAAATAAATTAAGTACAAAAAGGTACGTGAAAAAGACAAAAAAAATAATCACAAAAAATTGAGGAAAAAAACAAAAATACAAAAAAGACATAATAATAATACAATTTTACTAGTTAAAATATATGTACAGACCACTTCTGAAAGAAAAAAATGCTGGCTACTGGGAGCGAACCCCAGCCCATCCGATACTAGACATTCATTCTACCCATTCAGCTATCGCTGCTTCTGTTTGTAACCTTAAGGTTAATGGTATATGTTGCATCCGTGCTTACACCTGAATTTAAATTGTTAAGATCTTTTAAACAAGGGCCCATTGGCAAAAACGCAGAGAGATATAGGTGATGTTTTAGTTCTAGTTTCACCTCCTAAAAGGGTATTACGAATTTCAATATTAATGTTATGGCCTCCCCTTGTTGGTAAATATCGATGTTATTCATCTGTAATTTAAGGTTCACAATTTTATATTTGTCGTATAAGTCGACTTTAAGTTTTAGGAAAATTTTTTTAAGCTTCAAAGGTCGACTTATACGCCGTGATATACGTTAGTTATAATGTTGCGATGTATTCATTAGGCCTTCCAAATAACGCACATGTGATAGGTCCGCATGAGACACAATGTAGTAGTGGCGTCATTTAACTGTTTTGCATCGCCGGACATTCTGTCCGTTATATCCTAAGTACGTTCCATCAAGGTCCAGTATGCAGAGGGTTCAATGTACTGTGGATTTCTTCCTTTTCATTGGCTTCGTGGTACTTTTGTTTCGGATGATACACTTCCTCATGGCTAATCTCATCACAATTTACCGAAAGAAGTGAATAATATCAGTCAGTCTCTCTTTTACAGTAAGCCCCGCCTCGAAATATTCCAATTCATTTGCATCGGAATCAAACCATTATCAGTTTTGTCTTTTCATTGGGAATCAGTGGTCTAATGAAGTTTATTCTAATGAGTACTTGAAGTTGTTTTATTTATTTAACTAGTTTATAATTTTTACTTTGCAAAAGCCATAAATAATGACTTGAAACGCTTACAGAATGCAAGTACCTTCTACTTGTATATTGAACAAATAAGTAACATATCATTCTTGTCATTAAAGACAATTTTTAGTAATGTATGTGTATCTGTAAATGTAATTACATGCAAGGTTATTTGTCAGGTGCGTTTCGCTTCCAGCATAAGCGCCTATTAGTATTAGTCTCCATCTGGTCTGTCCGCATGTTCGTTATCTGCTTCTACCAAGCAGATTTTCATGAAATTTGATATTAAGGACTTACGGTCAAAGATAATAAGAAAATCACATAAATGAGTCACGTAAGCCAATCAGGGGTACCACTTTACTGGTGATAAAATATGAACTTTCCATCATATCTCGTAAAGTATCGGTCATATCAAAATATTTATCAAGTAAAACTTGTGCAACTAATAAAGCAGGGTATTTCTTTTCCTCTACATTTTTATCGTAGGAGTCGCCGTTTGCGAGAAAATCGAACAAGAGTCGTAATTTGAGTTGAACTTTGAAATTTTCTAGCATGGTTACTTCTTCATTGTTGCTAACGTAAACAATCTCACGGAAATATGTTTAATTTCCTTACATATGCATGTAATATTTTTAAATGGGAAGAAAATGGATTATTTATGATGAAGAAAAGAACTTTATAATGCTATTTCCCTTCCAAACACGTAAATAATTTCTTTCAAATACTCCAATGCACAAAACGCACCCATTTGTGTTACGTTGTACACTTTCCTAACTTGTTTATATCTTAAAATCTCATTATAAATGTTAGTGTTATTTTAAACTCTTGTACTAATTTTTAAACGAAGTAATCAACTGATATTTTATAATTATACAGTTTGCGTAAGCACAACATTAAATTACCATAACTTTAATGTATGTTAACAACAAATTGTTGACAGCATATTTGTAGTGATTCTGAGATAAATACAGAGTTCATAAAATTATTTCTAACGAAGAATGTAAATTAAACTACAAAATATCCTTCTAAGATTTAGTCACATTAAACGTTTATTAGGAAAATTACACTAATCGTTTTTGTGCATCAAATCTTGGAGTAATTATTGGAATTTATTTTACAATGCTACACAAACATCTTTATATAGTTCTCTGGTGAATAAATTAAATTAAAATGGTATTGCAAAGTTCTTTGCTTATAAATAACTAGCAAATTTACCCAGCGTTGCTCAGGTTATGTTTTAAATCATCATGACTTCAAATTATGGCAATAATTATGAACAAAAAATTATATCTATGCTTGAATTAAGTTTTATTTGGGAAATTTTTTCATATTTTAATTGATATAAATGAAAGTGTTGGAAAATATTTCGAGTATTCGTAATTAAAATTGGCAATCAATGCAGTCGATTCATTTTGTGAGGTGACGCTTTTTGCCAGGTGGGGTTCGTTCTCTAAGCTTCCGGTAGAGAACGTGCATGTAGAGTACAGGTAGTTCCGCCTAATGTAGCAATTGAAAATTACTAGAAGTTACCTTACGCCTCAGTGATCGGAGGTAATATGTAGAGTGGAGGGGAACGAATTCCATTAGAATAGAGGGGCATTGAAGGTGAGCGCGCTTCCTAGAAGGGAAATCCCCTTGCACGCAGAGTAGAGAGGTGACTTCTTAAGCTTTACGCATGGACAGTTATATGCGGGATGCTCAGGAGTTCAAAATAAACATTCTTTAAAAATTCAGATAATACCAGGTTCCTAGAAAGGAGCGTCTGTCGCACACAACATTGTACGAGGGTTTCCCAGAAAGTAATGCACCACATGTTTTGAAATTACGCATATTTAACGAATATGTGACAGATTTTGACTTTTATCGATAAGTTTCCTGGACAACGAATGTCATTTTTGAGGCTCGAGATTCATATTATTGCCTCGCGAGAGATAAGGGGGGGAACAGCAGAGGGAGGGAGGGGGATAAGGCATTGTCAAGTGCAATTTGTAACGTTTTAACAAAAGTATTGTCCACTTATTGTAACAAAGTATTATTCACTTGACATAAATTTATTTTAACAAAACTCTTTGCTTAGAGAATCATTCTAAGAGTCGGAGCATTGAATTTCTGTGTGATTTTAATTCTCTTTTCTAGTTTTTGTTTTTCGTTGCATTAATTCTTTTTGTTTGTTCATCTGTTGTTTGTCGTTTTGTATTAACCAAACCACATCCAACACAGTGTAATGTGAGCAAATAAAGTAAGTGGTAAATGTTTTCACTTGTATAAATTGTGTAGTATCGAAAGTAAGATTGCGTAACCCGGCCGCTGTATGGGTTTGTTGTCTAACTAAGTAGGCTGTTATGAAGGTTGGCGTTGTAATAGTGTCTCATTGCACCGTCAAATGTCATGGATGTCTGTGTTGACCAGTATCATAGCTAATCCTAATATACAATAAACTTTGAAGCTTCTTTGTTTATTGTAAAAAATTCTGTCAACATTTCAAATTTGAAATGCAGGCATCTCTAGTGGAATTGTAAAGTGTTATATTCCCCTATATTATTATAGCACTAACTGTAATTAACCAATTGACCAAACCTTTTGTACATTCATCAAGTTAAGATGTTAATAATAATTGTACCAAATTTTAGTTATTCGTGTCTTATAGTTTATGGCATGCATAATGAGACACGCAAACAAACTTTTGCAAATATATATAGATTGTGGGAAGCTCATTCAGTTCTATTTGGTATAATAATTATAGGATATTTATTTTGTTTCTCAATTTTGTAGTTATTCTTTTGATTCTCAGGTTGGTCTCTATGTAAATATTAACGTTGTCTCTTGTTGGTTGAGTTATATTTTAGATTACTTAACAATTTCATGGCTGTTGTTTAAAATATCTTCATTAAGTTATCGTAACGATAATTTCGGTAAACTCCATATGAGATTTTGACTTATTCTAACATAAGCGTTACTGAAAAGGAATTCTTTAAATTTATTAACATAAATAACTCAATTGTATACAAATATTTAATGAAATACTTTAGTTTTTCGTGCACTCAATACTTTCATAAATTACAATCTGAAAATTCTTCAAATATAAGTTTTTAAATAAATGTTTTGTAATGATAATGTATTGCTACTTACAATTTGCACATTTATAATGTTAAAAAATATAATTATTGATAAATTTTTAATGATTTGATTTGCTGATTTTCCTTTTAAATTTGACAAATTGGCCATGAAAGTGTTAAGCTATCGATAAGGAGCACTGTGATTTGTTAACGATAGTGAGTTGAGTCACGCAATGCAATTACTACTTAAATTTAAAGTAAATTAACCTCAAGTCGTTAAATTTTATGCACTTACTGTACATTACCTGGAAATATAAGACAAACTTTGAGAATATGCTATATTTTTTCATAAATAGGGTGTTTGCTTTGATTAAATCAGTTATATTTTGCATAATAGCTTTGAATCTGAACTTTACATTAGAACAAATATGTTTTTGATGTTGTAAATATAATCTCACCTTGATTAATCAGTTATATTTTTAAATGCAAGATAATTTTTAAAGACAAAATGTATTTAGTTCAATCTTTGCTGTTAAACAAATTAAATTGCTATCAGAAGTAAATCTTTGTTTATATTATGCTATTAATCTTTTTCAAAAAACAGTAATACGTCTAATTGAGGTAATATAATTTGTGCATTTATACAATAATTAATTTGGCAAATATAAAGGTTTAATTTTATTAACATTTGAAATAGGTATGACATGAAATTTTAATATTGCATTTTTGAAGTTTATTTCTGACTTGGAATAGTTTATAAAAATGTTATCCTGGCATTTAAGTAATTCCAATTAAGCATTGCTTTGCGAGATTCATTATTTTTTCGTCATTTATGCAAACATTGCTCCCATTTGGAATCAGTTGCGTGCATTCAATTTTACGTATTTCTTGACCAATAAGAGACATTGTTAATTGTAATTAAGGTCATTGATAATGTGAAATGTTTCTTTTTTAAGTGTTTCCAGAACAAGTACTTTGAAAGATTGCTTGCCTCAGATAAAAATAGCTGCGACAGAGTAGTGAAAAAATTAATACATGCATTTCGACTTCAGAGCAGTTGTCGTCAGTGGCATTTCGCCACTGATGACGGCTGTTCTGTAGTCTAAATGCTTGTATTAATTTTTCCACAGCTCAGTCGCAGTTATTTTTATCAGAGGCAAGTAACTTCTTCAAGTGCTTGTTCAATAATTTATTTCAGCTGCAAAATGTGTTTGATGGTTTATTTTTTCATGTTATATATATTTATGTCAGCTGTTGAACAACAGTTGAAAATATTGTGTTATATGTAATATGTCAGTTGTTGAATAGTTGAAATGCAGATAAATTGTCATAATGTTGAATAATTTGTTCAATAATCAGCAAAATTTGGCTGAATTGGTGGTCAAAAATGTCATTTTTAGGTTAAAAATGTGCGAAATTTAGCAAAAATATACCTAAAAAAAACCCCTTAAGTCCAACGATACCTAAAAGAGGCTCCGAGAAAAAGAAATTATTCCTATCTAAAAGGAGTCAACAGGTTTTGATCATAATAAAATGTCTTTATTGCAATTAAAATGTACATTGTATACATACAAGTTCAATAAAAATTTTACAATCTGAAATAATACATTTTGTCTACTTATTTTATCCTGCACCTGAAAATAAAAATTATACTGGACTTAAAAGAATTTTTGACTTGAGAAAAAAAATTGATTTGTTTACAATTTGTACTTAGAAAAACTTTTGAAAAAGTCCGAATTCCAGAAATCTTTCAAGTCTAAGAGTTAAAAACTATTGTCCAATTTGTAAAGTAATTTGTTTACAATCTGGACAATAATTTTTAACGCTAGACTTGAAAGATTTCTGAAATTAGAACTTGAAAAAAATTAATTTGTTTACATTTTGGACTTAGAATAATATCTGACTTAAAAAATTTCTGGACTTAAAAAGATCTGAATATTAGCACAAATCAAAATTGCCATTTAAAAATATTCATGAACTGCAGAAAATTTTTTAAATATAACAAGCACTAGAATAAAAGTTGGACATTTTTACAAAGTACTTTGGCAAGGATAATATTTCTTTAATCATTTCTATTGGTGAGAAAGCAGAGAGGAAAAATAGCATGGCTTAGAAAAAAATATGAAATGAGAGACGATAAATATATACCCAAAAGCGCTGCTAATTCTGGTTTGTTCAGATTTAACAAAATGGCAATAATTATACAGAATGGAAAAGCAATAGCTTATATACATTTAGACAAAAGAATTTGCAATTGTTCTGAATAATATATAAATAACACAACACTTTGGAAACGTATTTACAAATAAATAACATCTAGCAAATTGGATATTGATGGAATTATTAAAAGAATTTTTTCTGGACACTGACTTTAATTAAGAATAAAATAACCTGCACAATTTTTCTTAATTAAGAAATTTAACTCTCCACAAAGTTAAATCTTTTTCTAAATATCGTCTAGAATCAAGAACAATTGAACTACCATTTCCGATGCATGGCTTAATAATTGGAGAATATAAACTTTTCACAATGAAAATACTTTACATAGTCTGGATTTTCAATCAAAACTCTCAAAACTAACTGAAATTTCATTTGCATTTTATCTCTTTATCTGATTTTGATAACTTGAATAATGAACTGAATTTGTATTGCCTCAGAATTTTTTCTGCCTTGAATAAACAACAATAAAAACCCCAAAGAATATTTTCTGAATTAATTCAAGCAGATCCTACATCTCCAAATTTCTTTAAATTATTAAATTAAATCTGGAATTATTTAACCACGACAAACCCTCTTGGTAAAATATTAAATGTAGAACACCAAAAATCCCGATACAAATAATCTTTTTTAATGGCTGCTCCTATTTTAAGATTAAATTTAATTAATTACTTTCCAACATCCAATTTGCGGAACGATATTCACATGACAAGTCTGCAAACATGAGCAAATACAGTGCTGTCTCAGAAGTCAATACGAAAACTTGGCATTTTATAAGTTTTCTAAAGTTTTTAAATTCAACATCTTCGGAAATTCGTAAATAACTTGTTACTACATTTGATTCTTATTAACGGAAGTGAATTTAACAAAAATTTAAAATTTATAGAAGTACGCTAATAAACCTTTACAAACAAAATGGAATATTCTTTATAAAATCAAATTAAAGAAAGTTTTCAGAGTTCAAACTGAAAACCAACACCTTATATTCTTGTAAATTTATAATAAAAAATTAAATGCATTTTATAAAAAAGTTGAGTTATCAGAAAGTTTTTAAGTTCAAACAGAAAATTGATGCCCTACATTCTCAGAAATAAAATACTCTTACGGACGATATCAGATAAAACTTTTTTTTCAGACGTAGCACTATATTTTCCATTTACTTACTTTTAGTGTAAGTTGATTAAACAATATTTTTAAAAGAAATCAAATTCTTGGGGAATCGTTTAATCCTATCGTAAATTTCTGCTCATTCTGAATGACAGGAGAAAAACCTCCTAAAAATTGGAATTCTTATTGTATTGTATTTATTTTCATTGGTTGTGAGCATAAAGCTATAATAATGCCAAATTTGAAGCGTTTAGCTCATCTGAAAGGGACTTATAATTTACAATCTCTCCTACATCCTCCGTAAGATGCAGCTACATATTATACAAGATATTTATCGCCTGACATATTGAACAAATCAGAATATAGCAACATATAGGTATAAAAACCTTCTCTCATCCCATATGTATAGCCTCCAGCTCAGATTCCTCTATACTCTCGCACCCAGGTGTATCAATTGTCGTCTCAGCAAAGCAGTACTCTTCGATTCATGGTTCCTCGACGCCTCAAACCATCGCATTTTCACTCAGCATCAACTGTGAATGCCTACAATGAAGAGGAAAAATGGTTGTGGTGAATTCAATAAAGAAATATTAACTAAAAAATCTAAATATAAAAGATTAATTTGCTTAAACAACATGAAAGAGCACATTCACTTATCAAGGTCTATTTAGAATCTTAAAATTTTAAATTCTTTACGAGTTTATTCAAATTATTATGTGAAAGATTCGTTTGACAATTAGTTTTAAAATTTTAACCTTCCATAAGGTGTAGTGCTTAGCGTGTCAGCTTCCCATTACAAAGCTGCGGGGTGCGATCCCCGCAAATGGAGGTTTTTTTCACAAAAAAATTATTTACTTAATTAATAATAAAAAACTATCATTGGTGTCTGGCAGTAGGCAGCAGTACTGTCGGTACGGTATAGAGATGAAAACAAATGATGTTGGTTGGGTATATATTCAATAGAACAGTAGGCATGATTTGATCGGCTACAGTACTGCGATGTGGAAAGCAAGAGGGAAACTACCACATTACATTTCCCTAATAATGATTATATTATATAATATTCCGGAGGTAAAATAGTCCCCCAATCAGATCTCCGGGCATGGACTGCCTTGAGGAAAGCAACTGTCGAAGGTAACTTATGCAAAGATACTTGGAATTTAAAAACCACGAGGAAGGCAGAAAAGCTAGAGAACCTGAAAAATGAAATAGGATTGACGTCATAGGGCTGAGCGAAGTCAGATGGGAAGGAGAAGGGCAGATCCGCTCGGAAGAATTCACGGTAGTTTACACCGGAGGAAATAGTGAGGCAAGGGGAGTAGCTCTGGTACTTAAAAGATATGATGAATAGCGTGACAAAAATAACAGCAACGAACGATAGGTTGATGGCAATAAAGCTAAAAGTTGTCCCAGTTAACATGTTGATAATCCAGGTATATATGCCAACAACCGCTATTGAAGAAGAATAAATCAGGGAGATGTATGAGCAAAAGAATGACATTTATGAAGTAGAACTGCACAATAATGGGAGATTGGAACAACACAGTTGGAAAAGCCCAGGAGATAAAATGAGATGCCAAATAGATTACATCCTAGTAAAACAAAGATTCAGGAACAGCATAAAAAATACTAAGACATTACCAGGAGCAAACATTGATTCAGATCACATCCTTCTAATACTCGATGTAACCACAAAGCTGAAACAAATAAGGAAAACGAGAAGAGAAAGACAGACTTGGGACCTAAAAAAACTGAAAGAAAGGCAGAATGCTTTCAGCATGAAGTCGGAAGGTCGCCTTAGAAATTTGGAAAACAAACCAGAGACCGTGAATACAGAATGGGAAGAAATTAAAGCCAGCATCAAAGACACCTTGAATAAAGAGATTGGGAAACAAGAGAAGAAAATCAGAAACCCATGGATCACTAAGGAAATGCTGGAGATAATGGATGAGAGAAAAAAATGGAAAAAAATGTTAACAGTGAAGAAGGTAGAGCCAACTATAGATGCACAAACAATGAGTCGAGAAGGGTAACAGATGAAGCTAGGGAAATTTGAATAAAAGGAAAATGTGAGGAAATACAACTGAGAAGTTAGGACGGTATGATATGATGTATGCTAGGGCACTAGAGTTAGAAGATTAGAAGTCTAATGGGATTTGTGGTAAAGCAATTATGAACGCAGATGGAAAAATAGTCGCAGAACCAAAGGATGTAGCACAGGTATGAGAAGTATACATTAAGGAACTATACAGCAAGCAGGCAGGATCAGCACAAATAGAACGGAAGAAGAGGATAACATTGAAGAAGACAAACTTGGGAACAAGTAATATGGAAAGCGAAGTACAAAAGGCAATTCTGGAACTGGATAAAGGGAAAGCTACAGGCAGCGATGGAATACAGGCAGAGGTACTTAAAGTCATGGGATCGGAAGGACTAAAAGTGATTACGAAACTAATTAACAAGCTTTACAACTCGGGAAAGAGGCCTCAGGATTTCTTAGATGTGACAATGATCCCTCTAAAGAAGAAGCCAAAGGCAATGCAGTGTAAGGACTACAGAACGATATCCCTACTGTCACACACACTAAAATAGTCCCCCAATCAGATCTCCGGGCATGGACTGCCTTGAGGAAAGCAACTGTCGAAGGTAACTTATGCAAAGATACTTGGAATTTAAAAACCACGAGGAAGGCAGAAAAGCTAGAGAACCTGAAAAATGAAATAGGATTGACGTCATAGGGCTGAGCGAAGTCAGATGGGAAGGAGAAGGGCAGATCCGCTCGGAAGAATTCACGGTAGTTTACACCGGAGGAAATAGTGAGGCAAGGGGAGTAGCTCTGGTACTTAAAAGATATGATGAATAGCGTGACAAAAATAACAGCAACGAACGATAGGTTGATGGCAATAAAGCTAAAAGTTGTCCCAGTTAACATGTTGATAATCCAGGTATATATGCCAACAACCGCTATTGAAGAAGAATAAATCAGGGAGATGTATGAGCAAAAGAATGACATTTATGAAGTAGAACTGCACAATAATGGGAGATTGGAACAACACAGTTGGAAAAGCCCAGGAGATAAAATGAGATGCCAAATAGATTACATCCTAGTAAAACAAAGATTCAGGAACAGCATAAAAAATACTAAGACATTACCAGGAGCAAACATTGATTCAGATCACATCCTTCTAATACTCGATGTAACCACAAAGCTGAAACAAATAAGGAAAACGAGAAGAGAAAGACAGACTTGGGACCTAAAAAAACTGAAAGAAAGGCAGAATGCTTTCAGCATGAAGTCGGAAGGTCGCCTTAGAAATTTGGAAAACAAACCAGAGACCGTGAATACAGAATGGGAAGAAATTAAAGCCAGCATCAAAGACACCTTGAATAAAGAGATTGGGAAACAAGAGAAGAAAATCAGAAACCCATGGATCACTAAGGAAATGCTGGAGATAATGGATGAGAGAAAAAAATGGAAAAAAATGTTAACAGTGAAGAAGGTAGAGCCAACTATAGATGCACAAACAATGAGTCGAGAAGGGTAACAGATGAAGCTAGGGAAATTTGAATAAAAGGAAAATGTGAGGAAATACAACTGAGAAGTTAGGACGGTATGATATGATGTATGCTAGGGCACTGGAGTTAGAAGATTAGAAGTCTAATGGGATTTGTGGTAAAGCAATTATGAACGCAGATGGAAAAATAGTCGCAGAACCAAAGGATGTAGCACAGGTATGAGAAGTATACATTAAGGAACTATACAGCAAGCAGGCAGGATCAGCACAAATAGAACGGAAGAAGAGGATAACATTGAAGAAGACAAACTTGGGAACAAGTAATATGGAAAGCGAAGTACAAAAGGCAATTCTGGAACTGGATAAAGGGAAAGCTACAGGCAGCGATGGAATACAGGCAGAGGTACTTAAAGTCATGGGATCGGAAGGACTAAAAGTGATTACGAAACTAATTAACAAGCTTTACAACTCGGGAAAGAGGCCTCAGGATTTCTTAGATGTGACAATGATCCCTCTAAAGAAGAAGCCAAAGGCAATGCAGTGTAAGGACTACAGAACGATATCCCTACTGTCACACACTTTGAAGATCATCACGAGGATTCTTAATAAAAGACTAGAGAAAAATGCCGAAGAAATGCTAGGGGAAGATCAATTCGGCTTCAGAAAAGGACGAGGAACCAGAGATGCTATCGGTGTAGTGAGAATCATATCAGAAAGGGCAATAGAATAGTCAAGATTGCTGTGTATGTTTCCTCGACTGGCAGAAGGCCTTTGATAGAGTAAATTGGGTACTGCTGATGAGGATATTAAAGGATATAGGTGTAGACTGGAAAGACAGGAGACTGATCGGGAATCTATACGTAAATCAACTGGTAAAAGTCAGGTTGGAGAATGCGGATACCAGCGGAGTACATATCGGTAGAGAAGTAAGACAGGGCTGCTGTCTATCGCCGATTCTATTCAATATATATGGAGAGAGGCTAATGCAGGAACCGTTAGAAGGCATGGGAGATTTCTAAATCAGAGGAAGGATTATAAGAACAGTGAAATACGAGGACGATCAAGTACTCCAGAAAATGATAAATAGACTAGTGATAACAGGTAGGAAATATGGAAATTAATACAGAGGTTTAACTACTGACAAGTATTAAATATTATCTGTTAATAATTTCAAGTAGTAACAGCAATATTCATTTTAATTTATGCTATAAAATCAACTAAATTGATCAATTAACTTTATAAAAATCATTCCATGTACTCTCAATTGGAAATTATCGACAAATCACAGCATTTATTATAATGTCTATATCTATAATACAACCTAAAACCATTGTCATATTGGATAAAATTACAGTTTGTTTTTACCTTTAAAAACGATCAAAGAACATGAATTCAGAATTGAATTTTAAGCCAAAGAATAGTAAGAAAATATTTCTAATCTTCCTAAAGCTTGCATTGTGACAAGACTGCACTTAAAGAGGTAAAAACTGACATTATCGCTTCTGACTTGATCTCACTTCTTTATTCATTGTCTTTAATACTTTGTAAATAACAGGCTAATAAGATAAAAATCGTTATGTTAATGCTATGAAATATGTTTCACATTTTAAAAAGCATTGGACCTCTTGTCGCACACCAGTTCCACCAAAAATAAAATCCTCTGTCATAGTAATAAATGGCATAACACATGACATACACCCCGCAAACATCAGCCTTCTATCTCTTACAGTTAAATTTCTGTTTTGATTTGATTGATTGAACATTTATAAAATAAAATGCACTAAAATAGTAATAAATTTTCTACAATTTTTTGATGCTCAACTGATGATTGGCCAACCACCGATGGAAATAAGCATAATAAAAACCAACTGTCACGATAAACTTCCATTAGCATAGCAACTTTCCAAAAATTTGCATGTACTCCAAGAATTCGACTAACTTTGACTAATAAATCTTTTTCCTTAAAATATTTCCTTGATTGTGTCAACAATTTCCGTTCAGACACCTTTTCCAAAGTATTTTAATCACTTTCAACTGTCTGAAAATGTCTCCATAATTTCAACATTAAATAGTTTACACATCACCAAAGAGTAAATCCAATAAACATTTCACATTACACTGTCGCTACAAAACTAATATTTTTGTTTCTATGAAATTATCTCATATTTTTAATTGATTTACGTTGAATTGGAAGTCAGTAGACTGAAAAGTAAAAGTTCTCCAGCTCAAAGTATTTCATAAAATATGCCAAAAATTGAAGCGTTGATAACACTTATGTTAACGATAATTAGCAAATCTTTGAAGGTCTAAATTATAAAATCAATTTTATTCTATCAACAAAATATCCACTTAAAAGATGTTGAGATTTATCACTTTCCGATATACGCTGAAGTTACTACATTTTCACCGTTAATAGATGAATAACTAGCACAATAAGTATTGAACATATAGTAAAAAAACAAATGCATGGTTACACGACTAAATTCCTCCTAGCTATTCATTCAAATAGGTCGATAATTCTCACTGGGAACTTCTTGAGGTAACAGCCAACAAAAGTATCACAAAACAACCAATATGTCAAATGCAATAGGCAAACTACTTAAAAGAAACACACGGAATATACTCACTGTTATTATTTCTTGTTATCACACACAGGAGAATATAACAGCTCAGTCCTATGATGTCTGCTGCAAACATTCCTATGAAACAAGAGAATAAAATCTTAAAATATATACTGTAATTTCATGCTGAATAATATTCCAGATTACATTATGTAATGTCTCTCGTGCTAAATCACTGAGGTAACATTGGAATCTTTTCTATTGTAACTCAAATTCAAAGATTTGTAATGAAATTAAAGACTTATATTACTTAAGTGGCTTGGTTAAGCTCAATACTTATTTCAAAACCACCTGACTACCATATATTGATTACGGAAATGAATATCAACTAAATAAATCATTGATTTGAATGAATTTTTCGGTAAAGGGTTTCCAACATTTAATAAGTCTAGACAGGAGTTTGCCCGAAAATTGAATACATACTTGGGAAGAAACCTTGTCAATATACTTTCAATTATTCATTAAAATAAAATCCTTCGTCATAGTAATAAATGGCATAACCACATTTCAGCCTTCTATCTCTTACAGTTTAATTGCTATTTTGATTTGATTGACTGAATATTTATAAAATAAAATGCACTAAAATAGTATCTGAATAAATCCTGTACAATTTTTGCATGATCAACTGATGATTAGCCAACCACCGGTGGAAATAAACAGAATAAAAACCAATTGTCATTAGCATAGCAAACTTTTCAAAAATTTGCATGTATTCCAAGAATTCGACTAACTTTGACTAAGAAATCCCTTTCCTCAAAATATTTCATTGATTGCTTTAGCAATTTCCATATAGATCGCCTTTTCCAAGCAAAATATTTTAATTACTTTCCTCAAAATGTCTCCATAATTTCAACATTAGTTTACACCTCACCAAAGAGTTAAAAGTTAATGAACATTTCACGTTACACTGTCACTACAAAGTAATAATTTTGTTTCTATGAAATCATCTCGTGTTTATAGAGCATACTTAATTGATTTATGCTGAAATGGATGTCAGTAGATTGAAAAGTAAAATTTCCCAGGTACAAAGTATTTCATAAAATATGCCAAAAATTGAAGCATTGATAACACTTATGTTAACGATAATTAACAAACCTTTCAAAGTCGAAATTATAAAATCAATTTTATTCTCTCAATGAAATATTCACTTAAAATAAATTGAGATTTATCACTTTCCAATGTAAGCTTAAGTTACTACACTTTCACCATTAATAGATGGAAAAATTAGTACAATAAGTACTGCACATATATAGACGCAATTAAAACACATGCGTGGTTACACGACTAAATTTATCCTATCTATTCAGTAAAATACGTCGATAATTCTCACTGGAAACTTCAAGTAACAGCCAATACAAATGCAATTGGCAAACTACTTAAAAGATTGTACTCACCGTTAATATGTATTTCTTGATATCACACAAGGGAACATGACAGCTGTTCTGTGACGTCTTCTGCAAACATTCCTCTGAAACAAGAGAATGAAATCTTAAAATATGTACCTACTGTATTTTAATTCTGAATATTATTTCTGATAACCTGATTACATTATGTAGTGTCTCTCGTGCTAAATCACTCCGATAATATTCGAAAATATTGTATTGTAACTCAAATTCCAAGATTTGTAAAATATAAGACTTATATTCCTTAAGTTGCTAAGTTAAGCTTAATACTTATTTCAAAACCATGACACTAGTATGTATTTATTACGTAATTAATATCATTTCAATAAACGAAATACAGCATTGCTTTGAATGAATTTCTCGATAATGGTTGCCAAAATCAAATACAGCTGCACACGGAGAATTCTGTCTGAAAACTGAATAATTAGGAGAAAACCTTATCAATATATTTTCAGTTGCGCATTAAAATATTATTATTTTATCAAACATACGCTTTAACGAGATTAAAATACACGAAAATGAGATGGATTACCTCAGAAACTTATATCAAACTCCCACCGTTGGCCAATCTGATCATAGGCTAACACCGTATACATATATCATTTCTAAAAATCAAAGTTGATAGAAAACGAACCTTTACCTTCAAACTATACGCTTACACAACCACTCGACAAATTAATAACCATATTCATGTCTCAACTTGACTCAGTTCACCCAAAATACACGTGATTAACTTTCACCAAGGAAAATAATTGCATAGATCCACATATATCTTATGTAAAGGTCTCTCCTAATTAATGTAAAGATTATGCCGACATAAAATTCAGTGAAGAGATCAACCATATCGTTTAATTAAGAAATAATTTCACAAAAGCTATGAACTAAGGATCAGAAGAAATAATGACCTTGAGACAAAATTGAACGGTAATATTAATGCGATGATGCTACCCCGATGCGGCGTTCCGACAACGACAATTAAATTTTCGCTTAATTCTAACTAAAGCATTTAAAACCGACAATCAATCACAGTAACACGAGGTCGACGTAAATCTCTTGCGAATTACGAACGGAAAGTTACTTACCCGTTCACGACCCTACTCTTCCTGGACGTAGAATTACACCCAGACTCATCCCCTCCCTCACTTTCATTTAGAAGCGCACCCAGTGACACCTATCAACAAAGATAAGCGTAACTTGAAACTCTGAAAACCGTTGACTTGCCAGGGGCTGCTTTTCACGTTCTGCCCCCGACCTTCCACCTCGGCTGCTAGCTGGAAGTCAACGCCCCACGCGGCGCTTTCCTTGGAGTTTTAGCGTCGTCTGCTGGTCCCAAACAAATGAGCGACAAAGGGCGATTGTCTCTTTCACCAACAAGAACCATCATATTACACATCTGTAATCCTTATTAACGCAAATAGGCTCACGCATCAATTAAAACTTAGATGAGAATAGGGACGCACGTTACTTTTTAAACACGTTATATGGTTATCTTCTCTTCATTGATAATCTAAATAAACGGTTGCATTGACGTCACCTTTATAGTAGATCCTGTAAGAAGTTAAAAGCAGTCGTTGATAGACACTTGAAGTAAAGCAATTGTTTGTGAGTTCTTCTATAAGGGTGCAACGATAATCATTGGAACTAAGGTAAGGTAGAGCTATTAGCCCAGCTAAAGCTGCCAGAGAAATTAAGAGGAGCCAGAGATCAAACGAAGAGTATTGTAGGAAAGAGAGAGAAAGAGATGCGGAAGCTCATAGGATTGCCTGTGAAGATGAGGAGCGGAGAGTACAGGAAAGACAAAGAAATAGGGAAACACGTCAAATGAATAGGGAACAAAGAAGATCTAACCTAGGGCCGAACTATTTAGATCATTTGCATTTCATTTATTTCATTAATTATTCAATAAAAATTATTTCACTAAACCGTCAGTTTATTTAAATCGCGTTGAGGATCGGAGATCCGGGGCTGCACTACTAGTATTTATTTATTTTATCACTTGTTTTTTATTGATTTACGGCTGTCTACGGATGGTTTTCGCCGTGTTTCCCTTCCGTCTAGGGCAAATCCGTGGCACGCGTGAGATTTACTTGGGACGCGTAAGCTTGTATGTCCTGTATAAAATATAGAACTTTTCATAGAGAGGGAGTAAACGAGTGGCACGCGAAAAAAATTCTGATGGTTCACACTACTTTCTTGGCACGCGATTCAGTCATTTACCATCCCTGGTCTAGGGCGAATGCCAGACAAATGCCATCCCCGGAAGAAAAAAGAAATGTACTGCCTAATGCTTCAAATACTTGAAAAATAATTGTTAAATAATTAATTTGCAAGCCTGTAGATGTTAATGTGCAAAATGAAATGTATGTCAAGGCAAATAAAGTACATTTTAAAACGAAATACGATGAACTTTTAAATTAACTTAGGGAGCTGAGGTCAGCTGAATACAGTCATTGCTAGTACTAGTACTGTAGTGGAATAAACAACTCGCTTAGCGGCATATTACAAACGTAGCCGAATCTTCGTATGTGCGCCGTAAGAAAATATTGCAAAGGAAAGCCGCCGCGCACGCTGGTCTGTGGGAAAAGAAAAGAAAAGCTATGTACACAGGAATATACCTTAATCTGTCCGCGGTTGCCTTTGTCAATGGGCACCTTTTCCTTTTCGCAAATCCGCAATGGCGATTGATTTTTGTCTCAATATGCGCCTGAAAATGCCGCCCCAAGCTATGTGCCGCCTGAGGCGGTCGCCTCACCCTTGGCGCCGGCCCTGTTCGTAATATTCGTTATTTGCAGTCGCACAGTAGAAGTAACCCCCCCCCCCCCCCCCCCCCGGCTGTGCGCCTGCTTGCAGTACTTCCCTGCTAAAGTTTCAAAGATTGATATCTCTGCTACTTTATATTCCAGCATGGAATAATGCCGGAGAGCAAATAATTAATTTAATGTGTTTCGCCTTTTTCTTCTTCCTTTTTGCGAATGGGTTTCCGGGAAGCTTCTCAGCAAGTGCTCGGATTACTTGTTCCTTTACTATTGATTATAAGAATCCAAATGGCAACAAAAATGTCGGGAAAATTACATCCAGTTATTTGCATTCCTTATATTTCTTACAATCAACTTTCGGAAATACAGTTTAAACAGAAGGAGTTTGGGAGTGTTATTGCACTCAAAACATTTACTTGCAGCCACACTTCAGCAGATTTTCGCCCGCAAATAAAACAAATATTTTAAGATAGCGCAGGGCCAGGTGCAGTCACACTGTTTGCACCGCGATATGTCAGCTCTGCTTGTGCCAGCGTAAACTTTAAAATGCCATATGTAAAATTTCTGGGAAACGTAAGGGGGGGCAAGTGCCACCTCTTGCCTCTTTCTGCGGGCGCCCATGTCTCTCGCTATGACACTTCGATATTTTTTCATTTTCTTTAAAAATGCGTGTACTTTATAAGTACGACAAATATTTTTTGGTGAGCGCAGAGTCAGTTGCAACGTTCGCACTGCAACTTGTATGAAAAATTTGATGTCAATTTTGTTTTAGGATTTTTTTAATCTGAAAACTGTAATAATAAATTTACGCTACTGATATTTTGTGGGATTTATTGAAACGGAAGAAGAAACCGCTGGAGGAATGTAGGAAAAAGAGAAGGATTGAAAAGTATCACGTACGAAAGAAGAAAGTATGAGAGAATGAAAGGACAGAACGCGGTAGGTGTATAGACAGCGAGAGAAAACGCTCGAGAATTAATACGCTGCGAAAGAAGGAATTCTGCTGAGGGCATGGTTGCTCATTTTCTTGGCAATATAATTATGTTAAACATGCGTTTGGATGCATTTTTCTATGAAATAAGTTAATCTTAATTCGAGTTATTAGAAAAAGTTCAACTCAATATGATTGGAAGTTTGGAAATTTAAGTTTTCTAACTTACTCCTTCCGAAACAAAATGACTAGCTTATGTGTCAATTTAAATATATCCAAAAGAAATAATTTTATGATTTAACTATGATTATATTATAATATAAAAAGTTTTTTCTGTTGCATGTTAACCTCAATTGTCTTGCGTGCAATAGGTTTGCTATCCCACTTAGGACGGATTTTATTTTCCCAAAGTATAGCACAGGAATAGATAGCGGAAGAATATCGGGTAATCATGCAGTTTAGTCACTTTTATTATGAAGGGGTTATATCCAGTGGTGAGCTGCAGCCGGTTCGCGCGAACCGGTTGTTAAATTTTGAAGCAATTTTAGAACCAGTTGTTAAAAATTTTTACAGAAAGCCGAGTCCGCTCGATTCATTATTCGAACCCGATGGATGTTTGGTTTCATAAGAATTATTTCCCAGCGTTGAATTTCGTTACAGTAATATAATATTACAATTGAATAAAATATAATCCAGAACATTAAAATATCACATAAATTAATCGCATATAGCAACAAGAGTTGATTTTGAAAATTATTTACAAATTTAGTATATGAATTTATCTTGATCCTTTTCATACGCGTCTTAATACTGTCGGCTTCCTCTGACACGCATAGACGACACCTGCAAAGATGTCGGCATTCCTTTGTAATCTTCAAGTATGCCGATAATTTCAAGATACAATAAAAATACGCAATTTAAATTATCGAGAAAAATTTCGGCAGTGTATTAATATTTTAGCCTTTTGCTCTGTGACATTTTATTGCCTATTGACGCAAGGGATATTCGTAAATCTTAATAACCTTTATATATTTTGAAAGAGGAAGCTTTGACCTTTCTAGTAATGCATATCTCATAATTTTAACATAATTTTTATAATCTACGTGAAAGTTTGCAATGAATTTTCATTTTTGCCCCGAAAAATTGCTAATTACGCAAGGGAGATTCGTCAATCTGAATACGACATATGTATTTTGATAGAGGAAGCTTCGGCCTCTTCAGTAATGTACGTCCTGTAATTTTACTATTGTTCCTGTATTTTATAATCTAGGTGAAATTTGCGTTGAAATTTTCCTTTTTGCCCCGAAAATTCGGTGCAACAACACATTCTTTTGTCTAATTACGCTAGGCATATTGGTATACGCACTTTGATAGAGGAAGCTTTGGCCTCTTCGGTAACGCACGACTTGTAATTTTACTATTGTTCTAACATTTTATAATCAACGGGAAAGTTTGCGGTGAAATTTTCGTTTCTGCGCGGAAAATTTGGAGCGCAACAACATACTTTTGTCTAAATAGGCAAGGCATATTCGTCCATCTGAATAAGGTATTCGTACTTTGATAGAGGAAGATTTGTCCTATTCAGTAATACACGACCTGTAATTTTACTATTGTTCTAACATTTTATAATCAACGTGAAAGTTTGCGGTGAAATTTTTGTTTCTGCGCCGAAATGTTGGAGCGCAACCACACACTTTTGTCAAAATAGGCAACGCATATTCGTCCATCTGAATATTCTATTCGTACTTTGATAGAGAACGATTTGGCCTCTTCAGTAATACACGACCTGTAATTTTGCTATTGTTCTAACGTTTTATAATCAACGTGAAAGTTTGCGGTGAAATTCTCATATTCCCACAAAATTACGTTTTTTTTAACTGTGGAGAAGAAGGAAAAGTCCAAGCGCTGTGTGGAAATCGAAAGGTGCTTTCTTTGGCTGCGAGGACAAAGGCTGATATCGATCGTTGAAGGATCGCCGAAGAGCATTCTTGATGAATTGAAAAACGATTTTTAGAAGCATCACAAGTAGATTGTGTGTACATAGCATATAGGAGACATATTTCTTTCATAACTCAAGCAGGCGAACACCTTTCTCACAAGGCAGAGAAAACGTAATTTTGTGGGAATATGAGAATTTCATCGCAAACTTTCACGTTGATTATAAAAGGTTATAACAATAGCAAAATTACAGGTCGTGTATTACTGAAGAGGCCAAAGCTTCCTCTATCAAAGTACGAATACCTTATTCAGATGGACGAATATGCCTTGCCTATTTAAACAAAAGTTTGTGGTTGCGCTCCAAATTTTCGGCGCAGAAACTACAATTTCACCGCAAATTTTCACGTTGATTATAAAATGTTAGAACAATAGTAAAATTACAGGTCGTGTATTACTGAATAGGCCAAATCGTCCTCTATCAAAGTACGAATACCTTATTCAGATGGACGAATGTGTCTTTCCTATTTAGACAAAAGTATGTGGTTGCGCTCCAAATTTCGGCGCAGAAACTAAAATTTCACCGCAAATTTTCACGTCGATTATAAAATGTTAGAACAATAGTGAAATTACAAGTCGTGCGTTACCAAAGAGGCCAAAGCTTCCTCTATCAAAGTGCGTATAGCTTATTCAGATGTACCAATATGCCTTGCGTAATTAGACAAAAGAATGTGTTGCTGCACCGAATTTTCGGGGCAAAAAGGACAATTTCAACGCAAATTTCACCTAGATTATAAAATACAGGAACAACAGTAAAATTACAGGACGTACATTATTGAAGAGGCCGAAGCTTCCTCTATCAAAATACATATATCTTATACAGATTGACGAATCTCCCTTGTGTAATTAGCGATTTCTCGGGGCAAAAATGAAAATTTCACTGCAAACTTTCACGTAGATTATAAAAACTATATTAAAATTATAAGATATGTCAAAGCTTCCTCTTTCAAAATATATAAATGTTATTAAGATTTATGAATATCCCTTGCGTCAATACACAATTAAAGGTGGTGACGCTCCGTATTTTCTGCGCAAAAATGAAAATTTCATCGCAAACTTTGACGTAGTTTATAAAATATAGAAACAATACTAAAATTATTTGACATGCATTACAGGAAACCGCGAAGTTTCCTCTTTCAAAATATATTATGCTTTTATAGATGTATGATATATTAAGTGAGTTAAACAGTAAAGAAAGCAAGCACTGCCTCGAACGTGCAGGACACGTCGCTCGGCGTTGAGGGGTTAATTTAATCTTGAATGGAAAAATAAACATCGTTCTTTTTGACGTCCGTATGTTAAACTCCGGAGTTCGTGTCTCGATTCTAACTAATTTTGACAGTTCGTTCGAGACTAGTAGTTCACTGAAATTCCGGTGGAGCGCTCGTAAAGTGGTGCGGTTTTTTGGCCACCACTGTACATTTGTATTTTTAATCTATTTGTGAATTGTCAGTAATGACACCTTGATAACCAGTTCATGCAAATCAGTTATAAGAAAGGTTAGCTTTTACTTGCATAAATTACTTTTGGTTCTATTTTTTAATATTGCCAGTTTTTAGGAAGAAAGAATGTTTTAAGTGCCAAATTTGACAATTTCTATTGTTTATAGTATTAGTTTTCTGAGGTCCTTCATAAATATTGATATTCACTAGTGAAACTGGTGAATATGATGGAAAGAATATATAAATTATAAATGCCTGAAGGCATACAATAGACCAGTGTTTTTCAAAGTACGGGTCACGAGGAGCATCCAGACACTCGGTGCACAACCAGATGAAATGTTTCAAAAATGACACAGAATTGAATGTTCTTATTATATAAATTATTTTAGTATGAGTTACTTTTTTATCAAGAGTTAATGAAAACTCAGTTAAGAAAGTATTTTTCTCCGTGTTGCCTTCCACTGGACTGGGTCACGAGACATTCCACTGGGTCACAATAGAAAAAGTTCGAAGAACACTGCAATAGACTGTATGAGTTGATGGAAAAGGGAGAGAAAAATTCTGCTTTGACCAGGATTGTAGGAGCAATCAAAATGGGAAATTTGCACTTCAGGTGTGGCTGGCAATGCTAGAAATCTATCCCCAACAAATGTCCTCTTTGAGGGATGACCAAAGAAACCCCCAATCTTATTTTACTGGTTTCAGTATTTTTTCCTCCAAGGAAATCCAGATTGAGTCCAAGTGAGTTCATATTTACCATAACAAATGCATGGATGCTAAAGAGAATTTTTTAATTATCACTTCTAAATAGGTTGCAGCATAGATATGAAACTGGCTGTTGAGCATACTAATTAACAAAGAAATTAAATTCTGGCTCAAAACCTCCTAAAATATGTTTGTAATTCAAAAGATGCATTTTTATGATTTGTGACAAGAACAAATTTGATAGCACAGATGACCTCATAAAATATTTCAAAAAACTCATTTCCTGCCATTTTTGATGAAACAACATTTTTGCAGGTATGTCCAACAATTCAAACTTCATTCAATTTATAATGAATGCTAAGCCCTAACAATTGCTATGCTGAAATGTGCTCATTCAAAAATCATTAAAATCGCCGTTTACTGTGACAACAAAGTGCACCTTGTAAAAATTTATGCAACTATAAATACCAGCTGAGCTGAGACCTTTTTACGCATAGGTACACAATCAAAGTAATTAAGTTTTTTAAACAAAATTTCCATCTCTACATTAAAATACTAAGCTCCTAAGAGAGCAAATTGGAATTGACAGATATTAGTTCTATTCCCACTATCTTTATTATTATCCCATGAGTATAGTCTAAATTAAAAGGATAAATAGGTAAATATTTAAGGGTAAACTGCAATGATTTGCTATTTAAATTTTAATAAAATTCGTGAGTGATTAAATGAACTTATTACTCATTAATGATAGAGTAACATTTTTAATAATTAATACAAGGTGATCAAGAGTTATTATTAGAAAAAGTAACAAATTTTCAACTTCAACTTAATAAACACTTCATTGCATTGTAAAACTGGCTTGAAGAGAAATTCCACAATATGTATAAAGATCAAATTTTAAAATTACATAAAAAACTATCCAGCCAGTGTAAGATAAAATTTTGCAAAATAATCACAATGTGGCAAGAGTAAATCACAAATAAATGACCTCTAAATGCAACACATGATAGTTATACCTCGAACAACCCAAACCAATAGTTACATAGTCTTGCACACATCATCCATTCTATTTCCAGTTATTCATTTAGTTTTAAAAAATCCAATTTATCACTCCTGTTCCAATTTTTCTATTTCGTCAACATCCGAAGCATCCAGGAGCTGAATCTTCTTGCCTGATAAAAATTAAAAGAAGAATCATTGTATTAGTTTTGCATCCAAACATGTGCCATTTGCCAATAAAACATTTTTAGAATAAAGTTAATAAGAGTCAGAAAGAGACCTTGAGAGTTGGTGGGTTTACATCTGACACGTTTCACAAGATTTTTGTCTGATGTATCTACGAAACAATGTAAATTGCCTCTTGGAAGACAGTCAAATGTAAATGTCTTTCAAAATTCCTTGCATCATCCTTGCCAGTCTACGACAAAATAACTCAGCGTTTCCAAACCTGAACTCTACAGACCACTTCAGCAACCCATCCAGGCCCTGAGGACCACCTCATTTCTTACACTAACCTACTTACTGAATCTATGTTCAAGAAAAGGGGTTACTAGGTTACATAATTTATTGACTATTTTCAAGTATACAGTAAAACTCCATTATAACGCGCCTCACTAAGCCGAGGATTCAGATATACCGTGGGTCTAGTCATGTCCCCCAAAATGATTCCATTTATTTTCTTTGTAAACAACTTTGTTTCAAATTTTACTGCGATTTATTTTCTTCGTAAACAACTTGGTTAAAATTTTACCGCGATGCACCACTAGCTGAAGTCCTTGATGTTTCAAGCACATTAACATGACATATTTACCTGTCATTTATAAAAGCAGTAAGAATGCCTGGATGACTCGCAATATTTTCATGTCGTGGTTCAACAACAATTTTGTGCCAATGGTAAAGAGTTATCTACGTTCACTAAAACTGGATGAAAAACCTCTACTTCTGCACATCCTCCTCCTGATTCTCTGAAATCAAGAGATGGAAAAATAGTAGCAATGTTTTTACCAAAAAATACTACTGAACTTATTGAGCCCTTGGACCTAGGCATTATCCAAGCCTTTAACCACTCATCTGGGTATGCCGTGTATAGACGTCATGGCCGGACGCACCGTTGTTGGGTATGACGGATTTAGACGTCATGGCATTTTTAATGCTGATTGCTATGGGTATGCCGGGATTTTCCGTCCCGTAGCATCTCGCACTTATAGATGGGTTCTTCTAGTTTCGTCCTACCTACCACAGATGGCCTTGTCTTCCTTTTTCTTTGAGAGGCAGGTCTTCATAAGGGAGCTCTGTATATGCGTTGCGGGTTGCATTTCTGTGTATGCCACTTCTTCAATGACCGTTTATGACACTTCTTCAATGACCATTTATGACACTCGGGGTTTTTTCACACTCCCTTGCGAAAACTCACACTTTTCTCTGCATGCACTTTTGTCTACAGGGTAATCCTGCTATTTATGAATGTTTTTCCTGCTAGTAATCCTAATGGTATATGTGAAAAACAAATGTATATGGAAGGCTCAGTTTGCTTCTGAGAATTGAAAGAGACGTTTTGTTTCTAAGAGAAGCATTTTTATCAGTTACGCTGTTTTATATTTGCGGAAACTGGATGATATTTAATTTTATCAATTTAATTACCCACTGTGGGTGGGACTTGATAAAAAAATTACCCAGTTGAGTGGTTAAAGTCTACTATCGGCAGGAATTGCTCACTGATGTCGTAAACTCAGAAACGCAAGTGCCACAGTTCCTGAAAACAGTTACACTGAAGAATATGGCCTACAATACCGGGTTGGCATAGAAGTTCTGTGACAATTCAAAATTGCTGGTCAAAGTGCATTGCTGTAGCAGGTGATAGTATCGAAGACAAAGAAGAGTTTTTGGGTTTTATGGAAGAAGACATGTGTGAAGCTTCCAATGCTCTTGGTGATAGACTACAGGTAAATGATCTGTGGGCCTGGGTTCACGAAGATGATGAAACTCCCATCACTGTCTATAAGAATGATGAAGAAATTGTAGCTGAAGTCCAGAACCGTGGAAGAGCAGAAAAATTATAGGAAGATGACAGCAAGAATGAAGAGAGGTGTGAGCTTGAGACCCCTAAATTAAGCAAAATAATGGATAGCATCAGTGAAGCGATGAATTGGATGGAGAGACAGAGAGATTGTGATCATCTTCATCTTTTACATTTGCAAAACATTAAGACGTATGTGACGAAGAAACGCCATCAGCTGTCGCGCCAAAGGAAAATATCGGACTATTTTTAAAACACTGATTAAAGTTATGCATTTAAATCAAAATACGATATCAATTTTTATAGAATTTTGCAATTAAATTTGTTATAAAGCATATACTTTCCCAATTTTTAAAAATTATCTCCCGCAAAATTTCCTGAAATACTGCAGGTTGCCGATAATGCAGGTGTACAGTGTACACTCTGTCTCCCGAAACCCGCTTTATAACGGAGTTTTACTGTATTACACGTTTCTGTCTGTTTGAGGATCATCTGATTATTCTTTGTTTTATTCCAAGAATTATTTTCAACATTTGTACAAGAGAAATTTAAAAAAATAGTATTAAAAGCGTCATAATTAACAATATTCAACACTTGTGATAGTGCAAAACTTGCTTAACATTTCTGAAAAACATTCCAACTAAATATGAGGTGCAGCCTAAAAAAACTACATTTTGGAAACTGCCCACAAAGGAGTGGTGCTGGTTTCCAGCCACCAGTTTCCACCGCGTCACCATCTTTGCCATACAGCAGTGTTTATTTGTGCAATTATATAAATATTTTATTGCATTTTGCCCTATATCTCTATATTATAAAATCGACTATTGTGTCTAAAAGGCCCCTGCACAAAAAACTAAACATTTATACCATAATTAGAGATTTTATAATATTTTTTGGTTCTCTGGAAACGGAATCCCCCCTATAACATGTTAATCTATGTTCGACATCCGTATATTCGACTTCCGAACACGTTTTCAGGAACGCATTATGTACGGATGTCGAGGACTGCCTGTATACGTATTTCGAGAGCAATGCTCTCATCATCAGTAGCTGATTCCACATCCATATCATGTGTCGATAATATTGTTCCATCTCGTTAAACATTTAGTAATACCGTTTTGTTAACTTCATTTAATAAAAAAATTTTCTTTACTTTTCTTCATTATGATACATAAGGAATAACTCAAAATTTAACTCAACTGTAAATGTTCTATCAGTTATTTCACATCCATTGCTTTCAGTTCCACTACCAGAACATGCATTTCATTTCTTAATACTTTCCATTTCGAGCACTATTATAATATATAACTGTACTCAGCGATGAGCTGAAGCCGGTTCATGCAATCCGGTTGTTAATTTTACACAGAATTTGAGAGCCAGTTGTTAAAGTCAATTACCGACAATGTATGTAATGGAATATATTACAAACAGGACACTTGTTAAGCTAGCAGAATGGTATTACAAAGCTATCTGGTGCTCCTGGCCAGGGCCGTTTTATCCATTAGGCACAACAGGTTCAATGCCTAGAGCCTACAAGCCTTTCAAGGGCCTACGAAAATGTTTGATGCTTGAATAAGTGTTGAAGTATTGCTGAAATAATTTCAAAAGCAAAATTATAAAAATGCTTTCGAATATCTTTAATAGCAAAAAATTAGATTTAACGTGGGTGCATTTTAATATATTGATATGACGTAGAGTTGAGCCTTCGAATGCAAGAGTGCCTAGGGCCTACGAAGGTCTTAAAACGGCCCTGCTCCTGGCATGTAGGTCTCCCCTGCCATCCTTATCCAAATTTCCTTATGACCTTTTTTTTCTTTTTTAGAGAGCCAGTTCTTAATATTATTCCAGCTCATCACTGCCTGTACTGTACAGTAATAGTAATACTAAAGTAATTGGCAGGATAGGCTTGATTGCAGTGCAAACAATGCAACTGCACCAGGCCCTGCACTTAAAGAGCCTCTGCCTCTCTATTTGTCGTACTTATAAAGTACATGCATTTTTAAAGAAAATCTGAAAAAATATCAGTGTCATAGCGAGAGAGACTGCTTTATTTATTAAAATTCAAAATTTTCATTGCATATTATACATGAATTAATGCACAGTAAGATGAAACAGAGAGATTCCAGTTATACTTACCTTTTCTTGGGTATGGCAGAACAGAAAATTGCGAATGCATACACCATTCTGGCATTTCATGAAGATTACAAGAATAATTTTGCAGCTATTGTAATATTGCAATGGAACATCTTTTAAAATGCTTGCCACCATGATTTTCAAAGGAACAAAGAAATTTCAATATTAACTTACCAAAATGCTGTTCTATTTGTCGTAATAAATTTAAGGAATTTTCTCCATCCACTAAGTTAATAGCCAGTCCAGCTTTTCCAAAGCGACCAGTTCTTCCTATGCGGTGCAAGTAAGTCTCACAATCAGCTTTGCGAGTCATGTGATCAATTGGCAGGTCAAAATTCACCACGATTGTAACCTGTTCAACATCAATACCTGAAATTGACAACAAAAATTAAAAAAAAACTGAATTGTTAGAACAATTAATGGAGTCATCAACAATTCGCTGATGTACATTACATAAGAGGGACATTGGATGAGCCATGTTTACTGATAATCTTTCAGCAAAAATCTAACAAGCTGGAAAATAATGAAGCCATCAAATAAAATATGTTAAGGCGAATAAATACATGATGGAAAGGGAGAAATTAGCTCCTCTGAGAGACATAAGTTAATAATACCAAAAAAAATCTGATGTGGCCAACACAACTTTCTCCATATTTGGGGTATAGATATTTAAATTATTATGAATAGCATTATAAGACAAAATTATTATTTCATATCATAAAAGAATACAGTCGTCCTTATTGCCGTAAATTACATTTTGAATATGTTTACAGAATTCACCGCTACATGGTGGCGGTGCTGTATACTGGAAATTACGAAAAAGCAAAATATCTCCGAAATGGATGTTTCTACGAAAATTTGCTTCAAACAAAATTTGGAAGAAATATTATTCTCTACAACTTTGGACCTCACGAACATTACCAATAACGACGTTTTTAAGGAGATATTTGACAGAAACCAAAAAAACCAATTATTTATAAATAATTCCTAAACAATAACTGCTACGGAAAATTGTTTCAAATAAAAGATGTAGGAAATTATATTTTCTACATTTTTGTAATGGTCAATGTATACAATAATGATGTTTTAACGGAGAAATATCGCAAAAACCGAATCGGGTTTCGAATAAACCTCGACTTCCGGTTAACCGGTACTGTCCAAAAACTAATCAGTTCTTTGTGCTCATGCTAGTGTTATATATGCAATTTGGTATTAATATGACAAGTTAAGTTAGGAGTGTCCACAATCACATCCATCCACACACACACAGACATCATTCCGAAAATAGTTTAAACGTGTTCTAGGGATCTCAAAACATGTATTTCCATTGAAATCTCGAAGTTGATTTTTTTCGTGATCACAATACTTTCCCTATACTACGTATGGAGAAAGTAGAACATCCTTAAGCCCTGCCCCTGAACACTACATGTACAGGACATTTAATGTTTACAAATCTTCAATTGCAGCACAATTCAAATTTCTACCACTTAACAGGTAAATTAATTTTTTTATCATCTAATAATATACCTAATATAATTTATATAATAATTTGATGAGCTGTATGATAAAAGAAAATTACTGTAATCAATACAGGGATAATGCTACCTCTTGATGAAACAGGATTTAATTTAGTATGTAGTACCAAGGGTTTGGGACAGTTTGGCAGGACTGATTCGGCACAACAGGTTCGGCGACAGGACCACTCAGTGATGGGACTATTCTGCACTGGTCAGTTTGGCACCAGTAGTATTCAGCATGGCACAGTTCCAATGTATTTTGGAGGGAATAGTGTTATGATAATATTAATACAGTACAAAGCCCCAAATCTGGCTGTCCAAAATCCGGAATAATCCAAAATCCAGACATTTGAAAAAATTTTCCTTTAGAAAATTCTCTGAGAGTTCCGGAAAATTTGCTTGAATTTGGCACAGGACTTGTTTAGTGACCAACCTCTAAATGTTGACAGACTCAGCAGTTTCGTGTGTGAGGGGAGAAAAATATATACATAAGAGATAAACAATCCCAACCCAAACAAGTGTATCAGATTATTCTCAAGTGTTTTCAAAGATGAATATATTGAAATGGTGGCCGTACTCTAAAGTGTAAACAAGTTTACAAATACTTCAAATGATACAGACCTGTGGGGAATAACCTTTCTATTCCCTAGCATTACTACTCAATGTTCTTTGTGATTTGGTTGTGTTCGAGCGAAGGTGCGTTATACGGTGTAGAGTAATTTTTTTCAATTTGACTGTATATAGGCATTTAACATGTCAAAAATCTCAACAGAGAGCCCCATGATTAATGCTGTTAAGAGAAAGCACCACACCCTTCCTATTACAAAGAAAGTTGAGATATTACAAAAGTTAGAAAAAGGAATTTCTGTTTGGAAATTGCGTGAAGAATATGGTTTTGGTAGCTCGACTGTTTACGATCTAAAGAAGTAGAAGAAAGAAATATTGCTGTTTATTGGTGACAGTGATATGCCAATGTCTATGGAAAAAAGGAAAACATTGCACCATCCGAAAAGTAACGACTTGGATAAAGTTATGATCGAGAGACCATCATCTTCAACTCCTTTGGCTGCTAAGAGGAAAAGTATTAATTTAGAAGAGAAATGTACAGTGCTTAAGAGCCTTGAGCTATGGGACCATGTGATTGATGTTGCTAATTACATGGGATAGGTAGAATCTACGGTGTGTACTATAAGAAAAAGTAAAGACAAAATAAAGATTGCAGCATTTACGTACTTTAATGTTGGAGAAAATGGAAACGTTGTTAATGCCTTGGATAGATGGCCAAACACAACGATGAGTTCTGTTAACCCTGGAGTGGGTGCGTGGCATCTGACAGATGCCAAGGTCGGATTTCTTTTTGTTTACATTGAATGGGTATGCCGTATAGACTCACCTTCCTCCCTACCTTCTTACCTATTCAAGACCCCTCAGTAGGTAATCACATCGCTAGTACCACGCAGACCGCTGTGAAAGCAATTTGTTTGAGTTTGTGTACTCATTGGCGTTTGTCAAACGACAGGAGCCCAATTACGTTACAAGTAAGTGATATCAATTTTTTGTTTCTTTTTACTATGACTTCCGTAAGTGATCATTATTATTTTATCCAAAGTAGAAAAATGTGTTTGTGAATTTATTAAATTTAAAAAAAAAAAAGCAATCATCTTCATTTGTTATCAGTTATGGCAGACAAGAATTACATCCTTGATCCCTTTATCGAGAGTGTTGCTCAAATCATCCCACAGATCCCAATCGTCCCACAAACTCCAGCCTTTATTGTTTTGGTTACATTTCGTCACGAGGTTCATTCACGAGACATCACTGCTGACGCATCCACCTTCTCCATGCAGAGTCACTCGCTGTTGTCTGGTATAATATCAGTTCATGGTTCGACATTGAAGTTATAACAAGTGTCTCACAGACGCCACATGCCTTTTCCCACAATTTTTTTGATACTCTATCGAAGTAAGTATATTTACAGTTTTTCAAAGAATGATCATCAATTGGATATAGATAAAGACCGACGAAATTCATCAATTACTTTTTGAGCCTTCTCCAGAAGAATTCGATGAACCAGAGGATGACAGCAATGTCGAAGAAAACGACGCTGTAGAAGTACAGGAAGAAGACAGCGATTCGGAGCAGGACATTGAAAACTTCGACTTAGAGAGCAGTTCTGATGAAGATCTCTCTAACAAGTTCTACATAGATAAAGACAAAGCAACTAAATGGGCAAAACATCCCTATAATCTTGCTGTTAGGACTATGTCACATAATATAGTTTCCCATTTACCTGGCGTGAAAGGCAAAGGAAAAAATATAAAATCGGTGCAGGAAACGTGGGCATGCCTTATTGATGACCAAATACCGTATTCACCTGAATCTAAGACGACCTTTTTTTCCAAATTTTCAGCTGTAAATATCAAGAGTCGTCTTACATTCGAATACGAAGTATATTTAAGCATTTAATCAATGGTTTTTACAACAAATGGTATATTAGAGTAAACAATTCACAACAGCAAATTCAAGTACGTACATAAAGAAGTGAAATAAACAAATAGTAATAACAAAAACATGACGGGAATAATAATTATTTAGACTAATAATCATCGTCGACGATCATAACACAGACGACGTACTTTCATCTTGCACGTAATGCCAACCGCAATGTCAAAACAAATGAGAGCGGAAATCATTGGGATTCCCCTTTGAAACGACGCACCGGGATTCACTAAGTTTGACAGTAATTTTGAGTTGTGCATTCTTGATTTAAATGCACAACCCTTAAGTTAAAATGACAGATCATGTTGAAGTATGTGGCACGAGTGCAAAGGGAAAGTTAACAAAGGAATTAGACGGAGCTAAGATACAAATTTTAAGCTGATCGTGATAAATTACGCCGAAAAAACTAATAACTGTGATGCGAGTAGAAAGTTCGGTGTATCTGAGGCAAATGTGCGTCGATGGAAACTCTCAAAACAGGAACTAGAAAAAGCCAAAGCCACAAGGAAGTCGCTCAGTGGTCCAAAATTAGGCCGATTTCATGGCATAGAAGAAGAAGTAGTAAAGTTTGTGCGCACCATGAGGAAGAACGGTATGCCTGTTTCGACTGAAAGTATTATACTTAAAGCTAATGAAATTACTAGAGGACTTAATATATCATTGCAAGAATTCAAGGCCAGCAGAAGTTGGTGCGTGAGAATGATGCGACGAAATAATTTTTCTTTACGGCGACGAACTTCGCTGTGTCAGAAATTGTCAGAAGACTATGTAGAAAAACTTCTCGCTTACCAGAAATATGTAATTGGACTTAGAAAAACCAATAATTACCTTTTGAGCCAAATAGGAAATGCCGATGAAACTCCGGTTTTCTTCTACATGCCATCTAATTATACTGTGAACGAAAAAGGTGCGAAGTCCGTCCTAATTAAAACTACAGGCAACGAAAAAATGCGAGTCACGGTAATGTTGGCGGTTTTAGCAGATGGGACTAAATTACCACCATATGTGATTCTAAAGCGGAAAACAATGCCTAAGAAACATTTGCCAAGTGGAATAATAGGTGTCAAGAAAAGGGGTGGATGACTAAAGAACTAATGAGAGATTGGTTACATGTGGTGTGGAATAGACGGCCAGGAGCTTTACTGAAACAAAGAGCAATGCTTTCACTGGATGCATTCAAGGACATATCTCCTGAAATTAAAAACATAATGAGTGCGATGAATATTGATCTTATTGTAATACCTGGAGGAATGACATCGCAACTTCAAGTTTTAGATGTTGCTGTCAATAAGTGTTTTAAAAATAATTTAAAGGTTTTGTATTCTGAGTGGTTACAGAGTGGAACTCACACTTTAACACCAAAAGGAAATCTTAAGAAACCTGAAGTTGCAATGCTCTGCCAATGGATCAAGGCATCGTGGCAACAAAGAAATGCAAAAGTAATAGTGAAAGGATTTAAGAAATGCTGCTTATCTAATGCCATGGATGGGAGTGAGGATGATGTTTTGTGGGAGACTGATGATGAAGTTGATAGTGATAAAGAAAGTGAGCATGAGGAAAATAGTGAAAGTTGCATTGACAGTGATGATGACTAACACAATAAAATGATTTTATGCAGCACTTGGATTGAAATGTTTTTTTGTTGTCCTGAAATGAGTGTATTCTTTCAATGTATTTACTTTATTTTTAATGTTATCTTAAAATGAATGCTACAATTTAATTTGTTTGAAAACCTGAATGGTTCTATTTGTGATATGATCTTATGATTTTAAAATGTTAAAAGACAATGACATTCAAGAAAAGTATAAGAGAAAATAAATATTTCACAAGATTTATAATTTTTGTAGTCATGAAGGTCAATTTGAGCTTTTTTCTCTTTTGGAATCATCAAAATGGGGGGTCGTCTTAGATTCAGGGTCGTCTTGGATTCGGGTGAATACGGTAATCACCAAGATTGTTGACTGCACCAATATACAAATTGATTTTACAAAAGAAAGGTTCTGTAGAGAAAGAGATGCTAAGCCTACAGACCCGATTGAAATAAAAGCTCTTATTGGTCTTTTATATTTTGCTGAGGTCAGGAAAGTAAATCAGCTAAACACTTCTGATATGTGGGCTACAGAGATGACAGGCATAGAAATGTTCCGAAACGTCATGTCAGAAAAATGTTTCAAGTTTTTATTGAGAAATTTAAGATTTGACAACAAACATACAAGAGAGGAAAGATGAAAGTACGATCGATTGGCCCCTATCAGGGAAATTTTTGGAAGTCTTGTTGATAATTGTAAAAATTGTTATATGATTGGAGAATATACAACGATTGATGAGAAACTTGAAGGACTCAGAGGTAGATGTCCTTTTAGACAATACATACCATCAAAGCCAAGTAAATATGGCATAAAAATATTTGCTTTGTGTGAGGCCAGGATGTTTTATACAGCTGACATGGAAATATATGCTGGAAAGAAACCTGCAGGGCCGTATGCTGTAAACAATGCTCCTTCCGAAGTAATGAAACAGTTGTGTGCTTCTATCCGCGGTACTGGGCATAATATCATAATAAATAACTGGTTTATGTCGGTACCATTAGCAACTGAACTGTTACAACAAAAACTGACTGTTGTAGGGAATATACGAAAAAACAAGAGGGAAATCCCCCTAAGTTTTCTAAATACAAGACAAAATGACCCATATTCTTCAATTTTTGGTTTCTAGAAAACTTGTACCCTTGTCTCCTATAAAGCATCACCATCTAAAAATGTTCTTTTAGTTTCAACCATGCATAATGATGCAGCAATAGATATGGAAACCAGATACAAAACCAGAAATAATAGGTTTTTATAATGCTACTAAATCAGGAGTTGACACAGTTGACGAAAAATGTACTACATACAATGTTTCACAAAATACCAGGAGGTGGCTTATGGTGGTCTTTTATTCAATGTTGAATGTAGCTGCTATAAACAGTCTTGTAATATACATTGACAACAAAAACTATGAACAGAAGTCACAAAGTTCCTTTATAGTATGTCTCGCTAAAGAATTAGTATTTTGCCATCTCAAGCGAAGATCCATAATAAAATCATTACCAAGAGAACTTAGTTCCAGAATTAATAATACTACAGGTGATGAAGGCCAAAGCAGCAAGGAGGAAGACAAAGAAAGCTGTATGAGTGTGACTTCAAGAAAACATAGGTGCAAAGATTGTGAAAGAAAAATAGGATGACGTGCTATTTTTGTGCTACATGTAAACAGCCAATATGTTTGTTAGATCACACAGTGTATAATTGTAAGGAGTGTTATGAAAAATTATACAATAACAAAAATAATAATTGATGTCATAAAAAATTGTTAATGTTAAGTGACATGTTCTCCAATGTAATATTTTTCTAAAGATTATTTTGTTTTAATAAAAATTTCCTTTATTTGACTTATATGACCTTTTATTTTGCACAAAAAGATACTAAATAACCAAAAGAATTTATGAATACATTGTAAGCAGGTGTAATTCTAACTTTTAGAGGCATATACTGAGTGGCATCTGACAGATGCCATGCAACCACTTATGTCAGTGCAAGGAAAAATAAATAGGATAAATCTACAACCACTGTAAGTTTTAAGGTTAGTTCTGGATGGTTTGAGTATTTAAAAAAAAGAGCTAATCTACATTATCTGAAATTGACTGGCGAGAGAGATAGTGCTGATTTTGAAGCAGCAGAAGCATATCCTGAAACTTTGCAAGCTATTATAGAAGAGGGTAGATATTTACATATTCAAGTTTTCTACATTGACAAGACTTCTCTTTTTTGGAAAAGAATGCCCAAAAGAACTTTTATTTCTTGTGAGGAGAAGTCTGCACCAGGATTTAAGGCAGCAAAAGATAGGTTAACCATTCTTTTAGGAGCAAACGCTGAAGGGGATTTTAACTTGAAGCCCATGCTAGTCTACCATAGAGATAATCCAAGGGCTCTTAAAAGATATGAAAAATCCTCCCTCCCTGTTTTGTGGCGATCTAAAGAAAGGGTGGGTAACTAGGAAGGTCTTTGAAGAATGGCTTACTCCTTACTTCTGTCATGCTGTAGAAAAGTATTGTAAAGAACATAATATTGCATACAAAGCATTGTTGCTTCTTGACAACACCCCTGGACACCCAATCTACTTAAGGGATAAAGCTGATAACATAACAAGTTGAATTTCTTCCTAAAAATACAACAGCTTTGAATCAGCCCATGGATCAAGCCACCACCTACACATTTAAGGCAAATTATTTAACTTGTCAGTCCAATTACCTCCATTTTCTTCCATGATTTTGCATTATTTTTCAATATTATTTTGCCTACACATTTAAGGCAAATTATTTAACTTGTCAGTCCAATTACCTCCATTTTCTTCCATGATTTTGCATTATTTTTCAATATTATTTTGCTTAGAATGTGTTGGTTATGGAGATATTATGAAATTAATCGTTTGCTGAAACTCGTTTTTTTAAGGATCGATTTCATTTACTGCATTTTGCTGGTCTTCTTCTTGTTCCTGATCATTATCAGTTGGATACAATTGCTCCATAGCTGACAGTATTATCTACCTTAGGTATGCTCACAGCTCTTTTCAGCATTGGCTTTAGCCCCCTTTGTGATACAAACATAATTTCATGTAAAAATAAAGGGTTTGTTGTGAATTGTTTGCACCGATCTAATACCAATACTTCATATTTCAACATTAAAAACCATTTTTTAAATGTCCTAAAACAATTCTTCTTTTATTGAAAAAATACTATTTTTAATCGAATCCCCAAAACATCTCCCAAGTAATCGAATGCTCGAAATTTAGGCTAAAATTTCGAGTACTCGATACTAAGGGTGGACACCCTAGTTCTCGCCTTTCCTCCTTCATTGAAGCACTGACCTCACTAAATCTCATGACTTTAGCTTTATTCCTATTACTATTCACTCAAAATGCCCTTGCCTTTTCATATAAGGAGCTAACTAACATCTGCATGCCCCTTCTCAAATTACTCATTAATGCTTTGTAATCTGTAAATCTGATTCAAATAGGCTACACCACCTACCCATTTCTACAACTCAGTTTTTCGGCATAAATAAGAAGTTGAACATTGAAATCACCCACTTCCTCACAGTGGTCATTCATTGGCATATATACTTCTACAGTCATTAAATTTGCTGGTTCTGCTTTAACTTCCACTAACATCATATGGTCAGTTACCAGGTATGTGATAGTGACTATTACTTGAAGGAACATGACCAAAGATTCGATACAGCCTCATCATTAAGGTCAAACATTGTTATGTTGAAATCTGGCTCATGTTTTTTCAAATAATAAGTGGAAATTTTTTTCTGTATTACTTAAATATGGAATTCCACAAAATTAAGGCTTCCTAGTGTGTTATATTAATACCGTACAACCACCTTTGCTTTGAGTAAATATTACACATTCTCTTGATAGTAGATTTTTAAAAAACCCAAAGAATGTATCCCTAAAGCAAGGATAATTATTATAGGAAAAATTGACCAAACGTTAGCTTTGATATTCAAAGCACTTTCATAAATGCATCCTGTTGAATAAATGAAAATGACTACATAAAAGTTGCACAAAACATCTATTCAATCAGCTGAATTGTTCAGTAAAGAGTTCAGGCAAATCCCAACCAACTTCTATATCATTGTGTAAAGAATTTGAATTTCTCCAATGAAACATTAGGTGCATTTACTAACCTCGAGACAAAACATTTGTAGTGATAAGTACTTTCTCTAGTCCTTCCCTAAAACGATCCAAAACTGCAATTCTTTGATCCACATTTAGGTCACTGGTGAGAATTGCTACTGCATGGCCATCTTTGGACATTTTCTCTGAAAGCCAACTAGCTGTCTTTCTAGTCTGTTTTTCAAAGAGAAAAAATTATTAAAGTTGCAATTTTACATAAATGGCATCATGTACATAAAGCACAAATCACTTCAGGATTGTTACTACACAACAAATACCAGGCACAAATATTTAACATAAAAAGATCTGAGAAACAATGGCAATGTCTATGGCCACAGATATTTTTGAGTTTGAAAATGAATTTGAAAACAAGATGAATTTCACTCGAGCAACATTCATCTGGAACAATAAGAGATTTTCTTTGATCCTCTTCAGCATTTAACTTGGATGCTATGAGATATACACTGCCCAGAAGAAAATCTCACAAGGAGTCCATATGCGTCATGGAACACCGATATCAACGAGCATGTGGCAGGGCATGCTGTGCGTCGTAACTTGAAATATTACGAAGTGAGAAGGCGCGCCTCTCAAGGGTTTGTGAATAATGTGGAAAACAGTGTGTGCAGCGTATTATATGGGCCTACTACGAAGCCCCTTGTGCAAGAAGCCGCCGTAGAGTAGTGTTTAGTGACTCTGACTCGCGTGCGGAGGATGTGGGTTTAGAGGTTATATACTGGCAGTTCTTTTTCATTTTCTATTCATTATTTTTTGTATTTCATAATTTTATAATCGTTAGTTATATTCTGACATTCTATGCTATAAAAATGTTTTAATTATGAATTTTGGAGAAAATGATTACTTCTCGTATGTCATGGAAAATTTGTAAGGAAATGATACTTTTGCAATAACAAATGCAGTTTCACAATTTTTATAAAAATATGTTCTGCACATCACAATAAAAACAATGATTCATAAAATACTGTGGAGAAGGAACTAACTGGTTTTACATCATTATCTTCATAATTAAAAATGGGTTTCATTAGTCTTGTTAGAGCCATTGCTCAAAATTCCTTCTCCACGGTATTTTATGAATCATTGTGTTTATTGTGATGTGCAGAACATATTTTTATAAAAATTGTGAAACTGCATTTGTTATTGCAAAAGTATCAATTCCTTACAAATTTTCCATGAAATACGATAAGTAATCATTTTTTCCAAAATTCACAATTAAAACATTTTTATAGCATAGAATGTCAGAATATAAATAACGATTATAAAATCATGAAATACAAAAAATAATGAATAGAAAATGAAAAAGAACTGCCAGTATATAACCTCTAAACCCATATCCTCTGCACGCGAGTCAGAGTCACTAAACACTACGCTACAGCGGCTTCTTGCACAAGGGGCTTCGTAGTAGGCCCATATAATTATTATTATTAATACTGGCTAACTTAATGTATAACTTTGTGCGCATTGTGCATTATTATATGTGTAGTCGATATATAAAAAGACAAAGTTATTCAAATTGCCTTAAATGGAAACTTCCATTGCATGTCTTTCCATTTACAAATTCCCTTAAATTTTAAGGGAATCTGTAAGTGGAAAGACATGCAAGAGCACTTATTAAGAGTGGTGTCTGGGATACCTCTGTATTTTGTGTAACTGTATTCACTGTGCTCCTTTATCTTTAGTTATTATTTCATTTCTCTTGTAATAATTTATGTTTTTAGTAACACCAAACTATAATAAATATCTTTTAGGGTTCTACTGGGAGTTGAAGATCTATCTAAACATAGAAAAGGATCGCATTTTCCTTAGTAATATTTTTTACTTTTGTCGTATTAGATGCAGGGTGAATTTTGGACTTAATTTTTTTGAAAAAAAAACCGTATCTTATATGATGGAAAATATTGTATTATTGTAGAAGACATAATACTGTAAAAGCTGACCAGATATTCCTGAGTTCTGAATAATACTATATTTTGAATAAGAATCACACATAATCCAAAATTCTTGTTGCTTTATCGGATTATTAAGCCATGTTTTTCCAACGATGCCACTGGCTTCTTCAGGCTGAATTGACAAGTCTTTCTTGGATCTTGGTATTTATATGCTCATGCCTTTCACCAGCTATTCTCTGCCCGGTGGTCCCTCCCTTGCCTTTCACCAGACATCAACCATCATGTTATTCGTAGGCTTAAGGAGTCTTTTTCATGAGGAGAAGAGTTGGTTACACCAGGACCCAAGGAAGACTTGTCACTTTGACCTGAAGAAGGCAATGGCATTCTTTGTGATATGTTGCCGACTATTTCAACAAGCATGGCATAAAAACCTGATAAACCAACATAACATGTAACAACAACACAGCAAAATACTTTGTGCCATTATACAAAATTTAAGGATTTATAACTAAACAATGACCTTAATGATTATTAACCGACTAACTGAAACACTACTTTGACAGAATTTTTTAATATTTCTGGAAAATTAACAAAATAGCCATTTAGGTTTGAGGGAATAAATAATGACTGTAGGATTTTTTTAAATAACAGCATTGGGAATATAAAAAAAAAGATATATTCAAATATACTCTCACGCAACATGCTGGTTACATTCCTGAAAATACTGCATTAAAAGAAAATGCAGTGTGTGAATCGAATAACTTATGGAAAAAAAGGGTTTAAGTTCTCAGTTTGAAAAGTTATATAATTTTTTATCTAAAAAATGTAAGACAAAATACTACTTAAAATAATAAAAATAAGACTGAAGATTTAATTTAAAACAGTTTATAACATAAAACAATTCCCTAGAATCAGTCAATTGCCAATGATTTGTGCATCTTAGCCTGTTACTTCAAATTCTGCAGCCTTGTTCTATTCTTAGCCCTGGTTAATATAGTTTATGGGAGTTGTATTGTTTTATAATAGCTCATGTAGGTTAAAAAATATCAATCATCAATGACAGAAATATTTATTTTAAATAAAAATAAAATTGAAGTATATTTATTATATTTTTTCCATTTGGCACACTTGGCTAATAGTTCCACGGGAAACTGCTGATCAGACCAGACATCGAGCCAATTATGGCCACAATGTGATGATGGTTTCCATTCCATTGACAACGAGTGGACACTGAGGTACCCGAGGCAGCATGTAAAATTAAAATATCACTAAGCTTTCTGATATCTTTCTAGGTTCTCGCCACATTGGTTGAAAACTAACCTCATTGCAAGAAAATTGTGGTAAAAATAAAATCCACACAGTACTGAAAATGTCCTGCCAGAATGTGAATTACATGAGGTTTTTACTATATTTAGATCAGTTTTCATAACAGAAATTTAATATTTTTATCAATAATGAAAAAGAGTATTAATGAGCTAACAACTTACATGGCAGAAAATCATAGCTTGTCCTATCGTCACAACACCGTAAATATTTGAAATTGCAGCATATTTTTCCTCCTGATTATGACACATCACATAGTATTGTTTAATATTATCTAGGGATTCCTCTTCCCGTTTCAGCCGTATGATTACTGGGTTTGAGACAATGGCTTCCGCAAACTCCATCACGTCTTGCTCATATGTTGCCGAGAAGAACATCATTTGGCATGTACGAGGCAAGCACCTTGAAAAGAATTCTATTATCAAATCTCCACTTTCAACTAAAATAATCTGAGGGATTGCAGGGATTAACTCTTAAATAACACATGCTACACTGTATATACCATTAAAAAGCATCCCTAAAATGCTATATGGAACAAATGCAATACTGCAGGTGACAGAGTGATATTCTCGCTCTTATATATATATATATATATATATATATATATATATATATACAGTGGAATCCCAATTTAAGGTTCTCCCATTTACGGTTTACCTGCATTTTGGCAGTTTTTTTGCGGCCCCGACCAAAGCTCCATATAAATAATGTATTGTATCACCCGATTTAGTGTTTTTCGATTTTGTGAATTGTCCGCAATTCAAAATTCTGGTCCCTTGCGGGGCATCGCCTCGATTTCTGGTGCGTTTACACCGTGACTCGAGAATATTTCATTTGGTGGATATGTAATATATTAATTCAATCTAATCATCAATGGCACAACACATACTGGTGTTGTTACTACATTAAATAAACTCAAAAGAATTAATATTTAGTCGTGCTGTTTTATCAATCCACCTTTAATGTCCTAATCTGTTACGTACTTCACGAAAGTTGCGATGACATAATCACGTGAACATGGATATTTTTACATCTCAGTTCGCAGGCGCTCGCTCACTAACGTGACGCGTTAGGTAGTTGGGCCACCCGCGTTTACCACAGCCATATTTACCTTGTTAACCCGAAAGGAAGACAAACCTCCAAAAAAAGGGAAGTCTTATTCACAACGATGTTATTATTACATCGAGGCGGCGATGTTATTAAAACTTTGGATGTATGTTCCTACTCGTCAGTCACTGTAGCATTTCCCTACACCGCACAAGACATGCAATCAAATTTGCGAGCCCACTTCGCATAAAGGACCGAAATGTAACAAATGAGACTAAAAGGACGTTGGAACTGTTAGCGTTGTCATTTTATACTTGGTCAGCTGATAACAGGCGTCGAAACGTCTGCCAACGCTCACCACACTGCTTCACTGAGGGATAATTATTCGAACTCGTAAATACAGTAAAACTCCGGTATAACGTGCCTCACTATACCGCGGATTTGGATATACCGTGGGTCTAGTCATGTCCCCCAAAATGATTCCATTTATTTTCTTCGTAAACAACCTTGTTTCAAATTTTACCGCGATGTATTTTCTTCGTAAACAACTTGGTTCAAATTTTACTGCAATTTATTTTCTTTGTAAAAAACTTGGTTCATATTTTACCGTGATATATATTTTCTTCGTAAACAACTTGGTTCAAATCTTACCGCGATTTATTTTCTTCGTAAACAACTTGGTTCAAATTTTACCGCGATGATAAAATCCCGTCGCTGTCTATAAGAATGATAAGAAATTGAAGCTGAAGTCCAGAACCGCGGAAGAGCAGGAAAATTATCGGAAGATGACAGTGAGAATGAAAAGATGTGTGAGGCTGATACCCCTTAAATAAGCAAAATATTGGATAACATCAGTGAAGTGATGAATTGGATGGAGAGACAGTGATTGTGATCATCTTCATCTTTTACATTTGCAAAAATTAAGACGGGTTCTTAAACGGGGGTGCTTGCACCCTCAGGTGGTGCGGGAAGATGGCCCAGGGGGTGCGGGAAGTGGGTCCAGGGTGTGCGGTGGGAACATCTTGCAATTTGACTTTTTTATTTATTTATTTTTTTAGATAACATTTTGAACCACCAGCTTCTGTCCTAGTGTATGTATTCATGCATCCACGTTTCTTATTAGATACATAGCGAGATGCTGAAGAACATTCGTTTCCTTGAAATAACAAACCGTAATCACTATTCGAGGTTTGTTTACAGAGCGATTTAAACTGCCGTGCCCAGACATATTGTCGCTATATTTTTCCGCCTTTAATTACGTTTATAACAAAGTCATTCTCTCGGTCCTACTTTTCGTGAGAAGGCTGAGATAATCCGCTACAGAGAGGTTATTTTGAAGTTCAAGATGAATACAGCATTAAAAATTGTTTAAAAAGAAACAATCTTGAAAACTATTATGAAATTGTTGGATAGGATTCCATTGTAATAAAATGCCTAATCGTCGCCTCACCTGTATTACAATCTTACTGTGCCTTTAATTGAGGAAAGGTTGAGTTTAAAATGTAGTTTGTAATAATTATATTTGATTTTAAATACTATACGTTTAATAATTTGTTAAAATTAAAAAAAACTAAAATTAATAACCATTGAAAAAATTATGGTGGGGTGCGGGATTACCATCGATCGCTGTGGGGGTGCGGGGCTCAAAAAAGGTTAAGAACCCCTGCATTGAGACGTATGTGACGAAGAATCGCCATCAGCTGTTGCACCAAAAGAAAATATCGGACTATTTTAAAAACACCGATTAAAGTAAGGTATGCATTTAAATCAAAATACGATATCAGTTTTTATAGAATTTTGCAATTAAATTTGTTATAATGCATATACTTTCATGTTTTTTAAAATTATTTCCCGAAATACCGCGGGTTGCCGATAACGCGGGTGTACATTCTGTCTCCCGAAACCCGCATTATAACGGGGTTTTACTGTATTATCTTATATAACCCATGCGAGCCCAATTATATCATGTACTCATTATAGCATGCGAACTTAAAAAACTGAAAGGATCTGCACGCTTGCTTGATTCCTCATATATAGAAGCGCTTCAATTAAGTGTTTATTTGCTTAAAAGTTTTAAGAAAGTTTGTCTCGGAAAAATTAAAGATCGCAAATTCACTGCTAGGAGGTGCAATGAGGGTCACAGTCATGAAATGACCACTAATTTCGCAAAAAAACCATTAGCTAGAAGAATCACCTTCACCGGAGGACTTACAGTTGGTATTATTCTCAACCATCTTCGTTCTGTAAAATTTTACGAATGAAAAAATTGATCGTAATTAATCTATACACTTAATATTTGTGTTTTAACTAATAAAACATATTTGACATTAATGAACTGCCATTTAGTCTTTCAATTTTAGCTAACCCCCATTTAATGTATTATTCGATTTAAGGTACAAAAAACTTGTCCCCGACGCAAACGTTAAATGGGGATTCCACTGTATACTAGTAGACGGTGCTTGCATTCTGCAAGCATTTTTTAAATTTGGAATTATTACAATATTGTATTTTACTCATTGGTTTTGTCCAAAAACATATAACCGTGCCAAATTTCAAGCTCATCTGAAAGTGCCTTATAATTGTTATCCTCATACAGGGCTATAATGTGCGGTGATTTTTCCCTTCGAGTTAGCTTTTCCACTATGCACTTTGACTCTAGCAATCGCCTCGATTCATCTCATCGCCTAGAAGAATGGCCACACATCCTCTCCACCGCTCATATGGAACTGCCTCATAATTTTTACCCACGCATAGGGCAAAAATGGGACAAAACAGCCCTTAAAATTTCGAAATTTTAAATCAGATTTCTTCCATTGGTCGTAGTTTAATATTAATGGCATTATAATATAAGCCTCTGATTCCCATTAAAAGCTTACACATATAAAATCATTGATCTCGTTGCCACGGCAGCCGACTGTCGGAACCCAGAAAAATTACCACTATTTTACGATAAAAACTATAAATTTATGCTAATTCTACTCAGATTTGAATTATGTCTTCAAAAATAAGAAACTAAAATTTCTATACTTTCTGATAGTTTAAGTCCTGAGTTTCAATCTTGACAGGAAATAATTTTTAAAAGCAAATATAAAAACCTCTTCACCGATTTACGTGCTTTTCTTATGGGGCAATGATGGGGCCAAAATAGCTCCTCAAAATTGTAATTTCAACAATTTCGGATTTTTTCCTGTGGTTGTGATCAAAAACCTATAATCGTGCCAAATTTCAAGTTCCTAGCTCATCTGGAAGTGACTCATAATTTGTATCCTACTCCTATATCCTATGTAAAAAGCAGAAAAGGGTATGTAGTGTCAACATAAAGGAAGAGGCAAAATCACAGATAAGGGCTATGGAACATTCAATGCCGAGTTTTAAGAGTGAGTTGTGCAAAAGCGATGGTGAGGTAATTGGTTATTACCCAGGGACAAAGACAGCAATTATCTGTGAATGTGTGCGTGTGAACATAGTCCAGTTCAAAAACATGGTGATATTTTTTCATATCCTTGACATACTTTAGTGTATGCTAATGAGATACAGTCATTAATATAACAAATTGTTTTAAGGGTAACAGAATTCTATTCTCCAAAACTTCAACTTGTATCAGGAGATTTTAAAAGGACACAAAGCTGAAATGTTAACTTTTATTTTTTCCCTTCATAGGAAGAAGGAACTTTCAGGTTTATCTTCCTCCTAGAACTTAGAGCATTTATGATATAAGCAGAGTTTTCTTTACTCTAGGTGAAATTGGTTTCTACATTGTTTCTATATGACTTGTTTGTACATTTTGATAGACCTGAATAGAAGTTTGTATTTGACAAGTCTAGAACCCCTGGTTTAGCCAGTACTAAAACAAAACTAAACAATTTTTTCATGTAATTCTTATGGTATCTTATAGCTTTTGCTACATGTGTAATTACCAGTAGTAAGTATGAAAGTTAATTTCGTAGACACTGCTCTTCAACCCAATGGTAGAAAATGCGAAGATGAGCCTCTTAACTTACTAAACTGTACTGCTGACAATGTAAAGAAAATCTCCTACTTTAATTACACTTAATGTTTGTGGTCATAAAAAGGGATTTCAGCTTTCTGAAAACACATGATTAAATTAAGATGAATTTCCTTCAAATATCTGTCATAAAAAACAGAAACAATTCACTTATCATATCATTAAATTTTAAAAACAATCAAAACATTTTTATCACTCACTTATGGATTCTAAAACTTTGATCTTGGTGGCCTTGTGTAGCAATCATAACATCAGCTTCATCCAAAACAAATACTGAGATTTTTGACAAATCAAAGAAACGTAGTTTCATTCCCCAGTCTTGAACTTTTCCAGGAGTACCAATAATGATGTGGTCAGTCAGAATTGACCCTCGCTGGACTTGAATGAAAAAATAAGCACATAATAATAATCAATTATTAACAGACAGCACTTGCATAACAAACACATTGCATAGGACGCAAACATAATTTTCTTTAGTATCTATTACATATGGCAAAATAAACACTATAATAAAAATAGCAAAGTTTATATTGAAGGGCATCATACCACCATCCTGTATAACTATGCAAATAAAGTTGCTGGCGTAGGGACATTTGTTCAAAGTGCATCAATAAACTTGATTACAACCGATTATGATGATAAATAATTTGTCGATTGATGTCCGAAGCCAAATAGCAACCAGAAGCATGGTGACAGAATAAATAAATAAATAAATAAACAAGTCACTAGCAACACTGAATAACAAATAGGTAAAACAAAACAGCATATCAAAGTGTACACATGTAACAGATTACATGATTGTTATTGGTTCAGTCAAAGTATTTAAGAGTGCGATTTAGAAAAGAGTATTCAAGATATACACAGGTATAATAAAACATATATTATTTCTAATAATTATAATAGTAATGCCGATAAGTACGGTATCAAAATTCTTTTGTTTTGATTTAAAATTTAAATTTTAGATACTTTCGATATTTAAAACTTTTGAGGAAAGATGGATAATACTGGATCTTCTAAGTCAATGGGAAAAAGACGTCGTAACTTAACTCCAGCAAACAGAAAAATGATTCGAACGGAAGCACAGAGAAAATGACGTGAAAATTTAACATCAGAGCAGAGGCAACATGAAAGAGGTAAAAATTCAAGAGCATGTAGAGTAATTAGACATAACATGACCTTTGAAGAAAGGCAAGAAAGTAACAATGTTAACACAAAATGCAGATTAACAACAAAAAATTCTGGCGTACTAGACAATGTAGTTTATAAAGAAATATTTGAAAATTAATAAAGAAAATTCATGATTTTTTAAATGGCTTTTGATTTAAAGTTGCGTAGTAACGGGTATTTGACTGGTGAAGATAAATTGCCAAAAATTCCTCCTTTGTAACCAAAATGTATCTCTGGCTTTTTTAACTGATCAGTGGTTGACAGAGTTACCTTCATAATTTATCAGTTTCCAACTCTAAGGTAAGGTCAGTATTTCATTTTTGGAAGATTGATTTACAGCTTGCACTAAATAAACACTAAAGATTGCTGCTATAGTGTTAACATAATTAAGCACATTCAACTAAAATTTATCTGCACTAATTCTTATTTGCCACTGATTATTCAAGTACAATACATGTTATATACCATGTTTACCTCAAAAATCATAAATGAAGCACAAATTAAAACAGAGTTAATGAGATATATCATAGGGTAAATGAATGTCATGACAATTTGCATACTTTTGTTTCCTAGAAAATTGAAATCCTTTTCAAAAAACCAAGAGTTAATTTGTAATCCAAGAAAACTTCCAAATAACAAGATCAACTTATTTTTATCAATGTGTTGTGGTTATTTATTCAAAGCAATCATCTAGTGATTTTGTTAGTAATTATGATTGCTGCTTAAATAATGCACGTAAAATAATGACATATTTATTCAATCATTTGTTGAGCATTACTGATAGTAGAAATATAAACGAGTAAGAAAATGCTATGAAATCCATTTAATTTTGATACACAGCATGCAATTCTTCCATTTATTTTTTTCCGCAAAAAACTTGAAAACCTGGTTAATCTGTCACTTAACCAGTATAGGGTCATGGCACCAATTTTGGCCACTTTAACAGCACTTCTGAAAGAAAAAATCATGAAGCTCCTCATACGTTATTGTTAAAATTATTTTTTTTTAATATTTTGTTTATATCATGCTAAATCTGAATCTGTTGGCTGAATTAAATTTTAATTATCTTTTGACGTAGTAATATCTTTTTTAAATTCTGAAATTCGATTTCACCAGCTATGGCCACTTTAATTCCCATTATGGCCACTTGTACTGTTACGATTTGTTCAGCAAACTATACGTTATTACGTGCATATTACCCATGCAAAACGTGCTTGTGGCTAGATTAGGATTGGACAGGGACTGGGTCAGGTGTTACATTGAAACATGTTTAACAAAATTCATTCTATATTAAAATATGTGACACATCTAACACACTAAAAAACAACGTGAATGATAAAATTTAACGATATTATTAAATAGATAACATTGTGTGTAGGTACCACTAACTTTTTAATTAAAAATTTAACGTAATACAAAAAATCATATGAACAATACAATTTAACAGCACAATATAATTAATGATATTCATATGTTCCCTCAGCGTCCCTCCAGTTGTGACTGGAGGAGGAAGAATAGCCTCAATGTCTTCCGGCGCAACCGAGCTAGGTAGTAAAAGTAGAACGAATTATTATTTTCCTTCTCATAAATTGCACCTTCACTTTGTCGTCTTCAACTTGGACCTGTCCGACGTAATAAATGATCGCTGTTGTGAGGTTGAATTTCACTAGCAAATAGCGACCTTTAGTAATTTTGTATAGTTGTTCATCGTCACTAATTGAGCCTAGATCCAGAGGAGAATCACCCGATTCAGTACAATAGTTAGCGTCGACTTCTGAACCTGTCATTTCATCCAAATCTGAATTATTCTTGCGATTACTTAATTTTCTTTTCCTCTCATTGTTTTCGTTCTATTTTCTTCAACCTCTTGGCTTCCCGTAGCCTTTTCCTCTCTTCTTCCTGCCCCTCCTCCATTTTTCCCTTTTCTTTATCTTCTTCGCACTCCACCCACTGTGGTGCTGTAACGACGCTGGGAGTCTTCTTTCCTCCTCTTGCACTTGTTGAGACGACGTTCTGTCCAAGGAATGCATTTATTAAAAAACGCTGCTGTTTTTTGACGGAGGCCAATAATCCTTTGCGGACATCTGGGAATCCCACGGCAGCACACTTGAGGACCCAATCCACCAGAAGATCTTCATTATGCCTCCCCAAAACTGATTCCGGTCCACAATGCCCCACAGAAACTTCCGGTGACTTCCCAGACAGCTTGTTTCTGATTGTCGTTCATGGCACTTTATACAACTTACACGCTGTTGCTACTTTCATCGCATTTTTAATCGATTTCTGTGCTTCTTATACCCTCCTTGGCAAGTATTGGGTGACATTGTTCTGAAATAGATTTAACATATTAGGTTGTAGATAGTTACCTTATTAAAACTACAAAAAGTAGCTTTAAAAATTATTAGTGGCCATAACTATTTTACACCAAATCTGCTTATGGCCAGTCCAATGCCAAAACTATTTGCTTATGGAAATAATGATCCACTTATGGACACTCATTAATTTACATTCCTCGCTAGTTTGATCACACATTAATATCAATGTAACAATAAAATATTGTCTTACCTTTTAAAAGTGTTTTGCAAGAAAGCAGATCACCTGGGAAGCCGATGCTGATGGATGAGTTCATGTGTAATCTTAACTATTTTCATAGCCGTACCACGTCACTGACCACTATTATTAAACAAAATCGCATTGCTACCTTCCTCCTTTCATTTTGTCAACGAATGACAGTTATCGTAGTAAAGGATGTTATTACGTTTGCTGTGATCTCTCTCCCGATTGGTTACTTTAATTCCTACCACTATTATTTAGCCGATTATATGACAGTTGCCAAAACTGGTGCCTCTACCCTACTAGCTTATCCCACACAATGCAATAAAAAGGTGTTTACTTAAAAACTAGCATTATAAGGAAAAGTTTTATTCACCATATTTTACAACCCAAACAAAAAATTACCTTCTTCACCCCTTACTGCCAATATAATCTTTATTTCAGGACAATATTGTGCCATTTTACTTGCAACTTCGCCAGTTTGAATTGCAAGTTCATAAGTTGGAGATAGGCAAAGAACCTGTAAACGAATAAAAAAGAATTTTTAATTATGTACTTCATCTGGGAATTATGAAAAATTATCACACCTATATTATATGCAGAAAAATGTGGTCCAAAAAGTATCATTGTAATTTTTGTTAAATCACAATCAACTGAGAGGAATGAGCAGATTCCGTCCACATACATGCGACCACATTCCTCAATTAGCCAATGCAAAGCACCAAAATAAATTGTAACATAACAGAAAAGTTCTTAGGCGTTTTAAATGTGGAAATAGCATATTATCAAAAGCTTTCAGACAAGACATGCCCTGCGACATAAATTTTACACGATTTTTTAAGAGAATAAACCATAGATTGAATTTTAGTGGTATTGTTTACAGTTCTTATCGCAATTACCTGAGGATAATTTTTGGTAGGGTCCACTCTACTCAGCATCGCTAACACAAATGCTGCTGTTTTGCCGGTTCCAGACTGTGATTGAGCTATCATATTTTGAGGACTGCAATAATGTAAAAAAAAATACAATTCAAAAGCTACTTGTTCCTTTAGTGTATATGGTCTTAATGTTTATAAAGCATTCTTACGGGTCAGCTAAAAGTGTAGGCAAAGCAGTTTCTTGAATTTTGGATGGCGAGTTGAATCCCATGCCATATACGCCCTTTAGTAGTTCCGGTTTTCTGAAAACACGATTAATTTAAGATGAACGTCCTTAAAATTTGTCATATGTTTTATAAAATACTTACAAATTTAAGGCTTCGAACGATTTGATGGAATACAGAGGAGAATTTGGGTCTTTGCATTGGACATTAACGTCATTTTTATTTTCTACAAGACCCTTCCTAATAATTTTTTGAAGAAGAGATCTTTCTGCAGGGGAAATCTCTTCTTCTTTTGCTTCATCGTCCGGGGCAGCAGGATCTTTTACGATAGATATACCTTCAACCTAAGAACAAAATAAACAATGAAAGACCAGCATGTCTATTTTTCAAGTAAAATATTTTCATTGCCATTAAAATATTAACGATTTTTGACTACACTTGTTACACAAACCTTAACGGCTAATTTTTCCTGCTCTTCAGCATTTCGTGCCCAGTCAACTTTGGCAGCCATACGCAAATAATAAAATTACATATGAACCTCAATTAGCGGACAAAATATTCGCCTAACGCTACTAGCGCCGTTGGATGACTTGACGCAAAAAAATGACTATTATCGCACTTCAATTGTTGTCCAATAGAATTTGGGTGTAGGAGAGCTTCTTAATTTTGTATAACAAGATATTACAATGAAAAGATGTTTCCTCCTTAGAATTTTATAAATACTACTATAGCAGCAGTGTCTTAACATAAGGAAATTCGTCTGTATATAGAAGCACACTTTCTGTTATCGTTGAACGAAAACAATCTTAAAAATGTTCCCCGTATTTTTTCGGAAGGTTTATAATAAACAGTAAATGTACGAATACATCTGTTCTCAGGATTTCTGATGAGAACCACATGGCTGGTGTTACACAAATTTTGAAAATTGAAACGCCTGACTGAGTAACGCTTTCTGGTGTAAAAGATTTATATCTGGTGAGCTGCCAAAATTTTAGCAACCGGTAGTTCTAAAAAAATATATACTCCTTAAGATGTGCGGTGGATAGTTAGGGAAGTGCGTGAAAATCCCAAACTGACTGCACCGAAGTTGAAAGATGAAGTAGAGAAATGTATAGAAAAGTGTGCTAGCGCTGAGACAGTCCGAAGAGTTCTGCGGAGGGCAGATCTAAATGGGAGAATTACTAGGAGGAAACCTTTCGTGAGTGCAAGAAATAAACATCTCAGATTAACGTTCGCCAGAGAGCATCATACTAAGGACTTACACTTTTGGAAGACTTTTATTTGCGGATGAAAGTAAATTCAATATTTTTGGATCCGATGGAAGGGTTAATGTGTGGAGAAAACCCAATGAAGCGCTGAACCCAAAAAACTTAAAAGCGACAGTGAAATACGGTGGTGGACGTAATGGTTTGGGGTTGCATGCCCTCCGCTGGTGTGGGTAACTTACATTTCATTGAAGGCAATGTGGACAAAATTATGTACTTGAATTTACTGAAACAAAATTTGAAAGCCAGTGCCGAAAAATTAGGTATCTTAGAGACTTTTCAGTTTTATCAGGACAATGACCCAAAACACGCTTCTCACATTGTAAGGGAGTGGTGGTTGTATAACTGTCCCAAAGTTCTGAAAACTCCACCTCAATGTAATAGAGAATTTATAGTCAAAATTAGACAGAAATTAGAAAGCATTCCATTTCAAACAAAGAAGACCTAAAAAAATCATTACTAGAGGAGTGGGGGAAGATAACCGCAGATTACACATTAAAATTGGTGACATCTATGCAAAATAGACTGAAAGCTGTTTTAAAGCAAAGGGGAAATCCTACAAAATATTATAATTTTGATGTAATTATATTTGAACAATAAATGTCCAACTGAATGCAATTATTTGGAGCTGCATCATTTTCATTGAGAGCTAAAAATTCTACTATATCTTATATATTCTTGTATTGTTGCAATTATTGTCAATGAATGTAAATTTTCTTTTGTTAGAAGAAGAGAGGAATGTTTACAGAAATATATTACATTTAAGTAGCTCAAAAATTTTATTTCTCACTGCATTTACACACAAAATGACGTTTTCGTCTGCCTGCATCATTTTGACACACTGAGTCACTGTATTCTCAGGATTTCTGATGAGAACCACCTGGCTGGTGCTGCACAGAAATTTTGAAAATTGAAATGCCTGAGTAACGTGCTTTCTGGCATAAAAGATTTGTATCTGGTGAGCTGCTAAAATTTTAGCAACCGATTCTTCAAAAAATAAAAAATTTTCTTTTTTCAGAGTTGAAGAAAAACTAACTATTTCAGTCAAAGTGTCCTTATAAAATTCTCTGAAAATGTTACTGTTATTTTAGTGCTAAAAAATTTACATGTTGATTGATAATAGGCTACTCAAAAGTACTTAAGTAATTTTCAAATGTCTTTTTGGTTTTCATTATAAATTTAGACTGAAGGCATGTAATTTTTCCACAGCAGTTCATAAGATTTTGCAACAGTTAACAAATAGTTTTTAAACGTTTTCAAAATTTATCTACCAGATTTTGTGAACAAGCCCCAGCTCAGCACTGGTTTGCATGATAGGTTAGCAACCTATCTTCCCAATAACAGTGACCTGCTATGAAGTCCTCTTTAAATAAGAAGTGATTGAGGCATTAAACATTTTTCTAGAAAGGGGACAGCTGTAGACCTCCATGGTATGTAGTTCCCAGAGGCAACTAGAAAAATTGTGGAACTGGGGCTATTAAACTTTAGAAAAAAATTCTATCTTCTAATTTATAGTGTTAATTTAGTACTTATACTTGGAGAGAGAGAGACCTGGAAATATTTAACAAGATATCTTCCCCTCAATAGTTATGCAACAGAAAAGATGTTTACTGTCAAACTTCATGACTTTCTATCAATTTAACTAAGCAAGTATCATGCCATGCCAAATTTAGTATAACAATTAATTCATGATTATAGAAGGTTTTTCCTATTTCCATTTCACTTAAATTATAAATCTGATGGCTTGTTATGTCACTAACACTGATAAACATAATAAGTTCATACAAACTTATAAAAAGACAAGTTTATTTAAGAAAAATTGCAAAGCATAAGAGTCAAATACATATTAACAAGATCTATTCAAATCACTTGATTTTGATGCTCTTGCTCACACTAGCTTTAATCCCAGAAATCTCTCCACCATATCGGCTAGCCTCCACACGAACCTCACGAATCTGCAATAGCCAAAAGGAAAAGACATACAAATATTATATATTAATATAAAATTTTTCCCTACCAATAAAAAAAATGATGAGTGATTGTGTATAATTCAGGCAAATAGGAAGTATAGGTTTTAGTTAAAGATTTAAAGGGATCTCATGCATACAGAGAAATATTAGAAGATACATGAGAATATGCATTAGTAAAAGTGGGAAGTATTTTAGTCAAATCAGTTAAATTTGCAGATGAAAAAGTACAACTAAGAAAAGGGTGAGTGAATGGTAGTTAACTCCTTGAATGATAATACTAAATAATCTATAAAAATAAATGTCAGTGTTTGTGTGTGTTTTTCCAGTATACCGTAAGACTTGAAACTTTGCACCATACTATGAGCACCCTGAGGGTGTGCACCTCAGGCTTATTTTTTTTTTCATTTTTGGCTTGGAAAGGGGAGGAGGTCAAAAAATAAATAAACGGTAATAAAAACTAAAGAACTAAAACTCTGCATCGGGAATGAGTGCAGCATGTTTTTCTTTTGCATTTTTAAATCATGTACTTTGAATTATCGTACAAAATTGGGACTTGGACAAAAGGATGCTTAAAAGAATAAAAATTAATTTTCTTACTGTTGTTTTTCAAATATGCATCAAATCTGTCCATAAATTAGTTTTGAACATGAAAATTTAATGTTTTTAGGTGAAAATTGGTCATTGCAATTGTTGTTAAATAGGAGTGTTACGAATTGGATTTGAGACATCGTCCTGAAATTCCTCTTCCCGTCGCCCCCTGGCACTGCATGTCCTACCGCAGTGAAATTTGTTATCAAATTCTCAGTGGCTAATCAAAAACTTCGTAAATTTAATATGTAATAAGATATAAAGTTTTGGTCTGTCTGTTTATGTGTCCACTTAAAACTCGTTAATGGCTTATACTTCAAGCCAGGTTTTCGTTACGGTTTGGTGAACCGGGATCAGTCAGTGCTGCCAATTAGTGGATTAATATTTTTCCATAGTCATTATGCAAGCTCAAACTATAAGACCTAGAACAACCAAATTTGGTACAGTTCTTAATTATGTCTTAACTTAGTGAAGGGTTAAGGTTTGGTCAACCGGAATTAGTCAGGGCTGCCATTATAGGAGACTAACATTTTTACATAAGATAACACAGAAAAATCGATAGCTTGACATGCAATATTTGCAATTTTAACTTACTTAAAATACAGATACGAATAAAATAGAAACACAATTTAATCTGAAAGAATCAACTTAATATTTTTTAAAGACAGAATTTGCATCAAAGTAAAATGTAGCATTTAAGCATGAAAAAAGATATTTTTATAGGTTTGTAACAATGGAAAATCCTAAATACCATAGCCTTTTGTGGCATAACTGACTTATAGTTTAAATCAGTGTTTCCCAGAGTGTGGTATGCGTACCACCAGTGGTACGCGAAACGATTCCAAGGGGTACGCGGAAGAAAATAAATTACTACAAATCAGAACATTATTTGCACAACAAAAACTAAAATAATGTCATCTCCAATAACATTTACCATAAAATAAATAAAACTCCTTATGAAAATCTTGTTAAACAAAGAGAAATAATTATTTTGTAGGATCTTCCCCGAATTCACATGAATACATATGTGTGATTCTAATTGGAGCACATTGTTTGAATTGCACCCAACACGCTCAAACAAAATTTCATAGTCATTCTAAGAATTGAATTCGCTAAATAACACAGCGACGCATCAATTGTGGAAAAAAAGGAAATGCGAGTGCTAGTGATAACTGTGACAAAAAATGCGATCAGATGACTGTATTAGACAACTATGAAGACCAAATTAGTGAACCGTGTGAACCACCTGTGAATGTGTTGAAAGTATCAGCTGTAAAGAAAAAGAAAGTAAATCACAAATATGATGAAAATTATCTTAAATTGGGATTTTTGTGGACTGGCGATGAGGGTGAGCCTATTCCACTATGTGTGATTTGTTTTGAGAATCTCACAAATGATAGTATGAAACCATCCAACCTAAAGCACCATTTTGTTAAGGAATTCCATGGAAAACCAGTAGAATTCTTCGAAAATAGGCGTAAGGACATCCAAAAGTCCCAGAAAAAATGCGCAGTGTTACAGAAGATGAAAATGTCAAAGCATTGTGCCGTACTTAATAGCAATGTCCGGAGCTGCTGAAGTAATTGGCAAGACACTAGTAAAACCTGCGGCCAAAGTAATGGCAAAAGTGATGTTTGGAGATGAAGTAAGCAAAGCAATTGATAGGGTTCCCCTGTCAAATAACACTGTTCATCGTAGAATCACAGATTTGGCCCAAAACGTAAAGCAGCAATTATTGTTATGAGTACGAAAGAGTCGCTACTATGCAATGCAAGCCAATGAATCCACTGATATTGTGAATCTCTTGCTGTTTGTCAGATATGAGCTGAATGGGGAAGTCCAAGATGATTTTTTGTTCTGCCAACATTTGCCGACATGTACAACCGGGGAAGACATTTTTAAAGTTATTGATGACTTCATCAAAGACAGTCACTTGGATTGGAGTCGATGTGTTGTGATAAGCACGGATGGCGTCAGAGCCATGATCGGTTCAAAGAAAGAAGTTGTTGCATGTATTCAAGCCATTACACCGGAAGCAAGTCGACTCATTTTTATATACACATGGAAGCACTCGCCACCCAGGACATGCATGCAGATCTAAAGCAAGTACTTGATGAAGCTGTTACAATTACCAATTTTGTGAAGAGCAGGCCACTGAATGCCCGACTTTTTTCTCAGTTTTGCGAAGAAATGGGTAGTGACTACACACAGCTCCTATTTCACACTGAAATACGTTGGCTTTCGCGGGGAAAAGTCCTCACTCATATGTTTCAGCTGCGAGAAGAACTTCAAATTTTTTTGGAAGAAACCTTCAGCCTGCGAGACCGTATGCATGACTGGAAATGGCTATGTAAATTAGCATGCCTTGCAGATATCTTTGCTCATTTATACAGCCTCAATCTATCCTTGGAAGGCAAGTTCATATCTATATTTCACGTTCAAGACAAGGAAAACTGACATTGTGGAGTAAACGCCTTAACCGTGGAAAATTTGATTCCTTTCCATCCCTTAATGACCTAATGATCAACTCAGCTAAAGAACTCGATGCTGATGCATTGCAAACTATGAAGGAGCACTTGGAAAGCTTTAAAAAATGGTCTTTGTTAGTACTTCCCTGAACCGGATGGCAGCTTTGAGTGGATAAGGTACCCTTTCCTTGTCAGTGTCCAAACATTGCCAAATAACATTTCAAATTCAAATGAAGAACAGCTTCTGGAGCTCGCCTCAGATGGCTTCCTGAAAACTGCGTTTGAGCAAAAGGCACTGACATCGTTTTGGTTGAGCATTAGTTCCGAGTGTCCAGCCCTGTCGGGCAAAGCAGTTAAGTATCTTCTGCCCTTCTCAACTATGTACGTGTGAGTTAGGATTCTCGGTGCTGGTTGGCATTAAAACTATAAAACAAAATCGTTTCATTGACGTGGAGCCACATCTTCGTCTTAAGCTCACCAACATTGAGCCGGATATCTCTGTCACAAACAGTTCCACTCTTGGCATTGAACAACTTACATATTTCCAGATACATATGTAAATTTGAATTTAATGATTTAACTGACATTATTAATAAAACTCATAAGCTTCTGTGCACTTTTTTATTTATTTTTTCAATATGTGTATTTTTGAAATAGGCACTGAATTGTAGAATTTAAAAAAATAATATTAGATATGGTTAGCAACAATTTCAATACCAAGAGGTGGTATGCCGATAAGGCTGAAGTCCCAAAGGTGGTACGCGAATGTTGTAAGTTTGAGAAACACTGGTTTAAACAATAAATGGGTTTATTTATTTCAATTTATTTTAAGTGCACTACAGTACGTGTTCTCATCAAACTGGAGTGGTGGTCACATGTGTAAAGTACCCGAGTTCTATACTGTATGTCAGTGGTTCGAATCCTATTTATTTCACTTTAGAAATGAATTTAAGATCACCTGGATTTAAAAAAATATTATGTTAGATATTGAATTTAAACCATAAAATTTGAGGATAAAACATAGACATAAGTGTCACTGAGTAGCAACATGATCAGGAAGAAAATGAGATGCAACTACAACCATCTTGAGGAGACATTGGGCAGCACTTCTTGACCTTCCACTAGATTTCTAGCCGGCAAGAGTCGAATCGATAAGTGCACAATAGGAAAGGACCTGCATAACATGAATATTGTAGGTGTGTTAACATGAGCAGATCACGAGGCAGCAATACATTACATCATTGGGCCGAAGAAGCTGATAGAGGAGAAAGGTTATCATCCAGAACAGGTCTTCAATGCAAACAAGACAGGCCTGTTCTGGAAGAGAATTCCAGCAAGAACCTTCACCTCTAAACAGAAGAAGAATGCACACAAAGACAGGTTGACACTTCTATGTACAAACATATCAGGTTAAACGAATGCTTCTCTATAGAGTAGAGAATCCACGTGCTTTGGAGGGAAAGAATAAGGCCGGGCGCACACTGATGGAATGAAACAAGGCGAAACTGCTGCAAGCAGTTTCAAAAGACGACAATTACATACAAATGAATGAATGAGCAGTTTAGAGCGGATGTTTCGCTTCGCCTTAACAATGTGTGCACACTTATTCATTTGTATATAATATTCATCTCTTGAAACTTCTTAGAGCGATTTCACCTTGTTTCATTCTATCAGTGTTCACCCAGCCTAAGCATCATTTGCCAGTTTTCTGGAAGATGAATCATAAGGCATGGGTTACTGGTACAATGTTCATGGACTGGCAACACAACTTTTTTCTCATTGCATTGAGCAGTACCTTGCAAGAAGAAATCTAGATTTCAAAATGCACATCATTCTAGACAATGTGCCACACCACCCAGATGAGGAGCTCCAGAAGGTGACCCTAATATTAAGGTGGTGTTTCTACCACTTAACCTCACCTTCCTACTGTAGCCTTTAGATCAGGGATTCATAAAATGTTTCAAGGGTTATTTACACCTGTTGGAATCTGTGAAGCTATGGAACATGACAGTCACTGATTGCTGGAAAAAATATACTATAGCTGAGTGTATATTAAACATAGAGGAATCCATAGATGAAGTCAAGCAATCCAATATTAATTCTTGCTGGAGAAAACTTAGGAAGGAAGTAGTGAAAGAAGACACAAGATTCCCTCCACAGTTGATGCGAAGGTACACAAGATAGTGGAACTAGCATGTCATGAGGAAGGTGATGAATTCGAAAACCTCAATGGGCCCGAAGTTGAAGATCTTCTCAACTTCTACTGGGAATAACTGACTGAGGAAGTTCTGGAGGAGCTTAGAAGGTAGAGCTCCAGCAAGGAGAGGATGATGAGGTGGAAATGGAAAAGCCAAAACTCACTCTTACACAGATTAACTACTTCAAACCACTTTGCTGATTTGATGTTTGACACTGATCCATTTATTGAAAGTAGTCTGAAGTTTAACCTTTACGATCCTAGGTTTTTTTCTGCATATTCTGCACTAGCCAAGGTTATTCTCCTCCTCCATCTCAGGTGTAGCATTTAGCAAAATAATTTATTTTAAACATACCATATAATATAAATCATTGAAATAAAAACAATTTCCTAATCGATAAAATTATGCATATGATGATATTTTTACTTTTTTCACCAATTTACAAATCTTAATTATAAAGAAATTTGCATTATTTCAATGGTCATATATTTTACGTAATAAACATTAGTAGGAAAATGGACGGAGTCAAAAAAGAGCACAGTCAATCCAAGCACCGCTATCTCTTGGATAGCAAATTCAGCATCTCATGAGAAGCAGAGAGTATAAACCTCTGATGACCCATTCCAGGAGGGGCGTCCATTTAGTCTCTGCCAAAGAAAAGGTCATAATTCATTCCGAAAGGCATGAAAAAAATTTTTTTCCTCTTAGGCACAAATGAAGTCTCGGTATAATAAAATTGTTCACAGCCCCATGATTCATGCAGGCATCTAAAGATCACAACGATGCATTGGGATGATTGTTCACACTTGTCTGTATACAGATACTGTTTTTGTGTAAAAAGTATATGCTGGGATCGTAAAGGTTAAGAGACAGAGAGAGAGCTGGAGGCATAATTTTTGCCTTATAGAGGTACAGAGGGCCCCCTGCTGAAAAAATGAAACAGCTATCCATTCTCAGTTACATAGTGCAACTGCATACTTCCATCATCGCTCAATCCTCACTAGCTATCAATACCACTGCTGCCGCTTCTGGTGTTACAAAGCTCCGCCAAAGATCCTCATCAGCATCATCAGATTCACATGGTGATGATTTGGATTTAGGGACCAGATATTGTGGGCCAATGCCATCATAACTGTCATCAATAAAGGTTAGTAGAACACTGTATTCTTTTTGATTTATATAGGGTATGGATTTTATGGGTTTAAAACCAAAGCTCATTCAGAGTTTTTATAATTTTTGAAATTTATAAATAGAGTACGGATTTTTGGGTTAAAATAAAATTCATTCTGAGGGGAAATATCAGGTTTTATTATTTTTTTTTAAATCCGGTTAAATAAAACAAGTTCAAATTTTTTTGGACTTCAATTTTTATTTTTACAACATTAATGCTAACTACAGTGGAAACCCCTTAACATGAAAATGTTTAAAAAGAAATATCAGTTAACATGAAATGCATGCTCGGCCTGTTCCAGTGCTAACGCAAAATGGTTTACACGAAATACTGCTTAACACAAAAAAATTTTTGGTCCCACGAAAATAAATACATGCAAAATTCTTCAGATAACACGAAATGGCATTTGAGATAGGATTTCCCCATGATCGTGATAATATTTTCGACTGTGTATTACATCCTATTATTGATAAGTATCATGGATTTGCCTAAGAGCCTAATTCCATATTTGATAAATGAAAATTTTACGATTAAAACTGTTAACATGGAATTCAGTTAACTTAAAATTCGGATAACACGAAATGATTATGCTGGTCCCTATCACTTCGTGTTAACCAGTTTTCACTGTAGCTTAATTTAGGGTATTTGATTCATGAGTCAATTGAAAATTTAACGATCTCCAATTTTTTCTTTAAAGATGGTTTCTCTAATAAATAAGCTGCAAGTTAGAGTTTACACAAGTGTATAATAGCAGCTAATATCAATCGAAGAAAGTATAACTCAAAGTGTTATTTGTGAGCACAATTTTTGGTATACGAAAAGACTATGTGAAAGCACTACGGTACACAAGAGCACAAAAATTAGAACACAACCTTAGCTCTAATTTTTGCAGTGAAGGTTTTAAATACAGTCGAACTCATTTATAATGAACACGGTTATAACGACATCTCGGCTATTGTGAGCAAACAGAGAAGAGTTGGTTGGAAATGAAGTATTTTATGAGCAACATCTCACAGTTAAAGCGATCACGGCAGTGAGAGCTTCATGGATATAACGAGCAAATCTTAAAACCATTATAAGGAGCAGTGGATGTACTGAAGTACGAGAGACTAACAATAATATCTAACATTACTATGTCCATATATGACATTCTCCCCCTTATTTCTTTCCATATCCTCTGTGGATAGCAATTGCAAACTCTTTTAAAGATATTGGCAGTGGACATGTATAGAGAGATTGGTTTGATTTCCGTTCTCAGAATCTCATTAAGTACGGTACACCACCCATGAAGAGCCTTGTCGAATTTGAATGGAGCAGCCCCTACGCTGTGAGCTACCTGAAGCTGTACATTGTTTGAGCATTTTGTTTTCTCTCCCCAATCTCCTAATCCTCTTTTCTATCTCTTCCCTAATGTTATGGATTCTCAAAAGACCTATGGGAAAGAAACTATCAAGCAAACTAACCAATGAAATTTTACTGTAACCTTATGAAACATTCAGCTTTCAAATTCAGTCGAAATGTAAAATTCAGTGCAATTTGAAATGTTTGAGGGTGAACACGTCTTTTTAAAACTTAGGACAAAAATATATAATGAAAGGATTAGAATTTTTTTTTAACAATTTCAATTCTGTGGTTTAGGTTGTTTCGTGCTGTGGAAAATTCATTCTTTTTTTACCCTGAAATGGCAGGGGAGAAAAGAAAAATTTTGACAATAAGCGAGAAAGTGAACATTATTCATGAGTTAGAGAATGGAGCGAGCAATGCATCCATTTGCAAAAAGTTAAAACTTAACTTGTCAATTGTTTCGACAATTTGGAACAATCGGGAAAGCATTACTAGTGCCTTCGAAAAAAAAAACGCCATACCGAAAATAATGTATTCCATCAAAATACTTTTTTAATAATAAAATTATTATGCTTGTGAATTATGTAGTGCATAATTACGTAGAATAAATTGCTAGTTGTGCAATCGTAAGCTATTTTTACTCATTGTTTTTTAGTCCCTTTTCCATAAGTATATATATAAGTGATAAAGTAGTGAGTAACAGTAAAAGTAACGTATACCTACAATAACGGTTATAACGAGTAACGGTTATAATGAGCAATACTCTTTGGTCCCTTGCATCTCATTATAACCGAGTTTCACTGTACATAAAAGTTTTGGTTTTTGCGAGTTTAATCTGAATCTGAAAAAAAATTGCTCGGGAGATAAAAACCGGACAAAATCCAAAAAATTAATACCCTAATCACTAACCAATAAAATGTGAAATTAAAATTTAAAATTCTGGTAATTTTTCTTTAGAACTCAATTTTTCAGCCAGCGAAATAAATTTTTGATTTGGTAGCTGTACATCTGGTGGCCTATGGAGATTTTTGAAATGCACAGGGAGCATTACTGACAAGGCAAGGCAGTGCTGCCAAGCAGCTTTGCTACAGAGAGCATAAGACCAGGAGAGCAACATCGAGAGGGACTGCTCTGTCATTAAATTTTTACTGTACATAACTTCTTTGTTCATTTTATTTTATATAATATGACTTTTTAAGGATAGCATATTTTGAATACATTATAGGACTTAAAGTATGTCTCTCAGAGAACACTTCCCCTAACCCCCGATTTCGCATAAGCCATAGCCTTCGCCAACCATGGCCAAGCCAGAAACCTGTCTCCTGTGGTTGGCAAGGGACTATGTATATGAAAATAATTACATCCCTAATACATTGTCTACTAAGAGAATCATGTATGACCTTCAGCTAGTCCATGGGGCAACCACTGCTTTTTATTAGACTACTGGTAAGTTAAAATAACTTGCAGTGTACCTTTGCATTTTTTTAATCGAAGCATTATTTTTAAATAACATAAACTACATATAAGACTAGACATACCTGGCCCTTCCTCCTTATCTTAGCTTTCCTGAATTTGTTCCTATGCTTCACTCTAGGGTTGCGTTGTTCCTTCTTGCGTCTTGGTGTGAGTCCCTTGTTTTTAGCCATCTGATATGTGATTGCCCTTTTTCCTTCCTCCTCCAACTCCTTTTCAACTGCTTCTTCCTCTGCACCATTTCCTATCCTTTCTTCTCCATCATCACTCAAATTACCATCGTCGCCATTGCCATCTGCAAATATTACATTTATACTTCCACACAAGAACAAGACATTGCATAACTTATTCACTTCCTATAGACAAATCGCAAAATAACTCCAAAAGCACAAAAAGTGACATTTCAAAGTATTTCCCCATGCGCCTAACTCAAGTTCCTTCACAGAGTAAATATTACTCGATTTTAATTAATTCAAGCAAAGACAATAAATAAAAGAATAAATCTGAGAAAAAATCTTTTAAAGCACAATTTCAAATGAGGTTGATAAAATAAAAGCTGCAGCAATCTTCAAATATGTTAAAAAGATGGCTACTCCAGTCAGATTTGAGTTTAAGACCAATGTTCTAAATTTTTTTCTTAGGAAATGCACATACACTATATTCATACAAAAACAAATATGTACCTTGTTTCTTTTTGTACATTTTTCCTCTTCCGGGCAAAGCTGGCTCTTTTGAAGTTTTCAAAATAGATTTTAAGAGTTTTGACTTTTTCTCAATACCTTCATGTATCATTTCCTCATAGGATTCTGCTTTGCATTTTTTAATTTCAGGCTCTTGCTGCAGGAAATTAAGAAGCCTCTTTTTTCTATTAGCCCTCCTGAAAGATCAGTCACATTTACAGTTAATGATTACACATTATTACTAAGTCAAATAAAAACAATTGCTTATTTAATCAGCAGTAGCATAATTTTCAAATAAACTCAAGAAGACATTTAAAAAATTGTTCTGTATCTCTCACTAGATAAAAGTGACTGTACAACAGTACAATAACCTTTACATTAAAAATCCTTTATTTTGGTAATGTGTTGAGAAATACTTGATTATTTTTTAAAAAATGTTACGCAAGGTGGCGCATTACTCTCTCTAATCCAAAATTCTTTGGTCCTGAATTTTGACTAATACAGTAAAACATTCCAGGCCCAAAAATATGGCATGAACAAAGATGGTAACGTTGCCGAGACTGAATAATAATAATAATTTATTGATTATTAACCGACTTTACTGTGGTATTAATCTTGTCAAATTTCAGTACAATATTTAAAAACATTACAAATCTTACATTACATACAATACGTATATTATTACATAGCGTACTTTAATCTGATAATTTATTAAAGGTGTTGAATTGGCTATGCGATAGTTTGAAATGTTTGTTCGTCAACTGATGTATGAAAGTCCGAATTCGGTGACGAAAGGTGGTTTAGGGGCGAGAATTTATAATGTATGAAAGAGCGAATTGTACGGATGACGAGGACTGCCTGTATATTAAAAAGTTTGGATCAACTTATGTCTAAGAAAGACATACTTTGCTTCAGCAACAATTTCATCATCCCTTGCATCTTTAAGATTAACTTCTTGATCTTTGTTAATCATCTTCATTATAGGGTCAATCTGCATCATTAACAAAAAAACACAAAAATGAATTCCATGAGAAAAGCACATTAAATTAATTTAAAAAACAAAAAAAGATCACAGCACTTTGTGATTAGGTATTATTTAAGTACTCTTGTAAAGTTAAAATGGTCTCAGACAGGGTGAACAAATGCCACATTTATAACTATTATTGTAAAGACATACTAAGAAAATTTTCCATTTAAAGCAATTTACCTGGTCAATAACAAGTTCACCTAACTCTGTTAATGCACTCATGAGCTGTCGTAGTTGAAAAACACGCTTGATTATTGGATGAGATTGAACAGGCACTTTCAGGCACTTCAGCAACAAATATAATCCTGTGTGTGTACAATAGCTATAAAAACAAAACAGATATCAATTATAACTACATTAGTTAGGTTTTAGTTAAAATAATGAAGAATGTGTGGCTAAAATAAGAGTTAAAAAATATTATAATATAAAAAAAGTTTATATAAAAGATGGAACAAATTTTGCAATTAGGATCCACAGATTTTAATATTGCATAATTTATCCTTGATTAGTTCACTTAAATAGCAATTGCACAAATAACACACACTGAGAATTCTATGTTCCATTGGCATTATCAATTATGCATACTGATAACTAATTCAAGATTAAGCACTTCAATAAGGAAAATTAGAAAAGTATTTACGTTAAATATCTCCAATTGTCACAAAAAGGTTATAAAAAATTGGTACAACATACATTGTGCAAACTTTCTCATATACTAATGCGGTGTTTAGTTATCTTTAGAAAATGAAAATTGTATCAGCCAGTTTTTAGAAAATCCAATTTTTGTTAAAGTTGCCCAAGAATAAACAAGCCTTATATTCATTCATTGAGAAAAATGAAATATGCAGTAATATTGCAGACATATACTCAATAACTGTACGAAATTTGATCAAAATTGTTAGATCCGTTTTTGAGAAAATCAAATTATTGCTGAAGTTGCCTAGAATAAACTAGCCTTATATTCATTTTCTGAGAAATATGAACGATACAGTATTATTGAAGAAGTAAACTCAAGTAACAGTACGAAATTTAATCAAGGTACTTTCCTGTTAACGAGAATACCTTAAAAAATGAACATGTATTGTTATGATTGTTTGAGAGGATATAACATTGAAAGGATATTTTGATGTATTGTTGCATTTACGATATTTTATTTTAAAAACAACATTAACAGAAACTGATTGGCCAGTCTCGACATTTACAAACCCAATCTCCGGAGAACATGGAGGGTTTCCTTGGTCCTGGGCGAGGCGAAGGGTGCGGTAGCACCAGGAGACTACTACCCATTACAACAAAGCATGCCAAAGGCTCATCGATATATCCTCTCAATTTGCGGCACAACAGTCAAGAGGATATAACATTGAAAGGATATATTGACGAGCCTTCGGCTCGCTTTGTTGTAATGGGTAGTCTTCCCCGGGCGCTACCACGCCCTTCGCCTTGCCTGGAACCAAAGAAACCCTCCACGTTGTCCGGAGATTGGGTTTGTAAATGTCAAGATAGGCCAATCAGTTTCTGTTAGTGTTGTACGTAAGTATGGCATGGGGATAATACGTAAGTACCAGGTCCTGCGAAGGGTCCTGGAGGTATTCCCGTTAACAGGAAAGTACCTTAATCAAAACTATTAGTGTCATTTTTGGGAAAATCAGATTGTTGTTTAAAATGCGTAGAATAAACTTCCCTTAATTACTGAACAATGTCAACCATTTCCTCATATACTCTGTTTAGTATGATAAAATACCTAAGTGCGAGATTTCATTCATTTTCGCTCTACCGTTTAGGCTCTAGAGCCAGTAACAGACAGACAGACAGCATTGCAAAAACCACTTTTTCGGATTCAGCAACACCTAAAACGTATATTTCCGTAAAAATCTTGAGGTTTTTCGCGATAACAATACTTTCTCAATATACTTCGTATATGAGAAAGTAAAAACATGGTTCTCTAGTGAATACTTTATATTATTATTATTATAAATAATATACGCAGTTTGGCTGTCTGCCAGGTGGCAAGGTACATACAAGTCAAATACAATAACATGTAGCTAGCATTTTTACAAGAACAAGAATCACTCTACAAGAATTACAATATTAAAAATATAATTATAGATTTTAGAAACATCTCTAAATCAGACTACTATTAATTAACTTGATATTATCTCCTGCGAAGGCTTTAACATTTTTTGGAAAGAGCTCAAAAACTTCTCCAGGTACTTCATTCCACTATTTAATGCCCCTATTCAGAAATGAATATTTACTAACGTCACTCTTTTGCTCCAAATAATTCAACTTATGCTTATGGTCTCCTCTTCCGAAATAAACACCTCCCTGAATTTTTTATTTTAAGTCTTTCATAGACTCTTTTCCTATATACAGTTCATACATTACATTTATTCTATTCTATTTATTTTCCTTTTCTTCTGCAAGCTGTCCCAGCCCAACTGATTTATCATTTCTGTGACACTATCTTCCCTTCCATATTTACCTAGAACAAATCTTGCAGCCTTCCTTTGTATTACTTCTATTTTTAATTGTAACCCTTTATTGTGAGGATCCCATACACACGCTCCATACTCTAAAATTGGTCTTACTAGAGTAAGATAACCTCTTTGTTTTGTTTTTCTGCTACAATTTCTTAAGGTTCTGATCACAAAATTTAAGGTTTTGTACGCCTTATTAACCATAATTTCAATGTGATGCTTCCATTTAAGATCATTTGAGAAATGTATACCCAGATATTTACAATTATCAACTACTGGAATTTTTTCCCCGCCCATTTCTTAAACATAAGTATATTTGTTTTTATTAAAATTAATTAATTTACTTTTTTTTACAATTAACTTTCAATAAATTATCATTCAACCACTCACAAATTTTAAATCATGTTGCAGTAATTAACAGTCTTCTTTCGTTTTTATTACCCTGTATATCACACAATCATCCGCAAATAATTGAAGTTTTCACTTTACCACTTCTGGCATGTCATTAATAAACATTAAGGACAGTAACCAAGCTATCACACTGGCCTGAGGGACTCCGGAATGAACTTTTTTTTCAGAAAATTGCTCTCCTATTTTGACTCTTTGTGTTCTGCCCTTAAGAAAGGCTTCTATCCAATGTACTACTTTTAAATCTAACCCCATACGTTTTATTTTATGAAGCAGAATATTATGATTAACCACACCAAACGCTTTAGCAAAATCAAGAACTATTGCATCAACCTGTTCCCCACAATCATAAGTGTCCACTAAATCTTGATAAAAACCAATCATTTGAGTATCGCACGAATATCCTATCCTAAAACCATGTTGACTACAGCTTATCCAATTATTTATTTTACAAAATTCTCTTATATAATCTGTTACACATTTCTCAAACATTTTACGTACAACACTATTTAAACTAATTGGCCTATAATTTTCTAGCTCCCTACTACCACTTTTGTAAATCAGTACAACTGCCTCTCTCCAATCAGTAGGAATATCTTTATTATTAATAACAATATCAAATAACCCTTGTAAATATGGCACAATTACTTTTCCACCTAGCTATAACATTTCACCTCGGATACTATCCAAACCACAAGACCTTATTTTTTAGCTTTTTTATCCTTTCATAAATTTTGTGAAAGCTTATACAGAAGGATACTGAACTTAAATTTACTATTTTTTCTGTTTCATCTATTAATTTTTTATCAGCTAATAAATTAGTTTTAACGTATACATTAGAAAAATAATTAGGGAATTCATTCGCTTTATCTAAATTTTCCATTAGAACTAGTGCATCCTTACTCTTTAAAGTCTGAATTACGTCTCTTTCCTTTTTCTAATATACTTATAAAAATCATTAGAATTAGATAATAAATTTTTCATTAAATCATCCTATGCTTTCTTTTTCATTTCATTTGAATTTTTTGATGTTTCCTCGTATAATGCATAAAAACTTTTATTTAACTTTTTTATTGTAATATCATATTTATCCAAATACAGGCGACTCCTGAGATTTCGACAGCCGATCGAATTGAGAACTAGTTTACACGAAGAAATTTTCATCCAATCAACTACGCGAGGTTTAGTTTCAGTGTAGACATAGTTATTTATGCTCTAATTGTTTGATTTTGTGCTGATTTCACTCTTTTTTCTGTTAATCTTTTATTTAAATTTATTTATTTTATTGATTTATTTATAAATTTATCACTTGACATGACATCTAAAAGGAAATGTAACAGTGATATTGCAAGTGAATCAAATAAAAGAGTGCATAAGACTCATAGTTATGAATTGAATTTAGAAATTTTAAAGCATGTTGAGAAAGGTGAAAGCCATACTGAAATCGCACGATCGTTGGGAATGTGTTGTTCAGCAGTCCTAGGCACGGTGTTGTGATTCCTAAAATGGAAAAACTTTTAAAACTTTGGGTAGATGATCAGTGTCAGAAATACATTCCTATTAGTGAGACCATTATTAGAGCAAAGGTCCGGTCCGCGCTAGTCGTTTGTAACAAACGACTCGCGCGAGCCAGACCGTGCTATCTGCAGTACATCTATCTATACATACAACTATATATCGCAGCAAAATTAATATAAAAGTTATTAAAAAGCACAAAATAACTGGCAACCTCGCCAGTTAATTTAAGGTTATGCAAACCAGCCCTTCTCTTAAATCTGTCAAACCAGCCATGACTTGCACTAAATGGAGGCTCATCAACAGAAATTTCATCCATCCTTTCCTTCAAATCATCATACAGGTCCTTAGCCTTTGCTCTAATCATGGTCTCACTAATAGGAATGTGTTTCTGACACTGATCATCTACCCAAAGTTTTAAAAGTTTTTCCATTTTAGGAATGACAACACCGTGCCTAGAACTGTTGAACGACACATTCCCAACGATCGTGCGGTTTCAGTATGGCTTTCACCTTTCTCAACACGCTTTAAAATTTCTAATACTACTCATTCCTCCATTTAAATAACATGGGAATGGATGAGGCAGATTTGATTTAATTTAGATTTTTAAATTACGTAAAATAATCATACAAACAAAAACTTATTTTTTCTTTTTTAGTGCAAAAAATAAGTTATACATTTTAAATATTTATTATTTAATTTATTCATAATTTAATATTTTTGTATTAACATGTTAGTAATGTTATTTTATCTTTATATACCGTGAGGGGAGACTTAATAATTTTTTCCCGAGATACGGGAACGTATCCCCCGATTATAACATGCGAGTCTATGGAAAAACAGCATTTGACAATTCGAGATTCGACCACGTTTTCAGGAACACATCCCTGTCGAATCTCGGGAGTCGCCTGTACAAGACAAGGTTTTTTTTCAAATTTTAGTGCCTGGAAATCAGCACTTTCAAAATATCTTAAGTTTATTGCTCATTCCCATTGGTACCACACTGCACAGTTCAGAAGGATGTTGTCCATGCTGCCAGTGAGGATTTTGCATGTCTGAAAGACCTAATGAATGTGTTAAAGAACACAACTAAGTGTGGGGGTGACCTCCCCCTCTAGTGGAAAGGGAGGAAGAATGTATACATGTATTAAGAATATGAAACATTTCAAGGACTGGGAAAGCCTGTAAGTTAAAATGCAGCACATAGATTTGGTATGTTACATTTACGCAGCCTGCACCTAGAGTCCTGCATGGGTCTCGGCTCACAGGCCAATCCTTTGGAATTAATATTCGAGTCGCGAATTAGCTGGACATTTTTCTGGGTCAAAAATTAAACAAGACTGGTGAAAAACAACATTTGACTGACTTGAAATGCATTAGTATGAAAAATTCAAGCTAAATAGCGGAAAATGCGAAGGCTAATGATAAAATAATACAGCATCACTGTACTTACGTAGTTTGAAAGGAAAACTTAAAATTTATATTTTATCTTTAAAAAAACTTGCCCAAATGAGTGGATTGAAGAGAAGTCAATTCAGTACCCAAGCATTGGTTTTTTTAATTTTGATCCTGAATGCAAATTGTTAAACACCGTTCCATTTCTTCAACGACGACATTTGGTTTTTTCTTATAATCATGGACTGAACAGACTGAACATTGCGAATATGATCACCAATTTTTCCTTTGTCTTTTTAAATGGCTGCATTTGTTGAACGACTGAGATCATAAACACGACCAATCGAAGCAAGCAACTTACCTTTTTCTGATCCGTGTATTATGTCCATTTTAGTTTCCATCGAAAACACTCGATGTTTTTTACCACTCTTAGCACTTTCACAAACACTATGTTTATGATTGTTTTCCATATTTCAAGGGTAATAAAGAACAATACGTACGTAAACACGTGCCCGTATGGTTTTCAATACAAACGGCAAATGACAAGTATTGACAAGTTTACGTGTTCTTACTGTGACCGATGTTCATAAGTGCAGAGGTTGTGTTCGTAAATGAAGTGCGAGGCGCAATTCATTGGTATGTGGAATGTTCGTAAGTAGAGGTTCACCTGTATGTATGTATATGTATATATTATATACCGTATTTACTTGTGTAACCCGCTCATCTTTTTTCCCAAAATGCCAGTGAAAAAAAGGGGGTGCACGTCTCACACAAGGATTCATTTATTTGTATACCTCGCACACCTTTTTCCCAAAATGTCGTGTTGTTAAACAAATATATCTTAAGCCAGAACCCATGCTGCATCTATTATTCTGTTTCTAAATTACTTCATATTGAGACATTGTTGTTCTTTGTATATAAATTTTAAGTCTATAATGATCAGCACAGCCGGTCTTAGGGGTGGGCGAGCGACCTCGACTTATATTCAAATCGCCTTATACTCGAAGATATACGGTAAGTTTTCATAGAAATGTTCTAATCACTAACGAAGAATAGTAATTGTATAATTAATTGAGTCAGGTATGACTTTGTAGAAGTAGGCAATATTATTCATAATAAATATGACACTTCGTACTTTTCCACGATCTTTCTATTCTTCCGACTGGTTTTGCACGTGATACAGCATCATATGATCTTAGATGACAATGATACCATATCATGTGTGAAACCGGTCACAAGAATAAAAAGTTTGTGGAAAAGTATGAAGTGTTATTTAATATGAATAGTAATTGCATACAGAAAACTTACTTAAGAATCAAAGTATGCTTAGTTTGAACTAAGTGTTCAACCAATGGTGACTTTAGTTTATTCTCTAGAAGTAGCTTCTTCATAGGCTGCCAAACATTAATAATCTCAGTCATTTTTTCTGAAAAAACAAACATTTGTGACATTATTCTCTAAATATCATCAACAACTTATGTTTAAATCCTTATCGATAGAAATTTTCCACATCACATAATTATATCATAACTCACAGTTATACTTCATAAGATTAGACCTGAATACCTTTATTGTGTAATAAATGCTCGTTAAATAAAATGAAAAATACATTTAAAAGTATCAAGGAGCTACTAAATACAAGTTTTAACTCATTGTCAGACCCATGCAGAGTAAACCCATAGAAATAATTACATTATGTATTTAAATGTTAAGTACTACATATAGTTTTTATATGACATTTGTATTTATGTTTTTATGCACTTTACTTAGTAATCACAGTATTATTTTACCTTTCAAGGCATATCGGTAGATAATTATTGGAATTTAGACATGTTATAGTTTTGTTTTATAATTAGTATTTAGTGAATTTTTCTAGTAATAAACAAACAACAATAATGTAACAAGTTGAAATGTATTAAAGATTGAGCTAAATAGACCACATTATGGAATGGTAATTTCTAACAAAACCTAGGGCATCCTACATTCTAGGTGTGAGTCTCTAATGAGCACATCATCTAATATGGCATCATACCAGATAAAACAAATTTTACTGCATATAGGTATATATTTTTCCAAGATCATTGCATATCTCATAAATTTTAGAATTAAAAAATACTATGCCAAAATTATCAAACAAACAAAAATATAATTATACCTTTGAAGTCATTTACTAATCCAAAGAATTCTGGAGATTCCTTTTTTATCAAATCCAGCTTTTGCCTTTTAGTAAGCTTGCTAAGATCTGTCTGGATTTTTTCTTCTAATAAGGGTTCCGGCATACCTTCCAATTTCTGAAAATTAAATTTAAATATTTATGCAATCCATCAAATAATATAAAATACCATAAATTAAATGCATAACAGCAATGATGTATTATATGCAACACTATTATCCCATCAAAACTTTGTATCACAAAATGTGCATCTACTGACCTTTATATATCTAATAATGTGGTATCATCTGCCACCATCACATTAAAAGTATTTTATAAAGTACATACTTTAAAAGCAGTGAACTTGTTGACAAGGCATCTTTGTTTCATATTGTTAAAAATTGGAAAATTTTCTCCTTTTTTGGATTTAAAAAATTGTTCTTTGCCATTCAACATAGATATGAGTTCTGTATTAAAAAATATGATGTGGCCAACACATGACTTTCTCCATATTTGGGGTATAGATATTTAAATTATTATGAATAGCATTATAAGGCAAAATTATTATTTCGTATCGTAAAAGAATACAGTCGTCCTTATTAACATAAATTATATTTTGAATATGTTTACAGAATTCACCGCTAGATGGTGGCGCTGTATACTGCAAATTTACGAATTAATTAATTATCTACTAAATGGGAGGTTCTACGAAAATTTGTTTCATGTCTTGAGCACATATCTTAATTTTAACTAACTTAAAAATGTTTATAATTTCCTGCACTGATGTCATGCATTTCCTTTGGGGAGTAGAAATGAAACAAAGGGGTTGGCAAAAGACAGATTACTCCCCAGTAGCTGACACTAGATCCACCATATTTTTACCATGTGTAGCCCCCACACACAGACTGGCTTCTCCTGGAAATTTCGCTTTCTCTGAGTTAAAGGAATCCAGAAATATTGCCCAAACAAACACTCGGACAGACATACCAATTACAGGTTAACCCCCTACTTTCATACACACACGTTCCTGAAAACGTGCGAAAGTTGAATGTACGAAAGTCGAACATAGATTTACATGTTATAGGGGGTTCTGTTCCCAGAGAGCCAAAAAATATTATAAAACCTCTAATTATGGTATAAATGTTTAGTTTTTTGAGCAGGGACCTTTTAGACACAATTGTCGATTTTATAATATAGAGAGATAGGGCAAAATGCAATAAAATATTTAAATAATAGCACAAATAAACACTGCTGTACTGACAAAGATGCCGATGTGGCGGAAACTTGCGGCTGGCAACCAGCACCACTCGAAATATTCGTTCATCATTTCACTGACGTGCAAAAGTCCGAATTCAGCATACGGAAGGCAGTTTAGGGGTGTCAATGTATAATGAACGAAAGTACGAGTTTTTTTCATTAATGCAGTTTTCTATTTTCATAGTTTTTTGTAATATTGCCTAATCATGGCCCCAAAGAGAGCAAGAAAGTCAAGCTACTGCACAATCATTATGTCTCCAATTGTTTCACGGTCTGCTAACGGGATATCGCCAAGGCCATCGAAGCATGTGTAGATCAGTTCCTTGCTCTTTAAAAAAATGTGGCATTCATTCAGAACGCCACAGTACGTATTGTATTATTATATTTGTTCTTCTCCTTCACAATTGAACACACACTCAACCGGCTTAAGTCCAATGAGCGTCCGATTGAAGCTAAAGATTCGCAGCTTTCGGCACACCTAATTACTTCCATCTTTGTCTCAATCGTGTTCACTTTATGAGTCTTACGTTTCTTTTCACTTGTATTAGCACTTTCAGTTTTCCGTTTCTCACTCATGTTTATAAAATAATAGGAGTAAAATGCACAAACAAAGAAACACTGCTGTACGTACAAACAAAGATGGTAACGTTGCCGAGACTGAATAATAATAATAATAATTTATTGATTATTAACCGACTTTACTGTGGTATTAATCTTGTCAAATTTCAGTACAATATTTAAAAACATTACAAATCTTACATTACATACAATACGTATATTATTACATAGCATACTTTAATTTGATAATTTATTAAGGGTGTTGAATTGGCTGACAGACGGCGCCATTATGCGATAGTTTGAAATGTTTGTTCGTCAGCTGATGTATGAAAGTCTGAATTCGGTGACGAAAGGTGGTTTAGGGGAGAGAATTTATAATGTATGAAACAGCGAATTGTACGGATGACGAGGACTGCCTGTATATTAAAAAGTTTGGATCAACTTATGTCTAAGAAAGACATACTTTGCTTCAGCAACAATTTCATCATCCCTTGCATCTTTAAGATTAACTTCTTCATCCTTGTTAATCATCTTCATTATAGGGTCAATCTGCATCATTAACAAAAAAATACAAAAATGAATTCCATGAGAAAAGCACATTAAATTAATTTAAAAAACAAAAAAAGATCACAGCACTTTGTGATTAGGTATTATTTAAGTACTCTTGTAAAGTTAAAATGGTCTCAGACAGGGTGAACAAATGCCACATTTATAACTATTATTGTAAAGACATACTAAGAAAATTTTCCAATTAAAACAATTTACCTGGTCAATAACAAGTTCACCTAACTCTGTTAATGCACTCATGAGCTGTCGTAGTTGAAAAACACGCTTGATTATTGGATGAGATTGAACAGGCAATTTCAGGCACTTCAGCAACAAATATAATATAATAATATATATATATAATAAATATAATAATATTAAAAAACATTACACAAATCGTACATTACATATAATACGTATATTATTACGCAGCATACTTTAAGGTTAGTTTTGTCTTCAGAAATTTAAATCTGCTAGGTCACTTTCTAGAAACTCATCAATTGAGTAGAATGATTTAGATTTCAGCCATGAAGTCATTACTCTTTTGAATTTTATTATATTCATGCATTTTGCTTCATTTGGTAATTTATTAATAGTGTTAGTTTGGCTGACAGACAGTGCCACTATGAGATAGCTCGAAATGTTTGATCGTCAGCTGATGTACGAAAGTCCAAATTCTGTGTACGAAAGGCGGTTTAGGCATGAGAATGTATAAGAGCGAGTTGTACAAAAGTCGAATGAAGTAAAGTAAGGGGTTGCCGGTACGTAAGTAATATTTTTAGAAAAAAGTACCAAAAACAATATTGCCTCAGAGAAAAATTACAATAAAGGGCCTCAAAAACTGCTTCTAGATGTGGCAATAACATACAGAGATCAATGGTTTGGCAAGGAGATTGTTTTGACGAGTATTATGTTATGATCTTTTCATTTCATACCTGTGATGTTATGTATAATCAGATCAGAAACTATTCTGTCATATCTTGCTTCATTTTTAATAAAATTTATTATCAAATTTTAAAATAAGAATAATGGAATAGGCTGGAGTTGATTGAAAAATTCCATTTGACAGTTAAGGTTTGCGTCATTCAAGTTTCCCTTTGTAAAGATCATGATACACACAAGCATACACTATCCTAACTCACCACGTCTGATGTCACTGGTTGCATCTGAGTAGACAAGACATCGAGAGAGAATTCAGTGCCAGCATCAAGCTGTTCAGCCAATCTCTCTTGAATATTACGTGCTTCCAGCTCCTCAAGTTCTGCAGCTTCTTCATCCTTTTCCTGAATACCTTTCCAAATGGGTAATATAATAGAGGTTAGTTACAGCATTGCAAATATAATCTAATTACCTGGTATTTCTTAATGCACATAAAAAAATTAAATATTTTCCTAATGTTTAACTAAATTCTAACTATCTTATAGTCTGGAATATAATGGAAAGCACTGCCCAAGTAAAGCACTAAAATAGGAAAATAAACAAATTTCTAAATTGAAAACAATAACTCTCTTATGAAAATATATACATTCTCTTACCAGAATAATCTGGATCAAGATCAGTGTCATAAAAGTTTTTCCTCTTATGTCCCCATGCTCGTGAATCTGGTAAGTCATCACTTTTATTTTCTTCGATGTCACTTGTGATATCATCTGCTTCCTGTATGTTCTCACTTTCATCGCTAGATGAAAGTAGCCCATAAATTTCCTCCTAAGAAGAATAGGCCCAACAATAATAAAAAGATCCAATGAACAATCACAAATGAAAAATAACATTTTCAAGCTAGAATTTTTCATTAATGCTTGAGGAATTTTAAGGCATAATAGGTTGCCTCATCAATACGTTATTTTAAAAATATTGCTGAAACAAGTAGAAAAATTTTTATGCAAAGTATATGAGGAATATTGCTAATATTTTGTATATAAAAACCAGTAAAATAGGATATTAAAAATAACGTGAAATAAATGCAATTTGTAAATATGTATCACATATTACTGAATGTTTTCATTTATTATTCTGATCTCGGAAATTACTCCAAGACATATCAGCAAAATGAAGCAATTAAAAAAAATAAATAGTATAGAATTCTTACTCGATGCGTAAAGCTTCGTATCTGATGGAGACAAGATGACTGTTTATGTAGCTTTTTCAGGGGACATCTTAAGGACAAATAAACCAATTGATCTTACCTCACTATCACTACCATGAAGTGCTTGGGAGCTTCGATTTTTCTTAAGAAGAATCTTATCATTTTCTGTAAGTTCATCCTCAGAATCTGAAACGTCGTCATTCTCATAGTCCTCCATCCTGGTCGGATACAAGACAGTGATCAACTCTTAGCATTCAATGCAAGGCCAATACAAGGTAGATCTACATACCTTTTATTACCGTAACTCATACTTATTTAATATGAAAACTAAAGATCGTTTAAAATTAAAACAAGATATTTTACGCAGACCAGCTATAAAAATGTCATTAATTCAACAACATCCATCAATAGATAAGTACTTGATAGGCAATAAATATATTCCTATAATACCTTCCTAATGTTAAAATTCCCACGTTTATATCTACCTGTTACATACTCCTTTTTTCGAATAATTCCTCTCAATGAATAACGATAGCAACTTAGATCATAAATAAATACTTACTTTTCCTAGTCGGACCCAATATATGATAAAACTTAAATACACCTTCTTTTAAAGTTTAAACGATGACGACTTATGTGCGTGAAGTTATCTATGATGTCTATGATATATCGTTTTCGATATATCGACACTCGGCTACACCAACAACAGAACTTTATAATCAAAAAGATATTTATACTGCGAAATACTGGAAATACGAGGCATTTAGTCGCAAAAAAGCATTAAATATTTCAAAGTATAGTATAACTTATAATATTCAATAAAATAACAGACATATACTGATCTAGATAAATAGGAACTAATGCCTTTAGCTTTGATTCCGAATTGTCACAAATTATGAGCCGAAAAAGGAACCAAATATGAATAAATTAGAGTGCAGCATTAATAGGTATTACGAATAAAAAAATTTCTTAATCTTTGTGCATCTCTATGACTTTCCACTTTTCTTTCTATTTAAATGTATGCTATGACATAGCACCAGCGATCAAAATACGGAAGAGATTCGATGGAAATAAACAGGGTGTGAGTTGAATATTACCAGTAATTTAATTTCTTTAGAGGTAGTCTAATATCCATTTCCAGCTACTAACCGTTTTGGACCTATGACTATCTCTTGCTCATTGTTTCTTTTTTATAATTAACGTTAACCAAATATTTGTCTGCATATCATATATTTTATAAATTAAAGTAGGTTTTTGAATTCGCTCATGGTAGCTGTGATAAACATTCGTAGACCACTTCGCGATTTCTAATATCGCAATAGCGGCTCGGACTCCACATTGGACCGATTTCATCTCTGCTGCCTCTATCGGTGTATTACTCCAGGGTCCCGAAAGCCTCTCGCCCCCATGCAACTTTGAATCGATCCTCAACGGTCTATAATAATAATAATATTTTTATTTATCTGTAAATGGTACAAACCACAATAGATATCGTCCAGAATATATATATATATCATATACAAAATAATTAGAAACAGTTGTACAATGCAGATAATCAGGAAATTGTATGATATACATCAGTATACCAGATCACTCAAATCAGTCCATGAACTCTTCTACCGTGGCTGTCCAAATATTTCAATTCTCCGAACAACGTGTGCAATGCCTGAGAGCTTAAAGTCATTTACTTATATAATTACTATTTATTTCGTTATATACCACAAGTGAATTATTGGAGGACATGAGTGGCCTTAAATGGAATTGAGGTCGCAGACAAAAATACTTAGGAATCACTGCCCTAAAGCATCGGTTCCCAAACTTTATGCTTCTGCTCAACCAAGGCTGCCTTACTACTTAAAATTTAATATGAGGTTTTCATCATGTATGAGGATGGATTAATAAGTAAACAGAACTTAGCAATATTTAAAAACTAATCGCTGTACTTAAATGACTCTAACATGGTATATACTATCTTGAATTAAGCAAACGAGTGTATGAAAAAATGATTGAAAACATCAGCAGTTTACTAACGATTATAATAATTGGGCCACGTTTGGGTGAATTTATACCGGTTAGATATGATGAATAGTGGAAAAATTCAGGTGTTAGCTAAAAACAGTCAATCATGAAAAGAGGACGTTAAAAGTGAGTCCTTTACAGAAATTGTGGAAAATTATATAGGTAAATTTATATTTTTTAGGAAAAAATAGTTTTAAAAATGTCCTTATTCTATATATTGTATTTGTACAATGCCTATTGGAATAAATTTTATTGTTTCCTATTCTATCCCCACACATTAGAAAGTTTTTAAATGTTACTTTTCTCTACCCTCATTTCGCCAGCAAGGATCATGTGGCTGTCGTCATGACCATCTCTTCTAACTTTCGGAAGTTGGCACTAACGTCGATGTATCGTATTTCCATAGGAAGAGGGACAGCCCTCTTCAGCACTCTTGTTGTATTGCTAAATTTGGTGTTTGTCGTGGTGAGGTGTAGGGCGTAGAAATTACAAGAATCCGAATATATTTGGGAATAAAAGTGTGAATTTTAAATCCAGTATGCAGGTAATGAATTCTCAAGTCCACTCACTTGTTAAGCGCTTGATTGGAAATTAAATTTTTAAATGTACGGGATTCAGCTAGTGATCATGCATTTTACTTTAGGACCCAAATGCTGATACTGAATGGAATGACGTACTCCGTAGCAAGGGCATTCTACCTCAGAAAGAAAAGGAAATTACAGAAGAAGAATTAGTTAAGATTGTCGACTCTACTATAAATGACAAACAAAAGGGTCAAGGTAAACTAACCACGTGTTGAAAATAAAGCCCATATAATAGTAATTCCTAAATTTTCATGGAATAATTTAACTTGCATAGGATATAGTTCTACGTTAGACATCCACTTTTACTGAAATAAAAAAAATCATTTCAGTAAAGTAGTTTCGTTATTCATTGTGCAAACCGTATTCAGGTTGTAATGTGCCTTATTCCTGATTATTTATTCCGAACAGGTTATCATTACCCTACAGCAATTCAAATATCATGTTTACATCACTTCTATCGTTTACCATTTGTATTGCTGAATGCCAGAAAAAAGGGTATATTAGAACTAGTATTTTCAATCGTTTTAATTGTATGGATGCTTAATTATTTTTCTTGACGTATGCCTTAGGAGGGATCATGATATGGTATTTATCTTTATATACCTTAAATACCAGATTCATGGGTGGTCAGACAGTTATGGTCGATATGCTATTACTGAAGAAACGCTGTTGAGGAAGCAATAATTTCACATATTAGGTAGAATGTTCTCACGGCCGAAAACTGAATCCAAGAACAGTGTACAAAAATCATGTATTCTCAAAAATGATCAAATGCATTTCATAAATATTTCTTGTAGTTTTGATTTAGCTCATAAAATGACATTTTCGGATTGTTTTTTACTTTTTTTATTATCCATGCCTCCTTACCGATTAGTCAGCATGTGGACTGTAAAGGTTGCCCATAAAGCAATGCCTCCATTTGTAGGAGTTATAAGCAAATACATGCTTTATGGCAAAAATCATAAATCAGATGTATTGGTTTGCATACAGAAAGAAAATGCACCAATTTATTTATACCAAAAATGCTTTTCTAGTATATACTGGAGATTTAATGTTTCTCTCATCTTCAATTATGAGAAATTTAATTACCATGCAAATAGAACACAAGGGCAGATTCAAGGGGGGTAATTACCCCCTCCCCTAGAATTTCTGAACACTGAAATATTACCCTTTAAATCTCGTCTTTCGTCCTAAGCAATGCATAATTTAAGTTCTTTCACTCGCTTTACTATAATAGATTGTACCGTTTCACTGTATGTATTCGCTTTTTGCTATTAAGTTCTACATTTCATTTTTCTGATTAAAATATGTATTAAATAAGATAGTTTCAAATACTTTATTAAATAAATAACTTTTATATTAACCTCACTTGATATCTTATATATCTATAATATATAGCTGAAAGTAATTTTTATTTCACTTTGAGTTTATACCTGCAAAGGGGTACTTAAAATTCAGTGGAAAGTCGGAAGTCACTACACGCACACTTATGTATAATTAAACAAGATAATTGAAAGCGCCATGTAACTTTTACAAATGTTCTTAATAAACTTTAGGGAATCTGCATTGTTGTATAAGAAAAAACTTATTCTACTGAAACTGTCTTGAATTTTGGTCTTCCTTACCAACAGAACTCACAATTGTAGTAAATCAAAATTTATTTTATTCTTTTTAGTGTATAATACAAAAGTTATTTTTAAAAAACTTTTTATTAATTTATTTTTTCACTCCAAAATTACCTCCCCATTGGATGAAGCCTGGGTCTGCCCATGATAGCACATGTAGCCTAAATTAACATACTTTTAGTATTACTATCAGTGTTGGATTTAAATGTTTGCCCTCCTAAAGTCATTTTGTTTGGCTGACTCCTATTTACAGCAAAATTTTGTTTCCAAAGACAATTTTTTTATGTTTTACCATATACATTCAATTTAGACAAAATGGAAGAAATAATATAAAAATTTTCATCGCAAAGTAAAACAATGTTGCCAAACCCAAACCTCAGATCTGACACTGATCATGACTAAAATAATATAGTGAATTGGTGTATACAGAGCCAGCTTGGAAAATTGTAGAACATTTGCAAAGTGTGCTCAAGACCTCTTCTGCATTAAAAATATTTAAAAGTAAATAACAAATAAAGCAAACTCTCTCACTATGACTGATATTTTTCCAATTTAAAAAAAAATGCATGTACTTTAAAAAGACAAGTAATAGAGATTATGGGGCAGTCACTGTTGGCAATGCCATCAAGGCGGTCCTGAATATATATGTATATGTTGTCACCAATGCTACAGTTTCAAGTTGTTTTAATTTATTACAGGGAAAAACCTTGAAGATTTAAACCTTGATGAATTAGATGAGCTAGAGGATGAGGAAGATGAGAGAATATTATTGGAGTATAGGAATAAACGTATTTCAGAGTTGAAAGCTGCTGCATTTCGGAATCGTTTTGGTGACGTAACAGAGATAAGTGCAGTCGATTATGTGGAGCAAGTGAACAAGGCTGGGGAAGGAATATGGGTTGTCCTTCATCTCTTTAAGCAAGGGTGAGCTGGAATTTCGCAATTTCCCCGAAAAAGAATTTTCCTAAAACATCAAAAGCTAAAATTTTGTCTCTCTTAAAAGTAATTTTGATAGTCTTAGGGTCATTTGAAGAAGATTTAATTTTATATATATATATATATTTACAGAATTCCTCAATGTGCACTCATCAATCAATTTTTGACGCAACTTGCAGCAAAATTTCCAGCCACGAAGTTTCTGCGCAGTGTATCAACCACATGCATCCCTAATTATCCTGATAGTAATTTGCCTACAATATTTATTTACTTTGAAGGGACGATGAAATCTCAGCTGGTTGGACCAACTGCCCTAAGGGGAACATCTCTAACATTGGATGGTAATCTATTATGACCATAATAATAGGTATTATTTATTAAATTTAATTATTCTAATGGTCCAGATAAAGTAATTCCTTGCTATCCGTGTTTTTTGCTGTGATAAAATATTGGCTGTGAATGGCCGATGTGCAGGGCTTACAGGCACCACTTCAGAGGGGTGGCAAAATCTATATTTTGAATTTTGAAAAATTCCTGTTTTAATAGGTTTATTGCACTACTTGAAAACATGATAAACTAGCCATGTATAGTGTTGCTAGATTTCGGTTTTGAAGATACGGGACAGTCAACCAAATTCTTCAATAAAATACAGGACAAATATGGGACACTTAAAAAATCCTAAACAATCTATTCTTATGCATTAAAACAATTTATAGTGTGTCTTTATTTTAATTAATAAAAATTCAAGAAAAGCAATATAAAGTTTTATGTAGTGAAAATTAATCTCTGGCTTCAAAATAAGGAACATACAATTTGAAAGGGGTTGATAAAAAAATTAATTATTAATATAGGTTGGCTTAACATTGCAAGATTAATTAGAAAGGTAACAAATTATTAATACTAGTTGGCTTACATATTGCGTTTTGGAATTGTAATTAAAAGGGGGTAATAGAAATCTAAAACAAAAGGACTATAGTATAGAGCAAAAAACACTTAAAGCACAAAATAATTGTACTAACACAATCACTTACTGTAACATCATATGGGGGTGAAGTGCTATGCCTCGTTCATTTGGAACCAAAACTCGAAACAAAATGAATCAATGTGTGACTTTTGTTTCCTCCTGCAACTTTGTAGAAAAACGTTAGGAGCCTTCTGTTGATCCAGGTTATAATTCACTGACCAATAATATTTCATTTTCAGGGGGGGGCAAAGCAACTTTTTTCCTACTTTGGGGGGAGTTTTTAATTTTTACTACTACGTGTTACAAGCAGGAAAAGGATAAACTGTCAGGCATAATTTGTGATGTCCCTATAAACTGAGAGGGTTACAATACAATGTAACAGGCCTTGATTACTTTTTTAAATTCAGTATGCTAGAACGACGTAAATACGGGACATTTCATGTCTCCATATACCTTTCCGGGACAATGGGACAAGGCAATGAAATATGGGACAATCCCATATAATATGGGCCGTCTGGCAACCCTAGCCATGTATGATGTCATGCTATACTAGTTACATTTCAAAACAAATGCCTATCCTCTATTCAGGTATGTTTCCATGTATGGGAAGCAGGCAGTGAGAATGAAAAGTAGCCTATCTCAAGCTTTAATTTTTTTCCCACCTCATCTGGCTGTAAAACAGCAGTGGTGCATACTTTGACAAGTAAACATGGCAACAGTAACTGCCAGAATGTCTTTGATATTCAAACGACATAAAAATTCCACTGAGTGTATGAGGTGTTACTATAATGGGAATGAAATGCTCATAAGATTAAAGGCTAAACAGGTGATTTGCACAGAAAAAACCTGAAAAATAAATTTCAGTTAGGTTTTTGCAGAAAGTGAATTTTAAAATTAACATTATAACTACAGTAGAATCGCGTTAGTTTGAGTCCCGTTCGTTCGAGGTTCCGTTTAGTCTGAGGCAATAACTCCCTGGATTTCCCGAAAAACCATGAAGAAAGCTGAATATGAAAAAAACAGTGAAGCTTGTGGTTTTCACAGCAGAGATTGAAAGGAAGCCCATTCACAGGACCAATGCTCCAAGAAAAAGCACTTAATTTCCAGAAACAACTTCAAGATGGTGACTTAACTGCTAGCGTAGGCTGGTTAGACAGATGGAAGAAAAGGTATGGGGTGTGGCAACTGAATATTTTTGGGGAAAAACTTTCGTCAGACCTAGAAGCAGTTGAAACGTTCTGAAATAAAATACTAAACCTCATAGAAAATGAGAATCTTACAACTGACCAACTGTACAATCATGATGAGACAGGATTAAACTATAAAATGCTTCGATCTAAAACTCTAGCTTCTTGCCATGAAACAGCAGCCTTAAAGACTTTTTTGCGTCTTAAATGAGAGGGAAGGTTTTGAATTCTTTGCATTGTAACTTAATAGTGTATATTCTATTATTATTCTACTGTTGTACTATTGTATAGATTTATATTCTAATACAGTGTATGTACATAGTATTAATACAATATTTATATCATATATACATAATCATATGTTCTAAATTGTCGTGTAGTCCAAGCTTTTCGGTAATTCTGGGCAACCTCGGTCCCATTCACTTCGAACTATCGAGATTCTCCTGTATATTGTTGAGTGATTAAGTTATTAAGCATTTACCAAACTTAAAGTTACTTAATTTTTTGCTAGTTATTTTATATAGTTTAATAAGTAGCATTTATTAATAAAGTTAATATGTTCTATAATTTTCTTTTCTTTATTGATAAATATATTATTACTAGGTAATAGCACATCAATATGACAGGTCAAAATAATATATCAAATATGGTAATTTCAAAAGATAATTTTTATTCTGTTCAATAATGTGTTTTCAGTTGTCTTTCTTTTCTGAATTTAATGCCTGAAGTGAGGTGCACTATCTGTGGAGCCTTTATCGAGTTGTATATGATGGGGCACCATTAGTTAAACTTAAAATAGTTCATTAAAAATGAGTTAATGACTATCAAACCATCATATGACAGGCTTACTTTAGTTAAACTTAAAATAGTTGCGTATATTCTTCCACAAAATGGAATGAATGTACTTATATTCAATATAATAATTTAAGAATGTTGTTTACTTTGGTTGATATGAAAATCATTTCCCTCTTCTTCCTTCTCTCCTGTAGTAAAAAAATTCAATGCATGCTTGCACCCATAAGGATTGAAATAACAATAGCATTTCGAGGTCTAACAATGTAATTGGTAAGCAGACAACATCCCATTAAAATTGCAAGATTTCCCCAAAATATTTAAATTATAAACGTCTAACATGAGTGATTTTGAAATGTAGGCCAAAAAAGATGAAAAGTATAAGGAATTTTGTAATTTTTTTCCTCAAAACGGTTCAGATCCAAAGATCATAGGTTAATTCTTTCTAATTTTAATCTAAAAAAGAATGAAAGCCTGCACGTCGAAAAGTCGATTTTTACGTGTTATTTTATGGGGCATGGAAATGTCTTCCTTGGAGTCGAACCCAGGACTCTTTTTGAGATTTTTTTTTTGTCTTCACTGTAAAATATGTGAATAGAGCATTCTTGCCAAATTTGGAGTTTCTATCTCTATTCTATCTCGAGTTATTGTTGGAGGGTAGTTTGCATGTTTAGCTCCCAATGCTGGGGTCACGGGTTCGAATCCTGCTGAGAGTATGTATAAATATTATTATTCGCATTTTTTCTAGCGAATGGGTATAGCGTTACATCAGAAAAACCATCCATCAAAACAAACCAACCAGCAGATCGTGAAAACTATATATAGAATTATTTCCTGTCTTAATTATTATCTTCTTTGCTAACCAGTGGGGTTGCAAATTTTCAGCTTGCATACATATATTTTTTAACTGAAACTGACCTTTCTGGCACAGCACTTTAGTTTTGTGACTGTGCTGGATCCTTATTTATAAAGGATTATTTTACCTTTTTCCATACATGTTTTCTAAAGGGTGTGGTAATTCCATGTTAGGTAACTATGTATTTAATTTAAATCACATAGCCACATTCTGTAATATGGAAATGTTTTGTTTGCCTCCAAATTCTTAACAATTTCTGATTATTCATCATCAATCTTTTCTGATTAAACGAAATTTATCTTCATTGCATTGTTCAAATATGAGATGCACATGCTGGTAATTGGCTGGTAATGTGATGTGGATATTTTAACTCGTTAGAAAACCCCAAAAGGAACTATTTTGTGCCCAAAAGAAAAATACACGTACATAGTAAAATGTCATGCACATGTATGAATAGGTGTAGATAAGACGGCTTTCATTTGAAAGAAGTTCTAGGAAAAGGTTAAATAAGCTGAAAGATATGTCCAAGTTGGCTAAAGCCTATAAGTACAGATTTTTTGTTTTTTTATGTCTGCTGTGCTATATAAATTTTCCTGAGAGTATTTTAATTGTTAATAACAATATTTTATTGATTAACAAATTTAAGGGCTAAAACTGTTCTAATTTGAATAAAACTATTAACTGTGACTGTTTTTGTAATGATTATAAATATTCTTTTGATAATATGTTTAATCTTGTGAGACAGATACTTCAACCCTGCTTTTTGGTATCTATATCATTTTCTAAGAGCTTAACTTCCATAAGTTGCAGGGAGATTACTGTTCAAACATACTTTGCATTTGTACCTTAAATAATATTTAAATTCATTATATTTATGAGTACTTGTTGCTAAAGAAAATTAAATTAAATGTTTTTAATATTAGGTTGTAAATATTGTGTTTTTCAAGGAAGAAATAGTTAGAAAATATAAATTTCCTATGTTTAAAGAGGTCATTCCTGTATGTAGTTACATTCTGTCAAAGAAACTATAATTTTGGCACTTCATATATTGACGTTTAAACGCAACAAAGGATACTTTTTCCTCAAATAATCCATAAAACCTAAGTGGGGAATATTTTGTTGACAGTACATGAGATGGTTGTGTTAAGAATTTTCATCTTTAATCTCAATTATTATAAGAAGATATGATTTCTCATAATTTGGAAATTAAGGTGTTTTTGATGAAAGAAGTCCTAGTGGAAAAAAATGTTAGCTTAAAATATGTAGATAATATAACCATGTAATTTTAATTTAAAATAACATTCCATTCCTTATTTTAAAGAAAAATTTATCATTATCTGGTGCTTTGAGAAAGCATTGAGTGATGATTTTATTCTAAAAGCATAGCTTGGAGTTGGAACACTTAGTCTGTTCATTCTCCATGTCATTGCTCTGTAACTGGGGTGTGCGGTGGCTCACTGCTGTGTCACAACAAAGTGCTTGATGTGCCACAGTAAATTATGGAATTATAGGGAAGGGAAATATACCATTTTATTCTTCTCAAGCTAAGACCTCAAAAACTAAATCTTTCTTATTGTACAATTTTTATGCTGTTTCTTTTATCTGAAACCAAAACCAAGTTGCTTCATAACTGAAAAATTGCTATTTTTCTGTTTTTGTTGGTGTCAGGGTGTTAAAAATGTTCTAGTCTTGTGAAATTTCATTCAGTGCTCTGTAAAGTAAAACCAAAAGTGTGTGGTGAAATTTAACTGGTTTCCAAGCACTATTCTAAGGCACCTTTAATATTCTGTAGTGTTGTTAAAATCATTTCTTGAACCCAGGGTTGTGCTCCTCAATAGTTAAGAATAAGTGGGACATTCATTTCATACTCCTTTAATTATGGTTCAAAATTTGTGCAATAATAAAAAGAACGAGCTTATAAGAAATAAAATATATTAACAATTTTCAGGAATTCAACTATTATGGTGTATTGAAATGTTAAAAATAAATTAGAATAAAAATATTTTAAAAGTTGGCTGGTTGAAAACATTATGACTTTGATATTGGATGAGTCCCTTATACCATTCAAATTTAAAATCATAATTGTAAATATTAAAAAAATTCACCGTTTAGTGCATAGTAAGAAGTGTTTTTTAGCATATTTTTATTTTTTAAATGTAATTTTATAGATTTTAAAATTTATTTTCCCAATAACGTTTTCAGATACTAATCATTTTATCAAATATGTTCATATGATAATTTACAAAACAAAAAATGTAAGATTTCATTTCTTTTCTTTCTACACGAACTACAACAGTTGCTGCATTTATTCTAAATTTTATCAAAATTTAAGTGCCTATTCTTGAATCAAGGTAGTTGTTTAACTTAAGCATAGTTGATTTTATTCATTTCATTTTATAGATTAATTTTGTATTTTCTTTTATAAATATAAAAAGGGAGTACTGTATTGCAATTGTGAAAAAATTAACATCAACATTTAAAAAATTGCACATTTTAGGTGACCCTGGTTCCAGTAAGGTGGATTTTACAGTTCTTCATGTCTGTCGTTTTCCTCGACTCAGAACTTCACAGTTTAACCCTTACATGCTCAAGCTTTGAATAGTCATCTCAAAACTCTCAAGGCTCCAGCATATCAGCTCACACTTTAAACTCAAATAACTAATGTGAAAACACTCACGTTAATGTCATTAACACTAATACCTAAATCTTCCTAGAGATTAGAATGTGCATTATTATTTTTCCTCCAACGTCTGAGTTGTAATTGGGTTGAACTGTATCATACATTCACTGAGTTGCCATTGTGATCTACCTTAAATCTATTCACATCCCTTTTGTTTGTAACCCATAATTTTAAAAACTGCATTAATGTTCAGAAGTAGTTAGGATGAGGATTAGAATTTATACTATAATAGCCCAGGTCTGTTGGTTGGTTGGTTGGTCACGCTTTCACGATGGCCGATATAGAGCATTTTAACAAACTTCCCCAATAGGTAGAAGATTGAAATTTGGCAAGGATGCTTGATTAACATATTTTAAGGTTATGACGAAAATAAATCTCCAAAAAAGTCCTGGGTTTGACTCCAAGGAATACATTTCCATTTTCCGTAAGGTAACGTAAAAATCCATTTTTTGGTGTGCAGGCTTTTATTGTTTTGGAAATTAAAATTAGAAGGAATTAACCTACAATCTTCGGATCTGAACCATTTTGAAGAAAAAATTACAAAGTTTCTTATTCTGTTCATCTTTTTCCACATACAATTCGAAATCGATCATGTTATACGTTTAATTCACATATTTTGTGGAAATATTGCCATTTTAAGGGAATGTTGCCTTGGCTACCAATTACATTGTTAGACCTCTATATCATATTGTTAATTCAATCCTTATGGGTATAAACGTGCTTTGAATGCTTTTAATACGAGAGAGGGGGGAGCGAGAGGCAGGGGGGAGGGAGAGAGGGTGTAAGATTGGGGGAGGGGGAGGGAAAGAGAGGCAACTATTTTAAGTTTAACTAAAGATAGCCCGTCAACAACAGAATATTCACTAGAAATGTTGTATATGACAAAATATTTCATATGTAAAAGTGTGATATTAATTATTTTAAATGAAAAAATAATTATCTATCTATAATTCTTCCGTTGATATTTTAACGGGCATTACACTAGTTAGACCATAATAAATAACACTATGAAAGATTCAACGTTTTGACACAAGTCTCATTCCACTAGATATTGAGAAAATGCCATTGGTATGGTACTTGCTTCATAAGCAATCAAAAATTTTTCATTTGGCTATGAGCTCCGATGTAAAGATTTTGAATTATTTTAATTATATTTAATGTGACCATCGGGTCTAAATTATTCAAGCACCCATGACACTTGACTAAGTAGAGTTAATATTTTTGCGTTATTTGGATCTATGTATAATACTTGACGAAAATTTGGTAATTTTCCTAACGATTGTTTATTTGCGTTAATTTACTTTGTAAAACATGGTAGAACACGAATTTACGTCATTAAAAAGAAAATTTTTTAAACTTGGTATTTTCTGTTGCGTCTGTAAACAAATTTATCTTCCGATGTTTTTTATCGTTCACTTATTGGTTTTAGGAAAGTGATTTGTAAGTAGTTTTGATTAGCAATAAAAAACCAAACGAATTGTTCTCGTTACTTAGAAAAATTGTTTATCTTAGTGTTTTCTCATGATTTTATTGATTGACCCGTCAAAGTTATGGTAATGTTAACAATTTTTTTTATTTCCAGAATTGGAATGGATGCTGGCACAGGTAGGTGCCGTAGAAAGCAGTCTGACAGAAGATCCTCGGCCAAAAATTAAAGATGTTATGTTCTCTTCGCTCAGAAACGACGACTATTGAGAGTCAGTTAAAAAAACAAATTTAGCGCCAATTTCTTAATTTGTGTGGAACTTTGTGTGCGATGTTGAATAACGTTAAAAAAAGATTGTTTTTCTTTTAATTTATATTTATTAACAAAGACTTTAACTTTTGTGAAGATTACATTACTTTCATGCATTTTTGTTAAAATTTATATCACGATTGAGGCCGATAATTTGCTACGATGAAATGTATTATATATTTAAATATTCTATAAATCTTGGAAATTTTTAAAATTATATATTGAATGTATTTTACTCACCAATAAAAGTATTTATTATTCAGTTTTTAATTGATCGGCATTTATGCTGTCTTCGTAATGGCTCGTTTGACTTAAGTATTAAACATGGTGGATAGCATGGACATATCAATGAACAAAAATTCATGCCGTCTTTTAATATAAGATGAAATTGTAAATTGTCCTGTCATAAAATTATAAAGACGTTTACATAAGTGGTTGCAATAGATGACAGTGGTGATTTCTGCCAGCATTTAATGTTATTAAGCGTCTAATATAGAAAAGTCAACCGTGAATGAAGAAGAATATTATTATATTAAACCCCGTTTGCGTCCCGGTCTTTTCTCGTACAGCACCTTCAGTGAATTTCAAAAAAAGTTTTCCATACTAAAGACTTTTTGATGGATAGTGACAGTTCCCTTCTCTACGAAAGCTGTACTCAAACAGCAAGTGATATCAACTTGGGTGAAGACGTAACAACTAGACTTGCACCTTTGGAGAATTGCTTCGAAGAACTTGAAGAAAGTTCTTATCGAGTTGATAGTCAAGTAGATGATTTCGACCAGAATCCTGGTGGGCCTTTAAGTATTGAAACACACGCTTCGGATCCAATCCATGAAGATTTCGAGGTCATGGGAATCGAAAATACATGGTAAGATAATATTTTGAATTTATCGTTATGCTATTCACGGTGTGTAACTATGGGATCATTTATGTGGAAGTTGACAGTTTATCACCTTCAAGCCCTTAGTAGTATTTGTCATAATGTTAGCAACTGGTGCTGTTAGTGGTCCGTTATCGGCGTAAGGATAAGTTGTTACAGTTTATTTGAAGTGACATTGTGTCTGTTCGACTTCGGAAAACATTGTGTAGCTATTTATAACTACCTGCAACAATTAACCTTTTTAAAAGTTATTTGTTTAAAAATATTTGTAAATATTGTCGCCACAGCCCATTCACAATAATTATAAACTATGCGCCAGTAGTCTATAACGTTCTTTAGCTTATGTGTATTGTAACCTGGCGCTTTTATTTTGAATGCGTCGAGCTTAAAGTCTCATTTTTCTAACAGGACTGATGAAGATGCCTTTTCTGGAGCACCACCTCCTGTAGAAGCATATGGTGCTGCTATACCGTTGCCTCCTCCTCCAAGATCTCAGAGAGAGGGAGTTCTTTCTCCAGAAGTTAATTTTGATGACCCAGAGTATACTACAACTGGTACTGAGGTGTCTTCAGAAAATGTCGTTCAAAGCCATCATGAACTTGAATCTCTGTTCTCATCCCCTTCTAATATACCCAATGATGTTGGACTTGATGACATAAAAGGTAAATTTATAGAAACTTTAAATTGATCAAAAGTTCAGCTTATGTAAAGTTAGCTGAAAACTAATATTATATGGAATTACATTCAGAAGATTGTACTCTGTTATGGTTGCAATTATCTACTCTGATTTTATTTTTGGAATTTTTCTTAACATTAGCCATATAGTATCATTATTAAATGTATTTACCAAAAGTATACTGGTATTTTATGAGACTTGTACATATGCAGTTGATAAAATAATAAAAATAGCTTTTTATGTGCTTCCACGCAAAACATTTTTGAAAGCTAGGGTCACAGGAAAAGCAAGGCAAGTTTGTAAGTTTAATACTGAAGATAATGAGTTGAAGCCCAGGTGTATCCCTATCTCCTATGTGTGGGGTTGCACCACATTTTACTCGGAGAGCACCATGAAGCTTTACATACTGCCGTGTGGACCACATACAACTTTTGAAATGACTGATCAGGCAGTAGGTTAAATTTCAGTGTGTTAATTTTGAAATTTTGATTTTTTTATGTTTTGCACTTACAAGGAGAGTAGGGAGGCTAGTACCCTGGGATTTTGTTCAAATTTAACATGGTGATAGCTGATGTGTTCCGATTTAACGTGTAACTTGCCGTTTGTGTGAATAGGCCTTGGTTGTCGAGATATCGCAGTTTGAATTTCGACCGATTTCCACGTGCGCGTTAAGACTCGTGAAAGTCGTTGCTAGGACGAGCAGGCCGTAGCTGAGTTGGTAAGGCGTTGGTCTAGTAAGCCCGACGTCTGGGGTTCGAGTCCCGTTTGTGGAATTTTTCTTTTTTGATTTTTATCTTTTTTAATGCTGAAAAAATGTACAATTCCCATTATTAATTTATTACGACTGTCAAAATTTAAATTGTACTATTTTTCTCGATTATAAGAATATATTTTTTATCTTACAGTTGCGATTCAGCAATCTTTTTAAATAAATTCTTACACTTTTTATTGCTACAAAATAATTTGCATCATTATTTGTATTATACATCAATACCTTATAAATTAATTATTCAGATTCTTCTTTTGAAAAAATCTGTCATGCGTGCCGGCAAAGTGGGGGATGGAAATTGTCATAAAAACAAACAAAGCACAAATGCTTCTGGCACCAGGAACACACAACAAACGCAACATTTTCGCATTCACATTTCCTCTTACGCAGGCTATCGTGGAAACAAACTTCATTTACGTTCATAAAAACACTCCTTGTCGTCGTTAATTTTGACGCAAACCACGCATATTTAATCATGTCTTCGAACACACAACTGGTGATGAATGATGGAGTGAATTTTCAATCCGTCGTCTCTTGTATTAATCTGACTATTCTGTCGCAATAAATACGTACTGTTTTGCAGGCGCTTTATGAAATTTTTGATTTGCCTGTAAAAATAGACGTCGCAGGGTTGGCAGAAAGGCGTACAATTATCTTTACCTGGCAAGTTGGGACATTATTGTCATCGATGAGTAAGAGGAAATGTGAATGCGAAAATGTTGCATTTGTTGTGTGTTCCTGGTGCCAGAAGCATTTGTGCTTTGTTTGTTTTTATGACAATTTCCATCCCCCACTTTGCCGGCACGCATGACAGATTTTTTCAAAAGAAGAATCTGAATAATTAATTTATAAGGTATTGATGTATAATACAAATAATGATGCAAATTATTTTGTAGCAATAAAAAGTGTAAGAATTTATTTAAAAAGATTGCTGAATCGCAACTGTAAGATAAAAAATATATTCTTATAATCGAGAAAAATAGTACAATTTAAATTTTGACAGTCGTAATAAATTAATAATGGGAATTGTACATTTTTTCAGCATTAAAAAAGATAAAAATCAAAAAAGAAAAATTCCACAAACGGGACTCGAACCCCGGACGTCGGGCTTACTAGCCCAACGCCTTACCAACTCAGCTACGGCCTGCTCGTCCTAGCAACGACTTTCACGAGTCTTAACGCGCACGTGGAAATCGGTCGAAATTCAAACTGCGATATCTCGACAACCAAGGCCTATTCACACAAACGGCAAGTTACACGTTAAATCGGAACACATCAGCTATCACCATGTTAAATTTGAACAAAATCCGAGGTTACTAGCCTCCCTACTCTCCTTGTTAGATTAACAAGTGAGGAAAGAATTGCAGAGCAAATTACATAAGGTGCTTTTTTTTAAAGAATACTAAAATAAAAAAACATTCCCCTGCAGACCAACCTATTTGGAAAAATTTGCATCTTTAATGACATTCAATACATTAATTATGTAAATACATTTTTAGACCTGTGTATTTCACTTGTTTCAAAAAATTAATTAACTAATCTCACAGCAATGTATTTTACCATTAAAATGTTAAGCAGCATATCACGTAAACATTTTTTCAGAAACAATTGGCATTATATAACAACGTCAAAATATTTCATAGAATAAAATTTTAGAGCTGTGTAATTTTACTTATTTTCCCTTAGTAAAATACTTGTTTATTTACTTTCATTGTTGTGAATACGACCAACAATACGAAAGCCATAATGGACCTGTATAGATAATAACAAAGTCAAAATATTTTGTAGAATACAATTTTAGAACTGTGTAATTTCACTTACTTTAACTTAATAGCATACTTGTTTATTTACATTTGTTGCCGTGAATACGGCCAACAATACGAAAGCCATAATGGACCTGTATAGATTGTTCATAAGGGATTTTCTAATATACTATCAAAAGGCAAATGGACCCCAAATTTTTTCCATATCTACCTTGAATGTAGAACTATATATCCTGAAAATTTGGTGTTTGTAGCTTACTTAATTTTTGAGTTATTTTGTACATGGTCAGACAGACAGATGGATGAACCGAATACATAAGCTCTTTTTTTATAAAAAAAAGCTCTAAAAATATACTTTATCCACACAAAAATATTGTATAGATTTAATAAATGATACCTAATGACACCACCTGCTAACAAATATAAAAATATGCATGTTTTAAAGAAATTGTAGAGATAAGGCAGGTGGAATGATATTGCTGTGTTGGCCAGATGTGTCACCCAGGACTTAATTTGGGTACCCCTCCTCTATAAGGAACACACAATTTAGGACGTTTCAGTTTTTATGTATAAATAATAAGAATCAAAATGACAAATTAGGATTTAGGTTTAAATTCTTTTATATAGTTCGTCTGATGACTTGCTTTGCTCGCCATAGGTTCTAATAACACAGAATCACTACAATCCAGTTTGTTATTAATATAAAAAGATTTAGACAATGCAGATTATGGTTTGCATAAAGACTGTACCACCGGACTTGAGATGTTGGATTCCAAGTTGCTGAGTTAGGAAGAGACATGTCTGAAGTCCTGGGTGCTTTCTTTATAAGCTTAGATAATAAACAATAAAAATGTATTTGTAGACATAGTTGTAGCAGAGAGAGGTTTGGGAATTTTGGGACTGGAGAAAGGTGCCTTAAGGACTGGAACAGAACCCTCCTTTCAGTATGTAAAGTTCGCATAACACAGATTCGCATTGCACAGCACTTTTTCAAAACACTTCTTCGGTGTTGTATTGGAGTTAGGTGTGTCTGGTTTATACCAATAAATAAAAGGACCAATGTTTTTGTTTAATAAATAAGTTTAATGTGTTGGGATTATGACAACATCTTATGTTTAGGTTTTTGGTTGAAATCAATATTGTCATAGTATAGTCTGTATTAGTGGTGGTAACCCATGGCCTGTGAAGCTATGGTGAAAATCAATCCATAAAGTTTAGCACACAAATTCAAGTTTTTTTGGTAAAATTTGACCGTAAAACCTTTAATTTTGACATTTTGCCTTAAAATCCTTATTTAGACCTCATTTTCATATATGGACTACTTCAGCATTAATACGTAACTTCCAATTGAAACAGTTGCGGCTTGCCATGTAGAAAAGATTGCCTTCCCTTGGTCTCCATAGCTTATTATTTGACATTAAAAGCATTAAATAAACATTATAATATAGATTGTCAATTCCCAGTTAAAGCCATTGGATTCTTCCCAAGATGGTATTCGTTATTAAGAACTGGATAATTTCATCCATTGTCTCATTAAAAACAAGTTTTTGTGCAGTTTTCTTTTAGAAAAAATAAACCTTGTTCTTATGGCTATAATACTGATCATGTCCTGAGTTTGTATCTCAATTTTATCTAAATTAAACTTTATATAGCCCTACACTGATTTCCATATTTTTCTTATGGGGGCAGGAATATAACAACAGGGTCAGAGAAACTAACCTAAAAATGAAAATTTGCATAATTTTGTATTTTTCCCATAGGTTGTACCTAGTAACCTATCATCATGCCAAATTTCAAATCTGTAGTTCCTTCTATTAGTACCTTGTGTTTTTTATCATCCTCTCATGTGTATTAGAAGCAACTATTGATATTATTTGTAATGTTGAATGCTGTTGGAAATTTTTTTAAATTAACCCCTCAAGCCGGTAAATAAATGCTCACTGACTTCTGCCTCTGCAATAAAGTGTTAGATTGCCGCTTAGAAAGGAAGCATTAAATTTTATTTAAATTATTTATTTGGTTGGTAATGTGTTGTCTTGAGAATATGTTATTAAACCATCCTTTCATCTATGCAGTCAATGTTGGATTTGCAACTAATTCTAAAGTACAATGTAAGTTAAATGTAGAAAGTGTTTTTATCAGCATTAATTGATATTGCTGGGAATTATTAGTGATTTTTTTACAAATCGCCTATGTATTCACTTTGTCTGTCTGTCCGTCCGACTGTGCAGACAATATCTCAGAAACAGTTCTACCTAGAGAAACCAAATTTTCAGGATAAGTTACTACATATGAGAACTACTTGTAAAAAGAATTTGGTGGACCAGGGGCTAATTTTGTCCCATTATTGCCCCATAAGAAAAGCACGTAACTCATAGATGAGGTTTATATATTTGCTTTTTTAAATTATTTTTCATTGGGATTCAAACTCAGAACTCGAAAACTCGGAAAGTTTAGAAATTGTAATTTCTTATTTTTGAATATGGAATTCAAATCCCTCTAGCTTTAGCGTAAATTTTTAGTTTTTATCAGAAAAAAGTGGGGGTTTTCCTGAGTCTCAATAATGGACTACCATGGCAACGAGCTCAATGGTTTTGTATGGATAAGCTTTTAATGGGAATCAGAGGACTATATTATAATGTCATTAATATTAAACGAACAACGGAAGAATAAAAATCGCCTTATAATATTTACTTTTGCAGTACTTTCTGAACTTGTTAGTATATGTATTTATTAACAGTTGTTATGGATTTCAAAATAGCATCAAATACTTGTAGAAATTCCACGTGTAAGAGAGATGTAATGGAGAGGAATATACCAGTTCTTAAAAATTCATTATGATATTTATATAAATTTTATTCATAATTATATGCATTGTCAAAACAACTTGACAAATCCAAACTAATGCAATATTTTGTGTTTTTTCCGTAATTTTCACTACATTGGTTATATACCTATATTGAATTACTGAAAATAAATAAAATTGGAAATAGAATTAATTGAAGTTTCAGTGAATATACCATATGTATAAGATGCACTGTTTTGTCACAAAAATGTTTCCTTAATTCATGCTGCATCTTATACAATGCAGTTTTACATGCCTATAAGATATTTCACTTAAAATATAGATATAGACACTTATTAAATTCTTGCAACACTGTTTTGGATGTAGAGGATGGTTTTCTATGCAGAATATACTTCAAACACCTCCTTTCATTTGGTATAATTCTTATTGCTATTATTTATAATAATAAAGAGTTTTATTGAATTATTTATAACCAATCAGCACTTTATTCACATCATGTAATATAAAGAACGTTGTTACAGAAAATTTTGGAATATGCAGCTTTTAACCCAAACATGCTGCATGGAGAAGTGTAAAAAAATCACAATTGGGTACTTTTGAACCGAAAGAAACACTACCGAAATGTTTTTCACAATAGAATTATCAGAATATGAGACTAAACTGCAAAGATGCCTTGATACCCACCTGACTATGGCATTTTTCTTGCAAACCCCTGGTATTATCATAGCGGTTGACTGCAAAAATGTGACTTTTGTTACTCTATCATCAATATTAATAACTAGTAGACGGTGCTTGCATTCTGCAAGCATTTCAGCCTACTTTCAGTAATGGGGTAAAAACAATCCCTAAAAATTATAATTTTAACAATTCGGATTTTCCCCATTAGTTGTGGCTGAAAACCTATAATTCTGCCAAATTTGAAGTCTCTAGGTCATCTGGAAGTGCGTCATAATTTTTATTCTCGTGTGGGGCAACAATGGGACAGAAATTGCAATATTAAGAATTTCACATTTTTTCCAATGTTTGTTACAAATGCCACACATTTCTGCCAAATATTAATGATGTAGCATCTCTAGAAATGCATTTATATTGATTTAGTTGTTTAAACTTTATGAATTATTAACGGTCACAATAATAAACTTCATTGTAATTTTCAATGTTAATTGCCGCTGGTACACCAAGCTCTAACTAAAATTTTCAGCTCCCTAGCTTGACCGATAGTACGTAAACATTTGTCTATTTCTTTAACGTTTATGAAATTTTAACGGTCAAATAAATATATTTAATTCTCTATAATCTCATTTTGGTTATTTAGCAAATTCTACAGTTAGAAAAAATTTCAGCATTGTAGCATATTTATAAATACCTAATCAATGAAATATTTGTTTAAATTTTGGCATTTTTAACTGCCAAAAAAATAAACATTTTTGTAATTTTCGATTTTTCTCATTGGTTTTGCCACTAGACCTACCCACATACCAAATTTCAAGTTTCTAGCTCATCTGGAAGTGCCTCATAATTTATATCCTCCTCATTCTCATCTCATATCCTATGCCGAAAGAGTCAATATATTATTAATATGTGTGTATATATAAAAGAATAGAGATTTAATTTGTTTTAAACATACAAAATAAGATGTCAAAATGTATTTTGACTGTAAATTTATAATGCTCACTTTTTGTTTCTGCCCTTTTCTTTCTTATTTTCTATTACAAAAAGAGCATATTGATAATAATTGCATTCATTTTGCAGATGCTTCTGCATGCCCTGGCGTCTGTGGTATCCGAAATCTGGGCAATACTTGCTTTATGAGTGCTGGACTACAATGCCTAGGAGCAACCCCTTCCTTGGTTAAGTGTTTCACAAATCAGCAAAAATATTTGCCCTCCCTTTGCTCATCTTTATCAACACCTATATCCAGTACGCTGACGTCATCCACGCAGACCATGTCACCTCCATCATCACTTTCAACTCAGTATGCTGCCCTTCTTACAAAGATGTGGTGTGGCCGATATACTGTTATATCACCTACGGAGTTTAAAAGAGCCCTTGGAATTACACACCCCCAATTCAAAGATTTCCGTCAGGTTTGTTTTATTCAGTTTTAACATGGTTTTGTAGCAGTAGTTTCTTTTATAGTTCATCTTATTTCAACTTAATTGTTTGTTCATTTGTAGTAGATTAATTTTCTTTGAAGTTAGTATGTTAGACAGTATAAGTCTGCTAAATGTGAGTTGATAAGTTGAGAAAATTCTCAATATAATTTTAATGAATGGATTGCTTTTTATTTCGTATATCTATCGTATATCTAGGGAATGTTATAAAGAAATGACAAGTAAATCACATTGTGGTATTTAAATGCCAAAAAAATCTGGTTGGCAGATCCAGATTGGGTAATTTAAATTTTGCCATTATAAGATTAACTGAACAAGCAATGGCCAAATCAATCAAAGCAATCATTTGAACTTTAAGGAAAATAGTATTTTTACCACAATTATGAAATGTTACTATAGTCGATCCGAAATCGGAAGACTCCCGGCCTCGAAAAAGGGGCGGACACCAGTTAGCAGCAGCCAATAGGAGACTGTTTGTTTGGGAAGGTAGTGGGGAGGAAACCAGTCTCACTCCTGCTCTCGAAGAGATCGCATCGGACTGCGTTGCCGTTTCTACCGCCGTTTCCTTGCTGTGGATCAAAAAGAAGGATGGGAAGTATTTTATTTAGAAACTGCGTAGTATATCAGCTGAGCAAGAGCTGGCAGCGTGCACCGATATCTGCTCTCCCGCACGAAAGTTGAGAGGGGCGATGGAATGGGAAACGTTCGTGATTGGCTACTTGCTCTAAGTAGGCCAGGAGTCTTCCGATTTCGGATCGACTATAGTTTTCACCACATTACAGATTAGCTTGGCGATTGCCAAATGACATCCTGTGGGCAGGATTCAGCAATTGCACATACTATACTCAGCATGCCAAAACCTTACTGTTCACAATGTAATACTAAGCCATGTACAGTATATACTCGTGTATAACGTGCAGTTTGAAGACCAAATTTTCAAGTCATAAAGTAGGGGTGCGTGTTATACACGGGTAACACTTTTGTGCACTTAAAATCGGAAATTAAAGTAAACCTACCTTGCATCAGATTCTCACTTTTTGGGTGAATTAAGGGGAAAACCACAATAATTTTCAATAATCCAGGTTATACATATATTAATTATACGTATAGAATACCTAATTACTTCTATACGGTTATAATTCCATCCTCTCCAAATATTCCACATTTCACTAGCGCATCATCAGCTGATTGCTGTAATTTTTGCAAAATCGCCAGATATACTTCCCGCAAAACATGCATCGAAAACAAAGAAACATAGAATAAGCAAATTGAAATAATTTTATTTAGTTAATGATTCTAGTATGTACAATTAACAATGTTAGTAATTTAAAACCCATAGAATGACGTGTATGAACTTAATATTATCTGTAGCATTTCCTACTTTAGATTTGTTTGTTACATTTTCGCATTATTCCTTCTATTACACAGTTTTAGAATGAGGTAGGAAAGAGAGAACCAAAATCATTATAAATAATAACTATCTATTTTATAGATCCCTTATTGTCTGATTTAAAAGGATTAGCAGCAGTGGCACTGCGGTTTTTTATGCGGCATCACTTTGGCCAACTTACTGTATGAAGTTGCTGCCATCTCAACTCGATTGCTTTCATTATTGATGGTGTCTCTCTAAGATGTAATGTGGAGCTTATTGAATGTAATACTTATGGGCAAGTTCAAGTGTTTTAAAATTTTAAAAATCGAAAGAATTTGGCTAAACTTTGTGGTAATTCATACTCATATTTCAGAAGAAAATAACTTGAACCACTACATATAGCTTCCTGTAATTCAGTTGGTCAGCTGTTAATGATGCTATCGAAATGAACTATACCTAGTGCTCGCGATCAATCTCTACGATGGTGAAGTTCAATAAAATATCACGTGTACCTCATGCACCTTTTTTCCCAAAATATTGGTAAAAAAAGGGACTGCATGGCATACATAAAGATTTCTGACTAAGTTTGAAAAATTGTTAGTTTCGATGGTAAATTTACTGCAACACGCGTCTATGTTTATACTTGCAAAAGACGAAGAATTCTGCGAAGTATACACATATCTATATGACCAAGCAAACGTTTACGATTTAAATGTGCGGTTTATACTGCTGTTGGTGATTGAGATGATGTAATATTTTTATAATATTAAAGCTGTATCTTTTAATCGAGTTTTAAGTTTATTATGCTTACTCAAAATAAGCAGTTATGTCATTAAAATTTTACTATAAATTTCTTCCTCTACTTTTAACAGAATAAGTTGGCATCTGGTATCTGTGTTTGCCAAATTCATCGTAAGCTGCTGACGCTCCTGGGAGAGAACACACCTATAGGGAATCCTGCACTTTTTTGTTTTATCACAATTTTCTGCTGCCTTAGATGTCAACTTATTCCAGTATGAATTTATTTCTTTCCCTCCGAACTGGCCCAAAAATAAGAGTGCATGCGGTACATGAGGGCACGGGTTATCTGAGTAAATTAATTATTTTAAATCTTCTAAAATAAATGTCATAAAATGTAAACACTGGAGCAGCTGATTCAAAATGGCGATCACATACACCGAAAGATCAACTGTCTTCATAAATATCGATGTCATTCATCTGTAATTTAGGGTTCACTTTTTATATTCAGCTTATGAGATGACTTTAAGTTTTAGGAAATTTTTGTAAAGCTTCAAAGGTCGACTTATACACTGCGATATACAGTATGTATTATTTGTTTTCTTTACTAGACAGGATATTTATGAAAATAAATATAAATACTAACAAAGCAAATAAAACACTTTCTCCAGATGAATCAGAGATTAAAATATGAATCTTCAATTGTAGGGTTTCCACAGCAAATAGTATTGTGAGAAGGTGCTTTTGGAAGAGGCTGTGTGCTAATCAAATGGATTGAAAAGAATTCGGAAAATAATTTCACATATAGGAATGTTTAATGCTTGTTGCTTAGAAAACCACTAAAAAAGGACTGCGTTTAACTTGTTTAATTGTTGGCATATCTCAATATTTTGTCTCCTTTCTACATGTTTTCTTTGAAGACAACTGGTTTTATTTTCTCTTTGCTCTTCAAGATTGTAAACAGTGTTTAAGAGGTTAAACTGTAGTGCTTGCCAATATCACTTATTTTTCTCTTTACATGTCATTGTGTTACATTGATCTGCCAGTTAGTCATGTTTACTGAATACAGTCATGGGATGTAGGAAATCTTACATTCCAAGGGTGGTGCAATCTACCAAACCCCAGGGCCACTTACTTTATCATTAGAGGTTTAAAAGTCATAAGACTCCTACAATCTTATCAGACAAGCTTATGAACAGTAAACTTAGCTTGTAGTCAAAGCCTTACAGAGATAATGTATATCTGTTAGGCTTCTCCTTGACATTCAAGTCATACTGGCATTGTTCTGTTCAGTAGTAGACAGTGTTGGCACATGCGTGAATGGGGGTGTTTCTTTTTCTGGCAGTCTAAATGAGCTATGGTTTTTGCATATTACCTATTAGCTTTATGATAAATGTAGCAATAAATTGGGAGTTATCTTAAAAAATATCGAAAAGAAAAAATGTTTTAACCTTTCTATTAGCACTGAGTGTTGAGAAGGTATAATATCTAATGGATTGTTAACTATTTAACTGAAATTTGTGTATTATCGTAATGCTTTTAAGTAGATTCTGAATAGAATTTGAAACCTCAACACCAAAATAAGAAAAATAAATTCACGTGAGTTACCTGTATATCACTGCACCATAAAAATGAGAACAAATGGTTATGGTTCTATATTTATTGCAATTTTTTCAGCATGACTGTCAGGAATTTCTTGCTCTGTTGTTGGATACGCTTCATGAGGAGTTAAACACAGCAGCTGTCAAAAAGACAGCATTTTCAGGAAACTTCTCCATATCTTCACCATCAATCTCATCTGTATCATCCACTGCATGCCCCATCGCATCTCTCCCCTTGCCTTCCAATAACTTATCGAACAGACCATTGGATACAAAAATCCCTGGGTGGCCAAAACCATTTGTGTGGAGGGTGAGTATTTAATTTTTAAACATTAAAAATCAATTAATACAGTTATTATAATTTCATTTAAAAATTTCAGATAGAGAATTGAAGCAAAAAATGTGAAATTTCAATTTTTTGGACAAATACTGATATAGGGCTTGCCAAGGAATTCCAAAGACTCGGAAGCAAATCTCAAGAGAATAGCTTGGTTGCCTTTCTCTGAAGATGATCAGAAATCTGCTTGTGGTTTAGAGAAGATGGAACTTTCAATCACAGAAGCCTTTAGGAAAGGTAAAGAAGATGACAAAGAAGAAGATGAAAAGCTAGAAGACGAAGCAATACAAGCCAAAATAGATGCAGATGACAGTGAGAAGGTGCTAGATATGGTATGATTTCATTCACTTAATCATAATTCATTCCATTTTAATGATAACCAGAATGTTTTATTTGCATGATAGTCTTTTAGTTTTCTGCCATTTTAAATAGTATTAGTTGGTAAATTTTCTAATGAATGCAGTGTTTTTTAGTTGGTGGGGATCTTGAAAAAATTTTGTAGAAGATTTGTGTGTGTTTACGTATTTATAGTAATACAATGGTAGTTTAAGAGAACAAATACGTATCATACAAAACAAGAAGAGTATAGGTTATTCACTAACAAGATCAGGCCTGGGCAACCCAAATCACTCACTGGGCCACTGTTGAACACAAAATTTTATATGATAAAAATTCGAAAATTCAGTTTCTTTTATAACAGCATAATTTATTCAATGAGAAACTTGTTTTGTTTTTGTTTCTAAATTAACATCTGCCAATGAACCTCGAGATTTATTCTTAACAAATTTCATTTTAGAGAACAATGGCTCACAAAGGGAAGTACTCGCGAATGCACTAGCTGTTTTTGCTACAAAATTTTGCAAGTTTAGAAATTTTGATTTTTCAATGTATTTGTGGTAAAATTGAGTTTTATCATTGGTCTTATCAAAAATAATTTTAATTCATTACTACACTGTAAACCAATTTTATCTAGCTGCAACATTGCAGGTACTGTGCATGCATCAACGTCAAATGTTGATGTAAAAATTTCAAATGCCTTATCATACTTTGGTATATCTACAAATCAGGCATTGAAGGTTTCAGAAAATTTGTTCAAATGATCTGCATATTTTTCCATATCTGTGTTCCCTGCAAAAAAGAATTCAATTCTGTAAAATGTGTTGCATCATTTTTCCTTAGCTGACTTTCTCATAGTGTAGTCTTAACTTGAATGCTTTACTATTTGGTATGGCTTCACTATCAGTTTATTTTCTCTCTGAAGTTTCTCATTCAAAGCATTCAGATGGTCTGTGATGTCCACCAAAAGGCAGAGGTCCAACAGCCAATGAGGATTGAATAGTTCTGAAACAGGTGTTCTCTGCAGTTCCATGAATGAACTGATTTCATCTTGTAATTCCAAAAATCTTCTTAAACACTTACTTCTGCTTAACCATCTCACTTTAGAAAAATGCACAATGTCTTCATACTATGAATCTAATTCTTTTAAATATTTTTGAAATTTACGGTTAGTAAGCTCTCAGTTGAATGAACTTTACTGTTTTTACAACAACACCCATAAGTGAATTCATTGTTAAACTTTGGCAGCACAAATTTTTCTGGTGAATAATGCAATGAAAAACAAACAATATTGTGAATAGTTAATGTCTAATTACTCCAATTTTCACTGAAGAAAGGCCACCAAGCCTGTCTTATCTCCTACCATCACTTTTGCTCCATCAGTGGCCAATCCAGACAATAAAGCAAGTGGTAAGTTATTTTCCTTACAGCTTTTAAATGCGGCTTTGAAAATATCCTTGCCTTTGGTGGTATCTTTGAGACTAACTAAGTTGAACAATTCTTCAGTAATGTTGAAATTCTTATCAATTCCATGAATGAAAATTGCCATCCGTTCTTTATCAGATTTATCTGTGCTTTCATCCAAATATAAAGAAAACGCTTTTAAATATGATATTCTTTCCCTCAAATTATTTACAACTTCCTTAGATATAGCGTTGTTTTGTTGAGAAAGTGTGACATGATAAGCTGATACTTTCAAACAACTTCTGTTTTTCAGGACAAACTGCACTGGTTATACCTAATAAACTCTCTCTGTCAAAGTATGTAGATAAGATAACTATATTTTAATTACACTTTTCAATATTTAATTCTCAAGCAAAAATAGTTGGAGAGAAAGGAGCCACATTTGCTTGGGAAACCACGATGAGTCTATGGGCTGCAAAACCAATTGAAATGGACCGTGGGTTGCCCAGGCCTGATCATGATAATACTAACTAGACTAAAATATATAGTTGGAAAACAGAAAAACAGCCATGAATTTAAACACACAATTGCTTGTAGTGTATTTTGTAGTGTAGTGTACCTTTTATAGATGTACATTTTTCTTTCCAGCATCTTGTTAAAAAATGTGCCCATCTCTTCTTCAGTCTTGCAATATGCTCAATGACTTTGGTGTTAAAGTCTGGGATAGATTTCATTAGTTCATTCTCTATCAACTGCTTTGAGCGTTGAATCATTTTACTCTTCCTCAAGTAATTCTTCACACGTTTCATTGTAGAGAAACACCTTTCTGATTCTGATGTTGTCAAGGGTATTGTGATAATAATTTCAAGGATTTTTATTGTTTCACTGAAAATTTCATTCACATTGCTTTGTTCCAAAGAAAGCAGCAGTGATGTAGCAGATTTAACATCACATATGATATCTGTGTGTCCATACAAAATACCAAACTGTGTCAATTTACTTTTGTCATTAAGAGAAACAAGTTAGGAAAGTGTACAGCATATCTCAAATGGGCACTTTTCGTGCAATGGAGTATTTGAAAGAAATTATATGTGTATGTAAGGAAAATATCGTTTTAAAGTTCTTTTCTTTGTCATAAATAATCCATTTCCTTCCTATTTAAAAATATTGCATGCACACGGAAGGAAATGAAACGTTTGTTTGTGATATTGTTTATGTTTGCAACAATGAAGAAGTAACCATGCAAGAAATTTTCCAAGTTCAACTCTAATTAAGACATTCTTGTTTGATTTTCTTGATAACGGCTACTCTGATGATAAAAATGTATAGGAAAAGAAATACTCTTCTTTACTATTTCTACAAATTTTATTTGAAAAATATTTTGATATAAGCGATACTTGACGAGATATGATGGAGTCCATTTTTTGTCACCAGTAAAGTGGTACCCCTGATTGTCTTGCGTGATTTATTTATATGATTTTCTTATTATTTTTGATTGTAAGTCCTTAATATCAAATTTCATGAAAATCCATTTGGTAGAAGCCGGGAACGAACATGTGGGCGGATGGACAGATAATGATAGTAGGCACTCACGCTGGAAGCAAAATGCACCTAAAAAGGGTATTTTTAACAATGAAAAATATAAACTACCATGGCAATGAATGCAATGCTTTTAAATGAGAATTGATAATCTTTTAGTGCAATAGCACCAATTTAAAGCTTTTAATGAGAATCAGTGGGCTAATGAAGTACATATTCTCGTATTTATTTATCTAATGAGTTTAGAATTTTTACTTGGTAAAAGTCATAAATATGTACAGTGTACATTCAAAGTAGGCTGATATGCTTGTAGAATCCAATCCAAGCACTGTCTATTTGTAATATGAAAGAATTTGTCTATGGACTAATTAGCACAGTCTGTAAAATATGAAAGCCACTTTCTCCTTCAGAAACATCAAATTTGCTCTCTGTTTATGCCGAATGTCTTCTTTCCTCATTAATCTATTGGAAAACTAGTGAAATTGCCCGGTGTTGCTCTGGGTTATGTTTTAAATCGATATGACTGCAAATAAAGACAGTTATTATGAATGAAATATTATTTATGTTTGAAAATTTTGTTTGGGAATTTTTTTCATATTTTAATTTATAAAAATCTAGTGTTAGAAAATATTTTGAGGATTCTTAATTAGAATGAATATTGAATATTCAATGGAAATGCAAATGGTATAGTATGTGAGATCAGTTCCCATTTAAAAGCACTGATCTTGTTGCCATGGTATTTAGCATTTTCTATTGTTACAGACTTATAAAAATACCTTTTATTGTGATTAAAAACTAAATTTTATGCTAAATCAGCTTTGATGCAATTTCTGTCCTTAAAAAATATAAAGTTGATTCTTTCTGCTTGAAACATTTTTTGTCCTGAGTTCGTATCTTCATTTTAAAAATTTTAATTTGCAAAAGAATAAAAGCCTACACGTCAAGCAATCAATTTTTACATGTTATCTTATGGAAAATATGTTAATCCTCTATATTGGCAGCACTGACTAATCCTGGTTGACCAAACCATAACCATTCACCAAGTCATGATGTTAATAAGAACCGTAGCAAATTTGGTTGTTCTAGGTCTTATAGTTTGGGCATACATAATGAGACATGCAAGCTTTCAGAAATAAATATACGAGATTCAGTCTCTAAGCAACACCACGGAAATGACTCCCTAGTCAGGATTATCAAAATATGAGACCAAGTTGTGAGGTTGTCTTGACATCTGACAGGCTATGGTATCTTTTTCATGGGACCTTGAAGATTCCTGATGAGATTGTTGGCAAAAACTGAAATGTTTATAGCTGTTTTGTTAGTGATAATGTTATTTCTTCTCTAGTTATATTTTTTGCTATGATTATTTAATACTTTTATGTATCATATACTGAATAGTGACTAATGATAGGCATTTAATCGTGTCTTAATGATTATTGCATGTTTTAGACTTGTTCACTTTATTTTTCATTGCATATAAGCCACATCTTCATTTTGTAAATGCAAAATATGGAAAAAGTGTGGCTTATGTGTGAGTAAATATGTTATATAAATCTTGAGCGAAGCTGCTTGGGTTTCATTCACTCATTGATTGACTGAGCCTTCAAAGTTTTCGAGTACCTCTTCAGGGGCAACAGATGTAAAATATGGATAAAGGTAAAATATTGTTGATTATTTGTTCTTGGATGGAGTAGCTTTTCTGTGCCTTTAAAAATAAATTGTTTTAAAAAATGTATGCTTCTGTTTCACTTTAGCAACCCCTTGTCACACCAACTTTCATTCGTAATGAAACCAGTGGCAGTTGTGGGGATGAGCCAGGCAACAGCTGGAGTCTTTCTAGTCCATGCTCCCCTAATGCTCGAAGAATTGAAAAGAATGAGGCCCAGGCTCAACAAATGTCTATGGAAGCAAAAAAGTTGGGTGAAGGAATGGGTCAGCTGAGAAGAACGTTGCCATTTCCAGGAGCTTTGCCAATTCCATCAAGGTATAACAGTAACTTAAATCAATGGCTATTCACTGAAAAAAATTTTTTGACCTTGTATTGTTTTTATGATGATTTTAGTTTATAGTAATCATGGCTCATTCATTTATTGTTTAAACTTTAGGGGCACTGTTGGTATAGAAGATATCATGAAGGAGGCAAAGACATCTAATGTGAATGTCCTAGCATCAGACTCCTCTTTAAATGGTGGAATAAAATTTGATTCAGACAAGTTTGTACGCAGGATAAGGAGAGGAGGTGAATGTCATGGAATGGTACAAGGTGTTGGCATTTCTAGTCCAGAAGGTGATCTCTCTCATTCCCACAATTTGGCTGTTATCAGTGATCATTTGGAAGGAGAGGATGTTGTGCCAGTTGAAGGTGAAGTATTGGCAGGAAAGACAAAGCGGGTAAAAGACATAAATCTGGTGTTACGTGGAGTTGGTGGAATATCTCCTTTATCAGAGGCCAAGCAGGAGGCTGATAGTGACTTAATCATAACGGCCACTCCAAAGCCTCCAAGTGAATGTTTCAATAATGTTAAACGAATGCGACTGGCAAGTGTGAAAACTCAGAGCTATGCTAAAGCAAATGGTATTTTAGGGAAAAATATAGGTCTTATTGGCAATGGATCTACTGTGATTGGGAAACATTTAGATGTTATGCACGTAGATGATGGAATGGATGGTTGTGAAGGGGTTCCAGATCCCTTTACCTTATCAAATAAAGTTTCCTCTGTGAAATTTGCCAGTGACCTAATCAGGGTTGACAAGCATCCATCTCCGACAGAATGCGTTGCTGACAAGATTGGTAGTCTGAATGGTCTTGGAGACATTTCCAAGAGTGTGAGGGAAGGGAGTGGAGTGGGGGTTGGTGAAGGTCTTGGGAGCTTAGCTGAAGATGAGTTCAGCAATATAAGTGACAGTGAACGAGCTGAAGAAGAAGCTGAAGCAGATCGTCATTGGCAGAAACACCTTGCTGCCAACCGTTCAACCATTGTGGATACATTTCAAGGGCAGTTCAAGAGCACGGTATATTTTTTGTGTGGATAAAAAAAAATAATTTTTTAATATGCACATACTGTATATGTTTAAATATTTATAGATTTTACTACAATCCTTTTTGTTTCATGTTAATTAATACTCGAGTATTTTCATTTGATTACAAATTTATGTTTATAGGCTTGTTCAAAAAATGAATTTTCATTTTATTTTTTATGCTTAATTTGTTTATGTAGTATTAAAAGATGGTTTAAAATCCTCTTATAACAATATTTATTTTTGCTCATTTCCAGTAGGAAATGTTGCAATTGCAAAAAGTGAAAAAGTTCACGAGTGGTCCTTTGAGGGACATGATACTTGGTAATGACCAACAATTACCATATAATAGCTTTTATGAAACCTACATAGGCCATCTATGAAAATAATTCAAGAAGCATATCTGAATGACCTCCACAGTAATTTTATGCAACTTTTCAAGGCGTGCATGTATATGTTGATAAGAAACAATGAACTTTTTCCAGAAACTTACAAATGCATCATTAACACAGTATCAAACATTTATCATGGTTTTGTTTCTCATGCATTTGGTCTATTAGAAGTAATTGCTAATTTGATGACATGTCAATTCTTTTCCTCTTAGCTTTATTTAATGAAGTTCATCAGGAATAGATCCTCATTATGTCATAATTACGCTGTGCTCTTGAAAAAATTAAAGCTAATTTTTGGGGGTTTTAAAAATTTATTAGTAAGATTTAATTGCTTGATTGGTTATTTTTATGCAATTGAAAGTTCATTTGTTATATATGGTCTAACTTATTTTTTTTTCTGTAGGTGGTATGTTCAGCTTGCAAACATGTGTCAGTAACATATGAGCCATTTATGTATTTATCCGTCCCTCTTCCTCATGCAATGGAAAGACAAATATGTAAGTATTCATAAAATGCATGATCATATTTTGGCTTTTATCCTCTTTTTCTTGTAAGAATAGTCAAACCTCTTAACAGCTGGTAATTTTTCTGGAATCAAATCGGTTCCCCTTAACACTTATGTAATGTAAGTGGACCGTCCCTCACGTAAACGTCATCTTGATCGCCTCTTATGTTATGCCATAGGGATAAAATCCCTTTTTTTGGCGTCCATCCTCTCACGTTGATTGGTGACCATCTTGCTTCCTCAGTAGACAAAATGGATTAATGGATTTTAAGTCTGCATTCTATTTGACTTAACCCCTCAAGCCAGTAATTAAATGCTCACTAACTTCTGTAGGGTGGTACTTCACTATTGTATTAAGTATGCATAGATATCGGAAAGTATTTTTTTCTTTAAGACTATTGAACAGAAAATCATATAAATTTATGAAAAAATGCTAAACATCCTAGTGAACAATATACATATACTTGTGTACAACTGCCACAACGTTAGGCAGGTTGGACATATATGGGTACGTCGAACCACCCTGAGGGGTTAAGCCAGTGCCATCTTTAATACAAGCCATGAAGTTAGATTTGGCAACAGTGCAATAGATGAAGTAAGTAGTCCGATTTGAAGTTTTGTTGTGGTGACTGCTTTGCAGTGAGTACGAACCTATGGCTTTAGTTGGAATGTACTAGATTCTATTTTGGCCATCATTAATTATTACAAAATCATTTTAATTACTCTAAGTATTAGAAATACCAGCAAGAATACTAATAACACAATTAGATATCTCAAATACCTGTAAGGTCTTGTTCCCTGCACTTATGCATACCTTTAATGTAACAAAATTTGTGATTGGAAAATATTTCAAAATTCTTATGCTACTGAAAACTTACCTTTCAGTCCACAGATTAACCTTAATTGAGCATGACTGCATTTAAAAACACCACAACTGTACCTTGAAACATAGAAGAGCTGAAATGAATCACTTGAGGATTTACAATAGGGTGGATTATAAATGAACATTCATTGTATGCTATATTAGAAAGGATATTGTTTATTTAAATGTTTCCTTTCTTTTCTTATTTACAGTGGTATTACATAGTTCATTTTTGTACTTTGTGTAATTATTAAGTACTATATTTGCAAAAATGCCAGTAATCCTGTTAACAATTTCTGTTATTTGTGTTCCACAAATGCACTCTCTTTCTGAAGAGCTAAAAAAATTGGTTGTCTCTAAGCTCAGATTAGTCAGGGTTATTAATAGCTGTTTCTGGTTGGAAGCACCCAGAAATTTAAACTCCAACTCAGTGCTGTTTATTATATAATTAAAAACAGCATACATGTGAAACAATATATATCTAATTAAATCACTAGGTACACACAAACCTCCTCTTTGTAGATAATCAAAATATTCATCACCAATCTTTTCCTTTGAATCTTCCAACAAGCTGATGCAGATGTTACAATCAATTTGCTTCAGCAAACAGTGAGCTGCATATCCACTTACATAAATGTGGCTCGATTCATCAATCTCACAATCATGTAGATAGTCCGAACTTAGTACAACATAAAATTCACTGATATAAAGTTCATTACCATTAGCAGTGTTTGAGTCGCTAACAACTTCTTTCAGAGACAACTGATATTTAGCCACTGACTTAAAAATCCCCTCATTCTCATTTTCTTTTCTGACTCAATGATTTGTTGGTATGAAACATTGTAATTACAACCAGCTAAACGTCTATATTGCCCAAAACGTTGTTCTAAGTAGTCTGTTTGAAATTTTCCTAATAAAACATACTGAACTTGATAGTCATTCAGTGCCTTTTCAATTAATTTATTTAATACATAAGTACACCTTTCTAAAGCAGTGAAAGTGTCCACTGACAATCCAGTTTTCTTTTTTACAGATATACATTTCCAGCGTTTCACCCACTCCAAAAAATTCATGAGATACTTTGAATCCTGAAAATTAGAAATGCAGCCTGACCATTCATTACATTTAATGATCTCCTTAACAGTACTTTTGGTGTTGACAATATCCCACCAATGTTTAATGATCTCTAAAAACATTACAGTTTCATTGAACTTGGGCACTGTTTTCATAGCTGCAATCGTTGAATGATGGAAAATATTGTCCACAAGAAGAACATTTTGCCTCTCTAAGTTTGAAGGATACAAAGATTTTCTATTTAACTTGTAACTTTTCTTAATCAATACATTCTGCTCACTCTTGAAATATTCTCTTAAATGATCAAAAGATGCGGCCTTCATATCATCATCAAAATCTGAGAACACAATAGTTTTCAAATTATCTCTTTTATTCAGCCAGTTATTTCTGACATTTTTGAAAACATATACAGTGTCATAAGTAAGAAATATCTGTTGGTTTTCATCAAGAGGATTTGGGAAATATTCTTTGTCAGAAAGTAATCTGTACATATTTTGGTTTGTCCTATTATTATCTGTAATTATGCAAAATGACTTTAAAATTAAACTGCTGAATAAAATTTATCACATCTAAAGTAACTTTTTTCAATTCCTCTCCAGTAATTGCTCTGACAGGGACTAATCTAACAATTTCTCAGAATGAGCCAAAAGGTGAAACTATCATATAGGATACAACTGTTTTAACCAATCCAGTAACATCATTCTCTGCAGTACCAACAATAGTTTGGGATTTGTAGCTTAACCCTCCAAGGACTGACAGCTCCATTTGGGAACGGCTTCAGCCCTTTGTCCTAGGAGATCTAACGGTACCCTAGCTAACTGAAAAGGGTTGTAATATGCTATTTCTGGGTGTTGGAGGTCTGAGGTTTAGTTTGGTTCCGACATTAGAGCGGTTAGGCTCAGTGAAGTATTTTTTTCGATTTTTCAAAAGAAGGACGATTTTCGAGATGGACGCTTCTGTCTGGTAAGTACAATATCTCTTGGTCTTTTACAGTTTCAGCGGTTTTGTCGCTTGATATTTTTAATATGATGTTGCTGCTCTCTATTATTGTAAAACATTCCAGAATTGATTACTTCCCGTGGTGACAACTGCATTATCACAGCGTTCCCGTATGGGAACGTCAGTCCTTCCCAGTGTTCTTTTTTTTCGATGACGTTCAAGAAATATTACATAACGTATTTTTTTGAACATATAGTGATGTCCTTTTCTAATAACTAATTTATTAAAGTAGAATTTGCATTGCATTTAATTGCTAGTTATTCTAATGCACCGTAAAATCTTATGTTTTGTAAAATAAAACGTAAAAATCATGAATTTTCATAAGATATTAGATAATTGTAACACTGTAGACGTGTGAGCGGACACATTATATTGTATTCGAAATAATTATTTCTACTTGAAATGCAATGAAACAGGTTTACAAATTTAGATGCGTAAATGCATTGAAGGCGGGAACAGACTCGGGTCAGTTACTGCCGATCTTCACGTTTGTGTTCTGCAGCCATAACTTCTCGATATTCAGTGAATTGCAGCTGCGGATCGCTCTATTCCTTTTCTTTACCAGGTATATCTTTACAAATAATTAATTTGTGTAGAAGTATGTAATGTGTTTACAATTTCCAAATAATCCCATATGTAATATATATAGAGAAACCTAAAAAAATCTCTTGTATTCTTTTCTACGTTTTTCTCTAGAAAGGCTTAGAAAACGTGAAGCGTTTCGTTATAATTGGACAAATGCGGTGTATCATGAATTCCTTTTGTGGGAACAGAAATGTTTTACAAATTTGATTTTTCAGGTATAAGAGGGCGTAAATGGTGGCGGCCAATTTTTACTTGGCTCTTATTGTTAGATGTAGCAATAAACAATGCGTGGATTTTGAAAAAAAAATCCTCGGAGCCAAGGACGAAGCTGGAGTTTCGAAGAGAAATAGCGCAGGTGTACCTAACGCGATACAAAATGCCACTAAAATCACCTGGAGGACAAATGAGCAGGGAATCCACCTCAAAAGGTGGTTCTACTGAAGTAATAAGATATGATAGGTTGGCGCATTATATAACAGAAATTCCAGGGAAAAAGAGGAGGCGATGTGCATATGAGGAATGTTCATCACGCGGAAGAAACGTGCGAGAAGTGCGATGTGGGACTTTGTGTAAAATGTTTTTAAAATTATCATATGAAGTAATTTGAAAATAATATAATTTAAAGTATATAAATTGTTAAATAAATCAAGATTTCATTGAAAAGTAATGTTTATTCATTTCTTTATACTTTTCGTAATAGTAGTAGTAGTAGTAAATGGGAACGGGTATTTTGAAGACCCCGTGATTATTATAATTTTTTAAATATTTTTTCCTTATACACATAGTCCATCTGAAGAAAAAACTAATAAAAATAAGAAGATTTTTGAAAAAAAAATAATTCTCGTCCTTGGAGGGTTAAACTAGAATGAATATAAATTTCATCTATTAGTAAGTTTAAAAACTGTTCCCTGCTGCTTAAGTTAATAGAAACATGCTTCAGGTAATGTTCATTGTTGACCCCTTTTCTGTCAGGTATTACCCCACGTGAAGATGTTATTTGCTGCAAGTATCTTTTGGTAGGCAATAGTAAATAATCTTTGAGAATGCTGTAACATATTGGTGAATGTGAGAAAATCGTGAAAGCAAATATAATAGTAGTAGGAGAATAAGTGCACCTTTTAGAAATCATTAAATTCAATTGATCAATCAAAATCTTAATATTGTTCATGTAAGAAAAATCTTCATTCTCTCCAACTGCAATGCATTTTTCTAAAAAATATTTTGACCTTTTGAGATAATACTGGATTGACCCAGTCATTGAGTGGTCATTATATGGATGTTTACTATGTGTAATTAAAATATTCTCAATTTGAGACCACTTACCAAGTTTACAATTGCTGGGCAATATCCAACGCAAGTCATTTGATGGTATTTCATTACCTTTAGCATTAACATGAACGATTAAATTTTGTGAGACATTAACACTGCATACGATTTGGATTTGCTCTTCACAATCACCCTCTGTTTCAACAAAATCACTATTCAACTTGTAAAACCAAACACAGTTCTTGTATATTTTGAAGTTCCACATCTGAACAACCTCCATTTTGGCTTGAAAAACGTTTCACAGTCTGCAATATTGTCTGATTTTAAATGCTCTTCAATTTTTCTTGCATTTAACTCCATAATAGCATTTCTTCTGTCCTCTGGATTTTTTCATACCTGCGTCTCCTTTTTCGAAAGATAAGCTGGCAAACCATCAAACACACTTGGTATAGCATTCTCTTTCAATTTAGGATGCCTGAGTAGAATTTCTTGGACTTCACCATTCTCCTTTTTGTAAATTTGGTGTTTGATTACATCAGTTTCCCTAAAATGCTCCATACACACAGCAGACGTCGACGATGGTTCTCAGTCTTTCCTTGGGGTAGCACGAAGCCACTCTTTCTTTAAGTTGTCGTCCTTCGGGAACAAGAACGTTGTTACCATAGGCCCTCCACATTTTAAGGTGCTATCATAATTGGAATTGCACTTCGGTACACAACATCTCCTAGGCATCTAAAAGTGATAAATAGTTACAGTGACTCGTGAAAGTATAGAGATGTTAGGAGATAAGTTTTCGTATTATTACTATAAAGAATTCAATAGCAATAGCATTGCGCACACTTACCTTAAATTCCTCTGCTTTAAATCACACGTTAAAAATATACGAGGTGCTACCCAAAAGTTCCGGAACTGTAGCCATAAACTACCATAGGGTTACCTGAGGTTCTAATTGAAGTAGTCCCCTTGGGAGTTGATACAACGATCCCAGCACCTCTGCCAGTCATGCTGCATAGACAGAGCGGTATGCGCAGGCACGTCATGATGCAGGAGCCAGTCTTGTGTGCTCTGGAACTGTGATTTTGAAATGCTGTTCAGCACTTCCTGCGATTCTGCCTGGTTGTCCTCAACGGTGTCAAATCTCCGTCCCTTCATACGAATTTTCATCTTGGGGAACAGGAAGAAGGCGCAGGGGGCTAAGTTGGGGGAGTAGAGGGGATGGGGGACCATTGCCATGTTGTTCTTGGCCAAGAACTGCTGCACAGACAGAGCGGTGTGCACGGGCAAGTCGTGATGCAGGAGCCAGTCTTGTGTGCGCCACTTCTCCGGCCGTTTCCATCTCACGTCCTCTCTCAAATGCCTCAGGACTTCGGTGTAGAACTGCTGATTCATCGTCTGACCTTGGGGAAGAAATTCCTTATGGACAATTCCCTCCATGTCAAAGAAGACAATCAACATGCTCTTGACATTGCTCTTGACCTGCCTTGCATTTTTTGGTCACGGAGAAGATGGAGTCTTCCACTGGGAAGACTGCTGCTTGGTTTGAGGGTCGTAGCCATAAAACCAGCTTTCATCACCGGTAATGACCTTTGAAAGAAAGTTTGGGTCGTTTCTAACGTGCTCCTTGAGTTCCCTGCGCACACTCAGTCGATGTTGGTTCTGGTCCTGGATCTACACATGGGGCATGAATTTGGCTGCAATCCGCCTCATGTTTAGTTCATCAGACGGAATTCGTTGACATGTCCCGTAGGACAGGCCAACAATGCTGCAGACATCTTGGATGGTACGCCGACCATCCTTGCGAATGACCTGTCGCACTTTTTCCATGTTTTCATCCGTTGTGCTGGTTGAAGGCCGACCAGAACGTTCGGAATCTTCAACAGACATTTGTCCACGTTTGAAACGTGAGAACCACTCGAAAGTGTGGGTTCTACTCATAGCCTCGTCACCAAATGCTTGCTTAAGCATTTCATGTGTCTCAGATGCGGTTTTGTCAAGCTTGAAGCAAAACTTGATGCAGACTCACTGCTCCTTCAAGTCTGCAATTTCACTACACAAGAAAATCGCAGAACGCCAGTAACAATGGGTTGAAAAACTCGTGTGAAAAGAAAACGTGCACACACACACCTGAAACTTTACACACTGCTTCATAAAGAATGTCTTCAGCACATCCTAGCGGCAGAAGTCCCTACTACTTCCGGTCAGCGCTCCACGTGGCCAGTCCCGGAACTTTTGGGTAGCACCTCGTATGTAAATCGTTAAAAACTCTTCAGTGCTTCCATTGATGTTTTCAGGAGAATAAATATCATTGTTGAGATTAAGGATTCATATTATTGCTTCAATACTCATATGTCATACGGTAGAAATACAAAGCATTTATGTAGATGTATGAAGCGAGAGGTAGGGAGGAGAGAGGGGGATACGGCAATATAATTTTCTTTCCCATCATAATGGCAGGCATTTACTCTAAGCACTTAAGTACTGTTCATTGGCACTGTTTATCCCCACTTACTATCTGGAACTGGCCATAGAAAAATTCTGTACTTTCTCAGAAATCTTACCGAAAACAAGTCTTCTAGTTTTGGAATGAAAGTTTCAGACATTCAAAACAGTTTTAAGTGATATTTTGCGTGCTATAAGTATAGCACCTAGTCCTTAACCCATTATGTAGTTAGAAAAATTACATAGTAAAGCACTCCTCATTTTTTATTACGTTTGATCTCTACATTTTTATCTATTCACAACTTGTTTTATGTATTTGTTTCATGATATTTCTTTTACTGTTTGGTACCCTTTTGAAATCCCAAAACATTTATGGGAAAAGTTAAATTACTGTAGCTTTATGATTTCATTGTAATTTTTGTTTTTTTCTAAGGTGTTACATATGTTGCAGCAGAAGCAAAACAACCTGTCCGCTATCTTCTCACATTGAACAAGCAGGGAAAAGTCTCTGAGATGAGACAGCAGTTATACAAGATTTTGTCTGAGGAGAGCAAATACAACTCGCCAACCATCATAACATCTGGAGTACAGTCTTTAAATCAGGATGCAAAACCAGATATTGCTTTGGCCGAAGTTCTTGACAACCACATTGCCAAAATTCTTGTAAGACCTAAATTAATAATGAGTTCAAATCAACAGGCATTGAGTGGCTAAGCAATAATATTTTTATTAATAGTATTATGTAAAAAATAATTCCAAAAATATATCTCTCTTTCTCTCTCAGGATGATAACTACCTCCTCCGTTATGTGAATGACACAAACAGGAGTATTTATGCTTTTGAATTGAGGCCCCCTCCTCCAGCTTTTGGAGTTACTCCCTCCGGATCAACTCCTAGCACATCGAGGGAGAGCCATTCTGCAAACAATATCCGTCCAACTGGTGAACCATTGGACCTAACAAATGCAAAGCAAGAAGGCATTGGTAAGCAAGGTCCAAGTACGGAGGCAGTAGAAGGAGGTGACGAGAAGAGGAAGGAAACTTTGGTGGGGCCATTTGGTTCAGATGGTTGGAGGAGTTGTGCGATATGTTTAGAAGAAATGGACAGTGATCTTCGTGTCCACTCAGCCTGTAGCTGTGTCCTCTGTGAATCCTGCATAGAGGTGAGAAAAGCCCTGATGGTTACTTTGCTCTTGTAAATAAACGTTTTGGTAGTGCTGTAAGCATGTAAGTGTTGCAAAATTATTTTCAAGGTTTGAAGGGTTTTATTCTTTGTTACATTTATTGCACTTGCGGGGCTAAAGCGGTTTTTATCTTTTTAATGTTATAATTATACATAGCGTATATACCTGAATATAAGACGAGGTTTTGTTCCAATTTTTATGACCGAAAAATCGCTAGTCGTCTTATAATCGCGATAGTTTGACTGACAGATGAACCAAAGCTGGAGATGGGAAGAATCGAATAGCTGTAATCGAAATATTCGATTCTTAAAATCAGTCGAAACAATCGATTATTTAAAGTAATAGTAGAAAATGAATTGATTCAAATTTATTCAAAGACAAATACTCTTTTGAATTTTATCCTATATATTATGCATGTAGTGAAGCTGCGTGCATCCATGCGTACGAACCTCGCGTAATTATATTGGCGTATTTCTCAAGAACCGTTCGTCATAAAAGATATGCGGTAAACAGCATTTTGTTTCTACTGGCTATGAGTTCCCTGGAAAAATATTTTCGTTTGCTAAAGTTTCCTGGGTTCAAATCCAGGAGACAGTTATATTTTTCCATAAGTTTACACAGGATTTTTGATTTTTCAGAGTGCAAGGTTCTTTTCCTTCATTCATTAAAATACGTAAATATGGACCAATTTTCTTCTTTTTTGCTTTATTCGACGGCTAAAGCTCTATACTATCTTATTCTTGCGATGTTTACACGTTACACGGTCGAATTTTTCAGAAATACGCATTCTTTTTCGAAATTTTGCAGATTTTTTGTACTCATTCCGGGTGTTACCAAGGAGACTCATTGTTGCCTCAGATTCATTAAAGACCAATTAAACATTCAAATAGACAAAAGAAAAGTGTTATTGTTATCTTCTCTTCATTGATAATCTAAACCAGTGGTCTTCAACCTTTTTCGAGTCACCGCCCGTTTTTACCATATGTTGTCCTTTGAAATAAGTTCACCGCCCACCCAGTGGCATAGTGAGGGTTTCTGGCGCCCCGGGCAAAGAAGAATTTTGCACCCCCAGTAGCAAAGCGATTTACGGAGGTATGGTAACCCTAATACTAGTGGGATTGACGTTAGATGAGATTACCGAATACGGTCTCAGTGGTAATAACAGTGTTTAAAAATTTATGATTTTATATATTTGATAAAATTAAACTTAAACGCTTCGCTGCTTCTGCGAGACACCCCGACCACCCTCATGGACCTTTCGATTTTACCGCAGTATAGATACATTGTCGCTAGTATAGTATGATATGATACTATAGTTAACGACAAACAAACTGTAATAGTTGTACATAAAATAGTTGTACAGAATATGTGTGTGTATCATTAAGCTTTTTTATAGAATGTTTTTTTTCAGTGTAAAAATTAGAGTAGCATTTGGTGAGTTCTTTAACGCCCACTAAAAATCCAAAAACGCCCACTGGTGGGCGCTATCGCCCACCTTGATGACCACTGATCTAAACAAACGCATTGACGTCGCCTTTATAGTAGGTCCTATAAGAAGTTAAAAGCAGTCATTGATAGACACTTGAAGGAAAGCAACTGTAGATATATGCCAACTAACACTACAAAATTGCTTATTTCAATTGGTTCAATGTTTATTAGTCAATGGTATAATAAACCTCTGTCATTGTGTGCATAATAAATTTTTCCTTTTATTAGGAGTTCAAAATCTTATAATCTTATAATCAGAGTCGTCTTGTATTTGGGTATATACGGTATATACATAGCCAAGATTTTCAGCCAGATATCCACAAGAAGCTTTGAAGAAGCCTGTGTAAGGTTTTTCGTAATTGTATCTTTAACCATTTACATAAAATTGAGAAACTTTCTGGCAAAGCACTTTTAGCTTACCTGCCATGTATATATTGATTCCAGAAGATATTACCACAAGTGGATACAATTCCCAAACCAGTCGCTCATTTTTCTGACGCATGCCTAATACACCACTTCAGTAAAGATAATACTGCAGTTGTGATTCAAATTTTATGAAAACAAAGTTACTACTAAATACCTGTCCCTCATGTTGGAACACATTGCAAACATATTTGTCATAGTTGGAATATTTGCCTCGTTAGATGTAAGCGTAATATGAAATGGGAAAGTTTCCTTTTTTCAGACATCATGTCGCCATTACGGAGGTGACTCTTTGGCATGTCCAGTATGTGGACAGGTTGTCAACCCCAAAGAAGAATTCCTTCCATTAGATAAAGTAGGAGATTCTCAACCTCCCACAGTCAGGTGTGTGCAATGTATTTCTCATGCTGATATAATTTATAAAGAAATCTTGTTTTAAGTTATTTTCATCTCTTTCAAGTATACCAAGAGTTAAAAGTTAAAAGCATGTTACATTTTTCTAGGCTGAGTATTTTTATTTCTGAGAGTAAGTTTCAGAATATTTAAACTCAGTTCAAAATATTACGGGTTTTAAAAAAATCAGCTTATTATTACAATCATTGCTAGAATTTTTTGTATTTTCCATTTGATAATCTTTTTCTTGAGTTAATGTTGAATTTAATTTGTTTTTGAGGTGGGATTTTTCCAAGGAAAAAGATAGACTTATCCACCTTTTTAAAAATTATTTAATAGGTTTCTGTTTATAGCATTAAATTAAAAAATACACATGATTTTATTTGAATGTATACCAGTGCTATGAAAGTAATTTCAGCATTTACAATGAAAACTTATAATTTTATATTGACGTTTAGCAAATTTTTCTGTTCTTTACCTTAGTAATAAATTTTTACGTTTTTAACAGTTTAAGCCTCTATTATTGTCTTCAGAGCTACTGATGAATTATAAATGAATTTGTAATAAAATGATATATAACAAAATTTCATTTGTTTTTGAAAATTATTATTGGAATCCATTAAACATAAAAAGTTAACACATCTACTACTATTCACTATAACAAAACATTAATGGGATTTTTTTAAATAAATTACTCATTGTCAGTTTTATTATTGTTTTCATAATAAAAATTAGCTAATATGTGAAGTAATTTTGCCAAACGGTTTGTAAACTATTTTTGATAAATTTTAGGCCAAATCCATTTTTCAAGTGTTCCTATAGTTTGGATGTTTGTTAGCCAAAAAACTATTTGTTTCGTAGCTAAAATGTAGAGCATAAATATTTCGGTTCTATTACTAAGGGTATGAACTTGCTCTCTTATTGCTAATTTCTCCTCATATTGCATTGAATATTTTAACTTATCGGAATTTTAATTCCAGTACAACTAGTTAATTTTAAGCATTGGTATGTAAAGGTTAAAAAATATTTCATGTGTTACTTTATATCTTTGAGCAGAATCTTACAAGTGCCAGTTGTGTTCCGGGTGGATGAGGAAGGCGATGGAAACAACAACCGCAAGACAATGAAGCTTTGGGGCCACCCAGCACTCTTGAGACTTCCCTCAAGAATCCAAGCTAAAGACTTGTATGAGGCTGTTGAACAGCTTCTTCCTCCCTTCCTCTGCTGTTCTCAGAATTCTATATCTCTTTCTGCCTCATCCAGTTCAGCATTACCATCTCTGTCCTCCTCTTTGATGCAAGAGGAAAATACAAGTTCAACGAAGTACCAGCTACTTCTTGTTGATGGTCAGGTAAGAAAACTTAATATTTAGGGTCAGGAAAATTTTTCTTTTTGGAAAAAAAATGCTTTTGTTTTCATATCTTATTTCTGATAAGTTTAAGATGTAGGTAATTTTTGCCTAGCTTGTTAATAAAAGAAAACTTAATCTAATTTAAATGTCTGTTAAAATTGTGATAGGCCAACTGATAAATTGAGCAATCAAAATTTGATCAATGGATTGATCTTTTGACTGGGCCCAAAATACATGCAGGTTTCTTGTTTCCATTCTGAACTTGTACTTGAAGATAAGTTTTGAAGTAGCATTTAACAAATGTGGTAAATATTAAGTACATATTATAAACTTAGGATTTTGTTCAGTTAGGTGTCCTTGTACTTATAAACACCATTAACCACTCATCTGGGTATACCATATATATTCGTATGGGTATGCAATGTATATTCGTCACACTGTTTTTTACGCTGTTCAATATGGGTATGCCATAATATTCCATCACCTAGCTTCTCTCACTCATAGTTGCATCCTTTTAGTTTAGGGTCTCAGCAATAGATGGACTTTGCTCCCTTATTTTGAGAAGACATACTTTTCATACTGATATCCTGTCTTTGCTTTGCGGGTTACGTTTTAATAACTGCTAATTTTGTGAAAGTCCGGTTTTGACATCTGGGATTTTTTCAACTCTCCCTGCAAAAATTTACCCTTTCAGCTGCTTGCATTTTTCTCTCATGGGAGACTGTGTTATTTATAAATGCTTTTCTTTCAAATACACCTAATGGTACAGTAAAACTCGTTTATAACGATCACGCCTAAAACGAAATCTCGGCTATAATGAAGAAATGTCTCGGTCCCTTGAACTTCTCCATAAGGGCATTGGTTAAATTTCTCGGATGTAACGAACACGCTTTTTACGAATTCTCGGCTGTAACGAACAAATGTTTGGTCCCGTGGCAAAAAATGCTACATATATAACGAATTTTGGCGAGCAGATCGATAAGTAATGAATAGTTTCCGCCCGTTTACCGCGCACTTGTTCGTAGAGGTCCCCTTCCTCCATCTACCCCTTCCTTACGAATTTCCACATTCCCTTTGTTTTGAAATTGATATTAAAAATGTGAAATGTTTATGTAAATTAATGACCACAATAATAATATTAATTGGTAATTTAAAAAATCATATGTAATAGCAGTCAAACATTTTACATGCCGCGAAGTTGATAAGCATCTCTTTGCATATGTAAGTACGGCATTGAAGTCGACTCACTGCAAATAGAGTAAAAGCTGTGTTATCCGGCTATCTTGGGGATTGTGGAAAGCCGATTAGGAGAAATATCCGGTTAAGGGAGCGATTTTCGATTTTGACATCGCAAATTTAGCAATAACCAAACAAAATTGGGCTTAGGTTCACTATCGTACTCCCCAAACATAACTATGCATGGGGTTTGCATTTTCCATTTTAATTCTTCCACACCTAGTTAGATATAGACACTATTTACCCATTCTTATTTAATACGTTGCTACGCTTACATGCAAAACAAAAAGACTATTGAAAAGTTTAGGGCGCCCGGAAAGTATAACGCATGCCCACATAGCGTGTTTTCAAAATAAAGCGATTTATGTTTTCGGGAACATTTTTCACATAAAGCGGCCATCCCCGCAATAGCACGCAAAATCTCAAGTGGCAGACTAGTCCTTCACAGAGCGCCATAAGTTGATGTCAATCAGTAGTGTCCAACCCCATCTCCACTCCCCACTTGTGGCGAATGGGCAGTTAATTTGTGGAGAATTGATACATTCTACAGTCGACTATTTTTATTGGTTGAGTAAACCACAGAGTAGTAATATTTTTTTAATCGGGGTGTGTAACTTTTACATACCACAGCATTTCTGCAAAGTAATACAAAATATTATTTCTTGTAAATAGGACTTAACCCCAATACAATGCTACAGTGATACATAATCATGATTAGCGCCTTTCACATTTACAGCTACTTTCTAGTTTATACACAGCTAACAATACAACGTCTTACAGCGCACAGCAACTGCTGCTTTGAGATGTTTGCATTATATCAATAATCAGTTTGCCAGAGGTAAGAGTTCATTTCTATAATTTTTGTAGTCCCCCCCCAGTATCTTCCTCAAAACGTAATTTATGTAAATTGTGAATATTAAAAAGATTGTAGAAAATGTTATTTGTGACAAATTGTGTGTGAAACAATAGCCAAAAACACAACTCCCCTCTTTTCCATTACATATTTTTAATGGGAAAATTGTCTCCATTTAACACGTTTTTGCTTAGCATGCAAGTTTTCACAAACTTAACTATCTTGTTATTCAAGGAATTACTGCATAGCAGAGCAGACTAACATTTATGCAAAACAATTTCTAGATGCAAATCCTAATCTGAAACTACGATCTAGAGCACGCAGTTAGGTGGAGATGAATGTAAATGAAATAAAAACTCTTCTAGGTGTGTTAAATGTTATTTGTGACAAATTGTGTGTGAAACAATAGCCAAAAACACAACTCCCCTCTTTTCCATTACATATTTTTAATGGGAAAATTGTCTCCATTTAACACGTTTTTGCTTAGCATGCAAGTTTTCACAAACTTAACTATCTTGTTATTCAAGGAATTACTGCATAGCAGAGCAGACTAACATTTATGCAAAACAATTTCTAGATGCAAATCCTAATCTGAAACTACGATCTAGAGCACGCAGTTAGGTGGAGATGAATGTAAATGAAATAAAAACTCTTCTAGGTGTGTTAAACCCGATTATGCGATGTATTTTATGAAATGGGAGTTGCAACTGCTTATTTCTCAAAAGTTTTCAATGAAAAGAGATACCATCTCCTTCTGAAACTTTTGCATTTTGTGGGCAATATCACCCATAATGCAGACTGTAGCAATAAGGAACTTTTCAAAATTGATCCAGTGCTACAGTACCCGAAAAATAAATTTTCTTCCATATACACCCCTGATCAGGTGATTGTAGTAGATGAAGAGCAGCTCTTGTGGAAAGGTTGACTCTAAGCGAAGCAAATTTGGTATAAAATTTTTGTTCCCTGCGGAAGTAAGTCAGATTATATCTGGAATTTTATGGTATATATGGGTAAAGACACTGCGTACGGTGAGAAACATAAAGAAGAAAATATTAGTGTCCGAATCGTTCTTGATTTATCTGATAGTCTTCTGGGTAAGGGACACACTGTATATATAGATAGCTGGTATACTAATCCTAAGCCAGTGAACAAATTAATTGAAAACAAAATGGACGTAGTAGGAATGATGCAATCAAATAGAAAAGAGTTTCCACAATCAGTGAAATCTGCCAAACTGAAGAAAGGAGAGTTATTGGCATCATTTCAAGGCAAATAGATGATTATGAAGTGGAAGGACAATAGAGATGTTATAATGGTTAACACTTTCCATGGTACCAAAATGTGTAGTGTTAAGAAAAGAGGGAAAATAGTGGTGAAACCAAGTGTAGAGCAAGATTACAATCAGAACATGGGTGGTGTTTATAAAAGTGATGGTTTTATGAATATGTATAAAATTGTGCAAAATCGGCCCAAAAAATACTAGCAGAAAATTTTTAGGCACTTGTTAGATATGGCCATGTTGAATGTGTTTGCTGTTTATAAGAAGAATCTGGGAAGATGAACAGAAAAGAGTGTCTGATATCTCTTGCAGGAAAGTTAATTGAAAAAAATGGAAAATACTTTCAAACAGGTCCAGACCTTCTAAATCACCATGGTCTTACAGAAAGACATTTACCCAACACAGTCTCTCAGACAACAAAAAAGTGTCTAACTAAAAGATGTGTTGTTTGCTACAAAGCAGGAAAGCGTAAGGAAACAAAATATTGGTGTATGGATTGTGGCATTGGGTTGTGCCCTGCCCCCTATTTCAGAATTTATCATACCAAAACAAGATTTTTGTAAAATTTTATTTTGTCATTTTAGAATTTTTAAAAAGCTATTGTTATTTTAGGAGATTTTGTATTTTACATCAAATAATATTATATTCAAAATGTAATGACTTTTCGCATTTTAGTATATTATAACATTTAATTTTTACATTCAACAGCACTGTATTTTTACCTAATACAAATATTAATGTGTTACAAAATAGTGTATTTTTCATTATTTATAGTTTATATTTTAATTATCATTAAGTATTAATTTTATTATGATATAAACATTGAATATTTGCATATAGTTTAAACTACTTTCACCATATTTTAGCATTTTGCATTCATAACGTATAATTATAGAAATAATTTTTTATTGTAAAAGTAAATATTTGTATATGTTATAAATTAATTTTTGGTCATAAGAAGGGTTTAATTACCATATTAAAAACTAAACAATTCAATTACTAAATATTTAATGTATTTTAAAATTTAATATGCAAAAGCTAGAAAATTGCCTCCATTCCAATTTAAATATCCAAATGAAAAACCCAGTTGAGTGGTTAAGTAAATCTTAACTGAAAAATTGTTTAGGGATAAGTCGGAGATTAAGGTTAAGAATATGCGAGAAAAATATAAGAAATGTTAAGACTGCCAGGAAGCAGTATTAACCTTTATCGTATGAAAGGGAACTTAAGTTCTCATGTGTTTTGGTCTCTCATAAAAGTCCTAAAAGTTGTCAGGCTCAGGTATCAAGTCCATCGATACTTCTAACTTTGCTCAAGAGTTCTCTAAGTGGAATAAATCATAGTTTTGGTATAAGCTTACTGTGAAGAACAAACAAGTCATTGTGGGATTCTCTTGCTCAGGTGTATTTCCTTATCTCCTTCATAATCATTCAGTTATTTTTTAGACTGTTTATTTTGTGATAAGTTCATGTAAATACTTTGTTAGAGTAATTTATTGTAATAACACACAGTTGTTTGTGTAGTGTGTTCAAGGTGTAAAACTCTGTGATCCTGCTTTAAAACCTACCATATGTCACTGAATGAGACATAATTCATAATTTGGATAACTCTGTAGGACATAAAAAATTTAGGAAAACTAGACATCCATGTCAGCTACAAAGCACCAGTCTTCCTGAAATTGATGAATCACCATTGAGAGTCATTGATTTTAAGCTGAAAAGGAAATTCTGTTTTCCAGCCTTTTTGTAAGCTATTGGAGCTCTCAAAATTATTGATTGTATTCTTAAAAGTTTTGTCTGTGCCATTGTTAAAAAGCCTGTTCCTTTGTCATGAGTACATTAGAGAATCTTCTGCAGTGCTACAATTACTCTTTCCTTATCATCAATGTATAATTTTCCATAACTTCTTTAGTGTTAAATCAATAAAAGATAATTTTTAGTATTTTAATTATATGCCCTTCAATCTTCTGAAGTAGAGTTTCAAATCAGTATTCCTAACAGAAATTAATTTTTTGGCTTATTGCAATCCCTTTAGGGTTATCATTGCTCAAGGTGCATGTATACAGTGCATTGTCGTGGTTGCCACTTGTCCTCCACACTGCATGCAGAGGTAGTACTCCAAGCCGGTGATACTCTTGCAGTCCGAGTGTTTGCTAGGGATCTGAATGTAGATGCTGGTGGGGATGATGCCTTCCCAATGTTTGAGAGGGAGGTGATGGAGCACAGGAGCATGCATGGTCGCTGGAAGGAGGAGCCACTATCCTTGTATGACTGTCTACAGGCTTTTAGTGAGAGGTGAGAATAGAGAGAGAGGCATAATGTAATTTTAAACTTAAGGGATTGAAAAAAATAAAATCAATCTGAAAGTTATATGTATGTATAGGGTTGGGTTTTTGACCAGTCAGAAACTTTTCGGTCAATTGACTGGTCAAATTTTGTCAAAAATAGGTCAAAAAAGTCAAAAATGGTCAAAAAATAGTATTTGTATGGATTTTTAAGTAAACAGTACTTTTGTATAACTTATAAGTATTTAACATGAACATTCAAAAACACAACCTGGAGTTTAGGCCAAAATAAGAATAAAGATTAAAAACAATAAAGAAGTTGAAATACTATTCATTGTGCAATAATAAACTTTAATAAACCATTCTGGTTCATGTAAAATATAAAAAAAGGTGTTCGTATTGCCCAACAATGTTTCACTGTATTTTTCATTCAGTGTTCTCACTATGGTTATTTTTTTTAAAAGCAATTCACCTTCCATGTCCTCACTCTTTTCTCCCAGAATCTGATTCCATCGCTGAATATGTTAACATATCTTCATCCTTTTCAGAAATATTTTTCATGAGTCTGAAATTATGATAAGCTGTTTCCAACTTCCCAGCTGTTTCTGCTTTGAGTCTGTTTCTGTTTTTGGTATGGATGTTCCCCCAAACTGACAGGTTTCACTCAGCACAAGCAGTAGAACTGGGAGATGTCAGCAGAATGTCAGCAAGTTCTGCTAGTAAACTGGTAGGGCAGAGACCCTTCCACCAGTTTGACGGTGTAATTTGACCTGCATTAATAGATTCAACTGCATTCCATATCATTTTTCTGTTGAAAGTGTCACTTCTTGCTTTGAAATTAACTTTTTCAGCCAAAATAGAATTGCTGTCAGGAAAATTTCTAAATTTGACCACATTTAGTATTAATTTGCATGCATCATCAAACTCTTCATTTTTCAGCATATCACCTTGATATTGGGGATCGAAAAGATATGCTGCATTATGCACATCAGTGATTACTGGGCACTTGCATTTTTCTATCATTTCTTTTACCAGTTTTTCCTCAGCTCCTGAGAGTGGTAATTCATGTGATCCTGAATTTTCATGAATTCAGACTTCACATCTGCCAGTGTACATTTGTCACCTTCAACTTTATGTATTGCTTCAGAAATGGGTAGCAACATACCTAAAAATTTCAAATTTCATACCCAAAAGACATCATCATCTGTCACTTCTAATGTCTCGTGAACAGATGCTAGAAATACTATCCTCTACTATAGCTGACTGCAAACCTTTCTTACATAATTGAAGTTCTGCAAACACAGTACCACTGATGCCCAACGTATACGACATTGAAGAATTACAGCAGCTGGAACATGTATGTTTTTGAAGAATTTGACAATCTTCTTAACTTTTGAATTGTGGGATTGAATTGAGTGAATACTTTCTAAATCATGAATAAAGAGCTGCAACGTGTGAGCAGAGCAACTGTACAGCTGTATATGTGAATATTTTTTCTTCACAATATTCCATGCACGTCTCGTTTGCTGCATTATCAGTCACAACAGAAAATACTTTATTCGAGCCTAGTTCTTCAATACCAGTTTCAAGCTGTGATGCTACATACTCTGCTGTGTGGCGGTGTTCTTTTGTGTTTAAAAATTTGTAGAATAATGGTTGAGGAGCTGCTACCATGAAATTAATGATACCTTTATTTCGAACATTGCTCCAACCATCTGAGACAATAGATAGATAGGTAGATGCCTCTTCAATAATACTACCAATTTTTTGTTGTATTTTGTCATAAGCCTCATCAAGAAGATTTCCAGCCAAGCGTTTTCTTCCTGTTAGAGTATAAATTGGGAGCAATTTACCAAAGTAATCTACAATGTAGGGGTTTTCTAGAATGTGAAATGGCAAATTACTTGCATACATAGCTTTAGCAAACACCCTGTCAAGTTCAGTCTTCTCTTGTGGACTCATTCTGTCCAAAAATCCTAATAATCCTGGTTTCTTTTTTAAAGTATAAATCAATAAAGAAGAATGGCTGGAAACTGACTGTTGCTGAGATGCTGTGGGGCCCACATCACTTGCCAAAGATGAATTGGCGGGTATACAGTGCTGCCAATTTAGTTACTTTGTCACTAGATTTAGCGAGTTTTTACTTAAGAGACTTTTTTCATGGTTTAGCGACATATTGCTAATTTAGTGATTTTCTCCTAATCTGACGACAAATTTAGTGTCTTCTGTATATGGAAAGAAATACATACAATATTCAAAATAAACAAATCTAATTACTTTTATATAGCTTTATTATAATCAATATAAGTATATGTTAAATCTTAAAATACTTTTTACTATAATTTCCCCAATACTACAGGAATACTTAATATAGCTAAAATGATTGTCAAAGATTCAGCATTGCTGACTCTTATTGATTTTCAGTGTAAAAAACTACATACATTTATGTGGACAGAAAACTCAGAATCATTAAAACTTTGACCGGAAATGGCAAGCTACTGAGATGCAATTGGTGAATATCTTTTTGAGGACATTTCAGATCTGGTATTAATAGTACTCACATTACCCCACTCAAATGATGTAACGTTGAATGTCAATTTAGTAACACGAACATTATAAAGTCAAAATTATGGAAAAGAATGAGTGTCAAGACTTTAAATGCAATTTTGGTTATTAAATATGGTTTAAGAAGACATGGAAAATGTTGTTACGATTACGATCTGTCCAAGAGTGTTGTAAATAATAAAACTGGTTCCACTGGTGCATATAGGTATTCAGCTGAAGAGAAAGCAAAAAGATGGTAATTTAAGTGGAGAAGAATTACCCCAGTGTGATTTGTTTGTATTTGAAGAATTACTTTAGTATTTTTATTGTACATTTTTTTAAATCTTTCACTTTTCTACTTATTTTATAAGCTTGGACTCGAAATGCTTTTATCCCTTCCATTTTGTAAAAATTCTGCATTATTTTATTCTAATTATTCAAATATTAATTTAATTGTAATTTATCTTCAAGAAGATTATAATATTACTAATTAGATATCATAAGAAATATTTTTAAGTATTTCTGGACTAATTTATTTTTAGCTACTTTTGACGGTAGATTTTAGTGACATTTTCAAATTTCTTTTGGCAGCACTGGTCAGTAACTGCTGTAACAGTAAAATCTTTATCTTTTGAATGATCAGCAGTGGCATAGCAGAATCGTTCAAGACCTCCCCACCAGTGGCAGATTTAGAAGTTCAGGGGCCCTAAGCGGTATGGAATTTTGGGGCCCTACTACAATTTGAAGTGAACGCAGCCACGGCGGATACAGAATGAATAATCATAATTTAAATGCAACCGTGACCCAAGTGCAATTTTTACTGATATTTTAATCATTAAAATAATATTAGTTAAAATTTAATGAATGAAACAATTTTTGGGGCCCCCAGAAGGGTCTTAGCCTTAAGCGGCTGCTTAGTCCGCTTATCGGTAAATTCACCACTGCTCCCCACCAAGTAAAAAAAATGCCCCCCTGCGAAGTAAAACAATGGGCCCCCAATTCCTCGATATTGGGCCTTGGTGGGGGGAGGGGGGGGGATTGCGTGGGTGTCTGCTGATCATCAGACATACAAGTATTTACATACACTTGTATTTTTATGAAGCTTTGTTGTGCTGAGATTGCAATAGTTCAGCATAAAAATATCCTATATACATATTAAGCGGGGATTGTTTGTGTGTGCATGTGTTATCCACTTATCCTTATACCATTTTTCAATTAAGTATTACTTAATGATTGTTATGCAGACAGAACAGTGTTTTGATACATAACTGGAAAATATCCCAAGTCCATAGTATGTGTTTAATATCCACCAAATTTGTTAGTGTTACTTCAAGTTTTGCCTTAACAGGTCCAGAATGGCAACAAGAAATCTGCATGTATTTTTGACCAATTTTTGACCTGGTCAAAAAAAGCAGTCAAAAATTCGGTCATTTGACCAATTTTTGACCGGTTGGCCAACCCTATGTATATATACAGTGAAACTTCGATTTTACATTTTTATTTAAAGGGACCGATTTAAAAAAAACGTAAAATTGAGAAAATTAAAACTGTTTACTCTGAAGAAATATCTTGCACTATTTACTATATATTTGTGAACTATTTGAACGTAATACTATAATCTTATACCATAATAGCCTTATTCTGTGTACTGATGCTCTCCTCGGCGCAACTGGTGGCAACGCAATGTAACATACGAAAATGTACATATGATAATTTTACAATATCTTATAAATATTTTAGTGTGTGTGTGTGTGTATGTTCTTTATACGGTTTTACACCGTTGAAGGTATCGAACTCAAAAGTTTCATGGGCCACCCTATGGACCAAAGGAAGAACTTCGTCTAGGTTTGCAGACCGTGGGGTCTCTTATACCCCATGGGGTCAACAAAATACCATTTCCATAAGAATGCATGGGAAATGGTGTGGAGAAACCACAAAATGCCATGCTGCCCTTCACTGATGTGGATATAAATATACCTAAATATTAACTTACGATCACGGGAAATGGCTAATTTTATGCACGGAAGACTGAATATTTTAATTCTGTTCATGTTTTGTTGTATTACATGCTAAATCGCTTGAAATTTTACTTAAAGCGCCAAATTTATCGGTTTAGATGATCATTTTCCAGGCGGCAACAAAGCTAAATTTCTTAATTGTTGTCCTCTTCAAAGTTAGAGATATCCACGTAAAGATTAATGCAAGGAAAATCCACGCTGTGGCGCGCCATAGAAGAAGAATAGCTAACATCAAGATAAAGGGTACAAATGGATTCATGCCTAAATATAGTATATGAATTCTTTTAAAGTGAGTCAAATGATTTTTAAGGAATATTAGAACATTGTTATCTTTTACCATTAACATTGAAAGATTTTTCGCAACATAAATCGATACATCTACTTACATTTTTTCGGTAACCAAGATGTTCTTTATTGTTTACGTTTTGTCTAATAATATTGACATAATCCACATAATTTTATTGCTGCTTTAAAGGCTTCAGTGCATCTATCCATGTGAATATTAAGTAAGACGTTAATGCATAATTATATTAATGGTAAAACTTTAAAATACAATACATAAAATAGTAAATGTTAATGTAAGCATCGCTTGCATAATTAAGGAATGGGGAACGTTTGCCCCGAGCAATAAAAATCGTTTGCTACTTAAAAGAAAATTTCCCGAGCGAAGCCAGGTATTTCAGCTAGTAAGTAATAATTTCGCACTTTGAGAATTAATTTATACAAAGAAAATTAATTCTAAACTATATTACTAATTACTTATTTGAATACTTAGCGAAAATTGGACGAAGAATAAACCAGGCGATATAATTCAAAAATTTTTACTATCAACGAAATAAATAATGATTGAATTGTCTGTCATATGAATTGAAAGAATCCTTTTCTGCAATTATGTTTTATAATAAAACTAATATAAATTGAAACTTCTTATTATATTCGAAACTCAATTATTGATTGCATTGTTAACTACTGGATTAGAAAGAAGCAGACATTAGAACTGAAAAAGTTTGTAAGAAAAATAGTAAATTACAAACATTAATAAAGAGCTTTAATAGTAAATATAATATATACATATTTTTAGCGATTTTTTTACAAATCGCTTATATATTCACTTTGCTTGCCCATCCGACTGTGTAGACAATATCTCAGAAACGGTTCTACCTAGAGAAACCAAATTTTCAGTTAGTACATGTGACAAGAATTTGGTGGACCTGGATCAGCTGCTGGGGTCTAATTTTGCCCAATGTGAAAAAGCTCGTAAATTGGTGATGAGGTTTATGTATTTGCTTTTTAAATTTATTTCCTGTCAAGATTCAAACTCAGGACTTGAACTTTCGGAAAGTTTAAAAGTTGTAGTTCCTTATTTTTGAAGACTGAATTCAAATCCCTGTAGTTTTAGCATACTTTTTTAGTTTTTATCAGAAAAAAGTGGGAGTTTTTCTTGGTCTCAATAATCTACTACCATGACAACGAGCGCAATGCTTTTATAAGGGTAAGCTTTTAATTGGAATCTCTCCTGAGCTATCTCTAGTATGTGCGTGCACGTAAATCTAGGATTCTCTGAGGCAACCGTCATTTCCTCGTGCCTTTGCAAGTGTAAATTTTGGCCATTTTGGCGAGTTTTTCAGTTTTTTTAATAATCCTATAATGGGATGAACGCATTATTCTGCAGACTTTAAGGAAAATTGATAGCATATGCTGAAGAAACATCAAATCTTGCTGCACAATGGTGCTATAGGATTGAGGAGTCGAATGTAAGACATTGGAGAAGACAAAGAGAAACCAGGATATTTTTGTTGCAAGAGTAAAAATCTGGTACATAATGGGACAAATTAGATTTTAGTAAAAATTGTATTGAATGCTTGAATATAACATAATTGGTGTTGTCGTAATTTTAGTTGATACTTATTTAATTTAATTGCATATAGAAAAAATTGGACCATTCATACTTTTCTGTATTTTTTTCGCAACAAATCACGGAAAATCAGAACATCTGTACACCTAACATGGAATTATCCTCTTGTGCTCTTGTGAAAAGTGGGGGTCAGCTTACAATCAATGTCGACACAATCAATTAAATACAGTATTTAAAATTAGGAACAAATTTATAATTACAGTTAAGATTTAAAAGCCTGTGAAAAGAATCACTAGTCAGCTAACTTCAAGGAAATATAGAATTTCAGTTCATCTATTAGTGACTTCTCACAATATAATATTTATTTTTCACAAGCTCATAAACAGCGCCATACAACCTTTTACAATGGATGTAATAACAATAACAAAGATGAACACATACGACCATGCCCTCGACCGTTTTCAAACCACGGTCCTAGCATTGGAGGCTAGACATGCTAACCACCACTCTACCAAGGCCAGCGATATGTCATTGCTGTCATGGCAATTCTTTTCATCAGGGTAACTTATCATCCACATGTGGCCCACAAATCTGTGATGAAAAAGTGATCAGTAAAATTTAACATAGATGATTTCATACTTTTCATTAAAATTATGGTCTCATAACCTTTTAAGGTGAAATTTTACTGCTAGTAAATTATTTGACTTTGACTAATATGAAACCACACTCATCTTGTCCACTCTTATGAATTACAATGCAGCCCCTACAAGCATTAATGACTACAAGCGTGGGCATCCATGCAGCAATTGTTCCTGACTCCTGATCTAGAGCAATCATTGAAATTAGCATTGGATTCTTACCAATACAGTGAAACTTCAGTTTTGCAATTTCCAGCTTTGGTTTCCTCGATTTTATGCTTTTTTTATTGGCCCCAGCGAGTGATCCATTAGAATAATGTTATATTTTCACAGAATTTTACGTTTGCATTTTTGCTTTAACTTATGACCTGCATTTGAAGTACAGATAATGTATGTACATAGCCAATTTTACTTTCATAAGAGTTAAATTTTCAACATCACCATCTACTGAATTATATTTTAACCTTCCCAATTAATAATGCTATACAAGTGTATTCCTTATCATTCATCCTTAACCATCCTCAACAAATTTTTATCATAATTTTCGGTATTTAATACATTTTTTTCACAAAAAATCTGATTTGTTCAGCACATGACTTTCTCCATGCATAATAATGAATATGATTGCTTTCGAAATGTGTCTTCGAGAATAATTATTGGCAATTACATTCGTGAATAATTTTATAACATTTTCAATAATCTTTCTTTTGAAATAACAAACAAAATTGTTTGCTGTTTCTATGGATAACAAATATCAACGTGAAATTAAAATTACCCTATGCAGCGCTGAACCCGAATCCATGGCCGACCTGACCTGACCAGGTCAGGTTCAGGTCAAGATTTTAAAATATATAGGAAAAGAAATTTTTTGTTGACTTGCACATCACCTTGGATCATTTTAATTACATTTCTTTATAACAAAATTAAATAATAAATAGTAAGAAGGGAAACAATGAATTGGATGTTTAAGGAAAAGAAAGGCATCAGTTTGAAGTTTATTTTCCACTTCCAGATGACCTAGAGCAGGGGTGCCCAAACTTTTTCATATCATGGGCTACTTTCATCCTGGTAATTGTCTTGCGGGCTACTTATTTTTTCAATTTATAAAAAGGGATTTTAAGAATGAATTATACTACAAATTTACTGGAAAATGCATTTATTATACATTATACATCAAACAACATTATACAACTGATTAATTTAATTTAATTTTGATTTGCGCAATTATGGGCACGTTTACACTGTATATCTTCAGCTAATGATTGGTAATTGGGCATGTAACTAGAAACAGAGAGAAGTAAACAGTCTTCGAGATGTTCGTTAGTGAGAGCATTTCTGGTTTTTGATTTAATTAAGTTCATATTAGAAAATAGAACTCCTTACTCAGGCATATAAGCTTAATGCCTGGATGGATGCGTGGGCGACACAGACCCTCCTAAAGGGCGACCGGTCACCCATGGGAGACGTAATGGGCCCCCCTGACCTAGAGACTTCAAATTTGGCACAATTATAGGTTTTCAGTCAAAACCAATAGAAAAAATCCGACATCATTAAAATTCTAATTTTTAGGGGTTGTTTTACGCTATTATTGAAAGTAAGCTGAAATGCTTGCAGAATGCAAGCACTGCCTACTAGTATGTATAGTGCCACATATAGGGTTTTAGTATAAAAAAATGTTTAAGTGGAAAAAAGGTGCAAGAACATAGCCATGAGATGTCAATCATTTACCATTGTAGTTTTAGAAAATACTGCATTCTAGTGAAATATTGTATGTATACCATTAAACAATATTATAATTACAATTAAATGAATTTATTTCGCTTTCATTTGTAGTGAAATGTTAGATGAGCATAATCCATGGTTTTGTCCAGTGTGTCAACGTAACCAGTGTGCTACAAAAACGCTTTCAGTTTGGAGATATCCAGATTTTCTCATTGTCTACCTCAAAAGGTGAGTTAACCGCTGAAAAAAAAGATGTATTCCCATCACTGAGCTTCTGAGCTATTAACTATTTTCCCATTGAACTGAATTTGCATTGTTTTTCAGGTTCGTATTTCATGAATGTGTGAGCACCAAACTTGATGATAAAGTGACGTTCCCCTTGTGTGGACTGCATGTGGCACCGCCTGCTTGCCATCAGTCTCTTTCTCCATCGTCCAATCACTGCAATCCAGTACAGCGACACCACCATCGGGGCTCACCCCATCCATATAATCTCTATGCTGCTGTTTGCCATTTTGGAGGTAAGACCCTAGCTATTTACTCCTAGTGAAGAAGTTTATTTTAATTGTTCCTAAGAAGGTAAAAGCTCTGTTTTTACATTCATTAGATTGTTAAAATTTTTGTTGTAACTTCAATTTATCTAATAAAGAAAAGCTTTAGGTATCAAAATAAATGAAGCAATATTTAAAAAATATCTTATTTACTTGTATCCCCCATTCACATTTTTCCCGAAATGCCTGTGAAAAAAATGGGGTGCATGTCTTATACGAGGATTTCTGAACAGGTTATATAAACAGGGCCACACCAACCCGGGGTGCACAGCACTCAGGCCTCAACTAGTCTGGGCCACTTTCCCATCAAAATATTTGAATCTTTGTTTTTGTCGTACATTGAAAAGTTTGCCCCTTCTTCAAAATGCTTTTAAGATAAAGCTGAGCAATTTGCTCGATTGGCAATTGAATGCTAATATTAAACAAGTGTAGCAAAGTTTAACTGTAAACATTATTGATAAATTATTTTTAAATTAGAGGCTGTCCATAATACGAATATGAACAGATATCTTCGCTAATATGTATGTAGGAGACAGTGGGCAGTCTTTCTTTTAGGACTGACTAGTAGTCACTTTGGGGGAGGGGAAGGGGGTGCCGCAGAATTATTTTGAACCCGGGTGCCAAACACCCTTGGCATGACCCTGTATATAAATTGTGAGTATTGATAGTAAATTCTTTACAATGCTTGCATCTACATTTATATTCTCAAAAGATGTTGAATTCAATGAAGTATATGCCTATTTATGCAATCAAGCTAGTGTTTGGACTTGTTTGCTCCTAACCTTGGAATATTTACTCATGAGATGTTACACGAAAAAACACCATCCACGTAGGCAAGTTCCCTTTGGCTGGCATCACTTTGCCAGTTTGTAATAATAAAACAGGATGTTCAGAGGAAATGAAAATTTAATAGAATCTGAGTCATAGTCTTATAATTATGTGTGCACAATTTCAAGCATTTAACTTTATTCGTTTTCGGTATTTTATTCAATTTATGAGGCCATGTTTTCTCTGTAAGTATGCGGCTTGGAGGCATGCGACCTACACTGTCGTCTTCCTCTCGGTATTCCTATTCTGAATCAAGTAATGTCATTAAACTGAAATGAACAGAATATTTTATACAGAATTTTATATTTTTTGAAAGTGAAAGCCGGACGAACACGACGTTCTCAGCGGTTTTGGAGTGCAGCATTGCCAATAACCGCAGCGCCATGGGGGGAAGGGTTACAAGATATTTTATACGGATGAGACTTGGTGCAGCCAGAACCACTCTGTTCGTTACGCGTGGCAGGAAAATGTTGTTGCAGCCCTCCAAAGTGACAATAACAATTATGATCTATATTGTGGACACATTCAGGAGATTGATGGTTGGAGAGGTGGGTTTAAAACTCCATCCGGTGCAGGAAAATGGGTAATTATTTTGCATATTGGAAGTGAGGATGGTTTTTTAGAAGGGGCAAAACTGTGCTTTGTCAGCCAGAATGGAAGTTCAGATTATCACTCTGAAATGAATGCCAAACACTTCGAGGAATGGTTCTGTTGTTTCAAATTTTCTTCCGCAAAAGTCGGCAGTGGTCATCGATCAGGAACCATACCATACTATTTTGGACCCCGATACCAAGAATCCTACAATGGGTTGGAAGAAGGTCGAAATTATCGGGTGGCTAAACAGAAGAAATATTGAAGTGCCAGTGGAAGCTCCCGGTTTCGAAAACCTAACGAAAGCATCCCTGATACAGTACGCCAAGCCCTTCTTCGGAAAGCCGCAAAAGAAATTGGACGTCCTGACCAAAGAACTCCGGCCGGATGTGGAATTAATCTGGTTGCCAGTCGCACATTGTGAGCTTAATGCTTTAGAATTGATTTGGGCCTTTGTAAAAAATAAAATTGCAAAAGTCAACATTGCCAATGCAGCTGAGAAGGGAAACAGCATCAGCGTTACTTGAAACCTTTGCAAAGAGGCTCTGCGTTCAGTAACTCCGGAATTATGGAAAAAATACATGCAACACATTCGTAAAATTGAAGAACATTACTGGGAGAAAGATCACTTAACAGAAGGAATAACTGAAATGCAACCCGTTATTGTAGATATGCACACCTCAGACTCGGACGCATCACTTGAAGAGTCTGACGACAATTCATCGGATATAATATATCTGTATATTTTGCTACCCAAAAGTTCCCGAAAGTTGAACGTCGCACGGGAACCGGTTGTAGTATGGACTAGTGGTGCTCGGTAGCACTGCATGTATCCTTTGTAAACCAGTGTGCGACGTGGCTTCGCCCTGAGTCATGCATTCCTTTGTTCTACGCGTTTTTATAATGCCGTGTTTGTGTCGTTTTGCGATTTTTTTTTCGTTGAAATGGTGGACGTGAAGGAGCAGTGTGTGTGCATCAAGTTTTGCTTCAAACTTGGCAAGAGTGCGGCGGAAACTCACAAAATGCTTAAACAAGCATTTGGTGATGACGCTTTGGGTCAGACACAAACCTATGACTGGTTTAACCAGTTTAAAAATGGCCGAACGTCAGTTGATGATGACACACGTTCTGGACAATGCCAGAAAATGTTGAAAAAGTGCGTGAGGCTATCCTCGAGGTCCGTAGGCAAACGATCCATGACGTTTACAACATTGTGGGACAGTCATACGGGACATGCCCATGCATTTTGTCGGACGAACTCAACATGAGGCGGATATCTGCAAAATTCGTGCCAAGGCTTCTTCCTTTTCCCCAAGATTAAAATCAAGTTGAAGGGGCGAAGATTTGACACCGTAGAGGAGATCCAGGCCAAATCGCAGGAGGTGCTGAAGACGCTGACACAAAAGGACTTCCAGGACAGCTTCCGATCGTGGCAGAAACGTTGGGATCGTTGTGTATGCTCCCAAGGGGACTACTTTGAAGGGGACAGTGGCGATTAGGACTTTGGACAAGTCTACTTTTTTTTTCAGATACATTTCGAGAACTTTTGGGTAGCACCTCGTATATTTTTATAAAACGATAGTATAGCGCCGACCTGTGGCTAGAGCACTTGCAAGTGAATAGCTGGTGCAACAATACCAGTGAAACAGTGCAGCCATGAAGAACACCATTTTTAAAACAGCCGTTGGAGGTCCAAAGCCCTTATGAAAAAAGTTGACGGGAAATGGAGTTATACAGAACGGACACTTTACGTGTGGTCTCAGGTGAGTATTGGCAACGCCGAGCTCCAATACCACTGAGAAAGTCACGTTGGCCCCACTTTCGCTTTCAGGAAATATGAAATCTGTATAAAATATTGTGTTTAATGACATTACTTGATTCGGAATAGGAATACCGAGCGGAAGACAACAGTGTAGGTCGCGTGCCTCCAAGCCACATACAGAGAAAACATGGTCTCATAAATTGAATAACATACCATAAACGAATAAAGTTAAATGCTTGAAACTGTGCACACGTAATTATAAGACTACGACTCAGATTCTATTTAATTTTTATTTCATTTGAACATCCCGTTTTGTTAATACAAACCGGCAAAGTGACACCAGCCGCCACAATGCTCAAAAAAGGGGTCCATTTTTCATTCTCACTCCAAAAACATACCTTAGAATAATTTTTAAAAATTCTGCTTTACCTACACTAAACGCAGAATAAAATTATCTACACGCTGATATGCATTGCACGAAAATCCCATGAGCCATTTTTGAGATATTAAACCTCAAACTCGAGTCTACATAATTTTGGCACGGACAGTAGGGTTGCTGCGAATAACACTAAGGAAACTTATGGGTTGAAATTAATGTTGAAGACCAAATTTAATTAGTTTCAGCCACATTTTGTGATGACATGCATTGCATTTAATTAATTTATATAATTTTTTTATGTAGGTAGGGGTCCAAAAATCGTAGTTACATCCCTGTGTACATCTTATACCAAAGGACGGAGGTTAAAGTGCCTTTACTATTTAAAAAGTATTAGTCCTCGAACATAACACGAGTGCTACTTTTACTATGCCATTTCAGGAAATTTTATTTTTATCTTTTTCATCTTATGACTGTTATTAATAATGTGTTTTTTTACATGCATGAGAAATAATTATGGAATATAGAATTTATAAATTTGGAATAATTGTTGCAATGCAGGACAAATGCGTAATGAAAAATTTACCTGTTTTATCTGTCTAATGAACTTTTCACAGAATAATATTTTTGATTTAACAAAACTTCAGACGACGTGAGAGTATGGAACTTAAAATTATGCTATCATACCGAAATTTCCAAAGTGAGAAAAAAATAAAGTATATTCTTTCACGAAAGGGAATGAATATACAGTAAAACATGTGTAAGGTGAGACCTGTATTTGGCAGGTACCTGCCAAAGCTGGAAATCCAAAATAAAATCATACTAGTAGATAGCATTTTTCATCGGAATGTCTCTCTGTAAGGCAGAACCTGCGAGACGTGGATGGAAAGGAGTCTTTCTTGTAATTTTTGTATTATTAAGTACATTTTGAACTTGCAAAAGACGGAAAGTAAAATCGGTCTCTTTAAAATATGTCTAGATGGCTTTCAATATATATATACAGTAGAACCTCATAAATCCGGCACCCTCGGGACCTAGCGCAAGCCGGATTTTAGAAAATTCCGGTTTTTTGAGAATGTTGCACATTGCCTAAGTATCCAGGGGCAAATTGGCCTAATGCTGGATAAAACAAAGTTTTTTGTAATCTATATAATGTATTTCAAAATTTAATCAGAAATCACGCCAGAATATTTTAAAATATGAAATACATACACAAAATGTATGTAAAGAAACATGCTAAATATAAAATAAATCATAATAGACGCCTTGCCCTCTTGCCATCCTTGGCTATGCCACTGCACCTTCATACCATTTCACGGCCTATACGTAAAAAAAATAAAATACATAACATTAAAATCCAAAATTTACGCCAAAACTTATAAAAGAAACAATCATTAACAAGTGGACGAATTTGGAATAAGGTCATAGCAAATTTAATGCCAATTTAATACCAATTTACACGTCTCATTTCTACTCTCGATGGCTAGACGATAAGGTCGAGACAGCGTCTTTAGTTGCGGGAATGCAAGTTTCATTTCATTTCAGTGTTGGAAGCTTTTTGAAGGTTTTTCTGCGAAATTGTCTTGAACATATCACACACATTGCTTCATACATAGTGATCTTTCCTTAATAAGTTTATCTTTAATTAGATACAAATTCATCATATCCTGTGATTCGATGCATGACCGCTGCTCTAAAGCCGATATTGTATCAGTGACTAATTCTATGCAACGGTCTATTGAAGGCTTGTTCGCAGCTGCATTGTCATCATCGTCACTTTCACTTTTTTCATAATTCTCTCGTTCGGGTTCCAAAACCATTTTAACTATTTCTCCATCAGTTAGCTGATTCACTATATATCTATACAGGCACTTCATAGTCGAATTCCATTCAGTTTTCAACATCTTCTTCCAGACCCTTCGTGAAAGCGTTATTCGTCGATCCCTTAGCAAATTCCATAATTTCAGACACCAGTGTCTTTTTGTCACTGACATTGAAACCTAGAAAATCTGGTGGTGATTCATCACATTCTTCAAACATGCTTGCAGGCCACAAATTATGCCAGGCATTTTTCAGTGTTATGGCCGTTACATCGGTCCACGCTTTAGCTAGAGTCCAAATCGAATCCTTAATGTTAAATTCCTTTTTAAATCCGTCAACACCTTGGCCTCTATTGCAAGCAACAAGCAATTTCTGCATAAATTGCTGTCTGTAATAGCATTTTAGTGAACGTAATATTCCCTGATCCATAGGTTGAATAATAGATGTACAATTTGGAGATAAATAAACCACACGTACGTTACCCAATACCAAAAGTGATGCATCAGGATAAGCAGGACAGTTATCTAATGTCAGAATTATTTTACAATCATCACCTAGTCCCTTAGATTTACAATGAACACGTGCCTCCTGTGCAAAATAATTCAAAAACCAATCCAACATTAATTGAGAAGTTATCCATGCACGTTTATTAGCACGGTAGTTGACAGGAAAATTCCTTACACTCTATAAAGCAAGTGGGTGTGCACTTTTACCAATTACAGTTAGCTCTAGTTTGTGCGTACCTGCTGCATTTGCGCACGCAAGAACCGTCAGCCTCTCCTTTGACTCCTTCACTCCAAATGCCATATCCTCATCGGCGGCTGCAAGTGCTCCGAGGAAGACATCGCCAAAATAATCCTGTCTCGTCCGCGTTATATATTTGCTCTGCAGTAAGATTTTCATCCGAAATTAACTTGGTAAACTCCTCTACAAATGTTTCGGCAGCATCCGAATCGGCACTAATTTTTTCGCCAGACACTGCTAATTTTCGTATTCCATGGCGAAGCGTGAAGCAATGAAGCCAACCTTGTGAATAATCGAAAGCTTTATTGATTTTCAAATCATGGTGTAATTTCTTTGCTTCCTGTATTAGCAATAGGCCTGATACCGGTACACTTTCACTTCTTCTTTCTCGAAACTATTCAAACAATACTCTATCGATATCGTTGACCCTGGAAGTATGTAATGTTTTTCGGTCTTAGAAGTGTCACTGTCTGCATAAAATGTCAGCAACTCACTTTTTCGTTTCTTCAAGTCATACACAGTAGAACTGCCTACGCTATATTCTTCACAGTCTCTTCACTGAAGCACATTTATCAAATTTTCTTAATAAATCTACTTTTTGTTCAATAGAAAGAGATTTATGTTTACGCTTCATAATACTACTGGAGGGGTTTTTCAGTTTTTTTTTTTTAAGACATTCCAATATGAACTTGAGCAATATCACACTAATGAAAGACACATGCGATCGCTACGAATCTGAACATGCGACTGTATACAAGTTATTCATTGTGACTGTGGAAACTATTCCCTAACACGTACCAACATGTATTGGTCAGCTGACAATTGGACTCACTCACACATACAATGTAACTGCTGCCGTCAAATTGGTTCTAGAATTCGTGAATTTTGATGCGAAGAGGTGCATTTATCGTTCCATAGTGAATTAGGCTACCCGCGGAAAAAGTTTTAAAAAGTGCACTTTTCAAAAAGTGCCGGATTTTTGATAATTCCAGATTTTCGAGTGCCGGATTTATGAGGTTCTACTGTATATATAGAGAGGATTGGAATTGACGGGTAAAATCAATGTTTTAGATGCAGTTACATTTCTCAGTCTTTCGTTAGTGTGTACAGAAAGCCTGTATCAAAAATTGTTTTAGAAACTTTGGCTTTGTTTTTGATGATGATAATGAATGTGATGATGCAGGTAGCTATAGTAATTATTTGATGAGATATATTAAGTTGAGGGTACCAATGTAAGTGCAAAACATTTCATCATTGTTGATGGATGCGTTTTCACAGAGATTGATGAAATTAACTTGAAAACTGTGGTTGAATCACAAAGCAATGTAATTGTTCCAAATTCAGAGTATAAACAGAGTGAAGAACTGAAAAAGCAACTATTTCAGAAGTTTTACACTACCTGTCTTAAAGCTTTAAAACATTCTGCCAGAATGAATAACAAAGTTATAGAAATAGGGTTTTCTTATGCCATTTTAATCAAATCACAGAAAAACAACACAACTAAAATGGATAATTTTTTCAAATAATTTTCTAGAATGTTTTAACTTTGTTTAATATTTTTATTGGATTTTTATGTGTTTGAAATGTTCTGCAACTGTATGAAATTTAACTCTTCCGTCTCTGAAAATTTGTAGCATTTTTAACAGAAGATTTTTAATTTCTAATAAAATCAGAATTGTGCAAGCACACAATTTCAAGTTTATGTCCTCATTTATTATATATATCAGTTTTTGCTGCAATTTGAAAGCTTATATTTCCATTAAGACTTGAAAAAACTTCTATTTTCTATTTAAAATCTTCCAAAAGGAAAGAGTTGCATAAATTATTTTAACCTGTATAAGGCAGAAAACCTGTGAAAGACAGAATGATATGGCAGTCCTGTGAGGGTCCTCCTTTTGCAGGTTTTACTCTATATTCAATATAATAATTTATGAATGTTGTTTACTTTGGTTGCTATGAAAATAATTTCCATCACCTTCCTTTCTCTCTCTCTCTCTCTTATTAAAAGCATTCAAAGCACGTTTACACCCATGATAAAGATTTAAATAACAATAGGATTTCGAGATCTAACAATAGAATTGGTGGGCAAGGCAACATCCTGTTAAAATGGCAAGATTTCCTCAAACTGTGTGAATTAAACGTTTAGGTTGAGCAATTTCGAACTGTATGCAGAAGAAGATGAACAGAATCAGAAACTTTATAATATTTTCTTCAAATGGTTCATATCCAAAGATCATAGGTTAATTCTTTCTAATTTTGATCTAAAAAAGAATAAAAGTCTGCATGCCGAAAAGCTGATTTTTACGTGTTATTTTATGGGAAATGTAAATGTTTTCCTTGGAGTCAAACCCAGGACTTTTTTCAAGATTATTTTTGTCATCACCTTAAAATATTTTAATCGAGCATTCCTGCCAAATTTAGAGTTTCAATTTCGGTTTTTTCTCAAGTTATTCGCATTTTTATAGCGAGTGTTGACGTGTGACAAATAAATAAATACAAAGGAAAGTTAAGTAAAAGTGTGTAAAAATCAACTCAAACATTTGATATTAAGGACGTACAATCAAAGATAATAAGAAAATCATATAAATGAATCACGTAAGACAATCAGCGGTACCACTTTACTGGTGACAAAAAATGAACTTTCCATCATATCTCGTCAAGTATTGGCCATATCAAAATATTTTTCAAATAAAAGTTGTAGAACTAGTAAAGAAGAGTATTTCTTTCCCTATACGTTTTTATTGTAGGGGTAACTGTTATCAAGAAAATCAAACCAGAATGTCTTAATTCGAGTTGAACAAAATTTCTTGCATGGTTACTTCTTCATTGTTGCTAACATAAACAAACATTTAATTTCCTTACGTGTGCATGCAATATTTTTAAATAGGAAGAAAAAGGATTATTTATGATGAAGAAAAGAACTTTAAAACGCTATTTCCCTTACGTACATGTATATAATTTCTTTCTAATACTCCATTGCACGAAACGTGCCCATTTGTGATACGCGTACACTTTCCTAACTTGTTTAGTTTATTTTATCTCTTGTAGGGGCTTCTGCTGGGCATTACACTGCATATTCAAAGCATCCAGGGACTTCTGAATGGCATTATTTCAACGATGAGGCTGTTTCTCGACAAAAACCAAGGGAGGAGGACTATAGCAATGCATATATATTGTTTTACCATAAACAAGGTAATTGAGATAATCAATGAATTTCATACCAAACTGTATGTATTATGATACTACCATCTACCTAAAAAATTATATGAAAATAAAAACTTGCCCAATTTTCATATTCAGTATTTAATTACATTATGTTTAGTTGTTTGCTATATCTCCCTAAGTAAAAAGTAGAAATTTCTTACAAAGTTTATGGGAAATGCAACATAGGAAACATTGTGTATGATTCTATCAATTATAATTACATGCTAGAAACTGTCAGAAGTTACTTTTATGTATTTAAATTTAATATTTCACATAAAAGAAGGTCTCAGTAGACTTTACCATTTAGTTTTTTAATATTAACAGCATTGCTGTATGCAAATGCCTCCTGTAGGATTCAAATCCATTATTCTAATACCCACTCTTTTCTCTGCCAAGGATCATTTTTGTATGGCATTTGAAGTGTAGATTTGGCCAAGTAAGACCTTAATCAGTTAATTTTCTCACTATACTTCATACCAGGACTGCCATTTTCATGGATTCTCATGTTTTTGCAGTTTTTTTGGGTCAAAATTTATTACAGGATATTTGCGAGTTAGAATTGATTGACATTCCTTACAATCGCAGAGGCATGCTAAATACAGAGTTCATTGCTTATACTCTCTGGGATCAACTATAAACCATTGCAATATCAAATCATATTGATACCTATTAGTATGAAGTGTCACATTATGAAGGAAATGGCAAACCTCATGTTCCTCTACTTTGCAAACATCTAGTTCTCCTAACCCCTTTTTGACTGTTTGAGAAATATTTTACAATGTGATTTCAGCGATAAGGTAAGCTCCATAATTCTTTATTGGATGAGTGTTTTCACCTTTTTCTTCATATACTTATAAGCAATATATCTTATTTTGCTTCTTGTGATAATATTTGTCATTAACAAATTTTACAAAGTTCAGCTTAATCTTATTGGCAATATTTTATTTACATATTTGAGTTATTTCAAATACTACCATGGTGGAATACTACCTAATTTAAAAAACAGTACTTAGCTTAAAATGTTTGCATTTAAATGACTACTGCATATTGTGGTGTATAAGTCGATCTTGATTTTTTTGCTTGAAAGTCCATTTAGGCATATACTCTCTGTATAAGCTAACCTTCTTTCATTTTACTAGTGTTAAAAAAAATGTTTTGTTCGGACAAAATCCGGGACCTGTGCTATCATATCTTTCAATATAACACAATCATCTCAATTAAGTGTTGACTGGGAAATGAAAGAATAATCTACACCTACATAATACCCTGCAAATCACCAGATTGGTGGGTGGCAGGGAGTGTAATCCCATGTTCACGTGACGTGTATTACAGTGCATTGCAAATAGATCAAAACAGGAAGCTAGTTTTAAATTGAAAGTCATAGAATTTACCTAAAAAAATCAAATAATTATTCTGTGGTGAGGAAACTTAGGATCTGCTAAATAAATTGTAAACGCTGAAACAGCTGATTCAATGTGGCAGTCACTTGTGCTGGAGGGTTAGATATATTCAACTGCAGCGATCCTCAGTGATACAGAAGGAATAAATTCCTAAAAAGTTTGCTATAATGCAAAATTCCATAACAGGAACCCATTTCTCCCATAAACTTAAATTATTTTATCAGAGATGTGATCCTAAGGAAAAAATTTTGCTTTGAGGCTTAATAAAATATGAAAAAAATATTGAAGCACAAATTTTATGGATTGTTTTGTGATAAAATATTAACAATACATAATAGTATGGTAATATTCAAAATAATTTATTAGAAAGGAGAGATCAATCTATTAGGTTGTAGCGCATTTACCACAGTACCTTGGAGTGGTAGAGAGAAAAACCTTGATCATGAATTTGCAGAGACATATAAGTGCTTTTCTTTCACTCTTATGAGGGGAACTCAGAAAATTCTGGTTGGCTCTCAAGTGTCTTCAGATGAAATAGTTACTTTTTAGCGATTTATTTACAAATCACTGTATTCACTGTCTGTCTGTCCGACTGTGCAGTTGATATCTCTAAAACGGTTCAACCTAGAGGAACCAAATTTTCAGGATAAATTACTACATATGAGAGTTACATGTGGCAATCTGAAATTGTTAAAATTCCAATTTAGGGGCTAATTTTGCCCCATTATTGCCCCATAAGAAAAACACGTAAATCGGTGTAGAGGTTTTTATATTTGCTTTTTAAAATTATTTCCCAACAAGATTTGAACTCGGGACTTGGACTATCGGAAAGTTTAGAAATTGTAGTTTCTTATTTTTGAAGAAGGAATTTAAATCCCTGAAGATTTAGCATAATTCTATAGTTTTTATCGGAAAAAAGTGGGAATTTTTCTGGGTCCCAACAATCTACTACCATGGCAACGAGCTCAGTGCTTTTATATGGGTAAGCTTTTAGTGGGAATCAGAGGGCTATAATATAATGCCATTAATATTAAACTATGACTGTAGATTTAGCATAAATTTTTAGTTTTTATCAAAAAAGTGGGAGTTTTTCTGGGTTTCAACATAGGAAATACTTAACGACCATTGCAATGCGCTCAATGCTTTTATTTGTACAGCATACCTTCAAAATAGGTGGAAATGTTTGCAGAATGGGGATGACTCCATACCAGACTAAGTGTTTTCAGGTGATATCTCGAGAACCATATACTTGGTACAATTGGTCTCAAAATGTGCAATTATTTTCCAAAATGTACTTTTAAAATTGGAATCTTCAATCTTTTTGTAAAAAAATTTGCCTTATAAGATCTGCTTCCACAGTACTTTCCTAACTTGTTATTTCATCTTTCCTCTGCCGAGGAAAATCAGACCAGGCAATTTGAGTTCCATCCTGTGCCTCTTATCATGGAAATGAAAGTAATATTTAGTAGGGTGTTTGTGCCTGTAATTGTGAATTTTTGTTGACATAGTGAAAGCAAAAAATGTCAAGGTTCTTATCCCAAGGGTTGAAGGGCCCACAGTTTTCTCTCGGCGGCATCGTTTTCATCATCCCTTCAAAAAGCCATCTCAACCACAAGGTCTGTGAGGAACCACTCATTATGGTATGTTCTGTAATTGTATTTTCCACAAAAAATGTCTAATTTTGAGATGAGAATTTCCGGAGGAAGTGTAGTATACCCCTCCTTCAAAATGGTACCACTAGAAAACATATATTTCTTGGAAATATCATGTCAACCATAAATAAACAAGCATATGAAACAAAATGAGGTACTACTGGGTTTTTTGTGATAACCCTTTCCTGGAAAAAACATTAAACAAACTGAGAAAATGAGAAATAGTGAGAGTAATGTAAATAAAAACTTTTTATTTACAAGTAAGCGAGAATATTAGCGCTTTCATTTTAAATTATAATGCCTTTTATATTGGGTGTAGCTGTCTCCAGGTGCTATTGTGCACTTCGCCTCTCTGGAACGAAGCTATCCCTTCCCATTGTCTGGTGATCGGGTGGGTAAATGTCGCCACAGGCAGATCAGTCATGAGTTTGCAAGCTTTCGTTTTGCATGAAAGGGTTATCTCAAAAATTTATTTTTCGAAAGGGGTCCAGGATAACCCAGGGTAAAATATTATTGATTGTTAAATTCCAAATACATAAACAATAACACAAACTAAATAAGCAATAGCATAGTAACTGTTTCAAAAAGAGAAAAAATATAAGGGGGGGATATATTACACTTCGACCGAATTTCCATTATAATGAATTTATGATCTATATCATGAATTTTGTAGCAGTTATTTATAAATCCTATTCTGGTAAAATTACGTGATGCGGCCATCCATGTTGCAGGAATCACTTTGCTGTTCTACGTCAGTCACCCAAAATTCAAGGTTTGCATTTTATACTTGACATGTAAGTCAAATGTAGTTTTTTCGAAGATTTTTATCACTTTATAAGTCTCAAAGTACAGTATTTGTGATAAAAAATGGACCTTAACCATAAAAGTTAAGTCTAAAAATCCATAGTGTAATTGAAGGATAAGAATTTTAGTGGCAATAAACGTTTAAATTTTTGCTTTGATTTTTAAAATTATGTATCACAAATTGAATGTATATTTATCATTCCTCAATCTCTAGGGTTATCCTTTGATCTCCTGAGCATGCCAAAGAAGATAGCAACAGAGGTTGATGAGGAAGAGGATGAGGAAGAAGAAGAATCTGCTAAGGATTTAAAACCCAACATTGAGCAACTCATTCTCGACCTTGACTCATCTGTAGAGCAGGATTGGAGGAAGGAGCAGCGGAGTGTAGGTCAGGCAACAATGGTTATGCCAGTAGCAGGAGAGGTTGGCACAGCTCTTGAAGGCAGTCCATTTTGAGAGTATTTTGACCAGGCCAGGTATCAGATCACATGCTGTCCTGTTCTGGATTGGTTATTCCACCGACTTTAATCTTTTTCAAGCACCTTGTGGTGTAAAAGCCATTAGATTAAGAGAGTCAAGATCTGTGATTAGCAGCCAAGTTAGGGTTGCTGGAGTGCCTAGATCCTTGTTGCCCGCCAGAGCCTCTTAATATCAATTAAGGTACCCAGAGAACTGTTTATTGGGATGTTTACCTGGTCGCGTATCGAGGCACTAGAATGCAAGCTTCCATTTTTGCCATGTGAGGCTGGTGAATGTGTTTGCTTTTGGGGCCAATGGACGTGTGCCTGGCATTTAAGTGCCTCTCTGGCAGCCACTGTAATGTGGCCTACTGCCATGCCTTGGTTGTCCTCTCTTGTGTGAGAATTATCCAGCACCAGGCAAGTGAGCTGTATCGATCGCAGAGGGATTTGAAGGGTTTGTTTTAAAATGATGAAACCCTTTGTCTTATGAGGTCAAGCATTGACAATTCCATAGTAACATTTCTTACCAGTGTGACCTTTGCTTTTAATTGGCCACATTAATGTCAAGTAATGGTTAGAAAATTGCTCCCCATTCAACTTTTTTGATGTTTTTCTTGTGTCGCTCCTCTTTTAGCTGATGGACTTATTCTTTGAGCTTGTGATAGAATATAAATTAATTGTGTCTGTTGTGTATGGGAGGTCTCATATGCCTGGATGCTCTCCATCATGTTTATTAGCATATATACATTAGGGAATTGATGATTGCAGATGATAACAGTTCAGGGATGAAATCAATAGATTGATTCGCATTTATTGGTTCCATGTGCTCGTACAATTCCTTGACTGAAGTGTCTGTTTATTAAATATGCTCTCTTTTACCTTGGTATTCTTTTTTCATTTATTGTTTTGGTATTTATTTCTGCATTTGATAATTTATTTAAATTACCGAAGTATTCTTTTGTACAAGTTGTGTATATGCTTTTTTAGCAACTCGTTTTTAGTTTTAACTTTGAAATGGAATTGTGAAGATTGTTTGAAATGAAAATCATTTCTCTTGCTTGTTAGTCAATGTCATGCAGTTATCAGGGTACATTAATTACATAGGTTGTGTTTTTGGTAGCTGTTAGTGATTTATTTGTTGAATTCTTGTCAGTTACCAACTGCTTGAAGATTTATAATATCTGTTAACAGTTGCTTTTTCCATTTTAAGAGTCTAAGTTGGTCTAAAATGTATGCCAATTATGTTTAGCAAATTCTATATTGCTGTGAAAAATTATTTGAATTGTTAAATTTTGCCTCGTTGTTGATTTATTCTTGAATTTGCTGTAAACATGCTGTAAAATAGCAATTTCATATCCTGTTTGACTGTCAGAATACAGTTTTACTTGTTCTGAATGGCATACATATTTGCCTAAACATCTATTGGCCTCTTAGGCTCAAAAGTCGTTGATTGTTAACAGACATTGAATATTATTTTGGCTATCATTATACATTGCGTTATTCATCCACCCCCTTGAGTTGGGGTGGAAAGGCTGGTGATACTATCATTCATTATCTGAAATGTGAGGTCTGGTCAAGCCTGAAAACTAGTCACGATTTCGTGATTTTATTTTATAAGCAAAGGCGTTTGAAGAATGTTGTTCATTTTTTCTAAGTGAAGTGTAAAAAATTTCATTCCTAAACCCTGAATCCTTGGTTACCATTATATTGAATCAGGGTGTTGGAATGGTTGGTGTTCGTTTGTCCATATTTATAAAAAGTTGTTTTGCATCATTAAATAAAATGTGTTCTTTGTAATTGTGGTTAATGAAATTGAATAAACAAGCTGTACTTAATAGTTTTAGATGAAATAGCTGTAATTGAGCAGTATACAGAACTCAGTAAGAAGATGAGTGTATTTTATTTATTGATGGCGTCTTTAAATATTATTTAAATGGAGGTCGCAAAACAGTAGCACTGTTAGTAGTTCAGAAGAGTAAGTTGATGAGTCTACTAATGCAAAATATTTTGTGAATTATAAAGAGATATTATATAGAAATAGCTTCCACTGGTTTGAGAAATGTCAGTTAACTAGAAGGCAAAACTATCCTATATTGGTTTAATTAAATAATTGATGCAAATTTTATAAATTGTTTTTAGGACGAAGTTTCTGCAAAATTAAATGTTTAATTATAAATGATCCTGTAGGAACAAAGAAACATTTGATTCTACTTTACAGTGCTTTTTTTCTTAAAAAAGTATGAGTAAACTCCTGGAATGCATAGGTTTTTGCTGACAAAAATGTGGAGATTATAAACGTCAGGTCGTAAACGTCATTTCATAAATGGTGGTTTGCATTTCACATGTGACATGCATGTCACTCTAGTAATAAATATTTTGAATTTGAAGTGTTTTCAATATTTATAAATTTTTATTCATACATGTTTCTTGATTTTATATTTTGCATGAAAACAACTTCCAGAACGGTGTTCCAGCAGAAAAAAAGCACTGCTTATTTCTAAAGAGATTATTAATACATTGCATGTGTTATTCCACTTATAATTCATTCTTTATTAGGATAAAATGTTATGTTAAAATTTTAACTTTTAATACTTATTATTTATTTCTAAAACATATGTAAAGATTGTTATCATATACAGGTATACCCTGAATTACATTGAGGATACATTTCCGAAAAGTGTGACATAAATGGAAGCAGTTTTTTTCCATAAGAATCAATTAAGTGAGGAGGGATGCATGCAGGAGTTAAGGATAGTTTGGTTCAACTGATTGCAGTAACCAGGACCGTGGCACAAATGGTGCCCGGGTACAAAATATTTCTGGGATGCTCCCCACCCTTCCTCTACATAAACACTAACAAAGTCAGTTGTTCTTTCTTCAGGCTATAGAGCAGTTTTCAATTTAATGATAATTAGTCAATTATGTTTAAAGTTTGACTTAAACAAGTTAATGTTTAATTTTGCTACATTCATTAACCTTTATATTTCAATTACAGTATCATTCGAGTGAAATGGTCAGATTTACAAACTCTTAAACGCATTGCAACCATTTTGCTGCATGCTTGAAAGCTATTGAAAACATTTATTCGCTAATCAAGTAGACAGGAAAATCTCATGGAATCAAAATCTTCATAGCCATTGGCTCTGCAACCCAAAAATTATATTATTCAAACGTAATTAGTAAATTCTGACAAATTTTTATCACTATCGGTAAGGATTAAAAGAATCCGAAGATAAATCGCAATGATGGGACACATGCCTAATAAATTATTGGCAAAAATAAAATCCAGAACATAAACTGTCATTCCTGGTTTTAATTAACTCTTGAGTTATATTAAGCTCATGACCAGGGCAGTATTTAGGGATAGGCACTTGCCTAGCACGGCAAATTTCTAGGGGCGGCATTTAAAAAGTATAAAACTTAATACTTAATAATAATACAATTATTATACTATACTATGTTGAATTGTAAATAAAAATGAATTATAGAAGGTAAATGGACTCAAACATGTTTTATTTAAAAAGATTTTTAAAATTTCATATAGGTACAGGGGTGGAAAATTCGTTAATCCGCCCCTGCTCATGACAAATATCAAAGGTGTTGATATCACATTCTTTCCTAATATATCAGATTTAGAATGTAGATCCATAAAGTACTTGTTTTTCTCCTTTTTACTAACTGAATGGGAATCTGTAATTTTTTCAAAAAATTAAATACAGTAGAACTCAGTTATAATGGCATTCAATGGACTGAAAATTTATTGTCGTTATAACCGAGGTGTACGGGAACATAGAACTAGTTTCTAAATTTTATATTATTTACTATAATACTAGCCCAGGTCTGTTGGTTGGTTGGTCACGCTATTCCATAGGTCGTGCCTCTGGTAGCGAATTATGGTATTAACTCGAGAAAGAATTGAGATAGGATCTCGAAATATGGCAGGAATGTTCGATTAACATATTTTAAGGTAATGATGAAAATAAATCTCGAAAAAAGTCCTGGGTTCAACTCCAAGGAAGACATTTCCATTTTCCGTAAGGTAACACGTAAAAGTCTGATATGAACCATTTTAAAGAAAAAATTACAACGTTTCTTATTCTGTTCATCTTTTTCTGTCTACAGTTCGAAACTGCTCATGTTAAAAGTTTATTTTACGTATTTTGTGGAAATCTTACCATTTTAACGGGATGTTGCCTTGACTACCAATTATATTGTTAGACCTCAAAATGCTATTGTTGTATCAATCCTTATGGGTGTAAGCGTGCTCTGAATGCTTTTAATACGAGATAGGGAGGGAGAGAGAGGGTAACGCAGGGCGAGAGAGAGAGGGGAGGGGGAGGGAGAATGGAAGGAGAGGGAGGGGAGGGAGTGAGGAGGGGAGAGGGAATGAGTGAGAAGGGGTGGACAGAGGGAGGCGGAGTGAGGGGAAGAAGGGAAACAGACAAACGACTATATTGAGGGTGAAATTGAGACTATATAGTCCCTTCTTACATTTAAGAGAGAGAGAGGGAGGGAAGGAGAGGGTGGAAGGGAGGGGGAGGGAGGAGGAGAGAGAGGGGAGAGGGAGGCAACTATTTTAAGATTAACTAAAGATATCCCGTCATATTGACAGGCTTTTATACTAGTGATCTAATAAGTACCTTAAAACATTATATTATGACATAATACAAAGTACATTATATTATGATATAATAAGTACATACATCAAACATAATAAAAATATTTTTAATTAGTAAAATAATCTGATATTTTTTTGTTGTGTGTGCCAACTTGGAATGTTTTTCGAGGACCTCAATGCAGTGAATAATACTAAATGTCTTTTTATTAGTCTCCTTCAATTCATAAAACCATGATATCACTTTTATTTCTTGCATAGCTTCATTAACCGTTGGAACTGGAGGGATAGTTTGGTTCCAGCGAAGCGAAGGGTGCGGTAGCTACCAGAGACGACAGCTAAAATAAAAACAAAGCGAGTCGAAGGCTCGCCAATATCCTCTTCATTTATTGTTGCGAATATTTATTTGGGTAAACATCAATAAGTTTCTAAGGGCATCATTTACTCGTACGCATACTTCGATAGTTCATTTTTGTTTATCTATATTCATTTCTTTGGAAATGATAAGGGGGAGGGAGGTACCCAACTGCAAAAGTACCGTTTGAGCTTCTGTTATAACATCATGGTCAATTTCTGCATATGAATTTATATCTTCATAAATTTTAAAACTTTCTACATTCATCTCAGTTAACCATTCTGTTAGTGTTGTTTCGTTAAAATTGACATCTACTGACTTGGTTTTAGAAAACAGCTTGTGCGAACCACACTGAGTCAAGAGTTTCCGATGTTGGATCCCTCCCCATCTGGGCAGTCAAGAGGCTGCCTTTGGTACTTCAATTTATTAGCTATCAGCAGAAATTAATAATAAAACAATCATTTAATGCCATTTATATGATATTATTTCTCTTCTTCTCACCCACACATACAAAAATGTGTAGCGCCGACCCTGTGCATATGCATACAAATATTTGTTACTAACTTCCATTGCCACTATAACCGAGTGCGTTAATACGTTATAACTAAGGTGAATGCATATATTGCAATATTGTAGAAACGGGGATGGAACCTGAAGAATATGCTGTTATATCCGAGTTGTTGTATTAACCGAGGCCATTATAAGCGAGTTCTACTGTACTTCACTTGGGCTTTTAGATAATTTGAATCTTTCCTGGACGGATTGAACAGTTGGATCCAGTATGACAAAATAAAAATTTATTTTATAATTTTTTCAGGATCCTGCATTATCTCATGCTTGTGCTAATATAAAATTTTCTTTTTCTTTGAGGCTGATTCAATAAATTTGGGAAATTTCTTTCACAGTTACTAAAACATAAAATCTAATGTCCAAATGACACTTTTAAAAATATAGATGCGATATCAAATATCCAAAGTACCATCATATAAAATTTTTCCTATTATATTCAATTGAGATAATAAGTTGTATCAAACAACTATTGAGTAAACAAATTTTAATGATTTGGTTTCAATGGCCAATGACTGAGATGTAAAAAAATGTGCGATTTATGATCAGAAACCATGAAAAATCATCTTCCTATGAAAATTAAAACTGATGTTATATGAAATCCAAGATCCTTGCATGAGAATCTGCCGCCTTAGGCATAAAGACAAAATACAGTCCAAGTTCACGAAACCCAAGTGCAGGTTGGCAAACTGCTATAATGCCACCCCTATAAAAGTGTCGCCTGGGGAGGTCGTCTCTCAATCTCACCTCACGGATGGCCCTGATGTAACACACTTAACTTGATGATTGAAAAATAAACACCTTCGAATACCTCTTCTCGACATTACTGCATTTCTAATATTAAAAACTCAAGTTTCCTGTGGCAAAGGAATTTTTAACAAACCCTTTAATTCCGTGCCGTAATGTCCTCTAAAATAAATCAACGCAATAATACTAGAATGTATTAAAAACCAACACCGAGGTGTAACTTACAGCAATATCAATTAATAGTATAAGTGCCCGACAAAAATGATGGAGTGATTTGATTTATTGGCATGGTACACATTAAATAAAAATTATTGAGTGGGCATAAATTCGTATAATGCACATACAGAATTGGTTAGCATTTTTAAATTGTGGAATTTTTACAATTTCACATTTTTCCCATCGGTTCTGTACAAAAACATAACTGCCAAATTTAAAGCTCATCTGATATAGCTTGAGCTCGGTTTTCTTAAAAAATATCGCAGGAATGCAAATAAAAATTTATTTTAGTGTAGTTTTTCACGGGGAATACGAATAATTCATCAAAAAATACATATCTTTATCGATTATTCTGAAATAAAATTGAGGCAGTCTTCTTTGACCGGAAATCATATCTCCTGCTGAGAGGGTTGCCTTCGATCAAAGCGCCTATCTATTGTGCTTCAAAAACTGACCTTAGTCCCCTCTTGCCAGGTATATTTCTGTACTTGCCCCCACACATAAGGGATAAAGCCGATATATCTGGTAGTGCCCAAGTAGTCCCATTTCTGCGTTACTATGTAAATGAAGCGTTCCTGGCAGATACATAAACCTGGCCTTTTATACGATTATTCGGACGCAGAGGTCTGCACGGGCCGAAATCTTCGGCCCAAGCCCGGCCCATTCATAATTGAGTCCAAGCCCGGCCCGTGACTTCACCCCATTTTCGCACCCAGACCCGGCCCGAATTATTTTAAACTGACCCAAATTCGTGGACATTTTGTACATTCTTCATTAAATATATATCCTTTATAAAGTATCTTTTTATGTTTAAAAATTTTCAAAGTATTTCAAATGTAAACGCACCTTTTAAAAAAATTCCTTGATTGAATCCATTCTGGTATTTTAGGGATTTGTAAAAAGTTTTAATAACACAAAATATATTTCAAACCACAGAAATGCACGAAGAATACAAATTAGGTATGTCAATTTTTATCAGTATGGAAGACCAATATCATCTGCTACCCAGAGTGAACTGACGACCAATTGCGGATACAAAAGGGAGAGTAATGGGATAAGGTGTAGAGGCTGGGAATGAAGCTTCGGATGTAAGACTCCTGCTATCTCCTAATGCAAACAGAACCCTCTTGATGGCGATATTAAGTAGTTTAAGAGATAGTCGGTTGGTAGAAATTCCTGGGTGCTCTAGTGGCGGCCTGGGAGATGTGTCGCTTGTAAAGGAGAGAATGGAGAACTCTCCCTAAAAGAAATAGTGAAGACGAAACAATGCACAGTGGCGCAAACATGAGGGGGGTCCACTGGGTCCTCAACCGGCCCGAACGGGAATGGCGTCGGATAAATCGTCTAGGCTCAAGCCCGGCCCGAGCCCACTGCTTTTCAGCCTTACCCTGTCCACGGGGCGGGCCTGGGCCCGTGGGCCGAGCCCGGCCCGTGCAGACCTCTATTCGGAGGATGGGGGTGAATGACAGCAGCTTTAGATACGTGTCTAATAAACGTTTATTGTACTTCTTTATTCTTCAGTCGGGATGAATATCATGCATCTTATAGTTAATAAGTCTTCAGTTCAAAGGGAATTAAAGGAAGCAGTATTAAAAAATATAAAAATACTTGTTTACACTAACACGACCTTGCTTTGCTTAAATCTGACAAAACATCCATGGCACCCCTGCAAATCTTCGGCACAACCCGTTACCATAACTTACGGTGAGAAAAAGAGCTTTAGGAAATTCTTTAGAGCAGTATGAGGAATTAATTTATCCTATGAATGTAATAGCAGAAAATAAAACAAAAAGTTCTTTACCAGCCATTACGACCCTTACCCATTACTTAGTCGATAGCGTCGATAGTCAGTTGTTTCATTCGTGCGCTTTCTTAGAAAATGGCAGTGATCGTTATGGATTAGATGACAATTTTCTTCTTTATATAATCTAAGAAGGAACACTCCGGCCGTGTTTTGATTTATAATAGCAATGAATTACTCTTTGAATATTAATATCTTAGTGAAACTGACAAAAGCGTCACTCCCTAGCATTAAGGATGGCAGTTTCGCTATACCATTGAGTGAGTTAAAATAACCATGATCACACAATAGCGGCTGTAATTGATATTATTTTTCGTATTGCTACGAAATAAAGAACTCTAAAACAAGGTTTTTTTATAGCGGGAGTAAGATTTGCCTCCAAGAAGACAAGTGGCAGTACGCGTTACCAGAAGGTTGATCAAAGACCTAAGCACCGTGGCTGGAAGGTGCAAGACGGAGAAATAGTTCCAGCTGGAAAAATATTAGCTACTCAGCTCCACCTTCGATTTCATCCAGGCTTGAATGTAACGTTTTCCTCAAGATGAATTATGGAATTCTTGGTTTATATCAGAGCATTTACGTGAAAATTGTTTTCAGGTCGGTTTCGGAAGGAATGGTACATTATTTGCCATGGAGAAAGGGAAAGTAATGGTTACATGTGAGAAGATAAATCCAAATTGGGACCACACGTGGATAAAGAGGATTTATGGAGGCAGAGAGACCCAGACCATTTATAAAAAACATTTTAATGTTATTGCTGAAACTCAACACAATCGCTTTGTGTTGATAGATAGAATATAGATCTATTAATGTATATGTAAATCTGTTTATCTTAAATAAAGTTTTCTGCTCAGTAAACTGCAGTAAGTTACTGGAAACAACTTTGTAACCTAATAATAGTCTTGTCAGGAGCATCGTAAGGTGATAGACATTTGTTTTGTTTGGTAGTTCTTGAACTTGACGCAAGGCGTTTTGCTTCGTTTGTGTAGGACAATGATGGAATTTTAGACGATTGGTTACGGGAGCGGTAACTTTTTTATATGGCAATTAGTGCCAATAATTTATATTTGCATCACATGAGTTATTGAAAATGGAGGACAGAGTTATTTTCAGTAGTGCGTTCGTATTTTCGTTGATTTTTTGTTCTTTTCACGGAGAATTAACAGTAAAGGTGATGAAATTATAAGTGGTAGTGCAAATATGAACTTCATGTTTTTCCATAGCATGATGTAGTGACATTGTTTGGAGTTTTTAAAAAAATTGTGTTTCACACCAAATTTGACATAGACAGAGGTGGACTCAAAATTGGTTCAAAATGAATATCACGTGGTGGAGGTTCGATTCCTGCATAGGCAGCTTTTTTTAATTTTCATTTGTATTGGCTTATATTCTATTAGATTTTTTTATGTTTGTAATATATATATGAGCGTAATAAGTATTTTTTCACCATTTATAAAAATACGGTACCCCGAGGAAGTTGAACGAAGCGACGTATATTTCAAGTTATTTTACTATGTCGCAGCCGTTGAATGAAATGATTAATAGTGATACACATAAAGGTGTTGTAGACAAGAAAAACACCTTAATGTTCCAACCAACTGAAATTCGTCCATCATCCAGAGTAAGTAAAGGTCACCGTCCAACTAGTTAATCAGTATGCCCTGCTAATATTACTTGTGCAACGTTATTAAAAAGTTACAAGTCGTAAATATTGAAGAAAAAACTCAGTTTGAAAAGGATATAAATGGTATAGCAAGTTCTAGTCTGTTCGTTATTAAAATTGTGTTCAGCACATTACATTTAATCGCTCTGAAATTAAATCGTGAAAATCAAATCTGGGTTGATTGTAGGTGCTAAATATATTTCTAATATAAATCTATTTAAACTTAATTTTTTAAAACGATGATCAATACATATAAATTTTTCTTTTTCTAGGACGGCATATTTTTGAGCTCTCAAATGGTATCCAAAGATGAAATAAAATCTCGTGAATCCAATGACAGTAAAGCTTTAGTGTCGGTCAAGCTGGAGGTGTGTGAGAGAGACATTGAAGATGAGGTATCTAACAACAGTCGAACAATGGATAACATAATGGATGAATCTGCAGTTTCCTATCAAGACAGCGTAAAATCGTCTGTAGATGATGACATTAGCAGAGATTTAGAATGTGACAAAGACTCAAATGAAGAGCCCGATGTTGTCTCTGGCGATGAAGGCAAAGAGGAAGCATTCCTTGATAGAAACTATAGAAGAGGAGGAAGTAGCGATGGTGGAGAAGGTAGCGGACCGATTAATAACGAAGAGGTGACATCATTTGGGAGAGGAACTACAAGCGAAAGAAGGAGAGTTAGAAGGCCAAGAGGTAGGAATAGTTTAGGCGGTTCTAACTCTTCGTATGAGAACAAGAGTGAAGTCGCAGACAGCCCCGGTAGTGTAGATTTTGGAAGCATTGACACTGAAGCGACAAAATTGAATAATTCAGGTAGAGGAGTGTTTGTTGAGAAGAGGAAGAGGGGAAGGCCCAGGGGAAGTAGGGGTAGCAGAGGAGCTAATTCCTCATTTGAAAATAAGAGCTTAAATGAAGTTTGTGGGGGTGCGATGGACTTCGGAAGCGGTGACATAGCAATGAGCAGCAGTGGCGTTCTTCAGTATGAAACTCCTTCGCCACTTATTAAGGTTAATCGAGGGGCACTGAGGCCTGGTTGCAAGAGTTATCGAGGACGTGCTGCAGGTATAGGAAGGGGATATAAAATGGAATATCGAAGTGAAACTCCTAAATGGAATGTTGAAGCTGATTTTACTCCAATAGAATATGAAAGTGCCTTAAGTCCTTTAACAGATGTAGAAACGTCAGGCAGGAGACAGCGCATGCCTGTGGCCTTGACTCCACCACTACCTAAGAGAGCTCGTGGAACAAGAGGAAGGCCAAGAGGTCGATCAAGAGGTAGACCTCGAACTTCTCTTCCCCTGGACAGATCAATGGACAGTGATTCAGCTGATTTTGGGACTCCCAAATTCGAAACACCTGATTATGGTACAACTGGCTTTGAATCATCAGATGCCCCGGACAACAAGAGTGAGAGTGAAGTGGACATGCCTGAAGGTGAGAGGTCAACAAACAAACGCCGTCGTGGGAGAAAGCCTCGAGGAGGTTTGAAGAATTCCACTGTGGACCACAGCAATGAGGATGCATCAGAATCTGCACATGAGGTGAGCATGATAGCCTTCAAATTCAGCTGGGTAGTTATTAATCGATATATGTGATTCAAATTTCTTGACACGTTTCAATCATCCTCAGTTTAAGAATGTTTAAAGTGTAATGTAAATAATATGTATTTAATATATAATGGGGAAGCCTTAATTTTTCGAAATTCCATGTTGAATTAAAAAGGGAAAATAACTTACCCTAAATTCCACTCTGATAAAAAACACAATCCTGGTTTCAACATGTCATCATTAGCTGAAAATACCACATCTTTAAGTATAGATATTTTTGGTGGGAAGGAAGCAACCAATAGAAAATGAGGGGGGGGGGGGCTACAAACAACTCATTAATAATTACCAGCCAAAGGTAAATTGAGAAAGAGGGGAAGAGTGGTTGGCCAGCAGTTGAAAGCAGCGGGGAGTGGGAGGGGAAGAAGTGGTTATTAATTGGAGTAATGTGTATGTTTTGTAAGTGGTGAATAATTTCCAATTTCTCTAATTAATATAGCCTAAGTCTAACATAGATGTATTGCTAAGTTTAGAAAGAATAGAGAGTTTTTTATATAAAATAGATTCAGCGACAGTTTCTTAGGCTCATTTTTCTTTCAAATTATCGGTCATTTATATTAAAATTAAGATGTCCCACTAGCATAAAACAATGTGGTTACATCCTTTGGAGTATTCTTATAAACTAGGATTTTAATACTTTCTTGCAAAGGAATTTACTTACATTTGTAATGATGTTACTTATTTTTTGAAACCCTATTAAAAGATATAAAATTTTTTGTATGATCAAAATTGCAATTGAATGTCATGTATTGTTCATAGCTTATAATTTAAAATATTTATTATTGTACCATGAAAAATTATTCAGATATGTATATAATATAGCTTATAAATTCCAGATTGAAAATTTGAGTGTCATGATATGTTTTTAAGAGTAACATAGCATTTTGGACCATATTTATGGAAATTAAAACAGCTTTATTTTATTAGCAAAAAATACTTTTGTTGAAACATGCAACCTTTGATCCTTTTTCATAAAATGAGTACTGTTAAAGCTTACATTTACTCTACGTATGTCATAGCAAAGATGCAATTCACCGTAATAGCATTTTCTTGCTTTCCTTAGGAGAATATGGTAACATGCTCTAGCTGCAAGGAAATCATGAGCCAAGGTATGTTTACATATCACAAGCTACGGAAACACAACAACTGTGCTTGGAGAGAGGGGATTGATACACCATTGGTAATTATTTGGAAATTATTTTTCAGTCAGCATAAGGAATAATTTATTATTTTATTTGAGCTACTTGTATTTTGAACAGGATCAAATGTACCTCTGCTCTCTATTACCTTATTTCAGCTTTAAAATTTGTCGCTTTTTTCTGATAATAAATTTATTTATTTTTCAGTTTGTATTCAATAAAATATATCTGATTCAAGTTTCGTATTATTGGTTTATACTTTGTGTATTAATTTTCCCTTCTGAATGCCTGCAACACTTAGATTTTTGTTAAATTGGATATTCTTTTGCCATTCTTGTCCTAATGCAATCTACTAAAAATTAAATTTGAGCTACAATTTTTAACATGGTTTAAGTAGAAAAATACTTATTTTAATATTAATTGTAATATCATGAAACTTTTTGTGCATATTTTAATATTTATGAGTAGTTTTTGCAAGTCAATTTTTTTCTGTAAGAAAATGAAATCATGCGAGCTAATAAATCATTTACCATAATTTAGAAAACACTAGTTTATTTGAAGAAATTTCTCTTTTTGAACTGTACTGACAATCTGCTGTATTCTGACCTGCATAATGGATGCTGTCAGGAAATGTAAGAAAATATAAATGGAATCTATTAGAATGTTAAAGGCAACATCACAGGTTTGCTATTGCTTAAAAAACTTGGATCATGTGAGCCTACCGACGGATGGTCAGGAGAGGTAAATGCTCACAGCTCCTGATCACTGCTTTTAAGGCAATGGAGGGGGATGTTAAAGGGGAAGGGAGGTAAATGCACATGCTGGAGGAGGGAGAGCTTAAATATTAAAAACATCTAACAAATGTTAGCACTCCTATATCTAGACTAGCGTAATTGCCCATCAAATATGACAAGTATACGAGAAGTATTACATTAAAATAAAATAAAAATTAATGACACCAACTTTTATGTGCACTAAAACAAAAAATTAATAAAAAATACACAACCGAATTGCCAGAAAGTAATAATAGTCATGGACATATAAAAAAGTTGTTTGGCAAAGATATATGTTAGTGAAGATTTATTCATTAAACATGCTAAAAAATTCTATAACAATTTTGGTACATAAATATAAATAACCTATTTTACAGTAATCGCTATTCAGATTGTAGTGAACTTTCATTTGCTCGTTTTCTTGCATCTTTAAATATGTTGCTTTTCAATCAATTCATTGTTGCTTCTGGTGACTCATTAGCTCTATGCCTCGCTTTGCATTTGTTCTAATCGTTCAATCTTTTCTGTCTATCCTGTTCTGTTTCTCTTCTCCTAGCTTCAGCAATATTTCCTTTTGGCGATATCTCCAATGAATTTGTACTCTTCTGTTTTCTTTTCCTTTCATTTTGAGTTTCATTACTTTCAATAATTATGAACTGTATTAATTAAAGGATACAGGTAAATAATATGTTATTTATGGCTATCTTTGTTCAGAATTGGTTTGATATACATAATAGAATGTTTGTCATTATACATGCTTGGCATTTAAAATTGTTAAGCCCATATATTGGCAGCACTGATGGAAGTATGCTTTTGGCATTGTACATTTCTCGAGAAATTGTTAATTTTTATAGGTATTTCCTATCGACTCTAGGGGATAGTTTCTTTTCCCCATAACATGTAATGTATAAATCGACTTCTATGACTCAGACATTATTTTGTTAACATTTTAAAATATTTCAAAAATACGATTTGGACGTGAAACTTATACAATCATGCGGATAAAATTATAAGGATTAATGCCCATATAGCAGAAATTCAAATATCATCCGAAAATCTCCAAAAATTATGTTTTGATATGATTTTTTCACAATTATATACATTTCTTATGCATTAGGATTGAGCTAACAATAGATTTTAACAATTGCAGTTGCCATGGCTGTAAGCACGACAGGAATCGACTATTATGTGTAGAGAGACTAGTGCAGTGATTCTCAACCTTATTTTATCTGCATCACCCCGTGTTCACTTATGCATCACCCCTTTTACAGTTGCATTACCTTCAAATCACGTGAAGATAAATTGGGTTATCCCTACCACGTAAAGATAAAATTCTGGCACTTAAATAAGCACGCATGCTTATTCTTCTGGTTTTATTTATTTTTATAAGTCAGAATTGTGAATTTATCAAATGTTTGTGTCACCTCTCAGTAACCCTCATGTCACCCTGGGGTATCATGTCATCCCAGTTGAGAACCACTGGACTAGTGTATAGCCCCTCAAAGTTTACGGGAGTAAAGAAAATTCAAATTATGTTATCATACTGTAATTTTCAAAGAGAAATATTTTGAATTTAAAACAATTGTGTATATTCAGTATAATAATTTACTAATACTGTTTGCTTTGGTTGCTATGAAAATCATTTCCCTCTCCTTTCTCTCTCTCGTATTAAAAGCATTCAAAACATGCTTACACCCATAAGGATTGAAATAACAATAGGATTTCGAGGCCTAACATTATCATTGGTAGGCAAGGCAACATCCCATTAAAATGGGAAGATTTCTCCAAAATGTGTGAATTAAACATGAGCGATTTTGAATTGTAGGTGGAAAAAGAAGAAAAGAATAAGAAACTTTATAATTTTTTCTTCAAATGGTTTATATCCGAAGATCGTAGGTTAATTTTTTCTAATTTTAATCTCAAAAAGAATGTAAGATTGCACGTTGAAAAGTCGATTTTTACTTGTTATTTTATGGGAAATGAAAATGTCTTCCTTTGTGTTGAACCCAGGACTTTTTCCAAGATTTTTTCGTCATCACCTTAAAATATGTGAAGCGAGCATTCCTGACAAATTGAGATTTTCTATCTCGATTCTTTCTTGAGTTATTGGTAGAGGGGTAGTTAGCGTGTCTAGCTCCCAATGCTAGGATTGTGGCTTCGAATCCTGCCTAGAGCATGTAAAAATTAATATTCGTATTTTTATAGGTAGCGGGTTACATCAGACAAACGAACAGATCACCAAAACTATTATAGTAAATGTTTGATTTGCTTGGTGTAAGGCAGGCCTGTAAAGTCATTGGGACTAACTTGTAGTTTACCATGAACCTGTGCTAGATTAGACTGCTATTCTGAATCATTTTAATGTTCAAGAATATAGATTCTTTGGCATCTTTTTCTTGAATAATTAATGAACATTAAAATTTTTGGAAGTTATTGTCAAACTTTAGAATAAAGTTATTAACTCATGTTGTAATAGTATACTTCTTTTGAGATGTTTATAGCCTTGTGTTTTTCCTCATGTTAGAGTAAACCCCTCAAGCATGTATGAAAGCGTCTGTTACCCTGTTCATTATCCACTTTTACAGTTCCTTTATCCTTACTGCTTTGAATTTCTGCCAAAAATCAGTTGTCTCTAAGCTCCTTGGATTAATGGTCCTTTTCTATGAAATTTTTTAAAAATTTAAATAACAAATGTTTCATTCTGTGTAATTTTAACCCTTTTACACTCATACTCGAAGGGTTAAATATGTAGAAGAGGTTAATTGAAGTCATAATTTTGAATTCATCATGTAATATTAAAAACACTATGTAAAATATAAATTTTTGTTTTTATTTTTAATTTCTTTTATTCTCAATTTCAAATGTTAACTTTGCAGGATCTTAGTGATGCAAAGATGGTGAATGCATTGCTAAAGCAGGCTTTGCAGAAGAGAAAGCAGTTGACTTGTGAGCAATGTGGTCTCAACAGATCCAGTCTTGTTGGATATCAAAGTCATGTTACATTCTGTGCCAAAACTGAAGGGGTAAGCTTTTGTGAAATTAGTACACTACTTAATTTGGTCCTCTACTTATATATGCAGATGCATTGAATATATATTAGAGGTTGGATGCTTCGATTTAATAATTAGTCATTACAAGTGAGACTTATAGTTCTGGAAATACCGTATTTACTCGTGTAACCTGTGCACCTGTGTAACCCGTGCACCCCTATTTTTTGGGCCGGTTCGGAGGGAAAAAAATTAATTTGAGCCAGAATAATTTTTTTTAAGTTTCACTGATTCCCACTCTCTAAAAACAAGTTCTGCTCAAGGTAAGAATCTTCTCCCTCGTATGTAACGCAATTTATTGGGTGATCTCTTTATGCCAATACTAACAGAAATCTCCTTGATAGCCCGTTAACCTCTTACCTGTTTTTGTTGTAATATTATGCAACTTCGTCCCCATTTCACTGTTTTTGATGTAATATTATGCACTGATGCAGAGCTTCACGTTTTGCTTGTTTTTGATGTAATATGTTGTTAAACATCGATAGCATGTACAGTGGAGCCCTTTCTCAGAGAAAATTGGAGGTATTACAGGTTTATTGCATGTAGCGAATGGAAGTTTACAAAAATAGAACTAATTTACATTCTGCAAGTCATTGAAGGAAAAATGGCAGTCCCAGTAAATAGATGATATTACTATGTTATTTTGTAAAGAAAATTACTGTATTGGACCGAATATAACGTGATGTTCATTTTTCCTGAAATGACATTGTAAAAGTAGCATTCGCATTATATTCAAGGACTAACAATTTTTTAAATAGTAAAGGCACTTGAATTTCCATCCGTTTGCATAAGAGGTATACAGGGACGTAACTACGATTTTTGGGTCCCTATCTATATAAAGAATCTGTACAATATACATTGTACAAGCTTTCTCCAATACTAAAGTGTTGTTTAGTTATCTTTTGGAAAATATGAAGTATATAGAATCATTATAAGCATTAACTTAAATAACTATACGAAATTTGATGCAAATCATAAGAGCCGTTTTTTATAAAATCCAATTGTTATTAAAGTTACCCAAGAATAAACTAGCCTTATATTCGATCGCTCCTCCACCTAGCGAATCTGCCCCTGCTAACTGCCCTATATTTTGAAAACCCCTACCCCTATCAGAATCCTTCTTTCCCTTGCTATACAGACCTAATCTGCGGCGTATAATTGAGGATTTTTGCGAGGAATGAATTTAAGAAAGCACCCAGTGGAGTGCAATGGGATTATCTAAGGAGGAGGCGATCGCCCCCCTCCCCCCCGTGGATCCACACTCCTAGTCACAGCACAAGAATTAGCATTTTGAGTGTACTAGGTGGTGCTAAGCATTCCCGATATGGTGGCATAGTTTACTCTTAGCAACTAATTTTCTAAATTGATAGAAAGAATTGATCGAAGATCATTATGCGGACAGTCATAAGCTGGAATTTAGGAAATTTGAAAATGGGAAAAAAAATATCCACATCCTGAAATGGGAGAATTAATCTGCCATAATAGTTCAGTGGTAGAATATCTATCTGGAAAGTGGAAGATGTGGGTTCGATTCTCGGTCATGGCAGATTTTTTCTCCTGCTTTTAATCTCCCTTATTATTTTCTGTAAATTATTTGCAACCCTTCTGACTTGTAGGTCATGGGATTCCCAATGTCATAATTTCTCCATTCCACTGTTTGTTGAAAGAGCACGATATTGTAACTATTTTCGATTCTCACTTTTTTTTCATCGAGCCCTATCAAAATAATCAATACCATACATTTCTACCATACTCAGTGTGCCTCTTCAATTTGTTGTGTCTTTTTTGAAATTTTGAAACTATATATCACATTGAATGCTGCATAGCCATGCTTTTATCAATGGGTAGCAGGTTGATTTTGCTATTTTTTAAATGAAAAATAGTTATGTGACCAACTAAAAAGGATTTTTTGCACTGATACTTCCAAATAGTTTGCTCCACCACTGTTGTCCCAATGGATAGGCATGGTCACAGATTAGTTGGCCACTATATTTGAAATCCACTATGTATGAGAGGTGGGGGAGGTCAACTTATATTGCTTTATTAGGGTCAGTGTGGAAAAGGCAAACAAGCATGTGTTTTAAAAGCCTTTTCTGATGAATGATACATGCAAAAATATTCTCTTCAGCATACTTCTATAGGGGACTGACATGTCTATTAACTCTTATCATCTGTGTGTACATTTAAATGTTTGCTTATGCAAATTCATAGACCCATGATGTTATACAGAATCTGTGGAATGATATGATGTGCAGAGATATGATTATTTATTCAAATGTAAACATAATATTTAAATATCCCAGCTTAGGTCTGTTATTAGTCATCCAAGATCAAAACATGTGCCTTTTTAAACGATTTAACAATTAAAGCAACAACAATACAACAATATTATATTTATTATATCTCGTTTGGCTGTTGTTAACCCATGACTGATTGGCCGGTCTCGACATTTACAAACCCAATCTCCAGACAATGTGGAGGGTTTCTTTGGTTCCGGGGGAGGCAAAGGGCGTGGTAGTGCCCGGAGACAACTACCCATTAAAACAAAGCGAGCCGAAGGCTCGTCAATATATCCTTTCAATGTTATTTCCTCTTGACTGTTGCTAACCCATGACTGATTGGCCGGTCTCTACATTTACAAACCCAATCTCCTGACAACGTGGAGGGTTTCTTTGGTTCTGTGCGAGGCGAAGGGTGCAGTAGTGCCCGGAGACGACTACCCATTAAAACAAAGCGAGCCGAAGGCTCGTCAGTATATCGTCTCAATTTGTGGCACAACAGTCAAGAGGATATAACATTGAATAAAAACACGTTTTTAATAGCGATGATGTATTTTTGTCTTGGACGACTAATAACAGACCTGTTCCAAATATCCCAACTAAATTGGCTGTGAGATGGAGCGGCAGGAATTTAAATGCCATACGATAAGGGTTAATGTTTTTATCAGCGGAAATCATTTTCAAGACTATCAAAATCTTTTTGAAGCACTGAAAATTTTAAAAGCTGTGTTTTGCTACATGCAATATCTGGCTTATGAGCTTTCATATTATTGTAATTCTGGAATTTCAGGAGAGAGATGCCTTAATGGAGACATGCCCGGTATGCAATAGGCGAATGATGCCCTCCAGCCTTAAGGTACACATGGGTGTCCATCGTTCGGAAGAGAGAGCCAAGAAATTGGAAATAATTGACACGACTCCAGAAGTAGAAATGGATCCTGGAGAAGGAAGCTCAAAAAGTTCTGGGAAAACAAAGAGAGCTGCAGCGAATCGGTATGCTCTACCTATTTATTTTTACGATTCTGATGGATCTGATACTTTGTAATATATTCTTCTGTTGATTTTTTCTTGGATATGGTACAAAGTACTTGCATTAATTATTTGATAGGATAAAATTTTTGCAGTATAAGTGTAAAGTTGTTGAACTCTAAAATAACATGGAAAGTTTTAACTAAATGAGAGTTGTTCCACAGGTTAGTTAAGCAATGGTATTATATGGAAAGATTTTTTATTATTTAAAACAATGATGATATATACAAATTTGAAAGGTAGTTTGTATTGTAAACATGGATTTTACCTTGCATATATTTTGACGCAGTGTTTACCTGGAGATTGAATGTATTTTTGTAGTTGCTGATAATGAGCATCAGAACTTTATACTAAAGAACTTGATAAATGCAAGTCTTCCCCCAGATTTATAATGCCTATTAATTTTATAAATTTGTGATCGTAAGGTTTTTGTAGTAAATGAGTGATGTATATTTTTCAAAAACTCATTTTTAACTGAGTGTTTATTGGCAAACTGAGGGAACTTGCCTTTGAAATGATGTTACTTGTGAAGTCATATAGTAAATTTCAACGCGTTTCTATGAAATTTATCGTTTATGGCTGGCAACTAATGTTAAACTTAGAATTGTAACATTTCTTATTTTATATTTGAGCCTTGCACAAAATTCAACCTGGCACAATCTTGTTTGTAATGCTTTTGTGATTTACCAGCCAATAATTTTAGAGGTACATATTGGTGGCAAACTCCTGGTATTTACCTTTTGAATATAAATTTGAACATGACTCATCATATTTTGCTATCTTTACTAAAAAGTTTTTATATTTTCCAATGAATTATGAATTACATTAGGTATTGAGTGAACTTTCAGTATTTGAAATAATTATTCTATTTACAAAGATGAGTTATGATACTTAAGTTATACAAAAACAATTGCTTTGTTTTTTAAATTACATTTTACAAAGTATTGTATTAGTTGGTAGTATATTTTAAACAACTCGGCAACCTTTCATTATTACGTTACCTTCCCAATCCATCAACATTAGTCTTCCTACTGAAAACAAATAATCAGTTCTTAAACCTGAAAGCCCTATCTCCTCTTGTCAACTTTTATCAATCATATTTGCTACCACCTTTTTAACCTTTTTAATTTCTCAATCATTCCATTTATTTTTCTTGCAAAAATGTCAGGAGTTTCATATACAGATGTCTTACAGGCTAAATGAAAATATATTTTATTCCCGTACATTATTTTCTTTTTTTGGGCATGGATGCATATCCTCACTGAAGTTGGTTTGCTCTTTTGGAATGTTTTATTTTTGTATAAATATCACTATTGGCAATTAAAGGTTGATCATGCATTGTTTATTATAATATATGAAGTTTTGGAAATTTTTGTTTTTTACTGATATTATTTTAAACTTACTGATGCTCAAAAAATTAGACTTTTTGTTTTATCTAAATGTTTCTTTAACGTTTAAACTAGATTTAACCTATTGTATTGAATTATAAACATTGATTGTTAATGTTCAGAATCTTACAAATTAGGAGAAATTTAAGGAGTACAAAAATTTTTGACTATAGTTATATATATATTTAAAAAAAAAAATATATATATATATATAAAGGTAGCAACAAGGTGTTGGAGGAAGCCCAGTGGACACTTACCTAGAATGAAGAGCCGCGGGGGGTGCTGAGGACACACGAAAAACAAAAGAACAAAAACGACACAAAAATGGAGCTTTCGGGCTGATGCCCTTTTTCGCCCGAAAGCTCCATTTTTGTGTCGTTTTTGTTCTTTTGTGTTTTTCGTGTGTCCTCAGCACCCCCAGCGGCTCTTCATTCTAGGTAAGTGTCCACTGGGCTTCCTCCAACACCTTGTTGCTACCTTTATTATTACCTTTCCTTTTCCTTAAGCATTTATATATATATATTTATATATATATATATATATATAATGTCTATTTCAAATCTATGATTATAGATTCTCAATGATTTAAATGTAGCTATGCTGTGTTTCTGCTTTTATCCTTTGACCTTGGTTTTATTATTCTGTAAGTGATATTGTCAGTTTATTTTTTATAGATATCATTCCCACGTTTAAGCATACATTTGATAGTATCTCGTCTTACTATTTGTCTTTTGTACATGAAGTTGGAAATATTTGTTGCATTTCGTTAAATGAAGATAGTATCAAATAAATCGTGGCATTATGGAAGTAGTTTCAAAAATCTCTATGCAGTTGACATTGAATTGAGTTATATTAATAAAAGTACTGTTCCAGGACTGTATTTTAATTGTATTTTTATTTCATATACCTATCTAATTACAAAGCTTGTACCTATATTGTATTCTTAATGTAAAGGGAGAGTTCATATAATTATATAATTGGCAGCTTTTTCTTTTTAAGCAGTAGCAAATAATGACTGCTCAAACTCTGAATAACTTTTTTACTTTCAACATTATAATCTTAAATACATTTATCTAAATAGGTTCCACATTTATCCTGAAATTTAATGTTGTTTAATCTTCAAATCCAATAAGAAAGTTTTATATGTCCTTATATGTTAAAGCAACAGATATTTAAGAATGTGTGTGCGTGCACACACATGGATGCATATGTGTTCTTAATCATCTTATGTTGTTTTTTGTGCATATACACATTCATACATACAGGAAAATATTATTTTGAAAATCAAGGGACGAGAAACTCATAGCTTTGAAATGAACAGCTTCAAATGATATGCTCATTTTGGTGCCAAAATTTCAAATTATATATAATAATGAAAACTGGCAAGAACTTTGTGAAAGGAAGAATTTGAAAAATTAAATTCCTGGTCAATTCTTGCAGTTTATTTTGGTTTCAATGTAATATCTATAAGAAATATTGACAAAATATCTGTATATCATGTGGGCTGTAACCAACTTAAAGGTAATTCAAACTAAAAAATTGAGTATATTTATCATAAGTAATGATCACAGTACTAATTAAAGAGATCAAGTCACTCAGAGAGGACTATTGCCATCATTGGTTATATAAGATATATGACTGGTTTAAAAAAATTATCATCATCGATTGCAGTCATTCATCAAATACTATCATAAATCTTGTGTGTGTGGTAATAATACGAAGTTTATCCAACAGTGTGCAATTTGTATGATTTTTAGTTCAAATGGCATCCATTCTCCTATTATGGAGTTCCACCTAATATCTGCCTCTTCAGTGAATTAATTTAAATCATCATCATAACATAGATGTTGGATTAGTTATGTCAGGTAAAGCATGACACAGTATGTTAACAAGATCAATAAACTGAGTTTCATTAACTTTAAAAACAAATAGAACTAGGCAATCAGTCTGAGTGCTTCCATTGTCTTAACTTGGTTACCTGCATTTACTTTACCAGAGCTTGACATCCCAATGTTATTGGACCTTACCTCACAAAACCCCTTGAATGGTTCCATTTCTCTGTGAAAGCTTTGTTTTTCATATGCAGTAGAACTCCGATTATCCGAACTATTTTGGGGACCAGGAGTGGTTCGGATAATCGAAAATTCAGATAATTGGAAAGAATAAAAAAATGTGTGAAATAAAAGAGTACGTATTTTGAACGCTTATTTTAAAATACACTTTATAATACATTAGTTAATATAAATACAGAAAATTAATTTAGTGTTCAACAAAAATACATATGAATGTACATGAAATGCAATGTTTTACTATAAAATGTAATTTATTTAAAACATGAACTGAGTGATTGATAGCTGTTTTGTGGAAGACTTCATTTTTTTGCCGTTAAATCTGTGATACTGCTTATTCAGACTAAAGTCAAACTGAAAAAACAGGTTTACAAGGGGAAGATAGGCAACAATGTGTTGAGTAAATTCGATTAGGATAATCAGTGTTCGGATAATCGGAGTTCTGCTGTACTTTGTTATTTTCTTTTCCTTTTTTTTGCTGCTGCTTATGGTATCCTGGTTTTTTATTTGTCAACATCGTAGATTATGGAATGGCAGATTCCTTATGTTAGCTATTTTTGATTTGATTTTCTCTCTCTTATCCACTGTGCATGGAATGTTTAGCTTCTCTGATGTAGATAATGCCTTACATTTTCTTTATCTAATCATTTTTAATTTTCCTTCTTTTTACAGTAAAAACCATAAACACACAAGGCTGTATAATATAAACAACAAAATGTAAATTATTATGAGTATAAATGTGAACATGTACAACAGTTAACACCATGCAAGGTTAACTGGCTGTTTCTGTCTTGACAAGATGCTTTTCTCTCGATATGATGGAATTAATTCTAGTTTTGAGACTTGATTAGTTTTAAAGGTTTGAAATCACTTCTTCCGTTAATCCATTGTTTGCATGACTATCTCTTTATTCTTTAGAGACAGTGCTTAAGTGTGAGAAAGTGAGTTTCCTGCTAGTTAATGACATTTTAGACTTAATCATATCTTTGAATTAAAGAATATCTTTATATCTAACGTAAAACTTAACACACAATTACCAAGCAGCCACATTTTGAAATTTTACATACCAAACTTATCCTTTTTTGCTGGGAAATGCCAGTGGCTTTGAAATATATGCAATGTCTGAATCATCCAATAATGAATTAATGAGGTTTTCCTGTGTCTGTGGGTGTGTGTGTGTGCTCAAACTAATTATAGAAATTCAAAGTGAAACAATGTTTTTACTTTTGATTGCATAATAGGTCGTTGTTAACCTTCAAGTAGTTGTGTCAAAAAAACAGTCATTTGAGTAATTATGTGGTGCACGTATGTATTATTATTAGACAATATTTAGTTATAAAAATTTAGTCAACCAGCAGTATTTGGTACTTTTCTATTTTTATAATTATTGGAGAAGTGAGATGAAAAAAACATGAAATGTATGTACTATCATACATTATTATGTTCACATTCTCCATTTTACCTAGTTTATTTGGCTGTTATAGGGAGCAAATTTTAGAAAAGAATTACATTTCTTTGAAATAGGACATGATGTTGGTAAATTCCAGCATCCAAAGAATTAATTCATTAGTAAACATTACAAAAATTGTAGTTATTTAGAACAAAGAATAAAAATATACGTTACCAAGGATTAATTAAATGCATCAAAAATGATCACTAGTGTACGTAAAACTATTAAATGATTTCTGAAGAAACTTTCACAAATAACATTGCAGGTTCACAGTGCTGCTAGATTATTAGAAAGGGCTTTATTGTTGGTCCAACCGAAAAGTATCATATCATGCTCACTCGGTTTGATGTACTGTGTACAACAGTGCACCCACTCAAAGGGTTAAAGTTATAATCATGATAATGAAAATGATTATGTATTTAAAAGAGAGTATAGTATGTCAGTCCATCCGATAAACCCAAATAATCAAGTAATGCGCTGCTTTCAAATGACTTTATACTTTATAAAGACATTATAAAAGAAATATTTGTTTATAAATATATGTCAGAAGAAGGTTATTACCTCAGGAAAAGTTATATTTTTCATATTTTATGGAGTGTATTATATTTAACCAGAAACAAAAAATCTATAAATAAAAGCATCATCATTGTTTCATATTAAAGCTAATTTAAAATTGGCACATATATTTATTTGGAATTGCAGTTAATGAATTTTTTTTATTGTTGCTCTATGTGAAATATTTGCCAATTTAATATTAAGTAATTGAGTTAGGTCAATTTGTTGCCAGCACTCTAGGTATAACCATTGGTTAATTTAAAATATCCCCTTCGCTCTGTTATTGTTAAATTTCATAATAAATTTAAATGCCTATTTTGATGCTGATATTTGAAACCAAAGAAAGTATTAAGAACTTATTGCTCTGACAACCAATCATTAATTAGGTTTTATTTTTTAAAGTTGAGATTTTGAAAGTTAAATCAAGCTCCTGTTATCAGAGACATCTTATTTTCTAACATAACATAAAAAATCTTCATTCTAATATTTACGGTATAATTGGCTAATTTTTATTATAATAGGTGTCATTATATTTATTGTAGTTAAATCAATAGAAAAATTAGTTTGATCTACGCTATGTTCTTTCAGTTTCCAATTGTTTGTACACAACATTATTTTTGTAATGACATTGGCTTGTTTTATGAAATTTTTGATGATATGATTTAAGTGGTCTGTCAACTTATATTTTGAGCTTAACCTTTCATGTTTTTGTAAAATAAGCAATCTGAAATTTTAGATTTAACTTTGAAGTTCCATGGAATGGATTCATTGTGATAGCTGTATAAAAACTTATTATTTCATGTTTTATAAAATTGAAATTTTATAATATTTTTAAATATTTAGTGTGATTATTAACATAACCATACAAATTTGCTATTGTGGAGGATGGTTATAAGTTTTTTAAAACTGTGAACATTTCAAAAATATCTTTGCCTTATTCTGCACATAACTTAATAACCATTCACACATCAATATATAATAATGCCTATGATATGTTAAGATGAGGGTGGACATTTTTATTAACTGACATGGTAGTTATTACATACAACTTGAGTATAGTAATTTGCTAGATGATTTTTATTTATGGAAATTTAATTGTTAGAAAACAAACTTAAATTTTTACCTGGGTCACCTGATGAAAAGCTGCAAAAACAGTGTATCGGAGTCACTTTTATGAGTTTTTCTATTGAAATGCATCGTAAAAAATTGATATCTGAATTCATTTATATGGTTTTCATTTTGAATACTGTAGAAAATGCTATTACTTGCAATGTTAACCAATTTCTTGATTAACTAAAACCTGTAAAAATTTTATGAAAAGAAAATGTATTTGAAAACCCATAAAATTATTATAATAGCATTAAATTTCTCGTAATTTAAGGCTGAATTATTATTATTTTTAGTTTAAAAATGTTGAAATGATTTGGATAATGTTTAGCAAAAGTACTATTTAAGATTTATCATAGACTGTGGGAGTATTTTAGAAACATGAATTTGTATTTAATTTCTGTAATAGCTTCAAAATAAAGATATTGATGAATGAGTTGCATTTGTTGATAAACATATCTTCATTCTCACATTTCACCACATATCTGTAAGTGAACCTCAGATCATCTTCCGTAGGTTTATACAGATTAGAAAAACTGATGAAAGTACGTTGTTTATCTTAGTATATATATCCATCAAAATGTATAGATAACTTACAGGGAGAGTTGTGGAATAATACGGTTTATACAGCTTTTGGCACTTCAATTTACATTTTGCAATTTCAAAATTTTCTTCCTTGTTATATTTGCTTCCAAATTCAATTGAAATAAAATTGAAAATGAAAAAAATGAGCTAATGTTTGCCTTTCTCGATGTTTCATTTACTATTGAACTCTCTTAGCAGTTACTGTAGGGTATAAACTATTTATCAGTTCAGTTTCATAATAAACAGCTGTGTATATTTTTGTTTTATATACATATTAAAGTTCATAGATTCAATGAAATGTCATTTTATTCATTACGCTAGCTAGCATTGTCATATTTCAACCATTGCTATTCCTTGTTGGCTAGTTGCTCTGCAGTATTCCTTTTGTTGAGCATATTTTTGACATTTGCATGACAAAAAATGAATGTTTATTTACATAAAATGAATCATGCATTCTCTTTGTATATTTTTCTTAATCATCTGTTTGCTTTTTGTAGACATTTATAATAACATTTTCTATGCCTTTTCATCATTATTTCTGATTGGGCACAAATTTTGGTGCAGTAAAATAAGTATAATTTATTTTAAATTCATTGATTTGCCATTGTAAAGCAAATGAGAATTTTCTTTTTGATAAATGATTTGTGGATAACTTTTTAAAATTCAAATTGGTGCTATAGAAAGATTCTTTGGAAATTATTTGAAAGAAAGAATTGAATCCAAGTGTTCTCTAATTATCACTAAAATGACAAACAGCGAAGATCATTTTTTAATTTAATCTCCTTAGTGTAATTGTAGTTCATGAAAAATTAAATTAACATTGCCAAAATTATTCTGAAAGGCAATGAGTCCTCTAGACAACACTAAATAGAATATATGAAGGTAAATTCATCGAATGTGCTTATAGTATGCAGGAAAAAGTATTTTTTTGAGGGTAGGCAAAGTGATGTTTGAAACCATATAAATGAAGAGGGAACAAGATTGAGTGACCAAGGTGAAAGAGGATGTATTTACAAGACCTATTCTTCTACTCTCAGGGCTGTTTCACTGATGCAGCAGTTCATCAAAGGAGAAGACATCTTAATTGAGAAAGCAGGTCAATATCAAGTTTCAAGCACAAGAAATGTGGTAAGTGATTTCTACTTGTAAAACAGAATGAACAGCCACTTCCTCTGCATAAGGATCGGAAATGTACTGTATTCAGTAAGCTACTAAAGAATTGATTACATAATATATTAAATGTGTAATGGTTACAGAAGTTCTGTTGGTCATTGGTGGATTCCACATAACTTATTCAACTAGCTCACGACTTATTGGATTTTTGTCTGCATCCTAACAAAAAAGAATGCCATAATTTCAACACAAGAAATTAAAATACCACCACATCTTGTGATTTTTTATGGAAATGATTTTTCTCTTTTGGAGAATATGGGAAATATTTTAAATGAAAAATTATCATATTGCTTGGCTTGTTTATCCTATAGCATTTTTATAAAATCATTAAATTTCTATTTCATTTTAGTTTATCTCGTGTAGATGCTTCATCGCCTCTACATATACAAGTTAGAAACTCAATGCAACTGTTATTGATCTGATAAATTCCACTAATGTTTTCAACCATTAGAACCTAATTTGAATCATATAACTTTTTCAAATTAGTTTCATACAACTACTAAAATTAAAATTATCTAAAATTTCCCAGTAATCTATTTTAATTTTCAAGTAAGGCTTAGAATATCCTTTATACCAGAATCAAATTAATACTCTGAATTAACATCTTTAAATCCTTAGCTGGAATGCTTACGTAAGGAAACTTGTGATCACAATCTGTTGATATTTCAATATTATATTAAATGCATATTTTATTAAATGGCTGTAAATATTAAGAATCTTTAACTGATATTTAATCCCTACTCATGCCCACCTCTCTCAAAGAAGATCTGCATGTCTTTTAAAGTTCTTCATTAGCTCTAAAAATGAAAATGTAATAGATGGACAGAAGTTTTTGTGACAGTTGAATTGAATGTTATAAAAACCATAACCATGTTATATGAAATGTTTACTAATTTTAGTGATAGGGATATTAGGTAGTTTTGGTGGTGTCAAAACATACAACAGCATAATTACACTATTCTAACAGTTTGATGGCATATTTTTTGTATTCTCACTTTATTTGTATGCTATAAAAGTTTTTTCTATTTTTGATGTGTGGAGATGGGAGGTAAATGCATGTGCATCCTGGTAGGAAGAGTGTGGAGATGATGGAAGGATAAGAAATGCATCAGTTAGGAGAGGTGGTGAATAGACATATATGTGCATACCGATAACTATGCTGTAGCAGTTGTTATAAATGACTTCACCAAATACATAAATGTCAAGGGAGGAAGATCTGGAACAGAAGTGACCTGTTGAGCCCATGTAGCAAATTTGCTGGATGAAGCCCAGCATGGAATTGGACACTGAAGGTGTCAGGTTTAGAACCCTCAGTTTCGTATTCTTATTTTTGTAGTGCAGATATATTAACAATTATAAATTGAGAAGTGGTGGTAATGTATTCGGGTTGTTTTTCCATTAACTGCCACACCAGATATATAATTTTACTGAAATGACTAAGGTTATATATAACTCATTTGCACATCCTCAGGAGTTGAAAATCATTACAGCTGAACTCATGAAAGTCACAAGCCATGTTTATCCATGAAATTGGTGGGTCACGTTTTTGGGCAAATCAACAGTTTAAGTTGAGATGATTGATTTTGATGAAATGCAGAAACCCTCAAAACAAGCAATTTGACCTTCCTTGAAAGGGAATTATAAAAACCAGTACATTCTCCTCACTTTAAACTATTGAGGTAGACTTTTAAAAATGTATAATCTCCCACTGCTAATGCATATGCTTTTTACATGAATACCAATTATTAAATTGTACAGCTAAATGGCAAAGTTGTATCTAGATGACAGGTCACAGCACATATTTTATGATTTGAATTGAACAACTGCATAGGTAATCTTTTGAGTAAAAAATAATTAAAGGAAACTTTTCTGCAAGATTATATTAATATGTTACACTGCAGGTGTAAAATATGGACCATAAAAATTAAAGTCCAGTCTGCAAACCAGAGGAGCATGGAGAGATTCTGGTCAAAGGTTATCAAAAGAGATGGTAAAATAAATAATTAGCTGCAAAATCAGAAATCTTCAATGTATTTAAGAGTTTGGTGGTGCTGAAATGGGTGCAAACATATCATATTGCATAAAGAAACAATGAATATTTTATGTTACCAAATAAATTCCAAAGAATGCAAATAACCCAAAATGAAGATGGAAAGATTGACAGGATAGAGCAGTCATGTAAAATGTAAGGCCAACGTAGAGAAAAGAGGCAGCTAATAGAAGAAACTGAAAGTTTGTAAGATGCCTTCATCCAGGAAGGGTTAGAAAATAAATATGCAATAAGAGTCTTCACATGTGATCTCTCTGGGATGTGAGCTACTTAAATATTTGATGCATCACTGAAGAAAACTCTGAATATAAAAGTATTCATATAATAAAATGTTGCATTTACATAAAAGGTATGTTAGTGAAATTTGAGATGGTTCAGTCTACTTATGGTTAAGGGAAGTGGAGATTGTCATCATAATTTTATACTATGAACAAACATCTGAGAAGCAGATTCCTTCTCTGTATGTTTTATTATCTCAATCTTTGCACTATAATATTAAGTGCATTATTCTTACTTTCCTTTACCCCTCACTCGGTCAAAGTGCTTGAAAACATTTGAGATGAAATAGATCTGATCTAGATGCTCTAAAGCAGTTGCATGCAACCTATGGCCAGCAGGCTACATCTGGCCCACGAAGCTTTGGTGAAGATATCATCTGTGATATTTATTACAGATAATTTTGTACATTTTAAGTTCGATTGCTGCCATAACACATTGCCTGGTGAAGTTTTTATGCTAAAAAACAGTTAAAACATTATTTTCAGTTTTAAATGGCATATAATCCTGTAAGTTCCTACATGAACTCCAATCCGGCGTGCCGAGGCACTCGTGGCTTCTAATACGGCTCGCCAAAGTACTCAACTGTATGAATGCGGTCCACCACGTAAAAAGGTTACATGCCCCTCTCTAAAGCATTGTATTTTTTCACTACTAGTAGCCTCTGTTGGTAGTTTATATGTTACCGCTGGTAACATAAAGAGACATACATAAAGCAACATTTTGTAAAATAATAGGGTCAAAATCGGTTATTCACCGTTTTTAAATGGGGCTGGGAGAGGGTTAAAGCACTTACTTGCACACTAAGGATTGGATTATTCATGTCTAGGCATTATATTTAGAGTGTGTGCAGTTCACTTCATTAAAATTTTAAGCAAGAAGCCTCTCATTCACTCTTGCAAACATAAATAAAAATTGTTCACCAATCTCAACTAAATGTAGTGGCCTCTTCACAAATCATGTTTTGGAGAAAAAGCATAAAATTTCTAATACATTCAAATCTTGATACAACATATCTCTACGCAGCATGAATTTTTATACTTTATACTGAAAGTACAGTGTACTGAAAATACCCACAAAGAGTACAGTATTTTCTCTGGAAGCATCAGTGGGGGATGAGCATTCCCGCAGGTCCAGCACGAACTGAAACCGGCCAGAATGAGAGTCTAACAAGAGATATAATATCTAGAACTTAAGATTTTATCTCAATGCTATTGTGAAAATATAAGAGGGATAACTGATCATCGGTTCTAAATTTTTGAGTTCGGAAAAATCCCTTCTTTTGGGATTTTGGCAGAGTTCCACAGTAGCTGTGCACTGTGTGGATTGTGCATTTAAGGAAGAAGTATATGTAGCAGGTGAAAGTGTGGCATTGACATGGATAAATATAATAATACATGGCACACTTCAAACTATGCATCATATCGTTTTCCAAAAAAAAATGGAGTAACTCTGGGATAATTTTTGTTAAATGTTTCCCATAAAATAACACGTAAAATGTGATCTGTTGACATGCAGCCTTTCACTCTTTTCTTAATTAAAATTAGAAAAATTGAGCTACAATCACTGTTTTAAAAAAAAGACTACAAATTTTCTTATTCTTATTATCGATTTTCACCTTCCATTCGAAATTACTCATATTTAACGAATACGTGACACATTTTGATCAAATATCGTGCTTTTATCGATAAGTTTCCTGGAGAATGAATATCATTGTTGAGACTCGAGATTCCTATTATGGGCTCAATGCTCATATGTCATACAATAGAAATACAAAGCATTTATGTAGATATATTGGGTGAGGAGGAGGGAGAGGGATACAGCAATATAATTTTCTTTCCCATCATATTGATGGGCATTTATGCTAAGTATTATAGATATGAAATTTAAAATAATAATATTCAATAAACTTTCTAGCCTCTGTGTTTATTATAAAAAATTTTGGCAACATTTCAAATTTTAAATGCAGGCTTCTATAGTCATGAAATCATGATTAAATGATTTTAAGTAAATAGTGAAAATATGCAGGATGTTGGTTGCTATGTGATGCAGTTCAGCTGAAAATTTACTGCACATCTACCGTTATCTACTATCTCACAATAGCACATTATGTGCACTTGGAGATAGCTGGTGAAGGCGAGTAGGCTATTTCTCGCATGCTCTCTGCCTGTGTTTCTGACTGCATAGAAGGTTACAGCATAGAGGAATGTCAGGTACTATGCAGTATTAATAACTGTTAAGGCGTGAAGTCAGCCAACAGCTCGCTCTGGCCATCATGTAAATGTCACCATTCCACTCTTTGATGTTTATTTGTTGTAGATTTTGGCTTTCATTAGCTTTGTGTTTGTGTATTTTTTTGTTAGGTGAATATATTTTTAAATTACTTTATTTTAATGCATTTTTCCTTGTGTTAATAATGCACACATTAGATTACTGTTTAAAAACAGCTATTGTGTTAACTTATTGTACAACTTAAAATTAATGCTCTTTTACCTTGGTGATTGTTCAGCACACACTGCTTCAAAACCCACCATACACCATAATTATACATACACATATATCATTAGCACTTTGTTTTAGGAGGATAAACTATTTAAATATTACTCTGCATTGTAAATTAAGAGTGCTTGTGTTCTTTTCATGCATTAATTACTCTATAGGATGGTAGTTTAAATATGTTCCTTATGATTTTACTTTGTGTTCTCGAGAGAACAATATACAGTAAAATCTCAATACAACATATCTCTATGGAGCATGAATTTTTATACTTAATTCTGAAAGTACGGTATACTGAAAATACCCACAAAGAGTACAGTATTTTCTCTGGAAGCATCAAGTGGGGGATTGGCATTCTCGCAGGTCCAGCACGAACCGAAACCGGCCAGAATGAGAGTCAAACAAGAGATATAATTCCTAGAACATAAGATTTTATCTCAATGCTATTGTGAAAATATGAAAGGGATAACTGATCATCGGTCTAAATTTTTGAGTTCGGAAAAATCCCTTCTTTTGGGATTTTGGCAGAGTTCCACAGATCTTTTTGTACTAAAGACAAAAGATTCCTTTCAAATTGGTGCAAATGACTTGAATGAGTAAGAATTGCTTATACTGAGTCATTTATGGATGAAATCATACGTTAAAACCACAAAAATCTATTTTCAGGACCTCTGAATTTCATACGTAGTATTGAAAAGTACATTGAGTTGAAGTACATTATTTTGAAATATTTGTTCAGTATTTATACAGGAAAATTGATGGGTATTCAAAAAAAGTATGTTAATTTAAAACATACTTAATTGTGAAGTATGTTGTAATGAGATTTCACTGTAATGATGTTTTTAAGTCATTTAGTACTATTTTAATCAGTGCTTATTCCTCATAACACACTGGATATTCTTCATCAATTTGGTTACAGTCTGAGTTGTATGAAGAGAAGGGCAAAGATAAAGATGGAGCAAAAGAAAATGCTGCAGGAGCAGATGAGAATAAGGAAATTGCTGTATCTTTGTACCAAGTGGCTGCCTGGACAAGAGCCATTCAGCGTTGTGGTGTGGCAACTTGTAGAAATCCTGGATGTACATTCAAATCAGCAGTTAAGAATGAGCTAATTGTACATTACAAGACTTGTGAGCATCGAATCATAATAGTGAGTTGTTGATAATATTTGTCAAATCATTACTCTTTATTTTATTCTTAAAATATATATAGCTCCACAGTATACTACAAATTTATGACTATCTTAGTTATAAGACTTCCTGCAGTACAACCTTGGACAAGGGTGATCAACCTGTGGCTCACAGCACCCGAGAGCATTTTTATGCATCCCGCAAGAGCTATGATGAAAAAGAGATCTGTGAAATTTAACACAAATCCTCAAATTCTAAATTCAAATTATGATAATAAAACATTAAATGCCGAAATGCCAAGCCTGTTAACCTAATCTAAACTTAATTTTCACTTATATTGTTATCCCTTGATAACTTCTGATTAAAATTCTGAGCAGACCTACCAAAGCATTGTCAACTTCCAATACAGGCCACTGCAGGATTTGCAACCTAATGCTGTCTGCCATGTAGAAAAGGTTTCTCACCCCTGACCTAGGATAGAATCAAAGTATTTTATATAGATTATCATGTTGTGTTTATCCTGTTTCCTCTCTTGCATAGATTTAATGAAAATTTTCTTACACTAGGTGTTTTAACACCTTTTGTACTGATTACAGGGATTTTATTTTTATGACATGCATGTCACACAGATGATGTAATCTCTGTTTTCTTCATATATCGTACTTTAGCTCTATCTTAATTTATAAAAAAATATTAAATAATAAAAAGTTACTTTTTAAAAATAAATGAATGCTTTTTTGAATGGGGCAAATTGAAATTTTTCAGTAGCTGAGGTATTATAAATACTTTTAATGCTCCATTTGCTACATATTCAGTTTTATCATAGTCACCAAATCAAACAATATAGCCCTGTACATTATGTTAAAGGAATATTTTCTGAGAACTAATTATTTTTTATCATAGAAGAGGCACTGAGTAATCACACTGACGGAAGAATTTTTGTCCCTTAACAGAATTTTCTTTGCAAGATGTGTAGCTTTGGTTGTGAATTAGAGGAAGATATGAAGAGCCATGTAACGTCCACTCATATAGAAGATTCAACCAAGCCTAGGAGTGATGAGGATGAGTTTGTCCAGGAAAGTGCCGAGGAGTCTGATGAATTTGACGAGGATGAATTGGATGAGGATGAAGATGGTGCTTTTGATGAAAATTATAAAGAAGGAAGACATAAAAAAATTAAAAAATCAAAGGTGAGAATGGATATTTAGAATGTATAAAATAGATAATTAATCAATTAGTTAATTGATTGAGTCATGAATGACAAATTGAAGGATTTGTATATTTTTGTTTCTTTACAGTATAACATTTTGGTATGTTTATTTGATAAATCTTTGGTGTTATCTGTATAATATTATCATAAACAGTAAGTCCCCGTTTAACGTCAGGGTTTCATTCCTAGAAAGTGCAACGTTAAGTGAAACAATGTTAAGTGATGCAGATATTCCCATTTAATTACATGTATTGACAGAGGTTACATTCCTCAACAATTTCGATCCACACTTGAACAATTTTTGAAAGAGCAGGACATGGTTATATTAAGTACTAGCAGAAATTGCCCAGGAAAATTTGGTTCAAATTCGATCAGAATTCTAGATGATACGTGGTATTTAAGAATTCAATCGGCTGCCATGTTGAATAAGACCTGCAGAAAGAAACAAAAACCACATATGAATTATTCCTGAGAGCCCTCCACAATCGTACCAAATTTGATTCAAATCAATAGTAGGACTTGGGAAAATATGAGCAGTTTAATGTTTAAATTGGCTGCCATTTAGAATCAAGCGGACAGACGGGCACTAAAACCGTGTGTTGACCTTTCCCTTAGTGCCCCCTACTATCGTGCCAAATTTGGTTGGAATCAGTTGATTATGGGCATGCATAAAGTAGCAGACAGAAAATGGGCTGCCATTTTGAAACAAACAGATAGATTGACACTAAAACCACGTATTAACCTTCCCCTTGGTACCCCCTACAAACGTGCCAAATTTGGTCGGAATTGGTTGAGAAATGTGGGCATTCATAAAGGAACAGATAGACAGACTTACTAAAATATAGTGGTGGAGATAGTAAAGATATATATATATTGTAACGAGGGTTGCCAACTTTTAGATGTTCATGAACCGGAGATGATGTTACGGGTTGCCTACTTTAAGATATTCATGAACCGGAGTTTGCTTGAAACCTGGATACTTTAGAAGAAACCTATGAGGTATTAAATCTAATTATAAATATATTCAGTATTCTTAAAGGCACTCATGATTTTAGAACATATGATTAAAAATCGTTGTTTATTTTTTTAATATCGCTAATTAACAAAATTGTAAGAGCATAGTCAATTTGTTTTTGTATAAAACAAAATACAATGGAAATTAAAGTGCAAACTATCTTAATTCGAATCATTTATAAAAGATGCAAAAAAGTCATAAAAAGGGCTTTCTGCTGCAATCAAAATTGAACTGGAGATTTATGCTACTCACCTAGAGACTGGAGATTATGGCGATGACCCAGAGACCTCTAGCCCGAAAGCCGGAGGTTGGCAACCCTAATTATAACGATTTACCCTCTTTAGTCTTCAAATCGTTAAACAAACATCTTGCTTTGCTCTGAATCACTATTAGACTTACATTAGAGGCACACTTCGTTGGTAGTGATAATCAACCCATACTGACAAGAGCCACTCCATGTTCTTTAATAGCAGATTTCTTGATCGGCTAATTTTTGTAGCACATAATGATGTAGCAATACGAGCACTTGCCTTGATTTTATCTAAATGATCATGAATAGTTGTAACTGTGGTAGGAGTTGGCCCTAGAGCAATGCCAATGTTCACTGCTCGTTCCCCAACCTCAAAATGTCATAACTTAATACCCAAGTTAATTGTTTTCCTGGTCTTCTTGGCACTAGACATTTTACTTCCACTAAGTGACTTCTTTGGAGCCATGATAGAAGGATGTAAAAACTGAATAATAAAAGAAATTCCTATTGTACACAATAATAACAATGGAGGGACTTAGAAGGGCTCATGCCTTGTGTAATGTTTTTTGATAATTTGTTAATAAACTACACAAATTTCTTTAAATAAATCCATAAATGTATAAGATGAGGTGAGCAGTGATTCAAATTATTTTTACTTTCTCTTATATGTATTTTATAGAAAAAGTATTGTAAGTGCAAAAGAATTCGACTTTGTGGTTTTAGGTGTCCCCGAGTTGAAAAAAATGTCTGCTGTCTCTTGGTGCATGGCTTTAATGCTTAAGCAGTTAAACAAAATTAAATTTTATTTCGTATTTGTGCATACTATCATGCAGAATAGACCAGCTGAAGAGATGAACAATGTAATGTAACAACGAAAAGTAGTGTATTCTTGTCGATTTATTCAAGAACGATTTTGGTTTAAATTGTTCAGTAATAGAGCTCATGAACAATACTGTTATTCACAGCCACATTAAAAAAAAATAACTACCTATATAGCAGTGGTGGCCAAACTTACCTACCCTCGGAGCCACATACGATAATCTACAGAAATTTGAGAGCTGCACAACACACAATTTATGCTCATTAATATACAAATAGTAATATGTAATCTCTATCCAAAGCAATTCGGATATACTGTATGTCCTTTAGGCATTTCCAATACATTTCAAGTCACACTACATCATTGTTTTCTGTAGTGAAAAATGTCGACAAGCCTCCGAATGGAAATTTAAAAGAGTCGCATACTAAGTTATAAGAGCCGCATGTGGCTCGTGAGCCGCGGTTTGGCCACTCCTTCTATATAGCATCTATCAACTTTATAATATATCGAGTTTTCGCCCCAGTTTCTGTTCAGCTCTTCCTAGTCCCCTTCACGTCATGGACCAACCTTCATCAAGTAATAATGTAATAATAATAGTGCCTATATGGCTTTGCCAATCCACTTAATACTTTATATCTATGTGTTGTACAACTATTTATCAAGTTGATTTCCAGATAAATGAGGTTATCAATATATTAACATTATTTGCATGCATAAAATATTTTCTACAGCTTGTTGTTTATGTAGTCACAGTGCTTCTTCAGACTTCCTTCCATTAAGGGAAGAGTCTAGCAAGACCAGAGGCTAGCACGTATAAGAACGTTTGTTCAATTTATTTTGCACCGATTTTTCCATCTTGAGGTGCAAATACCAGACTTCTTAGGTGCACAACCATTGATGCTTATTTAGCATGACATATGTTAAAATAATAATGTTTCTCTTTTTTGAAATTATTTTAAGATAAAATTGTGATTTTAACAATTTTTTATAAATGATTTTTCTGTATCTTAGGAAATGGGAGCTTTTACAGGGAGAACACCAAAGTACTCTAAAAATGTTCATTTTCTGGCAAAAGATGGTGTTGGTGGTGTACAAGGTCTTCATGCTTACCTAACCACAATGCATTGGACATTGGACTTGTAAGTATTGATTTATACCATGCTATCATTAAAAAACAATATTTGGATTGCCATCAAGTTGCACACTTTTTCCCCAGAAAAATGGCTCCCAAAATCAGCCTGTGTCTTGTAGACTGAAGGTAAGATTATTACTGTATTTAGTACTCAGAACTCATGTGATCCCCAAAATGGAATAATTGGCAGTCATTCATCACAAAAACATTAAAATATATCTAATAATATAAAAGACAGTGTCACAATGTCACTTTGTCATGTAATGCTTTTTGAAGCTTAATACCTCGCAAATGACTGAACCGAATTTGATGAAATTTTCAGGATAGCATTATGACATAACAACAAAAAGTTTTAATGTATCGAACTCGAGATCAAAGTCCTGGGTTCAATTCCAGGAGATAATTTCCATTTCCCATTAGGTAATATGTAAAAATAGACATTTCGACGTGCAGCCTTTCATTCTTTTTTAGATTAAAATTAGAAAGAATTGACCTACAATCAGGACTGGCTCAAGGTGTATTGGCACCCCAGGCACCAAATTTGTTCGAGCGTCCCTCACCACCAACATTTTTCATTGCTAAATAGAAAACTTTTACTAAATTCATTATATCTAATATAATTGTTATTAATTTTTAATTTTTTTAGAATAACTAAACAATTTTAATTATTTTATTAATAATTGTATTATTGTGTTGTCTATACTAATATGATTACTAATAATTCTATACGTTTACAAGAAATCACATTTTTTCTCGGGCACAAGCTCCATTGTGTTGTGTTAGGTCCAGCATTTTGGATTTATCATTGATTAATTACTTCTAAATAAATGCATGTAAAGTATTCAGAACAATTCTAGTTTAAAATCTGTGTTAATTATTGATGAAACGATAAGAAATCAAATATTTCACCTGAAAATAAAAAAGTAAATTTCTTGTAGAAAAAATATATATTTACAAAATATTTACATACAATGTTTTATTCAAAATTCATTTTCCTAGCCTTTATTGAAGTGAATTTTTTAATCAGATCCTCCATCTCCAACTCTTCAGTAATATCTTTTTCAATTGATGTAGTAGTTGCCAGCCCAACTAATCTCTCTTGGGACATTGATGATCTGAGGTACGTCTTGATTAGGTTTAATTTTGAAAAACTCCTTTCTGCTGTAGAAATGCTTATTGGCAATGTCAGGAATATTCTTAATGCTATAAATACATTTGGGCATGATTTGGTAAAATAATCTTACACATGCTTTCTAAAACTTCCAGCGGTGATTCAGAATCAAAATGATTTTTTTTTAATATTTCAGCTCCTCGACCAAGTCTAGTCCTGAAATATCTTTGTGATCTCCATCAGTCAGCAACATTTCTAAGTCCATGCAATTTTTAATCAAAATTTCATCACTCATTTTACATATACACTGGGTGTCCGTTTACCGTGATTAATTGGGACCAAAAAAAACGTCTCGGTAAGCGAATTTCATGGTCGGCGGGCAATGGGGACCAGTTTTTTCAATTAAATTATGTAAATTGTTGCTTTATGTTGCTATTATCCTATATATTATGTGCGTTAGTGAAGCTGCGTTCGTGCGTATGAAGCCTCGCGTAATTATATCAGCGTATTTTTCGAGAACCGTTCGTTGTAAAGATATGCGATAATCGGCGTTTTGTTTCTACTGGCTATGACGTCCCTGGAAAAATATTTTCGTTTGCTAAAGTGTCCCGGATTCGAATCCAGGAGACAATTTTATTTTTCCATAAGTTTACGTACATGGGATTTTCGATTTTTCAGAGTGAAAGGTTTTTTACTTCATTCATTAAAATATGTAAATATGGACCTATTTTCTTCTTTTTTGCTTTATTCGACGGCTAAAGTTCTATACTATCTTATTCTTCTATACTATCTTATTCTTGCAATGTTTACACGTTATACAGTCGAATTTTTCAGAAATACGCATTATTTTTCTAAATTTTGCAGATTTTTCGTAATCATTCCGGGCGTTGCTAAGGAGAGACTCATTGTTGCCTCCGATTCATTTAAGGCCAATTAAACCTTCAAATAGACGAAAGAAAAGCGTTATTCGCATCAAATGTCTGAACATCGAAATTAATGAAGCATAGCAACGTAGGACAATTATTCTGTTGACTGCATATGGAAAGCATTTCTAACAATTTAATGGAAGCAATTGAGAGAAAGAGATGCAGAAGCTCATAGGATTGCCCGTGTAGATAAGGAGCGTAGAGTACAAGAAAGACAAAGAAATAGGGAACAAAGAAGATCTAACCTAGGGCCAAACTATTTAGATTATTTGCAAGCGTAGCTGCAACAGGCTGCTAGTAATGATATATAGATGCTATTTTAATAAAGAATATGTAAAAAAATTTGTTCATCACCTTTTATTTTTCAAGAAAATACATATGTTAAAATAAACACAACTGTAAATTGCACTTTCATAAAAAACTTGAAAAATTTAACAAAAAAATTAAATGAAAAATGTCTTTTTTGGAAACCTGCACTAAAAACAAAAAATAATTAACACTTATAAACACAATTATGCATTGCATTTTAATAAAAAACTTGAAAATTATAACAAAAAATTTTAATGAAAAAAATGTTTTCTTTGGCAATCTGTTCTAAAAAAACACAACCCCATCTATGGAATCAGAGTTCATTAACTCGATGAACAGTAAAAAAATTTTGGATGCCTGATGTGGAGGGGACAGATTCTTGACATTCTTCTGAAGGTGTGGAGGAGGGAGTCACATTCTTCTTAAAGAAGGAATAAATTTTTGTCTGTTTTGGTTTCGTCGTCTCATTCAGGATAAACGCATATTGCTCAATATGAGAGTCAATTCCCAAACAAGCCTTGAATGCTCTGTCATGATGAGGGTCATATGAAGACAATAATGACTTCAATTTGTGTGCCTCAGCAACAATTTCCTTCAGATTTTGCACCGTGAGTTCTTTAGTAGCCTCTGTATATACGGGTTCTGACACAACTTCTTCGTCGATTTCGGGGATTTCTTCTTCAAAGAGGTCCTCGGAATGAGACTGGACAAACTCCTCCACATCTTTCGATGTCACCTCAAGGCGGAGATTTTCTCCAAGCTGTGCCACTTCTTCAGTTTCTTTTTGCTGTTGTTCAGTGGGTTCGAACCCTTCAAAATCGGGCACAATTTGGGGCCACAAATTTATCCATGCCGCTGACAACGATTTCTGACTCACGTTTTCCCACGCTTTACCAATGTTATCTATAGCATCTCTGATTTTATAACTCTTCCAGAATTCTTTTAATGTCGGCTTGCCTTATCCATCGGTCGCCACGAAACATTGTTGAAATGTGAGCTTATGGTACTTCGTCTTAAAGTTCGCGATGACATGCTGATCCATTGGTTGAATCAATGAAGTTGAATTCGGGGGCAAAAATTTTACTTTTATGAATTCTGGGGCATACTCAAGGTCTAAGCTATGAGACGATGCGTTATTGACAAAGAGGAGAGCCTTCTTCGCCAAGTTCTTATTCTGAAGATATCGCTCCACTGCTGGCGTAAAATAATCCACAACCCAATCGTGAAAAATTTCACGGATCACCCACGCCTTTCGATTACTCTTAAAAATCACTGGGAGTCGAGACTTGATCACATTCTTCAATGCTCTCGGGTTCTAGGAATGGTAGACAAGGAGTGGCTTCATTTTGAAGTCTTCCGAGGCATTCGATCCTAACATCAACGTGAGACGATCTTTCGATGCTTTGTGTTCTGGCAGCTTCTGTTCATCCTTCATAATGTATGTTCTTTTGGGCATCCTTTTCCAGAAGAGACCACTTTCGTCGAAGTTGAACACTTGGAAATGTGAATAACCTTGGACATGCTCTTCAAAATTTCCCACGAATTCGTTGGCTGCAGCTTTATCTGCTGATGCTGCCTCCCCATGCCTGGTAGTTGATTTGATACCAGTTCTCTTCTTAAAACGCCTAAACCACCCAGAACTTGCTTTAAAATCAAGTGTGCAACTTGGATCTTCCTTTTTCAGATCAACAAATATGGTCCGTGCCTTCTCACAAATCATTTCCGCCGACACATCTGTATCTTTTTCACGTTTGCCTGCAAACCACTTGGGCAGTTTCTTTTCAAGGAGCAGTAAAATTTCCTTCCTTGGCTTAACCACTTTTATGAAGCCTTGTGCGTGCTTTGCAATCTCACGATATTTGTCCTTACCAATGATAATGTCTTTCACAGTTGTCCATGACAAATTAAATTGGCGTGCAATACCAGCCACACGTTCACCTCTTTCAGCTTGTTCAATGATACGAAGTTTCGTACTCAAATCCATAAACTTTTTATATGCACTAGTTTTGCTTTTGTTTGAAACAGATTCACTAGCATCACTTTTCCATTTTTGTGGGTGCGCCATAACTAGGTATTTTCACAATTAAGAATTTAATATAATCAGAATTATTATTATTATGTATTAATAACACTGTACAGTATAATGCACTGGTATCAACAATTCACCAATTCAAAAAATTATATTGAATCCCTAAAGTTCGCTTTTAATAATAAAAGTTGTTCAAATGTTCCGAAATCCCAAAATACGCAAAGCACGCACGTCTATACTCTCTTGACTGACAAGAGAGTGTCATGCGCGACGCGTGTCCATAGAATGTTTTCTTGCATCTCTTTTTCACTTCGGTGCAACCGTGCTAAAAATACACTGAGTGCACATTCTATTTAATATCTATTCTATGGCATGACATCTTGTGGGTGCAGTGCTTTACTCCCAAGTACATACTTGTCGCTGATAGGTGGTATCAAATTTCACTCGTTTGAAATGGAAAAAAAATTTTCGCGTGCCTCGGAAAATCACGGTCACGCGGATTTGACCGAGATTTTTTTAATGCGTTCCAAAAGAAAAATCACGGCAATGTGGATATCACGGTAAGCGATATCACAGTAAGCGGACACCCACTGTATTTTTAAAATTGAACAAAAAAGTGAATCTACTAATATGTTTCTCCATTAATTCAAATCTTTCTTTTAGGGAGGTAATTGCATTATCCAAAATATTATAGAATAAATCCACTTTGAATCTTTGCACTTCATCATCGGTTCATCACATTGTTCATATTCAGAAGTTGTTTATCGTCAAGAAATCCGTCTTTTTTTTTTCAAATTTAGGCTCTATATCTAAGCTTTGAGCTATTTTCTTTGCTTCAATCAGCACATTAGCAAAATTATCAACTAACCTATACTTCTGTAAATATGTTAGTGTGTTTGACAATTTTGCAGCAGCTTTGGTTATATTTGAGCTCATTTGTTGAAGAGATATTGATTGATGTTAATTTCATTTAGTAAGTCATACCAAATATGCAAACAGGATATGAACTTATAATTCAGTTTTGAAAGTAAAGTCAATGCTTCTGACCGGTTTCTTGCTGCAGTAGTGTTTGTGATTGTTGTACCTTCTTCAGAAACTTCATAAAGAGCATTAATAATTTCCTGCATTTGTGTTTTGATTGGTTTTACAGCATCTATTCAAGAAGACCACCTTGTAGCACTTAAAGGTTTCAAAGTCAAATTTCTCACATTTTTTATCAAGCCATCCCAACGTTGTGTGGACGACGAAAAGGAAACATAAAGTGCTGGATTGTATCAAAAAAGGTAACTGCTTCCATGCAACAGTTTTCAGCATCGTTAACAACCAAATTCTGCGAATGTGAGCTACAGGGAATGAAAAACGCTCATGGATTCATCGTCAAAATTCTGTTTTGCACTCCATTATGTTTGCCCCGCATATTGGAGCCATTGTCATAACCTTGTCCTCTTAAGTCACATAAAAACAGATAATATTCTTTTAATATCTCAAGTATTTCTTCGGTTATTCCAGCGCCAGTACTAGCATCAATCTTGAGAAACCCCAAGCAGTGCTCGCTCGCTAGTTAGTCAGGTTGGCTCTGATTCGATTGTACTCAGTCACCGATTTTCAAAATATAGGGCCGTTGGCAGGGGCAGAGTCGATAGGGTGGAGGGGCAATCATCTCCCCCCCTGAGAAGTTTCTGGATCCACCCCTGCTTTCATAATGATACATACGTAGCGATAACAAAAAAGGTCGAAATTTGCTACAGAACACTACCGGGTACAATCGCATCTGTGCCGTCAGGTTGCTCGTGACCAATTTTATTACTTTCTAAAGGTTTTTCATGCTATAATAAACAATATGATCATTTTTTTAAATTTTTAATGCTAAAACAAGCTGAAAATTGAGATGAAAATTTGCCTTGAAAAGAGTAAAAATATAAATCGGGCAACTCATTTAATCACTGATGTGATATTTTTACATATACTGTATCTGCCCGAATACAAGCCGATGTTTTTAGTCAAAATCTATCATGAAAAAATCACCCCTCGGCTTAAATACGAGTCCGAGGAAAATTTGGGTTGTGGTTAAATCTCGAAGTCTCTCATTGCCTTCGCATTCAAATGATAGTACTATATTTTTCATAAAGTAAATATTTGACCTACGATGAATATATATATAAAAATATTTTGGCGAGATCGCTTGCGTAAGTTGACGGTTACGCAAAATGCGTTGACGGCTTTGAACACTCAACTGTTTGAATTTCGGTAAAACTTTACATGGAACATGTATAATTATAAAAATGCAATTTCTTAAGGCAATGTAAATGCTAATTTCATTGGAAATATACTTGGATGAAAAAATATCTTGGCGAGATAGCTTGCGTAAATTAACGATTACGCAAAATGCGTTGACGGCTTTGAATGCTCAACTGTTTGAATTTCGGTAAATCTTTACATGGAACGTGTATAATTATAAAAATTCAGTTTCTTAAGGCAATGTATATGCTAATTTCATTGGAAATAGACATGGATGAAGAAATATCTTGGCGAGATCGCTTGCGTAAATTGACGGTTACGTAAAATGCGTTGACGGCTTTGAACGCTCAACTGTTTGAATTTCGGTAAATCTTTACATGGAACGTGTATAATTATAAAAATGCAATTTCTTAAGGCAATGTAAATGCTAATTTCATTGGAAATAGACTTGGATGAAAAATTTCTTGGCGAGATCGCTCTTACTATATTTGACCTTTTGTGAAAATGAAGATGAATGAAATTATTGTCACTAAATGTGGAACATTATTCAACTATGCAAAATTATTGATTGGAGTAATATTTAAAAATGTCAACAACTAAACAATTTCCCACACATTTCTTCGATCTCGAATAATATATTCTAAGTTGTGCATGAATGTCCGGCACACTTCAGCATAAAATCTACGAAATTTACGTTTTTGTCAGAAAATTGTGGAAATTTTTGTGGGGTCGGCTTAAATCCGGGGTCGGCTTCTATTCGGGCAGATACGGTATATATGTCTATCTAATATATAAAAATGACTTCGTCGTCGGTGGGAAACTCTGTAATGCTATTTTTAACAAACTTTCTGAGTAGCTAGAAGATTGACATTTGGTAGGAATGTTCGGTTCTTAAAGTAGAAGCCATTTACGAAAAAAATTTCCAAAATCAACCCGGGTTCGATTCCCAAGAATGATTTCCATTCCTCATAACATGGAAAAATCCATATTTCGACCTGCAACCTTATTTTATTTTGCTTATTAAAATTCGCATATTTGACCTACGATATTTGGACTTGGACTGTATTAAAGAAAAATAAATGCAGTTTCTTATTCTTATCATCTTTTATCGCTTTCATATCTAAATCTTTCGAATGTAACGTTTTAATATCATATTTTGACAAAATTTAGTGTTTTTAACGTGAAGTTGCCTTGCCAACCGATTACATTGTTAAACTCGAAATCCTATTACTCTCACGTACAAAAAACGTGTGATTCTATCATAATTACGTAAAGAATATTTTTAGAAGAAATTCTAAACATAATTACCATCGTTTAAGTTTTTCATAATCATGCTTTAACTTTTTTGATTTTATGTTTTATATGGTGCGTTTGACACCTCATATTTATATTATAATCATTAATTTCAGCCTTATTATCTAGAATACGATTTCACGTCACGTTGCCATGGTAAATGACATGTTTGTTTCTTTCGTATGTTTATCAATAAGCTACTGTAAGGAATGTCTTTTAATGAAACCCAGTACCTGTCAGATAAATCGGAATACGGAAGTTGAATCAAGTTTATTGGTGTCAGTTCACATTAAAATTTCTATTAATATACATTTCAGTTTCATATAATATAGTAATTGATGATATAATACATACCAAATGAACATGTATAAACATATATAATTGTTGCATAAAGGAATAATTACCAAAAGGTGGAATCTTTTAATTATACTTAAAGGATATCTGTTATAGACAATTGTTGCTTAAAGGAATAATTACCAAAAGGTGGAATCTTTTAATTATACTTAAGGGATATCTGTTATAGACAATTGTTGCTTAAAGGAATAATTACCAAAAGGTGGAATCTTTTAATTACTACTTAAAGGCTATCTGTTATAGAAATTAGTCTGAGAATAATAATCGTATTTACAATGAAACAATATGTAAATATTAATGTGTTCTACCAGAAAACTATCGCATAATTTTATTTGCCAAAGACATCTGGCATAATCTGGGTATTGCTGGGTACATTCAGCTAGTATATGTATATATATATATATATATATATATATATATATATATATATATCCCTTCCAACTGCCTCAGTTCACTGCCTCAAAGTCGGCGGAAGGGTGTAAACGGAGGCTAAAGGGCGAAGAACAGTGGTGTCCTCGGACACCGGTAGGTTCAACCATGCTGTGAAGTCTTTCTGCAATATCTCCGGCCAAAGTGAAAGAGGTACTCACCAACCCGCTCTGGGCCAGCGTGGTGTTTTAAGGCCCACAATCCTCCCATGACATGTACACCCATAAAAAACGGCCCTCATTCTCCGGAGGCTGGATTGCCTCTGACCGTGGCAGTGGTCAGGAACAAGGCAGGAAGGCAGAGGGTGCTAAGAATCCCCGGAGGTTAAACGCCCACTGCCACTCTTTCTCATCCTTACCCAATTCCTTTAACCTCAACCTAACTACCTTTAACTGCCGGACTTTGTCCAGTGAAGATAAACTTCAAGAGCTCCAAGAACAACTGGAGAAGATCAAGTGGGACATTTTAGGACTTAGTGAGGTGAGAAGAAAAGGTGAAGGCCTATTGGAGTTGAAGAGTGGAGATATTTTTTATTACAGGGGAACTGACACAGGAAGAACAGGAGGTGTTGGATTCATCATCAACAAAAAATTGAAGAATAATATCGTGGAAATGGAAAGTTCATCCGAGCGGGCAGCTAGACTAGTGCTTCAAATAAATAAAAGATATCAACTTCAAATAGTCCAAGTTTATGCGCCAACGTCATCATACTCGGATGAGGAAGTGGAAGATTTTTACCAAGAAGTTGGAGAACTGCACGACAAAGGAAGCTGCCATCTAAAAGTGGTCATGGGTGATTTCAATGCCAAGGTAGGAGAACAAAAGGAAGACGACAGCGCAGTTGGAAAATGGGGCTATGGAGACAGAAATGAACGAGGGGACCGCCTTGTAGACTTTGCTGAATGTACTAGTCTATATATAATGAACACTTTCTTCAAAAAGAATCCCAATAGAAAATGGACCTGGAAAGGACCCAATGGTACCAAAAACGAAATTGACTACATACTAGTAAATAAGAAGCAATTGGCTGAAGACTGTTCCGTCCTCAACCAGTTTAAAACTGGAAGCGACCATCGCTTGGTAAGATGCAGAATAAAATTCAACTCAAAGTTAGAAAGACAGAAGCTTATAAAGAAGAAGCCTAAGTCTATTATCAACACGCAGGTGCTAAAAGAACGAAAAGAAGAATTTCAGCTCCAACTGAAAAATCGATTCAGTGCACTGGAAGACCCAGAAGTTGAATCCCAATTTATAGAGATACTCAAGGAAACTGCTGAAGAAATAGGCGGAACAGTTAAAACAAAGCCAGAGAAAAAGTTGACTGAAAAAACAAGACTGCTGATGGAAAAAAGAAGGAAAATGTTAATTACTAATGATCCTAAAGAAATGATCCATTTTGCAGAACTAAACAAAACTATAAGGAAGTGCATCAAGGAAGATGTGAAAAAAATATAATTATGAACTAATCGAGAAAGCCATAGAAAACAATAGAAGTTACAAGAAAATGAAGCAACATCTCTCGACCGGAAAGAGACAGCTGGTGGCCTTGATGCTAGAAGACGGCTCCATAACCCATAGTAGGAAACTGATCCTGAAACGGGTACAAGAATTTTACACCAAGCTGTATGAGGATCCTCTAGGAAATGATGAAGTAAATGATGATGCAAACATGCCCACCGAAGAGGTCCCAGGTATCCTTCCGGAAGAGGTGAGACACGCAATCAGAAGTATGAAGAATGGAAAAGCATCTGGAATGGATGGTATCACAGCGGAAGTATTCAAAGCAATGGGGAATCATACGGAAACAATTCTCGCTAAGATTTTTAATTCCTGTCTGAGGAAGAAAAAGATACCAGAAACATGGAACCACGCATGTATTATCCTTCTGCACAAGAAAGGTTCCAAAGAAGACTTGAATAACTACAGACCGATCAGCCTACTCCCAACAGTCTACAAAATATTCACCAAAATACTCACTATGCGCCTTCAAAACCATCTTGATGCTGCCCAACCCAGAGAGCAAGCTGGATTTCGCAGTGGGTATAGCACGATGGACCACATCCAAGTCGTGAGAGAGGTAATCAGTCGGACCAACGAGTATGAATTACCTCTATGTATGTGCTTTATCGACTACGAGAAAGCATTCGACTCTGTCCGAACTTCGTCGGTGTTACGTGCACTAAAGAAACAAGGAGTAGAAGAAACGTACATAACCTTGATCAAGAATATCTACGAAAATGCGACAACATCTGTCCAGCTGCATGAAGAGACGAGTGCCTTTAAGGCCGAAAAGGGAGTGAGACAAGGAGATACTATGTCCCCTAAGTTATTTACAGCAGCTCTAGAGGAAGTATTCAAAAGGCTAGACTGGGAGGAAAAAGGCATAAAGGTAAATGGAGAATATCTGAGTCACCTGCGCTTTGCAGATGATATCATACTGTTCGCAGGAAGCCCAGAAGAGCTCCTTAGAAGAACTGAAGAGCTTGAGCAAGCAAGCCGAGAAGCTGGACTTAAGATGAATCTTAATAAAACAAAGGTTATGTACAACTCCTTCACAAATTCTGAGAAGATACATATCAACGGAGCAGAACTTGGAGAAGTAACCAGCTATGTTTACTTAGGTCAACTCATCACTACTGATGGTTCGCTTCTTGGAGAAATCAACCGGAGAGTGAAGATGGCATGGAGTGCTTTTGGCAAGAATGCGAACATCTTTAAATCAAATATTCCAGTCTTCCTAAAAAGGAGACTGTATGACCAATGTGTTCTGCCTGTTCTGACATATGGTTGTGAAACATGGACCATGAATGCCAGAATGATACAGCGCCTGCAAACAACACAGAGGGGCATGGAGAGATGCATGTTAGGGATCACCCGAAGAGACCGCAAGAGGAACGACTGGGTAAGAAAGAAGACGGGAGTCTGTGACGTGATTAGAAGAGTGAAGGTGTTAAAATGGCAGTGGGCAGGCCACATTGCTAGAAGAAATGACCAGCGTTGGACGTCCAGTGTCATCGAATGGATCCCAAGAAACATCAAGAGACCAAAAAGAAGACCGAAAGACAGGTGGGGCAGAGAGCTTGTTAAGTTCTTGGGGCAAACTTGGAGGAGGGAGGCAGTTGACAGGGAAAACTGGAAGAGTCTGGGGGAGGCCTTTGTCCGTCAGTGGACTGAAAAAGGCTGATGATGATGATGATGATATATATATATATATATACACACACACACACACACACACACACACACACACACACACACACACACATACTTACATATACAAGTATTGCACCTTTTTGGCCTGACGTATTAGATTTTTTAAAGAATTAACTTCACCTGACTTTTTGATTTTGGCCCCCCTAAAATTCGGCGCCCCGAGCCTGTGCCTCAAGTGCTCGCCCCTAGAGCTGACCCTGCCTACAATCTTCGGATATAAACCATTTTGAAGAAAACAGTATAAATTTTCTTATTCTGTTAGTCTTTTTCTGCCTACATTTCGAAATTTCTCAATGTAAATGTTTAATTCCACAGTTTGAGGAAATCTTGCCATTTTAATGGGATGTTGTCTTGCCTACCAATTCCATTGTTAGACCTCTATATCATATTGTTAATTCAATCCTTATGGGTATAAACATGCTTTGAATGCTTTTAATACAAGAGAGGGGAGAGGGAGCGGGACAAATGAGGAGGGGGGGGAGGGAGAGAGAGGGTGTGAGAGGGGGTGGGGGGGGGAGGGGAAGAGAGGCAACTATTTTAAGTTTAAATAAAGATAGCCCGTCAACAACAGAATATTCACTAGAAATGTTGTACACTAAAACCTCACATAACACGGTAGTTGCGTTCCTTGGAATCACCGCATCTTGTGAAATTGCATTATATGAAGCATTAAGTTAATAGGAAATATGGGGTTAGGTTCTTATAGAGTGACCGTATTTTACGGGACGTCCCGTTTTTCAGCCAATTTTTTCTTAAATGTCCCGTATCCTATGTGAAATCAATACGAGACGCACTTTGTCCCATATTTTTTTTATTATAAGAAATATATTGACTTCTGATATGATCAGTGGAAAATTCTATCGATACTCAATCAATATCTATTTAAGAAAACATATGTGGCATGAAAAAATGTCTTGATTTTGTCCTCACATTACGATTTTTTCTAAATTTTGTTCCTCCATAAGTCGTTACAATGACTCCACGTTAGATTTCACAAGCCATCAAGAACATATATGCGATACATTGTTGTAACGTCATTGAAGATTCATACATTGTCGCATGAGCATTATAACATCCTGAGAGAGAGAGCAACAAGTGAAAATGTTTTCCTGAAAAAACTACATCCTTTGGCGATCCAATCGATTTCCTTCATACTTTCTCTTATTTTGAGGAAAATATTATATGACATTTGAGACAAATGTAACATTGTAGATTATCGTATCTTGAGAAATCGAGTTACATTCGTTAGTCCGACAGTCGGGCGCTAACATCTTCTGAGGTACCAGAACTATAAGGTTAAAAAAGTTCCGTAAAATTTTTAACGGTCCCATTTTTTTGAAGGATTTGTCCCGTAAAATCGTCAAACATATGTTGTCACTCTAGGTTCTTGGATATCATATGTAAGGTAGACATCGTATTTGATGGAAGAAACAACACCTCTACGTTTTCGTCAGCATGCTGCAGCATAGCTGGGTGCCCAGGGGCATTATCAAGTAGCGATAGAACCTTATAAGACAAGTTTTGATTTTCGAGGTATTCTCTCACCTGCGGTATAAAACAAAATTTAAACCAGTCAGTAAACGTTTGCTTTCCAGAAGACTGGTAGGTACATGCCTTATTTTTGCCCTTCAAAGCACGTGGGTTTTCAGCATGGTAAACAAGCATTGGTTTACACTTGAAATCACCAGACGCATTTGAACACAACAATAGCGTAAGACGATCCTTAGAAGCATTGAATCCGAATGCTGTTCACTCCTCCTTCGAAATGTACGTTCCCTCTGGCATTCGCTTCCAAAATAGGGCTGTTTCATCTGCGTTAAAAATATGTTGCGACTTATAACCTTTTTCTTCGATTAACCTAGTAAATTCTGGAATGAAATTTTTGGCCGCCTGGTGATCAGCAGAGGCAGATTTGCCCACTAATTTTACGTTGTGGTAGTTGAAGCGTTTTTTGAACTTCTCAAACCAACCTGCACTTGCACTAAAGGGAACGTTAGTAGATGATTCAGCATTTTGTTCTCTTACTGTTTTATAAAGACGCATTGCTTTATCACGTATGATCGAGCCACTCAGTGGTGCCCTCTTCTGGTTTTGGTCTTCAATCCACATGCATAGTAATTTTTCCACTGTGTTTAAGTTTACATTTCGTTTTGACATTCTTTTAATTTTTTCACCTGCAGAAGTTGCTGCACTTACACTGGCTCTTATGTAAAAACAGTAATATCCCATTTAAACATACTGTATCATTTAATTAATTCAGCATATTTTATCAGCTTATTGTTTATTTAGGATTAAAATTAATTCAACATCTTTGTTATTGGCCCATTTTCGGTGGCCTCCCGTAAAAATCTTCATGGCCTCCTTGGGGGCCACAGCTCACACTTTGAGAAACACTGATCTACTGTTTCCTTAACCCATTCTGTAACCTAACATCTGAGAGATGGCCTCGTTATACTTAGCTTTGACTGACCGTACCATCTCTGCGATGGTTTCATGCACTAAACTGCTTGAGTGAATGCATATTTGTTTAATTTTGCAAATTAAATGGTCATTGAAGTAACTGCTAATAAACAAAAATTGTCAGTGGATGGGATAAAAATCACTTGAAATTCAAGGAGTGATTGTATGAGAATAATTAACATCTTTAGTTATGCATTCCTTTGTACCATATGTTTCTTTTTCAGGTTTAATTTTTACTTTCAGTTTAACTTTAGAAGAATACTGTTTGAAGTTCTTTCTTGTTTCAGTCAGCTTACCAATTACTCCCCTGTGCCCTTGTATACGGATTGGAGAACCCGTCTTGCAGATTGGGTTTTGATTGACCAGAAAGAAGCTGAACCTTATCTACCCAGAGCTAGAACCTCAGCTCCATTCTCAAGGGTAGAAGTTGGATTAGACACATATAAGCCTCCTCCAGGAGGACCAGAGGCTAGGAATGCATTGCCATGGCACCAGCTATCTCTTTTTGAGTCTAAAATTGAACCAACTCAGAAGCACTTTGGCAAAACATTTGAGCCAGGTGAAAATTTTCATGATATGTACTATGTATTATTTAAATGCTACTAAATATTATGCAATAATGGTAGAATTTGTGTGAAAACATTGAACTGCTGTCCATGTGTTTACAATTTAGTCCAAATTATAGTTTTTGAAATTTATAAACTTATCTCAAAAAATCATTTTATTGGTAAAACAAATGTTTCATTTATTCTGTGCGAGCAGTTAAAATTGTAACAAAAAATATTTGGACTTCTTCTGACTTATTTTATCACCACTGTTTTGGTTTTCCTCATCCTTCACTCTTTATTGAAATCAAACTTATATTTCTCCTCAACTGTTGTATGATTTCTATTTTACTGGAAAATTACCTAGCTGTTGATCAAATCTTCTAACAACCTTAAGAATGAAGAGGTTCACTAGTAAAATTGAAATAATTATTGTAGTGTAAAATAAGTACAAACTCTGCCAACATATGATTTTTCATTCCTTTGACTGGTATAGGATTCATTACCTTGTTTGCTGGTGGACCTGTTTGGGCACAAGCATGGTGTCCAACATCATTGTTTGTCAATTGCCATGACACTGAAGAAATCATCTCAAAGGACAAGTGCAGGCCAGTGTCTCAGTTTATGGCTCTAAGCTGTAACCAAGATTTTGATACTTATCATTCAATTGGAGATCATCCCAAGAAAGAGAAAAACATTATTCAAATCTGGGATTTTGGACCTCTCACTAATTCTGAGAAGTAAGTTTCATCTCTTTAAATAAAATTTTCATGCTTTATTAATTAAAAAAGAGTAGTTGTAGACACCAAATGCTTGGAATCTAATCAATAAATTTGTTATCACCAATCACTATAAAATAGTTAGTGGAAGCAAATACACTGTGATTCACCTCTAGTGATGGCTGCTTAGTCACTGAAATGTACATCTAGTTTTCCCGACATTTTGAAGTTACCTAATTTATCAGTTAGATACATTATTAATTTGACCTATAGTTCCTCTTTCCATAAATTTATGCTACAAAGTATAGCTACTCACAATTATTCACCTATTATCACTGTGATTCACCTCTAGTGATGGCTGCTTAGTCACTGAAATGTACATCTAGTTTTCCCGACATTTTGAAGTTACCTAATTTATCAGTTAGATACATTATTAATTTGACCTATAGTTCCTATTTCCATAAATTTATGCTACAAAGTATAGCTACTCACAATTATTCACCTATTATCAGACCTTAGTGGAAGCTCATATACAGTATAGAACCTTTTATCTGGATTCCAGTTAACCAGCTATTTTAAAAAATAATATATTTTTTCAAAATTTGATAGGAGAAAGAAATTTAAATTTAAAGCCTAGCAAGTAATTATCTGGCTCACCACCGTGTGTTGGGTGCACTATGGTGAACAAGTGGACACATAATTTGGAAGAGAACAAGGAATTTGTATTGGAAAGTACCCAATTACCAGAAACGGCTAGGAAAATCGTGGGGCCTGGTGCAAAGTATGCATGCGAGGTCTCTTAGGTGTCAAACATTTTTAATAGTAAATTGTAATAAATAAAGCAGTCTCTCTCACTATGACACTGATATTTTTTCAGATTTTGTTTTAAATGTGTGTACATTATTAGTAGTATTACTGTTACTGTACAGTACAGGCAGTGATAAGCTGGAATAAAATTAAGAACCGGCTCTCTAAAAAAAACAAGGTCTTAATGAAATTTGGATAAGGATGGCAGAAGAGGCCTACATGCCAGAGGCACCTGATTGCTCTAGGTTAGTAATACCGTTCTGCTAGCTTAAGAAGTGTCCTGTTTGTAATATATTCCATTTCATATACTGTCAGCAATTGAATGTCAGATAGGGCAAAATGTACTTGGAAGGACAAAATCAATAAATTTTCATATTTTCTAAAAATATTTAACAACCGGCTGCTCACAAATTCAGTGAAAAATTAACAACTGGCTTCAGCTCATCACTGAGTACAGGTATGTATTATAATAATGCTTGAAATGGAAAGTGTTATGTTCTGGTAGAGGAAGTGAAAGCAGTGGATGCGAAATCAATGATAGAAGACTTTAATTTTGATTTATTGCTTATGTACTAGGATAAAAAAAGTAAAGAAAAATTTTTTATATTATTTTTATTAAATGAAGTTAACAAAACGGTATTACTAAATGTTTGACAAGACGGAACGACATTATCGACACGTGACAGACCAGAACACCGTTCCAGTGGGTCCTAGCTCTTTCCAAGCATTGTTTACGAGTATATTTCAGATAACCGGCTATCCCCATATCCCAGGCTTGCTGGATAAAAGGTTCTATGCTGTATGTCCAAATCAAGAGTCCATATATTAGGATAACGTGTATTGAAGAGAACATTTAAATACAGTCAACTTCAACATTTATGTACAAAGACCAGTAAATTTATGAAGCCTGTAAAAACCATGCAGCATTGCATCAAATGCCATATTTAAGCCCTGTCTGCCTTGTATTTTCAAGTGATGCTATATTTATTGCCATACTATCTTAACTACTTCTGTTCATTCAAGAGATTTTACCCACTTGGCAACAAAAATATGTATATTTTAAAATGCTTCTTGAGAGTTTTACATGCAGATCTTGGCTACGATGCATACTGTATTGATAAAAAATGTCAATTTAATGGTGATGTAGTTACTAGTGACTTTTGTCCCATTAAATGCATATATGCCTGAATTGGTCTTTAATTTTGCTTAAGAATTACAAACGTGAAACGAAAGAGATGTGCTCTATTTGAAAGAATGGAAAGTATCTTGGAATTCTTTGGAACATACATCCAAATTAGAATTAATTGCAGGTCACGGCTCATCTTAATCTAGCTTCCCTAACATGCCTTAGCGGCCTTTATAGAGTTTTAATATTCCAAGCATTGCCCATGAAAGGATAGAATTAGATATGCTGCTATATTACTCCCACTATTGAAGGGGAACTCACAGAAGCTACAATTTTACTAGATACTGCCCATAAGATAAGCCTGATGATTCATGTTTTGAATTTCAAATCCTTAAATATAAATTAGAGATACTGAGGATTTCAGCCCATAATATTTATTTGTGAAAGGTATATCTTTTTTTTGCTGTCTTCAAAACGGTCTGATATATCTTAAGTTTTTTGAATGGATGTTCATGCAGTAGCTAGAATTGAAAGACAAAATCAAGATTTAGAAATTTCTGCTGTTTTTAATTATTGCTTGGATACTGAAAATCTATTCTAATATCAGGTCATCAATGGTGATAAATGTGTATTAAAGTAGAAATAAAATGCAAAGTCTCACATAACCATAGGAATAAAAAGCAGGTGGACATACTCAAAGATTACTCTGGTTTAGGAATGGTTTTTCATCGCCATGAATCAATAACTCACAAATAAATGGTTTAGGGTAGTTGTGGGCAATCTTTTATGCATGGTGAGCTGTATTGGTGGTAGTGAATCCTTCGGTGGCCCACATTGGAAATTACCAATACTTCGGCAGACTGGATTGAAGTTAAACGGGAAGTTACATAGAGGTTCTAAGGTGATGTATGAGTGAAAATCAAGTTAAAATTAGGTTTTTTAGAGTTAAATAGCAATATCAAAAATCATGATGGAATTCAATCTTAGAAATACCTTTGAGAAAAGATCAAAAACAACATGAAAGAGAACATGTTTGAATTGAGAAATATTTACTAAGGTGCCCCAATTTTAATACAAGGTATTTCAACAGATTTAGCTAAAAAGTAATTATTAGTAGGAAAATCAAAAGAAAAATGAAAAAGTTTTGAAAACTATGAAACACTGGCGGTGGGCTGCATAAAATTGCTTAGTGTGCCATGTCCAGCCGTTGTCCGTCCCCCCCCCCCCCCCCCCCCCCTCTGGTTAGGGTATTGAAATCCATGCCAATGGCCCTTCAATTCCACAGAAATATGAGTTATCTGGATATTTATTATTGCTTGGGACCTTTGAATATACAAGCACATATAACACTTGCCTTTGTGGTTCCCCTTTATACCTATCCAATATCAAAATTATTATATCAACATCAGTAACATTTCTAATCCTCTCCCTCACCTAAATCCTTTGTATGTGACTTCAGTGTGTTGATCCCCTGTGAGGAAAAACCTTTCCTAAACCAGAGTGAATGTTCATGCAAGCTCCTCTACTCTTTCTTTCTATGGTTTTTGAAGGCTTGTTATGTAATTGATGATTAAGTTTGAACATTTCTGCTCCTCAGTTTTAATTTTTCTGTTTTACAGTGCTTCTATTGAGTTACCTTCCATGGTCCTGGGAATTGCTCATGATTATGGTGCAGTTTGGTCACTGGAGTGGTGTCCCTCTGGCTGCTACGATGAAGCAGAGGAAAGTGAGAGGAAAAGAGACAATCTAAAGGATGATGGTGGTTCAAAAAAATTTTCAACACCAAAGAAAGAGGATAGATTTCTCAGACGATTAGGAATTCTTGCAGCCGCATGCAGTGATGGAACCATCAGAATCTTCTCCATTCCATTTCCCTCCGAGTTAGCCAAAGAAGATTCATTTTCTGACTTGCATGAAGAAACTTCCGAACATGATGTCAACTGCTTTGCTCAGAATGACAGTGATTTATGTAAAGATATTAAAAAAGAAGTTAAGACAGGAATATGTGCATTCAAGGGTGATGTGAATGAACATGAGCACACAAAAATTGATGAGAATAATCAATTTGACGTAAAGACTGATAAACAAAGTTCTGGTATGAATTCTCCAATTAGAAGCATAGCAAGTGAAGGAGAGGACCAATTAAGTGCCTTTGAAACTCCAACTTCTTCCAGGTCTAAATCAAATCGGACGCCAAAAAACCCAAAATTCAGCCCCACCCCCACAAATAAAAGAAACAGTGTTGTTGAAAAGAAAACGTCATGGCCTATTTATAAACCATCTTTTGTAGTCACTCTTATTGTAGATAGTTCAAATGATTCAGGAAACCCCTGGCATTGCTTACGTACATCTTGGAGTTTACTAGGAAAATCACATTGCATCTTGGCAGCAAGTTTCAGCAATGGTTTGGTTGCCCTTTGGGATTTGAATACCACATCTCCTCTGTTACGTGTACACAAGGCAGTGCCGAGCGGAGGCACAGCTCTATTTTTACGCCCATATCATGTATTTTTAGCACACACAAATGCTGTTACAGGTAAGACTCATTTATTGTTGATCCATTTCAAAAATTAAATATTAGCCCTAATTCATTAATTACTGCCATGAATGAATACACTTTATGTTCATCAAAATGATTGTTGCTCTGAATCAGGTTTTAGATATTTATGGGATTGTGTTTCAGCTTTGGCTCTGGTTACTTGTGGTGCTGAAAAGAAAGAAGATACTGGGGACATACATCCTCGTTATATTGTCACAGGAGCACGTGATCGCATGCTCAAATTCTGGGATTTGCATGATACATCAGCCCCAATAACTACATTCCCTCGTGGCCTCATTTCAAATGTAGTGTGGCTCACAAACTGGCTCTCTTGTGTTGTCTCTAATGATGATGGTTTCACGTAAGTTTTAGCTTACCTTTTAGAAACTTAAATATCTGTTTAAAGCAGCTTATAGGGCCTTGTTCAATGGAATACTTTAAAATATTCATAATTCAATGATGATTAGATGAGAGAAATACGAAGAATTACCAATGGTTACTACCATTTAATGTGTTTATTATGTTGAAGGTCATCAACACGTATGTTCATTTGAATATTTAGTGGTAGTTCAGTGAACTTTGCAGAGGTGTTGTTTTCAGTACTCTTTTGTTAAAGTGCACTATTTGACTTGCCATTTATTTTGCACTTATAGCATTTTATGCGCAACTACACTGGTTGGCATATCTCATTACATGTAAATAGGTTTAAAGGTATTTTTTACAATCAATTTTATTATTATTTGAATAAGCTTAAGATTTCTCTGTAAGTATTTACTTATAATGGTATTTCTTTTTAAGGCATGGCCGCAGCAATTCCAAGATTCAGGCTATTCGCCAGTATGGGTATAAACCTTGCCCCTTGTTATCTCAAAATTCAGCAGTAATGGTAAGAAAATATAAATACAGAGCCTAAATAACTGTAGCTTAAGACATAAATCAGGCTATGTATGTTTTTATATTACCATAAGTATTCATTTACAAATTCTCAAATTCTGAAAATGGCTACCACCATACTGAATAGGTGTATATTGTCTTGAGAGATACATATTAATATTCTTGTTAAGTGTTAACTTAAGTTCTAGTTATTTAAATCATTAGAGATTTAGATACAGTGCCATTTTGTAGACTGAAATAAAGTATTAAAGTCAGTGATGTGAAGTTGCTAAAACAAACAGTTCTCGAATTAGACTGGCTTGATAGCTTAGTTGGTTAAAGCACCTCCCCAGCAAGTGTGAGACCCAGGTACGAGTCCCGGTCAAGTTCAGAATTTTTCTCCTTCTCCAACTTCACATTTGTGACTGTTAGCAAGAACAGTTACATTTCCTAATATTCCACCTTTTTATTTATATAACACATTGTTGCATGTTACATGTGATAAAACGTGAGTTCAAGACTATACACCATAGATCGGGTGATCAAGCATGGAATGGAAGTGCTTGTTACTATCACCACCACTGCAAATATTCAAATCGATATTCCTTTTATTGGCAGAGTTATGGCATCCATTTTTTGGGACTATAACAGTGCCATTCACATGAAATTTTTACCAAGAGGTCAAATTGTCAATACTGGATTTTACTGTAAAATTCTTGCTGATGTTTGCCAAAAAAATCAAAAGCCAAGGACAGGCTTGTTGGACAGAGCCGTCATCCTCCAACAGCATAACGTGAAATCACAAATTGTTGCCAAAACTAGGCAAAATTAGACATGATGGGTTGGGAATCTCTAATTTACCCCCCTTTGAGTTTTCATGTGGCACCCTCACATTTCTTTTGTTTGGGCCACTAAAGAAGCATCTAGGGGGAAAATTTTTTTAAAAATGAGCTCAAAATATACAGTATAGAACCTTTTATCTGGATTCCAGTTATCCAGAAATCCAGTTAACAGGCTATTTTTAAAAATAATGCATTTTGCCTAAATTTGTTAGGAGAAAGAAATTTAAATTTAAAGCCTCGCTAGTAATTACCTGGCTCAACGCCATGTGTTGGGTGCACTATGGTGAACAAGTGAACACATAATTTAGAAGAGAACAAGGAATTTATATTGGAAGTACCGATTATTATCAGAGCTGGCTAGGAAAATCATGGGGCCCGGAGCAAAGTTTTTAATAGTAAATTTTAATAAATAAAGCAGTCTCTCTCGCTATGACACTTTGATATTTTTTCAGATTTTTAAAAATGCGTGTACTATATAAGTACAACAAATATTTTTTAGAGAGCTCTTTAAGTGCGGGGCCCAGTGCAGTTACCGTTCCCACTGCCATCAAGCCTACCCTGCCGATTACAGTGCAGGCAGTGAAGAGCTGGAATAAAATTAAGAACCGGCTCTCTAAAAAAAAAAAACAAGGTCTTAATGAAATTTGGATAAGGATGGCAGGAGAGGCCTACATGCCAGAGGCACCAGATCGCTCTAGGTCAGTAATACCATTCCGCTAGCTTAACAAGTGTCATGTTCGTAATATATTCCATTTCATACACTGTCAGTAATTGAATGTCAGATAGGGCAAAATCAATAAATTTTCATATTTTCTAAAAATTTAACAACAGGCTCACAAATTCATTGAAAAATTAACAACCAGCTTGCAGGAGCCGGCTTCAGCTCATCACTGAATACAGGTATTATAATAGTGCTCCAAATGGAAAGTATTACAAAACAACGCATGTTCTGGTAGTTAAACTGAAAGCAGTGGATGCGAAATAGCTGATAGAACATTTACAATCGAGTTAAATTGTTATTTATTCCTTATGTACTACAATGAAGAAAAAAAAATTATATTATTTTTATTAAATAAAGTTAACAAAACGTTATTACTAAATGTTTGATGAGACAGAACGATATTATCAACACATGCGATGGACCAGAACACCGTTCCGATGAGTTCTAGCTTTTTCTGAGCATTGTTTATGAGTATATTCCCGATAACCGGAAATTCCAGATAACCTGCTGTCCCCATATCCCAAGCTTGCCAGATAAAAGGTTCTATACTGTATGTCCCAAGCTGGTTAAAGCATATTGACAAATCCTGTTATTTAGCTCGAATACAAGCACTTGTAAATTGATGGAGAAAATATATTGCTGTTCAGGGAGATTGTCAAAAAATAAATATCATTATTCCTAATAAATATCTGTTTTCTTCTGCTATAAAGCACAAATTCTGGTTTTGAAGTGAAAGTATATAGTTTATGAATGTTGAAAGGAAGAGAAAATGTACGTTCTAAGTATTGAAAAATAGCAATGGAAGTGTTAGTATTTGTGACAGCAACGTGAAAGCAATTTGGCTTAAATAAAAAAAACATTCCTAAGAATGAACTTGATGTCAAAGTAGAAAAAATGTGGAGGCAGGCATCTCATTCAATTTACTATCTTTCAGGATTAAGTGGTCTTTGAAGTGTTAATGACTTATAAATTCTTAAACTAATAGAAACTGGGACATACTGACATATATATTTTGTCTCCAAAATACAAATTTTTAATAATAAACAGGTAAATGAATTGTCCCAAATACCAAAAAGTATATAAAGGCACGTTCGACATTCGACTGTTCGAGATTCGACCACATTTTCAGGAATCTCAGGAGTTGCCTGTATTTGGTTATTTTTCTTAGTCTTAGTAATGAATTACTCTTTTCACTTTCCAATTCAAGCTATTTTGAGTGATATAAAGAGCTTTTTAGTTAGATGAAATTGTAATGGTAAATTAAATTACATGCATGCTCCAACTGCAAATAAGGTAATAGCTTCATTATCTTTTAAAATTATCTCTAGCGAGAAAACCAACTCAACTTTGTACGGTGTATGTTCAATAAATTAAGTTCTTTTGTTAATTATTGCAGTCAGTGGCACATAGTGATTGGCTGAACTCAGTGGCACATGGAACCTATGGTGGTGAGGCATGTGTTTTGGTAGCTCAACAGCTTTTGTTGGCAATTGAATCACTCAAGACACTGAGACTAAGGCAAACGGTAAGGAAATTGTCTATAGATAACTATAAAGAAAAGTGTTTGTATGTATGTACAGCATGTAGAAACAGGAGGAAGTTGTCATTTTAACCGGAATAAAGAGTTAAGTGGTTTTTAAACCGATTTGATTGACCTTTCTAATTTGAAAAAATATTTTCTTTTTTCATTTTCTCCATTTGAATAACATAGGGATGAGTGCAGCCTATTTTTCATTTGAATTTTAAAGTTTAAAAATGGTATGAACTTGAGACTTGGATGGTTCTATGCAGGAAAGAACCAAGTTTATTTTTATTGAAAACAGAATCCGATTCCTGATCAAATTAGCATTAAAATGCTTTTAGAATCAGAAAAAGACATGATTTTATCACTCTTATTACAAAACCAAATATAAATTATCATGACAACTCCCATTGTCATAGAAGATGAGAGTCCAATGCATTTATATGGGAAAATTTTAAAAGTAATATTGTTTTTTAATTTCTGCGTGCGATTTTGCTTTGTTTGCCTGGCAACCAAATATTTGTTGATTTTAATTGAAATATTACTAATAAACTTTTAAATGATGTTTTTGTATGGCATAGATTTCTCCATAACAAACTGATGTTAAAATTACGTAACTTAAATAATTAGATGTAGATTTTCCACAAATTGTGATTTCCACACCTTTGAAGATATCGTCACAAAACTTCGCATAGGTATATAATTTTAACCTGCGGGTAACAAGCTATATGGTGATAAAAAATTTGGGGGAAGAGGGTGCTTAATTCAATAATTATTTTCCCATAAGTTTACAAGTAATTTTCGATTTTTCGCAGTGCAAGATTTTCTTCCTTCATTCATCTAAATAGGTATATGTGGACCAGTTTTTTTTATTTTTGCTTTATTCGATGGTTAAAATTGTGTACTATCTTATTCTTGCGATGTTTACATGTTACACAGTTGAAGTTTTAGCTTCAATAAATCCGTTGAAATTCAATGGGCACTTCTGCTAGTATCACTATAAAATAAGAAATAGTACTGCTTACACATTAGATATTTTGTTTCATTTGAAAGTTGAATTATTTTTAGCTACTTAGTCGTATAATTCTAACACATTGCATGAGAGGATGATGAATTTGGGAAGAAATTCATGAAATGAGAAATGGTAAGGGGAAGTGATTTTTTCCTTGCTGTTTGTTAATTCTTCTGTCTGTAGTTGTAAAATTATCAAATTTTGAATTAATTTTGTCCTAGATATTGTATTGTATTGTAGGTATTGTAGTATTTGATGAAATAAGAATTTATTATCAAAGCTTTTATATTAATGTAAAAGGAACTTTATTTATTTTTATAAATAATTATTAATTTTGTCATTTACTACCTTTTTTGCTAACAAAATAAAAAAGAGAGTAATTAAAAATCTGTAAATTGCTAGCATTAGTGAAGAGTTCAAATTATTAAGAACCACACCATAACTTTTATAAAATCCATCGAAAAATTTCTCCTTGTTTATCAAAACTAACATTAATTTATTTCTTAAATGGGTACTGTCTAATTTTCAGATGGTTTTCTACACGGAACTCATAGACTTCATGGAAGATACAAAAGAAAAATCTAATCCAAAAGTGTCTCGTGGCAAAAAGAAGATGACTGTTAAGTTAGAGGATGATGCTATGGAATGCGATGATGCTGCTTTATCAGAAGAAGAAAAAACAGATCAAAAGGAAAAGAAGGGTGATGATAAGAGCAAAACTGTGAATGTGGAGGAAGCAGAGAACCCAGTTGATACAACTTCAAGTCTTCCTCATACCTATGCTGAAGCTGCAAAAAGATATGCTATTCTCTTCTGTGACTTGCCTGTCGTAAGTTAAAATAAAAATATTTCAGTTTAGATGGATGGATGAAGTAAATATATTAAAATATAGCAGAAATTCCCGGCGCTGCCCGAGGAAATTTGGTTCAAATCCGATCGGAATTCTAGATGATACATGGTATTTAAGAATTCACTCGGCCGCCGTTTTGAATAAAATGGGCAGAGAGAAACAAAAACCATGTATGAATTATTTCTGGGAGTACTCCACAATCGTACCAAATTTGATTCAAATCAATAGTAGGACTTGGGGAAATACACGTAGTTTAATCAGTACCCGCCATCCAATTACAGATAAGGAAGTAGTTGTTTCCCACCTTTCTCACTGTGTATAAGATGTAGAGTTACCTGTTCTTTGAGAAGAGGAAGTTTATGAGAACAGTTATTTTACTGAGCAGTTTAGGCAGCAGAACAAAGAACTGTCCCATTCTTTCTGACTCATCTCTAGATGGCAATGCATTAGCATACAAAGTTACTTTGCTTTTTGTGCAATTAATATAAAACATTTGGGATTAAAAAGTAGCCTACGACCATCCTATATGTGAAGAAAGTATTTGTTGAAAGTTTGATTATTCTAGCTTTAACGGTGTGGAAATATATAGATGCACAAACAAACAAACTTTCATAAATATATAGGATATTGATCTTGTACTCGTATCGCAAGTGACAAATATCAAATTTGAACTTCCTAAGTTAATTTACTCGAGAGATATCGTCAAAAAACCAAATAGATGCCCCCCAAACCCCCACTTAAATTTTTTTTTTGAGATACACCACATAGCCTATATTTTAATCTGGATCAGTCTAAAGATATGCTGCAAGTTTCATAAAAATTCGACCAGCTGTTTTTGCGTGATGCGGTAACAAACAAACAGACAGACAGACAACAATTCTGCAAACCGGTTCAAACATCTTCTTGTGATGCAAAACACACAAAAAAAGTAAAACCCCGACAAAAAAACAAATGTACAGACAGAGTTTACAATTTTATTTATATAGATTATAAGCCATCTAAAGTACTCAGCATTAACCTGAGAAATTCAATATTTCATACATGACAAATTGGAGAATGGTAGCCTTTAGGTTTCACATAAGTTACTGATCTTGGGTATTGCCCTTATATCACCAATTCCCCTCCTATTACTATCACTTCCTCTACCACTTTGAATAATTTTAAAATTATTTTGGAGCTAAGAAACGTTTTGGTAAAAATTTTTTAAGCATATTTTCAATGAAAACTTTATCAGAAGAATATTACTTGCTACCATCTGTGGTGATCCAGCAATGGATAATTAAAGCTCTACAATGTATATAATTTTGTGTTAACTTATGATTCGTAATCTATTTTAATGATTGTGCTAAAAAGGAAAAACTAAAAATAAACTTGCTTTCAATGATAAAAATCTGCCATACTCAAATCCAGGATGAGGCATTTTTCGAATTTTCATCTTAAATTCAAGTACAAAGTAAAATTACTCATTTAGTCAATTCTTTTATGACAAATAAAACACTGTATTTTGTCTCGTTACATTTAGCCACAACATAACATAGTTCTAAAAAGGTTATAGTGTTGCATGGTTAGTGTGCAGCAATATCGTACCAATCAGTATACAGTATGCATCATTGGGATTCTACCATTCAGCAGTGGCAGCTATAATTTCTCTAATAGTGAATTTGCAATCTTATATTTGTTTAACCTCTTATGATCTGACAGGATTTTAAAGTTGTCTTTCTCATAAAAACACATAAAGTTTAATCAAATGCTTAGAAAATGATTGTCGTAAGATATTTCTTTGCTTTGAAGTGCTCTTTGTTCCTAACAGGAGGGAGAAGCACATAGGACTCATTTAGGTGAGGCCACGAGGAAGGTCTGCCTTCCGGGATGCCATTACCTTTTGGAAGTGAAGCAATAGTTTTGTTTTTTGAGATTTTTGACAGATGTGGTCAGGATAATTATTGTGAGAAGTTTGTAATGTGTGAATGTGTAAAGATATTAAATTGAATGCATACGATTTTCATTACATTTCATGTGGCTATTCACATCTTTGTATGAAACTTTTCAGTGCCCATATTAACATATACAGGCAGACCTTGTCTTTCGTGGCTGTATCTTTAGTGTGTTTTGCTCTTTTGAGGTTCTGCATTTGTGACCAGTTTTGTCTTTCACGATTTCATTTTTCACTATTTCATGGAAAAGGCTATGCAAAATTTTCTATATATGGAATAAATCATGTTTTCCTCACATTTTCTCTCATAGTCAAGCCTGAAAAATACTGTTGTTATACTAATATATAAAAATACTTGCGTAAATGCATTAATATATTTAATATACCGTAATTTTCTGATTATAATATGCACCCTATATAAGACGCAACCATGTTCTTAAGAGTAAAATATGAAAATTGTCTTATCACCATGTATAATACACAACTCATTTTCTGTAAAAAGATCACTGTAATTTTTCACTTGGTTATTAGCAGTATCGAGACAGTTCTCGCCTTGCCGCCAAGTGATATATGTGCAGGAGTGTTTATAAACACTTAACGTCTATATATTTTGACTCTCACTTTAAAGATCGATACAGTGTATAAAAACATTGTCGCATTGTGTAATAATCTTGTCAGTTGGAATAACAGTTCTCACCTTGCCGCATAGCGAGATATGTGCGAGAGTGTTTACGAAAACTTTACATCTATATAGTTTTGAATCTCACTTTAAAGATCGATACAATGTATAAAAACATGTCTCCATGTCACATTGTGTAATAATCTGGTCAGTTGGAATAACAGTTCTCAGCTTGCCGCCGAGCGAGATAGTTTACTTGAATATCACGTCTAGTTCTGACTCTGTCTTCATACAAGCCAGTCGAGGTATGTAAAATAATATTTGTTGCTTGCAACTTGCATTGATTTTTTCTTAAAAAGCATGGCTTCAAAAAGTGTTGCCTCACAAACGCCATGGATGGTTCTGAAGACGACATCATATGGGATGATGATTTCGCCGAAGTGGATAGTTAGGATGAAGACGACGTTCTCGGCGACACCATTTACATAGACGATGAGAGAGAACACAAAATCACTGACGAACTATTTGAGGACAGCAATAATGAATTCAGAGGCTAAAAGTAAATAAATAATTATTCTTATTTTGGTTTTGAAAAACGATATTTAAAGGAATGTTATCGAAATGCATTGAAATGTACAATTTATTGGTAAAAATATGTCCGAAAATATAAATTATTTCCTTACTAAAAAGGTTGTATGAGCTTGTTACCATATATAAAAAGCACCCTAACTTTTTGTCAATTTTTCATGAAAAAAAATGCGTATTATAATTGAGGGGCCCAGTCAGAGAGGGAGATATGCCACAAAAGTGTGAAATGGAGAAAATGAGCAAAATGCAAATTTTATAAGAAAAATGCCATATAAACTCATGCTGATCATTTCTGTTTTTGTTTAAGGGAAGAAAAAAGAACTTGGAAAAATATTTTTTCTTCCATAATTCTTGATATACAGTGGAATCCCCATTTAACGTTTGCGTCGAGGACAAGTTTTTTGTACCTTAAATCGAGTAATACATTAAATGGGGGTTATCTAAAACTGAAAGACTAAATGGCAGTTCATTAATGTCAGATATGTTTTATTAGTTAAAACACAAATATTAAGTGTATAGATTAATTACGATCAATTTTTTCATTCATAAAACTTTACAGAACAAAGATGGTTGAGAATAATACCAACTGTAAGTCCTCCGGCGAAGGTGATTCTTCTAGCTAATGGTTTTTTTGCGAAATTAGTGGTCATTTCATGGCTGTGATCCTCATTGCACCTCCTAGCAGTGAATTTGCGATCTTTAATTTTTCTGAGACAAACTTTCTTAAAACTTTTAAGCAAATAAACACACTTAATTGAAGCGCTTCTATATAGGAGGAATCAACCAAGCGTGCAGATCCTTTCAGTTTTTTAAGTTTGCATGCTATAATGAATACATGACAGAATTGGGCTCATATGGGTTATACAAGATAATACAGTAAAACCCCGTTATAACGTGGGTTTCAGGAGACAGAATGTACACCCGCGTTATCGGCAACCTGCTGTATTTTGGGAAATAATTTTTTAAAATGTGAAAGTATATGCATTATAATGAATTTAATAGCAAAATACTATAAAAACTGATATCGTCTTTTCATTTAAATGTATACATTACTTTAATCTGTGTTTTTAAAATAGTCCGATATTTGTTGTTGTTTACGAAGAAAATAAATGGAATCATTTTGGGGGACATGACTAGACCCATGGTATATCCAAATCTGCAGTATAGTGAGGCGCGTTATAACGGAGTTTTACTGTATTTACGAGTTTCGAATAATTATCCCTCAGTGAACAGTGTGGTGAGCGTTGGCAGGCGTTTCGACGCCTGTTATCGGCTGACCGTGTATAAAATGACAACGCTAACAGTTCCAACGTCCTTTTAGTCTCATTTGTTACATTTCGGCCCTTTATGCGAAGTGGGCTCGCAAATTTGATTGCATGTCTTGTGCGGTGTAGGGAAATGCTACAGTGACTGACGAGTAGGAACATACATCCAAAGTTTTAATAACATCGCCGCCTCGATGTAATAATAACATCGTTGTGAATATGACTTCCTTTTTTTTGGAGGTTTGTCTTCCTTTCGGGTTAACAAGGTAAATATGGCTGTGGTAAACGCGGGTGGCCCAACTACCTAACGCGTCACGTTAGTGAGCGAGCGCCTGCGAACTGAGATGTAAAAATATCCGTGTTCACGTGATGACGTCATCGCAACTTTCGTGAAGTACGTAACAGATTAGGACATTTAAGATGGATTGCCAAAACAGCACGACTAAATATTAATTCTTTTGAGTTTATTTAATGTAGTAACAATGCCAGTATGTGTTGTGCCATTGACGATTAGATTGAATTAATGTATTATATCTCCACCAAATGAAATATTCTCAAGTCACGGTGTAAATGCACCAGAAATCGAGGCGATGCCCCGCAAGGGACCAGAATTTTGAATTGCGGACAATTCACAAAATCGAGAAACACTAAATCGGGTGATACAATACGTTATTTATATGGAACTTTGGTCGGGATCGCAAAAAAACCGCCTTAAATGCAGGTAAACCTTAAATGGGAGAACCTTAAATCAGGATTCCACTGTATATGTAAAAAAAAATAAAAAATAAAATAAAAATTTCGAAATATCATTCATTGAAACAGCTGATATTTTTGTTAGCTTTACAGTTTGAATGAAATGGTTATTAATGTACACTGACAAAGAATTGAATTATATTTTTCCTTCTTTTTACTTCATATGAAATTTAAAAAAAGACCAAGATACCATTGAATGACGCAACTTAAACAATACTTAATCTTATACTTATTAACACAGTACATTGTTAATTTACATTACCAGTAGTGTTGAACAACTATCACACTTTATTCCATTAGTTGAAACTTAGTTCTTTAAATAAGTTCAATATCCTCATCATCATCTTGATTGTCAGCTTGAAGTGCTCTGAAAACTGGATGATAGATAGCTGGCACATAGGGAAGTAATGACATTATATCTTGAAATTTCTTTGGGGCGATTCTTCTCCCTTGTGGATATAAAACAAGAACTTTCCCAAAGCAGCCTTTGTTGGTGCAATTTTGTTTTTTCGTTGTCTTCCTGGCTGTTTTCTGAAAACTTTTATCTCCTGCCAGCTCTCCAACTCAGAATAGCTATACTTGAAAAGCAGAAGTCCTGGTTTAGTTTTGTCCACTTTCAAATCAGATATCTTTCTAATTTGCAGCTGACACCCATCTTCTGTTTTACTGTTTTTGAGTAAAAGTTCAGATAGTGTATTTAAGGTTTTAAAGTCTTCTGTTTTCATATGCATGACAGTGAATGGGTTTTTCACTCGTGTTTTGCTAATCAGTTCACACAACTGCTCTGGAGTGTAAACATAATTTGTTTTCCTGGCTTTTTTCTCTATCAGCCCAAAGTGTCTATCACTGGGTAAAAAAGTGTGGCCAGGCACAAGAAAATGGTGTTCAATTTCATCAAAGTGGCCTGTATGGACTAGAAGATGATACAAATAAAATGCATACAGCTGACTATTACTGCGCACTCAAGCGCCTTTCAGTTGAAAGTGTGGCATAGCTCCCTCTCTCATTGAAACAGTACATATCCAAGACTATTTTTTTTAGTGGTATCATGGTAAAAGGAGATATGCCACAGCCAAAATAGTTGGCACACAAATAGATAAATGTCAGTACGTAGTAGACCTGCAAAAACATCAAATTTCGTAGGCATGTGGCATATCTCCCTCTCTGACTGGGCCCCTCAATTGGAAAATTATGGTACTAGTAGACGGGTTCTTGCATTCTGCAAGCATTTCAGCCTGCTTTCAGTAATGGGGTAAAATCAACCCCTAAAAATTATAATTTTAACAATTCGGGTTTTTCCCATTGGTTGTGACTGGAAACCTATAATCATGCCAAATTTGAAGTCTCTGGGTCATCTGGAAGTGTCATAATTTTTATTCTCATATTGGCCAATAACAGGGCAAAGCAGCCACTAAAATTAGCGATTTTAAGAATTTCATATTTTTTCCAATGTTTGTTGCTAATGCCACACATTTCTGCCAAATTTTAATGATGTAGCACCTCTAGAAATGCATTTCTGTTGATTTAATTATTTAAAATTTGTGAATTTTTAATGGCCACAATAATAAACTTCATTGTAATTTTCAATGTGAGATGCTGTTAGCGTGCCAAGCTCTAACTTTCTGAAAATTTTCAGCTCCTTAGCTTGGCCAAAAGTACATAAACATTTGTCTATTTGTTTAACAGCCAAATAAATAAATACAGTAGGACCTCGATAACCATCGTTAATTGGTTTCTGGATTCCCCGACAATTAGTGAAACAACGATAACCAAAACTGATTTTTCCATAGGAAATACGTCATAGGTCAATAATTCGTTCAAAATGACCATACACGTATCATATAAAACTAAAATTTCAAGCAAACTGAGGCCTAAAAATTCAGACTGCATCATTTTCATTCATTCATTTCTTGAATTTCTTGAATTATTTGAAGGAATGTCACATCTCTGCATCTATTAGCAGCATTTTCACTAACACTGCATTTTGGGACCATTTTTCTCACTTGAGGTTTAATAAGCTATAAAAGATTTTTTAAAGAAATATGTTAACCATTGACAAATGAGTTGACAGTTACACTGCAGCAATCCACATAGGAATGTTTTGCTGTTTGTTTCTTATATTTGAAGGCAAAATTCTAAATACTATTAGTCTTTCTTTAACCCTGTTCCAATTTACATGAAATTTTCCACACTAACACGATCGACTAAATGTTTTCCGAGAACAGCCACGGCACACTATTTTGATAGATCAGGGGTGTCCAACCTGTGGCCTGCGAGCCAGATGCGGCCCACTAAGCAATTTTATGCAGCCCATAGTTTTAAAATTTTTTTTCATTTATTTTAATTAACTACCAAATATTATTTTCTGCGTAGTAAAATCTGTTAAGATATATAATGTTGAATTGTGACCCCTTAGTAAATATTTCTCAATTCTTTCTAATACTGTTTTTGATTTTTTTCTCAAAGATATTTCCAAGATTGAATTCCATCATGATTTTTACTTTCTCATGTATGAAGTATATTGAGAAAGTATTGTAATCATGAAAAAAATTCGACCTTAAGATTTTGACGGAAATATACTTTTAGGTGTAGCTGAGTCCAAAAAAGTGGTTTTCACAATGCTGTCTGTCTGTTATTGGATCTAGAGCCTAAACGCTATAGCAAAAATGAATGAAATCTCGTACTTAGGCATTTTATCATACAGAATAGAAGCTATGCTCAATAATTAAGGGCATCATTTTTTTCTACCACTAGGCGACAAGCGACAGTTGATCGAAAAAATGATTATCGATGGTGAAAATTATCGAGGTCCTACTGTATATTGAAATTTCTATAATCCTGTTTTGGTTATTTAGCGAATTCTACCATTAGAAAAAATTTCAACATTGTAGCACATTTCAATATACCTAAACAATTAAATATTTGTTTAAATTTTGGGATTTTTTAACGGCCAAAAAAATTCAACCCATCTATTATTCCTTTCTTCACTTATTTATGATGGTTCTCTTTTATGTCTCTCCTTTGAACATTCTTTTTGATAGTATCTTAGTCCTGATGCTTTTTGTTTGGGATACATGAGTAGTTTGATGTCTGTCACCATTTTCTAGGATTCTACTATGGAAATTAAATAAAATTTTATTTTCTTTCACTTTATTCGCATTTTCTTTTGTATATTTTGTACCTATTCCTTTAAATTTCATGTATATTTTCTATCTCTGTCTGTTCTGCAGTCGCCAACTTTGTAAAAAAAATCATCCTATGGTTCATTCTTGCTGGGATGGGAACCTAACTCTGTATTTTACATTGCCATAAGTACTTCTCTTTCGTGATTTTGGCTTTCATGAAGATTTTCATAAACATAACCCCTGCAAAAGACAAGGTCTCCTTCTATATAGTTGTATAATAATGAGGAATTACAATTATTCAAAACCAGGAGCCTTTCCTAATTATGTATATAATCAATTAAATGCCAAAATATAGGTGTGTGTGTATATATATAAATGTTAATTTAGGCCATGAAGGGATAAAACACTTCACCCTCGACTTTAAAATGATAGATCTTATACAGATAAGAGGTGTAACTACTAATGGGACAATATCAACAGATATGAAGTGAAATTATGATTTAAACTGACAGATATAATTATGCAGAAAAAACCAATGCATGAGACAGCTAGAAAATTCAATGTCGTGGAGGAAGACATGCATCGATGGAGAATCTCAAAAGAGAAACTAGAAAATTCTAAATCTTAGCAGAAAGCATTCAATGGCCCAAAAAAATGTTTGTTTTCATTATACAAGCTCAGCAAGCTGTTGAGTTTGTGTACAGTTTGCAGATCTTTTGAATATTTGTAGGAATCACATGGACTTAGGTCAGTGACACCAAAAATTTTCGGCATGAGGGCCAAATAACTCATTTTTACACTCATTGTGGGCCATGTAATACACTTTTGCCCTCTTCAAGGGCTGGTCAAAAATACAGTTGAAGAATAATTTATGGATACTGAAGGGTTTAGTTGTGGGTCAATATTACCTGATTGTTTTCAATGTTATTGTCTCTTATGGGAATAGAGGGGCAAAGACAAAATACAGGATGTCCCTTCTTGACGTCGTCCCACTTAATGTTGTTTCAATTGAACATCCAAAATTTATTGAGGAACATTTTTGCTTAATGTCTAAATAGTTCACCATAACGTTCGTCCTTTTTTATCTCACGACGTTTGTCCTCTGAGTGGGTGCAAAACTCATATGCCATGACATCAAGTCACACCATTAAAACATTTAAAAGTTAGTCTAGTTAATTATTAATAGGTGTTATAAAAGTTAAAAGTTATGGTAAGGCAAGATGAAAATGTGTTTTATAAAGTGTTTCTTTTACAATGTGTTTCTTTTACAGTGTGTTTGTGTTGAAATGTTTCAAAAATGTTGTACTTCGTATGAGAAGAATCTGGAACCCAAACCTTCCTAATCTCGTTTGTCCTTATGGCAGAAAATTCCCCGCTTAACGTCCAACTTTTCTGGAACGTAACTAAGATGTTAAGTGGGGAACCCCTGTATATTGTTTTTATAATTTTCTATTTTCATTTTTTATTACATTGTCATTTAACTCATGGCAGGCCAGATGTGGGCTGTAGATTGGGCACCACTGATTTAGGTCATAAAAACTTTTTGTTGCCCAGATTTTGGCTCATGTTGGATTCAAGTAAACACTGCAATATATTTTTTGTTAATTATTTTAAGGATTGCTCTGTAATTCTTTCTTCATTCTTAGGATCATGAAACAGGAAAGCTACCAAAGGAAATTGCTTTGAAGCTCCAACAATCAGAAAAAATGAAAGAAGTGTCATTAGAACTTTATCCTATTGCTGCTATTAATAAAGTAAGTATTCTTAAATGATTATAATGTGAATCAATTACCTTTTGGTTATTTATAACCATTTAGTTAACTCATAAAGTCGTGAAACATATGCAACCGAATTTATTAAATTTGTATTTATTTATTTGCATTGTTTCACCTTTAAATCATTCCCATTCTCATTTTTAGCCTCATTTTGCATTGTTGGCTTTAAAAAACTCAAACCAGAGTTAAGATGAACTTCATTTCATTGCAGATTGAGATGAAAGGAGATATGTAGATTTTATGCTTTAGATATGATAATTTAAAAAAACCATGATTATTACTGATGGTGGATAGGGAGGGGTGCTGCTAAATTATGAAAAGTCACTTAAGGATGTCATAACTCTAAAAAGGTTGGGAAACACTGGCTTAAAGAGTAATCAGCGAGCATGATCCATTCTCTCATCATCTCATTCCCAGCTAGGGTTGGTGATTCAGAGGGAGTTGAGAGATAGTTAGGCACGTCTCGCATAGCATTACAGCGATGCTGACTTTGCACCAAGATGATCCAGTGATAGCCAATGTTTACAATTTTGTTTTCATCGAAATTTTGTTGTATGGAGGGAGATTAAATTTTGAGGACCAGATTCAGCCTTTGCTGTACGGGAGTTTCGTAGTTACAGAGGTTTGTTATAGAGAGGTTTCTTGTATGCATGTTCTGGGGACAGGACATAGATCAGACTTTGTTATATGGAGGTTTTCGTTATAGAGAGGTTCATAAGATAGAGGTTTTACTGTATTTATTTATAGATAAAATTTTTGTCACAAAACAGAACCATGTATGCATAGCAGAGATTGCCATGTTTTGTCTAATGCAGTGTTTTTCAAACTTTTTCTATCGCGACCCAGTCGAAAGGTAAGGCAACATGAAGAAAAATACATTCTTAACTGAGTTTTCATCAACTCTCAATAAAAAGTAACCCATACAAAAATATTGGCATTTATATAATAAGAGCATTTAGTTCCTTGTCATTATTAATGCATTTCGGCTGTTTATGCATCAGTTACTCAGATTTTCTTCATGAACCTCGTGACCTATACTTTGCAAAAAACTGATCTAATGCGCTTGGGTTGTGCAATGCAATAATCTCTATTGTGTATCCTATATGTGTTAAAATCCTTTGACATTATTTCCTTCCTGTCATGGGGAGAAGCACTGAAGTTTCCCAGAATGTCACTAACTAATACAAATTGTTTCAGATGTGTTGGAATCCTAACTTTCAGAGTTTCATTTGGTTGGCTACTGGCCATCAGTCTGGATTGGTGCGCGTATGCCGAATACAGAAGACTCGCAGTAAGCTCTTGGAAAACTTTGAGAATCGCTCTGCTGAGAAGGTGGCACAGATGTTTTTGAAGCGGACAAAATGTGATATTTCTATTGCCAATCCTTCAGAATCACTTCAAGAAGACAGCAATAAAATTTCATGAGCTTAGAGAAGTAAAAGAGATTCATTTGTAGTCACTACTTTTGTACTGTAATATGAATTTGGGAATGATCCCATTGTGAATAATACCTGTCTTGTGGAGTTAAACAAACCAAACTTCCATTGTAAAGGGAATGTTTGACCAATTGAGGCAAATTTGAACCAAAAAAATCTTTGATTTACAATTTACACTTTTTTGGCCATTTCTCAGGGCATCCTCTATCTCAGGTTTCTCAGATGAGTGGACAATGATTATGTGGTTTCACAGAAGAAAAATTTGTATAAATTTCAAAAATACAACTATATAACATCAAGAGTATTGTTTTTCATGCCAATATTTTTAGAAATACAGCATCAGTTACAAATTTCTGTGATGGAATGGATGGTAATCTTGATTGTGAGTTCATGTAATTGCCGGGGATATCTATATGGTAAAATATGATGAAACGTGACATTATTGAACATTGAGTGTATTGATTGAATGAATGTGCTTGAAAATATAATGACTACCTCTAATATTTAGGGGAGTGGCATTTTTAAATTGTCCATAATGATGATTTTTATATGCTTTACCAAAACAACCTTGGTCAATTTAGTGTCATTTCGCTTAAATCCAGATCAGAACCAGGCAAATGTATATATTCTCAAAACATTCAATCCAAATTTATGAATTAAAATTTTATGAGGTTTCTCCATTGTATGGTCCAAAGGTTTATGCTAATTTTTTATGCAAAAAAGAATTTTGTGCAAATATGATTTTTACATGAGTATTTTTCATTCTGTCTGTAAATAGTCAAAAGCTGACTTTCCCTATGATTTTATTATGTTATGCATACAATATGAAATCGTTTTTAGACCAAAAATAGCTAATCATTTTGTTATAATTTTGGATTTAATTATGCTAAGGTTACATTCTGACATTCGAACATCAATTTCCTTAACATACATAATCTACAGCTTGGGGATTTTTCTGCTGGACTTTTTAAATAATTGGAATTGCAGAAGACAGAATAAGACTGCATTATAGGTCATTTTATCAAGTTGTGATTTTATTATAGTCTTGTTGAGCCATTTTGTGAATCTTAGAAGTGAACTGTTAAATCATGTAATTGTTCAACATTTTGTTATTGATTTGACTTACAATGAAAGATTACATTGATCTATGGTTAACAAATACCAAATATTTTTCATTAATATTTTTGCGCTCTCAGTTCTAAGTTACTTTTAAGCAATTAAGGAGTGGATTTATAGTGATATTGACCTCGAAAACTCAGGTATAATGAATTTGTTGAAGTTCTGTGTAAAGACGTTAAAAATTTAATTAAATTTGCATCTATTAAAATTATTTTATTTTATTTTAATTCAGTATATATTGTGTAATTCACTACATCACATTTCCTGCAAGGGATCTACAACAATAAATAAAAATAAGGAAAAATTATATTTACAAATCACATGTAGTATCACTTTTCACTTAGTAGACATTTATTAGTCATACTATTTACTTTATGGAAGTTCACATTAATTAAAAGTTTCGTAAATTATGTGTAGCTCAAATTTATTCCTAATGCTAAATTAACAATTTCATTAAAACAAAAATTATTTGAATGTATGCATCGATACAAGTCATAATTTATACATGTATGTAAACACAAACAGACGAACAAATATAAATAAAATGCGCAAATTTAAATAGTAGTTTCCTACCCCAAGAGATATCTTTACTGCATACTAAAATAAATGGCAACTCACGCTAGCTTTTAGTTGATAAATCCTTGATTGGTTAAAGATGGCGACGAATTTTAAAAATAACATTTTAAACGTTTATTTTGCCTATTGTCGTTACAGTTTAAATGTTCGTGCAGAATAGTTTCTACAACATTATCTAGCGGTGTTGAAACGTGCCCAAGATGTGAGCTATTGATTCCCTTTTCTCAAACCCCCCCAACCCGACCCCTTCCAAAGCCGTTGTACGTAATCAATTTTTAGGTAGACAGACTGTACCGGAGGGGAGGGGATTTAGTAGGTGGGGTAGCGCAGTCGGGTAAAAAGAAAGAGGGGAGGGAGAGAGACTCGGCCATCCTTCCTTGCGGAGCATGACACTCGCGTACGGGGGGTTAAGCTTCCCCTTTTGATAACTAGGCCCTGCTGGCCGGAGAGCCTATCCCGGCCCGACTCTGACCTGGGGGATCCCCACTGCAGCAGTTTCCAGGTTACGTACGAAGGGGAAGGTGTACCTGGTGCGGGGGGGTGCCCATTAGAGCAGGTGGAAGGAGGGCCTTCGTAACGAAAAGTGTGGACTGGCTAAAGGACTTTTAGTTCGAATAAGACCGTTCCAACTGGCATAATCGGTCATTTTTGTTGACGAAGGACCTATGAACTGCACCGAGTGCCGCGATCTTCATTCTTTCCGCCAATTTTCGTAGCAGATCACGTGGTGTTTTGTGAAACGGTCAATCGTTCTCGTATCACTGCGAAAAAGCTGCGTGTTGGTTAATTTGTAGACGAGTGCTGGCGAAGAGGATGTTATAGCTTCGCCTTTTTAGAGACCGGTTTATATCGAGCCGATTTCCGAAAGGGTGAGTATTTTAAATTCGTAAATAATTAAATCCGTTTTGTGTAATTTCAAAGTGTGTGATAGCTATACATATGTGACTGTGAGGAGTTCGACGGAAACATATGGTATAATTATTTTTATTCTCTCAAAACTTGCGTACTTAGTCTTGTTCAATCGACAAAGAGGTTTATTCTCATTAGAATTATCGAGTTCGGTTTTTATTCAATAAACTATTTAGATAACTCAAATATTGAAAAAACAATCGAGTAACCCAAAGATCGTCGAATGACAGCTCGTTTTTAGTTTAAATGAGCATACGGCTTTATCAGTTGTTTTATCGTGATTGTATTTGTCCAATGTGGTTGTAAGTCAAATCGCCAGAACGAGTTAGATTCGCAAAATTTGTCTACTGGATTTGAGATGGTTAAATTATGACCTGTATAAAAGCAATTAGTTTTATTCCTTTATGCTGGTGTAAACCATTCCCAACCACTGAAATTCTACTACTTTATAATAGCCATCTCTCCAAGAATAGCTCTTCGTAATCTTTAATTGAAAAATATTTAATTCTGATATGAGGAAATTTCGTAGAAAATAAATCTCTTAATTTAAAGGAATTATACGTTTGCGATTCCGAAGATGTTCCAAAATATTCGTGGAGTCATTAATGTGGCAAGTGGAGCGGTGGCCTCATGACCGATTCTAGGAATGGCCAATGATGCGCTTGGCGTTTTTTTTCCTGTATTCGTTCGTAGCTGATAATTAGTCACCTCTTTCAGCCGTTGCCATAAATCATGTTTTTTCTTTCCGTTCCAAAATATAATTCCTTAACCCAAATACAACGCCGAGTTTTCAAGAGGCCAAAATATTTCATGTATTTACTCCTACGCCGTAATGAGCACTTCAAGAGACTTGGGAAAGGTCAAATGCTAGGGATGTAGCCATTGATTATCTTACCCCTGGTTAGAATTCCCGTTACTCTTTATAGCAAATGTACGCAATAAAAATTGGTGAAATAGCCCCCTTTAGTATCCATCGTTGCAATAAAGGTTTTAAAAATAATTTTGCAACCCATCCTTTTTTCTAACATGCATGTGTTGCAGTCATTCACACAAGTGGAATTTCTTTTCTTGTTTTAATGTCCTATCATTTCCGTTAACTTCTTGAATTTTTCCAAACTAAGGGATGAAATAGTTGTCTTCCTCAGAGATGCAACCATAATCGGATTTTATCCTATTTAATGATCGAATTGAAGAATAAAATTATAGGAGAAACTGAAAAAATTGGAATTTTAACATAACAATGATTTTAGATGGCGCAACATTATTTCTCTTGTAAAATTGCTTATCTAATTATAAAAGTTGATTTGAAGGTGAGATTTATTTCTTGAGTTTTCACGATGGCATAATGGTCTGACCTACACTCGATATTTTATGGTTCCAATTCAGGGAATAATAATTTATTGAGCTTTAAAGTTTCTAATCTACTCTAAATGAATTTTAAGAGGATATGAAAAGCATGAATCTCACATTCATTAGGAGTCGGGTATTACGTTATGAAATTCTTTCGTCGTTCGACAAATTCAATGAGTATTTTAAGCCCACTTTCAGTTATGCGGTCTATTTCAGAAGGAAACAGCTAGAAAATGAATTTTGAATTTAAAGGTTTCTCTTAGAACTGATTTACATTATGTATATTATTTTAAATTTATCTTGAGAGTTATTTATGACGTATATGTTGAGTTGAGAGTAGCGTGATGTATTCCATGGTTTAGGTGCTACCTTAGATATTCGTTAGGAAATTCCGATGCTTAATTGGTTACGACGCTAATAGCTTTTAATTGATATTCGTTTTTTTGATATTACAGTTATGTTGTATGAGAATATGTTTAGAAGGTACTTATTCATGGGAACATGTTTTTGTTTTATTTTTGTTCTTTAACTCACTTTTTGGCAAATATTGTTTAATTCTTAGCAACAGTTAATCGTAATCGTTTCCAGCTCATCGTGTATCATATATACAACCTGAGTAATAATTTTAGGCAAATTTCGCACATATTGCATATTTTGCTTTGTCTTGGATTTCAATTTTTCGCTTTCCTAATGCCTAGATACCTTTCAGCAGATAATGTGTGTATTTCGAGCAGTCATGTTTATCTTGTAATATAAATTTTTCTTTATTATTTCTATTCGAAGAGCAAGGTGAGCGTGTAATTTACCTGGTGAATTTCGACAAACCAAATAATTTATTGATACTTTTTAAATTTTGCATAAATTCTAGACACTCAGCATTGTAAACTATGTTTTTAGACATGTTAAAATACGAAGGAAAATTAAAATACAAAGTTTTATAACGTTTAATGAAAAATATTATTTTTTCAATTTCAAACAATTTATCAAAATAATCAATATTTCAATTGTTTTTCTAATATAATGCATTTAATTGAATGCAAAACTTCGTATAATGTATTTTCTGGGAGCAGATGACCCAATTGCTATAGAAGAAATTGCACTAAAAACTGCAAAAAGTTGGAAGAATTTCATTGAGTTATAAAGATAAACTATGAATGACTAGGGCATAAGTAAACATATCCGTCTCTCTAACAGAATCAGAATAATGAGCTAAGTTTGAGCGTCCCGCGGTGAAGGAAATTAATGATCATTCTAAAGATATTATTAGCAATGGAAAGAAACTGGACTTTTTCGTTAAGAAAATATGTCCCCAAGTGTGTCCATGCTCCATACATGGAAACTTTGGCAGCCTGCAACAAGTTACTGTCCGTAACTGTATCTGTCCTTTTTAAACTTTTGTTCCCCAGTGTTCTGTTCAGGTTCTCCCAATGTTACTCTTGAAAGTCCCTCAAATGCTTTGTTTAGGTTAGGTATTATGTGGTATTTTCACCAAAAGAAAAACTCGAAGAGTTTGCTATTTTGGAGAGAAGCGTTAATTATTAGGACTTATGAAAAAAAACTTTATTATTAGGTGGCCTTGCGCTAACTGCATTCTTATGTTATAATCACGGGATTTGATTGAACGAGTTCTTTCCCAAACTATAAAACTTTTTACCAAATCAATTGTTTTACATTACAAATATAAAACGATCTCATTTTTTCAGTAATTAGCATCATCAGTCATTTTATAGTTTAAATTGTACCAATCAGACATGTTTATAACTAAATGTGTAAAGATTCATCTCGATATACGCCGAGGATACGTTCTTAGAATGCATTTCACTCTGGATTTGCATAATGTTAAGATTGATGCGTTTCTGACTCGGAAATTTAACGCGGAAATTGCCTAAATGTTGAAATTTGTGGGGTGGAAATTTATTTAATACAATATTTCTTTATTGCAAAGTATTTTTTTATTAGAAATACACAGCAAAATTCAGAGACGTAGCTGGGATATATAGCACATATGTCAACAATATAGGAAACACTTTAGTTATGTAGAATATTAAGCATATAGCGGTGCTTCAATAAAGAATAATAGCATTACTATAAAAGTAATTTTAATATTTGAGTACATATTTAATTAATAATAATTTATGGGAAAATAAACTTTGGCATTTTTGCGGGAATGTTCAGCGCCTACGGCAAATGCCACCTTCGCCATACCCTAGCTACAGCACTGTCAATATTGATGGATCAGATGGCGTAAAATGTACATTAGGCGGAACGGTTTAAGGGATTATATTCGAAAATAATTATTCATATAACAGCTCTCGAACTATTTAACATGTTTCGACTTGCCACGGGTTTTCCGGTATATTCAGCCAAATAGTTTTTCGAAACATACCGTGTTAAATATTCAACGAGAATAATGCTGCGGCAGCGAGGCAGATGCAATGATCAATCTCAACCTGGTTGGTAATTAAATGATTGTCTCATACGATGATATAAGTGTTCTTTTTAAAGGGAATCGAGCCCTCGCGCTCTTCTCAAATATTGAGGATACGTTTTGCGCATCCCGAATAAATTTGAAGTAATTTGTCAGGGAAATAGAGTGCTTTTCTTGAAATCGTACCCTTAATATTTGTACACTGCATTGAAGTTTTTATTATGGCACAACGCATTAACGGATATTTTTGCTTAACTTTTAGGATTTTTCTGAAATCTTTTTGCTTAAACTGAGTTGAAAGTTAAAAAATCTTATTTAGTCTGGGTATATTTCCTCTTGATACGTATCATCAACTTCTTATCAAATTGTAAAGCATATTTTCTACCTTCAATGCCTTGGAAAGACGTTATTTTTGAGCACATTAAGTTTTCCGGAATGATTGGTGGTTTTAAAAGATATGAAACAAATATTTTCAACGGCTCGAATGAAGGTCATAATGTTTTCAATTAGTTAATGGACTCGAATAATCCTTTCGCAGGTTTATTGTTTTGAAAATTCCAGCTGCCTACATTCACGGCGGAAACGTCTCATTGTTTCTTCAACTGAGCTGCTCTTTTAGCATCTCCGTCCTCTGAAAAATTAAGCAAAAATCAACCCTAGAATTTCAATAAAGGAATTTTCTGCCCTCTCTTTCAAAAATAAAAAAATGCTTAACGGTCAAGGCTTAAAAGACGAATAAAAGCGTTTCTGTTAATGAAAGCCCTAACCTTGACTGCATGAGTCCCTTTTCATGGGCGATAAATTTCAATTGATAGGCTAATGTTCAGAGTCGAGGTTTGCTATTCCTGTCCTATTTTTAGAATAGGGAGTTTTAACTTTATCGTAACAGACGAACGATTTGATGAAACCCGTAGATATCTGTATTATGTAGGGCGTACACGGAATAAAGGCTAAAATACTAAATAAATAAATTTTAATTTATTTTGGTTATGATTAATTTCTAATGGACATAATTCTTCGGGTATTGACATTTCAGTGAAAAAAATTGATAAAAGTTTTTAAATTATTTATTCAGTAAGTATTATTTCAGTTTATTCTATAAGATTAATACTTTTATTTGAAAACATAAAAACGTGATATGTGAGATATTGCGTATTTACATTCAGGAAAAGCTTTTAAGCACGGAATTTGCATGCCTTATTTTTTTTAGGTATTTGTCGTTTCCGTTCAAAATCTGTTTTATGATCAGCGCAGGGAATTCGGATCGTTACTGACTCGTTAATTCTGATGGAAGCCAGCAGCATACGAGAAATAGACATTTTTACACGTGTGCTAATCTCATCTTGCTAGTTTTAGAAAATGTCGAATTCTTCTCCATTAAGCATGAGTTGGTGGCGTTTTTTCAATTATAATTCGTGGAAACAACATGCTACAATGCTAACAACCTGGATTTACATTAAGAAACGAAATGCTTCTTTATCTCACAATCAGACCACTTGGAAGAAGAAGAAGATTAATGCCAACACAAATAATCATTCTTTTGCAATTAAAACCTCGTCAAAATATCATTCCAAAGTAGTGAATGATTTACAACTCCTGTAACGAAAATGATGTAAAATATATGTAAAGTTTAAGAAATATAAACTAAAAATTCCCAAAATATAGAATAAAAAATCTGATATGGCCATCATACACTTTCTCCATACATATTAGGGATAAACTATGTATGGATAAAATAATAAATACCTTAACTGAAACGAAATTTTTATTTTATTTTTCGCTGTCATAGCAATGGATACAAAGCTGTCATCTAGTAACATTCAATGTATTCAGCATAATTGCATAATGACAACAAACAAATTACATGTTAGAATAATCCTGGATCTGTCTATTGACAGACTTTGATGATGACGCCAGACTCTGTGACAAAATGTTCTGAAAAAAGTATTTAAAATATTGCCTACAACTTTGATAGTAACAAATATTTAGATTAATGAAGCCTTAAATGAGATATTTGACAAAAATTGAAAAATGACATGAGTAAACTATACTTGTGGCTGAACAATTTTAACCAAAATGTAATCAGATATTTATTTTCTAATAAAAATCTTTACTATAAAGTTTTGTACAGATCTAATTACATATTAGTTAGAAGTACCACAAAATTCCTATGCCACAGTAATAATCCGGAATAGCGAAAGCGTATTCAGGGAAACTTAACACTGGTATTTTCGTTGAAATCTCGAATTCAATTTTCTTGCACGAAAACAACACTATGAAAATGGAAAGAATGTATAAGGAGAAAGCTACAGAAAATTTATGAGAGTGAAAGAAAAATTCCTCAGCAACAGTGTGATCCAGTACATATTATCCTGAGTTGAGATACGTGATGATAATGCCAGAGATAACCACTCTGTGACAACATGTTCTGAACAAAAGTATTAGAAATATTAAATATTAGCTTTAAGAATTAAAAATAATAGCTAAAGAAGAAAAGAGGATAGATTTATGAATTTTCAATGGGTTCTTCTTAGATAACGAAAGGAAGATAAGCTCTGTTCTCTTGAGGACAAATACATATAGCCTAGTTAGACCAAATAAGTTAAAATCAAGTCATAGTTAGATTTATCGGATTAAAATTTCAATATTAAAAATATTTCATTATCATCTTTTGAGTTTTTTAAAATAGGAATTTGTGTAAATTTTCCATCATTTCTTGGCTTGCCGCATGGTTGTTCATCACTGCTTTAGCACTTTTCTCCCTCCGCTCTTGCGTTCTCCCCAGCTGGCCTATCTACCTCTCTCTCTGTTCACGTTTCCCCCTCTCTCTCCCCATATCTCTCCTCCCCTCCCTCCCTCAGCCTCTCTCTCCCATTTATCGCGTATTACATGTTAATATTTTGCGATTTGAATCACGTTTTCCCCAAACGCCGTCGTCAATATATATGTATCTACATCTTCATCTTACTCTACAATTTACGATATTGATGCATGGCAGGGGGTGCAACTATCCCAACTGGTTGTTCTCACGAGCAATTTTGGCCGTCCTCTCGTAATCCTTGACGTTCCTCCGGAGAAATGACGATCTCCTAGTTCCTTCTGTCCTACAATAGATATCTCCTATTTTGTCTTTAAGTCCTTTCCATTGGAACAGGTGGAAACATCGATAAGATCTCAAACTCCGTCAGATAATCCCTCCGTCTTATACTACTCGTATTTCTGTAAAATCAACGGATGAAGCCTTGACTTTGGAACTCCATCGTGAATAAAATGAGAAGAAGAAAAACAAGAAGCAACGCAAATATATACGGAAGCTTACTTTGTTCCTTCTTAACACCCACCCCTCCTCGTTACCTTGACTCAGCCTTTTACCCCCATCGTTCTGCCCATTCATTGGTCCCCTCCACACATTCCCCCCCTCCCCCTCCCCCCACTCCCCTCCGCTTCCGTATATATTTGAGTTTCTTCTTGTTTTTGTACCTGATGATGACTAGACAGTAGTTGAAACCGGTCGCATGTATTTTAATGAAGTGGAACTTACACCTAGTGATCTTTCTCCCTTTCATTCATTCCATCGGCATCTCTTCTGCTCTTTCCCATTTCAAATCACCGATTATGACGCGTCGCTTTTCATTGTGTCATATATTTGTTTCGCCAAAACATGAATGTCGAAGAATCTGTTTGGTGCAATGAAGGTGAAGTAGTCGCAGGCGGTTTTTTTAGCTCCTTGTCCGAGAACTCGACGGTATGTAAGTAATAGAGTTCTGGTAAAAATGCAGATGGCATGAAATATTTTGATCTCGAGGTATTTCTGGCCGAAATGTTTAACTATATAAAAATTCCTGAAACTTCGGACACATTGTGTTAACGAATTAATTCCCCTTCTCTCTCTTAAGGGAAATACACGCACATAAAACATTAAATTTCGAACCCCTCGTAGAAAATTACGAGATCCGAGGGAAGAGTGGCATGTTTTTTGAACGGATGACTCAACAGCATAGGAAACTGAATCTGAAGTAAGGAGTTAGTTTTATAACTTTCAGTGGAATTAGTAATATGACTCCAAAATAGTTTTATATTAAAAAATTGAGTGTGCAGAAATATTTCGATTGTCTCAAAAACGAATTTCCGAGTTATGTATTCTCTCAACAACATGTTTTTATGTGCGCGAATTCAATATTTAAAATTAAATTGCGATAGATAAATTAAAATTTCAGTTTTTAATACAAAATCGTCCTCCCCCGCCGATATCTTTCGCAGATGCTACAGTATTTATTTTTCGCAACACGAATATCTTTCGACGTAAAGATTGATTAGAAAAAAACGGCTAAACCTAACGTGATGTGCGATTCATATCTTTTTAATGTCTTTTAATGCCGCAAAATAACCACTTAAGTAATCTACGATAATTTTCGTAAATATTCGTCTTTTCTATCCACACAAAAAAATTTGGACTCGGCAGGTCCAAATGTCCGTCGAGTCCAAAGAATGCTTAGCGGTAAACATCTTCGACTTCCTTAAAACAACGTATAATTTTCATTTAGTAAAAACAGAATATTTTCCTTTTTTCAAATGCTTGTCGACCTCGATAGAGTTAAGCGTGTCTAACTTTCAATGGTTGGGTCGCGGGTTCGAATTTGGCCTCGGGTATGGCTGTGTGCTCGTTTTTTGGAGCCGATAAACTCAACATAAATGGCCACGGAAGGACCATTTATGAGCCGATTGAAAGCAAACAAATAAAAGTGATTAGGTGAATGCAAGTATATAGAAATGTAATTATATCCGTTATGGTGTTTAGAAAGTTCTCGAGTGACATAGGTTGTACCAATTATTACTGCTTCTGGCATGTGAAACCGATGAATTAATTCACTGAATTTTCGGAGTTAAGACTCATCAAGGTAAGAAGCCATCTTGAAATGGTTTGTACTTTTGTCATAAAGCTGTTACTACGACATTAATGGTTACATATTCTCTTTCTCAATGCACGGATATTAGACGTTACGCGCACGAGAGAGAAAGGGAGAGAGAGAAGAGCGTGACGTGATGGCTTCTTTTTTTGATGAGATATAAAGAATAAACATCGTCGTCGCATTTTTTATCTCTACACGCTCTCCGCCATTTTTGCCGCGTAAGCTGAGGGAGGAAAAAAGCAGTCTTCCGAAATAATAAATCGACCTTCGCACATTGTGTTCGCCCCTCTCTCTCTCTCTCTTCATTTTCCGCCCAGCGCTCTTTTTTTCTTCGCCCATTCATTTTGGAACTCGCTCTCGCTATCAATGGCGCGCGCAAAGAAATCTTCATTTTCTTGCCACCCGTTGAATAGAAGAAAATAGTGAAAAATGAAAAAATCTCTCAAATAAACCGAGGCGAAATAATAAATATAGTCCACTAGGAAAGCCTTGATTTTTTTGGAATTCCATCGAAGTAACAAAAGGCAATAACTTTGTAAAAAGGAATTTTTAGAAGATTATTGTTTCTTGTTGCTTCAGTAGCCAATCGCGGTAAAGTACTGTTAGAGCAGTAAGTAAATTAAATAAACAATTTGAAAATCGCTCTGACAAGAAAATGACTACGCATCCGTAGCTGTATCTGCTGACAATCTGTCACCTTACCAACTCGTTTGACTTACAATTTAGTCGTTTTGACATTGATATATGGTCAGTGGCTCATAAAAATGCCATATATATCGTTTAGCCTAAATTTTCATAACTAAACTAAAATGTAAATATTTACAGTATTTATGATAAATTGCAACTGTCATTGTTAGAATTTTCTGTTATGAATTTGCGGCATGTACGTTATTTTCCCAAGATATGCTGCGTTTTTAATTTTTTATGCATTATTATATTACTAGCTGATCCCGCGCAAAGATTGCGCGGTGAATTTTAAAACTGATTTATCAAAAATGATGAAGTATGTAAAATAACTTGATCTCTGTAATTCACATTTAATTCTAAAAATGCATTTCCTTACACAGTAATTGATCGCGAACTTTTATGTTTTTCTTTTTATTCAAATTTATGTCCTTTTTTATATAACAATCAATGCAACCGTTTATATAGATTATCAATGAAGAGAAGATAACCATGTAATGTGTTTAAAAAAATAACGTGTCCCTATTCTCATTTAATTTAAAATTTATGCGTGAGCCTATTTGCGTTAATAAACATTATGGATGTATTATAATATAATGGTTCTACTTACAAAGAAATAAGATTCCAGCATTCAAACGATGATAGGAAGATTCAACTGTTTTGATTGAATCGTTAGAAACGCTTCCCATACGCAGTTAACTGAATAATTATCCGTAAATATATATGTTGCTATGTATAAATGTTGACATTGCTACAGCAATAATTTCGATGCTTAAACAAAGTGCGAAGTGAATAACGCTATTCTTTCACCTATTTGAAGGTTTAACTGGCATTAATTGAATCGGAGGCAACAATGACAGTCGCCTTGACAACGTCTGGAAAGAGTACGAAATATCCGCAAAATTTCGAAAACAATCGCATATTTCTGAATGATTCGACCGTGTAACATGTAAACATCGCAAGAATAAGATAATATAGAGTTTTAGCCGTCGAATAAAGCAAAAATGAAGGAAATCGGTCCATATTTACGTGTTTTAATGAATGAAGGAAAAAAACCTTGCACTCTGAAAAATCGAAAATCCCGTGTAAACTTATGGAAAAATATAATTTTCCTGGATTCGAACTCGGGACTTTATGAACATGAGAATAGTATCTAGGGGCCTTCCTAGCTTGTAGAAACAAAACGCAGTTTACCGCAAATCTCTACGACGAACGGCTTTTGAGATACAGGGTGGGACGGACGGTCGGCTATTATAGATACTAGCTGAGCCCGCGCAAAATTTGCGCGTTTAATTTTAAATTGATTCATAAAAAAATAATAATTTTGTAAAATAAGTTGATGTTAAGAATTCATATTTTACTCTAGCAATGAATTTACACAGTATAGGATACTTAGATATTTGACTCCCAATGTAAGGTTTGCGTGTTAGAATCTCACTGAGGGAAAGGCAGTGTTCGCATATTTAAAAAAATGTTATCCGTAGGTATTCAGAAATCTGTGTTTTATAAGTTATGGTAGAGAGTAAATTGATGCGGCACAGTAATTAAATTGAAATGATTAGTGATCGGAAGATTCTTACGCGACAGGCATAAACTGCTAAGACCGGGAGTCAAACTGGGTCTTAACACCTCAAAGAAAGCAAATATTGGGAAAAGAAAGATGTGAACTTTCTGTAATTTACAGGAAATGTCATCCATTTAATCAATCACAAAACATAACTCTTGTAAAAGCGACGCCACAAAAAATAATTATTTATCCACTTAAGCCAGGCGAAAGTATTAAAAAAGTAAGCGCTGAAACAACTGACTGTAGAATAATGCGGAGTATAAACTTACCGGGGTTTAGGTAGATTCCTCCTCACCAAAGCCTTTGTAATGAAATGGCAAAGTCTTACGCGTATTTCCACTGACAGGGTGATTCTTGGTCGCCTCAGTCACGAAAACAAAAACATTTGGTATTTCCAAAAGGTTGAATACTCAGATACAGTATTTTAAAAAATAAATATGCTTTTCTACCACAATCTACGATAAACGCGTCCTAGTCACAGAAAATAATCTTACTGAATGTTCTCTAGTTAAATCATTATCTTAATGAATTCATCCATTGTTATATTTATAACAATAAAACTTTAATTAAAGCAAAAATGTAGCGTATAATGATCTTACTAACTTAAGGATTCCATTTTTACGTCAATATGAACGTTTAATCGATGGTAATTGAATCAGAGGCAACAATTAAGGTCGACTTGGCAACGTCCCGAAGGAGAACAAAAAATTTCGACCGCGTAGCGTATAAACATTAAAAGAATAAGATAATTTAGAGTTTTAGCCGTCGAATAAATCAAAAACGGAGAAAATCGGTCCAAATTTACATATTTTAACGGATGAAGGAAAAAAACCTTGCACTCTGAAAACTCGAAAATCCCGTGTAAACTTATGGGAACATATAATTATCTCCTGGAATCGAACCCGGAACTTTAGGAAATTGAGAATAGTTTTCTAGGGACCTCCTGGCCTGTAGAAACAAAACGCAGTTTACTGCAAATCTCTACGGCAAACGGTTTTCGGGAAAGAGGGGGGGACGGACGGACGGACACTTCAGAAATTATATATAGGATGGATGTTACTTCATATTTATATTCTATATTATAAAATCGTAATGGTCATCATGATACGTAACGCTCTAATTTTGTGAATAACTTGATTGTAAGTAAACTTAGAAACCTAAAATTTCCCAGGATTTCAGTGTTGATGAATCTTTACGTTATGACTAATAGAAAATTCGAAAAAGGTCACGGGTTCGACTCCAGAGGATGAATGTCGTTTACCATAAGATAACACGTAAAAATCACCTTTTTGGTTTAAAGGTTTCATTCTTTTACTATTTAAAATATCTTAAAATTAAGTTATCGACGCGAAATTTGCGCTAAAACACGCCAAAATGAATGAGGATTCTTATTCTTACCGTCGAATACTCAGTCCCATTCGAATTCGCTCATATTTTGAATTTATATTCGAGTTTTGGTAAATTTTTTAACATTTCAATAATAAGACTCCATGGTTACCGGTATTGCACTTAAATAAAGGCTTAATTATCGAAAATAAGAGTAAAACTTACTCGAAATGACCGAAGATATGAATTTAATGCAAATAAATCGGACGAAGTATTCATGTTATTTATATTTTTTATCTATATTACTAAAATCCTATTTCTGGTTCTCTCTCTCTCTCTTTAACGCTCTACACCTCAGCCATTTTCAATCTCCGGGAATTTCAGCCCTCTGTTTATTTTTTATCGAGTTATTCAACTAATTTTCTTAATTTGTTATTAAAAACCAAGCACATCCCTTATAAAATATATTCATTATACTCATATTCAAAACATATTCCCGTTAAACTAATCTAAATCCAATAGGTACATGGTAGGAACGAGGAAACAGCGAGCAAAGGGGAGGGGGTTGGCGAGCGTCAGCGAGGAGGAGCCTTGTCCCCTAGTTTAATATATTTTTGTTTACTTATTCTTATTATTGTGTATTTTCCACAGCAATTTCTTGCATTTTAAAATAACTTTCTGGCTACAATTAGTATTTGCTAAGAAGTTGATAAGAATTTTCTTATATTATGTTTCCATGTCACGGATGTTTTATATTCCCCTATGTTGTTGAGTGGTGTGTTCTTCGTTTGATGCAGATTTAATTCTAGTTTCATGGCTTGCTTTCGGGCAGACTCGAGGAGCGAGGGAAAATTTGATGCTTTCCTAATATCTTTATTATGACATAATCTGCTTTGATTGATAACACTTGGGGCTCTGCTCTTGGACCATAACGGTGCCTATTATTTTCAGACTAATTTAACATGAGTTTAATAAATATAGTGAATATAAAACACATTTTCCTAATTGCCTGATTTATGCCAATACATAAAAGGGGTAGTGGTTTTTAAACATTTTTATTCATGATGATAATTTTTTAAATATTGCTTATAAAACATTTGATAATATTTTTACGGCGTTATCTACACTTAGAATAGTTAATTATATTAAGGCAAACATGTGAAGCGTTTTAATTTGATGACGGCCTTTCATTTTCGATGAACAATTACATTTGTCTACTTGTTTCACAGGATAAAATGAGTGGAAACTTACTTGGTAGTGGAAAAAGATTTACATAAGCTTTCGAGCATTGGCCCTTATTCGCGAAAAGATAAATAAAACCTTACAGCAACGCATTATTTAGCGTTCAACGCATGCTTCACTTTGGGGACTATTCCGGTTCTTCCCGGAAACTTCATATCGCCACAACTCCGCCAATAGGGATTGATATCCTCTGTTCTCTTTCCTCCGTTGGTCTGAAACTCCAACGCAAATATTCTAACGCACCTCTTGAACCCCGTCCTTCCCCATCAAGAAGAAACTCCTACTCCCATGGAGGCAGTTTTAGTTTCCCTTTAGACGAAGGAAGGCGGATATACGAAGCCTCCAGCAACAAGCCTTCCTCTGTCGCCGTGGTCGTCCACACTACCAAGTGTCCGCTGTCTCCCTCCTGCCCATTTCAACCACTGGTTGCCAACTCATATGTTCTCGTTACATTTTTTTGTTGTTATAAACACGCACGTGTGCGTAAATGCGCATAAACTGTAGAAAAAGTAAAATTTTCGTATTCAAAACGAATTTGTGCGCCGATTCGACACGAAATCGAACATAGACGACGGACAAGTGAATTTTCGTCTTTTAAGGCGAGGGGGGTACTTTTAATGACGCTATGGGGTACTTGAGAAAATTTACGTTAAGGTTGATATTGTGACAATGAACACCCCAAATCGGCTTTTTTCACTTTGATGTTGTTATAGAATATATTTTACAATAAATTTCTATATTATATGTGCACATAAACGATAGAGCGTATCTTTTCTGTAAAAGTATTGAATTCATACATAATAGTAAACTGTAGCCTTACCACTGAGAAAATGCGGTTTTTGTGCGTGGAAAAAAGGATGACAAAGAAACAAACGAAGAAAATTATGTATTACTATTAAGGTGAGCAGTGTGTAGGAAACCTTCCAACTGGGAACGTGTTGATCACGATAACATTGAGTTTTATGGGAAAGCGACTCTCCAAAAAGGACTACTTTCTTTGAAACTTGTCTTCCGTGGAAACCCGTGCAATACATGCGACTTATATAAGATTTGTATATAGTATTTACATAGGTTGAATCAGAAAAATGCCTTTTGTAAGTGAGGTTTCATCCTGATATCGTCCAGGCCTATAAATGCAGCCGGTAACAATCACACCCTAAGTTTGGCCCTTGCAATCCCATTCGACAGCTAAATCATCCGTTCGAATGTCAAACATCAGAGTTTCGGTTGCCCCGGGCGCATCATTTTAGGAGGCGCCAAAATTGTCATTACATGTACATGTATTTTATATAAACATATATATTTACAAAAATAAAATTATTTAAATGGCGTGATAAAGTGAGATTGGCGGCGACGGGCAGACAGTAATTAGAATTATTATTTTTTACGTCATAAAATACAGGGTTTGGGCAAGGGTCTCGATTCACGTTCTTTGCCCGGGGCGTCAAAATACCTAGTCCCGACCCTGCCATCTAATACCGCATAGGTGCCTCCTGCCGAATTACTATTACGCTAACTCTTCAATCTGGCAACGCAGTATCAAATCTTCCATCAATCAGATTTAAAATCAACTTGTATTTACCAACACAGAAATAAGAACAGCAGATCGCCTATTATCCGTGGTAATTGGGTGGAAACGGGACCCGGATAATCGAAAAACACGGATAATCCTAATTGAATGTATTTATTGGAATTATTGTTACATTAGTGGAATATATAATTAAAACAAAATGTTGTGAATATAAGGTTAGACTAACAATGTAAAGATTTAAATACCTCGACAAAGAAAGGCGACAAACTAAAGTTAAAGTGTAATTTTAACTTACTCATCCACACTTTTATTCACATGTTGGAGTCTTTTATTCAGAGAATAAAATACTCAAACAATGTAAATTTGTAAATAAATCGCCAAAGAACGAAGACAAACTAAACTTAAAATGTAACGGGAGTGGGAAAAAAAGATCAGATTCCAACAATGTAAACGTGGAAATTATTCGATTCCACGCACACAACCACGGATAATCAACCCACACGGATAATCCGGCGCTCTACCGTACTGATTTTTAAACATATATTTATTTAAATTTAGTAGAAAATTAGGTACTTACGTATTAACGGAACTACCTTACTGCTGTTAAATTTATATATTGTTGGTGTGAACAGAAACTGATTGGCCTTACAAACCCAATCACCGGAAAACGGGGAGGGATAGTTTGGTTCCAGCCGAGGCGAATGGCGTGGTAGCGCCCGGAGACGACTACCCATTAAAACAAAGCGAGCCGAAGGCTCGTCAATATATCCTTTCAATGTTATATTCTCTTGACTGTTGCGCCGCAAATTGAGAGGATATATTGACGAGCCTTCGACTCGCTTTGTTTTAATGGGTAGTCGTCTCCGGGCGCTACCGCGCCCTTCGCCTCGCCCGGAACCATAGTATCCCTCCCCGATGTCCGGTGATTGGGTTTGTAAATGTCGAGACCGGCCAATCAGTCATGGGTTAGCAACAGTCAAACGAGATATAATAAATGTAATATTGCTTAACTATTGGTATTCATTAATATAAAAATATAAAAACCTTCCAAGGAATTTGGCTGAACTTTGTGGTAATTGATACTCATATTAACGAAGAAAATAATACCTTTGTTTAAATTCCACAATTTTTTTATTTCACGACCGGTTTCGCGAAACAAAGGTATTATTTTAAAATCGATGGATGTAGCCTTCACATGGCGGAACTCCATATCCATATTTTTGCCGAAACCGGTCGTCTGACAATTTCAGTAATAAAGTGGAATCCTTACCAAAGTGTTTCCCATTATTCTCCCTTTCTTCGTTAATATAAAAACCTTGTTTCTAAACTGAGGGATCACGAAATTTTGTTTATCTCTGAAAGAGTGCCGCTCTTACAAAAAGTTTGAGAGCCTCTGTAATAAATACTATAGTATAAATTGCGGCGCATTGTAAAATTGAGTTTAGAATAAATGGGGAGCCGAGGGTCGATTTGGGGACTGAAAGTTAAACACGGGTAAATAAAGACATATATTTGGACGCAGAGTGCATTCAGATCTGCGATTGAATAAAATTGCCATTTCCATTTCACCTCCGACTAAATTACTGCATCTTTGTTCGTATTTATAAATTCCATGAGCGACAGTATTAATGGAGTTGGTTAACGTGCACAGTTAGGTGTTATAAATCCTATACGAGTTGTAAATACGTTTTCGATATTACTTTTGTTTCGTCAGATCCACATTTGTGAAATACAAGCTGCCCTTATCGATCTGATAACCCGTCCGCGGCCCAATTATTTTCGTTTCTCAAATCCCGTAGCAATTTCGATAACTCGTTTCCAGTTTCCGCTTCGGACGATTCGAGTGTCTATCGAATGCGAAGGTCGCATGGAAGCGATTCTCTCGAATGACTTCTCCGCTGGGTAATTCGATTCCGTTGATGATTTCAGCACGTGTTATTTGTGACATTTCGCATTTCCCAGCTTCTAGTGCGGGTGTGGGCGAATTACGGCTCGATGCCCGGCGAACGTTTCTGAAACCCCGAAGCTGTAAAGCGACCGATGGAGTTTAATTAATGAGGAAAATCCCATATATTTGGCTCGCGAAATGTTCTATGATAAAGATTTTGGCGCTGAGAGTTTTTAATGCTTCAAATTACACTCAACCGATTACACATAATTTCTAACGTAAGTTAATGGGAGATTTTTTTTCTCTCTAATTAGGGTCATTTTAGGGATTATTTCGCGTGGATCGGGGAAAGAAGCAAAAACTGAACGGCACTTTTTTTTTTTTTCATATTATCGTATTTTTCGCAATTTCGATTGGTTTGTCTTCGCAAGTCTTCAATTTTGTTTCCTAAAATTCATCCTCGTAAATCTTTAATCGTGGACATAATATGTCCATTTTGTGCTCTTAAAAGCATGCGCCAAGTTATTATCAAGGTAAAACGAGAAGAGTAGGCAGTTTCTCTTAGAATTTTATGCGACGAAGGAAACTAATGCGACGGACATGTTTCGACCAATCAGGTTGTGGTAGAGTCTTCTTCTGCGCCGCTACAATCAAAAAGCTAAATAAACCCTTTGCGATGTCGTGGGCGCTCTTTTTTAATCCTGACTAACATCTCACCAAGTACAATCACATTTTTTAAACTGTTTTTTTTTCATTAATTTCTTATGCGTTGTGGCATTATGAACAATATCCCGAGATTAAGAATACGTTTATTCTTGCACGTTCTATTTTATTTGACATCCTGCGTCACCTTGTCTTTATCCATACTTTCAAACACTTTTTTTCATTGAATATATCTATTTATAAATTCATATTACCTATATTATAAGGCACACATTTAACTATACACCTTTATATTTACAACAATCAAAAGACATTTTAAAATTAATTTTCGGCTAAAGCACATTCAGAGCTTTATACTATTCGAATATCCGCCACTTTAAGAAATCCGTATGTACAGGTCGCAAAGTTTAAAAAAAATTATTTTTGAGACTTTATTTTCCGTATTTTATTATTCCGCATCCCCGCTCTGCCAGCTACACTTTCCAAGGGTGGCGTGCAACAAGGGTTCGATGGACAGGGGAGTGATGTTTTACGTACTTCCTTTCCGTGTTCGAAAGTCATTTTGTTGACCCTTTCAGAGACAATCTGTTCTAATCTATTTATTATTTATTTATTTATTTATTTTCTCTTGGCCCTGGTGTCCCTTTTATTAATCTGTAACACTAATTAAATTATTCATTTAGTGATTTGAATCGTCTCTTCAACGCGCCATTTCCGAATTCACTAAATTGTTTTACCCAGACATATAGCTCTTTCTCATAAAAAATAATAATGATAATAATAATAAAATTTATGAGATTATCGAGGATTGCGTTAACCTCGGCGTGCGCGGAATCGTGTCCGTCGATCAATTCCCGCAAATGCGACTCTAAATATTCTCGATTTTGTTGTTTGATCGGAAGTGTCGCATAATGTGTTTGTTTTCCTCACATTTCTCGCTTTTATATCAGAATACCTCGATAATCGCTTCATAGCCTTTCGTGCTCTTTGCCTTTCGTCTTGGATCGGAGTCATACTATGTGCACGGCGTATGTAATTGTTAGATTCTGTGTGTTTACTCCCAATATGGGAAAATGTTGAGTGCGAATATCTGTTTTGTCGCGTCGTAGCTATAAAAAGTGAAGTCTGCCGCTTGTTTAAAAAACTTCTCTCTGTGAAACCATTGTGCTCGAATCGAGAAAAGGTTGTTTTTATTTTTCGTTTAAAAGCGTCGGTGACGTCGTATCGGTTATCAGGCGTATTCGCGTCTCTCCATGGTCGGTTAAAAATCTCTCCTGAGTGTACAGCTTCGTCTCTTCTCATTCTTATGCCGTTGCTTCGACGAATACGCAATTACGCGATATTTTTTCTTAATGGCGGATCGACGCTCTTCAGATTTCCTTCATATTCTAAGCTAAGAGTTTTGATTTTTCACTTTTTTGTGTACTCTGTTGCTTTGTTTATCCATCGTAGACCAATGTGATTCTCTTTTGAAATTGTATGCCATAGCGGTTTGAAATAAAAGTAATTGCCAATCTTTTTTAGCAGCTCATTGATATTAGTTGTATTCGAGAAAAAAATTAATTAAAAACTTTCAATGAGGATAAATACCAAATATTGATTAAGTATAAAAATATTATCGCGGAGAATTTAACTCTCGGTCAATGAATATTTAATCCGCAAACGTATTTAATAGTATTTCAAACCAACGTATTTTTCGATAGTGATATCCTAAGGCAGTTTTTCTTGTGACTTAATCGTAGGATACGACGAAGAACATTATCGAAAGCTATTCGAAAAGGAATGGTACTATCTTCGGCTTTCATTTTATACCACGAAAAAAATATTCAGAATCTCCTCAGCATGTGAACTATCGATTATTACATTTCAAATCTTCCCTCAAAAATCGAATCCGAAAGCACTTTCAAGGTCGCCCATAGCACTTTTTCTTTCAGAAAAGGTTCGACGTAGGAATGCACGTCGTTTCAGTGGAACGGTTCGGCGAAAAGAACGATATATTTCAAATGTGCAATTATATTTCGCCTTCATATTTCGCTCGACTCAAATCCTCAGTCGAGTTGAGGTTTTTCCTCTCGCGCTGTAATTTTATTGTTTGACTCTTGCTAGTCTGGTCGGAAGAGGTCACGTCACCTGGTGCGGTCCCAGGTGACAGAAATCCGATGCGGCCGTTCAGTCATTCAATTTTCCTTCGCTATCTCATCAAGTCAAAAGGGGTCGAAAGGGTGGAGGGGGGGAAAGAGGGAGGGGTGGGTGGGCGTCAAAAATACAAATTCCTTCGCTTTAACAGGTTCCTCCCGTAACTCTGCCACGACTTCAGAATTAATGCGCCGCGATAGCGGAGGAAGGTTGGAGGGTGGAAGGGTAGGGGGGAGGTGGAATTGCACGCCCGTCCTAAATTTTAAGGTCCTCCGCTTATTTTTTTTATCTCGGACGAATTTTAAAGTCGGATACACGCGCCGCAGCCCCTGAATAAAAGGGAAGGGCAAGCGGGAGGCATCGCGAGGCAGTTTGAATAGGTGGGAAAAGGAGAGAGAGAGAGGGTGAAAGGGATGTAGGCGGCTGCAACGATCCGGACGGCCATTCACGCGCGGGGTAGAGCTGCCAGGGAGAAAGCGTGCGTTATTTCGACCTTCCGACCTCTTTATTCTCGCCCTCGCTGCGTCGAGAGAGAGAGAGAACCGCCTCCTCCCATCTGCCCCCCTCCCCCTCTAACCCTCCTCCCATCTGCCCCCGTTCCATCCTGCCCCCTTACCACTCGGCCACCCACACAACCACTTGATTCAAAACCACCGTCCCTCTCTCTCTCTCTACCTCCCTCTTTTTTCCTTCCTCCTCTCTCTCTCTCTTCTTCTCTCTCGTCACTCTCTCTCTCCACTCCTCTTCATCTTTCTCTCTCTCTTCTCACACTCGTCCCACGGGAAGTTTTCTGGCTCGAGGCGACGTTCGATAAAATCTCCCCCCCCCTCCCCTCTTCCCCTTCCCCCCTCCTCTTCTTCCCCTACCGCCACGCCCCCCTACTGTTCCTCTCGCGCGCTGCACTCTATACTTCGCCCTCTCTTCTCTTCTTTTTTTTATTCTGCTCCCTCGGTGCCAAGAACATCCCAACTCACCATCTTAAAAAATATCTCCACACTGCCGCTATCTAAAGTTGGACGTGGACAGTAAGAGTGGATGTCGAGAGGAGGAGGAGGAATAAGAGGAGAGGCTGGGAGAGGGTGTTATATAGGGGAGACAGAAGAGGGAGTGCAGATAAATGTTAGGAAAGTGGGGCGGACGAGAGAAATATAGGAGTGAGATAGAGGGAAAAGAGGAGGAGAGACATGGGGGAAAGAGGGAGAGAGAGAGAGAAGAAAGAGAGAGGGAAGAAAGAGAGAAAGAGAGAGAGAGAAGAAAGAGAGGGAGAGAGAGAGAAGAAAGAGGGAAGAGAGAGGGAGAGAGAGAGAGGGAAGAGAGAGAGAGAGGGAAGAGAGAGAGAGAGGGAAGAAAGAGAGAGGGAAGAAAGAGAGAGGGAAGAAAGAGAGAGAGAGAGAAAAAAGAGAGAAGAGAGAGAGGGGGGAAAGAGGGGGAGAGTGAGAGAGAGAGGGAAAAGAAGTGCTAGGTGAAGTAGTGCTAGAGAGAAAGTTTTCTGAAAAGGAAATGCGATAAAAAGAGAGGAAAGGGAAGGAGGGGGGAGAGATTAAAGAAGGAGGACGAGAGAGGGAGGTGAAAGGGTTGGGTTTTGCGTGGCGAGGTTGGGATTCTTCGGTGGAGAGGTGGTCGCTCAAGATACAAGGGCGTTTTGGGGGCGGGGAGGGTGGCGAAACGGACGTCTTTTAATTCGGAGAGAATGGAAGAGGTGGAGGAGAGCGGAATAGGGGGAGGGAGAGTGGGATAGGTAAAGAGAGAAGACCGCTGAGAGGGCACGAGGCGCGCGATTTGGAGGTCGAGGTATCCGAGAAACAAAGGAAGGGGACAAGGCCAAACAAGAATCCTTTGAATTGGGAAGCGATGACGTAGTAAGGGAGGAAGGGAAGCGGAGAGAGGGAGGGAGAGAGGGAGAGAGAGAGGGAGGGAGAGAGGGAGAGAGAGAGGGAGGGAGAGAGGGAGAGAGAGAGGGAGAGAGGGGGGGAGGGGGGGGGGAGAGGGAGAGAGAGATGGAGAGAGTTTTAAAATTTTTAAAGGGTTAAAATGGACCGCGGCGGTTGAAGGCGATGGCCGTGATTTCGGAAGGGAGGCAATGTGACGACGGGAAGGGCGCTCCGAACTTCGCAAGATTCGAATATTTATTCGAGGGAGTCTTTTGTCCGCGGTTGCATCGATATGCGTTCGTTCGAGGTTTCGTCGTAATCTTGAGTTTCGATTTGTCGAAACGCGGAACAATGGCGATAAAGAGGGATAAAGAGTGTAAGAGTTAAGACCAGGGCTCCAAACACACGAATGACATCTACTCGTGATTCGATAAAATTCACTCGTCCATTATCTATAAAACATGCTTCGTTTAAACCACAAAAAAATATCGAGCGTAAATATAAAAGTTTCGTATTCCGATAAGTTTTAATTTTTTCATTCGCGATGGGTGATGGTGAAAACCTACTCGAGCACAACGAATGGATGAACGCAATTAATGGCGCCTTGATTTGGCCGAAAAAACTAATTGCTTTTCTTAGGAATCGTATTTCGTTAGCAGCCAATAAATTCGTTAAGAGAACGGTATCGGAAATGGATTAAAATAGCGTCACTTTACTGATATGCAATAGGACGGATCTTCTGAGCGAGTCGCGGATATTTTTATATCAAGTGAAGGATAAATCAGATAGGAGAGGATATGAAATATATCTGGGAAATATAATATACGTAGAGAGCGTGAGGTGACCGAACGTAGAGATCACGAAGGAACCCCGACAGAATTTTTACGCGGCATTTTTTCGCGGCGATCTAAATCCACGACCTTTTTTTGGCCATAATTTCTTCTGCGCGCGATGGGACGAGTTTGGAGCAGAGGCGGAATCCGAAGATTAGATTTTCGACTCAATTTATTTCGCGTCCCATTCCGAAGATGATCGTCCGGATGATAGCCTGATGGACGCTTTCGAGTCTAACGGTTTCGAAGTTAATATGTCGTCGCTCGCATTTGGAGGAGGAGAGCGTGCGTCGGACAGAAATGATCGAAATCATTCCATCGAGGTGAGTGACATCTCGTATTTTATTTCGAGGCCATTTGTTTGTCTGTTCACGCGATTGAACTATTCATATATGAAACCTTGTAAAAAGCGAAATAAGATTTGTGATCCGAGTCATTTTTTTTACGAAACACCGTGTGATGGTGTTCAATAAAACTAACCTTTCGGTAAAAAGAGTACATTTTATTCATTGGAATTATATATATAAACCATATCCAATAACAATATGAAGCTTATTTCGGAATTTAATAATGTTTATAATTGAAATGGTCGAAGCATTCATCGCGATCGCCATTAATTAAAGCACCGTACCGAATATATCAGATGATTTAACGTCAAATAAAGTGACTTCATTAAAGGAGATCGAATCTGTTATTTGCAATACAAAGGAAAAGGCTCGCATCAAAATCTGCATTGCTGTTTTATCTGCTAATCTTAATTGGTTGAGTTACCTCATTATATTCTCCTATCTTATCATAACTCTTATACCGTTTCTTCAGCATAATTATTAAAAAGTGAAGTTGAAAGCGGATCAACTCCTCTTCCTTGTTTTCCCCAATCATATCCTCTTCCGATTGTCTTTTCTTATTTAATCTGATGCAATTTTTTCATTAAACGTCTCTCTCTACCATATATTTAAATATTTATATTAAACTAGGCTATGAAACTAGGCCATCGTGCTTTTAAAAGTCCAAAAAGCTTACATAGACATCCTGGTTTTATTCAAAAGTTCTTTGTTACAGAGTAATCATCGTCCCAATGGTGTTGCTTGTCCCAAACTTATGTTCAGTTATACAACAAACCGTAGAGGTCAAAGAGAATTTCGGGATATTATTAGATTAAGTTAGATCTTGTAATTTTGTGTTGAAGGCAATAACTTATTTTTGGCTTTTTTATTATTTCAGCTTTCAATCTACTTGATTTATCTTTTAGCCTTCGGTTTGAATAATTTTGGCTGTATGTGAATTTTAGCAAACTGTTGTGCATTCTAGGTTTTCGATTTTTAACCGTACATTACTCTAAGATATTTAAATCGATCCAGTCAACTCCTTCGGTCACTTTCTTTGACAAATGCCAATGACCAATCCATTTATTCTGCTCTAATCGAACCGCCAAACCTCCGATTACGGAACCCGGGACTCGGTTTCAATGTTTCCAGAAGGAAAATCCCTTTTGTTTCGCTCTTAGGGATCGCAATCACTTTGGAGTAGTTTTTTTCCGCGTCCATTCGAAACACGTCGAGGTTTTTCGGGTTCACTTTCCATTCAGGATGAATCCGCGCCAAGTTTCTCCCAACTGCCCGAGTTTCGTCTTTCGGATTAATTGGAAAGGGGCCCACCGGCGAAGAGGGGTGCGTGTGTGTCGCCGGGACGAAAGAAATGCAGATCGAGAAAGGAGAGAGGGAGAGAGGACGAGGGCGTTGGAAATGATTTCGCAAATGGGTTTCGTTTACAAGAGATTGGCGTGGTTGGCGTAGCGGAGAGACTGTCGGATGGTTGAGAGGGAAAGGAAGATAGGAAGAGGGTGAGATGTTAGGGTAGGAAGAGGTACGTAGTTGCATAAAAAATCCAATTGGAATTTCGTTACACTGTCTTAAGTCTCATCGGACTATTTTAAAATATATTAACTAAAACAGTGAAGTAAAACTATGCCACTTACGTTTTAGGAAAACTAGTTTTGTATTTCGCACTAGAATTTAAAAATACACATTTTAAAACATGCATTTTCTTATACAGCTTAGTTTTGCGTATTTGAAATATTGAGGATGACGGTTTTTAGCTGAATATACATAATGCCCAACCTTTGTAAAGCATATGCGATTTTAAAATTTATTATTGACTTTTAGTACGACATATAAAAGTTAGTAATTTCAAGAAAGTATCGCTTATTAATTTTTATATATCTCTTTTTTGGGTCCTTTAAAGGCAGAAGTGTTAAATTTAAAACATTTTATTTATCTTATTTTGTTGAAACATAAATGTCGAAAATTTGAAGTGGAGAAGATTAGTTCGACCGATTCTAACTTTAGGGCGCTAGGAAAGGCGGAGTCATCGTCCGAGTCCGCGATTGCCTCGCCGTGACCGTAATGAACCGCTCTTTTATCTCTATAACTCTCTTGCCAAAGCGAGAAGGGGGCGGGGCATCCCCTCGTGTCCGTGGGAACGCCATCGGCGTCGACCCTCCAGCGGTGGCCATCGGCGTGGATCCTCCCTCCCCCACCCCCTCCACCCCTCCCCCTCGCCCCCTCCATCCCCCCGCGGTGGCGATAGCGATGCAGCTATATAGTGTGGCAGAGGGGAAGGAGTATCGATCGATAGAAAGTGTCTCACCGATTGTTGCGTCGGGAAGCGAATTTTTCGAAACTCTAACGCCGCTGATGATGAGTGAAATGTGTACAAATTAAGTTCGATTGCTTTACCCGTCGTATGTACTACATGTTACCTTGTGATTCATCAAAAAGGTTGGCAAGGTAGGGAGCTGAGAATTTTCAAAAAGTTGGTATTTGATACACTAGAAGCAATTAACATTACAATTAAGTTTATTATTGTTGCCATTAAAAATTCATCAAATTTAAACATTTGAATCAATATAAATTCATTTATAGAAGTGCTACATCATTAAAATTTGGCTGAAAAGTGCGGCATTAGTAAGAAACGGAAAAAATATAAAATTATTAAAATTGACATTTTAGTGACTTTTTCGTTCCTATTGCCCCATAGGAGGATAAAAATTATAAGTCACTTCTAGATGAGCTAGAGACTTAAAATATGGCACGATTGTAGGGTTTCAGTCACAACTAGTGGGAAAAATCCGACATCGTTAAAACTCTAATTTTTAGGGGTTGTTTTTACCACATTATTGAAAGTAGGCTGAAATGCTTGCGCGATGCAAGCACCGTCTGTTAGTATATACATATTTTCTCTTCTTTTTCTTTTTTCTTGCTTAGTCTGTATATATAAATAGGTACGTGTAGATACGTTTTGGTGCTGTCAATTTATTTCATACGCTTTGTTGAATATTATATTGTGGCCAAACTGTAACATCGGAGTACAGTAATAGTAATAAAGAGTAATAATTCAGCTAAACAACGGTTCAGATAAACCGAGCAGGTTAGACTCGCAGGACAGAAATCTTTCGGAAAATTCTTGCTTCTTGAAGGGAAGGACGTTTCCTTTTAGGACTTTGACTATTTCGTCTCAAACATGGGTTTCGGAAGGTCGCTGGCCGCCCAAAAAAGGTTTCTTTCGACAACTATAGCGTTTCGATGCCCACGCGCCTCGTTATCTAGGAAACGCATCACTCGGACAGGACTCCTTCCATGGAAACGAAGGTTGTCTAGCCAAAAGAAACCCCTCCTTCGGAGTTACGGAACCCTGTAGAAGGTCGGTACTATAATTTTTTGTGAAAATACATTGTCGTTTCCAAAGAGATTTTAATCGAATGTACCTATATAATGCCATGTAATTTTAACGTATCAGCGTAGCGACAGCGGGATGGTTTTCCTCTCATTTCATCCTTAGTTTGGGCATTACCCTGAACGAACTGTGCCAAAGTGTGCCGATACGACATGGACGCGTTCAAATAATGACACAGGGCATCAGAAACTTCTTTAATTTTTACTTTCTCCATAGGAAAAATGGAATTCAAGATTTCAACGGAAGTACACGTTTTGAAGTCCCATTAGTACGTTTTCACTGTTTTATCGATGATGTCTGTGTATGTGATAGAATTTTGTGGGTGCTATAACTTAAAAACTAATGATCAGATCAACAAAAAACTTGATATTTAAGATTTTTATTAGCAATTCAAGGTTTCAAAAGGTTTTGTTTAAAGTTGGTCAACCGGAAGTGGAGGTTTATTCTTGCATTTTTTCGTTTTCTCCGAATATCTGTCTTAGAACTTCATTGATGTAAATATTTGTCATTGTCAAAGTTGTAGAGAATGTAATTTTCTACAAGTCTTTTTAAAAAACATTTTAAAAAACTAATAGTTTAAGAGATATATTGATTTTTCGTCTGAAGTACGTCGCTGTGATACCATTGTTTCCGTTTCTATGATAAGATTTTTTAATTGTTCATAGCGATGCGTACGCTGCCAAGGATAATCTTAATTGCGCATCGATATTTTTTTATCCTTATGAACAGCTAGAAATGTTTACTTGTTTCTTTCAATGAGAAAATTATTCAGTGCTTAAAAACTATTCACGAGTGTAATTGTTGATAATTATTCTTGAGGACGCTGATCTCAAGAACAATGATATTCATTAATGTGTGTGGAGAAAGTCATGTATTGGACAAAATTTTTTAAAGGTTGCATTCAACACAGCAGAGGATACCTACGGACCCCACATTCTTTTCTCCCTTTATTTCTCGACTGCGCGGATATGAATGTAATTCAAAGTGGTATTCGCAATAAGTATATTACTTCCATTACGTTTGAAAGCAGCAAGGTCTGCGCAAGTATTCGTCTCCATCGAAGGCGATAGTGCCAATTCTGAGGGAAGGGGAAAAAAATGATCATTCGTTCGACTATCTGAGTAGGCGACGCTAGCGACCATCACTTATTGTTAGACAGAAAGAAGTCCGTTAAGGGACCTCTCGAATCTCCCAATTATCCTTTATTTCTCTCGCGGATTCGAGACAAACTGGAACGGCATTTACCAGACCGCTTTGAAGAAACTCGAACCGGGATTTCGGAATGATTAACCTGATGTCATTCTTCATTCGTTATGCGAACGTTAAAATCTCGTAGAAACAACGTCACAATGGTTTGCCTGTCCGATGCCTCTCAAACCATCGATTCACATTTTGAAACAAAACAATTTTACTGTACAATCACTGTATCTTTTCAGAAGTTGGGAAATTAAATTTAACGACAAAAAAATAATTTTGGCAGATGATTCAAGATTTACCCTGTGCAATGGCGGAAGGCTAAGAACCGAAGGTTTTGCATCTGTCGGAACACGAATGGTAAAACGAACTTGAGCATTTCCAGTATCGTTTTAATTAGCTTATGGTTCGAAGCGAGGCGGAAGGCTACCGCATAAGCTTAAACCCAAGACTGACCGAGGCGAAGCGTCATAAAAGCGAAGTAGCCGCGTCGTAAGTACAAAAGAGAGGGGTCATCAGGTTATATAGCGTCGTAACCGTGAAACTTGTTCGCGCGAAAGACGTCAAGCGAGGGATTTCCTTTATCCGCGGGTCGAACGCAATTGCGGCGAACAAGTCTCTCGGGAGTGTAAGACTCGGAGAAGGCGACGCCGAGCGAATTTTCTTTTCTCAGCCGAAAATGACGCATCGCGCGCCGCGCTTCGATCTGATTCCCTATGAATAAATTAAACCTTTTAAGCTTCCGTCTCTGCAGCACCTGAGTCGGCGGGGATATCGTAGAGACGATCTGCCGACTCTCTAAAGTCCCGCCTCGAAAATTGCCAAAGAAATTTTATCGAGCGATTGAAAAAAATTGGAATTAAATTTGCTATCTTTTGGTACGCTAATACTCGCGGATCGAATCTGCGGAAGGAAGAAAAACCCAGAAAAGGGAATCCGGGTCGAAACGCCGCTACGAAGTGAAATGAAGGGCAACGAAAGGAAAAGTATGTCTGAAGTGTTAGAGAAGTGATTCTTGAGATCTCTCGCCGAGATACGGAGGCTCACCTCGCGAGAGACCCCAACAAGAGGTTCGAGAACCACTCGTGCGGAAGTCCTTTAGGCGAAGGAGCAGCCATAGGGTGTTGCTCCGGAGTGCACGACCCAGATGCACCGAGATAAGAAAGGGAAGGAGAGAGAGAGAGATAAAGGAGGTGAGTCTGAGGACGAAGGGTGAGAAAGTGGCGAGAGCGGTGATGTTTCAGCAAGGCTTTTTGCTTCACCGACGAACAAGAACTCCCTTGAAATATGAAAGTGAAATTTCCTGACTCGCAGCTATGTTCTGTCAGACATAGTCGATTAATGTGTTTATCAATCGGACGTGCAATGCGCTTGCTGCATCTTTCAACGAACTCGTCGGCATAAACATTGACGAGCGAAAATGTACGATCTTATTATTGGAAGGGAAAAACGGAATAGGACAATGTAATATGCTAAGTCACTTTTAGAGAATTAACGAGAACATAATTTTCAGATATAAATTAAACGGCAAAAGAATCTTTCGACGTGAAATGAAAAATAGAAACAGAAACACAAATTACCGACGTTGTATTGCGACCAACTCAGCCGCCGCACGGATAAATAAAAACCATTGAGTGAGACGGAATTAATTCATATGGACTTTTATTGTGTGCATATTTAACGACGTGAAATTATAGATAGTCCACTAACCAATGATGGAATGGCGAATGCGACGCAAGGCGTATTGATAACCAAGATAACTTCTGAACCATAATACGTTTTTAACTGGATTTGCGCCAAAAGGTGACCTCATTGAGTCCAATGACAATAATTACTTTTTGAAGAAGCATTGAGGTCTCCTCTATTCTTATTGCACTTTCTAGAATAGAGGAAGATGTTACATTTCAGCGAAAACATATCAATCGTTCGTTATACTACCGCAAGATGTAGATGTAGTAATTAACTTTTATCCTCGTTGGAAGCAACCTGTTTTCGGATTCCATAGCTATTTCTGAACTTCTTTGGAACTAAGTCGAATTTAAAATTCACAAAATGAAACTTCGTAATTTCCTGCGCTGAAAATTTAATCCTCGCGAAATATGTCTGCGTACCTGAAAAGGTTGAAATTTAATGCTTCAGAATTTTCAAATAAAACGTTCTAGCATTTCGAATCTCTAAGTTTATTTATACAGTCGGCAAATGAATTATAAATCGGATTTGAGTGTTTGTGTGGATAAATGGGTTACGCTTTACTAATGAGGTCGAAGCTATTAATCCTAGCGGTTTATGCCTACCACATTGTAAGCATGTAAAACGTAGAACTAATTGAATCGCGGTCAATTCCAATATGTCGATGCCATTTTCAGGGACACAAAAAAGCGACCGTGACCTGAAACGTTGAAGTGCTTTTCCCAGGGTCAAAATCTGTTCGTTTAAAATCCAGTTACCACAGAATTGTCCGTGCTTGGGAATTACTTGAATCCCACTAACCGCTAAAAAAGAACAAAGGTGTCTAGATATCCAATCCATTAGCGAACCCGAAAAAATTATCCGGAAATCATGAAAAAGCAACACTGAAAGAATATACTTAACTTAGCTTAAAAGATCGTAAATAAAATCAAGCTTGTATGATAATGACGTTCATATATATATATATATATATATATATATATATATATATACATATACATATACATATACATATACATATACATATACATATACATATACATATACATATACATATACATATACATATATATATATAACGGCGAAAAAGGTTTATTTTAGAAGAGAAGAGGGAGGATAGTGGACACGTGTCCATTGAGTCGATATTCTGCCGCCGCGGCAAATGATGTGGGAACGAGGAATGGAAGAGAGTGAATGAGGGGGAGAGGATAGGAGGGGAAGAGAGAGAGAGAAGGAGCGGGAGAGGAAGAGGGTGGGGGGGGAGAAGGGGGAAGAAAGTAGGCGAGTGTGGAGGGGAAAAGGAAAGAGGAAGTCGTGGAGAAAGTTTAGAGAAAAAATAAATGATGGAGAGAAAGGGTCAAAGGTTAAGAGAGAGAGAGAGAGAGAAAAGAGGGAGAGAGTAAGGGTCAACAGGTGAGGGATGTGAGAAGTGGCGATGTAATTAGCCGTGGCGATGACAACGGAGATACGAGCGCGAATGCTTAAGTATGGCACTTTTAACGTGGTAGACCAGAACTGCGACGGAGACGTAATTGGAGTTTTAAAAAAAACGCAAGTCCAACTATGGTTTCATTTAAAAAAAACGAGTATGATGCAGCATACAGGGTGATTAAATTGTTCGCGTTTTGTTCGGATCCGGAGGGTTATATATCTCCCCATGTTCGTTTGAATTGCGTTACGACAATTTTCGGGATTAAACGCGTGAAACTGTGTAAAAAAAATACCATCAGTTGCTTATTTTAAAAATCCATCGCGTATTTACACAATTAATTATTTATATATTTTAACGTAAATAAAGAGAAGTGGAGACTATGGCGAGATATTGATTAAAAATTTCAAACTCCTAAACAGTAAAATTTTACGGTTTAGGAGTTTGAAATTTTTGTTTTAACGTATTTGATTCGAATGCGAAGATTAAATATTTGCATTAGCTTGTGTGTCGTTTTGATTCAATGGCTAGAGAATGCAGATATACTATTGGCTAATCCGTGATAAAATTACATTAATTTAATACGCGCATTCTGTAAATATTAATGATGCGGTGGAGTTCTGAATCGTTTTATTAATCCGATGGATTCTAAATCCTGCTTTGAACAGGATTAGGCCATTTTTCATAATCAACATACATAAACGAAATGATATTGATAATTAATTATACGTGCACCATACTTTTCATTAATCAAATTATTCCCCAAATTTTTTAGCAATTCCCACACGATTTAAATCAGGGCATCAATTTAATTATCTATCGGCTGTCACTGTGCATAGAACTTAGTTTTTGGTGTGTTTTAAAACGGAAGAGCAGATTCTACAAACAAATTCCTCAAATTTTCGCTCTGAAATCGCTTTGTAACAGTTACTTTCAGTTTATCACAATGAAGTACGTTTATCGAAAGTCTTCAAATGTCAGTTCTATAAACTGTTGTTTACACCAAAGCGTTCCTATTTATGGAAGGTTAAAAAACAAATCTTAATTCTAGGATCCATGAACAATTTTCGTGTACCGATTTTTCTTACGCCAATAAAACCACTTTTACATATTTCTAACTGGCTTCAGATGGAAAGTGTCGAAGGCTACCTTTCGCCAGTATTCGTCTCGTTCTCTCTGAGGTGACGGCCCTCTCTTCCCAGAGGGGTCTACGAGTGAGCCAGGACACGGTCCAATTAATTAAGGCGCACGCTGTAAAAGTTGTCTGTTTTTGGCGACCCTTGGTGAAAGAATTTAAAACGAAGCGGTCGATGAGAGCTCGCTTGTAGCATTCAAAAGACACTCGTGTGTATTAATATTTCCATCCAGAGCCATTATGCCTAATCGTATTTATTTTATAAATGTAGAAGATTCTGGGTTATGCATCTCATAAACAACTACTTTTAAGCATTAAGTATAAATTTTTGCCTCCGTGTTTCTTACAGATAATATGGGTTACACTATTAATTATATATTATTATTATTATGTGAAGTTTATATGTATTAAAGTTAAGAGATATTTTATAGGAAAAAACTATTACAGGACTTCCCGGAAAACGTGTTAGCCTTATGGGATTATAGACTGATAAATCTAACACAGTCTATTTCTGCATTTCTGCCTTACTTTAAAATCAACACAAGTAACTTTAATTTGAACGTGCGAGTAATTATTCGGATATTATTTTCACATTTGCGATAAATGCTCGGAGAAATAAAGAAAGTAAGTGTTGGAACCGAATCAAAGCTTAATGTAATTCCGTATTTCGTCCACTCGGAAGCGAATCTTTGGTAGCTGGAAGAATCGGTCGATAACCGATGCAGTGTGTATTTTTATGCACATAATAATGAGTATATTTTGGATATATCTTCCTGCATCGGCAGTTGACATCTTTCGATAGTTATTACATAACTAATAACAATGTTTTCATGTCATTGTAAAACTAATTCTTGCATTAAAATTTACATAACTAATATTAGTAAATGCGATTAAGTTGAAAGGGGTACGATACATTTCTGCTTTTGTATATATGTACTACAAACGGGCTCCCTGTGTCCGAGTGAAAGCTCTCGAATGGAAATAAACCACGCCTCCCAATAGTTAGATTTACTTTTAAGTTGATGGACGTGAAAACGACTGTGGTACACAACCATCGCTTTTTCTGAATAACTTAAGATTACTATGATTTGCACGTTTAAAATAGCAGTGGAATTTGGTTGCGAAGTAACATAATGCCAATAACTCAAAATCTCTCTTATGAAAACGGTTATTTTTTATTATACAAATAATGTCGCATCAGAAATGTACAGCAATGACTTATTTTCATTCACTCGAGAATCAATAAAGGGTCACAGTTTAATAAAGTTATTCTTTCGCATGTTTTAACTTTTCATATATTAAACCTTGTCTTTATAGTTGATAGGTCCCATAAAGCTTTTTAACAAAAATATCTTCCTCTTAATGCGCGTAATAATAATTTATTTGCAAACAATCGAACGAAGTATAATTCTGTTGCGATTAATACCATTGTTTTTCATAATGATGATTTTTTAAATCTTCTTTGGAACTGAAAAATCTGGAAAAGTTAGAATCACGAAAGGATGAAAAGCATCAACATCTTTATATTATTCTGCTTATCCTGTACTATAAGCGTATTCTTCGATAAGTTTATTAACTTATTGTTAGTATTGAGCAATCATTAAAACCATTTGTCCTCTTAACAGTGCTTTACTGGTAAATTAGTAAATCATTTGATGAATAGGTGTAGAATCTTCTATTATTTCCGTTGAGTATTTCTTTCATTTTTTCTCAAATTATTTTCTAAACTTAGTATCGGATATTTAATGAAAGGATCAAAATAATATAAAATAAGATGTTTGCGAGTAGTAGAGTTTTTTGAAGTTAGGACACCAAAATATTATCATCTGAAAATGTGATTTATCCGTTAATCGCTTCTGTTATCTCGCAATTTATTTTAAAATCATAACTTTATTCATTGGTGCCCAACCTTATCTACATGGCGGGCCACATCGGTTGTTTCGAATCCTACCGCGGACCTCATTGGGAGTTGTAATTCTTATGCGGGCAGGATCATATTTTAAATCGGAAGTTACCTTTACACTTTGAGGTACCATGTAAGTGAAGATCAAGTCTAAATGAGGTTTTGTATGGTAAATATTCCAATATTAAAAGTTTTATCAAAATTTTCATAAAATCCATTTGTTGGTTGAATTTTTCAGATTACTTTTTTATCATGACATCGCGGGCCGTAGGCACCACTGCTTTAGCTAATTCCATATAACTTCTCTCGAAGTTCCTGGAAGTTACGATTCACGCAACACACGTAAGAACATGTTGAAATATACCTTTAAGGATATGTGGCAAAGTTCCATTGTCAATTTTAGCTTGCTAGCTCGAAGCGATACAAAACTTACAAAAACGTAATACATATATGAAAATTGTCTAGATTTATTAACATATATAAAAATATTCTAAATTCGTGTTTTATGTTTTGCGAGTACACCGCTCCCCGGTTGTAACGCGGGGATCGAGGGAGGAGCTGCGGCCTTGTAAGACAACCGCGGTATAACCGAGGACATGACTTTTCATTTTTTTAATTTCTATACTTGCTACAAACAACAAAATTCAAATAAAAACAATATACAGTGAGTAGAATAAATTTATTTTATCGATTCCTTAAAACGTCAGTATATTTTGTTTTTACCTTAGTACATACTAAAAAACGACTTTCTTTCCAAGAAATAAGGAGGAAGACCCGCGGTATATCCGATTCCGCGGTATAACCGACGGCGTTATAACCGGGGAGCGGTGTAGTATGTACAATACGTTTAGCCCCTTAAACTTATGCTAGCGTCATGCCGTATATGCAGTGTTGTTTGCATAACTTCAAGGATGCCCATTTATTCCAACGGAAATCGTGCGGAAGAGGTTACTACAGGCGACTCCCGAGTTTCGACCGTTCGAGTTCGACAAATTCGAGATTTTGACACAGCCGATCGAATTGGGAACCAGTTAACGCGAAGTAATTTTCATCACAACCAACCACGTGAGGTTTAGTTTCAGTGTAGACATAGTTATATCTGCTCTAATTGTTTGAATTTGTGCTGATTTCACTTTTTTCTGTTAATCTTTTATTTAAATTTATTTATTTTATTGATTTATTTATAAATTTATCACTTGACGTGGCATCTAAAAGGAAATGTAATAGTGATAATGTAAGTGAATCAAATAAAAGAGTGCATAAGATTTATAGTTATGGATTGAAATTAGAAATTTTAAAGCGTGTTGAGAAAGGTGAAAGCCAAGCTGAAATCGCACGATCGTTGTGAATGTGTCATTCAACTATTAGCACTTATGTGAAACAGAAGGAGAAATTTCTAGAAGATGTGATAAATTCACGTAATTTGATAACAACAATAAACAGTCCTAGGCACGGTGTTCTGATTCATAAAATGGAAAAACTTTTAAAACTTTGGGTAGATGATCAGTGTCAGAAACACATTCCTATTAGTGAGGCCATGATTAGAGCAAAGACTAAGGATCTGTATGATGATTTGAAGGAAAGGATGAATGAAATTTCTGTTGATGCGCCTCCATTTAGTGCAAGTCATGGCTGGTTTGACAGATTTAAGAGAAGGGCAGGTTTGCATAACCTTAAATTAACTGGCGAGGCTGCAAGTGCAAATACTGATGCTGCCTCAAGTTATCCTGATGAATCCCCCAGTTAATAGCCCATCCAGTTCCCCACCCAATAGCTCCTCTTCTTCCAACTAAAATCTTCTAACTTCTCAATTAATAAACCAAGTCCAGTAGAAGGTCTGGAAGTAAACAAGATACCCTACAGATCTTACATTATGACAAAAGAGAACATTTAGGATTTGTCAGAAAATTTACGATAGGTAATCGGAATTGTTTAGAATTGGGGTCGGTACACTTTCCTGCATGGCTGGCCCCGTTGAAAATTGCGATCGCTTCAGTGGGCGGCGAGACAAAATTTCATACTAAATCAGTCAAGACTGTCAGTAACAGCTTACCGTGGTCATAGGATCTATGACAATACTTGTATTTACTCTACTTGTAAGTGTTATTAGCGGGAAATAAAACTGCAGTGCGGCAAACTAATATAGCCAATTTAAACGAAGTTCATTCATCGTAGAACTCGCAATAATAATCGCACAAGACAACAAATTAATTTATTAACTCCGAGAAACAAACGAATGAAGCACCCGATACTATGATATCGCACAGCAAGTATTGGAAATGAACGGGTGAGCAGTTTCGGCAATACGTACGATACAAAATGTTCACGTTAGAGATTTTCGTGTCAGAAATTTTCTCACGCTAAGCTTATAACTCCTAAGCCAATGCCAAAATTGCTTTATGAAACTAAAGATAAATATCTTGTTTACAAAATGGTCATCTTTTTTCTTTACCACTATGACGGCTATTTTTTTCAGCTGAATCAGGTCTTATTTGTTAAGAAACATCGGCTATTGAAATTGGAGTGATTTTAGTCAGGGATGCCTTGTTACTGGGGACGTATAATGAAACTTCATTTCCTAAACCCTACGATAGAATTCGATTAACCATTCCGTCTAGTAAAAATGTAGGAATTCACTAAAGTGATAAGAGTATTCAAATCTCTTTCACCTTACTGGAAACAAAATCGAAATTTTAACTCTTATAATATCCTGAAAGAAAGGCGCTTAATTTACAGCGCGCTACTATCTTGCATTGCTGCCACATGTAAAAGGTTTTTCCAACGACACAATCGCAGTCACTGAATCCACGCGCAAACATTTAATCCGCATGACTTGGCGTAGCAATCGCCTCATCCTCCTAGTCCTCGGTGCAGAGAGGTCCCGACCTCTTTCCCCGTGCACCACTGCCACCCCCGCCCCTTCGATGACCGCCTCCGAGGGAGGACCTTCCTCTACGTCGTCATCCTCTTCTTCCCCGAATCGGCGCGTGCGCCTTTCCCTATCTCGTAATTTTCTCGTGTTGGGATGGGTGGCGAGACCTCGCGGCTGCTGGACCGCCGCCTCCACATCCCCTTTTTGCCCTCGTGGACGAAACATCTTTTTTTTTTCGCGTGAGTATTGTTTGTCTTTGGAACGCGAGAGGGTAAACCTCCCCAGGGTGTCGGGATGAGAAAAAAAAGTCCGCCAGATGATTCTTGAAAAGTAAAGAGATTTCTCGCTTTCTCTTTCCCTTTCGAGTACTCCTTCTCACCGACTACGTAATAGGCGGTGGTCGGAAGGGGAGGCGTCGGGGGTGGAGGAGTCGACTCTGACGTCATTCCCACCGTCCTTCGTCTCTCTCTCTCTCCTCTGCGTGGGCAGATTCTCCTCGTGGGGGTTGTTAAAGGTCGTCTGCACCGACCGAGTACTCTTCCTGTCGCTATGACCTACGAAGGAATTCCCATTTTTTTCCTCTTCGACGGCCAAGTTATCGAATGTTGCGGCGTAAAGTTGATTTTCTGAACCCCGAGAGAGATGAGTTTTTTCCCGCGCCTCGCTTCTTCGAATATTTTTTGAGGGCGGTCGGATCATATCTTCCGTAAAATATCTCCTTCGTCGTTAGATTTTTTAAAAAAATATTCCTCTCCCTATGACTTTTCCGTGACAGAGCAAATTTGGTTCTTTCGTGGGAATCCCGTTTCCTTCACCCGCCGGGATGAAATTATGTATAAGGAAAATGAAATCCAAAGCTATTTGCGATAGAATCTATATTAAACTATGCTTTGAATATAAAAAAATTTCAAAATCGCCCAATGAAGCTAATAATGAAGTGCATGTTATGCTGATTATCTGTTAATAAACCTATTAAATGTCGTAAAGTTTCGTTTATTAATACATTAAATATTTATAAAGAGAGTTAAAATTTTAAAATTTCTCGAATTAATATTGGGTCTGAGAAATAATTTAGATACATATTCGGTCTATATTAATGTAACAAATGATAAATGTAAATTTTTGTTTTAATCCATTATATTACTGGTAACTAATAGTAACTACTAAGTAACTCCTCGAGGAAAAAATGAACCATCTGGAATGATTTATATGGCGAGATTCGTATGAAGCCAAAAAGAAAAAGATCTTTACCTGTTATTCTGATACAGTTCATTAAAATCCGTTTAAACCACTCATAAGATATTTGATTACAATTATTAAAATAGTTCTACATTAATCGATAGATCTCAATTTGTATCGAAATTGATAAGTGAAGGAATTCTTTTCCTACACTGAATAAACTACGTCATCTGACTCCTAGCTTTAATCGGAAATGAGTTTATTCGTAATGCTAGCTTATTAGGCTATTCAAAAATTTTAAAATCCAATTATTTAGCATACAAATATGTAATTCATTGGCGCTGAGTGGAAAATATCTATTAAATTCCAATAATTCATCAACATAAAAAATCGAAGCCTGATTTAACTAACGAAAGTAATTTTTTTAAGGATAAACGAACTCTTCTATTTTTTCTTTTCGAGGGAAGAAATTTCGGTTGAAGGTAGTTCTATTAACCGTTAATTTTGAGAGCAATATCAGCCATTTTATATTTCGAAGACCGTGCTGGGATAGGCAAAATTTTGGGTGGCGTTAAATGGCGCATCGGGTCACTTTGGCAAACCTTTTATAATAGGATATCGAATATCAATACAGAACAAAGGAAGGTGAAGTACACATTATATCATTAATTCGCCACCACGTATTGAAACCATAGCGAGCAATTTACCGCGGCCCTTTTCAAAAAGGACGTGCGCAGCCTCTACATGATTGACGTTATCTAGACAATTCATTAGCGAATGCGACGCAACGAATTAAAGGATCGATTTCGGTTTATCGGAAAGACTTTTTTATTCGGAGATTTTTGCTATGTTACGTCGGCCGGTTTTTCGACAAAAAGCGACACATTATACGATATGTATCGAAAAGAACCTCGTTCTCATTGGCGATTCCGCTGTGTTGAAAAAATATGTTTAACTTTGTTCTCTCTGCAGTCTTTTCCTCAATCTCCTCTCTCTTCCTCCTCCCCTCTTTCTCTTCCCTCCTCGCCTCTGAAGCGCCACAATATGTGGGTTGAATCGATATAACGTGCCGTGTAGGGAGAGATGGGGTGGAAGGGATATGTAAGAGGGGGATGGGGTGGGGCGGGGGGAAGGGTGATACTGCGGAATGGAAGGAGTAGGGCGAGTGCGGAGGAGATGGAGAGAGACAGAACGAGCTATTTTTAGGATCCTCTGCCGCTTCCTTCTTTCTTTTTAACCTAATCCCTTTCTCGCTCCAAATATAAAATTTTCGCAAGAGAGAAAACGTGCTTCAAAAGAAATGTGAGTTTTTTCCCGTGTAGAGTTTGGGAAGGAAGGGTGTTTGGAGTTTGAGGGCAAACTCAATGCGAGTACTTTGGGGTCGTTTGTTTTTTTCCAAAAGAGGAGGAGGAGCGTTGGTCTTAGCAAGATAGAGAGAGAGTTCCAGCGATAGGATCACGTCGTGAGTGTTTTTTTTTCCTTCGGAGTTTGCCCGTAACAGAAACAGAAACGCACTCCTAAAAAAATCCATCTTCCCTGGAAAGAGAGTGCGTTTTTCATTCGTTTTATTTCTCTTTCTACGAGGTCATAGAGGGATAAAGGGAGTTGTTGATGAGTAAATCCGGCCTTAGTCCTTTTTTGAGGCTACACTGCACCATCCGCCTTCCCTCTCTCTCTCTCTCCCTCTTTCCCCCTCTTTCCCTCTCTCTCCCTCTTTCCCTCTCTCGTACCTTCTCACTCTGCGAGGACGGAAGAATTGGTCGCCTTCCTTTTTGCTATTCGGTCGCTTTTTTGCTCCCGGAACGGCTTAAAAATGGAAAATGGACGTCCGAGAAGAATCTCTTTGCGAGCAGGATTTGTTAAGAGTGAACTTTATTGGTCCTTTTGGCCTTGTGAGTGGTCCGCTATGAAATAAAATGGCTGTGGATGGTGTTTTCAAATCTTTAAGTTTATTCTGGTGGAACAAAACGAGCGATTCCCTTAAAAAATAAAGGTAATCTCAGGAAATCGGATTCTTCCATTAATTGCAGGTTGCTATGATTTGCGCATGTTAATTTCTCATTAAATCAGAAAAGAGATGAGAGTTCAAAATTTGTTCACATTCTATTTTAAAGTTTTCGCTTATGAATTCCACGAGTTAATATTGTTATTATTAATTGAAAGAGCTTGTGCAATGAAATTTTTATTTGTCACCTTTTATAAAAATTATTTGTGAGATCCCGTTGTTAAACATTCCTTTGTTCGCGATTCAATTGAAATAAAACGTAAATTGGAGTTTTATTTGATATTGATTAAGAAAATTTTATTTTCTATCTAAAGCTATTTTCTGAGAATCTTAATTTGAAAAAGGCATTCATCCCCCTGTCACACACCAATTCCTCCTAAAATATTCTTTCGCAGCGTAATAAATGGCAACATAGATCCATATACCCTGCAGAACTCCAGTATTATGTCTCTTGCTGTTTATTTGCTATTTTAATTTAATAGATAGCACAGACGGACAGACAGAGTGAAAACATAAGCGCGTTTATAAAATAAAACACATTAATGATCGATCAAAGCTAGCTTTAATAGTTAAATATATATATATATATATATATATATACATGTATATATATTCAACTATTAAAGCTAGCTTTATCGATATATATATATACATATATTAAAGGTCATGGTGATAGTAGGGAGAATATAATTTAATTGTATTAAGCGATTATTGCTATTTTATTTGAACATTATTATTTATTATAGCTCCTTTTAACTTCCCTTCCATGTTACTTTTCATAATAATTTTAACGTTTATATCGTGATACAAATTATTTGCCTCATACAGTTAATCATTCAAGGAAAAGAATTTGTACGATACACAATAGAACCTGATTTAAATAGAAGACTCTGGTTGTTGGTTTTGTACGTATCATAATTGCAATATTCCACACATTTAAGAATCGATTCTCAAGCCATGCGAATATGATTCATTATCCTTCGAAAAATTCTCTCTCACTCATATCGTATTAACAGTGGTGGAGAACCATCACTTAAATGTCTAACGTGGCGGAATATAAGTTATTTCGTTAATAAAAATTGACAGAAAACAACTCGATTCGAGCTTTCAAAAAGAACTTCTAATGTAAGAGAATCTATAAGATGGAGTCTGCATTAAAATTAAAGCGTTAGAGAGGAGAGTGTAACAAGGTGAAAAATATGTAAGGAGGAAGGAAAGGGAGATAGCGAATGGGAAGAGAGAGAGCTACCTGGCGAAGCAAAGAAAAAGTATGGCTTCCGAAGTAAAATCGAGAGTCAATATGATGAAAAGAGTGCGAGTTGTTATTTATTTGAATAGAGAACGATATATTGGAAGGCAGAGAAAAGACGAGATTTGGACAAAAGAGGAATGGAGGAAATTGTGGCAATGGAGAGGGGGAGGGGAAGGTGTTTCATGACGTAAACAAGGAGCGTGATTCTTGAGTCAACGGTGACATGCCCCGAGGAAGGATAAAATAAGGAAGACCCTGAAAAGAAGGAGACAGAATTCTATGACGTCGAAGGGAATGAAGCAGAGGAGAGGGGAAGGTGAAGAGCGAAAGAATAAGCGGAATGAAATGTGGGGAGGCGTGGTAGGGGGGGGAGAGTTCATGAAGGAAAGAGGTGAGGAGAATGGGTGTCTGAAGACAGAAGATATCTCAGAGAGATAGAGAGGAAAGGAAAGGACGTTGGAGGGGAGACAGTAGTGATGGAGTGAAGGAAAAGAGGTTTTGGGATGCTCGAGGCGACGCTTTGTTCACGTTGATACAGATTGATAGCGCAGACCCGATGCGGGGCGGATAGTCTTTGGATGAGCACGAGTAATCCGGGCGGTGAGAAAATTGTGTCAGTTTACTCGTGATCCATTATATTTCATTCCAATATTATTACTGAAATGCTGTTTTATACATTTACTAGCAGGTTACCCGTTCTTCGCACGAGTTTTCCAAAGAAATCATTTTAATTGTTTTAAATTACTACTTCGTTTACAGTGTATTTGTATATATGATATCAATGCTTCCTTGTAAACAACGTTACGGGTTCTTCCGGTAGGGGTCAGGATGTGGAGGTTCTTCTTGTTGCTGGCTCTCGAGAAGGCGACGTACAACTGTTCGTGTGAGAAGCACGGATTCCTCAAGTCGATCCCGGCCACTTTGAAGGACTGCCCCTGAGCCTTGTTGATGGTGATGGCAAAACACAGCTTGATGGGGAACTGCAGGCGCTTGAACTCAAAGGGGTAGTCGCTGGGCATGAGTGGTATGCGTGGTATGAAGACACTTGGCACAACCTGTTAGTATGGTGGCCTTTATGACATGGTTTCAAGCCGCGCACTTGCAGTCGGGTTCCGTTGCAGAGTTTTGGGGTGTTGAGGTTCCGCAGCAACGTAATAGGGGTTCCAATCTTCAGCGTCAGTTTGTGAGGAGGCATTCCTGGAGGGTTGAGAGAGTTGAGATATTCCACGGGGTAGTTGACTGAGTCTTTATCATTCGTTGACTCGTATGTCCTATCCTCGCCGGGGAAATAGCGTAGCAGGTACTCATCGATGGCCGTGGCGTTGTCATTCTTTGGTGTTAAAATGGCTCGTTCGCAAATCCATGCCTGGGACTGCTGGTTAAACTTGGACACATCGGGGTAAACATTGGTGATCAGCTCTTCCAGGGTGCGAACTATGTGGCCCATCTGATCAGTTATTTCGATTTCGCCGTCTGTTTCAGGCACTTTGCCGTTTCCGATATCGAGTAGTAATTTTGCAAACTCTTCGGCAGATGCGTCAGTGCACTCTCATGTTTACCCTTTTCCACTTTTCTCCATACAGCAGAACATTTGATCGATGAGTTCACTTCATCGGCCCTTGTCCCTCTCTGTATCACTGGCAGAATTTGACGGAAATCCCCGGATAGCACCACTGTGACTCCTCCCATAAGTTTGTCCGTGCATCTTATGTCCTGTAGTGATCTGTTCAAAGCTTCGATGCCTCTCTTGTGCGACATGGTACATTCGTCCCAGATGATGATGACGCAATCCTGCAGAACTTTGGCCAGAGCTGTCCCTTTCTTGATGTTGCAGACTGGGTTCTCACTGTATCCCAGGTTCAGTAGCAATTTGAAAGCCGAGTGAGCAGTTCGTCCTCCTTGAAGCAGTGTTGCCGAGATTCCCGAAGATGCTACCGCGAGTGCTATTTTCCTCTGTGATCTGATTTTCGCGAGTAAAAGATCGATTTAAAATGTTTTGCCAGTCCATCCTGGAGCATCGGGGAATAATCTTTTACCGAGACTAGGATTTTCCGATAAGCTGTCTTTTGGTCCTTTACTAACTTTGTTTCATTTTCTTCTACGAATAAAACGTCCTTAATCAAAACAACAACGAAATTATTTATCCGTAATCAAAACAGCAACGAAATTATTTACATAGGTTTTAAAATCAAAACAACAACTAAAATAACTAAAAACTCGGAATTTAAAGCAAAATGCGAAAAATTAAGAATATCTAAAGGAAAGACATCTCAAGAATTAGAATCTTTATGATATCACGCGTAGAATGGTTCAAGTGTCACGTTTGTAACTCAATATTTAGATATTTTAATGTTCGAAAGAAAAATAAGCCGCATCGAAAATTTTCGAAATTCACGTGCTTCCTTACAGGGAAACAATGAATGCTCCGTAGACTCGAACCTAAGCTCCAATCAAGGGGTTTCGGATTTTTCCTGTCAATTGTGACCTAAAAGCTACCAGTGTGCCAAATTTCAACTTAATAGGTCTTCCGGAATTGGGTTAACCATTTTGGACATACATACATCCACTCTGTTTTATATATTAAGATACGTGCGAAGGTCTATTTCTGCCTCATATTTACTTATGAATTGCAATAATTTATTTTATTTATTTATTATGAAAGAATTCATCTACAGAGCATTGCCAATTACAGTAGATTTGGACAAGAAGAAATTAACACGACATGATAAAAATTACATAAAATCAACAAAAGAATATAACACATTAACAACGAACGTGGAAACAGGCAAAATAACAACAAAGAAGAACAACTACATCAAATGTTAACGATCAACGATTGTCTCGGAGGGTTCTCAGAGGAGCGTGAAAAATTTCAAAGTTAGAATGAGACTGTAGGTAATTAAGAAGAAAGGGGATTCTGCAGAAAAAGAGAAGGGCGAACGAGGATAAGCGGGGAGAATCTATGGCGAAAGTGGAATGAAGGCGAGTCTTTCTTGCGGGAACACGAAACTTCAAAATTTTTGTATTTTTATCATTGCTATTATTTAAAAAAAGAAGAAAATTCATCTCACGTGCGTAAAATAATTTAGAATTGTTTGTGTACACACAAAATCTTCCGTATGCGATGTTGTAACAACAGTAAACCCTCAACTTTCACACGCTTTTCATCATTCATTTCACATTAACTTGGATATCCGTAGTTTAATTCGTAGATTGTTACTTTCAGTGCGTACCAAGTTCTTTTATCACGATATTCTCGTGTGTGAGATCGTACTCCTGCCACGTCTTGTTTTTAACGAAACGATGATCGTTTAAGTAAATTTTTATCTTTTTATTTGATCGGCTTACTTATGCTCCTGCGGTCAAGTAAAACATTTTCAAGTGTTAGTTCATCTATCTCCAGCACGTGTACTCATTTAGATTATCATGGAGAGGGATTTTCTCTGCTGTGTATACTTCCGACTTTAGGGACTTTTTTTTACATCTGATCACATTTTGTGTACCGTGGCGGATTTAAAGTGAGTGGCGCCTGGACCACGGAAAATTTCGTATATACTATCTCAGAGTCATTTAATACATCTCAAATAAAAAATTACGAATGTATGTTTTTATGCACCAAAATGTTTTATTTTCGCAGGACGCTTTTGTTAGTCTGCTGTTACCTGCCCTGCCTTTCACATAAGCGCACAGTAGATGCGCGTGTGCATGTACATTTTAGTATGATTTTTGAGTTTGAAATTAATGTATTTAACAGACATCTCAAATATTATTAGGGTTGGCCAGTCGGTCAACTGACCCAATTTTTGACCATATGTTTTGTTTAACCGGTCAAACTGCGGCCATACATATGCGGATGCTATTTATTACACGTATTTTCTCAAATCCTTTTCTGTTTACATGTTAAACAAATTAATCTTTGCTTTCCCCGTTTTGTGGATTAAGCTACAGTTGAAATCCTTGTGTCATCAGTAAGACTACTACAATTTTTTTTAATCCGAAGCATTCTTGCTCACAAAATCATCGCTCTGTATTAAAACAATAGACAATTAAAAATTGAAAAAATAATTACCTATAATACTTATATTAGGTATATCCAAAACAAGTTTAAGAAAGACCGTACGCGCAATTCGACTATCAGGCAGCCGTCACCAGTGGTATGCACCGATAGTAGTTTCTAAATGAGAAATTCTAGTTCAGTAATTTATTTATTTTTATGAATAAAATGGTATTTCAGATTAGTGCGAGCACACCTACCTGCCTCCCCTTTCTTCCTCCCCCCCCTCCTCTCTCCCACCATCAAATCACACCGCTTGCGTCACTTCAGATTTGAACGGCCACATTTTCATATATTTTGAAATATATACCTACACTTTAGTATTTTATGCTTATTTTAGATTTCATATAGTCAGAAAGTAATATAAAATATTTTCACAATTTGCCGTCAGTTTTTTACTATACTGTGAATTAACCAACTGAAAGAATGATGAATGATAGTAGACGTTCTATACTTGAAACAACGAACGTCTATTTTCCTGAAATACATTTTAGAATACGAGTCAAATCGGTCAATAAATTAATTTTTAACGCCAAAAATTTACATATTTTTACGAGAAAAACTTTCTTCGACAAGCCTCTAGTAGATGGTCCCAGAATGTTCATCGCCAAGGACCTCAAGAGACCTAAATTAGCCAATGATTGTATATCTGTTTGTTTTACATTGCAATAATCAGTCGTACTTATCTCATCAATTCATCGAAGCATTTTGACGCAAGTGGTTTAATATAGATTTTTCTTATGATCATTCCTATTCCTATCTTCATTAACTATACTGTTATAAAATTTATTTTTCATAACTAACACACGTGTTTTACTTGTTAAACGTTTGTTCTTACCAGCCGTGTACCTTCGACTGATTGTGAGTCACCACATGAGTGTTCCACATAAGACTGTCTCTTTCCAATATACACTCGGCGGTGATTTCCAGTGACGTAACCCCTTCGAATGGTGGGGACCTACTGTATTTAAATTAGCAGCACGAACCGTATTTATTATTAGGGAAGTAAAAATTGTGCTGAAAATTTTTAAAGAAGATAAATAAAACTGCATATCACAGTATCTTAAATGGCTTCCATTAAATTTATTTGTATACGTTCCGTATTAATACAACAGCGTCTGGCAAACGAGTTCAGGCTGCAGAGTTTGCAAAAACAGGAACCTTACGCAGTGGATGCAAACTTTTTATCAAGAAAATCTAGGATTAGCGCAAGCATAGCCTTGTCATCACAAAATTTTCCAGCTTGTATTTTTAAAGATGATTTTATTAAAACACTTCTGTTTAAGCCAGCGTCGTTGCTTAAAATAATATAATAGATGTCATTCTTTGTTAGGTAAATCTTACCAAAATGGTTTTTCGAACATAAATTTAACATTTTATATGGTCTCATAGGCAAATTTCAGCAGTACTGAGGCAAAATTTTCCTTGTGCCGCTAGTCTTTTTCCACGAAACGCCATAATGTATTTACGTATAAATTAAACCTATACGTGAGTTGTAATCTACTGCAAACGTATTTCATTTCAAATGATATTGTTCTCCACATGCAAGGGCGGATACAGGTGAGTAATTCCCCCAAGATACCTGAACACTAGAAAATAATTATCTCCTAAACCTTGTCCTACTTGCTGAGCACGTCAGGCGAGAACTATACCATTTTACTACATTCATTTTGCTCTACAGAAAGTTATATATTTCCTTTTTCTGAATTAAAATATACGTGAATTATGATATTTTCAAATAGTTTATTTTTTATTCTTGATTACCCCATAGATGAAGCCTGGATCCGCACTTGTCCACGTGATCTTGAAATTGAGAATCTGTCCGTGGAAAATCAAAACTAAGGCCTTGGCATTGAACTTTCCTATAAAAAAATCATTCCATTCATTTTCGTCCGGCTTCTCCGATCCTCTGTGACTTCAGAGTATTGCTAATATACTTGAGAGTTGAAGACGGGAGAGAAACGTGTTTGACCGCTTCCGCCAGCCATGGAGATCCGCACAGTCACGGAGGAATAGAGATGCTGACGTCTCCGGTGATATCAAACTAGGTCTCTAGGTCTGCTGCTTCTCGTGAATTCTCCACAAAAAACAATACCCTCACCCAACCACAGATTTTTGTGAGCTGTAAAATGGGGTCTTCTTCGGTTTCTGCCTGACCCCTTTTCCGAACGCGGCGACTCCAACACTTTTCTTTTTCTAGGAATCCTTCCGCTTCTCCTTGCCCCCCCTTCCTCCTCTCCCTTCTCTTCCGTCCCCCTCCCCATCTCTATTCCAGTCTCTCTCCTATACTATACGTATTTCCGTTATTCTTCATTCGTCTCTTATTAATGATATGGACACGGCAATTTTGTGAGAGAAGGGAAATGTGAATAAAAGTGAATTGGTTCTATAAATATATATATGTGTGTGTGTGTGTGTGTGTTTTAACATAAGTATATATTGAGTGTTATAACTATATTTTCTGATATTTAAGAAGTTTGGTGATTACGGCGCGATCTAGAAACCGGTTTGAGCTCGTGTGAGTTCCTAAAGGAACTATTCCGTAGCACTTAATAGTTACGTAATTTTTTGGCTTTTTATTTCCTTTGCATTAAAAAAAATTTAACAAATAAATTTTATATTTTTCTGCGATTGGCAAGAAATTAATTGCTATGAAACCTTTTCTAGTTCTTCTCGTGAAATTTCTGTGGCGTATTTAATCTACCATTTTCTATTTGACTTGATACCACACTTTTATTTTGAAATCTTTCTAATATTTCATTTTAAATAATTTCATATTTGGCGCGAAAATATTTCTCAGTTAAATGTTTTATTATTGATTTCTTTACGGCCTCGCTGCACATTATAATATCAAGGAAATATTTCTTGAAGGGTCAAAGTATTTTTACACTTTCCATTACAAACTGAATTTGGCATTCGGGTCAGTTTTTGCAGATATAAATATTACTATATTAGTAAAATGTCGGAAATATTTCGTTTAAAATGTATATAGTACAACAGTTAATAATATCTGTGATATAGAATGCTGCTGCAAAATGTTTCAATGATATCATAAATTCAAAAACTACAAAGAGGTACAATGAGTCTAAATTCAAAATATTTAAATTTTTTGGAGGAAAATTTACATTAATAATCAATCCATTAAATGATTATTAACAATAACAACAAAATTCATTTTATTGGGACGGAAATTTCCTTTCTGTTTTTAACATTAAACGACACAATAAATGCAGTTTTCATTATTACGTAAATTTTAGCATTTCAGGTCACTTTGAATACTCTATGTAACTGATGAGATATGCATGCCCACCGAGTCCCATTTCGTTCCCTCGGGGCCACGAGTGACTAACCCTTTCTCATTTGAGAAACCAATGATTTTTAGGAACGCGTATGCCACCATCTCGTGGTTCGCGTTTGAAATGTATTTCTCCGGATTTCTTTTATATCGGATTTTGAGCATAGTTCTGACGACAATAAAAATTATTTTTCCTATTGAGTAAAAGGGTCGGCGCGGTGTAATTCTCACTGGGCGGAAAATACGAAATTCGGGTAAAATTAGTCTGACTGGCAGAAAATTATGTCCATTCACATGACCTGTCCTAAGGGATTTTTACGAAGGTGCGCGAACGAAACTTTGCCCAGCTTAAATAACCACAGATATACTTCAATTTACTCGTGTTCGGTTTATGCGTTATCCCATACACGCCTAAAACGGTTTATTTAAACAAAAATCTAAATACGTTTATAATTGGAATGCATGTAGTAGCGACCCGCAGAAGCCTCCGCCCGAGTTCGGTAGCACACGTCGAACACGCCTAAAACCGACCGTGTCCATTCACTAATTACGTTGACGTAAACATGCAGTGTGAATAGTGATTCTATTATGAAAAGAAAGAACAGTTAAAAGGATATTTTGTGTCTGGCAATTTTAAACGCTCCGGAAGCACGATGCGTTCGACATTTAAATCACGTAGCGTGCCAATCGAATATATGTACATTTAAAATAAAATATCTACAAATTAAAGAATTATACCCGCTTTTCGGGGGTGATCGAGCCGAATGTCTTCTTTTACAGTTTCTTCAACATAGTCTTGATTGTGGAATTTGTATGACTTTGTAACGAATTTATTTTATAACTCTGCATTTAAATATTTTTTATACAATTCAGAAAAGTTGCAGCCTCCTCGGTCGAATTTATTGTAAGTTCGTGAGATTGAATGCGTCTAACGAATAATTATTCCAGGAAGATGGACGTTCTCCGCGAAATCAAACATAACGTTTCTGTGTCATAAAATGGTCTGTCATAGTCCTGGGTGTCAGCATTATGAAAGAATCGAAACTCAGTGCTGTCAGAATCCTAAAAGGGTGTTAGGCGGTAGATGCTTAGAATTAAATAACGCATTTCTTAGAGTCGATATTGAATTTTTTAAAAAATTCGATAGGATTTTTAGCATCGATTTGAAAATCTGTTGGCTTGGATGGTTAGTGTGTCTCGGGGTCGAATGTTGCCGAAGGTATGGCTATGTGTTATCCTTATTGAGGTCACTGTAAAAGGACTTTAACGGCTGTTTATGACCTAGTTAAAATAAATTTATGTAATAAGAGTTCAACCCTGAGACATTTTTATTTGACCTTACATTTTCTTGTGTATCACGGGAACCGAATATAGAAATCTAAACTTTCAAGCTCTCGTTATAACCGAATTCGATTGTGCGCGTGTGTGTAAACATATGAAGGTCTACCATATATTGCACTAACATAGCGGAAGACATAGATGAGCTAATGAAAAGTTAAAATCATAGAAAGCGAAACATCAGAATCGGGTGCCTCGTGGCCCCAAGGCAGTGTGAAATGCCGCAATGCGATTGTGTGATAGGGAACGCACTGGGAGGGAAGAAGAGAGGGAAAAGAAAAAGGGAGAGAGATAATAGAGCGAGCAAGTGGAAGAAGCAATTACCGGAAATTAAATTATCCATTTTTTAATTCAACCCTTCTTTTTTTCCTCTTTCCTCTACCCACGCTCTCCGTCCATGGATGACTAATTCTTATCGCGTATCCTAGATTTTTTTCGTTCCGCTGCCGCTTCGGTTCATCTGTCCAAACTGCACTTTACTGCTCTGGTTCACGTTTCGTTCGTTAGATTCTCTCTGGCGTTGGATGTACAAACGTACCTACTTTGCGCGTTCGTGTCCACTCGTCCATATCTGGAGCGATCGACGCACGCACTTTGGACATAACTAACTATATTTTCTAGCGGACGACGGATACAGACGGCGACGCAGGTTCGTGATAGGTTGAGCGTCGCTACTCGACGCCAAATTAAAAATAACTTTTGGAATTCCCCAGTCTGATGAAGTCATCTTGTTTCGAAATACAGTTGAATTAGTCGTGGGCTCTGATGGAGGCTCGTTGGCTTGAAAATTTCGTTTGTTCGACCTCGCTCTCCGATCCGGAAAATCAAGCACGCGGTCGCTGCGCATTTTTTTCACTCGCGGTGTTCGCTGAGAACTACGATGTTTACGACTATAAGTTCCGAGCTATTTTATTACTTTGAGTTTTTAATATAATTATTTCAACGTTTTTTTTACTCAGTAAGGTACTCAATTTATGCCACATGCGATTGATCATTGAAAATGATACATATTTTCACCTAAAATACACCCTTAGTATGATGTAAAATTTAGTATTAACACAGAGAAGAAAATAAAGCTTTATTTGATGCTCTGTGTTATTACCATCAGCTCCTTTTCTACATGCTAAAATTGCAGGAATGTGATTTTTAAAAAATCAAAGGAATGGGTTCGCATCGATGTCGATTAGTTGATTCTTCATTAAATAGGTAATTTATAATTGTAAGGGAAACCTTCAACATTTGTTTAATAAGGGAATATAATTATAAGTATACTTATGTATGGTGATGTACTTATTTCTTAATTTTTAGTAAATATTTTGCAATTTTTTTTTATCTACTTCTATCACCAGTAGCGTAATTTTAACATCACAGAAACCGCGAGAGAGATGATAGATTTAGGAGAGTTAATACAACGAAATATGAATGGGCCCAAAAATTATTTTCGTGTGGGAGGGACGAAAATTTGTAGTCCCGCTACTGTCTCTCACGCTATAGTCTTCCAACCTGACGAAATTCTCCTTGGTCGCTGTTCTTCAACCACTACTTGGTAAATTCTAACTACAAATAAATCACAAGCGTAGGCATTCTAGTAGATTTTATTCCTGTATTCGAGGGGGAGGAATTCGAAAAATATTTTTACTCTCTAAGAGAAATGAAGTACGACGTTTTATGATATGGCAATACAATAGGACCTTTACTCAACAAAAAATTTCGGATTTCTCCAAAAAAAAGACAACAATACGATTGGAGAGGAATTAAATTTGTAGTTATTAACGTTTAACACATTAATTAAAGTTTATTGTTTTAAAAAATCGTATTCTTTGTGCTCTATTTTATTTAAATTCTTTGTATTCAATTTTGTTTGTGCAATAAAGTAATGGATCTTCTATTAGAAACAGTAATGTAATGTAAAAGTTGTTCGTGATAAGAAATCGAATATAATAATATGTTAAAAAGCTTTGTATGGGAAAATAATATTATTAACATACGTTGCTGGATTTTGAATAAATTTGTTTATGAACTACAATTTTAAAATGTTCTATAATTCGGCCTACTCCTTCCCCCTATTAGTCCGAATTAGTTAGGTTTTACTGTATAAATTTTCGCGTTAATTAAATCAGTAGTTTTTGAGTCGGGTGCACACAAAATCCTTATCACACACGCACAGACATCATCGAGAAAATAGTAAAAACGTGGTCAGAGGATCTTAAAACCTTGAAATCCCGAAATCGATTTTTCAGGGGGAAAATACTTTCTCTATACTGCGTTTCGGGAAGGTAAAACCTAAATACTTTTATGATTCCGTTAGGGTGACAAAAATATGATTCCTACTAGCGTAATTGCCTGTCAAATATGATGGGTAGGCGTGAATTAAGTATTCCGATAAAATAAAAATTAATGGCGCCAACTTTTATGTGCACTAAAACGTAAAAAATTAATATAAAATCCAGAATCCAGAAAGTAATAATATTCATGGACATATAAAATGATGTTTTAACACGATTTTATCACAATTTTTGTAAATTTATTACGCATTAGAATCGAGCCAACAATAGGCTTTAACAATTGCAATTGCCATGGCGATGAATTGAATAAATGCGTAAAAATTACGAAAAAATAGTCATTAACACTAGAACGTCGGACGGGACAATTTTGTCCCATTCTGATGTTACGTCCCCTACAGTTTCTGTGATTCCGGTTTAATTTAGTCGAGATTTCGTGACTTTTAATCATTTGAGGGTTGCATTCCACTCTACACTTTTGAACATCCCCCCCTCAATATTAAGGATTATAACACCATTTTACCCTAGAACGGCGGATGGGACAATTTTGTCCCAAAATGAGTTACTACTTTGTTTCACATTCTCTGTGATATTATTCTTATGCAGGCGGCTTTGTAACACTGTTGTAGACTATGGCATGCCCTTCCGCTCCTCCCCTCTCATCTTTCGTCAGTCCAACTTCTAGCCCCACCCTTCCCCCCTCCCGCCTTCCACTTGCTCCCGCAGTGTGATGCAGGTTAGAACGTGTTCCTGCAGCACTGTTTGCGGGCTAATTTACTAGAGCGTTTCAGTTGAGTACGGTGCAACGCTACATTCTACAGCATGCTAAAGTATGCAATTAGTAATGTAGAGACTACAACGTTCATAAAAATTGAACCTGGTACCGCGACTGAACGATTTTGTTGTATGGGACATTTTTGTCCCGTCCGCCGTTCTAGGGGGTACGCCATGTTCAGACGTTCTTGTGTTAAACCTAATTTTCGGCTTTTTTCGAATGAGATTTGAATTTCTACAATAGAAAAATTCATTTCCATAGTTTTCTCGGCATAACTGTCGATATCACATTTTTAAGATATATTAAAATGCTAAAGAAAAAAGGTTTTCTCGCATTGTTTCAGCTCTGCCCATGTTATTCAAATGGAGAAAAGATATACTCCTGGAGTCAAACCCAAGACTACTATGTACACGGCGAGCAGTTTGAAATTGAAAAGTTGAATAGTTACGTGATTCCTGAAAGTTTGATCGAAAAAGGTTGAAAAGCTTTTTAGTTATGAGCAGTTTTCCTTTTCTTCCATCTAACACCATATAGCAACCAAGCGTTACACCGTCCGCACACACACACACTTACCAAGAGAATTATGTATAAATGTTGATGCTCATGTATTCTCAACATCTAATTGTTGCCACAAATAAGCTCTCAGAATAAGTGTTTTTATTTCCATCGATTGAAGAAAGGAAAAGATATAGTCAGACTCGAATATAGGTAAGTGAAAACGAAAACAGCTTCAGACTTCGGAAATCACAATATTTACTACCGATCTTAAAATTAATATCATCTATAGTGTTTGTTAAAAAATTTGTTGACTTTCTTCGGAGTTGTACGCATTTTAGATTTCTATTTAATTTCTCATATCGTTGCATTTATTTATTCAAATTAAAAGCCATTCCCACAGGTAGATTTAAAAATACGTTATACCATTCAAGACATCTTCCGCTTACTACCGTTTTCTAATTCTGATAGCAACGAGTCTCGATTACTCCATAATATACGGCGATTTCTAGTATTGCTTTAACACGCGCAAGTGTTTTTTCGCCACGCGCGAGTTCGCGGATGCCATCGTCCTCCTTCTTGCGTGCGAAGAGAAATTTCCGTTTGATGCCGGTCATTTTACGAACTTAGAATGTCACACGCACGAAATTTAATTTAATTTTAAATGAACCTAGATGAAGAAACACTAATCAGAAAATTAACTGTGGATTGGAATGAGTGGCGCAGTTTCGTTTGAAGTGACCGATTGGGGTGAGGAGATGGGAAGTGGGGGGGAGTAAGGGCTCGGCCCTTTGGGCTTTATCGACCCTTCTCTTTTGTCGGCGCTTAGGTTAATATCGGCCATTAGGTCGTCGGCCCTTTGACCCGTACCCAGGTAAATCATATTCGTTTATTAGTGGTTTGCCTTTCGAGTAAATGAAAAGGATTACCTTTAATTGACAGAGTGCCCACTCTAGGGTCTTTAGTTTCCAAATGTCACTTCAGGGGAAATGAAGACTTTTGCGGAAACGTCGGGATTTCCATTTTCTCCTTATAAAAATGAAAAATGGACATTAAGTTTTCATCCTGAATTGTTGCTGTTCGGCTTTAAACTGCTCATTATCTCCATTACTTTCCTGTATCCTTGTTCGTTATAAAATATGGTTTTCACTACTTTCAGCAATGACTCAATGCATTATAAACTATATTTAAATTTAACGTATATTCACATTTTTCTATATTTTAAAATACATCAGAAAAATTTCTAGGGAAATTAAAGAAAGAGAGAAAAGGATATTTTTCATTTTATATTCTTATGTTCACAGAAAAATTCAGTGTGGTGAATATATTTATTCCTAGTCTTGAAATGTATTGCAATAATATTCGCGATTATTCAGCTATTATGAACTTTTTACATTTCCTCTCCAAAACTTGTTTTTACATATTTTTTCTTTCTGTATCTCTCCACGTAGGTGGTGCTCCCGCCAAAACGGTGTCTCCGTTTTCGAAGACAAAAAGGCATAAAAAAGACAAGTTTCCATTTCATATCTATCCATCCTATTATAACCTCTTCCTCTACCTAAATGTCACAAACCCTCTCCATTTTGTTCGTATGCGGAAAGTTCAAGAATGAGAGACACGAGGATTGAGTGAAACGGTCCCGCCAATTCCTTCCAACTTCTCTTTTTTTCCCTCTAGCCATCTCCAGTATAATTTGCCCTTTCTCAAACTTCCTTTCCACTTTCTCCTCATTTACATCATCCAGGGAGTGAAATAAGAACACCCAGCAATGCTAATTATGCAAGTCGTTCCGCCATCGCACAACTTGTAAAACAATCTTTTTCGCGTCGTCGTTCATGGATCCTACTTTCCAAGCGCCCGTTACCCTCGTCTGAACAATAAAAAATTATATCCCCCTCTTATCTTTATCATACCTGACCGTTATCAAGAGTTGAGAATCCCCTGACAACCGTGTATGCCGCCCATACGTATCTCTTTCCCTGATACCAATCTGTTTTCCATCTGTCACGGGCCTTGATAAATATCCTTCTACGCACAATCTCTCTCGATACGAGTTTTTATTTAGTATTGTTTTCGCCGAAGACAAGTTCCGTTTAGATCTCCAGTCGTTCCTTTCGCTCGAGATTTGAAAAGTCATTCTCTTAACTTCGCCGCACTACCTCGAGCAGGTTGTTTCAAAGTGGTCTTATACACACTTGTGTTCTTTATTATTTCATACCTCCTCTGATCGTGTCAAAATAGCACACATTTACGTCGATAGAATAATTCAGATCTTTCGGCGTGAAAATGCGTTAATTTGAAGTATTTTTAACGCATCGAAGTAAATCCAACTGAATTCTTTTCTTCTAGTCACATTATAATCTCTATTGTGTACTGCTCAAAATCATTCGTCATTTTCAAAGAAAGACTGTCTGTCTTTGCGCACTCGGATATGTTTATAAATACATTTATAAACTCAAATGTATAATGAATCTAACCTTCATCATATGCACATCACCTTCCGTATCATGTCTCCCATTTCTTGCCGCACTTCAAGAGAAAACAGGCATCCAGAATAGACTTCACCGTTCGTATATTGAGCAATGTAACTTTTTTGCCGTTGCGTCTGCATGAGTTAATCTCCTGCGGTCGCAAATGTTACCCGAAAGAATTATAGCCGATCATCTCGAAACGCATAGTCAACCTTGCGAACCACAAAAAGGTATGATCGGGGTAATGATGACATTTTGAACGCAATCACATTCGTTCCCAGATGTTCGGAAACTATTAAAAAACAGGTTTTCTCCCGATTGTTCGACGATCGTGGAATATCTAAACCTTTCCTCTCCCACTCCACTCGCGACCAATCTGCGGTGACGGCCGCGAGGACAAACGGTTGTGGAGTCGCAGCATTCGACACGGAGTTCTCGTCCTTGCGTCATCGGAATCGTCCATCCGACGCGACCTCCGGCGTAGGGAGCCCGTGCAGAAGCATCCCCGCTGCGAAGGTGGAGGGTGAGGCGGGGGAGCGAGGAGAAGGATGAGGAGAAGGAGGAGGAGGAGGCCGGAGAGTGGTGGTGGAGGAGACGAGGACGTCGGACCGGGCCTTGCGTTACCGCGGAGGCTCGGCCCGGCCGGCGCCGGGCCCTGCGCCGAGGAACCGCCGCGGGATGAGGACGCTGTGCGCGCCTCGCTCTCCGCCGACGCAGCGGGAAGCGTAGCAAGCGAGGACTCGCCAGCCCGCGGCACCCTTCACGGAGCGAGTTCCCTCTTCTCGCGGCTAGCGAGTGGCCGCGGCGAGGTCGCGTGCGTGACCCGGGCCGTGCCGAGAACTGTCGTTTCGGATTCTTCCACGTGGTGGTCTTCTTGTGGTGGTGCAGCGTCGTCCGTGAGGCGCACCTGCCCGCGTTCTGCGTCCCCGGAAGTGTTTAGGGAGAGGGGTGGAAGGAGGAGGGCGAGGAGGAGGGGGCAGGCGAGGGAGGGATGAAGAAGCAGAACGTACGGACGCTGTCTCTGATCGTGTGTACGTTCACCTATCTGCTGGTCGGAGCAGCCGTGTTCGACGCCCTCGAGTCGGAGACAGAGAAGAGGAGGTTGGAGGCTCTTGAAGGTGTGTATGTGATTCGCTCATTCTTTTATGCTTATTGCCGGTGTCGCTGCAATGGTATTAAGCGCCCTCGGCGAACCTTCACTCTTGAGCTTGAACTCCTCCATTATTAATGAATATTGGACAATGGTATGAAGAAAAATTCTCCCATTTTGCCATTCTAGATGACAACCGAGTTTGCCTAGTAGTTTCACTTGTCCTGCATATTGCTATGTTTGCATCTACTCATAAGTTCCACCATGATAAAAACAAAACCCCATCCACCTTTTCAAGGAAGTGAATTTTTACGCTAAAAGCATTTTAGTATTACATCAAACATTAATGGAAATTTTCGAGAGCATTAAGTACTGCAATAATATTGTTGAGAAAAGGTGTTTTAATAATTTTTTTTTGAAACTCTGCATCCCACCTAGACGGCCTTCAAATCCCACCAGTGGGATGCCTCCCACTAGTTGAGAAACAATGCCCTATGTCAGTGCTCCCCAACCTTCATGCATGCTTAAAAACATCGCGGCACACCAAACCACCCCTAATTAATTTCACTACATAAATACACATTTTTAAAGAAAAAACTAGCATAAAACCAGTAAAATTCGCAATTATATTATATTGGTATGATTGGTAAAGTAATATTCAATTAATTGTGTAATTTTATTGTAAATTAAGTACATACATACACAATTCAAAGTGTAAAAATAGTTATTCTCTTCGACGGAAAATTTAGTATTTCCTTTTTTGTACTAAGGCTCAATAATAGAAAGAGCTACAAGAAATTCTTCATCAAGGTTCTTTAAACATGCCCTTTTAATATTTTTAATATGAGCCGTTGACGAACAATTAAATTCGCATAAATACGTTGTTGAATTTGGAACGTCATACCTATGGCATATTCAGATATTGAAGGATATTCACACCTTTAGCTTTTAACCAAAATATATGCATCTAAAGGTATTAATACTAATTTTAAGTTGTATGATCATTGATAAAGTCTATCAATTCCTCTCGTAGTTTCAGGATAAATTCCTTGAATAATAAAATTCATGCTAATTTATTTGTTCCAAATGCTTTTGTAAAAATTAAATATCCTCAGAGTGTGTGACACACTAGTGCCTTACTCGCGGAACACTAATGTGCTGCGGCACACAAGTTGGAGAGTACTGCCGTACGTGGCTAAGTCTCATCATAAAACCAAGTCACCAGTGCCACTGTCATAAAATTTGGGGTCTTGACTATGCAACCAAGTGGTGACTACTTTCTGCACATGGAGTCTCCCTTCATTTCTGGAACAACATATTCCACCCAAGTTTCATCTCATGTCATGATCCTGCCCAAGAACTGTTCTGTTTCCTCAAAGTACTATTGCAAATTTTGCAGACTGCAAAGCACGTTTGTTTTTTGAATGTCTGTAATCCCACCATGCAGAGACTTTCAGGTACCCAAGTACTTGGAAATGTCCAACTCATATGCAGTTCATCGAATATTCAAGTGCCTGTTTTCATAAATTAGTCTTTTGGATGCTGTGATCTTGTCAGCCATGTGTGATGAAGTGATTCGATCAGGCTGCAGTTCATCGATAAGCTTGTCTCAATGCCCTGCAAACACTTTAACCAGAAACAGACTTGCTTATATAACGTTCAGACCATACACCACTTGCAGATGGAATTCCTTTAGCATTGAGAAATCTGATAAATGCACATACCTCAATGTTTGGCAATGTTTCTAAGTGAGTCATCAACTTTGATTGCATAGAGGGAGCAGTATTAACTGCAATTTTATCAATAAAATGCACAATTTCCTTAATTCCCACCAATTTTCAAGTCCATGTTCAACAATATCTTTTCCCAGCATTATCTGTTAACTTAACAATTCAGTGTATCCGGACAATGAAGAAAAGCAAAAAAACTAAATTAGAAACCTTCAGCCTAAGCATAAGTGGAACTAATAAAATAGACATCTGGGGCAGACAAACTCAAGTTCTTCTTCAAACCTCATCCCAAAATACCATATATTTTCTTTCACATTTAAAATTACTCAGGACTCTTCAAAGTTGGAAAAATACAAATTCAAGATACAAGAAACCTCTAGAAGACAAAATATTTTAGAACTGTACTGGATGAACTATTTTGCTAGGTCAACAAAGAAAACTTTTATAGGATTTTTATCAGTGCTGGCAAACGAAAAAAAATCGATTCATTGCATTTTTCGTTATGGCCAAAAAAGCAATTTCGTTTTTCGTTACAATAAAATCCACATTTCGTTTTTCGTTACGTTTAATGTTATAACGAAATAATTGCTTATGAGTACTTTTTATTTGATATTTATACGTCGTAAGTTTAAGTTTTTCATTTAGAATTATAGTTTAAAAAAATTTCTAAACATATGTTGCAGATAAGGAACATTTTTAAGTTTTCTAAGGAGTCACAACAGATTTCGTTATTTTTTTTATCATGCATACAAATTAGGATTTTTATATCCAACATTTAATAATCAAGGTTAATTGCCTTAACCCACATTAAGTACAAAAATAATGTAATAATTATAATAAAATACTGCAATGCTCATGTTGCATCGTAGAATTTTTTATAAGTAACTCAGAAAGTACATCGGCTGTACCAATTCTAATTCTTGCAAAGGATCTAAAATTCGACGAAAACAAAGAAAATTGTTGAAATTTCAAGTTTCCCTCTCTGGGGTTTATTTTTTATAGCTTTCTACCTTCTCTTATACCCTATAAGAAATACATGTAAATCATCCATGGGTTTACAATATTGCATTTAATAACATTTTGGATATTAACAAAAGGATTGTTTTATTAGTACATATATGAAAGAAGCGAAAGAGAAATGTACATAGTTTGAAAAAGTTTTCATGTGCTTTTAGGGTTTAAGCACTGTAATTTCAAATAACCTTCCCGCCCCAAATACAGCGAACCTTCAATACTAGAGATTTTGATTACTCAAGGATTTGTCTCTTTGTGCAAAAGTGTGATCGTAAAGTTGCAATATAAAAATATTCGGTAATATAATCATTACATAGTCATTTTGTTATAAGGTCAGTGAATGTTTTATTTCTATTTTCTGAAAATATTCAGCTGAATATATTTTTGAAAAAACAAAACTGAGTAAATAAGTTTATTTTCCTATATTAATATATAATTAATATTATTTCATGCCTTTGATATCCATAGGGGTGGAAAATTTTTACCTCGCTTACACATTTTTTAACCGAAACCGGCTCTGAATGTGGGTATTCAAACGCTTCCGTGAGTAAATACCTAGTCTAAATTTAAATCGATAAAAAGTTTATTATGGAATGCTTTCAATGGGATACAACTACGTTCGTCGAGGTTTTTTCTGTAAATTACTTAATTGCTGTAAAATTAATAACTATTTTTTTTTATAATTAGACCGGTACTAGCATAAACCACCTAGTCCCGGGTTTAACTGGAAATCTATGAATTCGGCTGGTAGTGTTTGAATCATAAAAGCACTGATTGTGAGATCTTTCTCCAACAGCTTAAATAGTTATACTGACGAACAAATGACACAGTTCAGGATCCAGGGGTGGAGAGGATGAGACAGTAACTTGGAGAGCACCGACCTCTAAAAGAGGAACTTGAGTATAACGAGTAAGTGGAAAACCCCAATCCTAACGAATATTGAAAACAATAGTGTGAAAGGACGATATACTGGGAGGGGGAACAGCGAATGTGAAAGCGGCACATACATTTAAGATCAATGCTTTATTTCCTCGTTTCTTCTCTTATGCTTCCTGAAGGAATCCTTTCTTTCATAAATGCGGAAAAACCCAAAAGGACAATGGGTGATGGGTGGGGTAGGGCTCCTTTCGCGACAAGGCAGTAGATATGGCTCAGCAGGTGACAAAGGGTTTTAGCCCACTTTCACTCACCCAGATGCCCTGTATGAAAGTCCCTACAAGCTTTATAGCCAGCTAGAGCAAGTAGTAACGAATCTGTTAACAAAATTAAATTTTTGGTTTTTGTTATGTTTTTTGTTACAGCTTTTTGAAAAATTTCATTAACGTTTTTCATTATGTTAACTCAAAATTATTTCGTTTTTTCGTTACGTTACATGTAACGTTTTCCAGCACTGATTTTTATCTATGAATTTCTTATAATACTGAAACATTAGAAAATATAATCTTATAATTAGGTATAATGTATTGAATTTTGTACACAAATATGCACCGAATTGTAAAAAAACAATTATTATTATTAATAATAATAAATTTTGTATCACTGAACCGCAAATAGTTCTTTGATATAAATTACCTTGATGACATTTTCACCTATGGGAGGTATCCTACCATTTAGGTCTCTTCTCTTTTTCATTGTGCTTCCAATATTAGGTAGACCCATGGGAATTGTGTACTTTACACCAGCGTTGTTATACTACAGATTTCTATTGGCCATGATGCAGCTTTTCTAGATTCTGTATTGAGAAAATTAAATAATCAATCAAGTGCAATTTGCAAGAATGCAGATAAGTCCTGAAAAATAAATGAAAATCAAATTATGCAGTTGCTGAATTCTCTTCAAAGGATCCCAGACAAAATAGATCAGCAGGGGTGACATCATTCACTAAGGTAGACATTTTAACCTCATAGTTAGTCATAGAAACTAATGAAGTTTCTAAAGAGTCTTTGAATTTAACAATGAGGATGGTTAACCTCTGTCAAACCTATAGAAAGGTCTTTCATAGTTGCAGATTGGCACAGCAGTTATAAGTTATCATCCAGCATGTTATATTAGCAGAAGACTCATTTTTTGAATTATCATGATTACTCATTCCAAAAGTGAGTTGAGGATTAGCTGTACAGAAATTTATAACAAAGAATATCAAAATCAGTTCAACCTCAAGAAACTCATTGCAGCATTAATGAAATTTCACAAAATACAATATAAGAACAGTATTTCAATAAAGGTTATCAAATTTCCCAAGCATGAAAAATCTGTTTCAATTATTTCAGTTTGAATAGTGCTCTGCAGTTAATTTTGTTTCTTAGACCCTATGATAGCCTATTTACAAGAACATGATTTTTGTATTTTTGGCAATATTTTAAATCTAATTTCTCTTTATTTGAACACAATGCAATTTAGCTATTGAAAAGATAGTGATTCGCAAGTACAACATCTCAGAGGACGACTTCCGTGTGATGGAGACGGTTGTGCTCAAAACAGAACCTCACAAGGCTGGGCAGCAGTGGAAGTTTGCAGGTGCTTTTTACTATGCTACCACTGTTCTAACCACAATAGGTAAGACCAAGTGCCAACTGTGTTATTCAATTTTTAATAATGGTAGAGAAGTACTTTTGTAAGCTTTTCCAATTTTCAAAAAAGAATTACAGGAATCACTACATTTATCATATACATACATATTTAAAAGTATGTACACCAAAATCCTGTTTGTATGGAGTGGATTGGAACTGAGTTCATTGTGTATAAAAGGATTTTCCCTACATCCTGTATTGATTAATCGACTCATATAGTTATTGTAAAATACATAAAAATATGAATAATCCTAGAAAGTAAAAATTATTTAATTATGATGATAGATTAAAAAAAACTACAGTACATAAAACAATGCAACATTATTGCATAAATTGCTAGGGGCCAATTTTGAAACTATAGGGAGCCAAATTCAAAGTATACCTTCTAATTTTTGTTTTCAGTCCATAAAACCAGCATTACTGGTAAAATGGTACTACATAAGAACAGAATTTTGGTGTAATTTCCTATTTATTTAGTTTTATAGCATTTTTTAAATGCAGGAAGTTTGAGATATACAAATTATGACCTTATAAAATGTTTTTGAAATAGTTCATATTTGTTTGCATGGTTAAACTTTGAATATGAATGTATCTAGTTTGTTTGCTTAAATTACAAGATTTTATAATAAAGATTTTTAAACAATTTCATTTTTTGAGAAAAACGTCATAAAAATTATCATAATCATAATAAAGCATTGAACTGTATTTAGTGTTTACCAGAAGATATTCAGAACCATATATATGTTAGGAATTAAAAAATGTACACCATGTAATGTTGAATCTAGTATTTAAAGAATCAGCAACTGGCAAGTTGCCCAAGAAAACTGTTTTGTGATTTAAATTATTGTCTTGTGTTTGCAAATGTATTGCAACTGTAGGAGCTCTGAATGATGCTAACATTATTACCCTTGTCTCACTGAAGTCACTAAACTCCTAATTTATCTAGCATTTTTTATTACTTTTAATTTGTTTTGACTAAAATATATATGGAGGAAATTTAGTTTCAATGGCATATCACTTCTTACATATGAAACATTCTTAAGTTCTGAAAATCTTTTAATTTTCTCTCTGTTTATATTTTAAAATGAGAAATTTTCCCAGAGGGATAGACAGGCCTGTAACTGTAGTGCCACTGATAACTGGGAGTTAGTATTTCTAACCTTGTATTTTTAAAAGTACATTTTCTAATTATAAATTTTTAATTCAGGATATGGACATTCAACACCAAATACTGTTGGAGGTAAACTATTTACTATGTGTTATGCTGCTGTGGGCATTCCATTGGGTCTTGTTATGTTCCAAAGTATAGGAGAGAGGCTAAACAGGTCAGTGACGATTTCATTTATACTATTATTGATGTTTTTCAACCCTTGTGCTTCTTATTATTCCACTGTTTTAAAGATTTTCAAACATTTTTTGAGTGACCATAGGTTGATGAGCTGAATAATCTGATAAAAGCACAGAATATGATTAATCTTTGTTAACTAATGCAGTGAACACACGTACAGGTTGAAATAACTCATAGCAGCGAATGTGGTTGGCAAATTCTTTTACCTTAAAATCACTGAGAATGTTGTATTAAAGGTTCATATTATATGGATTTTGAAGATCTATTACAATATTATGTCTAAAATCTCTGTAAAAGTTAAAGTTTGCCTTTTTAGTAATATAATTTTTTGTAATATTTTATTTAAAATCTAACTGAAAACTTTATTTTCTGATGTGAATTAACAAGGGAAATTACTAAAGATAGATTTCTTTAAATATAGTTAATCTAAATATCACTTCCCTATTATAATAAAAGCCTATCTCATTCTGTATGCAAGGTTTTAGGAGTTAATGTGAATAACTGAAGAACAGTCTATTCAGTTTTGATGAATCTTCCACCAAATACTTGGTGTGTATAACTGCAGATTGTTAGTGAGTCAGTGTTTCTGATAAGTGTATGAGTTCCATTTCAGATGAATTTACTTTCTCTATTTGATTTACATATGAATGAGTATTCAATATTTTTTGTTTGCATTTTCAAAATAGCTAAAATTGAGATAAGAACTCAGAAGTTGAACATGTTGTTGTTAAAATAATATATTTTTCCAGTCATTAAAACTTGCACAATTTCTAAATTATAATTAGCAGAAACATTAATTTCAAATCCAAACAAAATTTTTATAAATGACTTTTATACTGTATATACAACATCTTTATATGCATTAACTTAGTAATTTAATTTACATTAGCTTCGTTCCATTATGTAGAATATTTACATTGAACTTTGGTGAATCTAAAACTATTTCTAGTTCTGCCAAAGCACTTTCGTTACAGACGTTATCCCTCATTAGGGTGACCACATATGGTTGACGATTTTAAGGGGCAGACCCTTCAAAAAAACGGGACTATGAAAAATTTTACGGGACTTTTGTAAATTGAAATTAAGTACCGTATATACTCGTGCATAGTACGAGTTTTTATGACCAAATTTTTTTTGTAAAAATTGGAGATCGTACTATACACGAGTAATTAATTTGAGGATTTAAAATTCATGTATCTTCACGGGAATTTTCGGTGAAGTTATGCCACCCGCACGCATTCTAATGGTAGGCTAACCTTAACACTGAGGTCCTTTATCGTTGTTATGTTGCTTCTTGAAGAGTAGAATCTTTTTCATATATACAGCTTCAAATTCACAAATACTTGATATAAGTGAAGATTTACGGGCACTTCCTTTCTTGAATTTTATGTATGTATGTACATCTTTGTTTGCATCTTTTTACAAGGGATGGATTGGAACGAGTTGGACTAAAAGTATCGTAGACGGCATAACTTTATGGAATTTCGACATCTTTGAAAAAAGAAATTACTTTGTAATATTCAACAGTCTTTATTGTTTCTTCAATCACACACCGATCGGTTCCCACTACAAAGTCATTCTAAAGGTGTTAAGTCGGTTAGTAACACCATTAGAATGATTTTGTAGTGGAAACCGGTCGGTGTGTGATTGAAGAAACAATAAAGACTGTGGAATATTACAAAGTAATTTCTTTTTATCCGTTATCCCTACCTATTAAATAGATGAGCGAGTGGAACCATTACGTACGCGGAACGTAATCCAGACGTACTAGAATTGAAACGATTTTATTTCATCTTGTGCAATCATGATTCATATCACTTTTTATTAAATGTTTTAGAAGTAAGATACTTAACTTATCCGAATTTTAGTGTACTCACAAGAAATACTATTTATGACATTTACGGTCTATTCTATGGTGGTGTGGAAAATCAAGGTGGTTCGATATATCTCGCTCGTAACCATTGAGCTATCGAAACGAAATATATCGACCCTGGTGGAAAGCTGGGGTCATACCATAAACGAGATATATGAAAAAATCAGGTTTGTTCACCAAAAAATCAGGGGTCGTACTATACATGGGGTTGGCATATACACGAGTATATACGTAATTAAAAAAATATTCTTTGAAAGTATATAAGAAAAAATTATTCTTACAAACAAACCTACACAAAATAAATGCCCAGCAAATAAAAAAACAAAACAATTATTCTTAAGAAATAAAACTAAATTGCACACAATACTAAGAACATATTCACAAAGAATAGTTTTCGTCACTGTAAGAAATAATATAATAAATAAATAAATATCTCTCAAGATCTTCATTAGTATGAACATAATTATAAAAGTCTTTACAAGACAGATAGTTGCTTTTCACCTGAAGCTCTGCTTTTACTGCACTTATGTCAAATCTTTTTCTATTGACATTCCATGTATTACGATATAAACAAAATATCCTTTCTACAAGAGCATTAGAACCTGGTACTGACTTAATAAATTGCATCAACTTACAAAATTATATTTTTGCAAGATTTTAATATCCCATTCCATTTATCTAGGACTATTTTCGTAAACGTGGGTTCATTTCTGTAAACTCTTCATACATTATATATATTCAGTGCTTGAAATGGAAAATATTAGGAAACGGAATGCTCAAGAGGAAAATATTATAATTCAGAACTAATCGTCGATATATTCGATACATATGTGGCCTGGTTCGTTCCGGCTCATTCCGAGTACTGCATTTATTGCATTAAAATACAGGACATGTGGTTACCCTAATTGTATCTGAAATCAATATATCTATTTTCATAAAAGAATATGGGACAATGTGCGTCCCATATTGATTTTACACGGGATGCAGGACATTTGAGGAAAAATTGGCAGAAAAACGGGACGTCCCATAAAATACGGGACATGTGGTCACCCTATCCCTCATGACTTTGTTGTCTCTAGTTCTGAGATATATATCCCACCAAGATATTTCATTCTAAAAAGTGTGAAGTACACTTGACCTGGGTGAATTTAATATAAAATTTATAAACACATTTTAAAGCTTAATTTAATATTTATATATTCATACTTTGCTCCATTAAACCTTACTAATGGTGATAACAGGTATGAATTAATGAAATATTTCTCATTTTCCATATGATCCAATGCAATGTACATAATTTTGCTAAATAAGCAATGAAGAAGTTTTACCTGACAACAAATTATTTTCTCATCTAAAAACCTAAAATTTTCAGCTTCACAATTTGAAAATAAGCAGCAGGAAAATGAATTTTCATTCTTTTAGATTTTCTCTGGTTCGAGTCCCAAGGTTGTACGAATATTTTCAGTAATTTTAAAGCACAAATCATAAATATACTGCACTAATTCCCATTTTATTCAAATGGAGAAAGTATGTGGTCCTGGAATTGAACTTGGGCCATTATATTACACAGTTGATTACCCATAAGCCTCTTTAGGTGTTGAACTATTTAAAACTGAATGAATGGTCATTCTCAAGTTATTCAACATTCTTTGGGATTTGAATGCAAGAGCAGAAATATACAAATTACCAAATAGAATTTAATATAAAAGTCATTTTTAAAATGGGATCTTTTCAATGATTCAACAATGAAAAGTTGTCGCCATGACTACTTCACACATTATTGCTGCGTTTGAACTTGCAACTTAATTGCTCTTTCTGCCATATATATACAACAAAAAAATTTTTGTGATTTATGCAGAAAAAAAGTTAAATCTGTTCTTAAGGATTCCTAGAATTAACTATAAGTAGTATAATTTATCTAGGTTAGTTCATGAGCATAGGTTTCCTTATCAGTAGATCTGATGAACATGTTTCTTTAATGTCATAGGTTTTCTTCTGTGGTTGTTAGAGGAGTAAAGAGATTGTTAGGTTGTCAAGATGACAGAGCATCAGATACCAACCTCATTTGTGTGGTGACGACCTTGAGTACTCTCACAATAGCAGGCGGAGCTGCTGCCTTTTCTGAATATGAAGGATGGACATACTTTGATTCGGTATGAAACAAATTGTATGTTATATGACAGTGGTCACTCAGCAGACTACCAGAGTGCACTTTCAGTTACTGCAATGCTCTTTAGCCAGCACCTATGATTTATAAATTAATTTTTTAATTTGCTTCTATTAAAGCATGACATTCTCTTAAATTGTGCATTTAAATATAAAATAATCATTATAATGCAACATATCGGCAACCACTTCTCTATCATGTGCAAATACAGCAAAAATATTTTTGACCATCCTCAGTCACTTTGTAATTTCCAGTTGACTCAGCAAGCTCAACATGTCCAATTATATAAAAAAAACATCCTGTAAAACCATTTGAATTAACAATCAGTGAAAAATAATCATTCTTTGGCTGTCATTTAACTTTTTGCCTGCTAATTGATCTTTACTTAGTTATTTTCAGCATTCATTCTATCCTATTCAAATATCAGTAAGCTATGCAGCTAATACATCATGTTGAAATGTTGACTGCAGATAGTAGACTAAGTGCTGCAGTAGCACTGCTAGTGCTCCATGATGCGTTAGTTGGTATGGCAATTACATGGAAAGGGTTAAGGGTTGAAATGTGTATCTAGTTCATTCAGACATGTTAAAGCTATAGACTTGCCAAAAATTTCTCACAATTATTATGGACCATTCATTAATAAGTGTTTAAAAAGTATTCATGAGCATTATTGTGATAATTATTTTTGGGGACACTTACGTCAAGGGCAATCATATTCATTACTCTGTATGGAGAAAGTCATGTGCTGGGCACATCAGATTTTATTTGGCATGTAAAGGCTCGAAATTAATTTAAAATTGATATTTTTGTTTCTGCTCATATAAAAGTTGCATGTCTTTAGAGAATTTACATATTGTTCACTAGTTGATAAAACATTTTCATTTTTATATGTCAAAAGCATGACCAAAGTTCCCTAAAAAATAAATAGTTCCCTTGAAAAATGTTTCAAAATCCTTAGGATTTTTTATAGTATGTACTAGAGATGCACCGAATACTCATTTTGGCCGAATACCGAATGGCCGAATATCTCCATTAGCAAAAATTAGTGATGCACCGAATATCGGCTTCGGCCTTGGTAATCGGTCAAAAATCATTAAAATAATTTTTATCTTTTAAATTCTATGAGATGGAACTCTTTTGAATCTCGGAAATTAAATTTTCGTTCATTTCCATAACAGTGTAAGAACACAACTTAAAACGGCGATAAAACTACAAAGAAAATGCTGAAATACAAACTATTTACCACAACGGCGGTTCTGGTCGCTCGCTTCGAAAACAAGGTGTGTTGATCGCTTCGAAGACACTCGCTCACCGCTCAAACGAGTACACGCATTGACGCCAAAACTTGGAACACCGCCATAACATTACATTGTATTGTTTATCCGCTTAGTCGCTCGCACCGCCCGCATCGCTTGTACGTGGGACGGAGCCTCGCCTATTAATTTTAAAAATGATACTACTAATAAGTTCTGGGTTTACGAAAAATCTGCACACATCCCCAATGTTCACTGTGAAAGTAGGTTACAATCGCAAGAATATTCCTCCCGGGGAATTTCCGAAATAGTTTTTAAAACACTACCAACCTGAAGTACCAACTAATGAACACTAATGTTTTCTATAGAAATCTATTTAAATTCTTTGTTAATATGAAGATATATACAAAGAATCGCAGTCCTGTTAAGTTTATTATATATTCTGTTATATAAAAATGTCTGCACTTATGAAATTCAAAAATGAAACAAAAAAACAGCCGACACTGTGTCATTTTGGTTTTGGCACGATGGCACTACTGTTTATACGTCATATTGTCATGCAAAAACGTGAACCAGATGTTAGTGGTTGTATACTACCTACACAGAACAGTAAAACATCAAAAGTTCCAACTAATGAGGAGTATTCTAAATAAACGAATTGTCCACATATTGGAACACACTAATATATTATACGTCATAGGCCATAAAAACAAGTAGCACATAATTGTCAGGCTGAATCTGAGATACGTGAATTGTATTGGCAACAACTCAATGTATTATGCTTTTATTTAGTGTTTTCAGCTTTCTTCTATTATGTCATTATCATTTTTCGTTTTATCAAAAAAAATATGTAGTATTCGGCCATCCAAAGGCCGAAGCCGAATAACAGATTTTGGCCGAATACCGAGGCCGAAGCCGAACTTCGGTGAATCACTAGTATGTACCAAGCAATTTCGAAAATATAAATTTTTTTATCAGAAGGTAGAGGTGAACTGTACTCACAGCATTTAAAGAGGTGGAATCTATTATTGGGAATAAATCACAATAAAAGTTTATATAATTTTTTTAAAGAGAGGATTATATGTATCCATATTTTAATTTCTCCCTTTTTTAGGTGTACTACTGTTTTGTGACACTCACCACAATAGGGTTTGGAGATATGGTTGCCCTGCAAAAAGACAATGCATTAGATTCCAAACCCGAGTATGTGGCTTTTGCTCTTATCTTCATCCTTTTTGGTTTGGCGGTGGTAGCTGCATCTCTTAACCTTCTTGTTCTGCGTTTTGTCACTATGAATACTGAAGACGAACGGAGGGATGAAGCTGAAGCACTACAAGTAAGTCTACCATCAATTTAATTACATTTATAATAGTTGAACTTGATTGCTGTTGATGAATTGGTGCTTAGAGCCAACCTTCTTGTCCCGTATATTGGTTAAAAATTGCAATATAAAATTTTATTCACTTTTTTTTAGATCGATTTTGAAATAAATGATTTTCTTTGTAACCCTTTCTCAGTAATTTATAAGAAATGTTCAAGTCATTCTAGAACAAACAAATTAAAAATTTACTAATCATTGAAAATGTTGTAATATATTTTGAGAAAATTAGTATATTCTTGTCAGTTTTGTTTTTACATATTGAAGTTCATAGAAAAAATATGAATTATGGGCCCTATGGTTAAATAACGATGATGGATGGAGAAACCACCTAATAACCATAAAAATATTTTAAAAAGGAAGATACACTGCTTTAGAGTAATTACTCCATGCCAGGCACCAAACAACACGCAATCTCACACACTCCAGGTTTAGGGGGAATTACAGACTTCCTAACTTCCACATCACTACATTGTAACTATTTCTTCCCCCCCTTTCTTTTCCTTTTCCTTCCCCTCTCATTTCACTCCATGTATATATATTCTCCCCAACTCATGTTTTTCGTCTTTTTTGATTGGTCTACTGACAATGGAATCATTGATCCCTAAATATGTGTTTAGGCATTTTTTTCAGAAAGGAAGTACTTGTGTGGTTTTTGGCTGGTGTGTATTTGTGTGTATGTAAGCAAAAAAAGGGTCCCTGGCATTGGAGTGATTCCCCCTAAACCTGAAGTGTGTGAGATTGCGTGTGTTTGGTCCCTGGCATGGAGTAAATTCTCCTAAACCAGTGTATGTGAGTACTTTCCTTTTTAAAATATTTTTTATGGTTATTATGAGGTTTCTCCATTCATCATCATTGAAATTCATGTTTTATCTAAAACTTTATTAAAAGTAATTCATTGATAAATGTTGTGAATTGATTTTCTTGCCTATCTGAGTTTATCACACCAAATTCTAAACATCATTTCGCATTATTCCTTTAATTAATATGATCAGGCTGCTCAGGGTGCAGTCCGCTTAGAAGGTGATGTAATCACAGCGAATGGATCAATCTTAAGTGGGAGGGGATGTCCATTGGGAACAGTGACATCATCAGTGGGTGAGGGGATGGGAGGAATCAACAACCCTAACTCTTTGTCTGTCGACGAAGATGCTGCATCCATCTGCAGCTGCTCTTGTGCTTGCTATGGTTTGGGGAATGTTAGTGGAGGAAGTGGTGTTGGTGGAGGTGGCCAAAAGGGACAGCGTGAATCAGCTCCTTCGAGGACCAAAAGAGGAGTCAGGAAAGCAAGAAGACGGATGAGGAGAGAAGGGCAGCAGGTTGTGATGAATTACTTACTTCAAATATAACTTTCTTTAAAATACAGATAAGGATTTGCTATTATGTCACCTGCAAGTCATTTTAAAACCTCAAGATTTTCAAGTAAGATTTATAAAATATGGGTAAAGAGAAAAATCACAAAAAATTCTTATCTTGAAATGGCTTAAGTCATCAAGCTATTATTAATATTTCAATTAATTTTTCAGCCATAAATCCTCAAATGGCATATCGTATTCACCTGAATCTAAGACGACCTTTTTTTCCAAATTTTCAGCTGTAAATATCAAGAGTCGTCTTACATTCGAATACGAAGTATATTTAAGCATTTAATCAATGGTTTTTACAAATGGTATATTAGAGTAAACAATTCACAACAGCAAATTCAAGTACGTACATAAAGAAGTGAAATAAGCAAATAGTAATAACAATAAGAAAAACATGACGGGAATAATAATTATTTAGACTAATAATCATCGTCGACGATCATAACACAGACGACGTACTTTCATCTTGCACGTAATGGCAACCGCAATGTCAAAACAAATGAGAGCGGAAATCATTGGGATTCCCCTTTCAAACGACGCACCGCGATTCACTAAGTGTGACAGTAATTTTGAGTTGTGCATTCTTGATTTAAATGCACAACCCTTAAGTTAAAACGACAGATCATGTTGAAGTACGTGGCACGAAAGTTAACAAAGGAATTAGACGGAGCTAAGATACAAATTTTAAGCTGATCGTGATAAATTACGCCGAAAAAACTAATAACTGTGATGCGAGTAGAAAGTTTGGTGTATCTGAGGCAAATGTGCGTCGATGGAAACTCTCAAAACAGGAACTAGAAAAAGCCAAAGCCCCAAGGAAGTCGCTCAATGGTCCAAAATTAGGCCGATTTCATGGCATTAAAGAAGTAGTCAAGTTTGTGCGCACCTGTTTCGACTGAAAGTATTATACTTAAAGCTAATGAAATTACTAGAGGACTTAATATATCATTGCAAGAATTCAAGGCCAGCAGAAGTTGGTGCGTGAGAATGATGCGACGAAATAATTTTTCTTTACGGCGACGAACTTCGTTGTGTCAGAAATTGTCAGAAGACTATGTTGAAAAACTTCTCGCTTACCAGAAATACGTAATTGGACTTAGAAAAACCAATAATTACCTTTTGAGCCAAATAGGAAATGCCGATGAAACTCCGGTTTTCTTCTACATGCCATCTAATTATACTGTGAACGAAAAAGGTGCGAAGTCCGTCCTAATTAAAACTACAGGCAACGAAAAAATGCGAGTCACGGTAATGTTGGCGGTTTTAGCAGATGGGACTAAATTACCACCATATGTGATTCTAAAGAGGAAAACAATACCTAAGAAACATTTGCCAAGAGGAATAATAGGTGTCAAGAAAAGGGGTGGATGACTAAAGAACTAATGAGAGATTGGTTACATGTGGTGTGGAGTAGACGGCCAGGAGCTTTACTGAAACAAAGAGCAATGCTTTCACTGGATGCATTCAAGGACACTTATCTCCTGAAATTAAAAACATAATGAGTGCGATGAATATTGATCTTATTGTAATACCTGGAGGAATGACATTGAACTTCAAGTTTTAGATGTTGCTGTCAATAAGTGTTTTAAAAATAATTTAAAGGTTTTGTATTCTGAGTGGTTACAGAGTGGAACTCACACTTTAACACCAAAAGGAAATCTTAAGAAACCTGATGTTGCAATGCTCTACCAATGGATCAAGGCATCGTGGCAACAAATAAATGCAAAAGTAATAGTGAAAGGATTTAAGAAATGCTGCTTATCTAATGCCATGGATGGGAGTGAGGATGATGTTTTGTGGGAGACTGATGATGAAGTTGAGAGTGATAAAGATAGTGAGCATGAGGAAAATAGTGAAGGTTGCATAGACAGTGATGATGACTAACACAATAAAATGATTTTATGCAGCACTTGGATTGAAATGTTTTTTTGTTGTCCTGAAATGAGTATATTCTTTCAATGTATTTACTTTATTTTTAATGTTATCTTAAAATGAATGCTACCATTTAATTTGTTTGAAAACCTGAATGGTTCTATTTGTGATGTGATCTTATGATTTTAAAATGTTAAAAGACAATGACATTCAAGAAAAGTATAAGAGAAAATAAATATTTCACAGGATTTATAATTTTTGTAGTCATGAAGGTCAATTTGAGCTTTTTAGGCGCGTTTCGCTTAAAGCGTGAGCGCCTATTATCGTCGGTCGGTTCGTCTGTCCGTCCGTCCGCATGTTCGTTCTCGGCTTCTACTGAACGGATTTTCATGAAATTTGATATTAAGGACTTACAATCAAATATAAGAAGAAAATTGCATAAATGAATCACGCACGCCAATCAGGGGTACCACTTTACTGATGACAAAAAATTAAATTTTCGTCATGTCTCGTAAAGTATTGCTCATATCAAAATATTTTTCAAATAAAAGTTGTAGAACTGGTATAGTAGAGTATTTTCTTTCCTATACATTTTTATCGTAGGAGTAGCCGTTATCGATAAAATCAAACAAGAACGTCTTATATCGAGTTGAACTTGGAAAATTTCTTGCATGGTTACTTCTTCATTGTTGCTATCATAAACAATCTCACAAACAAACGTTTAATTTCCTTACGTGTGCATGCAATATTTTTAAATAGGAAGAAAATGGAATAAATTATGATGAAGAAAAGAGCTTTCAAACGCTATTTCCCTTACTTACAGGTACATATAATTCCTTGCTAATACTCCATTGCACGAAACGCGCCCATTTGTGATACGTTGTACACTTTCATAACTTGTTTCTCTTTTGGAATCATCAAAATGGGGGGTAGTCTTGGATTCGGGTGAATACGGTATTTATCACCCTAGACCATTACTTATTTTGGCCTTATTGCAAATCCGCTAATGCATGGTTGAACTCTGATCCCACTACTCCCATTCTGTACAGTAGCAACAAAGATAATAAAATCTTAATATAAAACTTTACTATGCACAATTTAATAATAACAATATAGTAATTTTTCAGTGGGCTAAGCGAAGCTAAAGTTTTTCTGCTACCGAACCTACTGCTTTGAAACAAAAACATTCATAATTTATAGTATAATTAAACATTCATAAGAATTTTGTAGTATAACTATTATGATTTTACATTTATGCATGCAATTTTAAAATGTTTTATTGGACTAGGATAGAATTTTTTCTTTTATATTAATACTTCTGATTTTGTTTGATTTGTGAATGGCAATTCTATCTGCACAACTTATGAAAGGGTGGTAAGCCAGATTCTGGTCCATAGACCGTATTTTGGAGAAGCATTCTTTAGAGACCATTATCATATGAGGAGGATGTTTACCCTGTCATATTGGTCAGAAAATTCATTATAAATTTTTTAAGATTGTAAAGTTTTTATTTCTGTATCTATGGAGTATCAGTGGCAGAATAATGCCAATTGTCATCTGAGCAGAATTCTCTAAATTTGTCAATTTTACATGTATACAATTGTATTGATAGGGAACATTATATCTCCTCAAATGTGAGATGCTTTTTTATAGCCCAGATTTTAGTAGGTTAAATGTAAAACTTTTATTAGCACATTCAATTCATTGAGATGTGCATAATTTAACAAATAAGCATATTTTCTTGATGCTAGATTAAAACTAAATATAGTTTCGACCTTTAAAAAGCTTGTGTAAATTGAAAAGGGTCCTGCAATGCAAAGAACACTGGATTAGTTCCTTTCTGGAGTTATTCTAATAAATTTTTCTGTTACTGTGATCAGTATGGACAGCTTTTGTATGGTGATCAATGGATGTTTGGTCACCCAAAATAGTACATATTGTGGGCATACAGCACTGTAGTACACATACATGCAAATATTTAAAAAGGTATGCCTTATATTTAGAATAAAAAAATTTTCACTGCAGATTCGTGGCAGAGCCAAGCATTATACTGTTCGCCGTTCACCAGGAGCAATTGCACACCTGCTTCTACCTTTGCAGTCACAACATCTAGACCAAACTGGAAAGGACTGCAGGTCAGATGCAGAAGATGATGACCAGGAGGGTGAAGAAGCTGAAGAACTTGATTTGGAGGAAGAGGATGATGAAGTGAGTGAAGAAGATGAAGAGGATTGTGATCTAGTACTCTCTGATGATGGAGACTACTTTGAGGATGACGATGAGGATGAAGACTGTTGTGAGGAGGAGGTGGACAGTATAAGATTGAAACCAAGAGCGAGGAGGAGGCTTATCAAACATGATTTGGGAGATGAAATGCTTCCTCCTCCTCTTCATAGAGAACGTATTCTAGCGCCAAGGTCGTCTATATGACGATTTGTGGCTGGTAGGTGGATTTTCACAAACATTTATATTTATTTGATAAAGGTTTGACTGTGAAATGTCAGTGATTAAATAAAATATCTTAAAATGTGAAGAGGAACAGATGGAGCCAACAAGCATGTGATATGCCATCTATTGTGAAGTTCTCAAGTTTTACTCTTGGGGTTGATAGTTGGCTAGACTATGCTTTGGCTTGTATTGCTGAAGTGAATCCTTAGTGCTGTGCACTTTAAGCACCAAAGAAACAGTCCATATAAATTAATGCTGTCTCACTGTGTTCCTACAACTCCTAAGTTTCATTTAGTTTCCCTGACATACTTTTTTTTAACTGAGCCTTTATGTTAGACAACCAAAGTTAACCTGAGTTTAGTATTTATATAAATCATGAAAGCAAATGAATTTGGATTCATGGTGAAAAACTCTTCTATCCAAGGATGATGCTATTAACCTTTTTCAGGAATCTTAATACATGAATTGATGCCAACCAGAAAGGTTGCCAGAAATCCTATGGTCACACTGGTACCAGAACCCACATTTCCTATGTTTTATTGCTCCAAAAAGTGTTCTGAGTGTTAAACACCCACCATTGGGTACCATGGTTGTGTCAGTGCCTGCATGTGCTCACGGTAAAAGGCATTATATATAATGGTTGCAAAAATTATATCCTATTTCCCAGGGTAAATGGTAAAAGGTGACTTTGCGAGTGGATTTTATCATAGATTCCCTATTTTTTTTATTCAGCTCTATTTTATGAAAACAAAACTGCACCAAAAACACAACACTACCTGATTATAAAACCATTTGTTTTTTAAGTATGCAATGGGGTATCACTCATCATAAACGCCAGCAATCAGTGATATATATATATATATATATGAATATATATATCTCAACAGCACATACATTCCATTTAGTGTTTCAATACACTGAGGTAATAATATAATCTGTTATGAACACTGCCATTTTGCATTAAATACCACAGGTGACATTCAATTATGATTTAAGGAAGGCATTAAAACCTAAACATTTTGAAGCTCTGATCAGGTAATTTTTAAAGAATGGGACATATTCAACAGAGATATAGGTAATTAAAAATCACAGAGAGAAAAAATAATGAAATTGTAATTTGGATGACTTTATGGAACGTAATGCTGCTAATTACTACATATGATGTTAAAGGTGAATTTAATTATCAGTTTCAGGATGAACCCATACCTAAAGCTTTTAACAGTTGAAATTCTTAGGTCTGAAAAATGGCACTAAATCTCATTAAGCAAGAAAATGTGCTAAGGAACAGACCAAGAGTAAATGTGTCCTTATACACAAAAATCTGAAAAAAGGTTAAAAATGTAGATATGCTAATTTACATATGCTTGTGATTTTGTTGCTTCTGTGTTATTTAAAACTGCTCCTTTTGTCAGTAACTTTGCTGCAGTAAAATAGAAAACATATTTTAAGAATTTTTCAGGCTGGAATTATTTTTGGAATTTGAGCCTAAACCAAACCACTTGACTGTTAGCCTCATGAAATTAGATATGGCCTTGTTTGCCTCATCTACCAATTGTAATATCAACAACATAAGTGACTAATGGCCCAATGGGAATCGCCTTATTTTATTCTTTTATCAATTGGTGATAACATTTTTTGGCTTTTTTAATCTGATATTTCAGGTCAGTGTTAGCATTAGAAACAAAAACATTATAGGTGTGAGGCAGAGTTAATATTTTATTGGTCATGATAAAGCATTTGAAGATGTTACTTGATCACAATTTTTACTGAAGCCATTTAGAATGTTTTCCCTTAACCATCAAATACACCCTAAGACAATAATATGATTCTGACTGAAAGTGTTTTGCGTACCAGAATATATACATTTTCATGCTTGACTCATTGTATTCAATTTTGAGTGGGCCATTCATTTTGAAGGTACCAACTTGCCAATTTATTTACATTTAAAATTTGAAATGTTGATTAGCACAAAGTAGATGAGTTTTATTGGTGATCCAAGTGACAAATAATTTACATTTGTTTGATATTTTGTGGCAACTGCTCAAAATTTTTGGCAGCAAACATCATTTTTGGCCTAAAAATTTGAATTGCCAGGCAAGATTAAACTTACCCTTGCTTTTGGTATAAATTGATAAAATAACTTCAGATAAAATTTTTTACTTGGTAAATAGGTGAAGTAAAGAAAATAAATGAAATATTGATGAAATTCAATAAAAGGAGGTAAATAGGTGAAGTAAAGAAAATAAATGAAATATTGATGAAATTCAATAAAAGGAGGTTAATAACTATCAAGCATATGGCACTAAAATTTGATATTTAAAACCATTTAGCTCAATGAATTGTATTGATATGAGAAAATGAATGAAATGAGGAAACTATGATAAAGGGAAAATATAAAACTGCACATAAGCTAAGTGCCTCTTATATTTTCTACAAAATGAGGTAGTATGTGTATGAATTTTTTTCAGTTGTTAAAAATAGTTACTTTTTATATGTGCTCATAATTTTATATTGATTTCTTTTGAGAAGAAGGTAAACTGAAAATTTATGGATGGATGAGATTTATTTTTTACTATTGTGGAATGATTCACAAGTAAACAACAATGACGATTTATTCTGCTGGATGTTTATGCTGTAAATAATTAATATTTAGTTACTAATTTGTTTTGTTTTCAGGAAATGGTTGATGAATATCATTACAAGGGTTAGCACATTGCATGGCCATGCTAATGTTAAATGTTTTATTGTTGTAGGTATAGGAACATTTTTATTATTTATATTCCTCAAATTGTGCGGTTACTCAGGCAAGTAATACATATGAGTAATCAACTCAAAGAAAAAAATAGCAAATGAAATTTTGAAGTATTGAAAAGATAATATCTTCTGAACTATTTTTTATCACTTCATTCTGTAGTGGAATAGCTTCTCTTACATCTCTTTCCCATTATGTCTCTCTTTTGTAAACTTAAATGCCTGGGTATATAAGTGAGTTTGCTGTTAAATAAATGTACTCCAAACTCCATTGTTGCTGCCATTTTCTCCAGAATTCTTGGCTAAATATGAATGTTTTGATTAAATACTTTATATATGTTAAGAAATCTTTCAAATCGTTCAGTTATTTCCAAATTTAAAATCTGTTAATTATTCCTTTGGATAAAAAAGTTTACTCATACGGAAAAATTAATAAATTCTTATCCTTGGTCCAATAAAATATTTCTTAAAAGTTTGATTTTTTAATTAAAACTTAAGTCCAATAAATAAGCAACATAAATTTGTAATCCAAGGAATGGAGCTGTTAATGTACATAATAACACTGATTACTTTAAAATAATATTAATGCACATTTAATGCATTTTGTCAATAAAATATTTTTAGTATGAGGTTTGCAGTTATCAGTCAAAGTGGATTTTAAAATAGAATCTACTATAGCTACAAAATTTTCAAAAGTTTTGAGAAAGCAGAACATGGCAGCAGCAAATATGCCACCCATTGACACATCAAAAATTTAACTTTAATATCATAGTTTGGCATAGGACAAAGAAATATGGTGGTTCAATTTCTTTCAAAAAGCACAGACTTCAATTGTTGGCATTAATGCAATTTCCACCCTTCTGTGTAATGCACAGAAATAGAGTGATTGAATTATGGAAACGTCTTCGATACATTTTCACAAAATTGAATTAAATTAATGAACCTTCCTTGGTGTTTTATTTCTGCCTAGACTTCTATCTCACCAGGAATGAGCTGGTTTCATTGAGTCTAATATTAATCATTATATTTAACTGTAAAGAGAAGGGGTGATGCTGTGCCATTCAAATCTGGGTTATGGCTAATTTTTAACTTTGTCATATTCTATCCTACAGTTTATCTAATAATGCCCTATTTCAGCACTCACACATTGGGGAATTATTCAATGGCACATTTTGCTTAAAAGGCATATATTTCACCATTGATTGCTTCCCTCTTCATTGATATAAAGAAACCATTCCCCTCTTTGGATAAATTTTATGAATATATCTCAAATTTGCATACTTATTTATCTGCTTATTTAAATAAGTGATAATAATGAAATAAAATTGTGAGGCAAGATTTATAAACTTGAAAATAATCGGTTGTTAAACATCAAGAGAGCACCCCCAATATTAAGGCCCCCACCCCAGCAGTTGCCGAGCTTGCCCATAACTCAGGCCAGCTCTGCATAATATATTTTTCTCAGTTGCCATATCTACTCGTGGATAAATCATGTGTGATATACATTTGGAATCATTTATAGCCAGCCAAGTTTAGTTTGAGCTTTAATATGAAGCAGGGGATTGGGCAAAGTTAGAAAATCACATACAAGGAGGGACCAAAAGGAAATGCAGGGACAGCAGTTGTGTACCTTATGACAAAATTGCAGTTCAGCAAGTGGCTGAAGCTCAAATTTTTCTCGATTGTTAAAGCTCAAATTAGACTGAACTGACTATAATGTATATAGTTCAGAGAAGTAAAAAATCAAAACAAAAAATGATTGAAAGTTAATTCATAAAAGGTCAAAGTGGCTGTGAAAATATTTCTTATGTAATTAAAAAATGAAATGCAAGAGAAGGGAAGGGCATAAACTTGCAAAAGTAGGCAGAAAGAATACGCCAACTAACTGATAACTACAGTTCAATAACTACTGAGGGTTTGCCGTCTGGAGAATAGGTAGGTGGAAGTTTGGTCCTTTTCCCTCATCCACTTCAAGGAATTCGGAGTGGTGAAATTTTGTACGAATGAAAGATTTCATCGTTCAAAAGGAAGACAGAAATCCTCATCTCAATTGTTTGGACTTGTTTGTTCCTAACTTTCCAATATTTACTCATGAGACAATACACAAAAAAACTCCCCATCTGCATAGGGAAGTTCCCGTTCATAGATGAACAAGCAACACGTGTGTAATATTACGTCAAAAACAGTAAAGTGGGGACAAAGTTACATAATATTACAACAAAAACAGTTAAGGGATTAACAAAAGAGGACTATCGATGAGAAGATTTGTGTTAGTATCGGCATAAAGAAATCATCCGATAAATTGACTCACGTAGGAAGGAGCGGTGAATCTGAACCAAATTCTAAAATTCCATCTTTACACAATCTTTTCTAATTTACAAGTGAATATAATTGCTTTTTATCATAATACTTCAGAAATGTATATTAATTAAGTATTGTAATTCATTAAAAGGTTCAAGAAGATGGAAACGGAAAAATCTGATCATTTTTCGACTTTTACCATTTTCCAAAAAATCTGAGATAACGACATAACTTTGAAGCAAACCAATGTAAATCGGTACACAGGTACTAAATGATCGACAACTTAACTTTGAGTCAACGTAAATAGGGGCAACGTAAATCGGGGTATTACTGTATTTCAGTATGAATAACAATTTCTACTAATAATAAGTTATTAAGTTATGCTGAAACTGGTAGATTTTACAAATTAAAATAAACACAAGGAAAAGTAGGTTCTTTAATTTACTAGTATCTTTAATTCACATGCTTAACATATATTATTATTTTTTTTGAGAAACGGGTCTGTCAACGCTGTGGGTCTAGAGCTAAAGCCCTGTTAACCTGTTTGTAGATCTGCTCCTGGTCTAGGTTCTAACTTAATATCAATAATTACTAATGTTAAAATGCAAAAAAACTAGAGTAACTATAATATATTTACTGAAATAAAAGTCAGTCTCTGATTTAGCAAAATATATTATAATTGAAAAATGAGCATCAATGGTAAAAAATTTTACTATTATACAACATAAATAAATGCATGTGTTGGTAATGGTTAGAAACATATTTTCCATTTAAGTCAGTTATCATTTCCAGAAGGTGCTTGAAGGATAAAAATGTTTCTTTTAGATAAAATGCACCGTGTAGTCTTTTTTTAATTAGTTGCCTATAATCTGGAATAGGTTTCTAAGTATTTATGCAAAGTTTGCATGATAGTAAAAACTTTCTTTGAATAAATATCTCTAGAAAAGAACAGATATTCCAGATTACTCCATTAGCCAAAAAGAGATTGAATACATAAGATAAAAGTTTAAGATATAAAGTCATTGCTTTACCTTAGTGTTTTGTTAATAGTTTAATTATTGGGAGACCATATGTTTTTAAACTGGGACGGTCGCTTTTTTTAAGCTATTACTTAACAATCCTGTTGTTTTCATCATATAAGTTGTTTTGTCCCATTTTGTATACTTTCACAGTTAACAATCTTCATTTTTAACGTCAAGGGAAATTGGTACCAGAACTCTAGGAGTCCCAGAAACGTGTAGCTTGTCAATTACACAAATCATGTTATTCATAGTCTAACATTCCTTTTTCATTACAGCAATTATTAAGCCTATGAAATTTATTTGTTTGTTATTCAATATCATAATTAACAAATATTTAATACTTTATTTCACTTAAGTATTTAATGAAATGTTAATTTAACTGTAAGTTATAGCGGGTTTACAGTACAGTATAAATAAGACCAATCATACTGATTTATTCAATACTGTACTGATTTTTACAATTTTGTATTGATTAAAATTTTCTACTGGTTCTCGAACATTGACTTCTTATTTAATAATTTATGTTATTATGGTCACTCAGCACACTTATCAGGTTTCTGATACCTTGACTTCTGTCCTGAGTTTAGAGACAATTTCTGTACTTATTTAAGTGATTCAAAAGTTGACTGAACTTAAAAAGTAAAATACTGGTAAATAATTGATATAAATATTCTCCTGTCTTGTAAATCTGATACTCTAACAGTGTTTCCCAACCTGGGCAGTACCGCCCCCCAGGGGGCATTTGTGGAATTCAGGGGGGCAGTAGACCCTGAGGGGGCATTAAGGGGAACAATAGATTCTGAGGGGGCATTTAGGGGGCAGCCAGAAAACTTTTCAGGGTTAAGAACACGGGAAAATATTTTAGTGGTTTAAAATGTTGCTGTCTTCTTTGTTTCCAAGGGTGAAGGGGCGAGAGGGATGCTTGCATTAAAGTGGTGGGGAATTCACCGGATTGTTCCCATCAGCGGCTTTGACCTAAAAGACATATATCGGCTTCCCTGAGTTCAGTGGCTCTCTGTTTACTTGTGGGCAGAAATTTTCCCATTAACTTTTTGAGAACTCAAGAAACTCCACAATCCGCATGTGCATAGAAAAGAGGTTTTAGGGTGCTATTTTAGGTAAGTCTTTATGACGGAGGTATAGGAACAACTCAGATGTCTTTGACGGCATCTTTCTGTATGAAAAGTCGCAAGAAAACTTCTGACACATTTTTCACATGCGGTCTCTTCACCCACTCTCCTTTACTTCATAAAATCACTAGAAAAGGAGGTTACTCCTCAGATTCTCTTAGTTTGTGAAGGAAGAAACATCACGAGAGAGAAAGAGTTGTGATGCTTATTTGCAGTGGACATTCTGTGTAAAGATTAATAGAACCGGTTTGTATTTAAACTCATAGTTATGAAGCATTTAAATAATTTGTGTTTATTTCTTTTGGTACCACTTTTGGTGTTTTTGTACGAAATACGAGGTGCTACCCAAAAGTTCCCGAAAGTTGAACGTCGCACGGGAACCGGTTGTAGTACGGACTAGTGGTGCTCGGTAGCGCTGCATGTATCCTTTGTGAACCAGTGTGCGATGTCGCTTCGCGCTGAGTGCACGCATTCTTTTGTTATACGCATTTTTATAACGTCATGTTTGTGTTGTTTTGCGATTTTTTTTCGTTGAAATGGCGGACGTGAAGGAGCAGCGTGTGTGCATCAAGTTTTGCTTCAAACTTGGCAAGAGTGCGGCGGAAACTCACAAAATGCTTAAACAAGCATTTGGCGATGACGCTTTTGGTCAGACACAAACCTATGACTGGTTTAACTGGTTTAAAAATGGCTGAACGTCAGTTGATGATGACACACGTTCTGGACGACCTTCAGCCGGTACAACGCCGGAAAAGGTTAAAAAAGTGCATGAGACTATCCTCGAGGACCGTAGGCGAACAATCCATGACGTTTGCAACATTGTGGGATAGTCATACGGGACATGCCAGTGCATTTTGTCGGACGAACTCAACATGAGGCGGATTGCTGCAAAATTCGTGCCAAGGCTGCTGTCTGATGACCAGAAGCAACATCGGCTGGAAGTCTGCATGAAATTTCAGGAGCAGGTCAGAAATGACCCAGACTTCCTTTCTAAGGTCGTAACTGGTGACGAAAGTTGGGTTTATGGGTACGACCCTGAAACAAAACAGCAACCGTGCCAGTGGAAGAGTCCATCTTCACCCTGACCGAAGAAAGTGCAGCAAGTCAAAAGCAATGTTAAGTCAATGCTAATCTGCTTTTTCGACATCGACGGGATTATCCACAAGGAATTTGTCCCTCCAGGTCAGACCGTCAATGCGAAGTTCTACTGCGACGTCCTGAGGCGGCTTAGGGAGGACATGAGGCGAAAGCGGCCAGAGAAATGGCGCAGGAACAACTGGGTGCTCCATCACAACAATGCGCCCGCGCACACCGCTCTGGCTGTGCAGCAGTTTTTGGCCTCCAAAAACATGGCGGCCGTCCCCCACCCCCCTTACTCGCCTGATTTAGCCCCCTGTGACTTCTTCCTCTTCCCCAAGATGAAAATCAAGTTGAAGGGGCGAAGATTTGACACAGTAGAGGAGATCCAGGCCGAATCGCATTAGGACAGCTTCAGATCGTGGCAGAAACGTTGGGATTGTTATGTACGCTCCCAAGGGGACTACTTCGAAGGGGACGGTGGCGATTAGGACTTTGGACAAGTCTACTTTTTTTCAGATATATTTCGGGAACTTTTGGGTAGCTCCTTGTACGGTATTATTTTGGTAGAAATGCATCCTAAAGTTATCCTGAGATCTCATCACAATGCTGATCCAGTCAAGTCAGTTTCCTGCAGTGGAGAGGTTAGTTCGAATTCAATGAATTTTTATCATTTATGGTACATTATAATATTCTCTTAGTACCAATTCCATTGAGCAACAATACTGTATCAAGAAGGATTGATAAGATGGTGAGTGACATTGAAAGTAAGATATGCGCCCAATTAAAGACTACTGAATTTGCTTTACAACTTGATGAATCGACATTACGTGATAATGAAGCATTATTAATGGCGTATGTGCATTTCATAAATTTTAATAAGGAAGTCATTGAGAAATTATTATTTGCTAAACCAATTAGAAACATATACAAAGGCTCAACATTATTTCATGTGCTTAAAAGTTTCCTTGAGGAGAAAGGCATTCCTCTTAAAAATATTATTGCTTGTGCAACTGATGGCGCAGCACTGGGAGTCTTAGTCGTTCATTGTATTCTTTATCACAAATGCTTAGTATCTGAGTGATCGACTAAATAAATCACTGCAAACTGTTATCAATGCTGTCAATAAATAAAACCTAGTTCATTAAATGACTGCCTATTTCATGAGCTATGTAAACAAAATGGTGAAGAATTTGAATGTCTTCTATTCCACATGGATGTCAGGTGGCTATCCAAAGGCAATTGCTTGTTCCGTTTTTATGCTCTGTATGATACTGTTCTTGATTTTCTACATTTGAAGAACAAAGCTATGTGGAATGAAGTAAGGGGAATAAAAATTGATGTTGCCTCTCTCTCAGACATATTTGAGTAGTTAAACGAGTTAAATATGAAACTCCAAGGAGATAAAATGAATTTCGTCAAAGCTAAAGGAGTCATAATGACATTTTAAACAAACTTAGCATATATTAAAGCTAACCTTAGCCATCGTGAATTTCATCAGTTTCCAAGTCTTCAAAAAATTGTGGAAGGTGACGAGGGTACATTAATATAAGAGGATAATGACATTGAGACTTATTGCTCTCACCTTTAGGTTCTTAAGGACGATATGGTAGCAAGATTCCAGGATCTTCATGAGCTTAAAGTGCCCGATTGGGTTATTAATCCTTATTTGGCAAATGTAAAAGAAGTAGAACAACACTTGCAGGAAGAGTTCACAGACTTGCAACATGACCTGGAATCTCAAATGCTTTTCAAGGAATGTGGATACAAATCATTTTGGGTCAAAGTTAAAGAAACATATCCCACTCTCTGAAATGAAATAAAATTATTATTGTTGGATTTTCTCTCATCATACTTGGTTGAAAAGAGTTTTAGTGCTGTGGTGCAGTTGCAGACAAGGCAACAGAATAGGTTGCAAATTAGTGGAAGAGGGGATTTAAGATTTCATTTGTTGAACATTGAACCTAATATTGATAAGTTAGTGCAGAGCCATCAAGCTCAAGGTAGCCATTGATAATTTAATGTGCATGTGGCTAATGTTTACGATGCCAAGATTAATTTTATTTATTAAATAATACTTTAAGTTTTGTGTTATGATAAAACAATTGAGAAATTATTTTGCTAAAATTAAACATTTTCATCATTATTACGTTTTTTACTGTTTTATTATCTCATAATTGCCTCTTCAAGTAGAATCAAATGTAGGATGTCAGCAGCATGGGCGTCAGCAGAAATTTTTGCCTCCATACTGACCAATGTTTTGTCAAAAGATGTTGCATTGATTAAAAAGCATCTTTTTCAAATGGGCTTGCCTAAAATCCCATTATTATGAACAAGAGCATCATAGAAGAATGGTAATATAAGCTCCAGCTAGTATTCAATGCATATGAGACTGGCTTTTTTGGAAAATAGATACCATTGAGAACTTAGGCATGCCTGTCCCAGTGCCATTTTTGTGTCTCAATTCTAGCCATTGTTAAATAGTAACTTTAGGATTTGAATATAGATGTATTGTTATTTGGAAATTAACTACAACTTTACAGGAGAATTGTGACCATTCAAATCATCCAGAAAGTGCAGCATTTGTAATTTGTTACATTTGAATATTCCAGTAAGCATTTTGTTTATGCCATCCACATACCTTGCTCGTTTTCTTACAACTTGATTTGCCAGTGTTTTAGTTCATTGTTTGTCAGTTTCAATTGAATGTTTTGGTCTTTTTCTTAAGCTTGATTTAACATTGTAAGGCTAGTTTCATAGATTAAAATTCAACTTTCATGAAACAATCAATGCAGTGAATCATAAATATTGAAATGAAAGAATGAGATAAGGATATGTTCTAAGACAGTCATCTGATTTAGGAATTCATACAAAAGAGGTTCAATTCTCTAAGAGAGGTTTTATAATAAGGTGATTGGTGACGGTGATGTGATTGTTATTTTAAGGTAACTTCAGTTGCTCTTGTAAAACACATTCATTTAAATGGAGCCATTTATACCGAGTTGACGGAAATGTGATGGTGATGCAACTTGGAAGTGACTCTGCAACTCTAGTCACTGAGTGACTTTTCCTGCCGATCACCCCTGATTCTAATCACCTGCCAATCGCCTATTATCACCTTCAAAAAGATAGTCACGTAAACTTCCAGTGTCTATAATTTCGCTACCGCTTATGCTGTAAGGAAAGCAAAGACACTTTTAAAGCCTGAACTTTAGCCTAATAATCTATGCTTGTCACATTTTGCATACTAAAAATTTTCTTTTCCGAAAGCCACCCAGATAACGGCAGCATAGACATGATATTTCCTAAGTGAAAAAATTGTAAAAATTTAATTCTTGTATGTGAACGCTGAAACTTTCAACACCGTAATTAAAGAAAATAGGTATTACTGTTATGAATATACTAGCAGGTTTCTTATTTATTATTAAAAATGTTTTCTTTAACATTTTACTTTATTTTTTAAAAGCCATACAAATTTAAGTAAATTTTAATATTAATATTTTAAAATGTAGGGTCCAATACTTCTTTATAAGCTGTACTTTTTGTTTTTACAATATCACTATCACCTATTTCTATTAAATCATTTTCAGTCAAATAGATAAAAACAAAAATATGATTTTCTTTATACATAAAATTTCTACCTTCCTTAATCAGTGTACTTTAATCATTCCTAGATATGTGTTGGAATGAATGTTTTGGCATAAGGATCCGCAAAATATAGCAGAAGTCCTGTTTGAGAGGCCTGCACAACTGGTATACCCAACTACAGGAGTTACACAGATGATCTACTAAATTCAAGACTGAAGGTTAGGTAGCTAATTCATTTTAAATTGAATTCACAGATCAGAGGTTGGCAGCCTATGGCTCCTGAGCTAAATGCAACTCTCACATCTGATCTCTGGCTCCCAAAACCTATAAAAGATATATTATCAGGATTCAAATTACATTTTTGTTAATGGGGGCTGGATAGGGGGCTCTTAAAATATCCATAAGGCATGTAGTTAGAGAACCAAGATTATTATTAATGAAAAGTTAGGACCTAATTAAAGAATTTAGGAAAAGAGGGATACATTTTGGGACAAATAATAAAAATGAGGCAATGCAGTTAAATAAAAAATCATTGTATTTGTAAGTGTAGCTCGTAACGTTTCATCTTTTACTTTAGATTTTTCCAAGATCTATTTTTCAATTGTTTAAGTGAAAAGATTCTTTTAGAAATATTTTAGAATCTTTTTTAAGTGAATTACCACTGAGGATGTCTACTTGTTAGCCAAAATGCATATATGGTTTTTATAATTATTATTATATTGGAGATACCTGAGAGAGAGAAACTAAATCCATTTAATGAAATATCTCCACAGATTTTGCAAGATAATGAGTAGTAGTCCATAAAAGTGAACGTTTAATAACGAAATGAAACAAGATCAAGAAGAATCTTTCAAAATACTACATTATTTCAACACCATCGTATTAAAAAATTCACAATGGTATTATCGAACCATTAAAACATTTTTGCGGATGATTTGTTTGTTTTTCAAATTTAAAATGTGAAATCTATTGAGAAAGATAACCTGAAGCCTTGACAAGATGTCGACATTGTCCTCTGGTGATGACTCAGATATAGATGGTCCAGAGTTACGCAAGGAGCTACAAGTTTTTTTATCAAAGTATTCTCCAAGAAATTTCAAATCTTTTGGGAGGTTTCCATCCCTAAAAAAATCATCGTTAATAGACTCTGCAATCTGTGTCATAGCACACGGGTGTGCCATAACAAAGTACTTGGTGTGCTGAGATACATTTGGAATTTCAGTAAGTTCTCATCATACACTGCACTTGTTATACATCATTTTACTTATACAATTTCAAATAATTGAATAACAAGTTTTTTTGTGCCGTGTGGTTTCGTAGATATATATTGTTTGCAAAGAAGCGGAGGCCCTTATTCCAGAAATTCAAATTTTGTGTAATTAGCATATAGATGAATATATGGTTGAAATTGGCCATACTTTTGTCCCGAGTATCAGTCATCTATAAAAAATAGATATTAAATTAAGACATTGGCCCATATCACAACACGCAAATACAGATCGCAGTCGACTACTATAATTCCACCTAAGGTGGTCGCTTCTAAAACATCACCCCAAGGCAATGCATGCATTGTGGTTGACTCAATGGACGGCTTAGTCCTTTCCGCAGTATATCTCCTTTAGTCTATAACGAAACATACTATACAGACCTTTCCGTCACATCGGGAAAGGCAAAGAAATAGGGGGCCAATCCTGTATATACGCGACTTTTCACAACCCGTTACCCGAATAATTCTCTTGCGTGCACGGCAAAAAATGGCTTTTTGTACTGCACCTAATTTCCATTTCCTAAAGCTCCTCATAATAAAAAAATGAATATTAAATTTGCCAAGCATTACTGGATCAATTCATTTTATAAAAATTTTCAATTTACCCCGGTTTCATCTCCGTACCGAATGATGAGGCATGTCTGAAGAAATAACGCGGTGGCAATTATCGAGGTACTGACTTACTATTTTATCAGCAATTATCATAAACAATATGGATATAAGAAACCGAATTCATTATTAAAATTTAATTTTCATACCGACTATCAGTAAGATTTACATACATAGTATCATTTGTACTTCAAATGACTTAGCAGAATGGCATTTCGTTATTCATATTTTTGTTTCTTCCTGCCATATTGGCCGCCTGTGATCATTTGTGAGGTTGCAGTTTTGTGTTGGTGAGTTTAATTTTTATGCGAAATGTCTGTCGTTCCGTATGTCTAGTGTGGGATTTACCTAACGTTTTAATTTCAATGTAAATAGCAAAATTATATCAAGTTAGCAATCCAAGGAATGCGTAAACTATGCTTAGTCAGAAGTTGAAAGCAATGTTTTGACTGTCATTTTTGTAAAATTTATCCTTGTGGTCATTAAAAATTATGTAGGGGTATTCAGGTCCAGTGAAATGAAAACGTTTTTTAACAACCGCCTCTTAAACATTTGTTTTCCGTTTAACCTATTCCGCTTTATGCAATTGTCAACATGAACGTAGAAAGTAATTGTTAATATTTTTCTTTCAGCCATGGACCGGCTTTTGAGACTTGGAGGAGGAATGCCGGGGCTAAGCCAAGCCCCACCACCGTCTGATGCACCAGCTATTGACACAGCGGAACAGGTTTTGTATTAATAAATAATTATTCCGTATATTATTTGTAAATATGAGCCAAAATTCATTGGAAACTGCGAAACAAACGCTTGAATAGTTTTTGTGCTGATACGAGGTCCCCAGTAACAATAATTTTAATTAATAGATTTTGTTTTATAGTTTATGTACATTAAAATTTAAGACACTTCCTGTAGCTTGTTATACTTACAATTGAAATGAAAAAGTAATTTTTTCTTTGAAATTAACCTGTATTTATATTTTAAAATGAAGTAATCTAACTTCTCTAAAAGTGTGAACAGCTTCCTTGTTAGGAAGTAACATATTTTTCTTGCATTTTCACAGAATGTTAAAGTGATCTGCTGTAAAGTAGCACCTTAACCTACGATTACTGTATAAATTATACTAATCAAGCTTGAAAACCTGTTACTAGATATATTGCACTCATATATACAAGAGTTACACTTTCATATTCAGTGAGACATACTTAAAGAAAGTTTTCAGAGCTTATGTAGATAATTTTCAAGCCCTCAAAAGTCCTAAAGTAACTGATACCAGGGGTAGACAAAACCCCAAAATTTTCAGGGCCACTCACTTTTTTCAGGCGCCAGCACATTTTATAAGAGACAGAGGAAGAAAACCACAGATCGATCTAAGAAAAAACTACACATGCTGAATTGTAACCTTAAAGTCAAAATGAATTTATTAATTAATATAAAAAATGGCTGACTTTTATGCCTGCAAAGTATGCAAGCCTAAGAGTCATCCATTTTTTTAAGCTACACTTACCCAAATATACATCATTCAGCTTCCAGTCTTCCTTAAAGAATTACACTAAAGCTTCAGCATTATATGTGTCTATTTGATTTTGTGCTGAAATACCAACGATCAAGAGATTTTGCTGGAGAGAAGTCTTTGATTGAAGGTCCATTCAAAGATATCATCATAAGGTCATTCAAGTTCTTCACGTAAAGCTTGGTTCGCAATTTGTTTTTTATGACATTCATTGTGCTGAAGCATCTTTCACATGATGAGGTTGACACAGGTATTGTTGCTACAATACTGAGGAGCTTTCCTAAAATTGGAAATTGTCCTTTCAGAGTCAGCGATTTCTCCAGTAGCTCATTTAACCCAAGACCCTTACCTAATACTTTCAACTCATACCATTCACTCAGTAGCTCATCTATGTTGTCCTCTTCAATATGCAGATGTTTTTAAAAAGGAGTGGCAAGGACTTTTATTTCACTGGCACCATAATTTTCCAACATTTTTCCCGATGGCCAGGAATATATGTCGAAAACACCAGTTGCACTATGTATGTCCTCATTTTTCAGGAATCTCTCTTTCAGAAACTTAATTCCGCTGGTTAGTAGATTTTCCTTATCACTCGTGAAACTCTTATTTGAAACATCCGATAACTGTATGCCTCTGTAAACTCCTGCAAGTGTTGTACTAGAAACAGAATTTTTCTCCATTGGACCATTGTTGTCTTTGAGTTGCTACAGTGAATTAATGGCCTTCTTTACATGCACTGTTATTTGGCTTAAAATAAGATCTTGCCTCTGGAATACAAGAGAAAGTCTTTTGAATACATTAAGATAGTCATACAAAAAGTGAACTGTGATTACAAATTTGAACTCCTTCATTTTCTTTAGAAGGCCTTTAGCGGTGTTTCCTTCTTCACCTTTCTTTTCAGAAATGTTCTCTAAATGCACCACTAGAAATTCCGTCCTTGACAATGGCATACAAGGCATTTATTTATTGCTGGCCACCCATCTAACTTGGTGTAGGTATTGGAGTTTAGATATTTCGCATTCCAGTAGCTCCAAAAATTTCTTCAGTTCGCGTAGTCTTTTTGGTGAATGTCGATAAAACTTATATATTTCACGCAATGTCAGATCAATTTTATCTATGATTTTCACATTTTTTACTGAGTGAAGAACAGTCAGTTGGAGTTGATGTGCAACACAGTGAACATTTACCAAGTTCTCAAGTTTTTGGGACATCTGTGTTACCAAACCATTATGCACACTAGTCATATTTGCTGCTCCATCGGTTCCTATTCCTATTAATGTAGTACCTGTCAAGAATTCTCCAAGCCCTAGCTGCAATAATTCCATCTCTAGGGCTTTCAGGTAGCCAGCACTTGTCACAACTTCCGACACAATAGAAAGGAATACCTCCTTTATCTTCCCTTGTCTTATAAAACGAGCATATAATATGAGCTTCTCATCATCAGATTTGTCTGTTGATCCATCTAGTAGGATACTAACATACGAGCTTTCCATTATTTCACATATCAAATCTTCACGAAGATCTGAGACGATATATGAAATAAACTCTTGACACCGGTTTTCATTCACATATTGGTCTGAATTAGTGACATTCAGCTTGGTTAACAAAGCAACCAAACCATCGAAATCGGTGTAGGGTCTGTTATTCTTGACAATATGATATGATGCCGTGAAAAGAGCATGCATATGTTGTAGTATATTTTCATCCATTTTTTAAACACATTTTGCTAAAGGAGCATTTTCTGGATTTCTCTGTACACTTTTGGCCTCTTCGCACTTTATGTGTGGACGGGATTTTTCATGTTTTCTTAAAGTTTCCAGTTTAAATGGACCTGGAAATCCAGAAACAACTTTAGAGTTTTCATCTGCAAGGTTGGGAAACATGAGGCACATGGCACACTTTGCAATTCCATCTTCATATCGCAACCACAGCAGTATTTCCAGCCACAATTGTTGAAATGTTCGTTTGCCCTTTGTATAAGACTGAGAGAACTGGGGCCGTAACTTCAGAACACTAGCATCCTTTTTACTTGAAGTTGGCTGGTCACTATTTTCTCGAACAGTACTGATGCTACTTTGTTTCACACTTGCATCTTTTTTACTTAAAGTTAGCTGCTCACTACTTTCTCGAACGTTACCGATATCACTTCGTTTTACATTTACAGGCAAATTATTTACAAAGAAATCTGTAAGTGTACACTGTTTTTTACTTTTGGAAGTCGATTTTTGCTGGTTTGCTCTTTTCATTTTATGGGGGATCTCACCTAAAGTAATTAAAATGTTTTGCACACGTGGTCACTCTCACGCATTGAACACAAATAAATTACATAACAAGGCGTAGAAATGCAATAGTAATAAGATTCTTGAGAGCTCCCGCCCCAAAAACCAAGTGTTCTGGTATGCACTACCATTCTCTACTGTTAAGATTATGAATTACTCTGCCATATGGCTGCAGAAAACAAAACTGCTGGAGATAGTGCAAAAATCGATGTTGGCATCTTCATTATTCTGACTTTACAGTAAGTAGTCTAAAAAAAAGACGCAAACAGAAAAAATCCATATATTGTACTCGTTGCTTTATTAAAGAGATGGAAGCTTCATAAGAGAAATCCAAATTTTGAAAAATAAAATTTTCAGAATAGAATTTGAAACTCAGGCGCCATGTGAATATTTTCAGGCGCCAATGCGACTGGGTGCCTTGGATTTGTCTGCCCCTGACTGATACCATTAAAATGCAAATTCAAACTAAAAGAATATTAAGCCAAGATGTTGTGGATGTTTAAGCCAAAGACGTTTAGCATGTTCATTCGAATGATAGGGCTATGAAATCATGATAGGTGTTCCAATTTAGTTAATTAAGGTTCCATTTAGTGGCAAAGTTTTTGGATTTTTATGCATTGGAAAATATTAAATATTACTACAACAAATAAAATGGCATTTTTCATAAAATTTGAAATTTGCCATATGAAATTTTGGGGGGAAAATAGTTAAAAGATGTTAAAAATCAGCAGTTGACCTATATTGGCTGTGTAGTTGTTGCATTTTACTCATACCTTGTTACAAATGTTAACTTAATTGCTCATTTTTCCAAGAAAAGATTTATTAATTTTTATTTTTGCACCGTAAAAAACATTTATGCAAGGAAACAGCAAGCAGGTATAATGGGTATATATGTACTGTGAATTCCTTAAGGCAGAGTTGTTTTTTTAAATGTAAGCTCTTGGTTTTCCTTTAAAATCAACTCCTTAAATTCATACTAATTAAGTTTTTGTTTTTTTTTTGAGACTGGTTTTAGCTGAATTAAGAATTTTTTAATCTCAATTAAAGAAATAATTTTTATTGCTTATGCCTACATTAATGAATTTAATGATTCTGCAAAAAAATTACTAGTAAATCTTTTTAGGATCTTAGTGTGGCTTAAAAACTGATGTGTTATGTAACATTACAGGTATATGTCTCATCGCTTGCTCTTCTGAAGATGCTAAAGCATGGGCGTGCTGGAGTTCCTATGGAGGTTATGGGTCTGATGCTGGGAGAGTTTGTAGATGACTATACTGTGAGGGTGATCGACGTATTTGCTATGCCACAGTCTGGCACTGTAAGTTAGTGAAGTGCAAAATGTTCTTCGCATTAGATTTTTAGCTTGCAGTACAAATGCTAATTTTAATTAATACTAGTTCTTTGTGATCAAGCTATTACAGGTAGTCCCCACTTAACACGAAATTCACTTTAGCACGATTTACCAATTGGGAAACCTGTTCACTTTACACGAAGAAGCTCCCGTTTTAACACGAGTTGCAACATGATCCATTACGTGAAAAAAAAATATTGCCATTAATGGAACGATATATTATTATAATTTATATTTATTCGTAAAATATTAGATGTTTATACTTCCAACAAGAATCGTTGCCGACTTCCTCGCAGCTCAGAAGTGAGAGTCGTCTCAATAATAGCAACGTATTGACATCCTATCTAGAGGTCTGACAGGGCCTAAATTTTTGACCTTGGCCCAGCAGTGGTGCAGCCCTGGCCCAGCCCGAACCCGAGCATTGTCAGCTTTGCTGATACCCAAGCCCCGATTTTTTCCTGTTCTTACCCGCCAGGCCCGAACTCGGCCCTAAAGGCCCTGATGTTCAGGATACGGATGAAGGCAAAATGGAGGTGCTTAAGACATGCATGCATTCATGTCCCCTCAAGCCTGGAGGAGATTTATATAAATTTAAATTTTATTATTTTTATTACATTTTATGTATAAAAACTTAAGTAAAATTCACATTAATGCTTGAAATCCAGTATATCTCTGCTTTCTCGCATGCTGTCTCTCCCCCTGTAACTCCAAAATTTTACGTGGTTTCTTATGGTATTTATGCATTCACTTAGTACAAATTCGCTTAACACGACACTTTTTAGGAATGTATCTCTCGTATTAACCGGGGACTACCTGTATTTCAGAAGGTATTATCTGAAAAATATTAAAATTTAAATAAATAAAACAATTTCCATAAAATATCCGACTATATTAACCCTTAATGTGCATTTCTCTGTATCTCATACATCATCAGCGGTTCTCAATACAGTGAAAGCTCAATTTTACACTGTCGAAGGGACCACCTAAAATAAACTTAAAATCAAGGGAAGTGTAAAATTGAGGAGATGAAAATTATATAACATAAATTAAAATGTGTGGCTTTATATCATGGCAAGCCATCTAAAATATGTTTGAACACAATAACAATGAAAATGCAAATAAACTAACCTACATAACATTTTATTTCTTTAACCAGACAAACAGTTCAATACGTGTTCCAACATGCGCATCAACTTGAGCTAAAATATTAATTTTATATCACTTATTGTTAATACTTTCCATTTTGCTTTATTATCCATATTTCAGCCAACAAATTAATTAATGGATTTCCACATTTATAAATAATGCCAAGCGTCTTGTAGATGTCATCAACTTCCTACTAAAATGACTGCGATTGATCGATACATAAATGGATTACCGTGACCAAGCATATGTTCAGATTATGCCCACGCTGCAGGCAAAAACTTGCGAAAGTAGGCAGAAAGAATACGGCGACTAACTGACTGGAGAATAGTTAGGTGCAAGTTTGGTCCTTTTCCCTCATCCACTTAAAATAAGATAAGATGCTTTATTTGTCCAAAGATCTTGAAAAGTGAGGTACAATTTAAGACATAGGACACGTCAGGGTTAAATAATACAAACATATAAACACTTTGAGTACATTGGTAAATACAAAAAAGAAAAAAAATATATATATACAGGATAAAATACATAATCAGTCAATATTATCCTCAAGGAACTCTTTATAGAATAATATAATTTGTTCTGCAAGAATTTCAATAAATTAACTTTGAAAGTAGAGATTCCATTAATAGCTTTCAAATTTTTTGGAAGCTTATTGAATAAACGCAGACCTACCCATTTAGGTCCAAGAGCAGTTTTACAGGTGTGCACATATGGGATATGGAGATCGTTAACTTGTAGGGTGCTATAACAGTGCATACTTGAGTTCTTAGTATAGTCGTGAATATTCATTTTGGTATGCAAGATGACGGTCATTATGTATACACAAGGCATAAGAAGGATATTCAGTTTTTTAAAGATAGCTCGACATGGTGCAAGATAGGATTCATTTGCAATCAAATGAATAATTCTTTTTTGTATACTGAATATTCTAATTGCGTATGGGGAAGAACCCCAAAAAAGAATACTGTACAAGGTATTAGAGTAAAATTCACCAAAGTATAATAAGTGAAGAACCTCTTTAGAGACAGTAGATCTAATTGACCTGAAGAGATGACATAGGCTACAGAGTTTAGCTGCAAGCATATTAATATGGGATTCCCATGACATATGTGAGTCAATTAAAACACCTAAAAGTTTAACAAATTCAGCTTGTGGAATAGCTTTATTATTAATGTCTACTGAGAGCCTTTTAGGAGGTTTATTTATATTTGTAAAGTAAATTAGTTAAGATTTGCCAACATTCAGATTTACATGATTGTTGCAACACCAATCACTGAGATGTTGCGATATGAGATTTCCAGTTTCTAATAAACTGTCAAGTTTTGAAGAAGAAATAATGAAATTTGTGTCATCAGCATACAGAATTGGAGTATACTAGGTCCTGAGGGAACAAAATTTGGCAGGTCATTAATAAATATTTAAAATAGTATTGGACCTAACACCGAGCCCTGGGGAACACCTCTGATTAATAAATTAGCTGGAGAAAGAAACTTATTACCATGATTAGAGATCACAACTTGTTGAAGTCTATTATGTAGATATGATTGGATCCATTTGTTAGGGAGTCCCAGGATCCCAAATAAATTGAGCTTATGCAAAAGCAGTTGGTGATCGACACTATCGAAGGCTTTTCAAAAGTCAAAAAGCATAGCAGAGACTTCCTGTTTATCATCAAGTGCAGTGAGAATATGATCAATAGCTTTATAAACTGCACTAGTAGTGGATCTGTTCTGTCGAAATCCATGCTGAGAGTTAGACAGCAAGTTATTTGATTCTACATGAGATAGTAACCTTCTATAAAAAACTTTCTCAAAAATTTTACCAAACTGATTGATAACTGAAATAGGACGATATGAGTTAAGGTCCAAAGGACCCTTTATTTTTAAATAAGGGTATAACTTTAGACAATTTGAGGGGTTCTGGGAAGATTCCCTGGGTCAGTGACATGTTAATAAGGTACAAAAGGGAAGACTTTATAAAATTAAAAGATAATACAATAATAAAATTGGGTATCTCATCAATACCAGCATTGAATATGTTACCTAAATTTTTTAATAAGTTATTAAGTTCGGTTTCTGAGCAGGGAAATAGAAAGAGGGATTTGACTGTGGTTGCTGTAAAACATAGGATTGTATTATTGAAATTTGTGTCATTAAGCACAGCGTTGATGAAGTACTCATTAAACTTAGTAGCTAACAAAGAATAATTAGTAATAATATCACCTGATTCATCCTTGAGTTTTAAAACAGGAACAGACAGTGCTTTTTGGGATTGGTTTATAATTTTACAACTTTCCCTGATTTTATTATGAGCATTCATTATTCTTTGATTATTATAAGGAATTCAGAGTGGTGAAATTTTGTTGTGAATGACAAATTTCATTGTTTGAAAAGAAGACAAGTGTTTAGACTTGTTTGTTTCTAACCTTCCAATATTTACCATATTTTATGGCATATAAGATGCACCCCCATTTCAGTAGGGAATATTTAGGAAAAAAACTATTTACTCCTACTTATATGGAACATGATGCTGTAAGACTGTATAAATGGAATAAATCTTCAGTGATAATTCTGGTAGGTAAACTTAGTAACATGTGACAGAAAACATCAAGACTTAGTAGCATTTGACATAAAACATGAAGTTTGTGTAACAGTGGAAAAAAGGAGAACTTTCCAAATATGGTGCATAAAACATACAATTCAATGAAAATATTTTGCATGAAAGAGAAAACAGAAGCTGCTTAGCTATAGAAGAAAAAAGCATTTTATAAAAAGCAAGCTATTTTTCAAATGGACATAAAGCAGATCAGCATAGCAGAAGTCATTTACAGTGAAAATATATGAAAAATAAAACCATTTCTGTAGAGCATTCTGTAACAAAAACTTGAATCATCTTCATAGCCTGAAAATTCTTCATCTTCAAAACCTGAAAATCATTATTAGGCGCGTTTCGCTTACAGCGTGAGCGCCTATTATCGTCGGTCGGTCGGTCCGTCCGTCCGCATGTTCATTCTCGGCTTCTACAGAACGGATTTTTATGAAATTTGATATTAAGGACTTTCAATCAAATATAATAAGAAAATCGCAAAAATGAATCACGTACGCCAATCAGGGGTACCACTTTACTAGAGACAAAAAATTAAATTTTCGTCATATCTCGTAAACTATTGTTCATATCAAAATATTTTTCAAATAAAAGTTGTAGAACTGGTAAAGTAGAGTATTTCCTTTTCTATATATTTTCATCGTAGGAGTAGCCGTTATCGAGAAAATCAAACAAGAATGTCTTATATGGAGTTGAACTTAGAAAATTTCTTGCATGGTTACTTCATTGTTGCTAACATAAACAATCTCCCAAACAAACGTTTAATTTCCTTACGTGTGCATGTAATACTATTAAATAGGAAGAAAATGGATTATTTATGATGAAGAAAAGGACTTTTAAACGCTATTTCCCTTACGTACAGGTATATAATTGCTTTCTAATACTCCATTGCACGAAACGCGCCCCATTTGTGATACGTTGTACGCTTTCCTAACTTGTATCATTTTTTCTGTAGGTGATGGCCCATAAACCCGTTAGCAGCTCTGTTTCCATGCTCTTTCGCATAATTTATCACCTTTAGTTTGTAGCTGATAGTATAGCTTAATCTTCTTCCTTCTATAGCCATACTGTTTTAACTCGAGTTTTTGAATTGCGCTCGATTTTCTTTTCGAACTTAAGGGCAGCACCGTAGTTTCCGTGTTATTCACCATTATCATTATAATTTCAATTTTATTTCAAAAGGTAAAGCATGTTTCCTAATAAAAATAATAAGATAAATATGGCAGGTATGACATTAATAGATAGTAACGCTTGTAAGAGTTCAGAAACGGTTACTAGAGATTGTGATTTCTTGACTTTTTTTCATTCTCGAGATTTCTCTTTTTTCCCTGTATTTTTTTCGAGAGAATTCGAGAATTTATTTTCGGTCTTGAGAATTCTCGAGAAATCTCGAGTGCGAAAGCAGTTGCTCGTGAAATTTTTCATAAAATATTTTTTTCTTAAAAAGTGGCAATGGAAGATAATAATTTTGAATTAAAAAAAATTAATTTTAATTAATATTTCTCGTACAAAAGTGAGCTACTTACTATTTTCGATAATAATTTTCTTTAGCATTACAACAGAAATAATTTCGAAATGAATACCATATTTTTAGTCGTTAGATGATGTTTAATTGAAACTGAATAACAAACAAAGGTAATATGACTTACAATTAGAAAGGTCAAGATTAAAATACAATTATCAGTGCATTACTTTTTATCACATCTTAGGAAGTAATGTTTTAAAAAACACAGACAGTCTATTGATTTGTCGGATAATCTTGCCCTTCTCATAGAGACCAGATTTCCAGAAATAGAGAAATTCCTTTCGTTTTGGGTCGACGTTGGTTTAATTGTACTTAAGGCATTTTTCAGCTTTTCCAAGTTGGTTGTAATTTTTCCCGTTGCCTCGTACATGTTCATTTCTTTTGATAATGAACGGAAGTCATCATCAATTACTTGGCTTGGCATCAAGCATTTACGGATCGATTCTTCCAGTTGTTGATTCAGGCTCAGACTATCACTTTGATCTGTTTTTAAGTTTTCTTCAACTGGTTCTTCAGCATGATTCAGTGTAGTATTCTTTTCATTTGAATAACGGTATAGTCTGTTCATGATTAATTTTGCTGTTTTGACGATTTCATTTTTTGGACTTAGCACAAAGAAATCGTCTTTTTTACATAGCTGTAGGCATTTTAGGTCTTGAAGATACTTTATTAAAGAAATTAAATGCACATCTATTCTGTTGGTAATTTGTTTTTTCAATGCAACAAGGAGATTCGCACTTATTTCAGAGGTGTTCTCGCCTAATGGACGGTTCATTCCTATGTCTTGCAGAGAATCTCGAAATCTCGAGAAATTTTTTTCGAGACTCAAGATTCTCGAATATTAGAAAAAAAAATTTCTCGAAAAATGAGAATTTGAAAAATAGGAATATCTCAAGAATTCTTGAGACGAGAATTCTCTAACACAATCTCTAACGGTTACTGCTTAGGTCTGAAGAGTTGGGTGCCATACTGACAATAATTGTCTCAGGTTATCCCGCTTTAATATTTACAATAATTCATCTTTTAATTGATTAAAAGTAATAATATTGTAATAATAATGATGGAATAATAATAATAATGTGTTTAAGTAAACAATAACATTTTTCATTTTGGATTTGGGCTAGGCAGAATTTAGCAACTTCACATATTGGATGCAGGTTGATTCTTTGAGTCATTTTTTTTTGAAAAAAGTGTCTTATATGCCATAAAATATGGTACTCACAAGACACTATGTGAAAAAATACCCCATCCACGTATGGAAGTTCCCATTCATAGATGAACAAGCAATATGTAAATCTCCGCATTGGTGCATAATATTACATCAAAAACAGTTAAGAGGTTAAAAAAAGAGGACGGTCAAGGAGAAGATTTCTGCTTGTATCGGCATAAAGAGATCAGCCAATAAATTGCATCACATAGGAGGGAGAAGATGCTTAACTTGAGCGGAACTGGTTTCAGGAAGTGGAAATCGTGACTTTAAAAAAACTTTTCCAGCTCAAATTAATTTTTTTCCCTCCGAATCAGCCAAAAAAAATAAGGGTGTGCGAGGTATACAAGTGCACAGGTTACACGAGTAAATACGGTACATACATTGCCTAGCATCGTTTTGATATCAACAATGACTGCAGCTACCTAAGCATAACAATGAACATGAAGTGTGTTCATGTCTTTGATTAGCCGATAAACAGATTGCCACATGAGGTTGCAAACCTGTCATATGTAAAGATATGCCTATTTAAACCTGAGTTTGACAAAGTTATGACTAAAACTATTGAATAAAGCATATTTTAACCTTGAATATGAGTGGAACACCGCCAGTGATTCTTTTTATTTTCTGAAATAGAAAATTGTAAACAAAATCAAATGAATTTCTGTTGTCAGGACTTGAAAAATAATGTGCAAATTCGGGGGAAATGTATATTAGAGGAAACGTAAAATCAGTTAAATTTTACTTTGTTCTTATGAGAATTTGACCAGGACCAGACAAAAAGTGAGTAAAATTGGAAAAAACGTAAAATCCGAGAGTGCAAAATCAAGGTTTCACTGTATGGGGTACATTCTGGTGTGCTAAAATTCTTTTTGCTATTCCAGATGGTTTTCTGAATCTTAAAGAGCACTATTGTTGTCTACATATATCTTGCTTAATAATCGTCTCTAGGTTACATGCTTTACTACTTGCAAAGCTTGAAAAATATTTATAAAATTTTTATAATCCACTCAAGTTGATCGGAGTTGGGTGAGATGGTGATAATATAAACCAGTGGTGCCAAACCTATGGCCACGGGCTGCCTCTGAACCACAAAGGGTTTTTGTGCGCCCCATGAAGACATGATGAAAATGCAATCTGAAGAATTAACACAAATTCATGCATTTTGATGAAACTTTTTATTTTAAAACTTAATATTGGAATGTATACCATAAAAACTTCATTTAGACTCAATTTTCACTTAAATGGCACCTCATAATATATAAGTAACTTCCGATTTAAAGTGTGATTAGACCCACAGAAGAATTGGCAACTTCCAATGTGGTTTGCCAAAGGATTCGCAAAGGTCACTTCTGATGGTAACTTGATCTTAAGCATCATTGTATGCTTTAAAATCATGTATGGAGTCAGATTTTGCATACTGGCCATAATTGCAAGCGTAACAGTGATCTGTGAACAATCATTCAAACTTGAAGGCACTTAAAATGTGCATATTGATAAAAAAATCTGTAGTAAATGTTTATCACAATCCCAGTATTTTCTCTTCATAATTTGCATATTAGAAAATAAAAAGTGTCAAATCAATGGAACAATGCACCTCAAATGACATGGATTACCATATTGTTTTTAGTGTTGACAGAGCGAAATGTCAAATAGTAGGGTCTGTTGTCTATTTTATACTAACAGGAATAATGAATTCTTTCACAAAATAAAGTTAGACATGGGTATTTATGGATTTATAGTGTATGATCTTCTTCATGTCAATTCTTATACAATTTGTTTTTAGGGAGTAAGTGTTGAAGCAGTTGATCCAGTGTTTCAAGCCAAGATGTTGGATATGTTGAAGCAGACGGGTCGACCTGAAATGGTGGTTGGATGGTACCATTCTCATCCTGGTTTTGGATGTTGGCTTTCTGGTGTGGACATAAACACTCAGCAAAGTTTTGAGGCTCTCTCAGACAGAGCAGTTGCTGTTGTCGTGGATCCTATTCAGAGTGTGAAGGGTGAGTCAAGAGTTTTGAAAGCAAATTCCTTTTCATCTGTTAATGTTGCTCACATATATTTTAATTCTGAAATCTCTAATTGCTATTTAAGAAATGGTTAAAATACAACATACCAAGAGGTCAATATTTCTGATTTTTAACAACTTTTATATTAACTACTGCAATATATATAGTTATGTAGCTATATGTGTAGGTAAGTTTTAAGACACCACAAATAATGTCTAATAGCTCAAGAACGGCTGCATGTATTTTAGCCATTCTTTCAGTTTTAAAGAGTGCGACCCATAAATACATCACCATGCAAAATAACCCGAGTTTGATTCCCGGGACGTTTAATTCTCCCAATTGGATAACATGAGCTCAACCTTGAATTTTTCTCTCCTCAACTATAAGTCATAATTATTTGCTCTCGCGGACTTTTTAAACCCAAATGTTGCTATCTGATTAAATTTATTAATCGATTCCTTACAGATCATATAAGGGCAAGGGAGAGTAAAATATGGATTTCTTATTGTAGCCTTGACGGAAATGGCTTCTCTTGACTGTGGTGCTGCTAATGGCAACGACCACATACCGAACGTCTTACTATCAACCCTTAAAAATGATTCTGACTCTTGAATTTATGCGAATGTTTGGAGACGAAGAAAAGACCGTAAAATTTTTAATTGAAAGTAAAATCATTGAATCAAAACATTGGGTTGGGTTGGTGTTTTATCTTTACTCTATACACTTCCTAAAAGTTGTTTTATATATATATATATATATTTGTTTCACATATTTTTTTGATTCCTCCAAAGAATTTTTTAAAGATATATAAACAACACAGTGCTGGATTTAAACCCCACTTAAGGGTTTAATAGTAAATTTATTATTTGGAATAGCACCATTAAACTTAAAATAATAGAGGATAATGAAGATGGAGGATTGCCTCTTCTCTGGTAAATATAAATGGGACAAAAGCAAAAAGAGTATGCACATTTAACAAAGAGTGCAACAGACAAGTAACAATGCTTATGGAATGCTTCAAGGAAAAACATAACTAAATAAATTTGTATGAATTATTAAAAACTAATGGAAACAACTTTTCTAATTATATTTGGACCGAGTTATGCAGAAACCTACCAACCCACATGGACAAGAAGCTGAAATATTAAGACTTTTACTGACTGTTAAATTTAAAAATCACGGATTGTGGGTTACTTTGAAGGCAGCTGTAGCACAATATGGTACTAGTTTGGGTTGGATGTTTTTTACAGGAGGCAGAATAGGGGTTTCCCTATGCAGTTCACAGGTTACTTGAAAATTTTCAATTTTGAGGGTTGGTTGCTTTCTGCATAACTCAGCTCATTTTACGACTCATGGCATCCCTTGTTCCATCGGTGGTACATGCATCCGAAAATGTATTTTTCGTAGCAGTCTGCATAAAACGAAAGACTTCCAACTTTCCGTTTAAGTTAGGGAAGGATATAAAAGAAAAGGTGGCGTGTACGACTGTTGGTACACGATGGCCATGATAAAAGACGCTCGTTTACCACCAGTGGTACACGATGTCGCAAACGTTAAATGTGCCAGCAGAAGAAGTGAGAAGAAAATTATAAATGTAATGATGACAAAAACAATTGGCTAGTTAAAATTAAAAAAAAATGAAAAGGTAATGCAGTGCATAGTAAAAAAAAGCAACAAAAAGGTATATTCACCATCGAAATTATCCTGGTAATTTTCCAAGTATTTCATAAAAATTCAAATCGTCAGTACGATTTTTCTTCGGCACTACAATCAAAATAAGTGGTTAGAAACACAATAAAAGGTTAATAAATAATTATCTAGTATGTAACAAAAACTCTTGTTACATCAAAAACTTTTTCGTTTTTTCCAAAAAAAATTATTTTTTATTTCTAACGAAATTTCATTTCCTTTATATTTAAACAAATAAATTGTGATAATGAGGAAAGTGATTAAGCACATAATAAAACATTAATATTAAATGATTTAATATAAGTCAGAGTGAGTACTTTCCACCAATACAATTCATTGTATATCGGGAGAAATCGGCTGACTGATAAACTGATCTCACCCAATGGAAGGTTGGAACCAAACCGATGGCTAGAGACACATGACGGGAACCTTAGCCCTCACTGTCCACCACCTGAACCGTTTGAATGAGATGTACACCAATGACTGGAAATCCAGTCATGCATCACGGGATAGGACCCACCATGACTGGAATTCCAGTCATGCCACATTGAAAGTGTTAAAGAACATATTTTGGTTTGATATGCTATAAACAAAGTCCATGCTATATGTGTAGCTGTTGAGCAGCAAAAGGATAAATGTACAAACAAAATATATCATGCAAACAACAGGTGCTGAAAGTATCATATGCAATTATAAGCATTAGAGAAATCAAGATTTAAAGGTTGTAAAAATATTGTAAAACCTTACATTTTGGTTTAATAAGAATGAGTTAGTGGCCTCATTTTTATTTTGTAATTTTTGGATGAAATAAGAAAATAAGAATACTAATAATTTTTTCAGGTAAAGTCGTGATAGATGCATTCCGGTTAATCAACCCTAACATGATGGTGCTAGGCCAAGAGCCAAGGCAGACCACTTCCAATCTTGGTCATTTGCAGAAGCCATCCGTCCAGGTAAGATTTTGCTTGTTTATTGCATTAACATTTTTTGACAATTTTAAATTGTTTCCAAAATCCCTGAGCTTATTCCTACAAGCTATGTTTTAAAGCAGTCATTGGATTCATGATTTTTTTGTGCTTGGCTCATTTTCATTTATCTATTTGTGATAATTATCATAATCTGAATAATAACTTTATGAATATTTTTAAGTGAGAAACCATTTAAAATTTACTATTTCTAATATCAAGTTAAATATTTTTATAGAAAGTATATTGATACATTGTAGTCATTAGTTTAGTGATAGAATGTATTAGTCCTTAAAAGAATTCATTCTAATTGTTTCAGGCACTTATCCATGGTCTTAATCGACATTATTACTCTATCAGTATTAATTATCGTAAGAATGAACTGGAACAGAAAATGCTATTAAATTTGCACAAAAAGTCTTGGATGGATGGCCTTACATTGGCTGATTACTCAGAGCACTGCCGAATTAATGAAAAAACTGTCTCAGACATGCTTGACTTGGCACGAAATTATAACAAGGTACAGTATTCATATCATAGCATTTTTTAAAAAATTCTTGGAAAGTAAAAAATTTTCAGGGATTATATTTTCCCCTATAATAATTTTGGCAGTTATAAACCTTTCCATTATAATTGTCTTTTACAATTTCTGGGATTAAGAGAATATGTTATTTAAAGTCAACTGGAAGTGGATGTTTACTCTTTTCATTTTTCCAAATATCTCTTTTAGAACTTAATTTAGTTTTCTATTATCAAAGTTGTAGAAAATACAATTTTCTAAAAGTTTTGTTTGAAACATTTTTTCATAAAACAGATTGTTCCAGAGATATTTTGATTATTCATCTGAATTTACATTAAGCACATCGCTAAGTGATAAATTAGTTTTCATTGTTTTGATTAAATTTTCTAATTGTTGATGCTGATGTCTATGCTGCAAGGGGTAATTTTACTTTCTCATCAATATAATAATGGCAAATAGCCGTCAATTTTGTTTACTTGGTGCTTTTTTAATATGAAAGGTACCATATTTGCTTGAGTAATACCTGCACGTGCGTAATACCTACACCCCCATTTTTGGAAGTAAATATCTGGGAAAAAATTGTAGTCGTGTAATGCACACACTTTAAAAATTCCAATTTTGTTATTTAAGGGCAACATCGGTAAACTAATCTATCTGAAGTTGAGTCTGATGATGCGTAAGCGGCAAAAATCACGTATTTAAGACGTAAATATTAAAACAACTTCTAATGTCTATTCTAACGCAATCAGTCGCAAAAAATTGACATTCAACAATATTATATTATAAGGAAAGAAGTCGGAAGCATATTTTGAAGGCCAGTGCGTTAATATCGCCAAAAGGTTCTGTTTTGAGTCGCTGCACAGTGTACACGCTTTATTTTTGCTAAATGTTCAGAATCACGATGGATATGCTACCATCTCATAAAAGAAAACTTAAAAATTATGTGCACAAACTAAATCCCAACATCCAATAGAACGATTTTTGATTCTTTCATAACATAATTATAAATTGATTTAGATCTTAAGGCTCCATGCAGTCTCATTATCTTTCGATTATTAAATTGTATGGAAATACCCTTAAAAATTACAGTGAAAACAAATATCATAAAATCCCAAATTTTTAAACAAAGAATTTCTTTAACTTGCATTTCGAGGGCTTTAGGAATTCCACGTTCGTTTTTTTCTAATACCTAATCACTGATCTGGTCTTCATCTGCAACATAATCACCCCATAAGTAATGTTCCTTAGTTCCATCCAATGAATTCGAAATTCCAGTCACTTTAAAGCCTTTGATTACAGTTTCTTCACTTATGCCGTGCCATGCTCTGCGAGCACCCATCGGCACACCGGAGAGCAGAGTGCATTTCAGCCTGCCCATTGCCATTGTGTTCTTCAAATTTAAGCATGAATCACATAAAATTAAAGGCAAAATCCACAGTGTATTGGTTATTTTGTAATAAAATTGCATGAAGGTACTTTCATATCAGACGTTTAAATAACTTTAATCCAGATTCTGGAGATTATGTGAGTAAATTAAATATTAATTGCATGGGTTTGTAGGCATGAATGCAGGAAGAAGTAGGAGACAGCAGAGGTTTAAAAATTGAAGAAGGAAATATGTAAAACAAAAGGATGAACTAAGGACAAGATTAATTAAAGTGAAAGTCAGTTTCTAATCAGTAGTATTTAAACAAAGAATCAAGGAAGATGTTAGGGTAAATAAATGCATGAGGTATTGCCTAGGTTAGGAAAAAGCATGGATATTTTGAAAAAATAATCAGGAATGCTTTTAAATGTGGTTGTGAAGAATAATCAAGAAAATCAGGTCAATGAATAAAGTAAAAAAAATAAGAATTGAAAGTACCTATAGTAAAGAAAATAATGCTATTACACCTGATATGAAAGAGAAGTATGGATTGAAAATTTAAGCAATAAAATCTGTAGAAGAGTAAAACAAGGGTTTTGGAATCCTGTAAGAAATGCTGTAATATAAAGTATGTAAACAGGTTCTATTATTATCATTATTGAAATTTTTTAATAGTGATAATACTACTGGCTACAAAACAGTTGGAAAAGTTATATATGCATTTTGGTTACATAACAGTCATCCTCAGTGGTCACACCCTAATCATCCATTCTAAAAAATCAATGTTTTTTATCACAATTGAGAACAGCTGGTTTTTGGCCAATATGTGTGCTTTTTTCTTCATTTTGTGATTTTGGTATTGTCTTCAAGGCAAACAATCTTCATGAGGATTTTTTATATATTTATTAAACTTATTTTTTTCAGGCACTGGAAGAAGAAGAGAAAATGACTCCAGAACAGTTGGCAATAAAGAACGTTGGCAAGCAAGATCCAAAGCGTCATCTAGAAGAAAAAGTGGATGTCCTCATGTCAACTAATATTGTCCAGTGCCTTGGAGCGATGTTGGATACGGTGGTTTTTAAGTGAAAGAGAAGATGAACATTTTGAAAAAAAATTAACTTTGGGAGAAAAAGGACATATGTTTGTGAGTTCATGTGAAGATTGTTAGCTTTCCTAAGGCACTTTTGGATTTAGGAAATGTTTGTTTTTTATCAACCAGTGTGGATATTATTTTTTATTTCTTGAAGTAAATTCTTGCAATTTTAAATTTTGAAATCTTATTTATGAAAGTGCTGCCATATTATTTAAACATGAAGAAACTCATTTTTGTCATTAACAGTGCAAGAAAAATATGAATAAAATGATATTCCCAGTTATGATACATCTTGATTTTTACAAACACTGATTAAAAACTCTTTGAGTGCTTCATATGCCCACTTTATTCCATACAAAGCCTAGATTAGTTTAATCTATTTGCAGCAACCTCAGGCTACTTGGCAACTACTAAGGACTAGAATAATAACCCACCATATGACAGGTAACATTAAAATTATAACATACTGACTTGATTAATTAATAACAACACAATACAGGTTGCATAGCAACTCATGCTAGATTAAGCGTTAAAATCACAAAAAGTACATACTTTTACGTATTTTTTAAATTTTAAAGGACAAGATACAATAAAAGACTGTTACAATAAAATAATTTAGAATTTTGTTTGTCTTTTACTTTTTGTTTGAAGTTTATAAGTTACTATTTACGTATTTTAATGAGCAAAAGAAAAAATGTCTGCACAGTCAAAATCGTTTTTTCCTGTGCTTTTAAATGGCAATATGAAAGGATATCTGGAGTCAAACCTCGGATACTTTATGTAAAAGTAATAACATTTTCTATTAGTTAATGTGGTCATCTAAGAACATACCAAATTTCATACCTCTAGCTGCTTCCAATGCTGAGATATTGAAAGATTCTAAGAGCTTTATATACAGAAAGACAGAATTGGAAAACTATATGAGAGATGTTTGCAGGAAATGTTTCTGAAGCTGAGGTATCTGACACCAATTTTTGTAAGATTAGCTCTGACAAAACTCAATGGTCCTTATCAATGTATTTTATTTCAAGAAAGCTCCAGTATGTTATCTAATTAGTTCTTACCACAAATCTCAATAATCTTCCCATTTCACACCTGACTCTAAAGGATCCAAGTATTTCATGGCCTCAGAAGTCGTCTTATGGTACCCAGGTCCCTCAACTACAGTCAAACTTCTTCCAATGTGGGGCCACATACATTCTACAAGGACTGTTGGAAGAACTGTTAAACCTTTGAGAAAAAATCTTGTGTCCAGAACATGACTTTCTCCATAAAGATTGTTTCAAAAGTAAGAAAAAACTCCTTAACCGTACAAGGCAAATATTTAAAGACCAAACAAACAGTAAAGGTTAAAAGTGGGCAAGAGAGGGAAAAAAAATTTCTAGCCAACCTATTTATGACAAATTTCGAACAACAATGTATACACCTTCACCTACTTCCCAAAAACATGATTCAGATACATTGATGGCATTTTTACAATCTTCGATATGTCAAAAAACATCATCACCGACTTCTTATAAAACCTTAACAAACAATACTAAACCATAAAATTTACACATGAAGAAGAAAAAGACAATACCTTCCCTTCCTTGATCTACTAGTAAAAAGACAAGACAAACTAAAATTCAATATACATATACTGAAAACCTACACATACTGACAAATGCATACCTAATGATTCTCACCATCACATTTCCCATAAGTTAGCTGCTTTCCATTCCATGATACACAGACTCTTACATATACCACTTTCCAAAAAGAACTTACATTAAAAACATTGCAACATTGAATGGTTACGAGACACAATTCAAAACATACTACGAAAACATAAGCACAAATTCCATCTCAAAACACACACGACCCTCACAAACACTTCTTCCACTAAATCAAAATACATTAAAATCCCTTTCACCCCAAGAACCACAAACAAACTTGGCAACATATTCTCCAAACACGATTTTAAAACTGTACATGTCAACCACAATAAACTTGCTAACCTCCTCCACAATCCAAAAGACACCATACCGTTTCTACAGAAATCAGGCATATATAAGATATCTTGTGGATAATGTGACAAAGTGTACATAGGACAGACAAAATATAAATTAGAAACACAATTCAAAGAACACATTGCACATTTTAAACACAAATGGTTTAATAATTGAAGTGAAGCAACACACATACAAGAATACAACCATCCAATCACCATCGAAAATTTAACACTTTTAAAATCTGTACATAAGGAAAACAAAGTAGATGCCTACGAAAGCATGCTTATTGAAAAACAAACACACCATCATGAATAATGGTCAACCCTCCCCTTCCTTTCACTTCCACACAAACACGCCTCTGTTTAAATACCCCAAACAGCATACCACAATTTCATTCTACAACAGCTACTGATGATGAGGGCATTGCTCTCGAAGTACGCATTTAGTGTTCCACTGAATATCTAGAGAGTTGCGATTGATACTTGAGTGCATGTGAGTGTTTTGTCTGACAAGTGACTGTCGAAAGACATTAACTTTCAGACATTGTGTATGATGTCAGGTCCCTGTCACGGAGTAACTTCCCGTAAACCTGATATTATTTCCTTTCTTATCCCTTTTTTCCCTATTTGTGCAAACGTGTGTGGTTGCTGAGTAGGTCCCTGTCACGATCATGGAGATTCACAAACCTACCAGCAATGGTGTGAGTAAGGTTCCCTGATGTAGGTTAAAACCTCATAAACCCTTTCCTTTTATCCTTTCCACCTTAGGATTAGTTCTTGTGTGAGTGTATGAGCGATTGACAACTGGTCCCTGGACCGATTTTATTCGTATTTGCTTTACTCAGCGGCTAAAACTGTATACTAACTTATTCTTTCAATGTTTACATGTTACACGGTCGAAGCTTTCAGAAATATGCATTCATTTTCAAAATTTTGTGGATTTTTTGTACTCTTTCCAGACGCTAAAGCGACTCTCATTGTTGGCTCCGATTCAATTAGCGTCAATTAAGCCTTCAAGAATAGCGATATTCGCTTCATGCTTTTGTTTAAACTTCAAAATTATTGTTGCAGCAATATCAATCTTTATACATAGCAATGTAAATAGCTATTATATAACAATTTGAATCTTTTCTCATCATTTGAATGCTGAAACCTTAACTATTTCATAAGTCTCTCTCTATAGTTATCAGTCTTGCGATTGGTTGGTAACAGCATCAAGTGAAATTCTTCATTCTTTATTGTCTCATATTAGCTTTCCATTTATCTCTCTTTCCTGCCAGTCTTTCAACTTCTTCATAACTTTTACAATTCATATCCTTTTTTATCTGGTCCATAAATTGCAATCTTGGTTGTCCTCTTTTATTATTCCCATCTACATAACCTTCTATTATGGTTAGAACCAGTCCATCGTGTCTTAGAAGGTGACCAATGAGCCTATCCCTCCTTTCCCTTATTGTTTTCATAATTACTCTGTTTGTTCTCATCATTTCCAAAACTTCTTCATTTGTAATCTTGTCTCTCCAGCTAATCTTCAGCATTCTCCTATAGCGCCACATTTCGAACGCTTCTAACCTTCTTTCTTCTACCTTTGCCACTGTCCAACTTTCACAACCATATAGGGCTAAACTCCATACATGTTTTTAGCAATCTTTTCGTTGTTTCCAAATTTATATTTTCTGATGTGAAAAGATTCTTCTTTTTGCCAAAAGCCACCTTTGCCTGTTGTATTCTGCTTGTGATTTCTCTAATACATCTTCCATCCTCAGTAATTTTGCTGCCCAAATAGTTGAATTCCTTAACTTCTTTAAGAATTTGGCTCCCCATGATTATCTTTGCCTCAATCTTGTTTCCTTTGTTTCTGCCTAATACCATTACTTTTGTCTTGCTTTTGTTTATTCTCATACCATATCTATTCTCTAGTATGTCTTCCAATTCCAGCAAGTATGTTGACAAATCTTGTTCACTTTCAGCCAAAACAGCTATATTGTCTGCATATCGCAGCATGTTTATCGTTTGCCCCTGTATTTTTATTCCTATATCTACCCTTTCTCTTAGTTCTTGTAAAGCTGATTCTATATAGGTAATAAAAATGGCAGGTGACAAACTACACCCCTGTCTTACTCCTTTCTTTATCTGAGCTTCTTCTTGTTCCCTTCCGCATCTTATTATTGCTCTTTGATTCTTATACATATTCCATATGATCCTCCTATCTCTAAACTTTACTCCCACTTCTTTCAACACTGCAAACATTCTACTCCACTGGACATTATCGAAAGCCTTTTCAATATCTATAAAGGAAATATGTCTCCCTGTTCTTTCTTATGCGTTTCTCACTGATGATTCTTAGTGCTAACATAACTTCCCTAGTTCCAGTTCCAAACTGATCCTCTGATAAGATAAATTCTATTTTTTGTTCAATTCGCCTATGTATAATTCTTGTAAAAATTTTCGCTGTATGGCATATTAGGCTAATTGTACGGTGATCTCACATCTGACAGATCCGGCTTTCTTTGGTATTGTTGTTATAACACTCTTTTCAAAGTCACAAGGTATTTCTCCGGTTTCATACATAATTTTTATCAGAGCGAAAATTTTATGTAACATCACTTCCCTGGCAGCTTTATACAGTGCTGCTGGAATTTCATCTATTCCTGCCGCTTTCCTCTGTTTTAGATCTGAAATAGCTGCATCAAATTCAGTTTTAATGATCGGATTCCCTTTCTCATCTTCTTCTACTTCCCCCTCATCTTCGTAAGTAAAATCATTATATTGCAATTGTATACAGATCTAGTAATCTACAATCAGAATTATTAATTTACAAATTGATTACCTCCTATAGAATCAGAACCGGCTTGAAGAATATATAAAATAAAGTGAGGGCCTAATGGCGGGCGGGGGTTAGGCTGCAAAGCGGTCAGTGGGCGGAGCCTCCTAGTGAAAACAAAATAATAAAAGTGTGAAAGCAGGAAAATTTTAATAACAACAGTATATGTAAATGCACCTATATATTTAGATACACAGAAATTTTCCAGTTTAAAGTAAAAAGAATTAGGTGCATACAAACATTAACACTTTCAGCCCGAATAGTATTTTCCGAGAATTTCTGAAATCCGAGGATTTTTTTTTCTGTGATATTCCTTCTTAATAGTCTACTTATCCTATTCGAATGCAAATTATTATTTTTTGTTAACAAGTAACCGTTTTTTGTCGAAATTCGCCATTTTTCTTTTGTTTTTAGGCGCGTTTTGCTTCCAGCGTGAGTGCCTATTATCATCGGTCTGTCCGTCCGACCGCATGTTCGTTCTCGGCTTCTACCAAACAGATTTTCATGAAATTTGATATTAAGGACTTACAATCAAATATAAGAAGAAAATCACAAAAATGAATCACGTACGCCAATCAGGGCTACCACTGTACTGGTGACAAAAAATTAAATTTTCATCATATCTCGTAAAGTATTGCGCATATAAAAATATTTTTCAAATAAAAGTTTTAGAACTTGTAAAGAAGAGTATTTTCTTCCCTATACATTTTTATCGTAGGAGTAGCCGTTATCGAGAAAATCAAACAAGAAAGTCTTATATGGAGTTGAACTTAGAAAATTTCTTGCATGGTTACTTCTTCATTGTTGCTATCATAAACAATCTCACAAACAAACGTTTAATTTCCTTACGCGTGCATGCAATATTACTAAATAGGAAGAAAATGGATTATTTTCGAAGAATATAAGAACTTTAAAACGCTATTTCCCTCACGTACAGGTATATAAATTCTTTCTAATATTCCATTGCACGAAACGCGCCCATTTGTGATACGCTGTACACTTTCCTAACTTGTTGAACATTGCCTACACCTCTTTTGGACCTTCCTATCATTTCTTTTATCACAGCATTTTGGAAAATCTGAATCTATTGATATTATAGAGGGTCTCCATAATACGGACTAATTCTGCTGAGTAGTTTCCTTTGCAAGGGTGTCTATGATAGACAATCTGTATTCATACAAGGTCATTTTATTATAACTGAATTTTTTGTACAGGAGAATTTATTAACATCACCGAAATCAAAAATTAAAGGAAATATTAAAAGCTTTTATCAACAAAAAAGGGAATATTAAAACAAAATAGCAAAAGTTAGGAAAATACGGAGAAATAAAACACCTCGACAGAAACGCCTATTAAAAATGCCACTGTTACATAAAAATAAAAACTCGGACCGAGAACTGACGCATAGCACATGAAAGGCAGGCCTCAAATGTGACCGCTGTGAAGGTTCGAGAGTTATACCTGCAGAAATGGGAGGGGACGAGAGTTTGAAAGCTGAAGCGGAACTGCGTACTTGCCCGTCATCTATTGATAGCGCTCAGATCTCGGCAAAGTCCAAGCGTCATCTATTGATGACGCTCGGCTTCAATGTGTCAAGCAGATTGGCCTGGTCCAGAAGAAGTTTGATAACTGTAGATAATAATCATTCTCAGTTTACACCTGGTCCTAAGACATCATTACAAGGAAATGCGTCACCCTTAGATTATTTCATGTTATTTTTTACGGAAGATATGTTAGATCATTGTGCCATGCAGTCTAACTTGTATGCAACCAAGAAAGTCTCAACTGCAAGTACCTACATTTGGGTAGATCTCACTGTAGATGAGCTGAAGGCATGGTTAGGTGTTATATTCACGATGAGACTTCATGACCTCCCCAGCCTCAAAGACTATTGGTCCATGAATAGGTCCCTGAATGTACCAGGAGTGTCAGAAGAAGAATTTTTAAAGAAAGATCTGCGAGCTGTAGGGACTGCAAACACAAACAGAGCACATTATCCCAAAAACTAGTCTCAAACACTAAGGCCTGGAGAGAAAGCAAGAGAAGACTATGGGTGGTTTACCTTCAGCCCACTTGTCTCTTTAAGGTGGCGTGACAAAAAGAATATATAGGTACTTTTTATCTTTGGTTTATGACACACCCACTTACCCAATGCAGTATGTGGAAAGGAAGCAGAAGGATGGTTATAAGTTGGAAGTGTGTTGCCCAGACATTGCAGTAGTGTACAATAAATTCATGGGAGGTTTAGACAGAAATGACCAATTATGCAGCTACTCCAGCTTACACATTCCATCACAAAAATGGTGGCATAGATTGATGTTTGATTTAATTAACAAGACAGTTGTAAATCCATATATTTATTTCAAAGAAACGACAAATAAGCCAAACTTTCCCCTAAAAAATTTATATTTAGAAATAATCAAAGATATACTGCAAAGTGCTCATATTTTTTTGTTGAGATTGGTGCCACTGCTGAATGCATGTGCAATATTAAGCACAAAGCCTTTCTGTTGTTGTAGTTGCATATTTGACCTTGGCCATGCACTTGACTTTCAACAATAGCAGTGTCAACATGGCCACTCTGCTTATCACTTGCACCAAAGAAGAGTAGCATGCAGTCATTCGATTTTTGTGGGCTGAAGGTGTAACAGGTGCAGAAATTCATCAAAGACTATCAGCGAAGTATGGCAGCAGCGCTTTTCCACAGCGAAGCATGTACGAGTGGATAGATGTTCAAAAATGGCCAAGCAAGTGTCACAGGCAAACAACGATCAAGAGCGCCCGTTCACATCGACGACTGGTGACAACATTGAAGAAGTCCGCGCACTGATTCTTGCCAACGGAACTATCAATAAATTGGCAAACCACCTGCAGGTTAGTCACCGTTCGGGTTATGAATTTATCCTCAACAGACTTCTCATCCATGAATTTTGTGCAAGATGGATTTCCAAACAACTCACTGAACAGCACAGTCATATCCGTTTGGACATTTGTAACTGACTTTTGTACCGGTATCAAGAGGATGGTGATGCCTTCCTGAATCGCATTCTCACTGGTGACAAAACGTGGGTCCACCACTATGAGCCGGAGAACAAACATCGGAGTATGGAGTGGAACACTTTATGTCTGCCGTCAGAAAGAAGTTGAAATCTCAGCTGACTGCAAAAAGTGATGCTCACACTTTTCTGAGATTAACAAGGACTAATCTTTAAACATTACCAGGAAAGGGGTATGATGATAAACAGTGTACGCTACAGCGAGATGCTACGTGATGAGCTGAAACCAGTGATTTGGAGTAAATGTCGAGGAAAACTGCCCCAAGGTGTTGTGTTGTTGCATAACAATGTCCGTCCCCATAATGCTGTCCACAATGTTGAAACACTCCATCAGCTATGCTTTGAGGTTCTAGAACATCCACCTTACAGCCCTGACCTTGCCCCGTCAGACTATCATCTGTTTGGACTACTCAAAGTTGCTTTAAGAGGCCGTTGTTTTGCCAACGACAATGAGCTGAAGGAGGCGGTGCATAGGTGGTTTGCTGCTCAGCCGAAAACATTTTTTTCTGAAGGCATACAAAACCTTGTGCAATGCTGAACCAAGTTTGTTGAAAAGCAGGGTTACTATGTTGAAAAATGATGCACTTGTGAATTCTGTATTGTTGTTATGTGAATTTAAATAAATACATTGCAGATACTTTTTGACTCGTCCTCGTAATCGGAGGTTACAGTAGCAGAAAGGCACCTGGGTGCAGGGTGAGTGCTCCTTCACATAATTTTAGAGAATGCCATTATCCAGAAACAGTCGACAGAAATGAGAAGAACGTACCATTGCAGAAGGATATGTTGTATGTAGGGAGAAAGGATTAAGTGGACAAGTTTTGTGTGTGCAGTTTGTAAGAAAGGGTTGTGCATTGACTTGTTTTAGACTATACCATATGATTCTACATTAACTAAGGAAGAAGAAGATTTGGTAAGTAGGTAAATAATTTATTTAAACATTTTTTTCAATTCAGGAAAAATTTTAAGAGGTTAAAATGTAACATTTTCTTTTTATTCTTTTATTTCCAAAGAGATACCAAAATCTGCATTTTTCTGCCATTTAATTCCATCCTTAATGGGTTAAATTATCAGTTTTAGGAAAAAATGTTTCAAACAAAACTTGTGGAAAATTACATTGTCTACAACAGGGATCTCAAACTCAAATCGTACATGGGTCAAACAGATAATTTTGAAATTTTAGATGTGCTGCAAATGTAGACAGAGCCGCTCCTAGGATGTTTTGCCCCTGGGTGCAAGATATCTTTGTGGCATATCCCTATTAGCGAAATTTCGTGGTATACGTCTTTTTTCATAGATAGAGAGTGGACACAAGCTGATGTATTTCTGTCGATGTATCCCATAACGAATTCATTGAAAAAATTAGTTGCATAGTTATCAATGTAAACATATCATTTAATATCTGCTTGAAGGAAAATTATAAAACTCGCTGCACATGTGATTATAATTCAGCACTCTGTCCTGTTACCTTAATTATCAATCAAAAATTCCTATATTTTTGTCCATTTACAAGCCAAATTAGATTCAATATTTATTCTGACAATAAGAAAACAAAACAATTATTTATGCATTCCTACGACAAAGTCCCGACTTCGTATTTTCATTTTAAGATATTTTAAAATCCAATGAAGAAGTAGATGTCAATAATTCTCTCATTATTTGGAGAAATTTTTTCAGTATTTGAATTCGGAACTACAGTAATACCCCACTATACGTTGGAGATGGGTTCCTGAAAAATGCGACTTATAACGAAACAACGTATAGCGAAACAAAGATTCCCATAAGACCTATGATAATAGTAGGGGTTACGTTCCTGGTGGATATTTAATGACACACTTGTGTCCCAAATGATACATACCAATACAGTACATTAGACATACTACGTTACCATTATGTGTTTACCACTCATTGCTACTAGGATTTATTATACATTTAATCGTAACGCGTAACCAATTGCAATAATAAATTCAGAAATCACCGAAAATAATTGTCTATAGTATGATGGAGCACAAAAATTGTTTCTTTACTTACACATACACTGATACGCACTTTAGAGTACTTTTCATGCAGATGTCGCAATCCAAAGTTTGTATATCCAATATCTCATGAGATATCAATGCAAACGTAAACCGGGATGAAAGGACACACAAAATGTTAGACAAAACTGTTCACAAAGCTCTCTTATAGCTGACTGTCACTCAGGAATAGGTTTTTACACATAGTCATTAAAATTGGGATAGTCCCTTATTCCCTGTGTGACTTGTGAACCACCTAGCCCATCGTGATCTCTCACACACATGGCCAGCAAATGTTTATTCTGAGTATGATTTTACACAAATTGATAAACTCAAAATTAAATCTTATAAATAATAATAAACATGAAATTAAAAGCCAAATAGAGGGTTTTTATTGTTATAGTAACAATTTATGCACCGCAATTGGAATTTCTGAAATTTTGGTTTTAGCATTTCACAAACGACGTATATGCGAAGTGACACAACTTATAACGAAACACCTTAATTGATTGGCGACGTATATGCAAAACAACGTATAGCGGGGTAACATTTAGTGGGGTTTTGCTGTATTTGGAAATGAATATGAACGTTAATGTAGGTGGGAGATCGTGAAGGAGTAAGGAAAGCTAGTTTTTGGAAAAGCTATACCAAACCGATTTAAAACAGATTTGGGATTTCCAAGACTCAGTAAGTGGGGGAAAAAGGGTAGGCACCTGGTATTCATCCAGCGAAAGGATTTGTGGTAAAGGTGGGTTGTACTTTACAAAAGGATTGCTGCCTCAGCTGGAACTCCTTGCTAGGGTCAGGATAGCAATTAGCAGAGAAGCGCTCCCATCTCTTGGTGACTCCTACAGTGAACCCATTTTTGGTCGCCACTGATATGTGTTCTAGCAACCCTGAGTCATGTGACCACGTATCGCAAAGGATCGGAAAAATTTTGTCTGGAAGATTTCATATCATTTTAGTATCTCCAACTTGCCCTTTTCACTCGGACAAAGGAGGAAACATTCCCAAGTCGAATCCCAATAATATATAGAAAAATATATATTGATGGGAAGGCGCCTCGGCAAGTTGGCACCCAGGTGCATTGCACCCACTGCACCCCGAGTAGGCACGCCCCTGTATGTAGGGAATGTTGTCTACTTATACAAGACAGGAAAGAATTCCACAGCAAATTACATAAGGTGTTTTTAGTCATTTTAGAATTATGTCATCATAAGATTACATCTTTGGTTAAAATCGATGGCCTCATAATATAGTCTAAAAATTCTCTTTAAAAGAATTATATCAGTGCTAAGTAATGATATGTTTCCCAATTAAAAGCAGTGGATTTATTACTATGGCAGTTTTATTTCCCACTGAAAATTTTACCTTTTTCGGTTTAAAAGCAATTGTCCGCGCTTGTCTGACACATTTGAATTCTGTTTTCAATAAATATAAACCTCATTCTTTCAGCTATAGAACTGATCATGTCCTGAGCTCATATCTTAATTTTAACTAATTTCAAAATTAAAATTTATAATGCCCTTCACTGATTTAATGTTTTTCTTATGAAAAAGGAATCAGAAAAAGAGACCAATTAGCAGGTGATCCTCGATCACTCATATTATTACCATATCTAGCCCTCATATTTACCTGAAAAATTTGCCTTCTCCAAGGATTCCAGAGATATAGCCTGTAAAGAGAAAGCCAAGCATCAACTTTAACAGACAGTGACAGTATATTGGCGAGCCTCCGGCTCGCTTTCTTTATAGATTATAATGCCTTTTATATCGGGTGTAGCCGTCTCCGGGTGCTATTGCACCCTTTGCCTCTTTGGAACGGAACTATCCCTTCCCATTGGCCGGTGATCTGGTGGGTAAATGTCGCCACAGGCAGATCAGATAATTTTTTTAGATAACCCTTTCACGCAAAACGAAAGCCTGCAAACCCATGACTGATCTGCCTGTGGCAACATTTACCCACCTGATCACCAATGGGGAGGGATAGTTTCGTTCCAGGGAGACGAAGGGCACGATAGCACCCGGAGACAAATACAACCGATATAAAAAGCATTATAATCTAAAAAGAAAGCCAGCCGAAGGCTCACCAATATTCTTGGTCGCAATATGAAGCTCTGCCCCCAAACCCCCGTATGCTTCGGCTCGCTTTGTTTCCATTGTTATTGTTGGGTTAATAGGTTTCAAGAAAGTGGTGGTGCTATAACAGAAAAGATCCTATCCATGTGATGCTTAAAAACGTCTACCGTTTTATTTTGGAGGTTCAACAAGATGGAGAAAAAATGTATACAATTGTGAATGAGTTGGAACAATTTACAGAACAGAAAATTATTTTTAACACAGTACAGAATACAATTATGGATTCTGTTACTAAAAAGTAATGAGTAATACTATTACGAATTATATATTTCATTTTTAATAAATTGTGAATAAGTTGGAACAATTTACAGAACAGAAAATTATTTTTAACACAGTACAGAATACAATTATGGATTCTGTTACTAAAAAGTAATGAGTAATACTATTATGAATTATATATTTCATTTTTAATAAATTTACTATTTTTCAATAAATAGATTAATATTATCATATAGAAATATGCACCAAATTAATGTCAATAATCATTGAGCAAATTGACACATCGTTGGCACAGCTCATGCATTAGCCTTTGTGCTTACTTCCATATTTTAAACATGAAAATTTTATAAACAAAACTTTTAACATGAAATTCGATTAAAATTAGGTGATTCTGCCAGTTCCCCATACTATTTCATGTTAACCAGTTTCCACTTTATAATAGCATCTAGTACTTTATAGTATATTTAGTTTTATGCCCAGCTACCATCAAACTCTCCCAGTCCTCAAATTTCATGTGACAATGAGAATCTAAAATATATGCCAAGAGATTCATTTATTATTTTGGCTTCTCGAAAATAAGGAAATCGTTTAAAATTATTACGTTATTGATGTGTGCAATAAACATTACTTCTCATACTCTCAAAAATAGCTATATAGCCACTAATTAAACGAAAATTTTGGCCAGATACCTTTCATGCATCCAGGCGGTAAGGAAAATAACCAGATGAGGGATTAAAACAAATCCTGAGCACAAAGTGATGCTCATCAAGTCATGATAGTAAATTATCAAACATGGGGTTTCTTCCACTCACAAAATCAGACGCGTACGTATATGAGGTTATGAAATGTATAACGCACCGATTTTGTTATATTTACGGTAAACAAAGAGCGTGTAATTTAGAAATTTAACATGTTGACCACTCGGCTTTTCGGTGGCCAACCTTCTAGTTAAATCCTTATATACAAATACACATAGCAATAAGGTTTCTACTTCAGTATCCTGAGTATGTAGTAAAAACTATTAAAATATATTAATATATGGTTACTTATTAATGGGATCGAATTCCTCATTTTTAACCGATTATTTTTCGTTCAGAATTCAAAATAATTTTGCGGTTAACCCACAACTGATTTCATTAGTAAATGGTAATTAAAATAAAATTATCTTTCTAGAATAGATCCGTAATGCGATTGAAATCCTTTTTTACGGCAATTGTATATAAGAGATCCCGGCTATTATACACTAACAGGTTGAGAGCGACTCCCAGTATCCCATTTTCTATTTCTTGGCGGGATTGTTTCTAAGATTTGTGATCTTCATTTGTCACTCAGTAAACGTGGTTCAAGTTAAATTTATTCGATAAAGTACTGATAATAATTAATATTGACGGAATTTATGTTTAAATATTTCAATTAAATCAAAGAATTTGTAATGTTAAAAATTTTCAACGCCAACTCGAAAGTAGTTATTTGAAGACGCCATTACTGCGATCAACTATCGATTGGTCAACGTAAATGAAGGTTTCGGCGTTCAGGAAAGTTAGAGGTAAGCTTCCCTAATTATTCTATTTGTATTCTTTTTACGTTATAATCGATCCAAATATTATTTTCTTCTGAAACCTTTCTCGAGATGAAACTAAGTAGATGTTCTTTTTGTAAGAGCTCGATAGAAACCTTGTTTGATAACAATTTAATCAATTATAAGGGGATGTTTCCATGTGATAACTTTTCTAAGCTAGCGAATGAAATAAAACTATATACTGAAATTTTTTATACAGTAGTGTATTTAAAATGTAAAATTAATTGGAATAAATGATTATATTTTAACGCCTTAATCCGGCGTATGTTTGTGAATGTTTACATTAGTTTTTTCAGAAATGAAATTGTGTAGCTAATTGTAAGATGCTATTTTGATTGTTTGAAATGTTTGCTCTACAAATTAACGAAGATGTTTTTCGGGTGGTTTGCTATTTTGATGGCATGGAAATAATATATTTATTGGTCCGCAGATTTGTTAAATAAATATTAGACAAGTCATGTACCGTAGTACAATAATGGTGAAGACATTTAGGATGCATTTGGAATAAACTTTAGGGCACAGCTATTTACAAAATATATTAAACACACTGGAAAAACTTGAAAAGTAGGGATTGAACGTTCAATACCAAGAGGCAATATTTAGAATACAGTAAGATTTAATTTAGGTACTAAAAGCTATTTTATGATTGACTAGTGATTGTTTTCTCGTGAACTTATTGTATATATTCATTAAGTTTATGGTAACATAGTGCTGGTCAAGTTAAATTAATTTTATTGTTCATTACCATCAATTTCAATATCGATCATATTGATTGAACCGCATCGTTGATTACCGCCACTTTGCAAACACTGCTTTAAAAGTACAGACCTAATTCAAGTAACCCTTTGTAGATATATATATCTTAAAGCTTTCTAAATTTTACAGCAAAAATGCCTTCCCGTTCACCAAGCCGTAGGTCTTCGCCACTTACACATCATTCAAGAGATTCATCACACAGATCTCCATCTTTTGGTATGCGTGGTGCATCAAGAAGAGGAAGGTCACCACCGTCAGATGCACGGCGACGTAGAATGTTGCCAAGAAGTGGAGGTACAAGGCCTGGAGAAGGCAGTGTTAGAGGACAGAGAACAGGGGAATTCAGAAGTGCACCACGAAGGTAAGGCTAGACCTTCATGTCATAATTCAGGGAACAACATTTTAAAAAATTATGCTTTCATATATACTGTTTTGATCCTGTTGTATATTTTAAATGATGTTTATAAAATTATCCATATAATATCTATTTTCTATTTTAATATTTACTGTTTCCACTTGACATTGTAATTTTTTAAAAATATGAACTCAGCAGTATATTTATTAAAATGAAGCTTGAATGAATTTTTAAATGATTGGAAGGGATTAGTTTAAACTTGCAGAGAGGCAACTAGGTGAATTTTTTTCTATGGCAGCATGACATTTGCCATTATGAGTGTGAGAGTATTATACCATTACTACAAATAAGGTATTTTTAGTATTATCATAAGACTTGGAATCATTGCACTTAGCTGAACTACTAAATTCGGTTTTTCAAATTTATATTTATGATTAATTTTCACAAAATATCTTTTTAATTTAAACATTTTTTACACTAACCTACCTTTTTTGATGTTACTTTGAACTGAATCTGAATTTTTCGGCATTGAATGATGTTAAAAATTGGTGATTGTATGCATAGATGATATGCTGCATGTTTGAACATATGTATTTATGAATTGTGGTGTTAGTTGGCATATTGGACAAGTTATGGACACAATCTTAGATCCAATACCAAAAATGTGTTATCTCAAAACAACTGTTCCAACATGGTAACATTTTTTAAATTACATTATTGATGACATCAGTGCTTTTTTGTAAAAAATGTGCCGGTACTCCCATCCCCCCTCCATCTCTTCCTGCACCCTCTCCCCCTTCTCTGTTAAATTTGTGATGAACTTTTAATAACAAAGTTGATAATAAAAGTCAAAATGTTTTAGATTTATAGAAGCCGTTTATTACTTTAAGTTTTAAAGAATTAAAAAAATGAAAATGTACCAAAATTAGATGTGGGTCAACATCACTCTGAAAAAAGGTGCCAGTATGCCGTACTGGCACGTACCATCACAAAAAAGCACTGGATATCATAATAATTACATTAAGAATGTATTGAAGAATACTGCCTTTTGAACCTACCTTAACTAACAAGGTTGCTGTGTGATTCCTTCTTTCTAGATGTGTAGCTGTAACTAGTTTTATATCTTCATCATTACTATTTCTGGTTTTTTGTTTTCATTGACATCTTGAGATTTCATTGTAATCATTAATGGTTTTTGCAGTTTAACTATAGCTGTGTGCATGCTCTAGGTCAGTGATGGTGGACCTATGGCACACATGCCATAAATGGCATGCAAGACGATTTTGGTTGGCATGCCAACGAAAGGTGAAAACCAATCAAAGCATTTATCGTACTGATTTAGTGTCGCAAAACATTTGTGTTATGTAGTTGACTATTGTAAACATACGTTTTACGGTCACAATTTTAAATCTCTTATATCTGGATTATGAATTTAATTTAGTTTGTATGCAAAAAAATCAAGGACTTTTTTGTGGCATGCGAGGTGGAAAAGATTCAACAATTTCAGTAATATTTGCAAGCGGACAATAGAAGGTTTTTCCATCACTGCTCTAGGTCATAGATCTTCAACCTTTTTTGATTAACCGTCCACTTTTACTATAGTTTGCTATTTAAAATAAGTTCACCGCCCACTTTCCATATTAATTTAACAATAAAAGTGCCCAACAAAGACTGTAAAATGCCCAATGGGGGTGCTATCGCCCACCTTGAATTCCACTGCTCTAGGTAGCTTATGCGCCATTGTGCCAATTTCTTGAATTTGCAAGTGGCTGTATTTAGATTTTTCTGATAGTTCTTTGGTTTCTAAGATTCATTTTGGATTATTGTCACCTGAAATGGATTTGTCATGTTAAACTGATAAAAAAAATGCCTTATTTTTTCACAGCATTCCCTCAGGGAACTATCAACAGGGACAGTACCCTTCAGTCTCGACACAGCAAGGAAGCCACTCTCCGAGAAGAACTGCAGCATCCAAGAGGCGTTCCTTTTCTCCCTCAGTGTCTTTAATTGCCTCCACATCTGGTCTCAAGAGGAAACGTATTCCTCACCGTCGTTCATCCTCTACCTCATCATCTTCATTGAACTCTCCACCCCGTCCCCAACATCGCCATCAAGTCATTAAAGTTAAGAAAATGTCAGCAGAAGGGATTGGAGCTTCCAGAGAGCCTCCTGTTGTTCCAATGCGTAAGCAAGCAAGGTATGATTCCATAAATAACCTAATGATTTTCAAGGCATTTAACAATTTGCATTTGTAATATAGTCCTATGGAGCCATAGTAATTGTTCCATTAAATTTTGTTCAAGTTTAAATGCAGCATTTATAGATGGGATGTATATTTGTTTTTCTAATAAAACTAGTGTAATTCATGAGTTGTGGTACAACTCACGGATATGATCACCAATAAGCCTTCCACTAGAAATTATGAGAAAAAATTAATAATTTTGAATATGTTAGACTTTGTAGACTAATATACACCTTAACATCATATGTATTAATTGAGACACAGGTGAAAAGATAAGAAAAAGGAAAAGAAACTTGCCAAGAAAGCATGACCAAACAAATTTTGTTTTGCTGATAGTTACACAACTCTTGTAACCACATTATACATGCTCACGTGTAGGGGAAGTTAGTCCCATCCTTGGTAGCATTTAAGAGTTGATATGGGATAGTCTTCACTCTTTTCTCATATTTATGTTGGACTTTGGATCATCTGGAGTTAATTCATCAGAAGTCAGTTGTGAAAACTTAACCTGTAAATAATCAATTTATTGTAAAAAATTTTGTGTAAAAACTGGAAAATGTAAACCTTTATTAAGATAGAGATTACTATTTATAGCTGTCGTGAAATTTAATATCTGCTAAATAATTTGCATTCATGTTGAACTGTCAGTTTTCATTATGTAATAAAAGTTTGCTAATGATAAGCTTTGAGAACAATTGGTGATATTCAGCCCGATGAATACCTATTTGTATTTAAAGATCTCTGTGATATTATTATCCCAATTCTCCAAACTTTTTTGCTTGTATGGATTTTGTTTTCATTATTTATGCTCATAATTAGTGTTATTGTATGCCTGTTTTATTCATGCATTATTTGTTTACTTCATAATCTTCAAATGATATTTTTTCCTTGAAAATGTCTAACCTAGATCGAAAAGCCCCATTCGAGAAAGGAGTCACAGTTCCAGAGCAGCATCACGATTTAATATTAGGGGAGCAGAAGGTAGTTTAGATGGGGGAGGTGTGGGTAAGGGAAGTTCCTATTCAGCTGGAGGGAGAGTTCCTGCTGCTACAACTACCAGCAGAGGATTTGCCACATCTCCTAGACAGCATGACAACCCACAGAAAAGGTAAGGAAACTCTTTTTGAACTGCATTTACCATATTTACATATAAGCTGCATTTTTCCAAATTTTATGTTTGCAAAATGCTTAAATGCAAGGGAAAAATAGATTGAAATGTAAGGTAATAATCAAATTCTACTAGGACTTCACACAATGATTCATGTGATTTGATATGCTGTGTGACAAATGTAAACATTACATAATCATTGCAACAAATATAAAAGGAAAACTTTTATTATTATTTTTGCTGTTGACAGGGTTATAAAATTTCAGGTTTGGCCAGAGATTGTTAATTTCCAGAAACCCATGAGAAAGATATTCCAGTCTCCTGCATGTCAAGGTATCATTACAGTTTGGTCTCATATTTCTGTAGTTCTATCAGGAGAAACATTTCTGTGGATTTTATTTCAGTTTGGAAGCTATTTTGATTTGGCTTCTCTTTAATAAAACCCGCTTGTCATGAATAAAGTTATACAATAAAAGCATAAATAATATTAGCATGCCCAATGCAGCTACACTTGGATTAATTTTGTTGTTACCTTCAATTCTCATAATTGAATGAACAGTTTTTTTGTAGCGGTTGTAAAGTAAATTTAAAATAATACTTTCCCCTTGATAAATTAACCAATCTCACAGCAATGTGACCCAAAGTATACCATTGCAATTCTATACAGATTAACATGCTAACATTTTTCAAAAGCAAATGTTTCTTAACTTTACTCTAAAAAAATTTATTAACTATTTCAAAGAATAAATTTTTAGCACTATGTAATATTGCTTACTTCACTTTGATAAATTAGCCAATGTATTTTTCCATTAAATAGTTAAGTAACATTAAGTACACATTCTCTCATCAACATCAATTTAATTAAGAAGTATCAGCCATTGTATGCTAATAGTTTGAAAATTAGACAGTAGGGAGACTGAAGAGATGAACTTCTAATTGATGTACTATATCTCCAAATGAGCAACAATGCGATTGTTCTTGATAATGAAAGATGTTTTATTCCTAAAAATATGAAATTTTCACGTTCAGAATGAATTTGTAGATACATATTTGAAAATTAACAAATACAAATTTTCATTCTTTTATGCATGGTTTGGTTCAAGCTGGATGTACACTAGCAGATTTATCGGCCGATAAATTGAACCGATCCATCGACCAATTTTTGGACGATGAATCGTTCAGAAAAATCTTTCGTAGCACACTAACTAGAAATTCGAAGACAAAGATTTTTCGGCTGATAAGCTTATCTTAATGATGCTATTTTAACAGACGTATTGGCCAGTTTTGAGAGATAACTTGCTCATCGCTGATCTTTCGCCATTTCGAAAGATGAGAGTTTTATCGAGTAAACAGCAGTGTGCCCATTTGGAAGTTGTGAATCGAGGTGTGTTAGTAAAATGAATGGAGTGAAAAAGCTGTTGTCTGTATTGCGATGATGGACATGTGTTGATCAAAAGAAGGAGGAGAGGCAAAAGCAGAGAAAAATGGATCAGAACATGGCTGGCTAAAAAAGAACTGAATCATATGATGTTGTTGAAACATCTACAGGAACATGATCCCGACGATTTCAAAAACTACTTGTGTATGGATGAAGCACCGTTCAGCAACTTATTATCCTTAGTGAAGGACAAGTTGACAAAACAAAATACAAGTCCAAAGTCTCAACTTGATTAGGTCACTTCCATGTATATTTTTTATTTTAAATACGTTATAGTAACGCGTATTTGATGATTTTCATTTATTAACACCATAAAACACGTTTTAAAATTTATATGCGCAGTAATGTTTTGCCAGAAATGCATTCTATCATTCATCTAATCTTATTGGAAATTCATTTTTATTTGTCATGTGTTTAAGTAACGGTATTTTTCAGGAACGCTAACTGGTTGGCGATCGGGATGATATACGTATTTCTCTACTCTTCCTCTAAAGAGTGTGCTTCACGTAAGATAACGGAAAAGTTAATGTTTATAAATGTTATGTTCTACTAAAATCCTCAAAAAATTTCATACAAATCCAATAAAAATGAAAAAGTTACGAATTTTTGTCCGAATGGACGGATGTGTTCCGTTCCGATTTTATGGGAGGACATCCAATCCGTCCACGCTCGTTAAATCGGTCGATCTTTCACGAATGATTTATCTTTCTACAATATCTCACTGTGTATTTTTCAACTGATAAGCTGCACCATTTAATCTGGCAGATTTTATCTAGCGATCTATCGATCAAAGCATCAATTTTTCCTGCAACACTAACCAACAGTTTTATCTGACGATTTCTATAATTCTGCAGATAAATTGTTTTAATCGGCCGATAAATCTGCTAGTGTATATTCAGCTATTGAAATGAAAGAAAAGTCGGTAAAAAGGACAAAAAAAGTGATGAGTTTGGAGAAGAAAATTGAAGTTTTAGATAGGCTTGCGCATAATGAATTTGCTTCATTAGTTGGTAAGTTACTTGATGTAAACGAGTCCACAATAAGATCGATTAAGAAAAGTGAAGAAATGATCAAGAAAGTCCCGCTGAGTTCATTATTAACCGACTTTACAGTGGTATTATTCTTGTCAAATTTCAATACAATATTAAAAAACATTACACACATCTTACATTACATACAATACGTATATTATCAAGTAGCATACTTTAATTTATTAAAAGTGTTGGGTTGGCTGACAGACAGCACCATTATGCGATAGCTCGAAATGTTTGATCGTCAGCTGACGAACGAAAGTCCGAATTCTGCGTCGTTCGGCGTACAAAAGGCGGTTTAGGGGCAAGAATTTACAATGTACGAAAGAGCGAATTGCACGAAAGTCGAATGTACGAAAGTCTAGGACTGCCGGTACAGTAAAAGCCTGTTTTAACAGTACCCACAGGACCAAAGTCATGCCGCTACATTGAATGTGCCATTATAGTGAACATCTCATCATAAAACATCTGTATTGAATGGAAACAAGCATAAATTATAAGTGCTAACCCCATAAACTATACAGTAAAGCCTCACATAGCACAAATTCCAAGACGTGATTTCGCTAAGATGCAGTATACATTTCCCTACCAAACCTCATAAGACAGTGGTTTGCCTCACTAAGATGCGGTTTGACAAGTCAAAGCCAAAGTTAATTTTTAAATTTTCCATAAACTGTATATGTTAAAAACTTCAAATTAAAACATTTTAAAAAAAAAATACTGACAAATTGATTCATGTAATTATTTTACCTTATAAAAATGTTGCGTTGAGAAATTTGTAGGTATGCTTCTCATATTGTACTGATACAGCAGTTCTCTACAACCTCTGTGCCACACTAAAGCGTTTGATGTGCTGCGGTACATTTTACATTATAAACAAGGGAAGGATATTACTGCATTTTATTATCCTCTAGTACAGCCACAGAAAATACATTTTTAATAAACCGATACTTTATGGCCGAATTTGTTGCACTGTTTCAGTTACTTGAAGCTGCAACATAGTTATTTCTTGGCAAAACTAAGTCATATGGAACAGTCTTGAATAATGCAATCTTCACAGTTTGTATGTAACTGATGTTGCAATGTGAAAATTCTGCAGTTTTTCTACTCTATTTATGATAAATTCAGCAATATTTTTATCATTCATGTTACTCTCGGGACAATGACGTCAATTATTTTCATATACAGGTGACTCCCGAGTTTCGACCGTTCGAGATTCGACAGATTCGAGATTTCGACACAGCCGATCGAATTGGGAACCAGTTTACGCGAAGTAATTTTCATCACAACCAACCACGCGAGGTTTAGTTCCATTGTAGACATAGTTATATCTGCTCTAATTGTTTGAATTTGTGCTGATTTCACTCTTTTTTCTGTTAATCTTTTATTTAAATTTATTTATTTTATTGATTTATTTATAAATTTATCACTTGACGTGGCATCTAAAAGGAAATGGAATAGTGGTAATATAAGTGAATCAAATAAAAGAGTGCATAAGATTCATAGTTATGAATTGAAATTAGAAATTTTAAAGCATGTTGAGAAAGGTGAAAGCCAAGCTGAAATCGCACAATCGTTGGGAATGTGTCATTCAACTATTAGCACTTATGTGAAACAGAAGGAGAAAATTCTAGAAGATGTGATAAACTCACGTAATTTGATAACAACAATAAACAGTCCTAGGCACGGTGTTGTGATTCCTAAAATGGAAAAACTTTTAAAACTTTGGGTAGATGATCAGTGTCAGAAACACATTCCGATTAGTGAGGCCATGATTAGAGCAAAGGCTAAGGATCTGTATGATGGTTTGAAGGAAAGGATAGATGAAATTTCTGTTGATGCGCCTCCATTTAGTGCAAGTCATGGCTGGTTTGACAGATTTAAGAGAAGGGCAGGTTTGCATAACCTTAAATTAACTGGCGAGGCTGCAAGTGCAAATACTGATGCTGTCTCAAATTATCCTGATGAATTGTGTACATTGATTGAAGAGGGCAGCTATTGTTCTCGTTGTGTTTTTAATTGTGACGAAACAGGATTATTTTGGAAGAAAATGCCAGCCAGAACATACTTTGCCAAGGAAGAAAAAACCGCCTCAGGATTTAAGCCAGCAAAGGATAGGCTGACCCTGCTTTCATTTTATTGTTTCTTTATTCTTATGTTATTTTGTGCTTTTTTAATAACTTTTATATTAATTTCGCAGCGTTAAATAGTTGTATGTATAGATATATGTATGCAGGTATGTTAGCCAGCTCGCGCGAGTCGTTTGTAACAAACGACTCGCGCGATCCGGACCTAGCCATCTGCACAACATATTGCATACATCTATCTTTGAAGTTCGAAACAAAAATTTATTTTTTCCTTTTTAGTGCAAAAAATAAGTTATACATTTAAAATATTTATTATATAATTTATTCATAATGTAATATTGTTGTATTAACATATTAGTAATGTTATTTTATGTTTATAGAACATGAGGGGAAACTTTCCCGAGATGCGGGAATGTATCCCCCAATTATAACATGGAAGTATATGGAAAAACGGCATTCAACATTCGACAATTCGAGATTTGACCACGTTTTCAGGAATGCATCCCCGTCGAAACTCGGGAGTCGCCTGTATTCTCCATTACTTTCCTCATTAGTTATAATTCTCATCTCCAAAATGAAAGTGAATAATTTTAGTCACAATTTGCCCCATATATAGAAAAAGTGATTTTTTCTCTTGCTGCTGTTCGTAGTAAGCGATAAAAATGTTCTACACAATATGATCAAGAAATTTGTGCCGTGAGAATTGAACGAACCTGAAGGTATGCCGTGAAACAAAAAAGGTGACCTAAACCTGGGTGCGTTTATTATATTATTTTTTCTTAATTCCACATCGAGAAATAAAGTTGCGTGAATTACGTGATAGTGTGGATTATATGAGTAAATATGGTATTATTTTACGTATTTAAATAATGGTCAAAAAATGACTAAAAATGTAGAAAATATGAAATCTAAGAACCTAACTCCCTATTTCCTATTAACTTAATGCTTCATATAACACAATTTCACAAGAAACTGCAATTTCAAGGTATGCAAATACCTTGCAATGAGAGGTTTTGCTGTATTCATCTCTATATCTTTTTATTTAATATCCCTTTCTATACTACCTACTGTATATACAGGTAACCCTTGATTAACACAGTACTTGAATAACATAGTTTTGGCTTTGCACTGTCGAAAAAATGCAACTGGTTTTGATTAACATGGTTGGAGACTTAATTTTGCATGGTAGATGGAGTGGGATGGGAAGTCTGGCTGGTTGAGTCTCCCGATATACTAAGTGCCTAATTCAGCGAATCAAGATGGTGATTCTGAAAGCAGTTCAGATGAACCAGTTGCAAATTTCACTTCCAAATCATGAAAGGTTTAGAATTGGCTAATGAGTTAGAATGATCTATGAAGAGAAGTAAAAAGAGAAGAGAATTGCAAGAATGTTTGGCTTCGTATTGGAAATCTATAAAGATTTACTGAAAAAAGCAAGCAATCACTTATCACAGAATTTTTACAAACATAAATGTGCGACTAGAGTGTTCTAGTGATGAGGGTATAAAACCTGCAAGAAAAAATAACTTCTTTGACTCAAATCCTGAGATGAATTAAAAGATTTTTATTTTAATAAAAGAGAATTGATTTTTGTTATTTTTTATTATGTATTTATTTAAGCAATATATTTTTCAAAGTTATAATCCTGATTTTTATCCATCTAATTATATTTGGAATCTAACCCCCTATTTTATATGAGTTCTTGGTCTCGATTTACACAGTTGAACCAAGGGGTACTTGTACTCGTGTATAGGTTGATCACAACTTTTTTTAATAAAAATTTTTTTTTCAAATATCTCATGTATAAGTTGACCCCAGTTTTTCAGATGTAGTAGAATGAAATTTTTGGATTCAGTACATGTTGATCCATTTAGTTTCACATGAAGAATCTAAAAGGACAATTTGTTTCATCTTTATAGTTCTTCAAATAACAAATTAACTACATGTTGTCAAGTAGCAGTGAAGTAGTGCAATGTGTCCCCCATTGCCACTGCATACATGGCCACCTGCATGCAAGTCTCTCATTGGCCGCCCGTGTATAAGTCTCATTTGCTGCCATTTTTAGACCTTTACAAAACTTAAAATGCCTGATGGTTTGGTAAATTTCCATATCCAATAAATATGAAAGAATATATGGCATATTATAATACAATCTACATCCTATATATTATGCGCGTAGTGAAACTGTGTGCGTATGAAGCCTCGCGTAATTATATCGGCGTATTTCTCGAGAACTGTTCATCGTAAAGATATGGGTAAACGGCGTTTTGTTTCTACTAGCTATGAGGTCCATCGAAAAATATTTTCGTTTGCTAAAGTGTCCCGGGTTCAAATCCAGGAGACAGTTGTATTTTCCCATAAGTTTACATGAGATTTTCAATTTTTCAGTGTGCAAGGTTTTTTTCCTTCATTCATTAAAATACGTAAATATGGACCAATTTTCTTATTTTTTGTTTTATTCGGCTGCTAAAGCTCTATACTATCTTATTCTTGCAATGTTTACACATTATGAGGTCAAAATTTTCAGAAATATGCATTCTTTTTCGAAATTTTGCAGATTTTTCGTACTCATTCCGGGCGTTGCCAAGGAGACTCTCATTGTTGCCTCCGATTCATTTAAGGCCAATTAAACACAATTAAACCTTCAAATCAGTGCTGGCAAACGAAAAAAAAATCAGTTCGTTACATTTTTCGTTACGGCCAAAAAAAGCAATTTCGTTTTTGTTACGTTTTTCATTACGATAAAATCTACATTTCGTTTTTTGTTACGTTTACCGTTATAACAAAATAATTGCTTACAAAAAATGAGTACTTTTATTTGATATTTATACCTCGTAAGTTTAAGTTTTTCATTTAGAATTATAGTTAAAAAAATTTTCTAAACATATGTTGCAGATAAGGAACATTTTTAAGTTTTCTAAGGAGTCGGAATGAAAGAAGTAAATTTAAAATAACCAAGAAAAAGACATCTACAATACAGTCAATACGTAATAATAATGAAATAATAAAATGAGAAATAACCCTAAAGCAAAAACTCTAAAGGAAAGAAGCAATTTCAAAAAAGTTCACAACCAGTCTTCACAGAGACGCCAACAGGATTTCATAAATTCCGTCATACGCATGCGCACCAAGCTTTATGCTATGTTGCCAAACGTTTAATTCTCATTCGCAAGCTAGTTCCGGTCTAACATAAGTTGGTCCCAAGCACTGAACACCGCTTAGCGCGCTGTGAATACCAACTTTTAGTCTCTCTTTAAACCTCTGTTAGACCAGTACTAGCATAAACCACCTAGTCCCGGGTTTAACTTGAAATCTATGAATTTGGCCGGTAGTGTTTGAATTGTAAAAGCACTGATTGTGAGATCTTTCTCCAACAGCTTAAATAGACTGACGAACAAATGACACAGTTCAGGATCCAGGGGTGGAGAGGTTGAGACAGTAACTTGGAGAGCACCGACCTCTAAAAGAGGAACTTGAGTATAATGAGTAAGTGGAAAACCCCAATCCTAAAGAATATTGAAAACAATAGTTTGAAAGGATGATATACAGAGAGGGGGGACAGCGAATGTGAGACAAGGCCTTCAATATAAGTGGCACATACATTTAAGATCAATGCTTTATCTTCCTCATTTCTTCTCTAAAAAGCAGGGTACACACTTGTTACGTTGTATCGTATCGCCGTAGCGTTGCAAGTGACTGATACGCTACGGTGCCACGAGCTAAATTTGCATCCCGTTGCCTCATGGCGTTACTGTATCCTCCAAGCGTTACACAATGGGGTTCCCAGTTTGATACGGGAGCCCGAATGAGAAACGTCTTTGCAGCTAGCAGCAGCTTCGTACATTTATGTACATTACCAGATAGTGTAAGATATGCTTTACTTTGTGAATATTGCTCTCCAAGTGGTTCCTTTAGTGATTTTCTCTCTGCTTTCAATGAAGCTGTTCAATATATACTTGGTAAAAAGGTGGACAAATTATTAATTAAATTAAAAGAATGGAGAATAATTAATTAAATAAAGGAAACTGAAATTACAAATATTATAAAAGTGATAAAAAGACGACAAATTAAAGGGAGATGAAATTTTTTCCATTTTGTTTATTGATATTATGAGTTTGATTTCGAGCGTTGTTCAAGAACTAATTTGTTATGTTATGGGTAAGTTCTGTCGTCCTTCTCATTTTATACCATTTCAAACAAAATGACGAACAATAATAATGTTTTGTAATTAGTCTAAATGAAAGCTAATACATGCGAAGCAGATAACTAGCTCTCTAACAATTTCTAATGCTTTCCTTTTCGTATAAACTAGAATTTCTACATGTGACATATATGTCACGTTTAAGCAAATGGCAAGAATTTTGAAATAAACTGAATTTCAGGCAATGATATCTCAAAAACGAGTTTGGGTAGAAGCGTGTATTTTTCAATAAAACAAATTAAATAGCACTGATTATTTTAATGAAGTATTTTTAAAGGCGGCGTTGGGTTCCCTTCACCCTCAAATAAATATTTCTATACTTGTCGGTGAGGATCTACTCATAAGGGGCCATGATAAATATGTCATTTTTAAGGACGATTTACAGAAAATTTAGCTTGGTAAGATCAGGTTTTTTTTAATGCAATGGATAAACCGAGCGTTCAGGAATGCATAACGTGATTTTCAGAATTTTCTTGGATAATTTACTTTATGGAAGAACCATGGAGGTGTACGTGACACGGTGAACGTCCACACTTGTTTAAGCTGTTACCGTATCACCTCTTTGATGCGACGGCCAAATACCGACATCGCACCAGACCAACCCGTTGCGTATACCCGTGACCAACTTTTGATACGCGACACTGCAATGCGTCCCGTCCACACTGCCGTGATACGATACAAGAATACGCAACAAGTGTGTACCCACCTATGCTTCCTGAAGGAATCCTTTCTTTCATAAATGTGGAAAAACCCAAAAGGACAATGGGTGATGGGCGGGGTAGGGCTCCTTTCGCAGCAAGGCGGTAGAAATGACTCAGCGGGTGACAAAGGGTTTTAGCCCACTTTCACTCGCCCAGATGCCGTGTATGAATGTCCCTACAAGCTTTATAGCCAGCTAGAGCAAGTAGTAATGAATCTGTTAACGAAATAAAATTAAATTATTTTTTGTTACAGCTTTTTGAAAAAATTCGTTAACGTTTTTCATTACGTTAACTCAAAATTATTTCTTTACGCTACATGTAACGTTTTCCAGCACTGCTTCAAATAGACGAAAGAAAAGCATTATTGTTATCTCCTCTTCATTGATAATCTTAAACGCTTGCATTGACGTCGCCTTTATATTAGGTCCTGTAAGAAGTTAAAAGCAGTCATTGATAGACACTTGAAGGAAAGCAACTGTTTGTGAGTTCGTCTATAAGGGTACAACGATAATCATTGGAACTAAGGTAAGGTAGAATTAAAAATTTTTCCCCTTTGAATTGAACCACGATACTGTAAAATCGCAGAAAATTTGAAAATGCCAAGGGGTAGACCAGTGAAAAGGAGAGCTATTAGCCCAGCTACAGCTGCCAGAGAGAGGAAGAGGAGCCAGAGATCAAACGAAGAGTATTGTAGGAAAGAGAGAGAAAGAGATGCGGAAGCTCATAGGATTGCCCGTGTAGATGAGGAGCGGAGAGTACAGGAAAGACAAAGAAATAGGGAAACACGTCAAATGAATAGGGAACAAAGAAGATCTAAACTAGGGTCGAACTGTTTAGATTATTTGCAAGCGTAGTTGCAACGGGCTGCTAGTTACTGTTAAAAGTATTGTGTGTCTGATGATAAATTGTTGTTTGGCTGCTCGTGTGCATCGCATATATGGACTGCATATCGTCAAATGTCGTTACATTGTATATGCCTTTGTAATAAATCGGATGACTCAGAATATGCTTCGTATTTCATGCTCGAGCTCAGTCAGAGGCTAATCTTTGTAAAGGAGTACAGTTTAGCAGCTTAAGTTTAAGAAAGAGAAACATAACAACCACATCAAATATAGTTTGTGAAGGTAAATATAATAAAATCCAGTTGAAGGAAATAATTCTAGTTTAGGAAAATAATAATAGTCTGCTAAATTAATCACTTATAGTTTTTAGAATAAATGTTTTCTTTTAACCTTAACCTTTTTTACCAGAATGTTTTAAGTCTAATTGCAGTGTTTCCTCTTTTGTTTGTATTCCATATTTTACTATATTTTTGAGCTTACTTTGTAAATGATATCTTCCATTTATGCATTTCATTACTACATGGTTTGTCAATTAGGGACCATTTTCATACTACATAGCATTTTTTCGTTAGTATTACACAAGGCTCATAAGGCATTGCTGCATGCTGAGTACTGTAATTCCTTGATTAATGTGTTTTCATTATTACACAGGTTTTCAATTAAAGATCATTTTTCAAACAACACACCAATTTTTCAATGTTAACTCCACACAGCATCCAGACCTGTGATATTTTTACATTTGAATACTTGAACAGCAGTTTGCAATGAAAATTTTAATGTGTAGCAATTTACCAGTTTTGTATAACAATTTTTGAAAATAATTTGTATTACTTTTCAATTAAACAAGTTGATGTGACATGCTACATTATAATAGAAAGTATTTTATTTTAAGACTCAAAATCATTTTCCTGTTGCAGTCTTTGCGAATTGTATTACAAGTTGTGATACGATACTGCTCGAAAGAAAGTCTCAAATCCAATTGTGGGGTTTCAATGCCACTCTTTTATCAACTCATCTCACATTCTCTAAGTGTGATCAGCTTCACATGCAGGTGTCTTAAGTTTGCTCTTGCGGTTATTTTCGCTCAGTCAAAAAGCAGAAAAATTACCTCAAAAGGTGATTTAAAGGGAACATTCATAAGTATATAATATATATTTTTTAATTATGTGATAAAATAGAGTATTATCTAGTAAACTAAATCAGGATAAAATAACATTATGTACTTATCGAACTTTTGCCGGTACTTCTTAAATTTGGCATTTGGTTGATAATCATTCAAACCTTTTTAGGCACGTTTCGCTTACAGCGTGAGCGCCTATTATCGTCGGTTGGTCTGTCTGTCTGTCCGTCCGTCCACATGTTCGTTCTCGGCTTCTACCAAACGGATTTTCATGAAATTTGATATTAAGGACTTTCAATCAAATATAATAAGAAAATCGCAAAAGTGAATCACGTACGCCAATCAGGGGTACTACTTTACTGGTGACAAAAAATGAAATTTTCGTCATATCTCGTAAAGTGTTGCTCATATCAAAATATGTTTCAAATAAAGGTTGTAGGACTGGTAGAGTATTTCCTTTCCTATACATTTTTATCGTAGGAGTAGCCGTTATCGAGAAAATCAAACAAGAAAGTCTTATATGGAGTTGAACTTAGAAAATTTCTTGCATAGTTACTTCATTGTTGCTATCATAAACAATCTCGCAAACAAACGTTTAATTTCCTTACGCGTGCATGCAATATTACTAAATAGGAAGAAAATGGATTATTTTCGAAGAATATAAGAACTTTAAAATGCTATTTCCCTCACGTACAGGTATATAATTGCTTTCTAATACTCCATTGCACGAAACTCACCCATTTGTGATACGTTGTACACTTTCCTAACTTGTTTATGTTTATTGTCTAATTAGAACTATAAAACATGTTTTAAATAATTATGAGTATAGAAAGTTTGGGTCTAGCATGTATCCTACCATTATTACATGTATTCTTATGGGAAATAGATTTTTGCATAATACAGTACTTTCATGGAATATATCTATAACCAAGGACAATCTGTACATGGGGTGCAGCTTATATTCAGGTACCTTTCTTCTTGAAAAACAAGAGTACAGCTTATATGTAAATCAATATGGTAATAATTTTTGTTGACCCTTGGGGCCATCTTAATTTTTGTGGCACTTGGGAGTTTTTTTGCTGTCTTCTGCTTAAAAGCTTAATAAGACATAATATACTTCTCATTAATAACTGCAGGTTCATAGCAGAGCCCATAGTGCATTATAGAGGGGTTGGTGAAGGTGATGATGGTAGACCTGTATACCGAGGTCCTGATGGTACAGGGCCAGCAAGCTTCAGTGATCGTGAGCTGAAGAAAATTACTGTTGGGATACTTCGCAGCATACCTGCTGATGAGCCTCAAATCAATAGGCAAATTGTAAATGCTGAAGATATTGTGGTTGTACGCCGTCCAGGTATGGTTATATCATAGCAAGTTTGAATGAATTTCTCATGAGCAATGAAGGGAAAATAATTTTTAACTCTCTCATTTTCTCCTGGGTTAATTAATTGATTGTTAATTGTCATAATTATCAAGTGATCCTTTTTGCTGTAACTTTTTCTGTCTTTCGTGCAATTGACAAATAATTTTATTTTGCTAATGCAAGCCTCAGAAATGGAAATGAATTTTTTTCGATGCACAGAGAATTCAAAGTGTAGGGTGTGAGTGCTTTTTCAACCTTTGAAATAATTTTAGACATTAGGTTTGCACCTTAGATGCAACTTGAGACGTTGATCAATTTATTCACCTGATTGATTAGATGTGGCACTTTGTCATCACTTTCGAGATTAATTTAAACATCTCTAAAAGAGAACGGAAAATATGATTTTGCTATTTTGTCAATTTGTCTTTGATGATACTATGCTTTGATGTCAGGTTCCTATTTTGTATTTCTTCATAAGAAAGTCCACAAGCTGACATTTGATTCTTATCTTTTATTCAGTAAGCTTTGCCTTTTAGCCAAATTGTCATTTAAACCTTAAAGATTGTCAGCTATAAATTTTGAATAGTTTTTTATTTTTCAAAATAATCTTTATTGGATTTGATCAAGTAAAAAAACCTTGATTAAGATAATTAAAAAAAATAAAATGAATATCTTAGTACTAGTGTTTTCTTATTAATTATTTTCATCATTACTTTTACCATTTGATGAATTTCTTATTTATGTATCCATGTAGTGTTTTGTCCTTGTATTTATATGGTTTTTAATTATTTGTTATACATTTTGTTTCTGGGACTTGGTTCTGATAATTCATTGCCCATTTTTGTCTTCAATTTTCACTTTTGAGGATAAATCTGTCTTATTTGCATTGATTGATTTGGTTATATAATAGATGTAATTTTTTTCGACAGCTATTTCAAGTTTCATTTACCTGTTATGGAAGGCAAGATTTTGTGTTTGATCTTGTGTTTTGTGTTTGCAGCGAGTAGGTAGGCTCAATTAAAAATGGCATTGTGTGTTTAATGAATTGAATAATTAGTACAAAGTAAGTGCTAACAACTTTTCTCTCCTCCTTCATAAGGTATAAGTGGAGTATGTATCCTTTAAATTCAGTGCTCAATTCAAACATTAAAGCTGAAAATTTGCTCTTTTGGCTTGGAGGCTACTGTGTATAAATCAAATACCTTATACAGTAAATCCAAAAGTGCAAGTGTAAAGCACATGGAAAAATATTTCATAAGAGGATTCTGGGTTTGAAAACTCGAGAAAGCAAAATTTAAAAAGTGCCTGCAGTTTCAGCTCTTATCAACTTAAAATATTCTTAACAAAATTTATACATTTTAAAAGTAAGTGGTACTGAGTTCTTGTATCACACTTATGAGGAAAATCAAAACACTTGAAAATAATATGTGAAAAGTGAGATGAATTTTTATAAATAGACGACATATGCATTGGTTGCTATTCTTAACAAAATATATACACTTAAAAATAAATGATGCTGAGTTCTTGTTTCAAACTTAGGATGAAATTGAACTCTTTGAAAATAATATGTGAAAAGTGATGATGAATTTATAAAATCAGTTGACATATGCATTGGTTGCTGGCATGACTAAAGGTGTGTTAGCAAGACCACCTTTAAAAAATAATGCATTGGTTGCTATTTTTAACAAAATATATATATAAAATATAAAAAATAAATGGTGCTGAGTTTTTGTATCAAACTTTTGATGAAAATCAACTCACTTTGAAAATATGTGAAAAGTGATGATGAATTTTTATAAAAGTCAGAATATGTATTTGTTGCTGGCGTGACTTAAGGTGTACTGACAAGACCACCTTAAAAAATAATTTGGTGGAATACTGATCTCATTACAGTGTCACTTTAAGTGATGCTTTCAGTAAAAAGTAGCCATTTCATGATTTTGAATCTTCAAAAAAAATAGTTTATTATAAAATTACATTGGTATCAGATTATGAAAAGTGCTTTTTAAAGAAAAACAAAATAGGTCAATTGTAAAGTGACTGAATTTTGTTATATTTCACCGAATTAGATAACATGTTTCTTGCAGAGTTCATTGAAAATTTAACCTGTGATATTGAATCTATCTTAACAGAAAAACATAAGAAAATTATCAGTGAATGACAAGGTATAAATAATAACGCCCACAAATACTCAACAGATATATGAGAATAACGTATGGGATTGGAGAAATTGGTAAGTTTTTAAAGGTATCAATATTTTTAAAAATTTAATGTTCATATGACAGTTTTATTTAAATAATCTAAAAAGTTACTTAGAGTTGTTGGGTAATTAATATCCATATTAAGATTTATAACCCCTCCTCCTCCCTTCTTTTTCATCTCTACAATGGTAAGATGTCAATTTATTGTGTTGAAGTGGTTTAATCTCGATTGTGGGGGTGCAGCTCAATTCGTTTTGCAGAGCACTTTCGGATAAAAGTGTACTCCCAAGCGTGCATATTCAAATCTCCTTTTTCAACTGCAGGTTAAGGGAGGAGGGTTTGGGAATGATGGATCCACTAACGTCATGCCTCTGGGATGATTCTGAAGGAAAAAATAGTTAAGGAAAAAATGGGTTGTTATTATCATTGGGGTGCCTCCACCACACCACTGTGGAGAAGGTAGTGTATTTTTTGGGTGATTGTGGTGGGTCTCTGCTGCTCTTCCCACGTGAAAGAAAAAGTGTGACATTGAGGACACAGGATTGGGGAGCCTCTGGTTCATTCGGTACGTGCCCATTATAATACTCGAGCCAGTGTCGGGTCTGTGAAACTGGCTCAAATGCATTCCTTTACTTAATTTCTTACTATTTGTTTTCATAAATTCTGTCAATTTGGGTTCCCCATTCCTTCGTTAACTTTTCGAGTGACTATCGTTGGCTTGATGTAAGAGGGCTTCTATCTGATTTGAGATACATTGTGTACAGAAAATGATAGATAGACATTTTAACGAAGATAGGAATATTTGATTTTAGTGTTTTAGTCAAACCCCTCAAAAGTTTTATATCACTAAAGTGAATGAATCTGCTGTTTTTCTTTATTATGACAACAAATGTCACAATCTTAGGAATTGGATTTCCAAAGGACCATTTAAGGAGATTCTTATAAATTGGATTAATCAGCTTTGTATTTGAATTATGAAGAAATTCCATTGAGAAGTGAAGGTTAGCATTTAATTATGCTGTCTGTTAAATGTATGGAGCAAAATGCTCTTAATATACCCATGGTAAATGAGATTTCTGAAGAATAGCTTTTAGCAGTGTTTTAATCTCAAGTTTTCACCCGTATTTCATCATTAATCAAAACTGGTGTTGTCTCCAAAGTGGTAATGAAGACATTCAGATTTGCAATAATAAATAAAACTCTGCAGATGGATTTAACAGCAGTCTTTAGTGTTTATTGTGACCACCAGGAGGTGTTGTGTTGAAATGTTAATTATTATACTGTTAAACAACAAGAAAACAAAATAAATGGCATACCATTTGTGTATCAGCATTGGATGTAACATGGTTAAAGTGAAAAACAAGAATTGTGAATATTAGGGAGATTTATTGGCAGTAAAGGAGGTTACATGAATGATTCTGAAAAATCTACTTAGTTGTGCTCCGTGAATGAGTTTAAGTAATCACAGATGTAAAAGAAATATCCAACCATTTATGAAAGTGAATCAGTTGCAAAATAAATTTAAATGGTCTAGGACAATGTTTACTGTGCAGATTTTTGTATATACATCACCAACACAAACAATACATTTGTTTTTCATGATGTGAAGTGAATTAATAATTGAGTTTAAGTAGTGTTTAAAACAATGCTTCACTTTGCAGAATTTTGTGAAGATATACATCACCATTGCAAACAAAGAATTTAGCATACATTATTTGTTGCAACAGGATTATAAATATTTTGTTTAGAACAACATGAAGAAAAGGTAATTTTGTCTCTTAGTGATTAAATTAGTGAATTTTTCTATCTAAAAAGAACAAAATTAAGTTCTGCTGAGTTGAAATGTGAAACAGTTAAATGTGAAGAGGAGAATAAAGGTATTGCTGTGATGTGAAGTGCTCAAACTGTTAAGTAATGCAAATGAAAACTGTAATTCAATGTGAATGATCGTACCAGTTTGCACTTGGACCACTGAATAATATTTCATTTAAGGATCCTTCCTTTTTTTGCATCCTTTAAATCTACTAACATTTTTAAGCCTATAATCTCCACTGCAGTATTGGTATGCTTTATCATTGCTCACTTCAACACTTTTCTCATTTATTTAACCTTAGATTTTATGGGCTGCTAGCTGTCTTTTCTAGCATCAATAGTACCCTAAATTCATAATCCATCGTTTAGTATTCCTCAAGAATGCATCAGATTTTTGAGCCTCCTGCAAAGCATACCCTTTTAAAGAGAAGAATATTTAAATGGCCGTTATCCATTCCTCTGCTCTCATAGATGGAAGGTTTGCTGGTGCTGAAGGCATTCAGGGTGAAGTGTTTAGATTGGTGAACGTCCGCACAGATAAGGGGGAAATAGTTCAGGCCCTTTCCAAGGTACTTCCAAATGAAGCAGACATGGAAGTTGATGGGATGATGACAGGAAGCTACAACAGAGCCGCCAATGGATGCATAAGTAATATATATACATATATATATATATATATAATTTACACAGTAGAGCTCAGAAGATCAGGAGAAAATGTTATTAATCTAATGTTCACTGAGCACATTGTTTCCTTTTGTTTTTATTATTTCCACATTCTAAATGTGAATTTTTTGTTTCCATCTTTTTTTGTAAATAGGAGGCCAAAGGGTCCCATAGTCCTCTCAGTTACTTTTTTCTGCTTAATTATGCCCATTTTTCATTGCTTTTACTTTCCCTTCATCCATCAATGCCTCTTGTAATCTCTTTTATAATTTGCTTTCATACTACTGCAATTATTTTGAACTCAGTCTCATTACATGTCTTTTAAATTTCAATCATATGTGTTTGCATTCTACACTTGACAGTTATTAAACCCTTCCTCACATCATAAGGTTCACTTTCTAATGATTGAATTATTTCTTTAAATTATCATTCAAGACGTAGTATTTTCTACATTCCTATGCTTTTTCTTTCTCCTTGCCAAAATGATTCCCAGTTTAACCATTTCCTTGAATTAATGTGTTGTGAGCAAGATCATACATTAAGTTTAGGTTAAAGGTCCAGTGGCAAATATGAACCCAAACTGGTGAGATCGAGTACATACCATACATTTCTGAATTTAATGTGCAATGAAAGGGATCCGGCAACTTTGAGTAATTGCAGTTCTAAATAAAAAGTGCTGAGATAGCCTTTGAGAAAGTGTTCTTTGTGTCATCTTAGGCTTACAAGAAATTTTCTTCTAATTTAGTTGGAAGGAAAATCAAGGAATGTGGCGAATGAAGACCAAACATTGTGCTCAAATTTTTGAAAAAGGAACTTAATCAGCACCAAAGATTGTCTAGCTAAAATTAACTGCATTTGATCTCTAACTTCTTCGGCAAAGTTGTGCATTATATGCAGAAATATATGGAAAAATTTAGTGAATAACCTTATTATTAAACTTGCTGAGTTTTGATCAAACAATGTGGCTTTCCTGGATAATTGGAAAAAGAAATTTTGTTGACAACTGTGACTTCCTTCCGAGGGCTTTAATTTGTATTGTGTCCTTTTTTATCTCGAATCGAAATTTGTGTGAAAGGCAATTTTGAAAAAAAGATCCTTATGCATAGCAGTTGAGGTCAAAGAAAAGAATCCATAAGTTATAAATGCTATAAATGCTAGTACATACTGCAGTATATGAATATTTAAAAATATATAGTCGTAATTCAAATTTATCCACTGGATTGCAATTGTGAGAGTTATCAATCAAGAGAATTCTATAAATATAGTACATATGTACTTGTGACAGTGATTTTATATGCATTATTGCCAACTAAGTGCCTCAATGAAGAATGTAGGTTTGCAGATCAGTTGGCTTGTGATTGTGTCTGCTATAATAATCATTCTGTGAAAGTTTCAACTCATTGGCATACTCATATGTGAAGTCTTGAATACTTGATACTAATAATTACAGTGGCTGTACTTAAGCAAGGCAAGTTTTTATGAGTGTTTGATATGAAGTTATTTCAGGTATAAGAAATTTCATCAATTTTCATTTAAAGCCATCAGATGATTGTAACACTTTCTGTGACAACTGGATTCATTGAGGAACACCCGTCTTCATTATGAACACAGTAATTCATGGCTGTTTTTGTGGAAGAAGATAAGGATCAGAAATTTCATGCAAAACAATTTTTTTGCCCCTAGGAATGAAGGGAGGCAATGAATGTTTGATTTAAAAATAAAGTCTGATATTTGGACATGAACTGGAGGAAATGCAAGTTTTTAGTGGATAACAGAATGTTACTGAAAGTGAATTGATTTGCAATGATGTCTTCTGACTTAGCGGAGTTTAATTTGACATAAAATTTAGAAAAGAGACGATTTTTTTGAGTGCGTACCAAATGAAGAAACCCCTCTTGATTTTGTCTCATTGGTTTGGTTGATGACTTTGTCAAAATTTAGATGCAGTTAATCCGATTTAAAAATAGTTAACCAAGTGAATTTATTGTGATATTTGTATTAAAGGAAACTGAAGGATGCGACAAACAGAAATAAAGTGAGATTTACCATAATGAGTAAATTACCAAAATGAGTGAAAGATTGGCAATTTTTACCAAGGATGAATTTTCTGGAAAGTCAACGAATGTCAATTATTAAATGCAGTTATTGCTAAATCATGATATTTATGGTCTTAAAACATTTGTGTTTTATTGTCACAGAGATACTGTGGTCTGATCAAAAGGATTTTCCTATCCAGAATATCAAAAGTGAAAGAATAATTGTTGGTTATTTATTCTCAAGTCCCCTGTTACAGAGTTTTAAATATTTTAATCTGAGTTGTTGGATATCACCTCAACCCCTCAAGGAGATATAAATAAAAAATCTCAGAAATATTTTCATGGTCATCTATGAAGATCTATTCATCGTTTTTTTATTATCATCTGCCAGGTGTATTTGTGGTGCTCAAGGACCTGCTCATTGTTGATTCTTATTTTCATCAACTGTTCCTAATTAAGTGGTCATCAATGTTTAAAATAATAAGTGATTCTAAAAAGTTTTTTAGTGCTGAAAAGTTTAAATTGTGTTAAATTGTGATTAAACTATCAATGGGATTTTATTGAAAATGTCATTGGATTTGAATCATACTGGTTTTTTCGTGATTTTTGCTCAAATTAATGGTGTGCAAAAAGTGTAGTTACATTTGAAAGGAGAAGTGTGCCATGGTGCTCTGTCAAAGTTTCTAACGTTTGTCAGCACAGAAGCTAAAGCTACTATTGTTGCATCATTTCTATACAGCCATTGTGCATTCAGACATAGTGGAGAAAAGTGGTGGAAATTGGATGTCTGAAATATATGGTGCTGGTGGTGGAATCAGTATTTTGCAGTTGTTTATAATTTTGAAAAATTGCAATGCTGGTTATCTTTGAGTTAATCATTCTGTTTTACAAATTGGTGGTTGTTTTGTTTTAGAAGAATTGCTTCAGAATTTCCTTTGAAGCTTGTTATAAAGAAGAATGTGAGAAAGTGAAGATGTTTTAAAAGCAGGATTTGTGTTTGAAACTATTTGTCATGTTTTCTATGAAATGGGTTCCTTGTTATACATATCAAAGAATCATTGCAGCAGCAGTCTTTTAAACAGGCATTTATTTGTTGGTGATTTTAACTGAAAAGGCAATGTCATTAACATTGCAAAAAGTGATTGAATTTCAGGGTTGTGGCATATGAGTTTAATATTATTTATTGTCCATGTGTTTTGGAAGTATTTCAAGTGTATTTTTGTGGAGTTGAAATGAAATAAGAATTTAAGCAATCCAATTAAATTGTCTTTTGAATTTCACCTGGGAAACTACTCTGCATTCTGAGGTTTTGTGACTTTTTAGTTGTTGAAAACAAATTCCAAGTCATTTTTTAGAGAACTCTATTGTGTTATTTGGAGCAAACAATGAAAAACTATTTGTTTATTTAGTATATTTTGAGTTTGACCAAGCCATTTATTTTAGATAATTATTTTAGGTAATATTTAGATATATCACTAATGAACATAGTATAGCTTTCAGTATCAGATTTTCTTTAACAAGATTTAATTGGTGCTAGGTTAAATGTCCTTCAAGCATTGTCTTGATGCTTTAGTCATGGTTGTAGGAGAAATAATTATAAGTAGCTGAATAGTTACACATCTGATGAATTGATACTGTTTAACATTAATACTGTAGTTGTAATGGAGTCAACTATAAACTTTTAATTAGTTGATGATCTTACTGAATATTTATCGGCAATAAAATATTTTTGGATATTATTTTTAAAAGTTGTGTCTACACTGCTGGAATAAGCTTGAAAGCTATTTTGAAAGGTAATGTGTGAAGTGGTTATTTACCTGTGGAAGCCAAAATACCAATGCCAGAAGCACACTTGCTGTTGAAATTGTTTTGACTGTTGATTTTGCATTTCTTCATGAATTCTCTCTTTCATCTGCATTGGTTTAACCATGCAAGTATTTATTTTACATTTGTATTGAAAGCCCATGCCTGTAAAGCATGCATGCTTTACTTGGTGTGTGTTTTTGTTGTGCATAGAAGGAGATCCAAAATATTTGTGTAGATGTTTCTTAATTTCCTATTTTTTACCTGATAATCCTTAGCAAAACAGACTTCATAATTACATGTTTTAGTTTTAAACATAAAGAAATATGTTTGAGAAGATTATGTACTCTCCAAAGAGTGTATGTAATGCAGTTACTCTGAATATCATCATTAATTGTCAAAGAAATGATTATATGCATGATACAATGTTACCAACTTTGCAAAAAATACAAGAAAACTTGATAATGTGCATGCTTTCAACAGAGATGGAATGGAACTGATGGTGCTTACATTTTGTTGTGCTTTATTTGTGATCTCAGTTATTTTTGTGGAGTATTTCATTGATATGGCATCACTTTAACAGTGTGAGGAAAAAGAAGCCATGATGAATTTGTACTGAAATGGATTTCTTCACAATACTTTTTAGTTAATGATGCTACTGAGGTATTTAGAAAGTTTAATAAAATGAATTAGGTCTAACAGCTCTAAGGGAAAATTTGAAGGTGTAACTGTTTACTACATTTGTCTGATTGCTGCTAGTTTTTCCATCAGAAGTCTAAAAAAATGAATGACCTATAATATTCTTTTAGTCCAATCTTTGGCAAAATCTGATTAAATTTTCTGGTTTATAGATTATAAAATTCCATAATTTCTGAGCAATTGAGAGGAACCTCAAGAAATTCTGATGGTGTATATGATATTCATAAGACTGTTTAGAAACTACATTTGTTAGATCTCTCTACAAATTATTCACTCAAATATTTGTCATATTGTTAGTGTCCTACCAAATTTTTTTACCATTAAGTTTTAATGACATAGTTAACATAGAACATTTCGCAACAGAACTGTAGTGAAGTATATCTCATGATCAGTTAGAAGGTTGTACTGTTTTTTAACCTTGAAATGCTGGATTTAAATGTCTGGGCATGGGGTCTTAATTGCCAGATTTGTTTTGGGGTATTTAAAGTATTTTTGTTTGTTTTCTGGTAAAATAGCATATCTCATGAACTATTGGTGATAAAATGTTCAAGTAAAAAGCATTTTCTAGTAAAAACTAATGAAAAATTACATGCTTGTTTTCTTAGGGAAAAGAAACGTCAAAATTTTATGAAAAATATTATTATCATGAAATTTCACTCACCTTTGCCTAACGCCCCTCTAGTTAGACTACCGAATAAGGTAACTCATAAAATGCAGATGCCCAAATAGAAGAAGAATATAACAGAAGGGACTCCCTCTTGGGATTACCTATGTTTTCAGCTTCTTGAGTGTGAAAGCTGGCCTGAAAGCCTGGATCTAGATCTAGTTAAATATGTTTATTGTTTGTCCGAGGACTCCCTTCCTTGACCCTTTGACCTTTTGTGTCCTTGTCTAGTCCTGCTGTGACATTCTTCTGGGGTGTTCTCTTTCCAAGACCCCGACCCAATGTCAAATACGACCTTTGTAAGTGGGCCAAATATAGCCCATTCTTCCAGGAGTGAACGCATTTTACAGCACTCCCCAGGCATGTTATTTGTTTAAAGTTGTAAATGAAAGTTGTTGTTTTAGAGAAATCTCAATTTTAGATATAATGTGACAAATATCAAAGTGAAGAATTATATGACAAAATGTTGTCATCGTGGGTTTAACTCTTTATATAGGCCAAGCTTCTTCAGCTTCAATGCAGGGATTTGCTATCTTTGCATTTACAACAGTCTTACTATATACCAGCTTAGAAATGGGAGAGAGGCAAGGGATGGAATGAAGAAAGGATAAGGAAGGGAGAAGATAAGAAGAAGATTATAAAAGTAATGTGAGGAAGCAAGAGAGAGAGGGAGTTGGAGAAGAAATGGAGAAGTGGATATAGAGAAAATGAAGTAGGAGAAACCCAACTCCTCATTGTTCAGTAGTCAGCGTGAGAAATACACAGGAGACAAAATGTTATCTGAAGGGAAATGTGAAAGAGAACAAAAGAAATAAATACACATTGTTGAATGTTATCTGAAGATGAACGTGAAATGGCATGTTTGTCATGCAAGAGCAGTTGCTGGTACATATTGACCTGGATGATATAAATGACATATGCCATTTGTTCCACATCACCATCACTTTTTCATGGGCAGACATTTCAATAAGAAGCTGGTATTGCAGAATAAGCCTTAATTTATCTATGGCCACGGAAGTGGTTTGCTCATGAAGCATAGAGGAGGTTCACTCATTAAGTTGTTTTAACAACCGCCTTAAAAATTATTGCTTGTGGTTTTGACCACAGGTTTACCAAACGAGCCAAAATTTAACTACAGGCTCCTACGAGCCACACTAAGCCAGCTATAATGCATTCCTCTTCAATAGTTTATACATATCTTTTTGGTTTAAACAAAAGGATTTCAAACTGTATAAACAGCCAGTTAAAAGCACAGGAGTACAGATAAAAAAATTTGATGTGTCCAGCATGACTTTCTCTGTATAGAATAACTAGCTGGAGTGCCCGTTGAATTTCAGTGGATTTAGTGAATCTAAAACTTTGACCGTGTAACACGTAAGCATTGCAAGAATAAGATAGTACACAGTTATAACTGTTGAATAAAGAAAAAATAAAGAAAACCGCTCCACATTTTCCTATTTAAATGAATGAAGAAAATCTTGCACTGTGAAAATTCGAAAATAACGTATAAACTCCCACCCCCTCCCACCTCTCCCTCCCTCCCTCCCCCTCCTTCTCTTACATGTAAGAAGGGACTATATAGTCTCAATATAAATGCATTGAACTCTCAATTTCAGCGACAATGGGAGTTGTCATGGTAGTTTATAATTGGTATTGTAATAAAACTGATAAAATCACGTATTTTATTGATTCTAACCGCATTTTTACGCAAACTCGACCAGAATTTGGAATCTGTCTTCAATAAAAATAAACTTTGTTCTTTCCCGCAAAGAAGTATCCAAGTCTCAAGTTCATACCGTGATTTTAAGTAATTTTAAGTGCAAATTAAAAGTAGTCTACACTCATCCCAGTATTTCAGTTGCAGGACGCAGAAAAATACGTGATGTTCGATAATTAAATCATTCGCCATTTCGAGTGAAAGTGACGGACAGAAACAAAACCTTGACCATTCACTAGGTTAGGATGTAAGGAAGAATCGTACCAAATTTGATAATTCTAGCTTTTATCATTTAGGAGGAGTTCCATGAACAAACCAACAAACACACCCTTCAAAATATATTATAGGCGATGAATATGATTCCTTTCGACATCAGCATCCTGAAGAACAATTATCGGCAATTACACTCGTGAATAATTTTTTAGCACTTTCAATAATCTTTATATTGAAAAAACAATAAGTAAAAAAATGTTAGCTGTTTCTAAGGATAACAAACTATCGATGTGTAATTAAAATTACCCTTGGCAGCAAATGCACCGCTATCAGCAATTAGAAAATTTTATCATAGCAATGAAAACATTGGTATCACTTACTTTACTTTAGATAAATTCAGACAATAAATCAAATATCTCTTAAATTATCAGTTTTATGAAAAAATATTTCAAACAAAACTTGTAGAAAATTACATTGTCTACAACTTCTACAATAATGATAACTTATGTAAATTGGGTTTCAAAGGAGGTATTTGGAAAAAAGGATAAAACGAAAAGAATAAACCACTCCCGGTTGAGCAGTTTCAGCCAAAACCTTTTCAGATTTTCATTTGCTAATAAAAATCTTAAGTATAAAGTTTTGTGCTGACCTGATTATTAATTTCTAGTTGGTGAGTGGAGAGAGCAGCATTAATATAATTTTTAACTAGTTGTTGCTTCAAAAGGGAAAATGATGAAGGTTTTTCTTTCCTATATGTGATTTCGACAGGTCCAACATGGATTTGAATGTGCTAAGTGAACTCATCATTTCAGCTACCTCATTTCCTCTTCCTTGGGAGTTCCAGGTTCAAGTCATTTAGTTTTTCAGTTAAATCGGTCAGAAATGCCAAGTCTAATATTCAATTGCAATCATAAAGTTCCTTAACATGTTCATTTCTGAATTTAAGAAACACTTTTATCTCTTCTAATAGATTTATAAATCGAATTAGAACTTTTCCGTTACTCGGCCATATAATTTCTCTATGAAGAATGAGAGATTTAAATTCAGTATCAGAATCCTGTAGAAGGGCTTTAAAGAGTCTGTGTTGCAAAGATGCTGCTCGGATTGAATTAATGATTTTAACAACTTGCATAACATGATCAAAGCGTATTACTTTAGTGCACAAAGCATCTTGGTGTAATATACAATGATATGATGGATATGCAAAGATGGCGTCGATTGCAGATGTTTTATTTGTTTGGTGGAAAGAAGGAGTATTGAAATAATGAGTCTCATCGATCTATTATTATCGATGGGAAAGATAATTCTGACAGAGGAAACAAATATAATTTACAGTGTAATCATTTGTAAGGTAGCGCATGTGAGATCAATTAACACTAGGTGTATGTGGCCCCACTACAACAATTCGCTTACTGGTCTCCTTCCAGGCATCTTGCAGAAAGGTAAAACACTTCACAGGCATCATAACAAATTGCTGTATTGTAACACGGATTATTCACTTTAACCACAGAGAAAGGAGATGGATTAAGAAAATGGCAACACATCCAAACAATATGAAAATTCACACCGGACTGGCTTCTCATGCTTTAACCCTGACCAATGGGCTCGGAATCTCATAAGAGATACTGCATCTTCTGTGAAAAATATGAGGCACTTGTTTGTAGCAAGTCTGTTTGCATTCTTTGAAAATAGACCCTTGATCTTGACCACATGGCTGTTGGCTCTTTAATAAACTTTTTAACACTTTCAATATGGCGAGACTGGAATTCCAGTCATGCCACATTGAAAGTGTTAAATAATAGCCTTGTCCAGTTTGATGGAGAGTGTTATCGAGGATTTTTTAAATTTTGAGCCTTATGATGAAACAAAGGTTTCCAGTGTGTTAGATCATAGAAAGTGAGTACCAGAGGAGGGAGAAAAGCTTCAGTTGAGGGAGTTGGATGGAAAGAAATTCCTTATATCTTGTCACAGGCGACAGGGTGTCTGGGCACTGTTCTGCTAGTAACGATTATTTTCATGAAGCAAATGAGTTATTGCTATTGTTTGTTAAATTAACAATGTTTTTGGTAGCATTGCAAACGAAAATATTAGTAATGAAATTTTCAAGACTTGTATCATTGGATAAGGGATTATGAACAACTTCTTGTGTGCTGAGGAAAACGGGCACCTAGAAATGGTTTGGTGGGAACCACATTGAGAACCTCTGTCCTATACTATGTATGGAGAAGGAAAAAACAAGGATTACAAAAATTTGTGACTCTTTGTTTTACCATAGTTTTGTTGTACTGCAACAATTCGTTTATTAAACTCTCTTCTTGAATAATTGTATTACAATATGAGGTTCTTACCCCACTTCTTACCCTTGGATCTTTCATTTCGGTCTTAATTCCTCTCTCCCACTCCCATTTTTCAGCTGACATACTTCTGCTGTTCTCTGTAATCCTGTCTAATGATAGAATGATTTGTTGCCCTTTTCTCCTTTACTCTTTCTAATTGCCTATCTTCATTTCTATCCTCTTTTCCCTTTCACCTGATTAGCAAACTATGCATTCCTGAAAATAGTTGGCAAATCAGCATTTTTTAAATCCAAAGAGGCTTCCTCTGAATAAATATAATTTTATGCCAAAAAGTTCTGTTTGCAAAAAATTATTTAGTTTATGAATTTCTTATAGGAGAACTACTCTTACATTAACAAGATAATATTGCCTTAGAAGCACTAATTTTAGAAAGAAGGTACACCAGCCCCTCAACATCCGCGAGTTTTACATTCGCAAGTTCAGGTATTCGCGAGGTAGCCATAAAATTTCATTATTTCAAAAAGGCAACCGTTCTCAGGTTATAAAATTTAAATTAGACAGTCAACCATCCCATAAGCTGTGTGACTATCGAAAATATTACTAATCTTGCGATAAAAGCGCTTAGAATTGTTGTAATCAATAAGGTATCAATTGATGCAAGTAGAATCTAAGTAGTTGGTGTGAACCGTATAAATACTTGAGGACGGTAGATGTTTACCTTTCAAAAATGCAACTCATAACGTCATACCTACAATAAGCTATAATTCCAAAATTTGGAATCATTCTGTTACATAGTATGCACTATGTATGTACATACAAAGTTACAAAACTGCGCTATGGAGTCGAATGAACCATTCCACTCCACATGCCGTTTCACCCTCAGCTGACTCTCGTGGATGAGGAAAATGACCCAAAGTAATAGAGTATCTAGTGCAAGTAAATCGAGATATGCATTATTATTGTTTCTTAAATTTGTGGACTCTTTATGCATATTGAATTTCAATTTTGAATTTTTATGTGCATATAGCTCAACTGTGTGAGGCCGAGTCTCCACGTGAAACGAGTTCGTTTTCTAGCATCGGGGCCTGCGCACGAGCTTCGAATAAGTCTTGTTGTGATCCAAATGATGCGGTGAAATAAAAACAACAATGTCCGTAAAATACCCTAAGTGTAATTGATATTTAATAATCGGACAACCCTAGCACAGATTTTATTTCAACGTTCAGGTATCTTACCTCGAAAATACTGGTTCAGACATTGTTGATTGATTGCTAGAGTAATTTTCAGTGAATATAATAACAATTTTTGATTCATTTTCCGTGAAAAAAATTACTTGAGCGTCACGATTCCGATTAATAACGCAATTTCCGTAGCAGCGCTAATGCACCGCCGAGGATCTTTCTATGTTGCCACAATCAGGGATCAATATGCAGGCTAAAGTAGTCCCTTGAATTCATATCCATGCATGTGGATCATCCCAATAACAGACATTAGCGTGGTTATAACCGTTTTTAAAGAGAGAGAATAAAAGTTACGAAATGACGTTATGTGCTAATAATGCGTTCATGATAATAGCGATCATGAGTCAATGCCCGATTATTAAATATCAATTACATTTAGGGTATTTTACGGACACTAGTTTTTATTTCATCGCATCATTTGGATCACAACAAGACTTATTCGAAGCTCACGCGCAGGCCTTGATACTAGAATACAAACTCGTTTCACATGGGGACTCGGCCTCACGCAAGTTTTAGGTCAGTTGATTTGCTTAGCAGAGTGACGAATACCGGCGGAACCCACCCTCCTCCTCCCCCCCCCTTTCCCCTCCTCATCTCCTCCAGTCACATCGCTGTTAGATGAAAAGAAAAAATGACGAATACCCTCGAACTTTCACAAAGCTGCCGATCGCACAAAACTTCGCCTCGAGACGTCAGACGAAGCGAAGAAATATTCTGCCGAAGCAATTCTTTCCGCTTCTCCTCGCTTCCGCTCCCTTCGCTGTGTATAAGTGTGAGCGTGTCCATTTAACTCATCGGTAAGAATATTTTTCTTATAGCCGCCATTCTCCCTAGTGTGAGAGAGCCTTAGGCATCAAGTTTCCTCCCCTCCTTTACCCCTCCTCATTCCTCATCTCTCCTGCAATGTTGTCATTCAGTTTCTACTATTCAAAAACATCCCCAACTCGCCGCTAGGAGAACGTTAAGGTGACCCAGTTTTTTCTTCGGTGGCTGTACATATACGTATGTATATTTTTCTTTTTATTCACATTTCATTTTGTTTTAACGGTTTTCTAGTTTTTTCGTGTTTATTTTTAGCCTGCGAACTTTAATTTTAGGTTTAGTGTTGAGCACAAAGCAGTGTGAATGTTGAACATTAAGTTTGGGTAGTATAATCAGAGCAAAATTCTTATTCGCGAATTTCAACATTCGCGAGGTTATTGGGAACGTATCCCTCGCGAATGTTGAGGGGCTGGTGTATATAAATGCTCACTTGGATTGTATTTGAATGTTCAATTCATCATTTTTACCCTTTTATTTTTTAAAGTTGGTGTTTCATGGAGTTGCAAAATTTTTTAGTTCATTGAATTTGTGGTGTCAAAAATTGCTGTTCTTAAATGGAACACTTTAAATGGGGAGATCACTTCTGTGTTTTACACCTTGTTTTTTTGGCTTGTCTGATAATGTGACTTTACAGTGCAGCGAAACTGTGGTTGTTCAACATATTGTCATATTTTTTTAAGCTTTAAAAAGTTATATTTTTAACATTTTTTCAAGAATTAGTCAGTGTTATTAAGTTGAAGGCACAAAAACCATTTTATATATTGTGCAAGTGCAGCAACCATGGCCTAGTCAGGCTTAAAATTATCTATCAGTTTTCGCATAGCATTACTCTATATCAGTGGTGGGCAGCCTTTTCTGCATGGTGGGCCGCATTGGTGGCAGTGAATCCTTTGGTGGGCTGCATTGGAAATTGCCAATGGATTATAGCTAAATTGGAAGTTACCTGAGATTCTTAGGCACCATATGTGTGGAAATCAAGTTAGAAATAGCTTTTTAATATTGAAATTTCAATAATAAAAATCTGGTGGAATTCAATCTTAGAAACACCTTTGAGAGAAGATGAAAAATGGCTTTAAAAAGAACTTATTTGAATAGAGAAATATTTACTAAGATGTCGCAATTTAATGTTAGATATTTTAACAGATTTTGCTACATGGAAAGTAATATTTGGTAGTTAATTAAAATAAATAAAAAAGTTTTGAAAACTATAAAACACGCATTGGGCTGCATAAAATTCGGCCATTAGGCTGCAGATTGGGCACCCCATCTCTGTATCATCTTCAACAGTAAAGTTACATGTATGTATGCAAACAAAGGGCATATTATTTGAAGGATCTTGATTAATTGCCAGTGGTATATTAAATATGTTCCTTCAAATGTTAAAGCTATCATTGAATGCTAGTTAATTCAATCTGTCAACGTTATTTAACTTCTTAACTCTAAATAACTGCTGAATTATACTATTGGTATTATTGTGACTTGAAAACAAATTTAGTTTGGTTGGCCATTGGATGGTGTGAAAATAAGCTTAATGAGAACTTAACATCTAAACCAGTGCTTCCCAAACTATGGTCCGCGGAGGTTTTGTTGGTGGTCCGCGAAGGTTTCCAAAATGTAATTTTTTAGAATGAATCGCATATTTAGTTGAATTTTTTTGGGAAAAGTTAATCAATTCTTACACTATCACAGGTATTCAATACTTAGTAATGTACCTAGTTAGCTTAAAGATTTTTCTACTACTTCATAGTTCCAGATTTCACCTCTCTGCAGTCAAATTAATCCTTTTTCATTAATGTTGTTACGGTAAGTACGTTTGTGTCAGAGATGAGGTGGTCCACAGGGCCTGAAGGGTTGCTGTAGTGGTCCGCAGAGCTCAAAAGTTTGGGAAGCACTGATCTAAACTATATAAAAGACAGTGTCACTTTGTCTGTAATGCTTTTTGAAGCTTAATATCTCGCAAACGACTGAACCGAAGTTGATGAAATTTTCAGGATAGCATTATGATATAATACTAAAATGTTTTTATATATCGAACTCGAAATCAAAGACCCAAGTTTGACTCCAGGGGATAATTTCCATTTCCATTAAGATAACGTAATTTCATGTAAAAATGAACTTTTTGACACGCAGGCTTTCATTCTTTTTTAATAACTTTTATATTAACCTCACTTGATACATATATAGAGAGAGAGAGAGAGGGCAGTTTGTAACCACTTTGGCAGGATACAAAATTGAGGCACTTTCAGATGTGCTAGAAACTTGAAATTTGGTAGGATTATAGGTTTTTGGTCACAGCCGAAGGAAAAAGTCCGAAACTTTCGAAATTCCCACTTTGAGGGGCTATTTTGACCCCTTTTTGCCCCATTTTTGGCCCATAAGAAAACGTAAATTGGTGTAGAGGTTTTTATATTTGCACTTTAAAATTATTTCCCGTCAAGATACGAACTCGAGACTTAAACTATCGGATGGGATATAAATTGTAGTTTCTTATTTTTGAAGGCAGAATTTCAGTCAGAGTAGAATTAGCGTAAATTTATAGTTTTTATCGGAAAAAAGTGGTAATTTTTTGGGTACAACAATCAGCTACCTAGGCAACAGGCTTAATGCTTTCATATGGGTAAGCTTTTAATGGGAATCAGAGTCTTATATTTCTCCTTTAAAACCTTACTAGTGTAATGCCCATTGAAATATCAGCGGGAGTAAAGATTCGATCGTTCAAGCTATTTATGGAGATCAAATTGGCATGAGAAACATTAATTGTATTGAAAGTCATTTCTCTCTCTCACCCTCCCTCCCACCCTCTCTCGTATTAAAAGCAATCAAAGCACGTTTACACTCATAATGATTGTGTAGTAGTACCAATTACTTACCTTCGTTGATTTGTGTACAACAAGAAATGTCTTCAGTCTTAATATCCAGATTAATTGAATATAACACCGCCTCCACCAGTAAAAGGTAACTTATGCAGGTAATTTCACCAAATTTGAAGTAACGAGTATAATAAATGTTAAAATATAAAAGTTATTTATAAAAATTTATTTTTATACCCATTACTTGTTTAGATTAAAATTAGAAAGAATTGACCTACGAACTTCAGATGTGAACCATTTTGAAGAAAATATTATAAAGGTTCTTATTCTGTTTGTCTTTTTCTGCCTACAGATAAAATTGCTCAATTTAAACGTTTAATTCACACAGTTTGATGAAATATAGCCATTTTAAGGGGATGTTGCCTTGCCTACCAATTCCATTGTTAGACCTCGATATCATATTGTTATTTCAATCCTTATGGGTGTAAACGTACTTTGATTGCTGTTAATATGAGAGGGAGGGAGAGGGAAAGGAGAGAGGGGAAGAGAGTGGGAGAGGGGGAATGAAGGAGAGGGAAATGACTTTCAATACAATTTAAGTTTCTGATGCCAGTTTGATCTCCATAAATAGCTTGAACAATCGAATCTTTACTCACATTGATATTTCAACAGGCATTACACTAGTTATCAATATTAGACAATATTTAAAGGTAGTTTTGTAATGCTATAGGTAGGATATTTCATGCAGGCTGTATAATTCTAAAAACTGGAACAAAAATCAGCTCATAAACAGGAAAACCTCATTAGTTTGATGTATGATAATTCAAAGTTGTTACCATTCTCCCATCAACTGAATAGGGTTCTTTGTGGTTTTTAGTAGGTTTGTATCAAAATATAGTTTTTAATTGAAATACAATATTCAGCACCATGGACTGCTTAAACCATAGTTTATTTTTAAACAAAGGTTGATGTGTGGCCAAGTATCATATGTTAACACTATAGTTGTTGATGATTGGGAAGAAAGTATCTAACCAAGTCTTCAAAAATTATGAGCCAAAGTACATATTAAGCTGAGATGATACTGATAAGGAGAGGCTACGGAGTGTAACTGTCAGATTTGATTCATCTTCTACCAGTGGAAAGTTTAGGTCAAAAAAAAATACCATTTCGGAATTAGGGGCCTTTTAGTATACGAGAAATAATTAATTAAAAACTACAAAAATTGGCCAATCTTAATAAATCATAGTAACTTTGCTCTTATGGTAATTAGCGACCGTAGCCTAGGGGATAAGGAGTAGGACTTTCAATGCATGGTCTCGGGGTTTGAGACCAGCGTTGTTCAACTTTTTTTCTCGTGTAAAATTTCATTTTTCGTGCTAGTTTTTCCCCAATTTTTCGGAAAATATTTATTCACCGCAATTTTTATTTTTTTCACGCTGGATAATTGTTTTTAATCACTAGACCACTACTTCCCTCAATTTTTCAGAAAATATTTATACACCGCTATTTGCGTATTTTATTCCCAACCTACTCCCCCAAGAAAATTAGCCGCGTCTGTCCATCACTACATTGATACTCTCTGTAGACATTGGCGTATCCTTTAAGCTGTGATATTCCGCTGTAATTGCACTTCCACCCTTTACATCTAGTTTGCGTTTCCCACGCATTCCTTTGGATGGTAATCGTCGAAAAAAACGATAATATAAATATTCATTGAAATAGGGGCAGCATATAAATAGCTGCGAGTGGCGCAGATTATTTCTTAATGTAAATGAAGTTTCGTTCACAGACGAAATTAAAATAAATTGCTGCAACTGTGGCAAGCGTTCATTTATATGTTACTCCTGGTGCCATGAATATTTGTTTTCCGTGTTTCTTCGACAATTATCATCCAAAGGAATACGCTGGAAATTCATACTAATTTTGAAAGGTTGAGGGTGTCATCCCAGCGACGGGCAGATGCAGAGCAAGGAGCTCGCAGAAATTATTCTTCGTGATCATACCTTCCGATGCAATATGCCTGTACCAATAATAACTGATAAGATGGGTTACTTTATTATTATCCGCAAATATATTTTTTTCTTGAGCTCTTGCCATAATCTTGTTCATGCAGGAAAAATGATTAAAACTTACGATAATCAATCCACGGGATTTTTGAGGGTGGAAGTTGGGAATAAAATACGCAGATAGCGGTGTATAAATATTTTCTGAAAGATGGGGGGAAATAGTGGTCTAGTGATTAAAAACAATTATCCAGCGTGAAAAAAATAAAAATTGCGGTGAATAAATATTTGCAAAAAATTGGGGCAAAACTAGCACGATAAATGAAATTTTACATGAGAAAAAAAATTGAACAATGCTGGTCTCGAACCACGAGACCTTGCATCTAAGAGTCATACTCCTTATCCCATAGGCTATGGTCGCTAATGAACGTAAGAGCAAAGTTACTATGATTTATTAAGATTGGCCAATTTTTGTACTTTTTAATTAATTATTTCTCGTAAACTAAAAGGCGTTGGCCCCTAATTCTGAAATGGTATTTTTTTTTGACCTAAACTTTCCACTGGTAGAAGATGAATCAAATCTGAGAGTTACACTCCGTAGCCTCTCCTTGTGAGTTATTTTATAATTTGGAACCAGATTGGACACTTGGATTGAAAGGTGAAACTTGTCATGGCTGGAAAAAATACAAAGAACGACAGACCGTGTTATTAGCTTGCAGTGCTGATGGAATCAAAAAATTAAAACCACCCATTCTTGGCAAGTCCAAAACCATTGGTAACACATTCCAACAATAAAGCTTGGATGATAGGAAGTCTTTTTGAGGAGTGGCTTATGCAGTTTGAGAGGCGAAAGTTACCTTAATGGACCAGCTTGTTACATTCAACTGAGCTGGCTTGGATTAGAAGTGTTTTATTTCTGCCCTGTAAGACAATGAGTTAAAAACAGCTCCTAGACATGATTTATAAACTGCCTTAATTGGTCATAATGAAAGCAGTTGGTATGATGGTAGCAACTTCCAGATAATGCATGAATTCATTGGATATTCCTGCAAAAACACAGAAGCGACTGCTCCCACAGCAACTTCAGAGAACATGAGAGAAGAGGATGAAGAGGTGAGCCTCCTTGAATCTGCATGCCCTACCCACAAAGAAGCTTTCATGATGCTCCGCTTGAATCACTTACGAAATATCCTGAAGAAGTCGACAGTGTTGCCAAAGAAATAGACAAATGAAATTAATCAGGGCCTGATAAATACAAGGCAATCTCAAATCAAAATAAAATTAATTAACTAGATCCTTGCTTCTCACAATGCTTGTTTCTCGGAACCCTAGCAATGAGCAAAACATTTTTTCCAATATAAAACAGTGTAGCAGAAGGGGTATGTGTTCCAGTATTCCCAATATTAAGTAGATATTAATACATATAGTAAAAAAACAAAATAATGACAATAATGTACCTGTAGTAGGAAACACTTCTTTTTTGAGGCTGGAGGAGTAGAGTTGATGGGAGGCTAGTTAGAAAAGCTTTCACTGTATTTCATTTTTGTGAACAGTGCAATTGGTAGAAGGAGCTGGTGATGCATCTTTGGGCTTGCAAAATTTGTGACGAGTTGGTTGGATGGCATTATATACTGCATCATTTTGTGATTTATCTAACAATCCATTCAACACCTATGTAAGTGAGGGTTGAGGGTTTTAAACTTCAAATTTTGGCACCAAAATGAAATATATCAGCTAATTCAAATCTGTTTAATTTGAAGCTATGAACTTCTTATCTCCTGAGTTTTGAATTAACAAGGTTTTCCTGTAATTGATTCAAAATGTATTCTATTGGAAATATCTGCAAGAACATTAGAACAGTAATTACTAGTTCTTATTTTGTTGGTGCCATTAGATATATTCAGACATTGCTGTTTTGATTTTCTTTTAGTAATTCTTTAGTGAAACAAATTTTTCCAGTAGATATGAATATGAGTTGAAACATTTTTACAAAAACACATTTTCCAAGTTGTGCTACGCTAATGTTTGAGGATGCAAATTAGGTAGCCTTCCAAATTCATAAGACCCATATCTTTACAAAGTATGGCCTGCTTGTGCACAAAATATGCCAACATTTTAAATTCTTGCAGTTATCTTAAATGTAATATCTTACGTTTTGCTTTTTAATGTTTACAATTCAATTTATCTTTTTTAATCAAGAGAATGTAATGGTTTATGACATTGGTGTTAAATTTTTAAAATTAGGTCTTGTGTGTAAACCTCAAATACATTAATGTTATTTTGTGAATTTATTGTTTTCAATGCTTGGGAGGGTTGGGTTTAATTTCATGTGCCTGTTGACATTCTGTAAGATGGTTAAATTTGACTGTCTAAATTGCTCGATTGAACTTCAAGTAAAATACTTAGGAGCCCTAATTCCAGTTTGAATTTACTCTTAATTTTGTTCTTTTATTTTGGAAATGCTCTATTAAAATTTTGCCTTGTTTGTGTGACCTTTCATATTGAAAATTGATGTTTATATCATCCTGCATTGGTGTTATTGTTGATGCATAGTTGTTTTTGGTAGGTTTGTTTACTGGATCAGTTATGCAGCAATTTTTTCTTGTTAGTGTGTCATTCCACCACTGCTTCAGAGATATTTTATTATTCTTCCTAAAATTTGGTTTGAGCTAGTTCGTCTATATTTGCTCATCATGTCACATTGCTGAATGACTGGAAGAAGAAACCCTTCCGTTGGATTTGCCCTGCTGAGCAACTAAAGATATCAAGACAGCCTTTGGTAATGCTGCATCTGAGCCCTTTTGGGTAATGTCTTCTAATAATTTTTAAAGACTTCTGTTTTTCCTTTTATTTTTTTTCCCTACTTGTCAAATGAGATTGTTAATGATTAAGCATTTATATATATAATATACTGTTAAACCTGAAATATGAAAGTATTGTCTATTTATAGATTGATTTATAATTGAAATTGAATTAGAAAATAAGTGTAGTACAGTGAAATCTCGTTACAATGTACTTCACAACTACATGTTTCAAATTAACGTACTGTTTTTAAATCCCTGTAAATTTTCCTGATAAATACTATAAATATTTCAAAATATCGTACTTCAACTTAACATTTCAGTACTACATATGAAATTCAGTGGTCCCAAAAAAGATTTTGTTGTTTTAATGACTCAAGTATAACCAATTCTTGCTCATTGAAGTCATAATATATCAATTTGAAGGCACCTTTTGTCTTTAGTACAAAAAGATCTGTGAAACTCCACCAAAATCCCAAAAGAAGGGATTTTTCCAAACTAAAAAATTTAGAACTGAGAGTTGTTATCCCTCTCACATTTTCACAATTGTCAGGGCATGGAGATGATCACAAGTGGCTAGTGGGATGTCAGTGGGACAACAATTAGCAATTGTTGGAAGAAATCGGGCATTACATTCTCATCGCAGTTTGCAGATTCCACTTATGAAGAGGTTTTAAATGTCCCGGAGAGCTTTGGAAAGATGTCTCCTCAAAACTCTAATTTCATTCTTCACTCACGTTTTGAGGAGTTTTCAGGAAACCACGCCTTTATTAACGGATGATGCCCTAGCAGGGGCGGATCCACGGGGGGGGGGGGGGGGGGGGGGGGGCGATCGCTCCTTCTTAGATAACCCCATTGCACTCCTCTGGGTGCTTTCTTAAATTCATTCCGTGCAAAAATCCTCAATTATACGCCACAGATTAGGTCTGTATAGCAAGGGAAAGAAGGATTCTGATAAGGGTAGGGGTTTTCAAAATATAGGGCAGTTGGCAGGGGTGGATTCGCTAGGTGGAGGAGCAATCGCCCCCGCCCCCCCTTGAGAAGTTTCTGGATCCGCCCCTGTGCTCTAGTAGAAAGCATTACTGGTTTAGGTGAGAAAATAAATAGACTGAAGATGAGGTAGAGGTTGGAGTCAAGCACGACATCATTAGAGGCATCAGAATGTTTAGAGAAATTAAAGATATTTATCATTAAATCTGATGAAGTGGCAGAGACATTGTTTATATCATTTGACGATGTAGAAAATTATGTTACGTGCCAATTTCTAAACAAGAAAATTTCAGAATATTTTATGAAGCATTAGAGTTGAAGTATGATCATTTTCTTTTTCCTCTCTGTTATACTACTTTTTGATATTTTCAGTACACCGTACTTTCAGTGTAAAGTATAAAAATTCATGCTCCATAGAGATATGTTGTACCAAGATTTTACTGTACTATTTAATTATCAGTTCAGTCAGTGTTTGTTCTAGGATTCATTGTATGGTTACAACTTGATTGCATTCTGGTTTCATGTTTTGCTGTATTTACTATGTCTTAGTTATTCTCCTCGATTCAGAAAGTGTAGATAATCAAATTGATTGATGCTGTTTAGCTCTTTTGGGTACCTCTATTTCTTAATTTCCACTCTCCATTATATTGAATTTATGTTGCTCAATATAAAGACACTACTCCTAGCTGATTGAGGTAAGTCATTCATTTTAGAAATGACAAGATAACTCAGAATAATAACAGAATAGAAATAAAGAATGGTATTTATTTTTTGAGTATCGCAGGTAGTGGGTTCAAAATTACATAAATTCCTTGTTTTATTAATTATTTCTTAAATGTGTTGAAACTTTCCTCGGTCCACATTTATCACCACACTATGAGATATGGGTCTTTAATTTTACCTAAAATAATTACAAATTGTATTGTTTTGTAGTATTGATATTTTGTTAAGATTTTTATGATATCTCTTTGGAACTTATCATGGAAAAATTAAGTAAATCACAAGCAGTAGTATTCATTTAATAAAAACGAATAGCTGTCATTTGTTTTAAATGATTGTCCATGGTCCATTCCAAGATTGCAAATCTGGTGAAGCCTAACAGCACTAAATTGCCTACTTTTAGTCTCTTTTTAGCAGTTTTTTAATCCATTAATGTAATCATTTTGTCCGTCCGGCCATCACACTTCTGTGTACAGGCGACTCCCGAGATTTGACAGGGATGCGTTCCTGAACAGTGAAAGTTACATTTATCCTTATGGATTACTAATTCCATTTCATCTTTTAGACTGGTAGTTAATATCTCAGTATGCGTGTAGTTTGTGTCCACAGAGAGACAATTTTGGTTTCAACTTTATTTCTTTATGGAAATCGTTTCTTCATGTTCAATGTTAACTAGCTCATTCTGACAATAAAACTTGTTAACATATATTTTCAGGTATTCATTATCTTGATTTTTCTTAAATTTACATATTTTTACTTGGCTCATTTAGCAATACAACATATTGAAATGGTGTCCTATAGCATTCTTTGCCATTCCATTGGTTTTGTATATTCCTTCTATTGATTATCATATTTTGAGCCAGTAATGCTGCTTCTTCGTAAGAACCTAAGAAAAGAATTTCAAATTTATCTTCAGATTATTTAATGCGTTTCCTTACCAGGAGATTTTGGTATTTTCTTTGGAGGTTTTATGCCAATTACTAAATTTTTATTGTACATTTTATAGTACATAAAGGTTTTTTTGTTGCTCTCATCCAGTAGTTTTGTATTTTATGTCTGTTAATTTCTCATTGTGTTTCTTTCACCGAAGTAACTTACACCCAATCCCAATTTGTAGTATTCTTCTTAGAATAGTTCTCTTCTGCAAACAAAACTTAAAGTTGTTTCACCAGCAACAGTTCTCACCATAGAAAGGTAAGCATTTGTCAGTGTGTTATCCTGAATCCTGATAGACAAGTCATTCATCAGTTTAAGTCAATTTAATTATTTGATACAAAATTTTGCTGCTTGTTTTTCACATTCCCTCTATGAATTTAAAACAACTAATATAATTAATTATAAGTTTACAAACTACAAGATTTTCATATTCATTTACATTTCTGCTGATAGTATAATTTTAGTTTGTTTATTGTTAATATACTCTCCTGCTTTTTGGCTCATCATTGGCAACATTATTTCTACGTATGATACAGAAATAATTTCCATTTGATCGTGGCATATATTAAGCTATTTCTGATATTGTGGTGTAGTTCTTAAAAGATCCAATTATGAGTGATGTCATTTTGATACATTTTTATTGCATTAAAATGCATCTGTAGTTTTTAATTTTTTAAGTAAATTTATCTGTGAGCATGAGTGCAGTGTCCTTCAGGTAAAAACCGTTGTTTCCATTGTATGCATCTTCTTACCTAAATGTTATGAGCTAATATTTTTGAGCAAAATAATTCTACTTTTGCATTTTTATATTGTGTATGACCGTAAACCAGTACTTTGTTTCAAAGTTGATGCATAAGGTTAATACTCCTTCACACATATTATTTATATTGTACTTTGTACCTTCAGGTATTTTCTTGATCCTTACAAATTAATTAATTGCATGATAGTATCACTCTATGTATCAATTTTAAAACACAAATTTGGGTTCAACCTTCATGGAGATAATTTCAATCGAGAAAGACTTGAAAGGTTTCGGTAATTTTTTCATATATTATAGAAACAATTATGGTAACAAATTTTTGTTTGAATTGCATTTTGTTTTATAATTTTACTAAAAGAAGAAAGATGTTGAAAGGTTGATATTAAACTTACAATGCTATAAGTAGAGAGGATATTTGATGAAAAGTCATTGATTGTCAAAATTTCAGTTTCCCGGTGATTACATGCATCTCTGGTATAATGCTAGCTAAAAAATATGGAAGATTATCTAAGTATAAACCTTTAAATTTAAGCAACCATGGATTTAATATAACATCTATTTTCTTACATTTACATAGAATTGTTTATAGAGTTATCTAATTTAGTTAAATGTGTGCTTCTGGCAGTGTGCCATTTTGACCTTGCTGAGTTATGCTTATAATTAATGGAATTTATGTATAATTTATATAGAAGAGTATTTATTTTTAATGATGGTATAATAATTATTTTCTGAAAAATATTGTTTGGCAGACTGATAAATATTTAAATTATGTAACTTCAGTTTTGAAGAGCATCAGCGGTTCTCAGTGGTGATGCGACGGTTTTTGAGGGGGTGACACAAATATTTGATAAATTCACAGTTTATCCTATTCTGGCTTATAAACATAAATAAAGCCAGGAGAATAAAAACATGCTTATTTAATTGTCATAATTTTATCTTTATGTGGTAGGGAAAGCCCAATTTACTTTTGAAGGTGACTTGAAGATAATGGAATTGTAAATGGGGTGACGCATAACTGAATGAACATAGGGTGATGCAGACAAAAAAAGGTTGAGAACCACTGGTGTAGATGGAACAGTTATTTTCTATCTTTTTGGAAATGGCGAAAATAAGAGATTAAAATTTTTATCATACAAGTTTTTATAATTCTTGCTTTTTGTAACCTCAGAATGCATTGTATTTCGGTCAGTTTCATGGTTTAGTTTATGCCTTGTGACTTATTAGTATTTATGTGTACTGCCTTTCAATTCTGATTATTTGGATTGTTTAAATTTAAATTTCATCTGCTTATTGTCCTAAAAGTTATGTACATCCGTTAAAAAATTTTATTACAGAGTAATGTGGACTGGGCTCAGTTTTTTTTTCGTATTTTATGGTGATAGGGGAAAATTTTTTTTACCCGTTTACGCAGCGTCGCGGATTATTTGGTGTGAACACTTTTTTTTGCCTATGCAGTGTCGCGGATGATTCTCTGTCCTAGCCAAAGCCCTCGGTTGGTATGCAAAAGTCACGTTGTCGCTCGGAAAGACCCCTTTATGAAAGGAAGTGGTGGTCATGTGTGAGGACTGGGCGTGACACCATGTTGTGGTGTCTCACTCTGTTCCATTCATGACCCCACTTCACGTGGGGGTTCGCAAGGGGTGAGTGAGGGAGCCGCTGTTGTCCAGGACGTGGTCCACCATTGACACTGTCATATACTAGTGTTGTTTTAATTTTTACAGGAATACTCACTAATTTCTCTTGAGTATGTATATCCAGATACGGTTACATCTTAAATCCATTTAAATGTTTACCACTATCAATTTTTTTAAGGTGGTGGTATTTTTTTAATAAACTTATAATTTAATATCCTTATTTAACTTTTTTTAGTGAGTTGCACTGTTTCTCAAGGGATTGTACAAAAAACCTTATTTTTCTATTCACTTAATCCTTGAAACTTTAAAAGACATTTTGATACATTAACAAGGGATCTTCACTCAGTAAGTCATTGCCATCAGTAGCATAACCACAAGTTTCTGTGCTCTTAGACGTCAAAATTCTAAATAAGTTACTAGTTAAGTAATAATGCTGTGAAAATGAACTATTTGGATTATCCTTCAAAATTTATGTATAAAAGTTTTGTATTTTCAGGTGGCATTTAAAATATTAACTATTGATTAGTTTATTCACAGAGTAATCTAATCTAAAATTTGAATCTTCCAAAAATCAATTTGGTAATGGTCTACTAACTTTCACTAGATTCTTTATGATATAATCCTGCAATTTTCTCATACATAATCAAATGAGAGAACTTCATCACACTTATATACTCTTGCGTAACACAATATTTTTTCATCATTTCAAAAAGATTTGTAATTGTTTTCTTACATAAGTGTACCATGTCACAGTGTGCAAGTTGGACCACATTCTGGTTAACAAACAATTCATTTATTGTGGCTAGGATATAAGTAACTTATAAATGTTTATTCTTTGTGATTAATGTGTTAAGATCTCTTTTCTCACTTTTTGAAATTTTGGTTAAATTCTTTTAGTGATGATTGCTAGTAAATTTGAACTTCTTGAAATTTATCAATTTCTATGTAAAATGCTGGAAAACTTTTTGTCAAAATTCAAAAAAGTTATATCGGGACTTCAAAATTTAAAATTTTCGTTCAGTTCATGTTGCTTCGGTTAATTGGTGAAGCCCAGGCATTTAATTGGGAAGTGTACCAAGTGAAGTCCTTAGATGGCTTGCTTTGGCGAGAGAGGGGTTGGTGGGCATGGGTTTTGATCCCAGAATCTAGACTAACCTCACCTCCTCTCTTTCCCTATCCCCTTTTACTTGGCCTATTACCATTCCTTTGCAATGGGTGAATGGATATCCTCTACGTATGGTTCCTTGTGACACCTGTTGTGACTTCTTTGCTGTTGGGAAATGACGTTCCCCTCAGGCGAGGGTTCAAGGCCAATCTTTGAGAGGGAGGAATTGCGCCATGCGCATCTTTCTGGAGACGAAGAGGAGAAATATGAAGAAAGAGAGAGATCTCGGAGGCTTTATCGCTCCTCGAGAGAAGAGCACCCGAGGGTGGAGGCTCAGCAGCACCTGATTGAGAAGAGGGTGGTGGCCATCATTGATGACGAACCGGTCCGGCCCTCGACCTTGCACCATTCTCGCCTTCGGGGCCAGATCCGACGTAGCCGTTCTCCTTTGGCTACTGTTTCACGCTCTGGTGAGTTTCTTGAAATGTGACGTTCACTGTTGATCCAAGCAAGATATTATGTGGTCTACTGTAATATTCAGGACTGAAATATCTGGAATCACTGAAATGGATATCGTGAATTCGTTGCTCATTTGATATTATTTTGGTGCTAATATCCGATTTGGCCCAAATGAATCATTGTTTGAAACGTGAAATCTCCATCAAGCCTATACGATATGATCGAGAAGAAAAGGCTGCTGAGATGACATGAAAGATGATTTTTACTATACTACTTTGAACAGCAATTCCCGAGAAGACTATACTTGAGTTGGTGGTTTTCGTTGTACGCAAGGAAAAAATTTTTTTGTGCTCATTGCCTAAAGTGTTTTAAGTTCCAACATTCTTAGATACAGCAAACATCTGAGATATTATTGGGTTCATATTTGCCTTGCTAGTAATTATTTCAGTTACTTTGTTTAAGGTGCTTATGATAATTTGATTCTTAGCTATAGATGTTTCACAGTATTGAAATTTATAAGTAATAAGGTCATTTTACGTTTTTTTATATTTTTTAAGTTTCATTGTTTTGATTTTGTTAACGGTGAGATATTGATCCATAAGAAAACCTTATTTCACTGGAAAAAATGTTTAAGATTAAGGTTTTTCCATGCAAAACCTGCTTTTTCTCGTTTTTATTAAAAGTCATGCTTGCACACCAAAATTACCTTGCTCATACTTCAAACAGATTTTATACTTAGCAGTTTAAAGCTACCAGTAGAGTTCCATCATGAAATTTACATATCAACATGTATGTAGGTTTATTTGGAGGTGATATAGCCTTCTGTTGGTAATAAAATACCTCATAAATTCTGCCAGAATTGTTTAAATTATTCAGGCTGTACCAGTTGAATTATAAACATTAGAATCGTTTAGTAAGGTTTGCTGAACTTTTCAAAAAATGTAGTGACGTCCATGATTAAATCTTAGCGAATTTTGCTGCAGAATGCTAGATGTGTACAATGGCTCAACTCTTTCCTGTCTCTCTTTAAATTTTCCGATTCTGGATCATTTTCTTTTTGGCAATTCTTTTTCCTATTACCCACATTATTCTTAACACTCCATAATAGGGTACCTTTATATTTTTGAAGGAATGATATATTTCGATTTTTTTCCTATCCATTTCTGATCATCTCAATTTACCCATTGTTTGTCATGGTTATCAATGGAATCACATGAGCAATAAAATAATGTTTGATGTCCTTGCTAGATAATTTGACCTTTTCTTGATTCAAAGACCTACATATTTGGTGGGTTGGGTTTGCTGTCTCCAACGTATAAATGTGCATAAATGATATGCAGAAGTGTTTATCAAAGCTCTCTGTTAATCATACTAAAATTATAAAGCATCTTTGGAAAGGAATTAATATTTGAATTCCTTGAAATATGTTTTTCTAAGTTACTCTGCAGGTTATACTTCCTCAATGTTTCATGAAATTTAATATTCATAGCCTTCCCTTGCTAACAAAACACCTTAAAACTGCTCTTAAAATTACTACACATTGTCCATTATGTCCCAGAATTTTATAGCTTTCTATAAGTGCAAGTATACCAAGACTTTGCCAATTCGGTTAGAGATTTTAGCAAATTTTAGCATTTTAGTGTACAGGTAGTCCCTGCTTAACATGAGGGATACATTCCTAAAAAGTGTCGTGTTAAGCGAATGAATAAATACCATAAGAAACCACGTAAAAGGTTAGGGTTAGGTCACGCCGTTTTGCGGGCCATCCACTATGGGTATGCCGAAATAATCCATCATGAACGTCATGAAGCTTCTCCAGTATCTAGCTGTGTCCTTCGAGTACAGGCTAGAGCCCACAGATGGTGTTTTCTTCCTTTTGCTGAGAAAAAATACGCTTCGTACGAAAACCCTGCATTTGTAATGCGAGGATGCCTATGCCTGCCCCTGCAGTAATGAAAGCGGAGGTGTGACCTCTAATGCCTTTTTCACATCCCCTTGTGAAATTTAACCAGTAGGACCGCTTTCCTCTTAACTGTATAGGATACTTCTAGGCAACTGGAGCAATAAAATCTTCCTCCATTGCAGTAAATGTTTCACATGCAAAACGTGAAGAAAATCGGACAGTTGGCTTTTGGGCGGCATTGTAGGCGGTGTGTTGTGAAGTTAGGTATTTTTCAGAGTGTTTCATAGTACGAATAATGCGTACAAAATTTTATTTGCATTTAATTTGTATAAATTTCATTGTCTTTCTTCCCTTGAAATATTGGAATCATTAATGGCATCATCTAGCAAACGTGCAAAATATTCTTAGAAGATTGAGAAGGATATTGTGACATTATGGATGAAAGTGATTCCAGTGAAGATTTGGAGGATGTTTATATAAACACTGATGTAAGTGACAGTGAATCTGAGGGAGAAATTGAATTATTTGAAAAAATCTATTTCCCAGAATTAAATACCCAAATGGGGTTCATTCTTTGGAAAAAAAAAGTACCCACTCAAGTGGCTAATGTGCATTTTACTTACGTTTTCATAAAAATGTAATAACCAATACAATGTAAATACAATACAATGCATAAACAAGACACATAAGAGGTAAATAAAGTGTAAACCTGGCAACGTGTTCTAGTTCTGCAGGTCTTTGAGATTTTATACTATAAATTATCTAATATTTTACGAACAAATGTAAATTAATATATACGTTCCATTAATGGCAATATTAATTTTTTCATGTAATGGATCGTGTTGCAACTCGTGTTAAAACAGGAGCTTCTTCGCGTGAAGTGAACAGGTTCCCCAATTGGTAAATCATGCTAAAGTAAATTTTGTGTTAAGTGGGGACTACCTGTATTTGAATTTTTATTAATAGTATATTATTTCCAAGTATAGGTCTTTATTTATTTGAAGTATTTGAGATGTGAATGCATTAGTCACTCTAATAAAGAATTGTGGGAAAATGCCTCTTAAGAAATGCCTTTTCAAGATGCAGTTAATTTTGTAGGAATTTATTCCTGAAATATTTGAAAGGATTCCTGGATTAAAATTTCTCTTAAGAAAAACTCAACCTGCTGTAGGAAATGTAATTCATTCTGTTGTAGGCCTGCTGGTTAAAGTAAAAATGGTTTATGAAATGTCTGACCCTGACCATGTAAAGCAAAATGATTTTTTTTACAATTGAAATTAAGGGAAAATGAAGTAAAAGTTATTAGAACTTTGTAAAAGTGCAAATGGTGTGAGATCAAGTTACATATGATCAAATGGAAAAAGAATAAGGCAGGTTTAATTATTGAGCTTGTTGTACCCTGTAATTATTATGTATTATAAACTGTGGGTCTGCATCCCCTGATTTACACACCTGATTATATATTTATCATTTAGTTAATCTTAATTTACTATCTTTCAAAAGGCATAAAAAAGTTGTCACTATTGGATCAGTAGTAGAAGCCAAGATATGACCGTGCGTGTAGAAAATGAAAAAAAACTGCTGAAATTTTAGTTCCTCTAATATTAAAAAATTTTCCCGAATTTTTAGAAAATTATAGTATGGATAATCAGATACAGCATGAAATTGATTATGATTGAGCATCATAATTTCACTTAAATGACAAATTCCAGTGGTGGAATGCACTATAGCTAGTAGTCAGACGTCATGCGACTCCGCAATCAGTTCACTTGTGAAAAATTTGCTCGTGTGACTGGTTGATCTGATCATTTGATGTTCGAACTCACTGACTTTTTTAATCAATGGATTCCCTCCCAGAATTTTCAGAAGTTTCAAGTGGTTTATGACACTGATAAAAGTTGGAAATAAAATAGTATTCCGTTATCTCGAAAATTGTGATGCAGTTGAAAAACATTCTTGATCATTATCAGAAAGTGTAATTGGCCTAATTTTTAGCACATTTTACTTCATAATTGCACTGTCTGTCCATATTTGCAATTGATTAAATTAAAATAGCAAGTAAATGGTAAGAGATATAAAGCTGAAATTTGGAGAGTGTATGCAATCTGTGACACCATTTATTACGCTGCCAAAGAATTTTTTGGAAAAATCGGTGGCCGGCAAGGAATGCCTTCAAAATTTTCTAATTAAGATTCTGAGCATATCGTTTTAGATAGAAAGTTAAAATTTTTGCTCTTTGTGTCCTTTAATGTTATCTATAACACTACTGAAGAAACTTTTTTTAAATTAGTGGATGGAAGTGGTTACTTTTTAATTTACTTAAATGCCAAAAACTACCAAGTCGAATAAAATGTATTTAAGTAAATGTTGATATTCGTCATCAATTTTTAGGAAAAATAGACTAATTTTTAAGAAAAATACGTCGAAAACTACCAAGGATGGAAATAAGGCATTTTTTTATCCTGTATCTACATAATTTTATCACTAATTACTTTTAATGAATTTGAGATATGGACATAATTTGAATATCTGTAAATTTTGTAATTTAAATGTGCATAGACATATTGAATGTTTTGGACATCTGATATCGTACCCTGGACGATATTCGACATCTGATGCTCTCCAAGTGTACTTTCTTGTGCATAGTTTCAGCCGATATTCAGTTGGATGGTTCGACTCGTCCACGTTGTAGGCATTAATTTATTGATTGTTTTAGGTATTAAAAATGTTTAATATATAAGACTCATTGGTTCTTAAACTATTAATTTATAGCCTAAATACAGCTTGTTATACATTTTTTTCCAAGGTCCTGGAACTTATCTCAATTTATAACATGTAAGCCTATGGGAAATTGATATTTGACTTAAATTGCAATTTTCAAGAACGCATTAGTCGTAAATCAAGAATGGCCTGTATTAATTCATTGATTGTTTTAAGTCTTAAAAATGTTTATTATACAATATATAACTCATTTTTCTGTAAATTATTAATTTATAGCCTAAATATGGCTTGGTACATACTGTATATACCTGAATATAACACGACTCTGATTATAAGACGACCCCTCCCATTTTTAACTCCTAATGAAAGGAAAAAATTTATTATGCACACAATGACAGAGGTTTATTATACCATTGAGTAATGAACACTGAACCAATTGAAATACGCATTTTTGATTGGAATTTTCAGTTGAATATTTTGGAACAAATATTTGGCACAAATGTTATTAACTGGTCCTCTAAATTTTTTTGACAGCCTTCCTTAGGCCCACAAAATGCTTTCCAATTTGAACTAGCACACTTTAGCATTTCCTGCAATTTTTTCCACCGCCGCACATTTGCCTCGGTGACACCAAACCTTCTTGCTGCTGCACAGTTGATAGTTTCATCAGCATATTTCGCCACTAAAAGTTTAAAATTTGCATCATAACTATTACGCAATGATTTAGATATTTGTGAATGTGTAGAACCTCTCTTCTCAACGTGGTCACCCATATTTTTACGTAAAACTGGATGGTTAACAATCACGAAGACTTTAATTCACATGGAATTTACTACAGTCAGAGATGGTTCACTTTGTCTGTGGTCAACACACTATGATATCGTGACAGGATCAAATTACATATGTTGGTGCAAAATATTTTGCCCATTCAACCCACTACTACTACAGGCAGTCCTCGACTTTCGTATGTTCAACTTTCGTACATCAGCTGACGAACAAACATTTCAAGCTATCGCGTAGTGGCGGTGTCTGGCAGCCAAGCTAACACTTTTAATAAATTGCCAAATGAAGCAAAATGCATAACTATAATAAAATTCAAAAGAGTATTTGTTTTCGAATACATTTGAATCGATTCATTTTCTACTACTACTTTTAATAATCGATTGTTTAAAATGATTTTAAGAATTGAATACAGGCAGACCTCGTCTTTCGCGGGGTTACGTTCCTGAAGACACCGTGAAAGAGAAGTAATTAAGGCAATGGAAAATACAGGGTTTGGTTCCCATCCCAGCAAAAACGGATCATTTGTCCTCTGTATTGGTGACTGCAGTAAAATAGAGAAAGAGATGGAAAAATTAACTTCAATGAAAGTGAGACTTAAACAAGTTAAAAGAAGACGAAAAAAGTATCAGAAATATTTAAGTTCCGTAGTAGAATCGAGGGAAAAAATGAATGGAGGTTGCCTAACTTGCAGGGGCTAATTCCCCAAGTATGGCAGACATCTTTGTTGGGGTTACATTCCTGAAAATCTCTGTGAAACTCCATCAATAATAAATGATGCGTAAAACGCAAAGCTTAAGTGTTTGAACTATGTCAAACCTGAGCAAATAACCCAGTGATCCTGAAGCGGAAGGGCCAAGAGTTGTCTTTCCCCTCGGGACTTCCCTCTTGTAATAAAGACAGAAGGCTCCTGAACGGTGATGCCAGCTTATATTCTGCAACTTTTCACGTGTGAAGGGACACAAAAGTGTTGGAGGATTGCATCCTAAAAATATTTAAAAGTATAGATACACGTACCTATCGATTTTTTTAAATTACGTAAATATTTTTACATATCAGAATACCGTAACAACATTTTTCAGGCCTGACTATGAGAGAAAATGTGAGGAAAACGCGATTCATTCCATATAGAAAATTTCACGCAGCCTTTTCCGTGAAAGATCGAAACACGCGAAAGATAAAGCTGCGAAAGACGAGGTCTGCCTCTATTTCGATTATAGCTATTCGATTCTTCCCATCTCTATCTATCTCAGCCTTCTGCTCCTCTGTCAGTCAAACTATTATGCACCACGCGATTATAAGACGACCAGCGATTTTTCGGTCATAAAAATTGGAACAAAACATCGTCTTATATTCAGGTATATATGGTATTTTTCCAAGGTCCTGGAACACATGTCAATATAGGTATATACATACACACACACACACACCAACCCCATTGAATCAAGGTGCTCAAGCACTGTAAGTTTCTCTTCTAAATTAATACTTCTCCTCTTAGCAGCCAAATGATTTGAAGATGATGGTCTTTTTGAAGACATAATAAGGGCTGAATTATCTTCTAATATGAATAGCTAATAATTTTAAAAGTTCACGGAGCACACAAGTAATGCTTATTTCTCACCATGTGACATGGTAAAAAACTGATGAGAGCAACACTTCTCTCCCACGAGTTGAGAGTCAAATGATTTCCACCATTCTGGTTACTTTTTGGGTATGGGATTTCCCCAACCTGCAATCATTTCTTTAGTTTTTAATACAAAACATCGTTTTAGTAATGCTTGCATGTGTTTTCTGAAGTATCCATAAAATAAGTTACATTTTTAACTTGAAATTTTTGCCTAAAAGTATTAAAAATATAGTTTAGTGGAAATTACTGTAAAAATTATTTTCAGATTTACCAAAATATTATATTGGTTTTAATAAAACTATCATACAAGTTGTTAGATTGGTTTATGCTGAATATTTATGACCAAACATATAAGTAGCTAAATGCTGGAAAAAATAGTCACTTAAGTAAAATATCGCTAAAAGGAAGTAAAAAGTTGCTAGGTTGGCAACACTGGCTGCATTTACATTACAATTTAGATGGTGTGAAAGTTGAATGAGAAATAGAAATTTCTTTAGGTGCATGCGACCATAATAATTCATATTGGCTTTAAAAACCTGATAAATTATATGAAAAAATACAGTGGGTAGGACAAAAAATCTAAATGGGTGAAACGGATTCAGGAAAAAAATCCTTTGCATGAAAACCGCGCAAAAACGAAAACAATGTGCTACACAAAAATGATCCTCGCTTTGAAAACCGCATAAAAGTGAAATCGCGTTAAACAAGGGATGACCTACATGACGGGCCGCATCGATGATTGTTAATCCTGTCGCATTGGAAGTTACAATTCTTCTGCGGGCCGGATTAGAGTATAAATCGGAAGTTATCTATAAATTCTGAGGTGCTATTTAAGTGAAAATCAAGTCTAAATGAGGTTTTTATGGTAAACATTCCAATATTAAAAGTTTTACTATCAAAATTTTCATAAAAACCCATGAATTTGCATGTTAAATTTTTCAGATTTTTCATCATGACTTCCCAGACCGCACTAAATCCCTTCGGGGACTGCATCTGGCCCGTGGGCCGTAGGTTGGGAACCAACCACTGACCTAATGTATAAACACTCGTTTAAAAACCAATTTCTTGAATGAACGTATACTTACCACTTCTTTCCTATAGTTGTTATAGGGAAGAAGTAAAATTATTGGATGGAGGAAGTTGACAGATATCAAGGGATTTTGAAAGGAAGGAGGAGACTTTAAAGTTATGGGAGTTATTTGACAAGTCATTTTTTGATATTTTACCATCCACTGTGATTAAAAATTGTATTCAAATTATTTAAATATAAAAGAATAAGCAAAATCCAACGGTCAAGATGGCCGACCATACATCACGCAGCAACAGCGTATATGTGGCGACAATATAGCTGACTTATTTTACTGTGTAGTAAAATAATTTATAATTATAACGTTTATCTCAACATAAGATGTTATCTAATTATCTATGGTGGAAAGTCAAGATCGTATTTTCAGATGTAATTCTTAAATTTTTTGTTAATCAAAAAACAGTTAAATTTTGTCGTTTGTTAAATAGAGTCATATGAACATAATTTTTTTATTAGTTTGCTGAATTCATTTCATTTTATAAAGGGTTAATTTTCATGCCATAGCTCCATAATAGAATGTTTTTGTTTTTATTTAAATAAAAGTATTTGTGTAGTTACCTTTTGTTTAAAATTTTATCTTTTTGTTGTTAATTATAAAATTCATTAAAACTTATTGCATTGATCATAGTTCTCTATGTCTTGAAAACTTTTACTCCTTTCTAAGTTAAACTTTTACCTGTGCCGTCTTTTTTAATTTTTGTTTTCAAATTTGTAATGTTTCTCTGTGTAAGTTTTAGATTGGTTAAGAATTTGACTTAATTCCCCTATTCCTATCTCCATAAAATGGATATTCTGTTTCCAACCTATCTCCATAAACCTGTCCTACCCTCTCCTTATGTCTCAACAGGTGGTTCACGTTTTGAGTCAATATCACCACCACCTTTCACCACCACAGTGGGGATTGAGAGGCAGGGACGGAGGACAGAAGGAGGGCCTCCATATTATGACGTGTCTCTCTCTCCACCTCCACACTCAAGAGTGAGTGGAGGTTTTGGAGGTGCTGCTGGAACTAGGCATGCAAGGGATTATGAACAAGCAGGTCCATCACATACTCATCCTGGAACATCTTCACAGGCCCGCCATAAAGATAGGTAATTCCTTATTCAAAATACCCAATTTATATAAAAAATTATGAAATTATTATATTGATTTGATTCTAATCTATTTTGATTGTGGCTGAAATTAACGAATTTTGATGTTTTTCAACGTTATTTACAACCCGAAGCATGAATATTGAATTCAAAACCTTAAGACTAAAGGTAAAACCCCCAGAGGTGGCAATCCTAGTCACCAAGTCTAAAACACTTCCAACTCCACTCATCTACATAGGGGATCTCTCTCATGCAGATGAGGCATCTTTTCTCATAGTGGCTCCTGAGTAGGTAAACATTATAAGGATAGAACCAAACAAGTCCAAACACGTTAGATATTTTCGTCTTCATTTCGAGAAATGAAATCTTTCATTCCCATAAGGATATTACTACTCTGAATACCTTGCACAAGTTGATGGGGAAAGTTCTCAGTATTTTTCTGGGGCCCCAAAAATCTTGGGCCCTCCATGCACTGTGTGGGCCTGCTCCCCCTAGTTATGCACCTGAATCACAGTGTGTAACTTCCTATCAGGGCAAAAGGGAAATTGCACTTATAACAAATAGAAATATTGAGCTTGCCTTTAGGCTAGAATCCAGTTGATCTGCTAAATAACTAAGAGCAACAAAACTGTTAGGAAATGAGATGCTTATTATTTTGGTATAAGAGCAAATGGATTCCAAAGAAATCTCCTCAAATCACATAAATGTGGGATGGTTGAAAAATCTGACATCTCTTGGAATTGAACCTTGGACCACTGCATGGAAGGCCAACGCTCTAGCCATACTGCCACTGCAACCCTTTCAAAGATGGAGGATAGTGCTTGCTAGATTTTGAGCATACATCACAGCCAGCATGAATTCCAGATTTGTTAGCATAATGCAGATTTGGAAATGAGGCATCTGAGTCTGCTTGTTCACAGGTCTCCTAATTGTCTTTTTGGAGAATAGTTATTTCTGTAAAACAGTTTTTACAAAAGCATATGAAGGCTTGTATCAGTTCCATATCAGTTGATCTTGGGTTCCAGACAGTGGATGTACAGTCATGCCTCGTTTAGCACAAAGGATAGGTTCCGAACAGTCTTTGTGCTAACCAAATTTGTGCTAAACAAACCAATTATAATATGTACTTAGTAGTGATTAGTTCGCGAAATTGCAAGGTTCACTATATTTTTTAAATTATATTTACAAATAATGTAGTAATGCACAGGAATAAAAGTAATGTTACTTTTTGTATTTATTTAATATTAATTATCATTAAAAATCAATATTAATACAATTTTAAATCTTTCGCAGCGGTGCTCGCATTTATGCACAGATCGCTAGGTTCTGCGAGTTAACATTTTTAACACTGCAGCACTCATATCTACGGGTAAATTGCTTATCTGGGTGTATGTGACATTTTTTGTCAGTAACTACTATTATTTGGCAAATTTAATATATCAGTTGAACCTTTGCCTTTGCTATCCTTAGTTTTGGGGAGGATGACATCTAGAGAGATTAAAGAAACGTACATTAATGCTAGGAATGTTACAAATAATGTCTAGAATGATAAAATAATGCAATTAGTAAATAAGAATTTTGCTGAATTTTATTTCACAGCAAAAGAATTGTAAAGCAACATGATAATAATTTTCAGAGAGAGAGCTGGGGGTTAAAGTTGGGTTTAATGCATATGTTCACTATAATCTGGATGCCTAGATGGACCTGGTTGTGGCTTATCGTAATCTTTAGCCTTCTTCTTGAAAAATCTTCAAGAGTCGACGTGTTTTTTGCGGTCCATCTGACGAAGTTCCTTGTAGCAGGTCAGACTTGCTAAAATACTGTGCATCACATTGCTGCTGCGCTCAAATTACGATCATTTTAACTAAGCTTGTCCAGCACTACTGTTATTTGATCCATACACTCAGCCAATTTTTTTCTCGTTAGAATTCGTTCAGGTTCATTCACTTGTGTGACTTCTTCAGAAGGCTCAGGATTTTGTGAAAGCTCCTTCAGTTCTTCATATGTTGGTTCTGTCCCATGAAAGTCCAGAAGCTCTTGAACATTTTCCGTATTAACATCTTCCATTCCAAGTTCTTAGGCCAGAGTTGCAATACCATTGGTAACCTGATCAATTTTCTCCTGACTGAATCCTGCAAAATCAATGACAACTTCAGGTCAAACATGATGCCAAACACCATTCAAGCAACTTATTATTACCTCTTCCCAAGCCTTTCTAATGTTGTCTATGGCTGACATGATATTGTAAGACTTCCAAAATGAATGTATTGATTCTGTGTTGTCCCCATCAATTGCTTCAAAAAGTTGTTTAAAGGTTTGTTTTAGATAACATGATTTAAACATAGCAATAACACCCTGGTCCATGGGCTGAAGGAGGGATGTGATGTTAGGGGGAAGGAAAATAACTTTCACTGGCAGGGGGGTTCAGAGGTTTTTTAATGTCTGTGGGTGGCCTGGGACATTGTCCAGTAGCAATAAAGCTTTTGGTTCTAAACCTTTCAGTACACAGTAAGACAAGACACTTGAAGAAAAATGATTCATGAACCAATCCATAAAAATTTCCTGTGTTACCCAAGCCTTTTTTATTAGACATCCAGTCAACTCGTAAATGTGATGTAGAAAATCCTTTCATAGCTCGTGGGTTTGTGAATGGTACATGAGCAGTGGTTTCAGTTTACAATCACCTGATGCATTTGTACCTAGCATCCTTTGGTGCTTTGAATCTCGTTGCGTGTTTTTCTTCTAGTGAAATGAAAGATCATGATGGCATTCCCTTCCAAAGGAGTCCCGTTTCATCCACATTGAAAACAAGTTGTGGGGAGTATTCGCCTTTTTTAATAATTGCTTGAAATTTTTCAGGAAACTTTATAGTTGCATCTTTATCAACACTTACTGATTCACCTGTCAAATGAATGCTATGTATATTTGCATGGCATTTAAAATTTTGAAACCAACCGGAACTGGCATGAAATGTTTCTGAAAAATCTCCACCCTCTTCTTGCTTCACACATTCAAACAGGGAAAGTTCTTTACTGCAAATGATTGCTTGACTAAGGGGCATGTGTTCATTAGAACACTTAGAATTAATCCACAACACTAGCAGTTTCTCCATTTTTTCAAGCGTATTACTATGTTATCGTGTGAGTTTCTTTGCAGTTACTGTTGTGGCTGCTTCAATGGAACTTTTTATTTTGTCTTTATTTAACAAAATTGTACGAATTGTAGAAGTTGTGAAGTTAAACTTACATGCAATATTGCTCTAACGCTCACCTTGTTCAAAACACTGAATCACTTTAAGTTTTTCCTCAAGATTTGTGCTTTTCCTTGATAATTTAGGATTATTTTCTACACTTTGACTTCCTTTATTCTATTTTCTCCTTTCTGCCATGATTTACTGAAATTATTTCCTCCTATTTACTGTTAAACTGTTATTTTGCTATAGATATTAAACAAAACACTGCAAATATGTCATTGAAACTGATTACATGAAAACAGTTTTACTTTATTTTTTTAAGCAAACAAAAGTCGGCAAAAATGTATACCACGGGATTCCAATTGCACTATATCGAAATTGCGCTAAACAACCATGCACTAAACGAGGCATGACTGTATTGTAAGATGACATTTTATGAGGGAAGAAGATGGAGCAGTAATTGATGGCTCATCAATTGGTAAAAGAGAATATGGGGATGGCTAGACTTGAATTGGATACAGGGGTGGTTTTATTTTAAATGTTATACCAAAGGAAATTTATTTTGCTTGTTCCAATTTAATTGTGAAATCTGAATTGGTCATGTGCAATAAAATTTCTTTGAATGTAAATGGCATTCTGAACATCAACAATGTACTCAACTGGTGATTCCAACTTTAAAAGATGTTTGATTCAATGCTATTGTTACTGATCATAATTTGAATCTTCAAACTTTTACAGGAATCTGTCATGATAAGGTTTTGGTAAACTCCCATAAAAGTGAAATATATAGTTAGTTTCAATGTCTTTGTCTTTTCTGTATTTATTTAATATCATTATGTGTTAATGCTTGGCAGCATAGCATCATTTTCTCCTTCTATCCAATGTAGCAGCAGATGCAATGCAGATCTCCGTTATGAGCTTGAGTATCGTCGTCGTGATGATGCTTCTTATGAAAGGGGAAGTCATGAATTTAGGGCCGATTCTGATGGGTATGTCTATTAAAGTATCATTTGTATTAGGATGTTTTGATTTCTTTCTTAAATTTTGGTATATTTTATATAATAAATAGTTGTATAGGTGTATTTTTTTATAATTGCATGTTGCTACTAATGTTCTATTTGATGAAATTAAATAAAACTAATTCTTTATATTTCCAATCTGTTCTTGAGAAGATGTCCTAATGAGTGTTATTTTGCGTTGTATAACTTGAGGGGAGTTGCTATAATAGCAACAGGGAATCATAGCTGATTTCAATATATCATCTGGAATATTTAAAAGAAACAATTACCGTATTTAATCGATTGTAAGCTGACCTTTTTTTACTTTTTACTATCTTAAAAATTTCCTCTTGGTTTAGAATCGGGCCTTAAAAATCAACAAATGAAAAATTAAAGTAATCAATAATATCAATGTATTAATATACAATTAATCTACTTTAAATGTATGTAAAAAGAATCAATACAGGCAGTCCCTACTTTTGTACACATACGTTCCTGAAAACGTGTACGAAAGTCGAACATAGATTTACATGTTATAGGGAGGATTCCATTCCCAGAGAGCCAAAATATATTATAAAATCTCTAATTATGGTATAAATGTTTAGTTTTTTGAGCAGGGACCTTTTAGACACAATGGTCAATTTTATAATATAGAAAGATAGGGCAAAATGCAATAAAATATTTAAATAATTGCACAAATAAACACTGCTGTACAGACAAAGATGCCGACATGGCAGAAACTGGTGGCTGGCAACTTGAAATATTCATTCGTCATTTCGCTGACACATGAAAGTCTGAATTCGGTGTACGGAAGGCGGTTTAGGGGTGTCAATATATAATGTACGAAAGTGCGAGTTTTTTCATTAAAGCATTTTGCTATTTTCATAGTTTTTTTGTAATATTGTCTAATCATGGCCCCAAAGAGAGTGATGATTGAAATGAAAGAAAAGTCGTTAAAAAGGGCGAAAAAAGTGATGAGTTTGGAGAAGAAAATTGAAGTATTAGATAGGCTTGTACATAATGAATCTGCTTCATCAGTTGGTAAATTACTTGGTGTGACTGAGTCAACAATAAAATTGATAAGAAAAGTGAAGAAACGATTAGAGCTAGTGTTGCTAGTGATACTTCAATGAGTACAAAAGTGTCTTTTGTACCTAGGAATTCGTATGTAGAGAAGACAGAAGGCTTTAAACCTGTGAATCGAGACCCAAACTTGCAAGAAAATCTCGCTGAGTTCACTTGTCATTCGTGAGAAAGCCAAGCAACTTCACAATCATTATGTCTCAAATTATTTCGCGGTCTGCTAACGGGATACCGCCAGCTTCATCGAAGCGTGTGTAGATCGGTTCCTTGCTCTTTAAAAAAATTGGCGTTTATTCAGAACATCACAGTACGTATTGTACTATTATATTTTGTACATATTCTTTTAATTTTGTTCTCCTGCACAATTGAACACACTCGACCGGCTTAAGTCCAATGAGCATCCAATTGAAGCTAAAGATTCGCTTTCGGCAAGCCTAATTATTTCCATCTTTGTCTCAGTCATGTTCAGTTTATGAGTCCTACGTTTCTTTTCACTTGTATTACTACTTTCAGTTTTCCGTTTCTCACTCATGTTTATAAAATAACAGGTGTAAAATGCCCATACAAAGAAACACTGCTGTAATTACAAACAAAGATGGTAACGTTGCCGAGACTGAATAATAATAATAATTTATTGATTATTAATCGACTTGACAGTGATATTAATCTTGTCAAATTTCAGTACAATATTAAAAAACATTACACACAAATCTTACATTACATATAATATGTATATTATTACGCAGCATACTTTAAGGTTAGTTTTGTCTTCAGAAATTTAAATCTGGTAGGTCACTTTCTAGAAACTCATCAATTGAGTTGAATGATTTATATTTCAACCATGAAGCCATTACTCTTTTGAATTTTATTATATTTATGCATTTTGCTTCATTTGGTAATTTATTAAAAGTGTTAGCTTGGCTGACAGACAGTGCCACTATGAGATAGCTCGAAATGTTTGAGAGTCAGCTGACGTACAAAAGTCCAAATTCTGCGTACGAAAGGCGGTTTAGGCGTGAGAATGTATAATGTACGAAAGAGCGAGTTGTACAAAAGTCGAATGTACAGAAGTCGAGGACTGCCTGTAATTGAATAGAAATAAATGTTTTGATAAATTCACTCCCGAGCCATCTCTAGTACGTGTGTAATTTTGAGATTCCCCAAACCATCTCAAGTATGTGCATGCGCGTAATCCTAGGATTCCCCGAACTGTCATTTCCTCATGCCTTTGCAAGCGTAAATTTTTGTCATTTACTTTGGCGAGTTTTTCAGTATTTTTTAATAATCCCTTAAAGGGACGAACCGAACCGGGATATTTTTGTTGCGAGATTAAAAATCTGGGACATAACCGGGACAAATTACATTTTAGTAAAAATTGTATCGAATGCTTGAATATAACTTAATTTGTTGTGTCGTAATTTTAGTTGATACCTTTTCATTTAATTACAAATTGAAAAAAACAGGGGCATTCATACTTTTCGGTATTTGTTTTCGCGGCAAATTATGGCACACATTGAATATGCTGTGAATATTTTGGAAAATGATAAGTTTTCTTAATAAATATATTTTTTATAAAAATGAAAATTTTAGTTATAAAAAATACAAAATAAAGAAAGACATATTATTAGAATTAAATATTAAGTTGTCAAGAACCTGAAACATTTTCTTTTAGCAAGACTGACATTAAATAATGTGCATATTGAAAATCCTTCTAGACTTAATAGCAGCAAACATTTTGATCAATGCATCAATATCCAGATTGTCAGTGATATCACTTCCTAGCGAAATAATCGCAAGCTCATTTATTTTGTCCTCAAGCATTGTAGAATGGAGATAGTTCCTCAGTAGTCTTAGTTTTGAAGAGCTTCGCTCTCCAGACACACCTGTTATAGGAATCGCAAGCATTATTCTTAATGAAACACATAAATTTGGCATTGATGACAGAAGCTGATTACTGCAAATGCAATTTTAAATGTCCTCAGGGACATAATATTTCTTGATTCTTCTGGATAATGCCCTTATTTCATCAAAAAGATCTTCTACATCAACGGTTCCCAAAGTTTCATGGTCATTCACCCCCTAAACCTGTGGACCCCCATATGAAAAATGAACCCCCCCAAATAAATGGAAGATGAACTAAATCATTTATTTTATTGTTCATTCAAATTTAATTACAAAACAAATAATGTAATAATTAAGCTAATGGGACCTGTGAAATTGTCTTTTTTTAGCACTCAAAAGAATGCAGCTATTTCCCGCGATTTCTGTGTCATGAAAGTAGACCAGTGCATACGGGTTTGCAATGAGTCAGCGTCTCTTGTTTCTCTCCCGCTTATGGGAAAATAGCATGGCGCCAGCATCAGCATGCTCACTGGTGACAGTCATATGCAAAACACGTTAATAAGTTGTAATTATTACAATGTGCTTTTTACAAAAGAATTGCCAATTTATTAATACAACTTATTTGTAAAAAGAGATAAACTAACCCTAATATAGTAAATAATATTATAAGAAAAAAATGAGATATTTCACATAATACTTTTCGTTGACCCCTAGAAATCTCTCCATGGATCCCTACTTTGGGAACTGCTGTTCTACATCTTTATCTTTGTTTTCATTGTATTCACAAATATGCCTCGGTAAGGTTGGGTGGATGCCCTGGGCAGTAGCCTACATCTAGAACCGTCCCTGGATATATGATATGTATTTATGAACAAAGTAACTGTTGCTTTTAATCTATCATTTACTTCCCTATAATTCTTTCATTGGAAGAGAGTTGTATGATTAATATCTTAACTTATATGAGTTATGACTTCATTGCCCTCAGGTTGTGAATTAGCAGTATAGACAACACTTTTAAAATGCTTTTAGTATCCTTGGTTTCATTTTATAAGCATTATAAATGGAACAGCAACAAGAAAACATTGAATTTTTAGAAAAAATGATTAGTCTCGGTTGATTGATTTTTTACGTCATAATGGAAGTGTAAGCAAATAGATTTGATTGCAATTGGCATCATTGTTCATGTTGACATATCGCATATTAAGTTAGGATAGTGGTACTTCTCTAACGTGTGAAAGAGAAGAAAAACACTTCAAGTATGGATGACTTAATATGTTTTGCATGTTTTTATTAACACATAAATTTAAAATCATGGTAGTAATCTATTTGAGTAGATTGATTTGTTATCAAGATATATGCAAAGATTTAGCTATTTAATTTCTTTAGTGATGAAATCAAAATTTCATTTTTAGTTTTCAAAACCTTAAGTCAACATTGTTGATAAATTTTTGCAAATATCCTCTAAAATTATCTAGGTTTATGTTCAAGGAACACTCAAAGTTTAATTTTTTTAAATCAATACTTGTTGCTTATTTTGGTTGTGGTTAGTCTCGTTAAGTATAAAAAAATGAAATTATTGTAATACAGTAGATTCTTATTTTTGAAAGAGCTTGTTCAGTTGCAATAAAATTAATCCTTGTGAACAGTTATTTTATGCAAATTTTTGCTTTAATATTCATTCATTTGAAGTATGGATGGTGATTTATGATGTTTAGTACTAAATTGTTTTTATATAGAATTGTATATGTGATAGTGGAGTATCTGTAAACTTGTGTGATTTAATAGGGCATCCAGTGATTTGCGGATGCGAATCAATGAGAAACGTACTACAGAGCATCACAGAGTTACTCATTATCATGGGGATGATGATGATGCCACTGGAATTCATACAAAAGCTGCAAGCGAGAGGCGCTACACAATGGAACACCATGTGGATGTACCACTTGAGTCAAGGCGAAGAGGTCAGCTTCATGTGGCATTTTCATTTTGCTGTTTGGTCTCTTTTGAAGAATCAGTTTTATATTTAAATCTTTCATGAAACTTGCAAGTTTTACTAAAAGTTTTCCAGAGCTGAAGCTACATTGTTTATTTTGTGGTTGTGACTGTAACATATTTCTTTAGGGACAGCAAATGAATAATTTTCCAAAGATTAGAAACTCTGGTATCCATAAGTGTTATTTTTTTGGTTACAATGTTTCTCGTTTTTACTCATAATTTCATAGGAAATGTTGATCCTAAAAAATCCGACAGCAAAGCACCATTATGATTCATCAGTCTATCAGTGATTTAGCTTAGCTTATCCAGTATTGTGCTCCGCGCTGTTTACATTCATAATGTTGACTTATAATTTGGCATGCATCATTTCCGTACTTTCTTAAATTATGCTTTCAAATTTATGGCAACTGTGGATATAATTAATGAATAAATTTAAAAAAATTGAATTAATGTTTTAACCTTTAAATGTCATGCATGCCATTTAGCTTATGTAAAATGTGTTCACTCACGGCTGTGTGATACCATTTAGGATACCTTCGTTCCAAGACTGCTTGTAGATGTTTTATTTGTAACGGAATAGGGAGGAGTGGGAAAAGGGCACTCCAAAAGAAAGAGGTCATCGAAGGCCAAGGCATTCATACTGTAGTTCTAAGGATTAGGGGAAGATAGACCTCATATAAAGAGCAAAGAAAATATTGAGGCCAAGTTCTTGGACCCACTTTCACAACTCCAGGAGAAGCAATAAAAGTAACCCTGTGAAGGTGCTGTAAGGGTCTCATGGTATCTCCCTTTACTTCTCTTTGAGCATCTGTGCTTTGTGAACCATCTTTTTCAGTTATTTGCCAATCACCAAGTTGTGCAGTAGTAGGCTTACACGAGTGAAATTTTCATAGTATTTCTACTTCATAATATTCCTTAATATCTTTGTTATTTTTATATTATATCTCTTTATTTTTATGTTGTTACTTTTATAAGTATTTATTCATTTTTATTTGGAGAAATGGCTTCAAAATGTAAGATATCAGATGTGGTGGTTTATTTTGATTACAATTCGGGTGTTTACAAGGAGGAAAGTGTGGAAAGTGAAAGTGATGATGAGGAGCAAGTAAGAATCAACAACCATGTTGCGTCAGCTTTGGGAGTTACATGCAGCCACCAAAATGAGTAGATATTGTTGTATTTGCATTTTTATTGTGTCATTTCAATTTTGTGTGCCAATACGTTTTTCAATGTTTTTTTCCTCTAGAAAACAAAATCATGTAATTCTTCAATATTTTTACTATAAAATGTTTTTATGTGAACATTTTATGAGCAATAGTTCATGAAATGCATGATTTTTCCAAAATTCAAACAAGAATTATTTAAAGGTTAATCAACTTCACCTTAAAGATATCTGAATATTGTACTTAAATGCTACAGAAATAGTCACTTCTTAGAGGCTGTCCAGTGAGTTGTAATGCCACACATGGCCTGCTAAATGATTGTTTTCAAGCCGTATTTTCCCGTTTTGACGAAGCTTTGGTAACTGATCTAGATCGTTACACTGGTGACTCTCAAGCTTTTGCATCTTGAGTCCCACCAAAAAATCTTTGATCCTGCCATGATAAAAACAAGTTAGGAAAGTGTACAGCGTATCACAAATGGGCACATTTCATGCAATGGAGTATTAGAAAGAAATGATATACCTGTACATAAGGGAAATAGTATTTTAAAGTTCATTTCTTCGTCATAAATAATCCATTTTCTTCCTATTTAAAAATATTGCATGCACACACAAGGAAATAAAACGTTTGTTTGTGAGATTGTTTATGTTAGCAACAATGAAGAAGTAAACATTCAAGAAATTATCTAAGTTCAACTTGAATTAAGACATTCTTGGTTGATTTTCTTGATAATGGTGATTCCTACAATAAAAATGTATAGGAAAAGAAATACTCTACTAGGTCTACAAGTTTTATTTGAAAATTATTTTGAAATGACCAAAACGAGATATAATGAAATTCCTTTTTTGTGTCACCAGTAAAGTGGTACCCTTGATTGGCATACGTGATTCATTTATATGATTTTCTTATTATCTTTGATTGAAAGTCCTTAATATTAATTTTCATGAAAATCCATTTGGTAGAATCCGAGAACGAACATGCAGATGGATGGACAGACAGACAGACAGACGATAATAGGCGGTCATGCTGGAAGCGAAACACACCTAAAAATGAGATTTTCGTTAACAAATTGACTTGAAAATGAAATAGTAAATACAAAAATATTTGTGTATATTTATATTTGTTTAAAGTTATGAAAATTATCTAACGTAGGGATGGAGCGTGGTGGTGGACATCGTATGAGTGGGCATCCACAACGAGAGGATGTAGAACCTGAGGAGTTTCCACCAAGGGCTAGCTTTCATAACAAAGCCAGCACAACAGCTGTTCCTTCCTGGGATGGAAACCCTGAATATGTCCCAAAAGGAAGAGCTTATTATGAGGTAATTAGACTTTAAAACAGTTGTTTTAAATATGATCATTCGGACTATTTATTTAAATATCAAATGGTTTTGTCAAAAATTAACAAACTACTTTTCTCTAATCGTGTGACTACTGTGACTGATTTTTGTGTATTTAGATTAACTTTGTTTCATTTGAGAGTTTGCTTATGAGTGTATTTCTATTCATAAATAATGTTGTTTCTACTTGCCATTTCTCTTAAATTTCAGGTTGGCATTTTAATTATTTTGTTTCACTGTTAATGTTAATTATGTTGTTTCTGATGTTTACAAACTGAAATTCTTAGTTTTCCAAATGGAATGTATATTAAAATGTTGTTAAATTTAATAATTTTAAACTTCCATTATCCTGACTAATTTTTGAAGTGTCACTTTGAATTTGATTACTTGAGAAATATGGCTGTTGAGGTGAAGTGCAAATGCATGAAAGAGGGGGTTGTGCGATGAGTTGTGTGAGATTGTAAATTGTTTCTTTTTAATTTTGAAGCACGATAACCGTGATGAATGGGTGAGGATGGGAGGTGGTCCTCGGGGAGGAAGGGGAGGCCACTACACTGGCGGTGCTGGCAATCGTGGGAGATTTTTTAGGGGAGGTTTTGTTCAGAGGGGAAGGGGCAGAGGCAGAGGTCGAGCATCCTACATGGGATCAGTCAACAGGGGTTATGTGAGAGGGGGCGGAGGTGGAGGAATAAGGAGAGTGACTGCACATGCCTCTAGCGTGGGTGGGGGCAATAGCTCACGTAAGTCTAACTAAAATTTGAGGTGTGACTACAATATTGTGCTACAGTTTTTAATACTATTTAATGGATATAATTTTCAGATTCATGTAATTATTTTTATTGAAAGGTTTGGGTCATTATTTTCTTGGTTTTTTCAAGATGATATACTACATTTGTACAGATATATGACAATCCTTGATGTTACCGAGTATGGAAATAAGAAGTACTCATTCAAAAAATGTTATTTGTTAAATGTTATTGCAAGTTAATTGGTCTAAGATTAATTTGTCTGATTGCGTTGGAGTATTACTTGAACATCTTAAACAAAGAGCTTCATGTGGACATCATCTATTCGTACTTTAGCTGAGCGTTATTACATTTAAATTTCAAATATCTTAATATTTAATTTTAAATAAAATTTAGAGTTTATGCTTACAGAAAAAAGGATATTAATTTAGTAGAATCTCAATTTAATATTTGTCTAGAGAACAAGCTGTCTCTACTTTAAATTGAGAAAACCTTAAATGGGAATTGCCTAAAACAAACATAACATGCCTTTACTCTGCTATATTATATGAAATTTCATTTAACTATACACAAAGATATAATTGCATAAATTACAATGGTTTATTCTTCTTATGATGAGAGTTCTTAGTTATGAATATTATTACAGCAAAATTACAAGTTAAAGCATTCCATTTATCACTATTTCCTAAAATTTGTAATCTTCTATGGCCAAATATAAAAAACTATGCTAAAATAAAAGACATATTAGACCTAAGGTGTGAATAAGCAAGAAATATGGAAGCTTTTATCTGGGAGCAGAGAACAAAACTGCTGTATCATCTGTGTTTAAAAATAGTGCTGAGTTTGTTTCCTGACACTAGAGAGGGTAGGAATTCCTTCCAGGAGCCCATGGGTTCTTGTTCCACTTAGTCATCACAAACACTTGCAGGAAATATCATCACCCCTCTCAAAACAGATGAGATGCATTACAAAAAAATGGCCACCAAATCAAGATATGAATTTTGTTGGGACCAGAAGTATGTTTCTTAAATGCTGGTAAAATATATTAAATTGAAAAACTAAATTGGGAAAATATTGAGTTATTTATATGGGGGATTGTTAGATTACACAAAAATTAATCCTCAAATGCAGATGCCGTAAATTGTGAGTCTACTGTATTTCAATTTAGTATTGTATTTATTTGATAGAGAATTATTGAACTCATCATATGGCTAAAGTTGAATAGTATAAGACAAAAGCCGGCCAGGTTTGACTGGTAGGCAGTGCGCCTGCCTTCTAACCCAAAGGTCGCGGGTTCGAATCCCGCTTTGGGCATGGATGTTGTGATGTATGTTGATTTTCTCTAAGAGAATTTGACGGTGCAAAATTACCTTAGCTGTTGACGCACCTAAAAAACCTAATTACTACTATAAGACAAAATAAGCATTTAAAAATCTAAATTAAAAGATAAGTACTTATCTCAGGGATCTCCTTTAGCCATAAGGTTATAAAATGCAAGATATTCATTTTGGTGACTGGGCAGCCATCATTGGTTGTGTTCACTGGTACAATAAAACCTCCATGTAACAAAATTGGCAGGACCAAGAAAAGCAGGTGTTCATTGTACGGAGGTTCATTATATGGAGGTTACGGGGGTTGCATAGATGCAGGGGGGACACCGGTCGTGCTGGAGTATGTCAGGCTTAATCATGGGGCTTATCTGATCAAGTGATGCACTGCCAAACCATTGAATGTACGAGTAACAATATGTAAAGATTTTATGCTAACATTAATATTTTCATTGTCATAATAGTGCATTTTGAATGTACGAGTAACATTATGTAAAGATTTTATGCTAACATTAATATTTTCATTGTCATAATAGTGCATTCTATGAAAACTATAATACACTAAAGCCCCGATTTGCGTTGGGGATACTTTCCTGAAAAACACAGCACAAAGTGAAACGACGCAAATCGAATTGCTATTTGCTATACATATATACGTACATAATAAATCCTTTAAATTAGCAGAATTGTTTCTAGCCTTCCAAATTTCCGTTAAAATTTTAAAATCACATTTAAATATGCACGTAGAATCGTAAAAAAATAGGTGCGTTGCAGGAATAACAACATGATATAAAGTTAAACTAATACATATGTAGATGCATAATTTATTTAAGTTAAAAAGGACAAATACATATAAAACCCATAATACACACACAAAGAATTACATAACGAAATTTTTCATATTCTAACAATGACAACGTAAACTAATACGTGATTTCCAAGATTAAAGGCAAAAATAAAACTCAATACACACATGAAAAGCTTACAAAATAGTTCTTACTCAGATGATGACAGCACCTCATGTTCTGACTCAACCACATGCTGAGATCTTACACAAACAAACCTATCCAAAGTTTGTTGTACTGTTTTTTTTCTGATCTCATTATAGATTATTTTATAACAACTTATTCCATCCGATACTATCCTTCCTACCCTTGTGCTCCTTTCCTCGTCAGGGTCGTCTTCAGTGAAGATCTCCAAAGCTTCTTCCATCAACTGAAAGGCTTTGCAAAGTCTTTTTGTAGTCAGAATACGTTTCTCACAGTCGGTTATTTCTGCAGGATTGTCATCTTCAAAAGCATTTTGCAAATGTAGATCTATCAATTCCTTGTTACTCAGCTCATTGTCATCAGAGGCAAGTACTAACTCGTTGATATTGACTTCTTCCATTCCAACAAAACCTACCTCTGTAGCTATGTTAGAAATCTCTCGGCATACCGAAGGCACATCATCAGTTCCTGGTGAAGCCTTGCTGTGAACGCATTCTGGCCATATTGCGTGCCAAACACCATTCATACAAGAAGATTTAACTTCCTCCCACGAATCGGAAATATTGTCGATGGCCTTCATTATGTTATAGTTTTTCCAAAACTCTTTCATGGTTAGTTTATCTTTTCCATCAGTAGATGTCAAGAGCTGCTTAAAGGTTTGCTGTAGGTAGTAGCTTTTAAAGTTTGATATAACTCCCTGATCCATTGGCTGAATTAATGATGTGGTGTTCGGCGGCATGAACACAAATTTCACGTTCTCTGACAATTCATTCAAATGGGCTGGATGGCCTGGAGCATTATCCAGGAGAATTAAGACCTTGAATGGTAATTTTTCGTTATCACAATATGCTCTAATTTCAGGAATAGCACAGTTAGAAACTCAATCCTGAAACAAAATCGTTGTTACCCAGGCCTTCTTGTTTGCACCCCAGTGCACATGAAGGCAATCCTTCGAGTAGCCTTTCATCGTCCTAGGATTTTCCGAACTATAAACCAGTAGAGGCTTGTATTTGAAATCTCCATGGGCGTTGCCCCCAAGGAGAAGTGTTAGTCGTTCTTTCCTGACTTTGTGACCTGGAGCAGTTTTCTCTTCCTTAGAGATTTAAGTTTTGCTTGGTAAGCACTTCCAAAAAAGGCCTGTTTCATTGACATTAACCTGCCTTCTAGAATATCCACCTTCATGAATCAACGATTTTAAATCTGTACAGAATTGCTCTGCAGCAACATAGCAGTAGCTGCTTCCCCTTTGAGTGCAATGTTGTGTAGATTAGCTTGAGTTTTAAAACGCTCAAACCAACCATTGCTTGCTTCAAAAGTTTCTTCTTTTGCTGCAAAAGAACTATTACTGACATTCACTTCATTGGCAGATTGGTTTTTAATTTCCTCAAATAAGCTGTTGGCCTTGGACTGAATCAGCATTTTGCTTAAAGGCAATCTCCGTTCATTCTGATGCTGAATCCAAACAGATAGCATAGACTCCATTTTTTCCAAAAGGACACTTCTACTGTGAGTTATGATCTTGGAACTTAAAGTGGTTACGTTTTTTGCACTTGCTCTTATTTTATCAGCATCACGGCCACGAATAGTTCTGACTGTAGTAGGAGGTAAACCAAGGGCTCTACCTATGTCTACAGCCTTCTCACCTGCATCACAGCGCCGTAGAATATTTAACTTCACCTCTAGTGTTTTTCTACTTTACCACTTGCACTCATATCTGAAATTAAAAACAAAAATAGTTATAAATTTGTATGAAATTTCAAACATCGCTCTCTTTAATAAAATCAGTAGTAGCCCTGACTTAATGAAATTCCATTATAATGTTGGTAGAACAACAGTATTCCTGTTTTTTCCAAAAAAGTTTTTATTCTTGACACAATGTGTTTTGATGTCATAACGTAATTTTCAATTGTGTGAAATTTCCTCGGGTGGTGGTGATATCCATAAAGGGTATGAACTTGAACAAGTAGGGAAAGAACTGTTAAATCTCGGGTTAATAAGGGTGTTTTTTGGTACTTGGCACTAATTTTGTAAAATAAATTCTTTGAAAGATCAAACTCCTTTACACACGAATGATCACTTTGGCTATAGAAAGACTTAATTTTCCACATTGTCTCTACAGATCTACTAGGTCCAGCCCTAGGAACATAGGAATACTTTTATTCTATCAACATTATTGCTTTTGTTTATAAATAATTTTCCTACCTTTTGCATTCGTGCGTAGAGCGTCACTCGATGTCACTGACGTCCGCTGCAGATCGACGTCGCAGGGTATCCACACTGCCGACTGGAATGGTTTTTAAAAATATTTTTCTACTGTCTAATAAGTAATCTGTGTATTGGTAGTCTGTGATGACTGCAAATCACACAGATATCATCGGCCTAAGCCACTCTCAATATCAAGCTGCAAAGAAACTCTGACTCATAAGTGACTTAACGTTTGAGTGAATGTTATGTAGCTGTTCTCATGCTTGAAAAGTTACATTATGTACAAAGTTTTGAAACACTGTACGCAACTTGTCCAAACCAATTTCGAGAAGAAAGTGATACTTTGTTGTGGAAAATGCAAAATAAATTACTTCGAAATAGAATGCTTCAAAAATATAACGCTTGAAACAACCAATTTAAAACAAAGTAACTCTTCACTCATACTCTCACAAATATTTTGATTACGACTTAAATGCGATCCCTTGTTTCCCTCAGTTCCTCCTAAAGTCAGCTTGTCGGCTACTTGGAACGTCATCGATGGTAAATGGGGAATCCAGTACATACATTTACATAATAAACGATGCAAATATTGGTTTTTATGGTGCATAACAGATTTTTTAGACATTGATACCTAAACGACGCAAGAGCAAAATAACTCAGATTGAGTCAACACAAATCGGGGCTTTAGTGTAGTCGATATTAATGTCTCGCTATGAATAAAAGTGCAATATGAGATGAATGACTTTACCTTAATATGCATTCAATCTGTTTATGATCACATCTGATAACAGGAAAAAGTATTTGTGCACGAGAGCACATAAAACATCTCACATTATTAATTCATTATAAAATGTACATATTACAATTTCTCGTGAAATATAGACCAAAATTTTATAATGCATATTATAGTCTCAGGAATACACAGTCATCCCATTTAGCTCTAAATAATTACTGATTTTGGAGGCATTCTCATTGAAAACATGGGTGTTGTTAGTGTAAAATACGAATATAATGTATTATTATTAACTATAACTGTGACAAGGTTATAGAAAAATTCATTTGAAAATTACTAGCAGAATTACAGTATAATTCCAGATGAAAAAACTAATGTATACCATATTAGGTGTAATAAATTCGTCAGAAAAATAGAAAACTCCGCCAAGAAAATCCGCAAGTTTTTCATGTTGGCTTGTAAAATGAAGCTCCATATGTAGTATAGGAAAAAGTATTGTATTTGTGCAAAAATCGAATTCAAGATTTCAACAGAAATAAACGTTTTGAGGTATCCCGAGTACGTTTTTACTATTTTCTCGATGTAGTGTGTGTGAGATATATTTTTATTGGAGCTTTAACTCAAAACCTAGTAAAATGTTATTTTCTACTAGTTTTGTTTGAAACATTTTTTCATAAAACCGATTCTTTGAGTGATTCCGGTTTTTCGTCTGAATTTATGTAAAGTATGTCGCTAAGTGATACCATTGTTTCCATTACTATGATAAAATTTTAAAATTATTGATAGTGATGCATATGCTATCAAGAGTAATTTAAATTGCACATCGACATTTTGTTATCCATAGCAACAGCTATAAATGTTGGCTTATCATTTTTCAATAATTATTCTTGAGGACACTGATGTCAGAAGCAATCACGTTTGGTACTCTGTATGGAGAAAGTCATGTGCTGGGCACATCAGATTTTTATAACTTATATTTTGCATTTTCTGGATAGGTTTTTTTTATAAGTTAGCAGTTTTCCCCATCAACTAAATTTCATGTGCGAGACACTATATTTCCTCCAAATATTTCTCATAGTATCACCACATCAATATTCTGCAGCCATTAGCTGGTCACTGAATTCACTGGTTACTTCATCTGAAACAGAAACATTTATTCTTCCTCATTTAGGCAAGGGAATGCATTGACTGTACTTGACATGTCAATCATAATTAAAGATTCACCTCCAACTCATAGATTCATTGCCCCTATGCTTTCCTGCACTGTTGTATGTGAAGACTTTCAATTGTTGGTATCTCAAAGGAAATGGTGTGAAATCGAAGCCAAAATATTTGTGTTAATGCTTCACCAGTTGAATGAGATAACTTAAGTTTGTCATTTTTGAATAATTATTTTCCCACATGGATAAAAATAATGGAATTTTATGTATTTATGCTAATTTATTTACAAATACAGTAAAAGCCCGTTCGACCGGCACCCTTTCCACTGGCAAACTCGCATTACAGACACCTGTGATGCCTTTATGTTATCTAGTCTGCCAATAGATTTACACATAATAGTGGCTGACATTACATAGCATAAAACTTGTGTTACCAAAAACCATGAATAGGGCCAGAAGTAGTGGAAGAAAACAAACTATCGATATATTTATTTAAGTTTCAAAACAAATGAACTCATATTTTCAACAGCTTAAACGTTAGTGCAGCATAAAGAATGAAGTTTGCTTTTTTGCTGATAGAAATGAAATCCTTTCTGAAAAGCCCAAGAGTAACTTTGCAATTCGAAAAAATTTAATTAGTATATGAGAAGTATAAATAATTTTTGTTAATATATATGCTGTGACAATTTATCCAAAATCAGGTGGCAAATATATAAGCTATTTCGAATGATGTTTAAAATTATGAATGTATAATGATATATTTAGTTAAAATTTCTTTATTTCATCATACAATCAGCATTTAGGCTAGTGTGGAAATAAACAAAATGAAACAAAACTAATTGATGCTATGCTGTTAGCACACATTATCTGTACTTATTTGCTTTGCCTTACAGAAGTTGGTCGACCTTTCGCTTGACCACCTCATTTGTTCGACCGGCACGACGCACGTCCCCATGGATGCCGGTCGAACGGGCTTTTACTGTACTTTTACCTACTGCCTCGAAATGTTAAGTAAACATGCAGTTTTTAAAAATGTCCACTTCATAATTTCAAGTGAAATCACAAATTCAGACTATATAATAAAAAATGTCAACTAACACATTCTGTGAACAGATAAAAATTCGAACTAATACTAAGCTACACTTTAACCCTCTGGATGACTCAATAATTTGCTATTAAATAATTCAATTGTGTATTTTGTAATAATTTTGCAATTAAATTAAAAAAGAATTGTTGAAATCTATCAAACCAAATCCAAGATATACAGGTATCCCTTGACATTTGCAATTTGTCAGTGATTTTACTAGTTAACAGTTTCGTTTTTTTTTCATAATTATTTTTGCTATTTTGCATTCAAATATTGAAAAGGAGACCTTTGTAGGACTTGCAATGATAAAACGATGATTGGAGTGAAACAGGTCAACGAATTATGTTCTTTCCATATAAACATATGGGAGTCATCCTTGCATAGGGAGACAGGACAGGTTTTGCACAAAAAATATCCCAAAATAATGTTTTTCCAATGACTGCTGGATATCATAAAATTCTGGAGCGAATACAGAGACCACAGCTTCAGAAAGCTTTGGTGAGGAATAGCAACCTGGGAATAGCTGGTGTCAGTGGAATTAAAAAAGGGCATTATAAATACCCCTGTTGTTATAACCAGCCTAACAAAGACAAACTTGAGAACCTTACAACTCTACTCTTACAGGATTTGGACCAAGGAATATTATCATATTATATCTGATGAACTTTCAACCATATTTTAGAGCAGGGGTGCCCATTACGTCTCCCATGGGTGATTGGTCACCCTTTAGGAGGGTCTGTGTCGCCCACGCATCCATCCAGGCATTTAGCTTATATGCCTCAGTAAGGAGTTTATTTTCTAATATGAACTTATTTAAATCAGAACCAACAAATGCTCTCACTAATGAACATCTCGAAGACTGTTTACCTCTTCCTGTTTCTAGTTACATGCCCAATTACCATTCACAGCTGAAGATATACGGTTTAAACATGCCCATAATCGTGCTAATCAAGATTAAATTAAATTAATCATTTGTATAATGTTGTTTGATGTATAATAAATTCATTTTGCGGTAAATTTGTAGTCTAATTCGTTCTTAAAATCCCTTGTTATATATCGAAAAAATAAGTAGCCCGCAAGACAATTACCAGGATGAAAGTAGCCCATGATATGAAAAAGTTTGGACACCCCTGTTTTGGAGTAAATGGATACCAATTCTTTAATATTTGTTCGTGGATGTTGGGATTAATGTTACATTTGAATGGGCATCATAAGAGAATTTTTGGTCAAGGTTACAAAATCAGCAATGCTTGCTGACTGAAACTTCGGCCCAAAACTGTTCATTCCAAAGGCTATCCCAGCATCCATGGGTTTGTTGATAGGATCATGGAAATGGTTAAAAATGTTATTGAAGAGGGCTTCAGAGATCTAAAAATAAGAAGTGGAAGACTTACTCAACTTACAGCAAGAAGAAATAAACATCGAGGGACTTGTAGAACTTGCTCAATCAAGTGAGGGTAAAAAGGAAGATGCGAAACCCAAAGAAAAATCTTCAAGAGGGCTAACGTGTTGAAAGAAAAAGTAATGAAGGTTGATCCATCCATGAAAGAAGCATAAATTTCAAGAAGATAATTGACTCTGCAATATCTCCCTGTAAAGAAATTATAAAAAATGTATACAAAATGGGAGAGAGCTTTAGATTGCAGAATTCCTGAAGCCAAGTTCCACCTCTTCTATCATCTCCAACTAACACCCTTCTGAAACACCTCTATCTTCGTCATACATGCTACGTAATTCATGATAAATTAATTAACTTCTCTTTTTCTTAGTTTTTATCTATTTCCACGCTCATACACTTGCTTATCTTTCACATTTTTTAAGTTCTCTGGTTGTTTCTATGTCCTACAAAAGTAAATAAAGTAAAATAATCACACTTAGGTTAATTCTTGTGGATGTGGGAACAACCCCATTTTCTCCATTATCGGATTTGCTGTTCAAGTTTTTGTGGTTCTCAGTCTCTCCAGGAATGTATCCCGCAAAATGTGAGGGATACCTGTATATTCTTTCCTCTCTCCCTTCAAAACCCCAAATTCTCAGCATTGCCTTGGAAAGGAATATGTTTTTCAAAGGGTTAATATCACACATGATGTAATTATAATAATAATTATATCATTTTTGAGATACATTTGATTGATTATTACACAGTATAATATAATACAAGGACAACAGTAGTTTATCTTTAATTATAAAACAACTAAAATTTTATTTCTATAGAAATTACTTGTAAAAATGATGGGTTTTAATTAAAAGAAATAAATACCAACAACTTCAAAATCTGAACATTCATACATATTCAACTTTACTACTTATTAATATACTTCACAGTATATAATTTCAAGAAAAGTTTTGTTATTTGAATGATTTCTATATCATATAACTATGACTAAATATTTTTGTGTCAATTAATCAAAATTGATTGAATATTATTGCAAGAATTTAAATACTATCAGAGCACTATGGTGCACATAATCTATAAACAGGGCTGGACAAACCCAGGTGCCTAGTTGCCATTGGCAATTACAAAATATTGTCGTATTTTTCAATTCAGTGGAGTTACTAAGTATGTAATATTTTTTACATTGTATGCATGGTGTATATGTAATGTATATAGATTTAAATAACTTTGATTCTAAATAGCATCATATTGAACTTTACCCTGTCATCTAGATTTGGAACAAAATTGTCCAGGCCTGTCTATATTATTTACTTGGTGCCAAAAAAATTAAATTTTTCATCATTGATGATAATCATGCTAATATCTCAAATTTCTGGGATAAAAATGTGAAATATGTTCAGAAAAAATATGCATGCTTACATCTCTCATGTAACAAAGTGTGATGCCAGGCTTTGCATTTGTTGGCTGAAATAGTAAGCTTTGTGGTAGTCTGCTTGCCTTGTGTCAAACCATAGCAAAATTCCAGCAAGATTTGATATTTGTCATATTTACATTAGCAGTCATTTAATCGCTCAAGTTCCATCAGACCCAGAACTTCAGTTTCTCGCCTTTTTCCGCTTTAATTGGTTAGATTTCTAATTTGGGCTAGGGTAGGTCTTGTAAAAATGTGGTCTAGATTGAGATGTATATTTTTTCATCTTGCTTACAGAATTTGATGTTATTTGACCGATTATGTAAATATCCTCTCCCTCGACTCACTCTTCATCAGTTGAAGTTTTAGCAGGTTCTGGGTCATACAGGTCATCCTTGTCTTCCCACAAGGCATTGTCATTACTTCCATCCATGCTGTAAAATATGTAGCATTTCTCAAATCCATGCACAATGTACTGAGGGATGATTTTATCCCAGGCTGTTTTGATGCACTGTGCCAAAACAAGAATTGTTTCTTCTTTCTTGAAACAGTTATTGCATGGCCAACAGTCTGTAACTATGCATTGTATTCCTTTTTCATGTAGTCCTTGGAAGTTTTATTAATTGCAACATCCAGCACTTTTAATTGTGATTTCATAGCATCTGGAAAATATTATCAATTTTTGCATGGATGCATCAAGCACAAGTATTCCTCATTTATGAAGTAAAGCACCTTGATGATGTCCCCATGCAACCTTCATCCAATCTGCTACAAGCTCTTCATTCATCTATTGCTTCTATGCAGAAAATATTACTCCTGAGGGTAACTTGACCTTTGGCATTGTTTTCTGTTTTAACCCCTTAAGGGTTGGTGGCTAAATATTTAGCCAGTGCCTTTTTGTCACCGAGTGTTTAATTTTTTTATTTTTTGTCTAAATTGGCATAGATTTTTATAAAGAATATAGACAATGCTTCATAATGTTCACAGAAACATATTTTGAAAATAATTTTTACAGTTATCTTGAAAAATAATGCTAAATATTTGGCCACAATTAGACTGTAAAAGTGCCTTCAGATCGTGTGACCCTTAAAGGGTTAAAATCATATGTGTAGTCAGTTTTCACACATCGACTGTGACTTCAAGCAAAAGAGTAATTCATGACTTCTCATTTTCAGTGAACAATACTGATTTGGAATTCTTTATGTTGACAGTTACGATTAATAGTATGTCAAAATAAGGTTTGGTCTGCATTCCCCATTTTTCCAAGGATGTAATTGTTTTCTTTTATACTAGCCTCTGTGAGGTACCATTGATAGGCAACCAACTTTTCATTAAAGTCACTGGGCAAAAGTTGTGAGAGAAAGAAGTACGGAGTTGCACCTTCTCATTGCATCAGTAGCTTACGCTACCCCATGCTTGCTTTAAATTTGTTTTCAGAAAATTTTAATTCTCTCACTGCTTCCATTGGCTTTAATCTTATTGCTTCACGAATTATGGGAAAACCTTGCTTTTCTACAACAAACTCGAATATGTAACTCTTACTTTCTTGAAATCTTCCCTTTGATAGTCCTCAGAAATAAAAGAAAACACACTTCAACTGAAAATTACGATATATGACTGCTGAGTGGTGCAAGACTAGAGGACAGGTTGTGCTAGTTTGGCCTTGACTGAACTTGATCTATTTGTTCTTGGAAGTAGTGATATGGTAGAGTGTAGCTAATATGAACCTAATCTATTTTCATCTCAAATTTTTGTGGAGTAGCATTGTAGTACAAAGTAACAAATTGACCTAAACTACCAAGGCATGTCATTTTACTGCTAAAATCACCTATCCTAAAATATAACACATTCTATGTATCCTATGTCATTCTTATTATGTACATTTTGTTTTTATTGGTTTATTTTGTTTGTAAGAAAGGTATGTTTTATTTCATGGTAGCTAGTAATACTGTATTAGTTCATTTTTGTTTATGTTTACTTGCAAAGGTGCCGACTTTTAACTTTTACCACAGGGGCAGAATAGTTATATCCGAATATTTATATGGGAAATTGCCCCCATCACCCCACAGAGTCGGCACCTTTGTTTACTTGGTAGTTATCTTAATGATTCCTTAAATGAGTTGAGACTTGTTATAAGTTCCACTTAAGAACTTATAGCAAGTAATTTTTCTCAACTTATTTATGATGAGGTTCTACCAAGTAAAGGGTTGATTTTAATCTAATAATTCCTTACTTCATCGCTGATGATTTCACTTGACATTTCAGGTGGGAAGCCCTCCTCTCCTAGTCTATGGAAGCATGACATGTTTGAAAACTTGTCATCAGATGAGAACAGGCCTACAAGTACAACAAGTGATACAAAACGATGAGGAGAGGTGGAGGTGAAACTTTTATTGAAAATGTTTTAATATCTTGTTCCCCTAATTGTTTTGTGTGTGTTCTACAAAAGATTGAAACCACATAAAATGAAAGGGCTATATTTTCCTCTGGTGTAGTGGGAATTGTTTATTCTAATAATTACTGCACCAGTTGTGATAAGGGAGCGTTAAATGAGCTCTCCAGCTCATTTGTTTGACACTCGTAAATGAGGTTGATGTAATTTTTTGTCTCTTTTCCAAAGTTTGTACATTTACCCATCTTGGAAAGTTGGCTGTGCTTTTTAAATTATTATCATTGAAATTTTGTTCAAAATTTATCAGTTTGCATTTTTATTTTGTAATGCACAATAGCATTATAAATTTTATGTGCTTTAAAATGTATATAAAATATAGAAAGTATGTTTATTTTGATGTTCAACTGACTATTATAGTTGTCTACTGGACATGTTTCGTTTTTATTTCATGATATTAGCCAATAGTATTGAATGTACGTTTTCAGAGTGTACATTGCACTCAATATGCCTGGTTCTTTTTTATCCTTTATATAAAAAATATGGAGATGCCATTACTTAAAAGATAGCCATGATGATTGTTGACATTAGGACTGCATTGTCCCATGAAATTTGGTTATTACCATAAAATGCCTTTAAAGGTTAAAGGCAGTGTAAAAAGTTTGTTTTGTAAGAAAGTGGAATGACTGAATATTTGTCTATGTCAGAAAACATCTAGTGTTGTTCCTCGAGTATTATCACCAGATTAAAAACAGGTAATCTCTGTACTGATTATACATTGTATGGAAGTAATTTCATGTGAGACCTGATTTTGTTCCTTTGTAATTTTAGTCCATACTTTATTTTCATCATTTCATATCATCTCGTCAGCAGTACACTCATTTAATCATTTTTGTTTATAGGAAATTTTCCTATTCTCTGAATGAGATACTACTATAAATTGTTTTATAGAATTTGAAATATATTGTGAAATAAATATCTTTTTATATGTCAATTGTTATTTTTTACTTAAGTGCTGTTGAATTATTTGCAATGTGTGACCGAGTCATGCATTTAAATAATTTACAAGGTAAATAACAATATTATAGTTGGCTCTATGATATTACTGGAAATAATTATTTTTTCCTGTAATTGATAAATAATATAGTTATATTTTTTCAATTTCATCCCAGAGTTATAAATTACTTCCTGATACTTTTAGAAATATAATGACTAGCTAAGAAAAACTTGGAACAGGTTTATTTATGGAAGGTTAAATAAAAATTACCATAAATGCTGTTAAAAATTGGAGCAGTATTCATACATATGGCTCATAGATGTTTTGTCCAATTTCATTTTGGCCCTACACATTTTTTGCATTTTCTTATTTAATCCTCTTGTTTCATTTTGGTGACGCCAAGGGGGAGAAGGAAACTTCTAATCTAATATAGACAATATTGGTGTCTATCAACTTGGAAGTTTATATAGATTAATAATATGGATAAATAATGGTCTAGGGATGAATGGAGGAAGGGGTGGAGGTGGTAGAAATCTTAATCAAATGCCAGCAATATGGGTGTCCATCAGCTGGGAATTTCATATAGATGACAAATATGGATGCATCTTGACCTAAGGATTAGGCTGGTTGAATTAAAACTTTTATTTCAGAATTAGTTATTGTGAAAAAATTGATTTTGTATGTTTGTTCCAGCCTTATACATAGATCGAGATGCTTTCATATTTGTAATCGACATGAAATTCCCAGCTGATAGACAACCATATTGCCTTCTTGAGAAGTTGCCCTCTACTCTTACCTTTCTCCTGATACTAGGGTCACAAAAGTAAGCCTAATTGGATTTTAAAAAATACAAAAAATTGAGGGAAGTATCTTTGGATGAATAAAATTGGAAAAAAATGTCTAGGAACCATTCAAATGCTGGATAGTAATTTTTTGAAGTGTGGAATGCTTAGTAATAGTGTCATGTAAAGTTATCAAAAGAAATAATTATTGAGTGGAACCCAAAAGGACATTTTTTCATTTTATTGCTACAAACAATACTTGAATTTGTGGTTTTATGAAGGAAATTATGTAAATTATTAACGGTTTTATGAATTAGTATTAGCTCATGAAAGAAAATTTGCTATGTATATTTTAGCACCATAGAAAAGGGTTGTTAATAAGTTAAAGCAAAGTTCATTAAAAATTAACAAGTGGAAAAGTCATTTTGCTTCAAAATGTCATTGGATAATTTTGAGTAATGTGAAAAAATTTCTGAATTACATCAAATCTGAAAAGAATGGTTTAGAGGTGTTGGTCAATACACTCAAAGCTGAAGCTTAACTCACTTTTTGAAATGATTCAGACAAAATCATATTACATATTCAATTGCTAATCAATTTATTTTCAGTGCAGTACAAATAGCCTTTCCTTTTGCATACTCCCCTTCTTGCTGGCTTGCTTTATTTTGCTTTAAACTATTCATTTCCAACTGTTGATTCTAGAAAGAACCTATTCCTTTTCCATATTAGAGAAGTGTTGGGTATCAACAATGACAAAAATAATTGTGTACAATATTACATATTTTCTGTAATCCCAAGTAAGAGAGGTTTTTGTCTTTTTTAACATTTCATTTTACGTTTTTAGAGGTGTTGGTCTCTTAAAATATTCTACTTTGGCATAGGCCAGAGCATTGTTGTAGTTGTTCTGGTAAACTTTTATAATATAGGTAGTCCCTGCTTAACACAAAATTCACTTTAGCATGATTTATCAATTGGGGAACCTGTTCACTTTACACAAAGAAGCTGCAGTTTTAACACGAGTTACGTGAAAAAATAAAAAAAATATTGCCATTAATGGAACGTATATAGTAATTTATATTTATTCGTAAAATATTAGATAATTTATAGCAGATATAAATTCTGAAGGACCTGCAGAACTAGCACACATCGCCGTGTTTATACTTTATTTACATCTTATGTGTATTGTTTATGCATTGCATTGTATTTACACTATTGGTTATTACAGTCAATGTATAAAAACGTAAGTAAAGTGTACATTAATGCTTGTAATCCATTAAATCTCTTCTTTCTCTCACACACAGTTTCCCTCTAACCCTAACCCTTTACGTGGTTTCTTATGGTATTTATGCATTCTCTTAGGACGAATTATTCACTTAACACAATACTTTTTAAGAACGTATCTCTCGTGTTAAGTGGGGACTACCTGTATATTCTGTACTCTGAATTTTAAATATTCTGCTGAACAATAATGCAATTTATTGAATGATTTAGTAAGTGCTGCATGTTATTATCAATGGTTGTTCTTATCTTACATAATTTAAATTTAACCCAATGTTATCACATTAACCCTTTACCTGATTTGTGCATGTCACGTACATGCAGTGCATCAAGTGTTATCTCTATTTTGATATGGCAGTGTTTTTCGTAGATATAATTTCTCATGGATGTTTTGTTGCATTGCATTCAGAATACAGAATAATATTTGAACTGAAAAAAGAACTACTGCTTTTATTATTATTTTTATATAATAATATCAATTGAAATTGAACTTTTTGTAAAAAAAATAAAATTTACAAGACTATTACATGGTTAAGCAGTGTCAGTTGTAATTTAATATTTATGTAGTTAAATATAATTTGCTTTGCTTCCATTTCATATAAAATGGTATAGAATAACTTGATAGTAACTCATTAATGACATCATCACAGAAAAACTTTATAAATTTACACTATATTAATTTTACAAGAAAGATTTTGCTTAAATCTCAATATTGACTGGTGTCAAAAGATCCCATCAGGTCTTATATAACAAGTAACAGGTTGGAGAAATTTAAAAAGATGGAATTACTTTTGTTTCCTGATTGTGGCAGAGCCAATAGAATTAAACAAATTTTCTGTAAAATTTATAAAGTTTTTGTTAATTATGTGATAACGAATATTCAACTTCAAAGTTGAGCCTAAGCTTAGACAAAATTCATAAAGTATCTTTTATAAGGAATAAATATTTAAATAAATCAAATCTTAAAGTATTTATCTACTAATTTAATTTGCGAAAAAGGACCGTTGAGTTAACATAGCAAAATATCCCAAAATCAATGACTCGCGCGAAATGTACATACACAAAGGCAGCTGAAAATGACCATCGTCTTGTAATCATTTTTATGAAATATATTGTAAGTACATTGTGCCTTTAATGAACCAGTTTTAGAGAGTAAACTTAATAGAATCATTTCGCATTGACCAATTAAGATAGGGTCGAACGAATTATCAAACAAAATTGTTGTTTATATTTGAAGCGTTTGAAGCCATTTAAAGCATAGGGAAAAGAAGCGCCTTTACAATGGAACTACAAGCATTTTTACTTTAACGCATGCGCATAAGCTACGCTTTCGAAGGAGATTTCCATTGACTGTCCTCGGGTATTGACCCTTTTAGTTCCTGTAGTATGAAATAGGGGGCTCGTGGACGCTGGGTATATGTTATCTTAATTCGCGCGCGTGAGCATGTGCGGGAGTGTTTTGATCTTTAATGAATACAATATTTCTAAGATACTAGAAGCAAGTACAAATGTTTTCTGTGTGTCAGTGTAGTGAAGGATTCTACTTTTAATATACACATGCTATTCATCTGTATTTATTCTCCTGTTTTCACAACAAAGTAATTTTTGGCGCCGAAAACATCTCAAGGTATGATGCACACCTATAGTAGCTGTAAATTTCTAGCTCGTTTCGAGTTATATTGCGCTTATTTTATAAATTTTGAAATAAATTATTTGTTTGAAAGCGTATTTAATCCATGCCGCTTGTACTACGCAAAAACTCTTGGAATTTAAACTAAACCCGATGATATATTTCAAATACCCCGGTATAACTTTTTAGTTTGCTGTCAACGTAATATTTCGCTTTATTAGTTTAATTTCACCAGTATTGTAAACGTACACCAATTGATATGGTGAATCAAATTCTTTTGGTGCAAGCTATAAAAATCTTGTATTGTTAAGGGTTTTGTTGTAGTTGTATTGCATGCTGTAGCGATCCTCACGACTAGAGCTTTGGCTGCATTATTGTCATGTCAATGCAGATTGACAAAACGCGATATTTAAATTTTTAATGATTTGTTTGGGGTTTCAAGTTACGCATTCTTCCGCTTTAAGCCAGGATATCACCACGTACCTTTTATTTATTTTGTTGTTTATTTATTGACATGCGGACGAAGTTACATTTGGAATCGTGCATGAGCATTACTACGTTTGCATAGTTATGGTTGCTAATTGTCTCCTTTTGTACATTTGAAAAATTACGATCCGAGGCGCACACAGAACTTCAGGGTTTCAGAGTGTGCAGACATGCCCTTTCAAGTAAAAAATTAATATCTGTAGTTTCTTAAATAAAGTAAGTAAAAAATCAGCGATTATCCCACTGGATCATGTTTTTTTATTATTTTCTCAATCAATTTGGAATTTAATATGCTTTATTACCTAATATACCCTGCATAGTTTTATCGGTTGTCGAAATCTTGACTTGTTGGACTCTCATGAGAAAATTCTGAATGCGTTAGTGCGTCGGATAATAGATTTATTAGCCATGAAAAGGTGGAGTACCTATCTAATTGTAAGATGAGCGTTCCAACTTCAAGGTAGCCGTCTGTGGTGATAAGTCACCCACCGTTGATTTGGATGCATTGCCCCTTGAAGACGCCGTCGTTACATGCCACTGACTAACGTATGATCGAATATCATTGTTAAGGATTGCTTCCGATTTATGTGGTCATGTATCTTTCCCGGTCTCGAGATAATTTTACCTTTGGTATTTTTAAATAAAAATATAAAAACTGCTTCTTATCAAATACAAATTTCGGAGCCCTTAAAAATTAGTATTGTTTTACATAAAGATATCCACAAAATATTTCCTGTCACTGAATTATTCGTGAGCATTTTTTGTAACGGCGAGAATACATAATTCTTCGTATAGATGTGTTTAACCCGAGTGATTCAGTGTATGGTATCCACGTTTTTATGCTTGGGCATTTAAGATAATGGAAATAAAAATGTTTATTTAAGATAATTCGCATATTTTCGTCTGTTACCCGGGTCATCACTTGGGCGGATTCTTTGCACGCGCACCGCCGCCTGTATATATGATTAAGTTGGATATAACATTGTAGTCTAAAAAATTATAATACCTTTACGGTTAGAATCCAGTTGACAATCAAGATTAATCCCTTTAATCATGTAAATGCCGAGAAAACTAGGTACGCATTCAGATTACAGAATAGCCGTCCTCAGTGGTGAGCTGCCGCTGAAGACGGCAGCCGAAATGCGCATCTATTTTCCCCAACCGTTTTTCGACTTAAGGAATTTTCTCGATTATCATAGAAATGTATTGTGTCAAATTTAAAACTGATTTTTAATTATATTTATATGAAATCGGTCGCTTTGGGCTTCCAGTAAAATATTTAGATTAATTTTAAATTATTTTTATGCTCTCGGAATTGAACATTCCAAGTTATAAACTTAAAATGCTAACGAACATAATACGAGCATTAATTCTATCGTAAAAATTCGTTTAATCAAGAGAAATCCTAACAAAACTTGATGGTGATTGTTATCGCTAATGGAGACGGTCGTCTCATTTTGGCTGTATTGTCGAAATAATTTCATCCAAGGTCCTACTGGTCCAATGGCACGGATATTATGTGACCCTGGTCGCGACAGTTCCTCCACCTGTCTCTCTGCTCTTCTAGACGTCTTTTGTTATCCCCCACCTCTTTGCCCCACCCACCTTTCCCCACGACCTTGAGCCGCTCTCTCCGGAGCCATTGGACATGGTTCTGGACGTATCTTCCAACGTAGCGCCTTAAGTAGAAAGAGAAGTTGCTGTTTTTTAAGTTTCGTCCATTTTTGTCGTTCGGGTAATGAAAATCAAACTACAAGTTTGTCAATGACGATCCCAGTTATTTTAGTCTCGGTGGTATTCTTCTCAGAAGACGCCGAAATACGGGTTACGAGTGTTTCACTGGCGAATTGATACAATTCATTGGTATTTCCTTTCGCCACGTGCTTGGAAAAATCTTATTTTAAAAATGTTTGAATTAAACTTTTATTCTTAAATGAATAATGTTTTCAAGGATATTAAGTCTAATGTAAGTCGGCTTTCGGGATTTAATAGGTTTGATGACTAACCCCTGGGGGAGGGGTAGATTAAGTGTCTGTCATTTGTTTTTTGACCCACCGCTAAAATTTTGTTTGTGATCAATATAATTACATGATAATTGCTAGGTTCAGCGTAGTAGATGTTTCGCGATATTTAGCAGAAAGCGTCCTATGACATCTAGCTGGATTTAACGAGTCTAATTCAACTAATCAGTTTGAAGGTTTATGTCAATTTATTGAAGTACATGGGTACCTTATTTCTCTAAAATACGCCGTCCTAACGTTGTTCGGTAGCTCGTTTAGTAAAGCCCTCTCATTGATTCGATTCTGCTTCTAAATGTGTTCAGGTCGAAGAATTCTTAAAGTGTCAGCCCATGTAACAAGTTAACGAAAAGAAAAAGGTGTTCTCATTATAATCATTCCTCGTCCGAATACGTTATTTTGAAATTTAAAAATTAGCCTCGTGCAAGACGCGTATGTGATACAGAGAATTGCTGAACTCTCATTATGGCTGAAATAGGCAAATCATATCTCTCTATTAGCCATAAAATTGTTGGGAATAATCAGTCGCCCATATCGGCTGCGATTCAGCTGTCATCTGTGGTGATCTTCGCATGTAGTGGATTCTATCTGGTTTTTTTTTAATCTAGCGTCGGTGAAACGCCAATAATTACGGCCGAAATGTGCTCGTGGTTATCCCAATCTTTTTACGACTCTTGGAGAAACATTTGTTAAATTCAAGAAGTATTAGTCTCTATGGAAATCTCGGCCATCGATGAAGAGTTTGGGATGAAGTGCGTTAACTACTGCGGACAGCTGCGACCGCTTCTTTTCCAGTGGACTCACGTCAGCATAAAGTGTGCATTGCGACGGAATGGGAATAGATGCAGTAATAGACAGAAAAAAAGACGGAGTTGGCGAAAATGTAGTCAAAGCTTACTTCTGCTCCATTCAAGCACATCCATCACGTCGTTGCGTCGGACGCATTTTACACCAACGAGCGGTTGGCCGCTAACTTCGCATTGCGTCAAGAATTGCGTTCATTGCCAACACGACGATTTATAGACAATTAGAGAACGTTTAATTTGTAACGTGGCTAACCTCATTCCCATCGTCTCTTATTCTACTCTGTCGTTGTTTACGAGTTCGGTCGGTTAATTTTTTGACATTTCGACATCCAACATGGCCCTCTCTTTCGCTACTAAACCTCCTCTTTGTAAAACAATGTAAAATTATGTCCAGATTAAAAAGCTGTTGTTTTCTTTGTGGATGCCTTTCGAGATTCGATGTTACTCTAATTCGAAATGCGCGCCCTTTAATAGCCGATACGACACCTCAAAAAATCCTCCGCGAATGTTAAATTTTTATCAGAAACTTTTGGAGTTTCGAGAAAAAACAGGAAGAGCCGATGGGTTTCCCATAGGAATTTGCCCGGTACAAGATTCCATCCACTATAGGCCGATTAGGTTGTCATTTGGCGATTATTGCATTTTGTCCCTCCTGTTTCTCGGAAGCCTCTTTGAGCCCTTGTTTCTTGAGAGAAAAAATACGCCAGACGTAGGAGATAGTAGAGTATCCATTGTGAATGGAAACTTATCCCCAAGAGAAACGATCTGTAAACACATTCCCCTCTCCTCCGACTCCCTGCAGCCGCTCTCATTTCTCAGACGCATTTGATAAGCGATTTTCCTTATATATTCTATATATATATTTTAGTATTTTATTAAACTGGAACCCTTTATTGTATTAGTGTATTGTAAAATAAACAAATTCTGGAATTTTAGAGCAATAATGCGTTAGACGTTACAACATATGGGAAATTCAATTCAATATCACTTTATTATCTCGTCTAGTAATACATTGCAATAGTAAACATAAACAATATGTTCATAGTCGTTCGAGCTCGTTAACAGTTGGTATTATGCTGTCTTCCATTTTATAATTTCGCATTCATTCTCTTATTGCACAAGCTTGTCTATATAGTTTTGTGAAGGAAATTGTTTTAGAATGTTTAGTAATAACATAATAGAAATATAAAGGCAAACACAACAACACTCATTTACACTATATGCATGATACATTTTTTTGGTCTTTTTTATTCAGACTTCTTCCTTGCCGGCTATGTTTTCGGTCTTCTTGTCTTCTTTGGTTCTTCTGTTAAGTCTTGTGTGCTGCCCTGCTCTGGTGTGTTCTCCATTCCCTCTCTCCACTCGCCCTGACACTAAAGACCTATCTATCTCCTTCTGGTGTTGGTTGTGGTGGTACCATTTTCTACTTTCTTCTCTGATTAGAATCTGATCGTCGTGGTTTGGGTGTCTGGATGCCGCCTTATTTTTTATTTTGTATTTAAAGTTGATTTGTGATGTCGTTATATGTCTGCCGTACTTTTGTTTTCTTTATTATTTGTTGTTATTTATTGTTTCCATGTCTGGCAATCATTTCCTTGTTGTTTTCTTTATTGCGTTATTAATGTTGTCCGTGAGATTTTGAAAGGTCTTGTTTTTCTAACGGAATGGTAAGTCATTAGCGTCTTTGTTGCGATGAAACGTGCAAGGGCGTGTCTCTAGGGAAACCTGTATGTTGCGTAGTGCAGTCGACGAAGGATTGAAAACACCCGTTGCAGCTAGGTTCTCCTTTCGCGAAAGCAATTCTGGCTGGCGTTTACGTTTAAATCCTTCGAATTGTAAACGTGTGCGGGAGGAAGTTTGAGAGCCCACAAAGCTGCTATATGACTCATTTAATGAATTTGCAGTGTCCTCGATTCGCTCTCGCTGGGTCTCGTGGCGCTCCTCTTTCCGCCTAGTAAATTTTTCTTAACGCATAATTCAAGAGACTAATTGTGAAAAAATAGTAACCAGTAACGTCGCTACAGTAGATCAAAAAATCTTTATAAAACATTTCTCTCGTCGGAATCTCGTTCGTTTGAGGGGCGACCAAGACGGTCATTTTGTCTGTCCTTGGACTTATGCGATTTCATTCGTCCTCGATCGGACCATTTTCGAATCGCTGGACGTGTCATCGTTTCTTAGAATCCCACGCCGCAAAGGCAAGGATTCGACTTCGGCCGAACGAAGGAAAAGTTCGCCCGTCACAAGAAAGCTACTGGAGAAATCGTGTGGAACATTCCTCCAGCCTGTGGGAACGATTGCCGCGATGCACATGCGATTTTTGTTAAATGACACGAGGATATCCTTGGAATACGCGAACCGCCAACTTTGGGATGGCATTTCCGCCGAAAAGATATATAATTTTTTTGTGAGTGCATTTTTTGTTTCGCGCTGTGTCGAGTATCGAATCGCCCGGGTTCATTAAATGACAATTCTGCTATCCTTTTCATTGCCATCACCTTATTAATTACTGTAATTTATTAATGTGATATTAGAGTGCATTTGCGATCAAATTTAACAGTGAAAAAACTTCGGTACTTTCCCATTTTGACTCCGCAAAATATTATTTATGTCTGTTGTCATAGAAAACACGAAAATCAACAGGGTAATTACAATGAACTTTATAGAGTTGGTGCGTTTTTTAAGTTGTGAAAGTAATTGCATTTCTTTGCTACAAAAATATAATGTAATACAAAAACATCGGAAATGTTTTGCATTATTTAATACGAAAATATTTTGCGGGGTCAAAATGGGAAAGTACCAAAACTTCATGCCTAATTTATCAATCAACCTGCAGTTAAAACACGCATGAACTCGTTCAGCTGTAATTATTACAGCGCCACCCGTTTATCTGAGCAAAAATTATTTTTCGAAAAAATATATACTCATTTTCATATCGGGCGATTTATTTGCCTGAGAACATTTTACGTGGCATAGTTAACGATCACCTTCAATGCCCAATAGTGCCAACAGGCCCGGCCAAAATTTCCCAATTCAAGAATCATTCTAGTTAAGAGCGTGGTAAGTGGAAGAACTGGTTGAGATTGCGGAAAGGACCAGAATTTATCTCCTCTTACATTAGCTGGATTTTTCGAAATGGCTATCCAATAAAATACAGAATGGAGAGCGCCTTGAAACAAGATATTCGTTAATTTGCCTTTGCACGGAAACATTTACGTTTTAAAATTTTCGTGTTTATAAATTTAAAATACTTCACCTTCAGCCCTATTTCGAATAAGTTGGCCTTAGAATGTAATATTCGTAGTCTTATGTTTTGATTTCTTCTTTCGCTAAGAAAATAAACTTCTCTGCGCAATGCTTTCAAAAATTTTCCTCATAATCCTGGATTCTGGCATTAAGGAGACTTTTACGTCGAAACCTCCATTTTGTCCTAGGTGCGAATGAAATTTGTGCCTCTAGGCCAAGGGTTCCCAACCCCGTGCTTGCGAGCACCGTAATGCTCTTTGGCAGTCTGACGGTGCTCTTTTACGATGCTGAAAATGGTGCTCGCGAGCACCGTAATGCATGAAAATGTAGATGTTGAATCTTATACCTTAGAACAGAGGTTCCTCAGTATGGTGCTCTTAGAACCAATAATTTAATTTGCTCGGTTGATTCCTTTCTAAACATATTCAAACTCATTAAGAATAACTTTGATGTTGGTTTGATTTTATTTATTATCAGTACTACTCTTGCGGAAGTGTAGTAGTGCTCTTTTGATATTCTAGGATACAACTTGGCGCTCGCTTGATGTTCTAAGATACTACTTGGTGCACGCCACATCGAACCCCTTCTCTAGTCGCTGTCACACTTCCGGCACATGGGCGGTTAGTGCCGGTATCCGAAGTTAATCCTTAATTATTGATGCAAATTTTGTAAATCCTCCCTCCTTTTATGAAAATCCTCAGTGGTTTCAGGGGCGTTTTTAAGACTTCGAACTACTCAGTGCAATTTGCATTTGATCTGCTACAAAAATTCGAATTTTCAAAATTTTAATTTACGTTATCGATTTTATTTAGCATAAAATGCAGAATATGTAAACGGGGGAAGAATCGCTTATTGAGAGCGATTCCGATGGTTATGAACACAAAGGCAAGCTTCTGAGCAAGAATCTACACGGAGGTTTCGCCATCCGTGAATTACTTTGGGGCCCGTCGGTGCGTCGCACCGATTGTACCGACGTTAAAAAAAACTCCTGGGTGGTTGAAAACGACTGGGTTATGCCCCTGTGTCACATGGAAGCGCTGTCGCGACGGTCTCGTCTCGTTCGTTTTTTTCTCCCAATATGCGTCGTGTGCGTGGGTTGTCTAGCAGCCGATCGGAGTATGGATCGCTTGAGATGATGGGTTATCCTTTGAGGCTTCCACGGTGGATACGTGTCAAAGTCGGAGATCGGTTCGTCGACTTGTTGAGACGTGCCGAACCCGAGACGAAGAGGAAGGCGCGTGCGTACACGTGTGGACGAAGAGGCGTCGCAAATGTATATCCCCTATGTCACGGACACGGTGTGGCCGAAAAAATTCCGTGGACGTTGTCTCGAAAGTAGCAGACATAAGCTGCACTCGAAATAAATGCCGTAGAATACCATCTTCTTACGGAAAATTAAAAATCACTTTGAAAGACAGACAGTGAACACTTTTTAAAAAATTCGCTTATAGTTTCACTTTGGCATCTGTCTGTGCACTTGCTTAAATTGAAATTGTGACGAAACGGTAAACAATAGAGATTGAAACTTGGAGGGTAGATTTCTGTACTGCTGCCATTTGTTTTTCTTTAAATTTAAGTTTTGAAAAATGTACATACTAGTTCGGATTGAGCCCCATTTACAATTTTGTTTTTTTTAATATCTCTGAAAGTATAAAAGACGTAAATCTGAAAAATTGAGCGTAAACTTCCACATTGCTGCCACTTATTCAGTAAAGGTTTGAGAAAAATCCAACAAGCAAGTTGTAATTTATTTTGAAATTAGAAAATTTCTTATTATCTGCGACGGATAAATGAATTTAAATACGTTAATTTTCCTATCCGCGACCCTAACATTGGGAGCTAGACACGCTAACCACAGCGATGCCGCTTATTCATGAAAATGTTTTGAAAACTTTACAGAGACGACTAGGGAAACGTTCCAAATTATAATACAAAATTGATTGCGCTTAAAATTAAACTAAACAAGGCTCTAGTGACCGAATATGTGGCGGTATTACCATATGAAAAATGAAATTTATCTACTTTCGTGGATAAAACTACTTGTTTAGAGATCACCTTTTACGACAAATAAATATTTAATCCTAAAAACAGGGTTAGTTAGTTAATTAATTATATTAATATAATACTATTAAAGCTATGTCTATCCTTTTATTTCTTTTTGTCTCGCTTGAGAATTTATTAGTTTGTGGTTGGAAGCCTAAGCTGAAACTCGGTGCGGCAAAACGGATTTTTATCCCAAAAATTCTAAAAAGCGTCATAGTTTAGCAGCAATTAATTTTTGATAAGAATAACACTTTAAATTATAATGCTGTCAGTTGCATTTTAACAATGGTTAGAATTGAGATGCGAACGTACGAGATCACTGGAAAAGGTGCGCATAAGTTCTGGATGGCATCCTTTTTAGGAATAACCCAGTCTCATAACCGCGTTCTTATGTCGCGTTATTCAGACACGCAAATACAATATTAAGTGAGGGTTACCTGTAATTGGAAAATATTTAAATTATTCCGATTAAAATAATCTCCTTAGTAATCGGTCGAATTATAGTCGCAATCTTTTTTTCCCTCATTTTTCCTTTGTTCTGGCAGAATGTCTTACTTAGCTGGCCATTTTAAAGAACTAATTGTGCCACATACCACATTTTCTTTATCGATAGTGTCGTTAGGTTTTGAATTAAATCTCCAAAATATACTTTAGATTGTTAAAAGTTGAAATATTAACTCTTGAAATGAAAAGTGTCTCTATATCTAGGAGAGAGAAACACTGCGCGGAAATGCCGTCTTCGCGTGACGTGAAGGCGAGTTAGGGGAGGGTGAAGGGCCACAGGTGTCCAAGCAAGTGAATGGAAGGGGCGATTCGCGCGGATGTTTTGGCTGATGCGAATAATAGATCGCGATTCAGAGAAGTCGAGAATAGCGCATGTAAAATAGATAAAATCCGTTTGCAACATTTAAGATTCGAATCCGAAGGCGAGGCAAACAGTTGCGAAGTTCCTTAGCTGATCATAGGGCGTTTCCGATATTAATGTTTCATTTTCATCCAGTTTAATTCGTTTGAAAATTAAGAAAAACTCCTTAACCGTACAAAGCGAATATTTCAGTGTGGGTGGTTGCTGAGTGGGTCCTTGTCGTCCCCTAGCTCGGTGTAGTCTACCCTCACACCGGGTAGCGGAATTACCCATCTATCATTGCAAAATTGCAATACTTTTTGCAAATAAGACGATTGGAAGTTACATCATTGCATTGCGGTGAAAATGCTGATTATTGGCGTTTTTTAAACGAAATTATACGATACATATCAACGGAGTTAGGAAACGAGCGAGGTAGAGGGTGGTGGAGGAAAGAAACTGAAAGGAGAATGAGAGGTACCAACATATGCGCTTCGACTTGCCTTAAGCTTTATAGGAGAGAAATTTGAAATCGACGATGCCTTTCCGAATTACAACACGTATGTACAGCGACTCTGTCCTTTCAGGGCCCATAAAATATTAAACATAAAGTAACGACGATGAAAATATGATTGTATTCATTGTCATTGGTCTGTTTCATGATTTTCTCGGGATTTCAAATTTTCTTCTTTGGAAGAAATAGGAGCAGGGTCTGATAAACGTTTCTGTTGCGCTTTTTTAAGATGATAAAGTACACCTTCAGGAGATGCGAAATGAAAAAAGTCTCACATGCGCAAAATATGAGAGTTTTGCACCAGACATAATTCAAGTAATTCATTAAAGGTACAGATATACGCTGAAAATATTAATGAAGTTTTCTGTGGATCACCATATCGCTTTGAATGAAGAAATTCGAGTGCTTCTATAAGTTCACGTCTTTACAACATGGTAAAACTTGGTCCCAGTTTTTTTGTTTTTAGTCGCAAAGATCAAATATTAATAATTTCACACTTCATTCGGAGCTTTTAAACTTTACAGATAGTTTCCTTTTGTATTCAATTCTTCTACTCTTCAACTTCTGCCATTTCAGGTCCCTCAAGATCTCTGACACACACGCATCATACCGATATTCTCCCTTTACAAATCTAGCCGCTCTACGCTGAGTCGTTTCGAACTCCCTAGTTAGGTCCTCCACAAAAATATAGAGAAATGCGCCGCAGTGAATTTCACGCGTTCCATCAATTTCATCCGTAACCCGTACGAAATATCTGGATTAGAGATAAAATACATCAATAGCTACAAATACCTAGGAGTCACACTCAGTAGCAATTTGTCTAGTAGGGAGCAGAGACGTACCTTGGAGATATGGCGCCTATGGCAAAATTTTAGAAAACACCTTAGTTGTAATTAAAAAACTGTTGGAGACTACGGCGAGATGGATATTTAAAAAAAATTAGTTGTGTTGTTTTTCCTGCGTTTTCATAGAGTATATTGGCATTCTATTGAATATGACTTTAACATTTGAGTATTAGATCAATACCTATTTGTGGAAACAAGTGAAAATCTGCTATGACCGCTGTCGCATAACGATCTTCGGATCATTCATTCCATCAATTTACAATACTTATTTATTGGAAAATAAACCTTCGCCTTGTTTTGAGGGAACGCTTATTGGCCTTTTGCAAACGGCTCCTAAGACAAATGCTATATTCGCCATACTCTAGTCACGCCACTGGTAGGGAACATATGCGTACGAAATATCTGGATTAAAGCTAAAATACGTCAATAGCTACAGATACCTAGGAGTCACACTCAGTAGTAATTTGTCTAGTAGGGAGCATATCAAAACCGTCATAGCATCGGCAAACAGGGTTCAAGGGCTTTCCTCTAGAGTCCTGCGGGGATGCCCCTCGAATGTGAAGGAAATCGCATACTTTTCCCTAATACGACCCGTCGTGGAATACTGTTGCGCCGTCTAGGACCCTTTGTAAAGTTTAAAAGCTCCGAATGAAGCGTGAAATTATCAATATTCGATCTTTGCGACTAAAAACCAAAAAACTGGGACCAAGTATTACCGCATGTATGTAAAAACGTGAACTTACAGCAGCACTCGAATTTCCTCATTTCAAAGCGATATGGTGATCCACAGAAAACTGCATTAATAGTTTCTGCGTATATCTGTGCCTTTATTGAATCACTTGAATTATGTCTGGTGCAAAACTCTCATATTTTGCGCTTATGAGACTTTTTTCATTTCGCATCTCCTGAAGGTGTACTTTATCATCTTAGAAAAGCGCAACAGAAACGTTTATCAGACCCTGCTCCTATTTCTTCCAAAGAAGAAAATTTGAAATCCCGAGAAAATCATGAAACATAGATCAATGACAATGAATACAATCATATTTTCATAGTCGTTAATTCGGATAATCGGAGTTCTACTTTAATATAAGTGATGATTTCTTATTTCAAAAACGTAAGTTTGCGTGCGTCCCAAGCAGAGAGACACTCCACCGAAACCCGTTTACTTCATCCATAAAATAGACATTTCTGCCGCCTGTTAAGTTTTACAGTCTTGTTAGATAATTGGAAAACCAAATGCGAAAAAATTGCTTGATGTTTACAATAAGACAAAATATCGGCAGCTACCGCAATGTGATAATGTTTCGTTAATGAGAACGTCTGAGATAAACGTTAAAGAAAAAAATGCGAATAATAATAATATTTATTTTTACATGCCCTCCGCAGGATTCGAAGCCGCGTTCCTCAAATTAGGGAGCAAGATACGCTAACCACTCTATCGATAAATTGAAAACGAATCGAGATAGAAACATTCAATGTGGCAGGAATGCTCGATTCATATATTTTAAGGTGATGACTAGAGAGAAGGAAGGAGAAAATTTGTTTGAACAGAATAAAAATTATCTTTTGATGTTTTCATTGTTGATACATTATTTCGATCCATCATATGACGGGCTATTACCTATTTTTCTATAGTGACGCCAGCGCTAGATAGGTACTCGTATAGTTTTCTGACTATCCTTAATTCAAAGGCGTCGCTAGCTTTTTCATTATTCCTGCCATGCAACCCGCATTCTTTGTGACACCATGTTGATGAATTTCGTGGTGTATTGCCTTTATCGTTAGAGATATCCTCTTTAAATGTAAAGCACGAGTACTTTTAAATACATACAGAGTCATAGGACACTGATTCTAAAAGGTAATCAGGTCAACTTGTAGCCATAATATCAGTTACAAAGTAGTAATTCACTGATAGTTGAATCTAAATTTAATAAATGCTTGAAGACGGATATTTTTCATATAAAACGTGCATATGGTAAAGTTTCAAACATTGTCCGAATTTGACATTTAAAATTATATGGTACGTGTTTTTTCTGCCTATAAAATTGGGTCGTTTTCGTTTAAATGTGAATCAGGATCGATTTATTTTGCACGAATATTTTATATAGCCGCCTTCGGTCGCAACCTGGTAGTCTCGTAATGAATCAAACTCATTCATTTTGTTGGCTTATTGAATCTGTTGATGCAGGGGTTGTCAACCTTTTCTGCGTGGTGGGCCGCGTTGGTGGCAGTGAATGGAAACTGCCAATGCTTCGGCGGACCGAGTTTAAGTTAAATCAGAAGCGAACCTAGAGATTCTTAGATACCATATGGTTGAAACTCAAGTTAAAATTAGGTTTTTAGGGTTGACATTTCAATATAAAAATCATGATGAAATTCAGTCTTACAAATACCTTCGAGAAAGGCTGGAAAACAACATTAAAAATAACTTATTTTAATTGAGAAACATTTACTAAGTGGTCCCAAATCATTGATAGATATTTTAACAGATAAAAAAGAAAGATGAAAATGCTTTTTGAAAACTATGAAACAATGGTGGTGGGGCACAGGTTGTGTTAATGGATAAAGAAACCGCATCTAAGACAGAATTGGTCCAGCGATTCACTTTTTAATTTCCAAACCTAATGTCACGTGCCCTCGTCGTCATGGCTCTCAGATGGACCACTAGTCCGCGTTAGGGCCTTTCCCTCCCTTCTCCGCCCCTCGGAAGGCTCTTTCTAGGGCCCTCCCGCGGCACGGGGAGCGAAGTGTCTCCGTGGATGCGTGTGGTGGTGTGCGCGCGTCGATCGGAAAGATACGAATCGAAAAAAATCGGTTCCCACGCGCGTGGGCGGGACAGAGAGAGAGAAAGAGTCGTGTTCGAAGGAGACCGGAAGGGCGTCCGAGTTGATGGTTCTTTTGGTCGCCGCTTTGAATGGGTAAAAGGGGCTTTGGGTGCATCGCTGAAATCGCGACCCTCGTGTGACCGCGAAGGAGCAATTGAGACGGGCGCGACCTTTGGGATCGGCTCTGCTCTCTCCGTCTATTGCGTCGTCTATATAAAGCGGTCCGAGTTTCTCAGCCCTCCTGTTGATTCTCTGCTCCCTCCCTCTTCGGATTTTCAACGCGTTAAGCATGGCGAATGTCATTTCGTGCAGTCATCGTCTCCTAGGTTGGCCGCGTAATCGTCCGGGCCGTGTTCTAAGATTCGGTTTAGTCCTTTAAAATGTCCGGCTGTCGATTCAGTGAGAAGGGCAGCTGTCTCGGCCGGTGCCTGCGAGTTTATCGGTCGTCTGTAGCTCACCACGGAGTCGGTTGTCGTCGTCTTCCCGGTGATTCGGATTGCAGAAATGCGGAAGGCCTCGCGAACTGGCAGCTGCCGTGAGGGCGGCGGTCGCGAGGAGATAGAGAGGAGCGCTATAAGTTTGCGGTCCCACCTGCCGCTTCAATCCTCCGTCGAAATTCGGTAAGACCACGGCATGTCATTTGCATCAATAGCGGAAAACGAACGTGTTTACCTAAAAATGGTGAAAATGTCGCTTAGTTGGATAAGAATGCAAACGACGGAAATCGGTGCGAGGTTTATGGCGTCGGTACTTTCACCAGATAAACCGTTGGAATTCTAGGACGAAAGTAAAAGGAACTGAAAGTATCGAATCGAGCAGTAAGCATACGGAATTCGAAATTTGTTGCATATCGCGATGCAATCCTGTGCGATTTGTTCCTCAAATGTTAATGTTAACAGAAAATGTGTCGCAGTTTCGTATCGACTGAAGGATTGAGACATCGTGACGGTCGGATCGAGGAGAAACTTATCAAAGTGGGGAAGAAGGCGTTTGTTTCCTTTTGTGTCCGCCATTTTGCCGACCGGTCTCTTTGTTCACTATATTCTATATCCCTTCAATCGCTGCCAGCCTCTTTCAATCTCGTCGTGCTAAGGAGCTAATATGTGGCTCCAAATCGAGGAAATCATTAATAGATTTTAAGAGCGTCGTATCCAAGGGAGAACGATTTCGGATTCCAAGGCCGATCTTCTCTCCAAGGACACGCCATTGCCTTATGAATATTCTATTACGAAACTTAATGATTAAAGAGGGCGTGTGCCATTTTTCTCTGTAACTTTGTTCGAAGCCGAATAGACTTCTTTCATCAACGGGTGAAGATCAGAATGTAGCCTTCATTTCAGAACTCTTTATTCCCCTTATAATTTTGGGCGAATCGCTTCATATGAGTCATTAGATGCATAGGTCTCCTGGTTTTCAAGCGTCCGTGTTAATGGCTTCCGCCCTTTTTTCGCTCGGTTCAGGGTTCGGAACCAGCAAAAAATGTCGTTCCGGACGACGTTATACAGAGCCATTGAGGCGGTCGTCATTCCCATTCTTGGCGGGGATTGAAGGGAGAAGGCGTATTATCCGCTTTGCATCCATCCGTCGAGCGATTGGCAGAAGGTCATTCGAGAGTTTGCTTGTCGCTCGGCTAACGGATATTCTATGCGGTAACCGACAGAGAATCGAATGGATTCATTTTAAATTTGTGATTGCTTAAGGCTTGTGTGATTCTCTAGAGAATGTATTATTTTATAATAGCTCTCCTGTTTTGATATGCCCTTTTAAAAGAAATCCTTTCATTAACGTCGACCTCAAATTGAGCATTCCTGAAATGCACGATAAGAAAATAAGAGTTTGTTTCATCTATTGGATATAGGGATGGCTTAAACAGCAAAACAAAGAAAATATTCTGATATGCTATAATTTGAAGTTTTATTGAAAATACTAGTGATTTAATTACAAGAGGAGTGGTTTGCCAACTACATAGTATCGTCAAAAGAATATATATATATCTTCGGGTGTATTTATATAAGTGAAAGTTTTGCTAATAGGACGCTCTTGCCTTAGGGAAGAAGAAGATTTATACAATAGTATTTTATATCTCCAAGGCCATAAAACGTTTTTAAACTTATTTTTGGTATTAAAAAGAACGAGTTCACCTTCGCGGCGATGAAATCAAAATCCAAAACACTTTATTTCTCTTGATTTAATATCTACATATTGGACAAATTCCAAATTGCTTATTTTTATCCCAGGTTTTCGTCGATAAATTACATTCTTGTGAGACCAACAAGGCTGTTGTGTTTATGCTGCCAATTTTCCCCCCGGCTGTTTTACGGCAGCCGTCCCTATTATCCTTGTTTTAATTTCAAGCGTGTTATCAACACCTTGCGCGTCGGAACTTACGCCGCTTATTTAGATTTTCTAATATCGATAAAGTGGCAGTATTTTTCGTTTTCTCCTGCCATTGTTTCGAGAATATTCATGGTGAACTTGATTCGGAAAATGGAGAACGGATGGCAGATGGTTACTCGTGATTCAGTCATCGAATCCGAAGCGCGCATTTTGCATTGCATATTGCAATTCGCTATATTTTATTGTATAGTTTTGGTCGATTTTTTCGTCGTCGCATGCTTTTGTGTTACTCTTGGACGATTTGGATTTTGGTTCATTAGTAATGTTCGATATGGAAGCCTTTGTCAATATCGAGGTCGAAGGTGTGTGCCTCTTCTTGGACAGCTTGACCTATTGAGTTTCCGGGGATGTTACCGGAAGCTAGCATATGCACTCACCTTTTGACTCCCATCTCCTGTTCTCGAGGTGCACTTCCGTTGGCCCCAAGGACGTCCAGTTTTCGTCCTCCCCCTCGGAATTATAATGGCGAAAAATTTCCCCATCCGAGACCGCTCGTTTCGAGTCTATCTCGACGCTTTCCTGCACTTTTCTCTATCTTTTGCTGAATGCGCAATAATCTATATCTATATATATATATATATATATACATACATACATACATACACACATACACCGGGTGATTCAGGAGAAAACCTCAATATTTCAAGGATATATATATATATATATATATATATATATATATATATATATATATATATATATATATATATATATATACACATATATATATATCCTTGAAATATTGAGGTTTTCTCCTGAATCATCCGGTGTGTGTGTGTGTGTGTATGTATGTATATATATATATATATATATATAGTAGAAAAGCCTGTTGTGATCGTAATACAACGGGCCTAGCGTTTCCTTTGTTTGCAGAAACGTTGCAAGATGTTTCCCTTCCGCTTGCTGCCTTTTTTTAATTTTAATTTTTGTATTTTGATTTTTTTATATAAGACTTATTTTGGATTTTTGATAAATAGATAAATTCAATTCCGAAAACTCCCATTAATATGTACACCATCCATGAAAAACCTAAAAATTAAAATATGCATAAACCACGCTTAGTGTTTAAATTCCTAAGGAGCATTATAATTGCACCAATCTTTAAATTTAAGACATGGCAAGGCATGCCGGATGGAGTTTGGCTATTCAAGAATTCCATGGAGTAATTTTGTCTTTCCTCGTCATTTGAGTCATCGATGGAGTCTGAGCTCAAATAAGTTATTTTATCTCTTTCGAGAAGATTAAGAACTTCTTCATTTATAGTATCAACATCGGAATTTTTTGGGCAAAGAATGGCTTTTTTGACAAACTCTGCAACATTATCAGCGGTCAGCTTATCGCCAAAAATTTCCTTTGTCAGATCTCCGTGACAAATAAGGTTGGAAGGAATTTCAGTTGTGTAATCGCTAAGACCATTTGTTGATTCAAGCTCACCATCTTCGAGCTTAATTAGCCAGTTACTAAATTCAGAGTCAACTGATCGCACGTTATTCTTAAGTTTCAGTACTTCAAAATTTTCCCAGAGTTGGTTAAACTTGATAGTTGCTTCTACAGTTTGTGCTCGTTCTCCACGAGGTATAACAGGAAGTGTTTGTCGAAAATCACCTCCTAGCAAAAGAATCTTAACACCGAATGGTTTGTCATTTTTCATAATTTCCTTTATAAGTCTGTCCACAGCTGAAAGTGCAAATCCTGGGGCCATTAGGTACTACTTACCTAATTTTAATGTTCTCAAACGTAAGAACTCTAATATAATATCGTCAAGATTCATTTATTTCCGAGGAAAACGTCACAACAGAAAAAAAATATCATTAGGAACTGTGTAATTATTCCTAATTCAAAATTTAAGTCCATATTATGTTCTTACGCCATATATATTTTATTAAGATTAAGATAAGATAATGTTCCTTATTCAAACATGCAAGTACAGATTGATAGAAAGGATGATCTGAAGATCCTTATGCGACAGGCATAAGCTGTTATGATGGGAGATGATCTCCCATCATGCAAGTACACATGCACCAAAAAAAGCCACGGCGCACGCCGGTCGGTTTAAGCAAATTATATTATAGATATATATAATTTATCGATTCTGCGTCAGCGTGTATCATGTAAAGTTTCAAATGTTCGCAAAAAAACAATAAAATCTCAGTAATTATTTTTATAAATTGATTATTTCATTGTTATTCTTCAAAGTGGATTGTGATTTTCGCGTAGAATAGTGGCGTAGAGTAGAAGAAACTTAGCTGGACTGAGAGAAAAACAAAAGAGGAAGTTTCCAATTCTGGACGCCTGAAAGGACAAAATTTCATTTTCCTGCCATCGATTTTCGAATACACGTCGAATCGGTCCACAAATTAGTTTTTAACCCGAAAATCTTTCCTCGTCAGCGTGATTTTCATTGTTACCGACTTCGTCGTACCTCTCCACATATGAAATTTCGACGCTTTTGCAATATAAACAATATCTTGGTGACGTTAAACAGTAAGACGGTAACGGGAATAAATAAACAGACATTGATTTGGTGTTAATGGCTGTTCCAACATCAGATATAGAGGTTTATATTGCAGAGTTTTTTAAGGCCTTCGAGAGCATTTTCTGCGAAAGCTGAGTAAGTTTTTAATCTTTGATTAAAACAGAAAAATAAAATCCATTTAAGAAATTTAATGAAACCAAGCTTTATGCTATGCATTAAAAAGTAAAATTAATGTAACATTCAAATCATTTAATGTTCCAGACAGTATAAAAATGGTTTTGGACATATAAAAGTTGTGTGGGTAATATTTAGCATGTAAATCATCGTGGCCGGTAATTTCGGTCCCGGTAATTTGAGTACCGGTAATTTCAGTACGATAATTTGGGTTCCAGTAATTTCGTTCCCGGTCAATTTTAGTCACAGTAATTTCATTCCCACTTACTTCATTCTTTTTGTAAATAAGCAGTAAATGTAACTTTTATTTAAAAATAGTTTATGATAGGCGTAAATACTAATCATTCTTTAGCTGCATATTTGTAATTGCTATAAAATTCTTAGTTGATCGATACCAATGTCGACTGTGGTTCTTTAGTTTTTTTCCGCTCCACCCCCTTTTCCCTCCCTCTCCTTCTACCCCCCCCCCCCATTTTCATTATTTTGCTTCATAGTTGTAATTGATATAAAATTCTTAGTTGATCGATACCAATGCCGACTATATTTCCATAGTTTTTATTATTATTTTATTTATTATATGTTTTCAACGTTCCACTAAATGTACATGCGATAAATCGTGTTCTTAAAATTAAAACCTTATCCAAAAACAATAATAATTTTGTACTAATGTATTTATTACTCCATGATTGCAACAACCTTAGAGAAACGTATTCCTTGAGTTGTTAAGCATTCTCAACATTTAACTAAAGTTCTATGCGAGAAATTGGGTCTTTAATGTTAAAAGGATCAATAATAACTGCTTTCAACAAATTCATATTAACGGCGTTGATTAGTATTTACGCCTATCATAAACTGTTTTTAAATAAAAGTTACATTTACTGCTTATTTACAAAAAGAATGAAGTAAGTGGGAATGAAATTACTGGGACTGAAATTGACCGGGAACGAAATTACTGGGACTCAAATTACCGTACTGAAATTACGGTTATTCAAATTACCGGGACCGAAATTACATGGAACCTTAAATCATCACTAATATTTCTTTGCTACGCAACTTTTATATGCTTAAGCTAATTTTACTTTCTGGGGTATTCAATATGCGAATTTTATATTTACTTTGTAATGCATATAAAGGATGGTTTAATAATTTTCTACATACATTTTATTTTTATTTAAATTTTTATTCAGGCATAGCGGTCATTTTTGACGGGCAATTAACAGTAGTTTGTCTAAATTGTCTACGTGCGTAAGAATCGAGTGAATGAATCCCCTTTGGAATATGAATTTGGTAATCATGAAATTTAGTCACTTTTATTATCCAAGGAGTTTCAAGCTAATGAAGTTTAGTCACTTTTATTATGAAGGAGGTTTTAGCACTCAAGAAAACCCTAATTCAATTTTTAAAACATTTATTACTTTCATGTTTAATAAAAATTCAAGTGATTCACAAAACATACTCCTCTATAACACAAATTAAAAATCTGATGTGGCCAACACGACTTCATATTTGGCGTATAGATATGTAAATTATTATGAATAGCATTATGGGGCAAAATTATCATTTCGTATCGTAAAAGAATACAGTCGTCCTTATTGCCGTAAATTAGGTAATTTTGAATATGTTTAAAGAATTCACCGGTACATGGTAGTGGCGCTGTATACTGGAAATTAAGAAAAAGCATAATATCTCCGAAATGGATGGTTCTACGAAAATTTGTTTCAAATAAAACTTGGAAGAAATATTATTCTCTACAACTTTGGTCCTCACGAAGATGACCAATTACGACGTTTTTAAGGAGATATTTGACGGAAACCGAAAAAACCGATTATTTTTATAAATAATTCCTAAACAATAACTGCTATGGAAAATTCTTTGAAATGAAAGTTGTAGGAAATTACATTCTCTATAACCTTTGTATAGAATTGTATATACAATAATGATGTTTTAACGGAGAAATATCGCAAAAACCGAATCGACTTCCGGTTAACCGGTATTGTCCAAAAACTAATCAGTTCTTTGTGCTCATGCTAAATAAAGTGTTATATATGAAGTTTGGTAACGATATGGCAAGTACTTTTTGAGTTAGAGCGCCCACAATCACATACACACACGCAGACATCATTCCGAAAATAGTCTTAATTTCCAGTATACAGCGCCACCACCATGTAGCGGTGAATTCTGTAAACATATTCAAAATATACCTAGTTTACGGCAATAAGGACGACTGTATTCTTTTACGATACGAAATGATAATTTTGTCTCATAATGCTATTCATAATAATTTAAATATCTATACCCCAAATATGGAGAAAGTCATGTGTTGGCCACATCAGTTTTTTTTCTTTTAAGAAACGCTTCCGAAAGATCAAAGGAGAAAGAGATAAGTTATGGTCGTGACCCTTTGTCAAGTATGAGAGTGCATTCCGCCTTGGTGGATTAATATTAAGAGGATCCATCCAACAAGCGAAAGACCCAGGTTCGGTTCCCGATCGACATCAGAGTTCGCACACCCCCCGTTCTCTCCGTTGGATTTTTCTAAACTGTTTCCACTCGTATAAAAGTGGAATGCTATCCTTATATTGTACGTTTTTGAGTCCGGTTTTATAACGTAATCGCACAAATTAACCGTTAAGTGTGAAGAAATGCGAAGTGCCTCGGCGAACCGTATTATTATTATTGCGATAGCTACTTTTTGCTGCCGGCCGGGTTAGACTGGTAGACTGTCTTCTAACCCAAAGGTCGCGGGTTCGAATCCCGCTTCGGGCATGGATGTTGTGATGTGTGTTGATTTTCTCTAACAGAATTTGACGGTGCAACATGACCTTAGCTGTCGACGCAACTAAAAACCTAATTACTACTACTTTACTTTTTGCTATATTTCCTTATCGTATGTTATATGTTATCGATGGAATTAAATGAAGTCCAATTGTAACAGTTCGCCATATCTACGGACGGAATCGGCACATCAATTCCTATGATAATAAACGTCTGAAAGATTCACGCCATTCCAAAGTATGGCCTGCGGGCCACATGAGGCCCGCGACCCCGTTTAATGTGGCCATCTAGCCTGTAATAAGTCTTTGCCATTTTTTTTTACTAGATATAACAATCGAACAGGTTTGGAAAACGTCATGCCTTTCGTAACGAAATGTTCTTTGAATGACCTAACGAAAAACGTTAACGGAATTTTCAAAATAACTAACGAAAACGAAAATAAGCGTTATTTCGTTATGTATTTCATATTATCTCAATTTTTGTTTGTTTATTGTCACCAGATTCTCATTCCAGGAATAAGACTGAATATTTTCTACTTTATAAAATAGTTGTGCTCCATTTATTTCGATTCATGTTCGGTGAAGAAAAAAATCAAAATTAGATTGGACACATCGAAATTTTTCCTGAAAAATCGTAATTTACCCAATTCATAAACCGCCTTTTAATACGAAAACAGCATACATTTGTATATTGTGCGCCTACATTTTCGAAAAGTTTTCCATGTCGATACTCTGTCCCGCGAGCGTAAAATTTATTGACCAAATGGTCGACTTGTAAAAAAGTTTGGTGACCCTTGGATTAGAGGAGCGTGATTCTACTCAATACGAATCCGTCGTATTTGTAGCGGAAACGAAACTTGATCGGTAAAAAATAAAATATCATTCCCACTTTTTTAGCCGAAAGAAAACGACTCCGTCTAGCACGGCTTAATAACTTTCTATATTCATCGTCAACCATCTTAGGCGAGTGTTGGCGACCAAGCGTGACAGTGGTTTTAGCTTCCACCTGCGTGACCACCCTACGCACTCGTCTTTCTACCCACCGACGGCCATACGATCGCCGCCCCCAAATGCGTCTCCGCGGAGGCCTTTTTTTTCGCCCCGCCTTCTTTTACCTCCGTCTTTATCGTCGGCTGAACCGGTCGCCCCGTGCTCTCTCGTAAGCTAAAAGGGAGAGAGTTTATATCGTCGCGTTGTCGTCGTTTTCACGCGTCGCCGTTGTCGAGACGAAAGGCGTCCGATCTTAACTTCCTCCGAAGACGCTCTCCCGGCTTACTATATCGGTAGCGATATGGATGTGTCATTAAGGTAAGAGAAGGAATTGAATCTGCTTAAGCGGTGACTGGAAATAAAACTCCGTTCATTGCGATGACATAGATGCTTTAGTTGTTACTTTCTCCATACGTAGTAATGGGAAAGTATTGTGATCACGAAAAAAATCGACTTCGAGATTTCAACGGAAATACACGTTTTGAGGTCCCTAGAACACGTTTAGACTATTTTCTCGATATTGTCTGTGTATGTGATAGGAATGTTTCGAAAAACCGATAGTTTATTAGATATTTTGATCCCTAGAACACGTTTAGACTACTTTCGGAATGATGTCTGTGTGTGATTGTGTGTATGTGTGTGTGTATGTGATTGTGGGCGCTCTAACTAAAAAAGTACTTGCCATATCGTTACCAAACTTCATATATAACACTTTATTTAGCATGAGCACAAAGAACTGATTAGTTTTTGGACAATACCGGTTAACCGGAAGTCGATTCGGTTTTTACGATATTTCTCCGTTAAAACATCATTATTGTATATACCATTCTATACAAAGGTTATAGAGAATGTAATTTCCTACAACTTTCATTTGAAAGAATTTTCCATAGCAGTTATTGTTTAGGAATTATTTATAAAAATAATCGGTTTTTTCGGTTTCCGTCAAATATCTCCTTAAAAACGTCGTAATTGGTCATCTTCGTGAGGACCAAAGTTGTAGAGAATAATATTTCTTCCAAGTTTTGTTTGAAACAAATTTTCGTAGAACCATCCATTTCGGAGATATTATGCTTTTTCTTAATTTCCAGTATACAGCGCCGCCACCATGTACCGGTGAATTCTGTAAACATTCAAAATTACCTAATTTACGGCAATAAGGACGACTGTATTCTTTTACGATACGAAATGATAATTTTGCCTCATAATGCTATTCATAATAATTTAAATATCTATACCCCAAATATGGAGAAAGTCATGTTGGCCACATTAGATTTTTTATTTTAGTTACGTATTTATAGTCGTGCGTAAGTAGCAAATCACGGCCTTTACCTAGAAAATGTCAAAATTTTGTGCGCGATAATCATGTCCTCGGCAGGATTGCATTTCGTGGTAAATTCTTACAATGTAAGAAGTATAATTGCCGCAGAATTCAACAGTTATTTTGCAGATTTGAATGAGTATGCCGTGATTCACTCAAGACGAAGTACCCGAGCTTTTATTTTTACCTTATTCGTCCCGTGACTCGCGGAGCTCGCGCGTAACTGCAACAGCTCGGCTCGCTATGCTATACTCTTTCTCAGGTCCGGAACGATACTCTAATTCGCGTGTATAGCGGTTGTAAAACTCTTTTGAAGGGGCTTTCGAATTGACGAGAGCATCCGAAAGAGTTCGTTCTTTTAATTGTCTGAAAAATTAAATCCCTGTGACGTCGAAGCTTATTCTGTCCAGAAGAGTCATTTCATATGTCCATCGTCAGACAAGGTGTCCCGGGAACGTTTTTAAAATGTATGTTTTTCGTTATTTGCGGACACGCGTAAGTTCATCGTGCTACCAAATATTGGGTTGGAATTCATTCGTAGATTGGAAAAAACTGAAGCGTAGTGCGATTAGCTAAGGGTTAAAATAAGTCGGTTCGGGAAAAAGGGAACCGACACTGAACACCTTTTCCACACCAAATGTCTCTCGGACGCGCTCTCCTGTTGCTTTTTTACGCGCCGTGGGCGGATTTGAGTCATCGTGCGTTCTCTTGTGCGCTCCTCGACGCCTTCCATGTGCCACCCCTACGCTGTCTCCCCTCTCTGCGTACTCCCTCTCCGTTCTCCCCCTCACCCCATCCCATTTCCTCTTCAAGATTCCCTTCGCCCTCTCTTTCGCTCCTTTTCCTTGTTCCGACTCATCTTTACCTCCCCACCTCTTCCCTCCCTCCCTTTCCATCCTCTCTCGGAGGGCCTCTTTGCCAGGCAACCCTCTACGCACCCCTCGTTCGCGAACCTCCTCTTTCCTCCCCCTATTCTCGCCTCCTTTCCTAACCAAAGGAATTCTCCGTTTCCTTGGTAGCCGCCACCGACGCGATTGTACTATCGTTTTTCTGGGTTTTATCGAAGAAGTTATCGCCACTATCGGTTTCTTCTGTTTTTGTTTTTTGAAATTATTTTTCCTGTCATTAAGTCGGTGCATATTTTTGAACTTCAGTCTTTGGAAATATTCGTTTGCGATTAACTCTTTGGACTTGTTTTTTGAAATTATTTTTACTGTCATTAAGTCGGTGCATATTTTTGAACTTCAGTCTTTGGAAATATTAGTTTGCGATTAACTCTTTGGACGCCTTCTAGAGCGATACTCTTGCTGTTTCTAGTGACGTTTTACCTCGTAAAATAATAGCGTCCAATCTCAAGTGTAATTCTCGTGTGTCGGCGTTTATCGTAGGAATTATTTCAGCGTCTCCGGCTTGTTTTTAAAGAGCGGACTTTATATGGGCGCGTCTTATTCCTTAAAGGCGTCCGGATCGAAGCAGCAAAAATAATTTGTGATTTTCTGAGGATTACTTTTCTAGATTTGCCGCGAGGCCGTTGAAAAAGATTAAAAAAATTGTACTCCTCACTAAATTTCTACGGGTAAGGCTTGATAACCCTGACTTCGGTGTTGACGTGTGTTGTCGACGTCTCGTCGAGAAGTTAGGCTTTTCCTTTCCATGCTTGTAATAAGTCAGTCGCTATAGATGAGGCAGGCTCCTTTTTAGATTTAAATTGATCGATTTGCTCGTCGAGATTACTTGTTAAATAGACTTTTATGTTCACTTGCTTCACTGATAAATGGTTTGCATTTATTTCTTCTAAATTTGCGAGAGAAATTTGTATCAGGTAAATATTTTGCTGGTATCAGGATTCGAACTTGCTACTATCAAATTAGAAAACTATCCAGAAAATCAGAGTCATAGCCACTATGCTTTCGATTATGTTGAAGTTGTATGTGAAAAATAGATGTCACTACGACTTGACTCGCTTTTCTTGTGTGCATAGCTGTAAATTTATTTTTAATTCGTAGTCTAATAGTAGTTTATATTATGAAATATTTTGCTGGTTATTAATCTCAGGTATTTATGTTTCGCATATTTTGCGCGACTTTCATTTGGCGTTTGTTAAAATGCGGCTACCTAATGATCTTCGTTGAAAAATCCTAAATTTTATCGAACGCTCACTGAAGTTTCTGGAAGTTTCTAAAAAGAGATATATATGCCGTCCCGTCTTCGGTTTGATTTGATCGATCATGGGAATCAATGCGTGAAAGGTGAGAGTTCAAAAGAGTGATAACTTCTTTTTTTCTGTATTTTTTTGTTTTTGGTAAGTTGCGATGTTCAATGAAGTTTAATCACGTTTAAAATATATACAAATATTTATTTGAAAAAAGTTCTCTGAAAAACGACGCTTCTTTTAAGTTGCTTCTCGGTAGAATGATTACTTTCCTTCCTTCGATGTACAGTTTCATTTTTTGAAACGTATTTGCGAGTCATGTGCAGCGGCGGATCCAGGGGGGAGGAGGGGCGATCCCTTGGATAACTGCATTGCACTCCACTGGGCGCTTTCTTAAATTCATTCCACGCAAAAATCCTCAATTATACGCCGCAGATTAGGTCTGTATAGCAAGGGAAAGAAGGATTCTGATAGGGGTAGGGATTTTCAAGATATAGGGCAGTTGGCAGGGGCGGATTCGATAGGTGGAGGGGCGATCGCCCCCCCCCCCCCCCCCCTTGAGAAGTTTCTGGATCCGCCCCTGGTCATGTGCGATGGCACTTTGGAAAGTGGAAGTAATTTCTTTCATCCGTGAAAACATGGTTTCCTTAGAAAATTGTTGGACAAACGCAACTTGTCTACGCTGGGTTGCTTTTTCTTTCCAGACTTGCCATTTGACATATAATTTTAGAGTTTTGTATATTTGTCTTTAGATCTTTAGTATTGATGGTGGATTACTCTCTTTCCTGTCGAATTCGTATTTTTTTCTTTCCTTTATTTATTTCATTTTTCCTTCGCCGTCTTGTTGAACAAAATATCGGTTTGAATTTTGTGCCGTTAAATCCATTCCGACACTTTCTACGTCAAAAACAACAATTTTATTGACCTTTTAAATAGCTGTATTATTTTATTCGGCAAACTATTATTGGCGATGGTGCCGCTTTTTCTTAAATGGCGCTAAATTTCGCTTGTTTAAAGATTCTTCTTTTAAGTTTCGACCATTTTAAAACGTTCTCAAAAAGTGAAAGAGCGTAAATTTTTGCTGGAGTTAATTTTTTTCGGAAAGCGTTTGCTCTTTGAATTTCCGTCAAAGCATAACTTATTGAGGTTTTATTTCTTTTTCCAAGAATTCCGGAACTGTGCGCAACCATGTTGAGTAGCCGGCGTGATGATCGCCGGCTTGCACCGGCCCTCACACTCACCGAGTACGAGGAGGGCATCGCCTTTGACTTGGATGACCCTGACTTCGTGTCCCTGGGCGGAGGTGGCGGAGGCGGTGGAGGAGGAGGAGGCCTGGGGGGCAGCGTGCGCAGGCAGAACCACCCCTTCGGGGCAACAACCGGTAAGAACACCCTTCTCTCCCTCCTCTTTTCCTTTCCGCTCTCTCGGCATTTCCTCTAAGACCGGTGGTTCTCGAAATGGGTTCTGCTGCCACCTGTGGTGCCGGATCTGATTCTTAAGGGCTCTCCGAAGACTTCGTTAGATAAATAAATATTTGGAAATGTCAATGTCTTTTGGGAAATAATTTTTGTTTTGCTGAGTTGTATTCTTAAAAAATATTAATGCGTTGCCCGAATGTATAAATACGCAATCTCGTTTCAATTTTGGGGTGCCGCGAAATTCTGTTAATATTGGAAAGGGTGCCGCGCCTATTAAAGAGAACTACTGCTCTAGACCAATGGTGGAACGCGAAGTTTCCAAAATAACTATTGCAAAATATTTCTCGAAAAATTTTTTGCAATATTTAAATCTCTTAAAAATGTCCACTACTGGTAACTATAATATTAAAATGCGTTGAAATTCACTTATTGGAAAAGATGGAGTAATGTTTTTATCATGGTGGGACTCGAGTTTTTTTTATTAATTTATTTTCCTTTGACATTATTAACGTTATTTTGGTTTAACACTCCTGATCTTTATTCGTCGTGGAATGGCCGCATCCTATAAAAGTGAATTATAAAATTATGAGATTCATCTCTGGGTAAAATGTCTTTTATAATGTTTACATAAACCGATCTATTTCCTGTCACAGCATTGAAAGTGTTCGTGTCGCCAGTTAATAAAGCGTGAGAAATATTATACCTTGTTTTGTCTTCGCAAGGCACTGGAACTCTATTATGAGTGTTAAGTTCCGGAAAATCCTGTAGGAGAAGCAGGTTCTCGAAACATGCTGTTTACTAAAAATACCGATGTTTAATCTTGCTAATTATCAGGATTTTCAATATGACGGTCGATGATCTGGTTAACGCTTTCATTTACTATAATTAGGATTGGTGTATTTTATCAAATTTTAGCTGTTTGAAATAAATATACTGTTTCAAAACGGCATTATGTTTAAATAGTACCAGGATATCGTTTTATTCACTTCGTAAATGGAAGTTCTAGTTAATAGCGTACAATGGAACTCGGAATGGCCGACCGATTCTCACAGTTGTGTTAAATCTCTCTTTAGTAACATCGCTGATGAATTTTCGAGATAGCGCGTGTACATTCTTCTTTTCCACTCTATTTTTGTCGATTGTCATCTATCATTGATATTCTTTTGTGAAATATTCCCGACGGGTCGCAATCCATCCACGGTTGGTGTTGTGTGATGTTGGCGATGTGGACGGATTAATCAAATTTCAACATTTTATTACGCTACTCCGCTGTTTAAGTCAAATTCACCTCACGTTACGCCCAACAACAGAAGAGTCGCTAAGCCCAAAAATCGAATCGTGTAACAATCCCGCGATTAAGTATCTATCTATAAAATTTTCGATGGGATCGATCGACTTTCGCCCTAAATAAAGTCGTTTGTCTGTCTTTTCAATTTCCGATTTTTCTCCGTTTCGTTCCGAATTTTCTTAGTACCGTTTTATGTTTCGCCGATATCACTATCTACGCCGTTCCTTGATCTTATGTCGGAGCTACACTAACAAATAGAGGCAATCAGTTGCCGGTTTCGCTTCGCATCTAATTAAACGCGGGTCTATAAACTCGTATTTGTTGCTACGAATACCTCGGCGGGCCGCTATAGAAGTTGCGAGCGGTTCCAAAGACCTGACAAGTGTTTACATCGGAAATTATCCGCAGACTGTGTTATCTCTATGACATATTGCTGCTTCTTACATAGGAGGAGGATAAAAATTATAAGTCACTTCCAGATAAGCTAGAGACACGAAATTTGGCACAATTATAGGTTTTTGGTCACAACCGAAGGAAAAAATCCGACACTACAAAAATTCCAATTTTTAGGGGCTGTTTTGCCCCATTATCGCCCCATATACTAGGATAAAAATGGTCACTTCTAGATGAGCTATCGACTTGAAATTTGGCACAATTATAAGTTTTCGGTCACAACCAATGTGGAAAATCCGATATAATTAAAATTCTAATTTTTAGGGGTTGTTTTTACCCCATTATTGAAATTAGGCAGAAATGCTTGCAGAATGCAAGCACTGTCTAATAGTATTTTGTAAGTGAAAGTCAAGTCTAAAACATTTCTTAGCCCAAAAAAGTATACTAGAAAGGATTTAATTAACATGAAATCGTCTCTATTAAATTTCACGGATTGCTTGATCGCCGTAGCTTTGCACGAAATGGTCTCGGGGGCGACGTAGTATAGCTCTTGGGGGCGGTTGGCTGCCGAAACCAGCGAGGCGATGGGCGTCCGAAGCGTCCGGCGTAGAGTTGCTAGACACTGAACGGTAGAAGGGAGGACAGTTAAGGCAAAAAATCTGATGTGGCCAACACATGACTTTCTCCATACTTGGGGTATAGATATTTAAATTATTATGAATAGCATTATAAGGCAAAATTATTATTTCGTAACGTAAAAGAATACAGTCATCCTTATTGCAGTAAATTATATTTTGAATATGTTTACAGAATTCACCGCTAGTTGTGGCTCTGTATACTGGAAATTACGAAAAAAATTAAATATCTCCGAAATGGATGGTTCTACGAAAATTTATTTCAAACAGAACTTGGAAGAAATATTATTCTCTACAACTTTGGTCCTCACGAGGATTACCAATAACGGCGTTTTTAAGGATATATTTGACGGAAACCGAAAGCACCATTTATTTATAAATAATTCGTAAACAATAACTGCTATGGAAAATTGTTTCAAATGAAAGTTGTAGGAAATTACATTCTCTATAACCTTTGTATAGAATTGTATATACAGTGTTGATGTTTTAACGGAGAAATATCGCAAAAACTGAATCGGGTTTCGAATAAACCTCGACTTCCGGTTAACCGTTATTGTCCAAAAACTAATCAGTTCTTTTTGCTCGTGTTAAAGTGTTATATATGAAGTTTGGTAACGATATCAACACACATCAACACTTAATACGTCTGCTCCGTGCTGCATGCAGTTGCGGAGAATGTGAGCTGGACACCCAATACCTACAATTTCTCTATTTAGAGCCTCCCTTAAGTGAGAGAGCACATTATTACTCTTATTTCTATTAATGCCTCCGAAATTCTGAAATTCCTTCAGCAGCGCGTGCTCTTTTATCACACAAGTTGTTTTGGAGACAAAGAGATGTTAATTTTTCGCATGAAGACGAAATTCGCACCATTTTTCTGTTTTTCACTTTGTATATGATGCTCTAAATCATAAGATCCCTTATTTGCAACTGATATGTAACAATCACAAATTTTACACTTCGTCTCATATTCATTCCTACCGATGGCGAAAGAAGGATACTTCGCCTTCAGATTACTGGAGAATTTGCACTTTTAGGTGATGCCATTTTAATGGGATGGAGTTCCTTCCTAATCGAAGTTTCGGTTATCTGCATAGTAAGAACATATTGTACATACCAAAATAATTAATGTTGAAGATCTGCCTTTATTGTTTTCTACTAAGAATCGGAGCGAAAAAGAAACTGGTCTATTCACTGCAACAGATAACTTAGAACTGAGATGAACCCATGAAAGTCTTCAGTTTCTTTTCTTGGAATTTGACCATGTACATCTGGTCATTCCGTAACGTCACTTTGCCACTGCACACCATGACCACCAGCAAAAGAGTTGTTTGAAGGAAATAAGTGACAAATTATTGAGTGCTTGACCCTCACAGAGCGGTGACCCTTGCATAGAAATTTTATATAAGAGGGAAAGGAAGGGAGTCATAAAAGTGCCATTCTCATTGTCTCTTTCGACAACACATGCAGGAGGGTTTATGAGCACAGCCTTTGCAAGGGTTTGGATAGGATTCCACCACACATCGGAATTGAATGGTCTACCGGTCAATGGAGCCTTAAACTCACATTTCCCAGAAAAAAAGCCGGACAAAATCCTAAAATTTAAAATGCCGGGAGGACGGAGGATGGAGAGGCAGAATGGAGGACATGTCCTCCTTTTGCCGGACGTCTGGTAACCCTAGTCCAGCGTGCGTTCTCTGCCGGCGTTTCTCTTATCTCCCCATCCTTCCTTCCCCCCGCTCCTCCCGGCACATCCGAAAGGGGCGTACGCACGCGTCGCGACCTTCATCGTCCGTTGGCTATCGAAGGGAGCCAGCCCCCTTCTCATATATATATATACTGGACGGAGGTCGGAGGGAATCTTCTCGAACGCCGTGTTTGGCTTTGGCTGCGAAGGGAGAGATGTTCCTCTCCTTTTTCACTTAGCAACCGTAGATAAGTATGTGGTGGAGCGATGAAATGGTCCTTCTCGTTGTGCAACGGATTTTTCATTCGCGTCAACGAGACAGGACGTGTGCTCCATGACGCGAGAGAGAGAGAAATGCCGTTCTGATTTAGTTCTCGCATTGCTCCAATGTGATTGGCTCATATTATTACTAAATATGTATGAGCGCAATTGAAAAGGCTATCGAGCGAACTTAGAAATCAAATGAAATATCGCAGTATTGCTGTACGTGTGCTTTTATCTTCGATAAAATAACGTCATGTCTTAAGGCGTTGTTGCCAGAACTTATAGTTATTGATTTCGGTTTCTCATCGAATTGGATGCATGTGAGAAATATTCGTCATGCTTTAGCAGAATCGCCAGACACATTTCTAAGGACAATTTGCTTTCGTAGATAAAGTTGTTGAATCACAAGTTTGTGTACCCTATAAAAATTTAAAACAATCCTATAAAACTTAAAAGGCTTTTTCGGTCGTATTCTGATGAGATTTTAAATGTTAATACCTTTCTGCAGTGTTTTGGGCGTTCACGAAAGAAAAACAACATTCGATTTTATGTGCTAATATGGAGGATACTACTACCTACGATACAGTATTGGTAAGCACTTTGTAGCGAACTAAAGGTTTCAACGCGGCGTGATATTAGCGATGGGAATGGGTGAGCGTAGCAAAGGGCGAGGGAGGTAGAAAGAGGGAGAAAGGCGAAGAGAAAGGAGTGGGAGACGTTTATGTAACTATGTATTCATGTATTCCTCCTCATTCGAAGGTATGGTAGCCCCCCCCCCCCCTCCCGGATCCGAAATCATAACTAAAATTATAGGAGAATAAATTAAGCAGGAGGACTAATTAATTGCAGTTTATCCGCTGAATGGAGGGATTCGATTGTGGTGTTTATTCGGACGATGTCAAGGCTGTAAGTAAAGGTATATCGCGTCATGTTTTTTTCAATTGAAAAAATTAAAAAATTTCTGAATCCATACACCAAAACTTCACCGCAGTTTCATCATTTGTTTTATTTCAATGTACCTGTATTATAAAAATCCCGTATAAAGTTTTACTTGCTGCTACTGATATGCTGCTATTTATATATCAGCGGGAATGAAAACATTTTCACGGTTAAAAATTCGCTTGAAATTCAAACATCTCGTAATTCATTAAAATCATAAGTAATCCATGATCTATTTCTGACCGCGGGATCGTCAGCATATATCAATAGTCTAACAATGTTGAAAACCCCTTTAATGCGTGATGCAGAAACTATCTGTTCGGCTCACCTTTACCTAGGATGAAGATATTCTATTCCCATTGTTTAAATCGAAAATAAAAGTACGTAATCATATTCACCCGTTTTCTAAAACATCGAAGAGGAAACGATCGGTAAACCTCAGTTGCATTGGCATGTATTCGAACATGTGCGAATCGAACTTCATTAACTTGAATTATCGACCACATGAGGATGTACTTACTGGTCCACTCTCTTCTCTAACTCGAGAAAACTTCCTTTAACGCGTTTTCGATAAAGTTGCTTTAGTATGGCAATTTTACTCCAAATTTGTTTATCTGTTAGTTAGCATATGGAGTGTTAGCGTGTCTCATAAACAATAAGCAATCGACAGATCGTACGATGTTCAAAAACTGGTAGTCGGTCATATTTCCGAGGGCGAGAACCTCTCCATTGTTTTTTTTGTCCAATCAAATATCGGTGATTTCAACCGTGTCAGACCTGACTTGGCGGAGTAGCCGCATCGTCACCGATAAAGAATGAATAGTAACTTCCTCGGAAAAATCGTTTTCATTCGTGCGACCGGCTTCGCTAGTGCATACTGCATGAAACCGGTCGCAGCAGCGAAAGCATTTTCCGATTGGAGATAACTAGGTTTTCTTTCGTTGGCGCCGAAGAAATTTTCGTGTTCTCTTCGCAGAAATATCGTTCGAGGTTGTTGTTTTTTTTATAATGGGGTTTTTGAACTCCCGATCTAAGATTATAATTTTTATGATTTTCTTAATTGCGAGCCATGTATGGTAGATTTTCGCTGCCTTAGTACCCGTATTTCATTTTTCAATTTTAAACTTCTGTTCTGTTCGGGTAATTGATGATTGTGAAATTCAGCCGTTAACTGAGTGTTGAGTAAATATTTAACTCGCAACTTTAACTACTTTAGGATGAGGAAGGAAGAAAACAAAATGCTTAATAATAATTTCAAATTGTCACTAAGTATTTTATTTTTTTCTTTCCTCATCCGAAATGGAAAAAAATTAAGTTGAGCCCAACATTATTAATATCCTAACTATATATCTTATTAAAAAAGTAAATAAATTAAACATTTGATCGCGGCACCATTTTAATTAAGCATTTGCGTTGAAAATCTCGCTTCTCTTTGAAAGTACAGATTAGACCTGAAATTCCGCCCTATCTTTCTGCTGCGCCGCATTCGACGGCACTTGCCACATGAGAAAATCGAGTGGCCGGATGGTGGAAATCGGCGAGCAATTCTTCTTCCTTCCATTCTATTTCCGTCGTTTTTCACGCAAAAGTTTCGTGGATTTTAGGTACGGCCAGCCCCTCCTTTCTATTCCCGCGAACTAAATTTCCCTCTCGTCACGGAATCCGCAGTGTTTCCGATCGCAGCAGCGAGGGCGGAGTGCGATGGCGGGCGGGGTGGTGGACGCAATGCCACCCACCACCCTCCACCGTCGCGGCGGGCGAGGCACGGCGTGCTGCGGCGTCATGCATGCATGCGTGTGTGTGTGTGTGTGTGTCACTGCTTTCTTCGCTTCGTGCGTTGCCAAGTTTACCGTGGTCGGAAAAACGTATACCATATTTTAACTGCAGAACCATCTAGCGCGCTTTGCGAAAAGTTAAACGATCCCCTTATTGGTACCAAAATGGTTTCAAGAATTTACAGATGTGTGTAAATTTGAGATTCAGCCGGCGTTTTATAAATGGATTAAGTTTATTTGATCGTAGATCCGAATTCGTTTTGTGGTCAATGATTTTAATTTGTATTTAAAGGCTCCGCTGAATTCATACACACACACACATATATGTTTGTATGTATGTATATATTCTATTGCAGTGTTTTACGAAATAATAGCTTCGGACAAAAAGTGAAATATTTGACGAATTCGCTTGCATTGCTAGAATTGCCACCCAAAGGAAATGTTCTAAGGTAACGATAATTTTTGCTTGCTTATTCCTCGGTTTTCAGTTGAGCAGGACGTGGATCACTTATAATCAACAACACCTGGTGCAACAGCGCACAGAATCCAACTCGACCGTCGGAAGCTTATTGTTAGTTCAAACCGCATAGATCGTAATGTGCATTAGAGTAGATAATGTTGGCTTATAGAGGTCAGAATTAGACGTGTAAGTCTTATGTGTTGCATTTAGCTAACGTAAAGTGCTTGGAAGGAAGCGGCTCAGTTGAAGGTTTTAAATTTGAGTTTTACAGACATTACGATCCTAACATACGAATCACATTAACCTATCTTCGTGGCTTTTGGTTCCGTATAATATAAAATGAAGCCGTTATGATCAAAGGTAGTTTACTTTGACACTATACGGTGGGCATGAAATGTGGCAGTATGAAAGGTCAAAGGGTACAACCGACAAAAAAATTAATAAGCTCCAGAAATAAACTTTCCTGAGACGCATTTCTACCCCATTGTTTCACATATCCCTGCCACAATAAAAAAAGACAGGTAGTTCAGTTAATGTTATTTTATGATTACACTTTCAAATGACTATAGGTACTGGAGATATGACATCAAGGCTTAAGAAGGTGAAATAATTAATGTTGCTGGCTGCTGTTCCTTTCAAGAAAATTCGAATCAGCTTCTCATTAGCCGGAAACTCAATTTTAAATCTGAAACAAAGCCTTTGAAAGTAATTTTTATTAAACGGCAATGCTATATATTTATCATTGGGAGTGGGAATCGATTCTTCTTTTGGAATTTTTGTAGTTTTGATATTTTCAAAGAAATGGCTTTGTATTATGATTGTTATCGAAATGACTCTGGAGTATGTCAGTGGAATTATTAATTTTTAAGCGAATAATTTGGCTATGCGAGGACACGATGTAGTTAGAGTTTTGAAAATTCGTTTGAAGAAAACTATTGTTGTAGGTGAGAATAAATTACTTTAGTCGAGGAAAATTCTCTGAGGTGAAATTAATTTAAATAAAATTAAGATCAACGCAATTTTTGAAATAAAAATGTTTACTTTTATATCGACAAAAGTTTTACTGTATTTTAGAAATATTTATTATTTTTCTTTTGATTTTCACAACTCTTGATAATTACTCAAATTACTTTCATCATCTGTTACTCTCCCAGATTGAATTTATCGATGCTCACCTATTTATTTTATTTTTGCCAATTTTCAAGATTTCATTTTCAAATTTAATTTGCACAATCCTTTTGTTTTTCCCTCTGAAAGAGAATTTATAGATTGGATGAACGCAGCTAGATAATAGAAAAAAACGACAAAACATTTGTTTTTGTGTCATTAGAAGTATTTTATGCCTGTTTAATCAGGGGATTTTGTCGTTATTGAATACTTACTGATGAAAACACCTGTTGATTCAGGTAAAACGATGTTTGCTTGTTTTTAAGTTTTTAAACTTAAAGAATAACACCGAATGTAAAATCCATTGATATTTTAAATGGCGGAACTGAGATCTCCTGTTAATTTGGAGACATTGTCAACATCGTCGCACCGAGAAAAAAGTACATAGGCGTTTTGTGGTGTGCTATGTTTTGTGCGTTAGTTATTCCAGAGTTTTGAATCCTTTAGATAGGAGTCTTCGCCAGCTCACCAACCAATTGTCGCTTCAGTCTTTCGCCTTAAGCGTCTTAATCATTTCATTGAGACTCGATTTCTTCGATGGAATGTTTCCTCACTCTTGTCCCTTCCCCCCTCCTCCCTCCCTCTCCTCTCGTCCCTCCCCCCTCCTCCTCCCTTCCCCCGGTTGGTCGAAGGGTCATTAAGGTCGTTTATGAATTTTTCGCTCTTATTTGATGCTTAAAGTTTAAGTCTTAAATCACTCCACGCATCATGTGATGTTTTCCTAATCACCTGCTCCGGACCTCGTATGACGTTTAAACTTATGCCCCCGCTAACTTAAATAGTAGGAACATTTTTTTAAATCTACTTTTCTTATGGGAGTTGGGATATCTGCCATAAGTGAAAGGATCAATGCTATAGCGTTTGAAATAACTTCAATGGCAGATAAATATATTAAAATGCATTTTCAGGTGAGAATATTAAAGGATGGTTTTGTGTTAACAATTCCTACCGAACGCTAATAATTGGACTACATGTAGATATAATTTTAACCAGTGGCGTACCGGAAAATGTGTCGCCCATCGCCGAAGCAAAATTGAAGGTTCGGAAAAAATTAAAGCCCCCACAAAAAAATCTGAGCCCCCTTTAGCCTCATTCCGAGCGAGAGTGTCTGGTACGCCAGTGATTGTAACGCAAAATAACCATGATGAGGCGATTCTAATTGAAATAATAGCATGAATAATTCTTTGAAATATGATTTTAGACTCCCCATTAAGTTTTTGATTCTTCATTTGATTTGAATAATTGCTAAAGTTAATAGTTTGCTAATCTGAAGTCGGAACAAATTGAGTTAGTTTGACGGGTTCAGTATCCGTTTTATATGATTATGTGCAAGTGTTTCTTCTAAAGCGGAGCTTATCATTCGGCCAATTGCGGCCCTCGAACTTGCTTAAGTGGTCCGCTTTAGCAGTCACCTACATTAGTCAAAAGGTAGAAGCGATTGTGAAGAAGGTAGCCGCGGTCCAAGAAGTTCAGCGTTTAGAAACAGATGCTAAATTTGAACTATAGGAACGTGGCTGGTTGTGGTATGTGGTTGTAGTCTATTCTGGTGGTTGGACCGTGGAGTCGAAGGGGTTTAAAACCGCTGTTCTAGAGTCGTAGCCGTAAGGCAGTAATTCTTTAAGAGGCTTTGCTTATTAGAAAATTCTATTTTTTTTCTTTTAACGTATGTTTCAGTGTTTCTCATTTTTCCCTTTTATTCTGTTGTTGCTGTTTTCGATTTTGTTGAGAGTTTACTAGTGTTGCTAAGGGGAATATGAGCTCTTACTGCTGCTTTTTTAATAGCGATTTTTCATTTTTATTAGAGTAGTGGTTTGCGTGTTCGGCTTGTGATTCTATATTCGATGGTTCGGATTTTGTCGGGGGCGTGGTTGTATATGTTCGTTTTTTTTATCGTTACAACGCTCATCGTAAAAAGGCCAATAACAGCTGTTTATGAGCTATTCAAAATAAATTGTGTTAAGTGCGGCCCAAATGTCATCCTTACGTTCAATGAAACACCTGCAAATGGCTTTTGTTTCTTTAAATTTCTTTAAATAATGCAAATTTGATACTTCGAGGACTCTATGTACATTAAAACGTTCCCCAATGCACTGTCGGATCGATTGTTGCAAATTATATATGGGAACTTTAATCGTATCGCTTCCAGGTTCGCCGCTTAAGGCTGTGGTAATATCATTCACCACAGTTGCTGTCAATCGCCATGCAAATGCTTTGCAATGATTACTGCCGTATGTACGCTTTCTGTTGCTATGCATACTAATGATCCCTTTGTCAAGTAAAACGATTTAATTTCCCAGTGCTCGGAGAACGTTATTTCTCTAAGAACGTTAACGGTTGGCATTTCCGCCGTTTCGCAGGCCTTTACTCGCCTGATTCACCCTCTCTGTCTTTTGAGACCTTGCAGATTTTTCTGCCTTTCACCCTTTCCGCACGTCGAACGCGAGTGTGTATATACCGTCGTCCCTCTGATCGCCACTGCCACGGACTCGCAGTGGAAAACTATCAGAGGTTTTTTTGATGGCCGATCATAAGAAGTCGGGCTTTGCGTACGATTTTTGTTTCCTTGGAACGTGGACGATTATTTAGAATTTGAGTGCGAAAGCGGATGATGGTATTTATTTTATTTTTTTATTGAGACGGTGCGGATGTGTCGCACGCGTTTATGAAATATTTCAGTTAACGATTTAAAAAAATGAAAATGAAAACTATGATTTAAAAATGACCGAATCTTTTGTGAGAAATAAGTTAACATTTGAAGCGTGGATATCGTTTCTGAAAATTAAATTAAATTTTAAGCATTCATTCCTGGGTAAGTGGAATTGTGGAAGAATTTCCCTCCTTTTTTCTATCGCAATTTGAAGTTGACAAATCTGAGTGATGGATTATAATACACATGGAAAAGGTTTACCTGTCTTTTGCAATGCTTGAGATGTATTCCCAGTGAAAGCCCTCTCCCTAAAAGCAGTTGAATGCACGTGGAGCCAGATAAAACTATAACCGTTCAATGAAGCGTGAGGTAGCTGCACGTGGGAGTGATTTTTCCCTCTGATCGGTAGATTGGCTGCTGAAAGATCTCTTCTGGGATCGATAACTTTCCAATAGTCGGAAGTCTAATTGTAAATCTAGTAGAAAATCCCCAAAGATGTGTGTTTCATTAAAAGAGCCGTTTTTAGGCGCGTTTCGCTTACAGCGTGAGCGCCTATTATCGTCGGTCCGTCTGTCCGTCCGTCCGTCCGCATGCTCGTTCTCGGCTTCTACCGAACGGATTTTCATGAAATTTGATATTAAGGACTTACAATCAAATATAAGAAGAAAATCGCAAAAATGAATCTCGTACGACAATCAGGTGTACCACTTTACTGGTGACAAAAAATGAAATTTTCGTCATATCTCGGAAAGTATTGCTCATATCAAAATATTTTTCAAATAAAAGTTGTAGAACTGGTAAAGAAGAGTATTTCCTTTTCTACACATTTTTATCATAGAAGTAGCCGTTATCGATAAAATCAAACAAAAACGTCTTAAATCGAGTTGAACTTAGAAAATTTCTTGCAAGGTTACTTCTTCATTATTGCTAACATAAACAATCTCGCAAACAAACGTTTAATTTCCTTACGTGTCATGTTATAATAAATAGGAAGAAAATGGATTATTTATGATGAAGAAAAGAATTTTAAAACGCAATTTCCCTTACGTACATGTATATACTAATTTCTTTCTAATACTCCATTGCACGAAACGCGCCCATTTGTGATACGTTGTACACTTTCCTAACTTGTTGTATGGTTTAGTCGATGGATGAAGAATTGTGCGTTTCTTGATGGGGAGGGGGGGAAAGAGGGTTGCCGCCAGTTAATAATTTCGCTTGTGCAGTCGAGTTGCTACGATACTAGCTGCCATTCGTGTTCGGCAGTTCCCGTGTCAACTCAGGATAAATTTCCCTCGATTCAGGGAAGTAACTAGCCTCCCAAAAGTGGAAGGGTTAATATGATCTATGAGCAGCATGACTGTCAGAATATTTGGAAGAGCACGTCAAAATATTTAAAAAACAAACAAAAAATGATAATACCAAAGCAAATGTATTAGCTAATTTTTACTGCACAAGCCACACAAATGAAAGTTATTTTTTATTAAGAACAAAAACATAAACTACTTGAATATTTCATATTTTGAAATATAGTGTTAAGCATGTTGAGGCAAGGGAGGTCAGGATCATCCTCTATTCACCTTCCTGACTTGATTCAAACTCTTACCAAGGATATTCAGTAACAATATCGCAGTGCCATATTTCGGATCTTAGGTGCTTACGTAACGCTCCTTTCGTGACTAATATCAGCGTATATTGAAAAGAGATTTACCTTCTTTAACGATCGACCAAGTGGTATATTCCTTATCATTTCGCTCCCGCTAGCATGCATGTCACGTTCGTTTAAAGGATTGCATGCAGTCTTAATTATCCACGTTGGCTCTATTATCATGTGCATTTTTAATGTCGTCCATGATAACGTCGTGAAGTTGAGAGAAGCATGTTGTAGAAACATCGATAAATGTAAATTCATCAGGATTTAATTGGTGCTTATTATATCCGTGCCTTTGCAATGGGATTATAAAGTGAAAAAGTCAACCAGGGTCATTAGATCAAACAGGTGGTTTCTACGAGGATGCATATAGTATATCCTTTTTTCTCCTCTCTCCGCCTTTATCACTCTCCCTTGCCCAACATACTCCCTCATAACTATCCTCCCTCCCTCCTCCCACCCTCTCATCGCACCCCTTCCCTCCCCTAGCATCCTCCCCCCAACCGCACTCTCCCTCCACCCCTCCCTCCAACAGCACCCTTCCTTTCACCCCACCTTCTCTTCCGTCTTCCCCAACGCACCCTCCTTCCTTCCTCCCGACCCTCTCTCCCACCTCATCCACCCTCCCCCCTCCCAAACGCACCCCCCTCCTCTCTCACCCCACCTTCCTTCCTCCCTCCAACCCCGCCCTCCCCTCACCACTCCCTATCTCCCTCCCACCGTCTCTGATTCACTCCTCGGAGTCATCCGTCGGCGCTCCATTCTCGAGGTTCACTGATTGATCGCCAGGTGGAGTGGCCGATCGGATCAAGTGTGCGCTGGCGGTTTTATTAGTTCATATAACTAGCTCCCCAAATCTACCGCAGATTTCTGGGCCGCACAGCAACCCCACGGTACGAATACCGAATTCGCCGTAGTACTTGCATAAGCCGGTGTTGTAGTACGGAAAGTAGAAGTGGAAACTTATATTTATACGAATGAATGTCCTTCAAATTGGTTTTACGCCCTTTAAGTCTCTATTTTTGTTATTTTTAAATATGTTAATGTATTATTAAGATTCTTCCTGCTTATCTTCACGAGGAGGTTGCTTTTAATTATAGTTTACGCTCAGCTGTGGGATGTTCAAATAAATTATTTTGGAAACCAGAATTGCATCGTCATCTGTGGAAATCCACGGGTTTGCTCCACGGTGTCATGGCTGCATCAGTCGCCTATGTTTCATCTGTCGGTTAAAATCTGTGAGTGAATGATACATTCGGAATTTTTCCGAAATCTGAATCGATTTAACATTCGTTGCTTCACCAGCGTAATTAGTGGATAATGGCGTTTATTTAATAAATTATTTTATGCCGTCATTCGAACGCGAGGGACAGTTTAGCAAACGGTTCGGTTGTGCAAAAAAGATCTCATTTCCTTAAATGATCTCCGATCGAAGAATGTGGATACGGATGGTTGCCAGACAATGAGGAGAAGGTCTCCTTGGATTGGTCGCCGCCATTCTACAGAGAAACCGCTTGTATGTTTAATGGCTGCTGCGTCGCAGCCAGCTGTTCACCTCTCATCTTTTCGTCTGTGGTTTCAACCGGACATTCTTTCGCGAAAGCAGAGTAAAAAGCGCATTTGCGAACTCTTTATACTGACATTCGGTCGATCGAAATATTTCTTTATCTTTACGAATCGATTTTAACGGAGTTGCATTTCGCGTCCTTGCGCAAAATTGTGTGACAGGAAGTTCAAATTGTGCAGACATCTATGGTCGAGCAGTATGATCGAATCGAGTCCGTCAGCGACGATCTTTGCTCCTTTTTCCCGTAAACAATCTCTCCTTCCGACGCACAAAAGAACGATACTATCATTCAAAGGCAGGTATATTCGTTGATTGCGTTAGCAGAAACAAGGATTCTTGGCCATGTAACGTGATTGATATTTTACAGGAACATTCGATGGATTGAGGTTCCGTTGGTTTCTTCGTTTCGCCCAATCGGCCTTCCGTGTCTTTTGCGTACGGATTCTTTCTTCCGTGTAAATGTCTCGCTTTAGAAAGAACCACATCTTAAAAGAGTTAAACTCTCTCCGCGTTAAAAATCTCACTTTTTCGCCTTGTTATCGTGCTACACGGCATTGCGTCCGCCTCACATGTCGCATTCGGATTCCTTTTCGGCGGCGCGTGCTAGCGTGTCGGCGCCACCTCTCGCCCGGCTGCTGTGGCCGCCCCGACATCTCCCCCGCACCTCGCCCCCTCGCCGTTCCGCCCCCGCAAGTAGTTGGCCTTCGCGCCCATGGTTCTCCAAAGCGTCCTTCGAGCCGTGCTGAAATTTTCTGCTGGCGGACGAGTTATGGTGATGCACATGTTAGGAAGGAGTACCACGAGGCATTTCCTTTATCGCCGATTAAGATTAAAATAAAATGCGACGTTCGTCGCCACGGTAGTCACGACATGGCGACGAAAAAAAACCCTTCTCGAGCGATAACGGCGTCGTCGTCTTGGAGCTCGCTCGTGTTCCGCCTTCATCCGTGCGTTTCCAGAATCTTTTTATTATCATCTCGAGGGAGCAACGCGAAGGCATTCGTCTCCGGAAGAAATGCGCGGATATTGAGATTCCATCTGAATTATTCAAAGTATTCTAAATGTGCGGGGGAACTCTTATCTCTTTATCAAAGTTTGCGCTTCAAGGCTTTTCAGAGATTGCACGTAAAGTCCGTTATTTGATTGTATCTTTAGATTTCGCGGACGAGTTAAGGTTTTTATCGATATTTGTTCCAACCAAGTGGCGAATTCTATAATTGGTGCATTATCTCGGTTTTTGTTATTACGCTTAACTTTCGGAACATTTTATTTGTTTGAGGAATGGAGTAATATCTCTGATTTTCATATTGAAATAGGAAATTGATTTATGAACGAAAAATACGGGTGTATGAAATAGCGGGTGAATATTTTTCCTTTAAACCATTTTCGTCCAGTATGGGTGATAATTGGTTTTCTAAACTATTGAGGAAAAAGTTTCAAAGTTTGAAGTACTAATTAACATTTGCTTTCAATATCATATTGTGCGATAAACGCTGTATTAATTTGGCTAAAGTTTTCGCCTGTCATAATAACTAGATTTGTTATAAACATATGCCGAATAAGCTTTCGTAGCAAGTTTCCTGAGTCGCTCTGGTGTGCACCAGCTTTCAATTAATCCTTGCTTACCTATGAATTGCTATTCCTCTTTAGTGCGGTGTTCCGTGAAAAACGACGGCGAGACGCCACTGAGGACGGCTACGTTGCATCGAAAATTATATCGAGTAATCTTTACATTTTTTTATCGATGCGAGAGTTACCGTGATCATCTCTTAAAATGTTCACTTGTTTTGTCTCGACTATGCAAGCGTTACGTAGTTTGCGCAATACTTACGTAAATAAAATTTCAGCGGATCGCAAGTTCTTTTCCGGTCTCCAACGGGTGAATTGCCTTCCCGGGCCTCAAGGATCAATCGCAATGTTTGTCAGACTTTTTGTCTCGCTGCGCAGCGGGAGAAAAACATCCAAACGACGTCCAAAAAAAGACGAATACCTTCTAATTATACTTTCCATTGACGCACAGTGGAAGTTGTTGGAGATAAAAAAGTCCATATCCATAGATTGCGTTAATTAAAGAGATTAGGAGACACCTTTTTATTCCATTTCTCGATACAGTGCGTCGAAATATCCAAATTTTGAGCAGCTGTGGGTTACTTTCAAATCCCTAAGTTTCACTTTGGATTGTTTCCCTATTAGTCTACCATTTGAAGGAGAAACCGCCTATGATTTCCTTTATTGCAGCTGCGAATTCGAATAACATATGTCAGCTGTAATATTCCTTGCTTATTATTTTGTTTCGCTCCATTTGCAATTCAAATAAATGCGTACGATTAACAAACATTTCGGCCGTTTTCCCCCCTCCGATTTTGAAAATCTTTTAGTCAAATCGCGTAGTTGTTGTAACCGCCACGGCGTGGCGCTCGCGGGATCGAGCACGACATTTCCTGGAGGAAAAACAAATATTCGGGGAGTTAATTCTATCCGTGAAAGTTTTCCATCTTAAGCGGTCGCCCTTGAAGTTCACTCCTCAGGTGTGAGCTTAATTTATTATCTTTATGCTTTGTCGTTTCATTTGTTGTCGTTGGATTATTAATATTAATTCCACGTGGTGCTCGATCTTTATTGTTTACTTATACATTCAGCACGTTTTAATTGTTTCATCCATTCTATTCCATCCATCTCTCTTGTGTTGGCGAAGATGTTTCTGATTACAATTTGTGGAGAAATATGCCCAGGAATTACTGACTGCATTTTTTAACATCATTACGGGTTTTTCTACGATAATCAGGCATCAAGTTCTTATGCTGAAAAATATTATTTGCATTACTGTCTGCGTTTCAACTATATAAACGAACATTATCGTTTATTGTAATTGAGGTAAAGAAATGCCCGATTCCAAAATAAATACCAATATAATATATCAATATCAAAATTGAAAAATTAAGAACTTGTCTTAGGTAGTCATAACAAGACTGTAAAAAAAAACATTCGGATTTCGGATGCAATGCGGCCATCTTCAGTGGTGATTCACGGAAAGATTTAAAAAAATCTAGAGAAGAAAATACTGTTTCAAAAAATTTATATGCTCACTTTATTGCTTTTATCATGTGGAGAATATTGGCAACTCAGGTTTTGGGATATATTAACTCTGTGTAGCATTTACAAAGTAATAATTTTTTCCTTGTGGCCATACTATCGAAGCTCTCTTAAGTGCTTCACAAGCCGATATAGAGATGGCGCCATGAGTTCAGCCTCTTTCGTGCAACAAGATCGACGCGCGCTAAATTCGAACAATTAAAATGCGTTGCTGCTGATATTGAAGATACATTATATTTCAACTTTGTACTGGGAAATGCTGACATTACTTCAATAGTGTTTTTACTTTCTCATACGAAGTATCGAGAAAGTATTGTTTTCGCGAAAAAATTCGACCTTGAGATTTTTACGGAAATATACGATTTAGGTGTCGCTGAATCCGAAAAAGTGGTTTTCGCAATGCCGTCTGTCTGTCTGTTACTGGCTCTGGAGCCTAGACGGCAGAGCGAAAATGAATGATATCACGTACTTAGGTATTTTATCATACTGAGCGGGGTATATGTAGAAATGGTTGACATTGCTCAATAATTAAGAGTAGTTTATTCTACGCATTTTTAACAACAATTCGATTTTCTCGAAAACGGCTTAAACGATTTTGATCAAATTTCGTACAGTTACTTGAGTTTACGTCTTCAATAATACAGTATAGTTCATATTTCTCAAAAAATGAATATAAGGCTAGTTTATTCTAGGCAACTTTAACAACAATTCGATTTTCTCAAAAACGGCTACAACGATTTTGATCAAATTTCGTACAGTTACTTGAGTATACATCTACAATAATACCACGTATTTCATTTTTCTCAATGAATAAATATAAAGCTACTTTATTCTTGGGCAACTTTAAAAAAATTGGATTTTCTAAAAACAGGCTCATACGATTTTCATTTTCTAAAGATAACTAAACGACGCATTAGTATATGAGAAAGTTTGTACAATGTATTTCGTACCGATTTTTTTTCTTTGCGGGAATGAAAGAGTACAGTATAGTCTCGATTCATGTTGGTTGCCTGTGTTATTACTTTCTCATACGAAGTATCGAGAAAGTATTGTTTTCGCGAAAAAATTCTACCTCGAGATTTTTACGGAAATATACGTTTTAGGTGTCGCTGAATCCGAAAAAGTGGTTTTCGCAATGCCGTCTGTCTGTCTGTTACTGGCGCTGGAGCCCAGACGGTCGAACGAAAATGAATGAAATCTCGTACTTAGGCATTTTATCATACTGAGCAGAGTATACATAGAAATGGTTGACATTGATCAATAATTAAGAGTAGTTTATTCTACGCATTTTTAACAACAATCCGATTTTCTCGAAAACGGCTCTAACGATTTTGATCAAATTTCGCACAGCCACTTGAGTTTACATCTTCAATAATACTGTATAGTTCGTATTTCTCAAAAAATGAATATAAGGCTAGTTTATTCTAGGCAACTTTAACAACAATTCCATTTTCTCAGAAACGGCTGTAACGATTTTGATCAAATTTCGTACAGTTACTTGAGTATACGTCTTCAATAATACTACGTATTTCATTTTTCCCAACGAATGACTATAAGGCTAGTTTATTCTTGGGCAACTTTAACAAAAATCGGATTTTCTAAAAACAGGCTCATACGATTTTCATTTTCTAAAGATAACTAAACGACGCATTAGTACGTATATGAGAAAGTTTGTACAATGTATGTTGTACCGATTTTCTTCAATTGAATTTACTATAATTCATAATGTGTCATTCAAATTTCTTTTAATGAGGTTGATTTATTGAATAATTATGCTTTATAGGATCGCTCTTCTTCACAAAGTTGCAATTATTGTAAGATTATTTGTTACGGAAAACTATTTTTCATTTGAAAACTATTGTCTTATTCCGAGTCTTTTCTCATTTATTTGATCTGACTTTGTCGTTCCTACAAATTACATTACATACGTGTGATATTTTCAAAGGTAGAAACGAATATGCAGAATTTCATGTAAGTTGAACGCATTGAGTAACAGTTGGCAGTTTTAAGATTAATCCGCGTGACATTTGAAAATTTTTATCGTGATCCACATATAAAATTGCAGTGATTTACGCTCGAGAGTTATCTGTTATTTATTCATTAGCTTGCATTCAATTTGAATTGATAAAGAATCAACCAAATCAGATCCCATGTGAAATTAGGATTTTTGAATTTAAAACTTGTCATGTGATGGAATTTTCCGCTACACTACTTGGTGGAATCTCCCGAAGGTCAATCCCATTCATACCAAGCAAGCGTAAGATACAAAGCCGATAAAGTCTTGTTTTTCTTTTGTACAACATTAACTTCTTATAGAGTCATAATATTGATTCCATAGTTTTATCACTAAGGATTTTCTCGCTGTCCTTTCGACGTAAACGGCATTGGTCTTTATGCTAACCGTGGTGAATGGTCGATGGCGACCTTATCTTGCCTTTACACCCGCGCTCTTCCCTTCTCACAATCCGATCCTGAGTCGCAACAACCCAGATCTCTTCTCTGTGTATTCTCAACGATCGTGGTCCGCCAAATTGGACACACACTGTAACGGTCGTTAATTCCTGCGCCGGCCTCTTCTCATCCGTTTTAACCGTTCCAAAATAATCAGGCGTTTGTTATGATTTTCTCTTCCCACCTACCTATGTGTACCCAACATCGTTGTTTTGACAAACGCCTTACGTGATTTCCTCCCCTTTCGTAAATATCGTTGTTATGTATGGCATTATTATGGTTATTTTATGAACATTTGTTCTAACATTTTCCGGTTGTTGTAATATTTGTTAAATTGTTTTTGTGTATACTTATTTGTTTGTCGATTAATCCATAGTAATAGGCCTAATGATGGATTCTGTGAAAAGAAATCAATATTCGTGAACTAGAAAGGTTTTCTGATTTCTTGCGCTTCCTGGGCGTTCATTTTTTCCGTCACTCGATTTATTCTGAATCCGAATGAATACCCTGCAAGCCATCGCAATTGGTCTGTGGCGAAAGATTGTTTCGGTAGGCGGCCTTCGATATATACTTGCGCTCTTTTCGCCACATGTCGCTTGAACTTGTGAAGAATCTGAAACGTGAATTTTCTATCATATGACACGTTCGTTACTGGCGAGCATTATCGTAGGGAAACATTTTAAATTCCGCCAATGAACTATTTATTTCCGCATCCAGAATTAATTACACTACCACCATCATATCAACATTTCCATCGTCGGAATATATATTTAGTCAATTGGTATTAGATAATAATGAGGTGAAGCGGAGAGTGAGCGGTAGAGGATGAATAGAGGGGTTTTGGAGCGTACAGTGATTCCCAGCTATACGTCGCCTCGCCATACGTCGTCGACGAATTAATAAAATGTGTTTCGGTAAAAGTTGCGTCGCTTCGCATTTACGTCGTATGTGAAGAGTACAAGACGTAATTCGGGAAATTCCAATAGCAATATATAATTTTAAATCTTTGATATTGTTTTTAATGTCATGTCCATTGTTATTTATATAATTTATTTCCATTTTGTGTTTAATTTCATTTTGACTCCCCGTATAGGGTCGCAAAACGTATCCGTTCACTGCCGAATGATCATGTATGACAGTGCTCTCCAACCTTTTTGTGCTCCACGGCACACCAAACCACGCCTAATTAATTTCACTACATAAATACACGTTTTTAAAGAAAAAACTAGCATAAAACCAGTAAAAGTCGCATTATATTAGATCGTTATGATTGATAAAGTAATATTCAAATAATTGTATAATTTTATTGTAAATTAAGTGTATACACAATTCAACGTGTAAAAATGTTATGCCCTTCGACGGAAAATTTAGTATTTCCTTTTTTGTACAAAGGTTCAGTCAGTAATAGAAAGAGCTACAAGAACTTCTTCATCTAGGTTCTTTAAACATGCCCTTTTAATATTTTTAATATGAGCCGTTGACGAACAATTAAATTCGCATAAATATTGAAGGATATTCACACCTTTAGCTTTTAACCAAAATATATGCATCTAAAGGTATTAATACTAATTTTAAGTTGTATGATCGTTGCTAAAATCTATCAATTCCTCTCGTAGTATCAGGATAAATTTCTTGGATAATAAAATTCATGCGAATTTGTTTGTTCCAAATGCTTTTGTGAAAATTAAATATCCTCAGAGCGTGTGACTTATGTACTGTATTTTCATGTATTACTTAGGATAGGTGCCGTAACTAGGGCGGGGCATCTGCAACTAAGCAAGGGGCGCAAAAATTCCAAATAGTAATTAAATAAACTCGAGAAAATAATTCCTTGAAGGGGGAGAGGGCGCATATTTAGTAGCTTGCCCCGGACGCTAAAATATTTAGTTTCGGGGCTGCTTGGACACAGATGGTACAAATGTGTCAAAAGTTTTATACAGGAACCCCTGCTTTCATCATGTATATGGGAAAATAGGTTTCGCTCTACGTCGTTTCGTTATACGTCACAGTTTCTAGGAACGCACCTCCGGCGTACAGCGGGTAAGCGCTCCTCGTAAGCAACCTTTATCGCCGTTCACCTTCGTGATTTATATGTATATGTACTTGTATTCCCACGATTTCCGCACGTCTGACAACATACATACATACTGTATAAAGTGAATCCATCATAAATCACCCTTTGTTACGTTTTATTTCCATAATTGTTTGCTTTTTATCGAGTATGTCTGCGTAATTTCCTCGCCCTCGTATGTTGTTCGTTAGCCTGCGTAAGAATTGACGAGGGAATCTTAGGATACAATTAACGCTTTATGATTCAAACTTTCCATTTCTCGAAGAAGGCATTTCTTGCCTTTAGTATGAAGTCGGCTTCGTGTTCTGCGACTCGACTTCTTTTTTATTTTCCTTCGAGGTAATCCATTAATGGCACAAGGTTTCTATTTGTCTGTAAACATTATCTTTCGACACTTTCCGCCTAAAGTAACGTAAAATCTAAGTTTTTTTATAGAAACACAATTGGATGCTTCAAGGGAACGCAGTCGCTCTCTCCTTGGGATATTTTTTGGTTCCTCTCCGATAGAGGGAGATAAAAATCAGGTTTGATCGGGTTCAAACCGAAAGCTACACGCTCAATACGAAGAATCCAATCCGTTTGCTCGTCGCTGTCATTTCCCTCCATCTTGAATGGCGGAAGTCGCTTTCGTTTGCCTTGTTTATTTTTTCGATTAATGGATCAAAAAATTTCTCCGGATTAAAGTTTGTACTGGTTTTATTCAAATTTTGAGCCAGTATTGGATGCATAGTCGGATTTTAGACCTTTACCCTGTGTTCCTTGGCATGGATAGGGCGTGATTCACTATTGGCAACTGTGCACAAGTGCGAGGCAGGTGTGTGGGTGACAATATGATTTTTAAATTTAACGTATAAAATAAAAAATGAGTATAAATACTTCTGTCCAAATATGAGTTATAACAAAAGAATCAGAAATCGAGAGTTTTAGTCATCGAACGAAAAGATAATGTAAAATTAGCTACCTCCTTCATCTAGCAATAAGTCAGATTTTACATAAATACTCTTTCTCTCTCTCGCGGGGGGATATCCAAATGTGGTCATTGCATTATTTCTTCTGTCTGTCCCTGACTTACTTCCGAAATTTATTGAAAAAACTTTCGCAGCTCGAAAAAATATATTTCAAGTCATTTAAGGCACGTTATCCCCTATCCACTTTTTTCCTCGGAGTTTGATTAAAAATACTTCAGTTCATCATCATGGTTTTCCGCACGATAAATAAGCTTCGCTTGGCAATTAAGAACGGCAAAGGATATTGCCAAAAAAATAAATTGAGGTAATCTTTGGCACACTATCTGTATAATTTTTGTACGTTGATAAACGAATTCGTGTTATTGGTGCAGTATACTTGGTATTGTGGTTTTAATGTAATTTTGTATGGTGAATTAACTATTAAATTATAAACCGAAGTGATAAGTTGCTCATTTTGGCGAGAGATGGGTTCAAATCTTGAAACTTTGCCTCGGACGCAAAAATACCTCACTGTTGAATATTCGCCGCCAGAGTATGCCGATGATGTTGGTGAAGAAGATGATGATCCATTTCCCGATCCATATTACACGTTTATTGGCGTGAATTCAACTTAAGATCATCTTAACCTTCAATTACCGAAAGGTGTTTTGCATCCTATTATGGAGAGCGTGCAGATTGGTGAAATGCGTGCGAGGGAATTCTGTTTTGCGTATAGATCTAAATAGGGAGGGAGAGAAATTTTACACCGCCAACAAGTCACTGTAAACATGCTCGGTCTATTTTAGGATTCGACAGAGAGAAGAGCTATGAGCGACCAGTCCAAAATATATGCCGATTTAGTGTGGTAAATTGTTTTGTCTGTTAATTTGAAAAAAAGAACTGTGATAATCCTATGGGATTGAGATTCGAGGTTACCTAAATCCGCGTCACCAGTCATGGTTCAAGATAGTTTACAAATTTCGTGATAGATGATTACCAGCTGCTGTTGTTTATTTCGTCTGAATGGAGCAATTTCAATTAAATTAATGAATTGGTGCTCACGGTTTCCGTTATTGCGACAAATATTTTTCTATTATGAAATTGATTTATTGTAAGATGCCTTTTTCGAATACTTTTTATATTGCTGTATTGTTCATAATATGAAAAGCGAAATTAATGGTTGGTTTTACACTGCCCTTAATTTCAATCGTTAATTCATCGGCTCCAAAAACGCGTTGAAATCCGTTGGACTAAAAAGAATGACATCACCTTGGAAGAGACGGAATAACTCCTTCACGAAGGTCGAGGTCGTGGTGGTAACAATCACACGTAAAGTTCACGGCTTTTATAATAATATACATTTATTATTATCGCTTTTAAGCCGCAAGAATATCGAAGTGACACCTTAATTGATCTGTTTCGCCGTCAAATTGATTAATTAATTTCTCTAAGCGAATACGTCGCGTTTGTTTGGCCGAAAAATCGATTTGTTTTGGTATTTGGTTAAATCGTGACCTAGAGGCGGGTTTTTTACGCCGATGTTTACTTCTTGCCTCTTGAAGGCGTGCGCCGCTTCTCTCAATTCCCGTTGTGGCTGGCGTGCTGCCACCAAATAATGGCCTTCACTTTAATAATATTCTGCCATTTTAGGATAACTCTTTGCCTTTTACTTTTTTGGAGCGCCTCACTTCCAGCATGAGCGCCTATTATCGTCGGTCTCTCCATCCGTCCGCGTGTTCGTTCTCGGCTTTTACCCAACGGATTTTCATTAAATTTGATATTAAGGACTTACAGTCAAAGATAATAATAAAATCACATAAATGAATCACGTAAACCAATCAGGGTACCACTTTACAACACTTACACTTACTTAGACTTTTCCTATACATTTTTACGTAGGAGTATCCGTCATCAAGGAAATCAAACAAGAATGTCTTAATTCGAGTTAGAAAATTTCTTGAATGGTTACTTCATCATTGTTGCGAACATATACAATCTCACAAAAATACGTTTAATTATTGAAAATAGGAAGAAAATGGATTATTTATGACGAAGAAAAGAAATTTAAAACGCTATTTCCCTTACGTACGCGTATCATTTCTTTCAAATACTCCATTGCACGGAACGCGCTCATTTGTGATACACTGTACGCTTGTTTTATGATTACGTAAGGCACATTAAGTTCGCGCGTTTTTCTTTTTTTATTTGCATTCGTATCGCCGAGTAGGCAACCGAAACTTGCCATCGCCTCGTCACTCTCGATTTGTTGTGTGCCGCTTTCAAGGCCATTACCTTGAATCCCAAGTCCTTGCAGAATTTAATATTTGAACATTTTTTCACCCTTAATACGCTCATGGTTAAATAGGAAAAATAATTTTCTTGATGTGCAAGAATATTAAGGATTGCTTCTGTAAAGCGATTTTAATTTCACGTTTTTTTGAAATTAATTACATTTTAACTTTTGAACGGCCTTTTCTCGCTTAAAATTCGTAGCGATATTTCGTTTAATCAGTATTTCCCAAGAAATTTCACATCACTAAAGTTACTTTTGTAAAAAGAAACGGTGGTTTTTCCCATCTTAAGCCAACTTTCAGCTTTCATTTAAATCACCGCATATTATAAAAGCGTAAATCACGAATTAAGGAAGCGGCCATTTATTGCACTCTTAGAAGTCAAAGATCGTCTGTTTTGATTTATATTTAGCTCTTTTTTTGAACTCGAGTACGTAAGCGTGAGGCGTGGAACGCTTACGTAATGCAATTGCTGATCCATGCCATCTTCGAAGAATCTCAGGATATTAATATCTCGAACGATCCTTCCTACTTTTCGAGAAATGGCGTAGTAGATAGCATCTCACGAAATTTCTCCATTATTTTCGGTTTTGCTAACTCGTTATCCTTTGCTTTCTGCTATCTTTATTGGCGGGGAAATCCGCTCGAAGACTCTCCGTGATTATTCCCGGGAGAGACCGCTCGCGCGGATCTTCTCTCTTCCTCAAGGAGCAGAATAGAGCGCTTGCGTAACATTTGGAGCTCTCCGCCCAAATTAACAATCGCGTTGCACATTCCTTAAGATTATGCAGATTCGTATCGTAAACAGTTTTTTCGTCAAGTTTCCCATTGTTACACTTTTGTTAATGTTTTCCAATTTGTGTGTGTGTCCTTTACCGCTGATCCTATGCGGGGATTCGGCTGTTTTCCAAATGAGATTTTAGCGTCCAGTATTTATAGCATTTCGGCGTATTTTTGATTTTGCGAACCACTTTCAAACTCCTTCCTTCCACTCGAGAGAGTCCTTTAATATGATTTTTATTAACAACTTTTAAATTAACTTAACGCGATATATGTATATAGGTAGGTATATATGTAGGTAGGTAAGTTTTAAGAAACCACAAATAATGTCTAATGACTCTCGTACGGTTGCATGTATTTTAGCCATTCTTTCATTTTAAAGAGTGCCACGGTGCAAAATATCGAACCGAGTTCGATTCCAGAGACGTTTAATTCCCCCAATTGAATAACATGGGCGGGACCTTCTCGAATTTTTATCTCCTAAACTATAAGTCGTAATTATTAAGGGAGAGTAAAATATGGATTTATTATTGTTGAATTGACGGAAATGGCGTCTCTTGACTGTGGAGCCGCAAATAGAAACGGCCACATACCGAACTACTATCAACCCTTAAAAATGTTTCCAACTCTTGAAGAATTTAGGCGAACGTTTGGAGACGAAGAAAAGATCGTGTAATTGTTAATTGACGGTAACATCGTTGGGTTGGTGTTTCATCTTTACCAGTGGTTCTCAACCGGGGTGACAGAACACCCCAGGATTAGGCGAAGGTTATTGACGGATGACGCGAATATCTGATAAATCACAGCGTGTCAGTTTCTGACTTCTAAACATAAATAAAACCAGGAGAATAAACACTCGTGCTTATTTAAATGCCAGAGTTTTATCTTTATGTGGTAAAGAAAGTCCAAATTATCATTAAACGTGACTTGAAGATATTGGAACTGTAAACGGGCTGACGCATAACTGAATGAACTGAACATTGGGTGACGCAGGCAAAAGAAGGTTGAGAACCACTGCTCTATATACTTCCTAAAAGTTGTTTAAAATTGCATCTCTCGCGCACTTCCTACCCCTGTCTTCCCCGGCGCGCACGAAGAGGACGTAATTCCTCCCATCTCTCTCTCTCTCTCTCCAATATCCCCTTCAATCGCGTCTTGCGGATCACGTGAAGGGAAAGTGGCTTGTCACGTGGTCGCAGGGCGAGGTTTCGCGCTTTTTGGCTTCCTTCCTATCCCTGCGTCATCCTCTCTCTCTCGCCGCCCGCCGACGTCCCACATGCGATCCGCCGACAACACACTTTCTCACTCACTCCATCCTTTTTTTTTCACTCCACATCGGATCAACCCCGCTTGTTTCGGTCAAAAAACCGACCTTGCCCACTTTCCCCCCTCCCCCTCACCCTCCCTCCCCCCCATCCTCCGGAATGGACCACGCCCGACTCGAACCAAACACGCCCGAACCGGAATCGTTTCCCCTTTTGCCTCGAGGAACTCTCTCTATTATCTCTCTCTCTCTCTCTCTCATCCCTTTCCATTTGAGAAGGCGGCACAGAATTAATCAAATTTAATGTTTGTTTGGAAAATAATATAGAATAATATAGAAATGCATTACCTGAGGAGAGAGTGCATGATTAAAGAAGTAGTACTAGAAGGAAAACTGGATGTAAAAAGAGAAAGAGGTAGGAAAAGGTTTCAGCTAGTAGACGACTTGAAAGGGAAAGAGAGCTATCAAGACACGAAGAAAACTGCGGAAAATAGGAGTATATGGAGAACCAAGTTTAACCTAGAATAATCACGGACCTGTCAACGGACAGACTACCTATGATGATGATGATGATAGAAATGCAAGGATTACCGTTTGAAAATTAATGCCAATTATAATTTATCAATTATTCATTCAAGGTCATTGTTTTGACGAATTTGACAGAGTGGCAACAATTTAGTCTTTTTTTATTAATGAAAAATCTTTTTACGTTACCCAGTGAGGCAGAACGGTAAACATTTAAAGAACTAAAAATAATGACAATAAGATATAAACTAAAAAACACTGGATTTTGAATAAAACTACAGTCTAGCGTAGAAGGTTTGTGTGTCCTTCGACCCTTGTCTCTGTCGAAAGACGCATACCTCCTAGACGCACCCTTGTGTTTGTTATAGCAGGCCCTTGGCGCGAAATAACTTTCCGTAAGCACGAGTTTTCTTTTTTATTTTGATTTTCATAGCATATTCTTGTGTTCTATCTGTATCACATATATCAGCAGAGGAAGGATTCTTTAGATTACGGCAGTCTCACCAATTGAGAGGGAAGGGGATATAAATATGTTTTGGAGGACATCCGTTTGGGCTGGTTCATACTAGCTTGGCTATCCAAGGTTCAATTAAGAAAATCCCCCTTCTGAAACGGGAGAATTAAACTGCCACGATAGTTCAGTGGTATGATATCCGCCAGGCAAGCGGAAGGCCCGGGTTCGATTCCTAGTCATGGCAGAATGTTTCTTCCGTTTCCTAAAATATTAATACAGATGAGTATTCGCATTTTAAAAAAAATTCCATATTATATTCTTTGTATTGTGGTTCTATCTGTGTCACAAATATCAGCAGAGGAAGGATTCTTTCCGAACTGAAAACGCAAAAAATGTAAACTTGAAATGTTAAGATGATTATTTGGCCGAAAACATATCGGAAATAAAATTTTTATTCCTTTAAACTTTCTTATCGCAAAAGAACAATACAGTTCATGAATGCGATGAGATATCATGAAATTTAAATTGCGAGAACTGTGTAACGGCAGTTTACTAATACGCCTTCCTTAAATCCCTTACAGCGCTTAGAATTCTACGAGGACAAGAAATTGATGGAGATTTACGCATGGACAGTGTTCGGGAGGGATCCAAGTGACGAGTTGTGACGCAGCTTTGATTGTTTAACGCGTTTCGTGAAGATTTTCATTAGAAATGTTTGTTTCTTCGTTATACGCTTCTTGGCATGTATATTATGTCGTAATCACCTGCTTATAGACTATTTTTACTTCCTTTCGTTTTTTTTTATTTGCACTTTTAATGAAGCAAACGCTCTTCCACGGACAGTTATTTCCTAATGACTTGCGGAAATAGCATTTAAAAGGAAAACCGTCCCTTTTTGTGCTTCGCTTTTTGTGTATTCGCCATATTTATCCTAAGATCGTGCCTATGTATATCGGACGGAACCCCTTCAACTTTTCAAATTAGTAAATTGACTAAATTTACAGATTCAATCCGATGGATTATGAATTATCTAATCAACTCCAACAGCCATGAGAAGATCGAGTACTATTTCTCGTGCTATGTCGCCATCAGTGGTAATCCGTCCATTATGTATTCTAACGGGAAATAAGGGAAGGGCTATTTTATGCGGCCACAAGGAAAATACTGAAGTTGACTTCATTTTAGTTTCGATTCGAAGGCGTTAGCGTGTTTTGCGCTTGAGAGTTCTTTCTAAATCTAAATGTTTTCTAATTCAGTTTTCTTAGATAATAATTTATCTTATCCAAAAGTTACCGTAATTACGCAACGGCGTTAGGCATAGCGACGGGAAGTGTCGTTTCACCGGAAACTCTTTATCGCGGGAAATCAGTCAGTTTGAGAACAAGTCAAGAAAAGAGACCAAATTCTTGATTCTAAAATAGTACACGGAGACCAGTAATAGTATTTTGTGTTTGTTTTTCGAACCTTCCTTTTTACTCCATTAACTGTTCTTGCAGAAATCTTCAAAAACAGTGCTTACGTTGCTGTTTATGATCAAAATTAACATGGTAGAGAGATTTCTGGCATCTTCAGATTCGTCTGTCGCGGGAAAATCTGAATTTTCTTTTTCAAAGATCCTTGCTCTTAACGGGTTCGTTTTTCTCCACTCCTCAATTATTTTTCGACGTCCTTGAATGTCACTAAGGTTTTATTTTCACGGATGAGTTTCATTGGATCCTTTAGCACCCAAAGGTCACCCATCGAATCTTATTTATCGTTATTGACACGTGATCGAAGCAGTGGCGGATTTGGACATTCTGAGGTCCCAGGCGCTATACTATTGGGGCCCCTGGCGCTAAATTATTGGGGGCCCTGCAACCTTAGTATATACTGAAACCTGACCTAAGGACTAACCCATTATTTGACTCCCCTTTTCAATAAATTCAGTATCGCAGTGCAAAAAATAAATTTTTTTTCATGTCTGTTAAAGTGAGATATTGAATATTCTGGGATTATACCTAATTTTTTTCGGGCTCCTAATTACAAGGGGCCCCTGGAGCGCGCCATGTGCGACTCCCCGTTAAATCCGCCACTTACATAACATTTCTGTTCATCGATTTGAAGTGATCTGACGGAAGTTGCTTTTTCTTTCCTGAAAGTTCGAGTTATAGAGGTTGTACGGTGTTTTTATGATAGTGGCCTTGCTGGAGCGGTGGTTAATGTTTAATGTTCGATTCCTGCTGTGTAGTGTAGTTTTGCGTGCTTGTCTTTTGCCGTCGCCCTTATGCTCTTATTAAAAGGTCGTTAAGTGTTGTTTATGAGCTTTATAAAAAATAAATAAATAAAAAACATTCGCCGTCAGGTAAATCATGGCCACTCGACTGGGGGGTGCATCTGGGCGACCTTTTCGTCTGATCAAAATGTTTACGTCACGAGCGTGTCCGAAAAATCGCAGCGGCGGTTCAGGGCGTGCAGAAACGCGAGAGACCATGTGTTTGGCGAATCCATTTCACCTTGGGAGAAGATTACCCTTCCTCGAGGGCATCCTGGGCCACTCCTCCCTTATTCCTCTCCGTCAACCACCCCAATGCGGAACACCTTTCTCCCTAGCTCCTTCCATCCCTATCTCCTTCCCCCCTAACTCCTTCCCCCATATATCCTTCCCCCCTAACTCCTTCCCCCCTATCTCCTTCCCCCCTAACTCCTTCCCCCATATATCCTTCCCCCCTATCTCCTTCCCCCCTATCTCCTTCCCCCCTATCTCCTTCCCCCCCAACTCCTTCCCCCCTAACTCCTTCCATCCCTAACTCCTTCCCCCCTAACTCCTTCCCCCCTATCTCCTTCCCCCCTAACTCCTTCCCCCCTTTCTCCTTCCCCCCTAACTCCTTCCCCCCTATCTCCTTCCCCCCTAACTCCTTCCCCCCTTTCTCCTTCCCCCCTATCTCCTTCCCCCCTATCTCCTTCCCCCCTATCTCCTTCCCCCATATCCCCCACCCCCACTCGTCTTCGCTTTCGCAAGAGCGATGGGCGACCGTGGAGTGGCGCTCCTTTTTCGATCGGTGTCGTGTCAGTTTTTTCTTCCTTTTCCTCGGCCTTGGAGGCTCGAATTTATCTCGTGCTCCTTTATTCCAGAAGGAACAAAAGAACCGTTGGAGATTTGTCATTTGCATTCGGTTCTCATGTCTCTCTTTTTTTTTTAATCCGATTATTTATAAAAATGGCCGCGTGTTCCAAAATGGAAAAACGTCCTCGCACTCCTCCCATCGTATTTAAGCCCTTCGTCGCGGATTCCTTTCGTTCCGCGTGTACTTATTTTTGTTACGCAATCGCCTGCGTGTTCTTGAGAAGACATTTCTTTCGCTGTTCGTGCGTGAGAATATTCGTGACACTTGTTGGAGTTTGTTTACAACGTTAGCGTTAAATTCTAAATTTGCTGCGCAGGCTAGAAACGCACCTGCGGATTGAGAATAAACAACGCGATAAAAATAAAATTTAAGGGGTTGGATCGCATCATTTTATTTACTAATGTGGACAAAGTCCCTTCGGTATGTTGTGCCGATAAATTTATCGACAGCATGAGAGTCAAACTGGACATAAACATCCGTCTTAACCCTATGCAGCAACACGCATGGCGATTATCAAAGTCACCTTGTTCGCGAACGTCTCTGTATTTTTACATGATTCAGCGAGATTAATTATTATTAGAGGGATTTCGCGAGTATTCATCTAAATCATGGGTGGCAAATAGATGGCACGCGTGGCAAACTTGGCACGCTAAAGGCCTGCAATCAGGAAGTTAATTTTTAGGCGCGTTTCGCTTTCAGCATGGCGCCTATTATCGTCGATCCATCCGTTTGTCCGTCCGTCCGTCCGCACGTTCGGTCTCGGCTTCTACCGAACGGATTTTCATGAAATTTGATATTAAGGACTTACAATCAAATATAAGAAGAAAATCGCAAAAATGAATCACGTACGCCAATCAGGGGTACCACTTTACTGGTGACAAAAAATGAAATTTTCGTCATATCTCGTAAAGTATTGCTCATATCAAAATATTTTTCAAATAAAAGTTGTAGAACTAGTAAAGAAGAGTATTTTCTTTCCTATACATTTTTATCGTAGGAGTAGCCGTTATCGATAAAATCAAACAAAAATGTCAATTCGAGTTGAACTTAGAAATTTTCTTGCATGGTTACTTCTTCATTATTGCTAACATAAACAATCTCACAAACAGACGTTTAATTTCCTTACGTGTGCATGCACTATTTTTAAACAGGAAGAAAATGGATTATTTATGATGAAGAAAAGAACTTTAAAACGCAATTTCCCTTACGTACAGGTATATAATTTCTTTCTAATACTCCATTGCACGAAACGCGCCCATTTGTGATACGTTGTACACTTTCCTAACTTGTTTAAATATATTATTTTTTGGATATTGAATTGTGTTGCTATTCAATCAACAAATGGCATGTTAAACTTTGAAGGGCTTTCTTCAAAAATCACCCAAAAATGTTCAAACGAACAAATATACACAATATTTTAATTAGCATCAATTCTCAGTTTTATATTTCCGTAATTTTTTTTGCATTTGGCCACAGGTCAGATCGAAAATTATCAATGTGCAAACTTTTACCCTTCAGACAGTTAAATTTGTATCGTATAAATTAATATCAATATTATTTAAAGTATAGAGGTAAATTTAGTAATAAATAAATGTTTGCACGTCTAAAACTATATCACGGAACATTTACATAATGGAAACCTATTTTCCATCCCTGTTCTGAATTGTATGTTCCTTTTAAACGTTCACTGGAGTGAGCAAATTTTTAAACAAACAAGATTAATTAATTAGTTAAGCAAGATTCTGCAGCCTTTTAGCAGTATGTAACACTCCTAAGTGTAATGTCGGTGCTTCAGGATGTATCCAGTGTTGACTATTTTATTTTTTATTTATTATTGTTTTTTCTTTTTTCAATTTTTTCTTTTTTGTTGTGGTTGTGCTTTTTTCTGTTTTAATTTTGTTTTTATTTATTATGTTATTTATTCGTCTCTTATTATAGCGCATGTAATTGGGGTAACCTGTTTGTATTTAATAAATTAGTATTATTAAAAGTTGAGAGGTTTTTCTCTGCTGCGTAATGTCATGCTTTTATCGGACGCATAGTATTTTCCTATCGTCCGTCTTTCTTGCTTTTGTTAAATGTTTACGGAATAGGAATTTCTTCGGCAGTATTTTTGTAAATTGCGTTTCGGAGAAATGCTAACCGTAGAGTATTTCAGGGCGACGAAAACGTGTTGCAATCTCCGCGAGGATGGATTGTGAATGTTTTCGTGAGGTTTTCTCTCGCGCGTTTTCTTCTATTGCGCGCCAACAAAGATACGGTTGAACGCTCTCGCCGGGCCTTCTCGCAATCTTCCATTGGAAAGACTAACGTAGGGTTGGGCAGAGGGAGCAAAGAGAACCAGGATTCATATCGAATAGGGTCGAAAATCAGAAAAACGCACGACTTTAGATTTTTTACTTCGAGAAATGTTAATTACTACGAGAGCCTCCTTAGCTGTTGTCTCACTTGGTCCCGTTTTTTGAAATTAACCCATAACAATTGCCATTTTTTCGTCAAACGGATATTAAAAATTATCAAACGGCGTTTTTCATTCATTAAATCGAATTTATGCCATTTTTTAAATTTGCATATTTTTTGTACATAAAGATCTATATCGCACGAAATTATTTGTCGCTGAATTTTTTAAAATGAAATTTAATTCATGAGGTTTTTTTTTATAGTTTATGAATAATTTTACCTCAAAGGTGGTGCTTATGAAAGGTTAATGGCTAGGCGAATCTGCGGATCGTGTCTCTTCCTCTTTCATCCTAGAGACGTCATCTGTTCCATCGTTGTGCCTAACCATCCCCTTCCCTATCCACTCCCCTCCCCTCCCCCTGTCCCCCTCCCCTCCCCACACCACCTCCCATCCTTCACTCGCCCCTCTGCAGATTTCCATAACGAAATAAAGACCTCCATCTCGCTCACTTTAAATGGAGCCTTGAGTGATGCAACGAGATTGACACGAACATCCCGGAAGAGGGACGAGCAGTGGCGTGCGTGGTGTGATTCCCGGAGGAGATAAAGAGTCCCCACCCTCCGGCGATGGCGGGGGTGAAGTGGGGGAGGAAGGAGGGAGAGGCCCTTTTTAAAACCTTCCCCCATTCACTTTTTCCATGGCAATGTTATGTTGTGTCTCCTCTCTCCGTGGGGCATTTCTCCTTCGGAGAGGGTCTTCCTCTCTCTCTCTCTCTCTCTCCATCCTCTCTTTCGCCTCTCTCCTATCCTTCCTCCCTCTCTCTTTCCCTCCTTCCCTCTCTCCTCCTCCTTCCTCCCTCCATCCTTCCTCTCTCCCTCCATTCTACCTATCTCCTCTCTTTCCTTCCTCCTTCCCTCTCTCCTCTCCCCTCCATCCTCTCTCCTTCCCTCCCTCTGTTTGCCCTTCCCTCCTTGGCACACACAAATTGAAAAACGATTTTACGTTAAAATCGGCGACAATAGAAGTTGTCATAAAATTGATAAAATCACGAATTTTTCTGATTCTAAACGCATTTTTACGTGAATTCGATCAGGATTCGGATTTTGTCTTCAATAAAAATAAACTTTGTTCTTTCCTTCATACAACCATCCAAGTCTCAAGTTCGTACCTTGTTCCTAAGTGATTTTAAAATTCAAATGAAAAATAAGCTGCACTCATCCCTATGTTATTCAAATGGAGAAAATGAAAAAGAAAATATTGTTTTAATTAGAAAAGTTAGTCAAATCGGTATAAAAACCTGACTACACCACTTAACTCTTTGTTCCAATTAAAATGACACCTTCCTCTTGTTTCTACGTGCTGTAGTTGCTGAGTTATAAAAAATATACATACATACGAACACTACATTTTAGATATCTATAGATAGACTATAGATGAATACAAATGTGTAGGTACTGCAAAAAAGAAAAACTGAAAAAAACACCAATTTGACTCGGGGTTTAGAATATTTTTTTTCAAGCCTTGAAAATTCTTGTTTTTTGCTTTATCCTCGCAGGTTCGTACTGCAGTCGAATTAGGAATCAACTGAATAATTTTAAAAAATATTGGTTGTAAACTAAAACATGACGATGTTTTCCAACCATATTCCCCCACCCCCAATTCAGTTTATTTCTCTCTCATGATCGGTATACCTAAAGTGACCAGATTTTCTAGATGTAAAATCAGTAATTTTTTTATTTCTTATATCCATGAAAGAAAACTACATTTCAATATAATACTTTATATATTGAAATTTTTGACAGTATACATAGGTGTGTGTGTGTGTGTGTGTGTGTGTGTGTGCGTGCGTGCGTGCGTGCGTGCGTGTGTGTGTGTGTATATATTGGATACTCTTGCTGAAGTCGATCAGAAAATGTTTTTTCTTCTATTTATTGCAGGGTCTTTAAATATAATTAAATAAGAATATTAATAATCTATTCTGAGAATAATGTTACTTTACTAAACAGCATTAAAATATTATACTACTCACATGACATACACAACCATAACTACTATTGTCTGAACGACATTACTTTGGAATTGAGACTTAGTTGTAGAGAAGGGGTGGGGGTTTGGAAGGAAAGACAGAAAAACTCCCCTCCCTCACAGCCAATCATAGGTGGAGGGCAGGTAATGTTTGCTATGGGGAACTACTCAGCGTTGTCGCAAGTCCTCTTTACACATCCTGGCAACATCGCACCCGAGCCACCTCAACCGTCATTCCCACAGTAAATGAACTAAATAATTATAGATTTTTTTCTTCATTTAAAATCAGTACAACTTTAAAATTCAGTACATATTTGAAATCAGTACACAATCTCTAAAATCAGTACTGTACTGATTAAATCAGTACGTCTGGTCACTTTAGGTATACCGTCAACTCGTCGCCGCGACGAGTTGTCGTAGAACCCTCGTGATCAAAACTTGCTTGTGGCACTTGCTCTTCTTCTTCGTTATCACTTATACTGTTCAAGTACTCTTAAATCAGCATAGTGCTGCCCATCCGCAACAAAACCCTTACCCGACATTTTCATTTTCCCAATACCGAGAAGAAAAAAGTACGACACAGCTACTATAGTGGGGTCAAAAGTGACCTAAAACGGCAATAACTGGAAATCAACTACCGTGTTCGTTAAAGCTTCAACGTCAACTGAAAGAGAACATTGTAGTAGGAGATTAGATGGACTAACAAAGCCACTGCGCGCGCCATAATCGAGTGTACAAAGAAAATGTTTTCTCTCGTATCACTTTTGACCCAACGATAGTACCTAGTAGAAGATTAAGAGAAAATGATCGCCTTTTCCAACAAATACGTAATGAATTTTAGTTGAAACAAGGCACTTTCAAATCCTTAAAATACTTCAGGTGGCTTAACGAAATAATTCAATGATTACTTATTTTCGAAGAGGTAACTTTATTGCATTCTCGAGTAAGTGAAGCAGTGTAACAAATTCGCCAGTTAAAGTGGTGCTTTTTAAGAAGAGTTCCTTTACTCTGACCATAGTTTAAGAATATTGAAATATACTGTTCGTCAACCATTTCCATTGGTTCCAAATGCCCCGCGGCACATCGAATGCGTCCTTTTGTAAGGCACTCGGAGTGCGCAGCGTAGAAATAACCGGTGAAATTGAACTTAAAAAGCTGTCTGTCAAAATATATCACAATCGCGTACCGAAGCATATGTAATTTTGGCAAATAGAGAATTGTTTCTTAGTTAGGGGATCGGCGTATTTACAGTATCTTCTTATACTCTCCCAATTCACAGACCGTCGCTTGTTTGTTTGGTGAGTAGTAAATGTAGCGGATACGGTTCATTTAAACCTGTACGAGGCTAATTCGTCATTTCGCAATAACTCGGGCCATCGCCAAACATTCCAGACACCCAGACGAGAAACTCGTTAGCATCGAGAGGCCGGTGGCATCCTTCGCTGGAAGCCAATGATCCGGCATAATAGCGGTCGCTGCCATTGACGTCTTAACACTTGTCCAAGGTTATCCGTACGATTCGCTCGAATCGAAACTAAGCGTTCATTGCGTTAAGTCACATTTTATTTATAGGTGTAGATTCTGGGACACTGGAGAAGTTCGGAATTCTTGCTAATTTAATATTAACGTAGGACAATCAAAATACCTTGGGCGACGTTTTAGTTCGACGCCTTTGCTGGCGGCAAGAGACATTTCTCGTGCGGTAAAATTTTTGGACGGCAATGGCCGTCATTCGCATATACTAATCCAGCGGTATTCAACCTGTGGTGCGCGAACCCCTGGGGGTGCGCGAGCTCTTCCTGAGGAGTTCGCGAAGAGTCGCGGGCACGATTTAAAATTACTGATTTTCAATTAAGATCTTCTATATAATGTTTCTAACAATCTAAATATTTCGACTTTTTAGTGCTTTTCATCATTTCTAAAAAGCGCATTATCATTGCGATGCTGTTCTCCGTATTTAAATTTATCAGGGGGTCCGCCAAAATTCTAAATATGTACTTAGGAGTTCGCCATCCGAAAAAGGTTGAATAACACTGTCTAATCCACAATACGTACATGGCGCCGGACGCAACCGTCGCGGCGGTTGCGCCCGGCGACGTACGACGCGTCGTGTTCGCGAACTGGTTTATCGGTTGCGATGACACATTTTCGATTTTACGCCTGCCACCTTTATTATATCGTAATTTTATTACTAATCTGGTCCGATTTTTCCTGACAGTAGGTACTTATTTATAATGGCTTTAATATTTAGTTCCATGGATTGTTTAATGCGTTATGTCTGAAATATGAAATCATTTGAAGTATCTGCGTATTCCCGATGAGCAGGACTGACAATGAGTCTATTTCGGTAGAAGAATGCCGTGGTGTGGATGAGAAAGTATTTATTACGGAATCGGTCAATTGGTTTGAGTGGGTCGCGTAGATTCCTATGTTTCTGAACCGGTAGGGTGCGTTCCCACTGATAGGACGCTGAGTTTGGAAGATAGGTAGTTATTATAGCACTTTTTGTCGACAAAATTAGTATTTAAGATCCTTAAACATTTCCTTTAATGATTAATATAACACTGAAATTCAATTGACGTAAAAAATCTTCTTCTTGGAAAAGTTGGGCTTTGTTTTTATCATGGCGGGACCAAGGTTTTTTTTTGATATAATGTTTGGCGGGACTCAGGATGCAAAAGATTGAGAATCACCTTTGTAATGATATAGATCAGTTACCAAAGCTTCGTCAAAAGGGGAAAATACGTCTTGAAACAATCATTTAGCGAGCTACGTGTGGCGTTACAACTCACTGGGCAAGCCGCGTGAAAGTTTCACTCCGTTAAAATAAAAGAAGAGCGTATTACACGTCCAGGTGTGCACAATTCCTTTGAGATTCCGATCATAATTTAGAAAAGCGCGCATTTCAGTCACTGGTGCAAATGTGCATGTGAAAATGGACATGGCCAAAAACCGACGAACAAACCAGATAAGCATGTTATCTACAAAGTAAACGCCCTTATCGGCGATATTTTGAACGTAAGATAAACTTATTATTATTTAGGGGAGCTACATGGTAACTTAAATGCGCACGTTGTTTACGGAACCGTTTGATGAGTGCGAGATTTAAGTAGATCATCAACACCGTTTTCTCCTCCGCGGCGTAAATACGCCGAGGCCTTATTCCATCCGCGTTTATCGTCTCGGTGACTTTGCAATATTTTACTACCGCGGTATTTTTATTCCTAGGAAGTGTTCGGGAAAAGTGAGCGGAGATGATAGGGGAAGGGGTTCGGAAGAGAGAGGATGGGGTTAGGAGAGGAGGAAAGGGGAATGGCCGGAGGGGGAGGAAGGAAAGGGAGATGGAAAAGAAGTTCTTTGTGCGCACTTTGGGTGCGTCCATTGTACTTGCAAAGAGAGAATGACATTCGATGTTTACGTTTTCTCTCGCGTGCTGTTCGATTTTAGAACGAGGGTTAGGAACCCGATGAGAGAGATGATGGATCGCTTCCTGTTGTGCCACGCCTCTATAACGTTTGTATTGACTGTTTTTCGTCCCGAGTTACATTTTAGGGGTCGCTTAAATAACCTTTCTGGTCTCCTCGAAAGGAAATTCACTACTCTCTCCCGTTTAAAGATTCAAAAATGCCGGCGCTCATGATCAGGAGGTTGCATTGGACGGGTTTATTTTTGCGGTGAATAATAGGCAATCCGTTTAAAGGTTTGTTGATTCTCATTTGCTTCGCTGGCGATTCACTGATCTTCGAATCTTTTTATTAGATTTGATTGTGATTGATTTAAATAGATAAATGTCGATGAAGGTGGAATTAGTGAAAACTGAAAATAATACGAAAATTATTTCCTTAATAAGTCGATTTTTAATTGCCACCACTACATTTTCCACAAAATAATTCTGAAATGTTCATTTCTAAAACTGCTGTTTATATAACACCAAAACATAATTGTTTTATTTAACTACTTCTCTGCATGTTCATTCGATGTGGTTTTTCTAATTGAACATGAATTTCATCGCACAAACGTGATTATGCCGGAATTACGTGGATTAGTACACATACTTTATTTTTATTTGGTACAAATAATCTTTATGCATTGTTTTAAATGGGGTAGAAACATTCATTTTCAAATAGCCACCTTGATCCGTGAAATAGGACAGTACATATAAGAATATTCCGTAGAAATTCAAAATCCAAAATATCGCGTAATTCTGAAACTTAGACACTATCATAGTATCTGGGGGAATATAGCAGGATTTTTTTAGGCATTAAAAACTTGTGATGCATAATCAGCTGGGGCCCAGTCGTAGGCAATCTATTCTGCATGGTGGGCCGCATTGGTGGCAGTGAACCCTTAGGTGGGCCGCATTGGAAATTGCCAATTGATTATAGTTAAGTCGTACGTTACCTAGAGATTATTAGACACCATAAGCGTGGAAATCAAGTTAGAATTAGCTTTTTAGGGTTAACATTTCAACATTAAAAATCGTGATGGTATTCAATCTTAGAAATATCTTTGAGAAAAAAATCGAAAACAGCATTAAGAACTTACTTGAATTGAGAAATATTTACTAAGAGGTCACAGTTCAAGTTTATATATCTTAACAGATTTTTCTACATGGATAATAATATATTTGGTAGTTAATTAAAATAAATGAAAAAGTTTTGAAAGCTATGAAACGCCGGCGTATCCGGCCCGATGGTCGCAGGTTGGGCACCCCTGAACTAGGCGATCGCAGTTAAGAGACAAAAATTAGGATCGAGCATTGCTTAATTGCTGGCAGGCAACTAGCCTTATTGTCGATCTGATGAAAGAATTTCGCTCGTTCATCTGCATTAACGCTAAAGAGCGAGAACAAAAAAATGAATATCGACGCGGTCGGTACAGTCCGATCGACGTAATCGGCGATAAGTTTTATTTTTGCGATTTCTGCCGAGTTGACATGATAGTTGCTAGGCAGACGTTTGTGACGTGTTGAAGCGACATCTGCACAGATATCGACCTGAACTTCGTCCGAAAATTATTCATTTAATCGCTTTCTTTCTCTATTTGCTGTGACAACCGTTACTATCTGGTTATTTGTTGTGTTTGCCGTTTTTATGTAGCTATTTCAGCGTTACGTCTAGCGGAAATGATGGATTGGCTTATTTTTAAAATACCTCGGTTCAGCGGTTGTAAAGTGGCCTCAGGAACAGTCGTTTTATACCGCTTTGTCTTTTGATTAGGAGAAGAAAAAATTTGAGAACTCTCGTTTTAATGAAATACCATAATTAGCTATTTGTTTCGAAAGCCATTTACCCTCATTTTACATTGTCATATTTAAAAAAATGCTCTCTATAAGCCGCTTAATTGTTAAATCGGACTTAAGTTGTACATAAAAGGATTGCAAAAAATACGTCGTAATATAGTTTTAATATAGTTTCTTTCGTTGTGTTATGTAATTCAACTGGATTTTCCCATTAAATTCTAGATAATCATCCTATCGTAGTGAATTTATATTTACGATGGACTTCGCATTTAATCCCATCGTTGTCATCAAGGAATGTTCACGTCGAGATAATTAGATTTTTGCATCTGTGTCGCGTGTTTATGTTCCGATTCCGATCCGACATCTTTTTTCCGCGATTCAAGATAAAAACTATAGTTTTCCCATTCCATTTTTGAATCTCGGCGATACGTCAAACCAAACCGATTATTTTGCATTTAAAAAGCCTCTGTTTATATGGTAAAAGCGGAAATATATAGCCTATTGGTTTTACGATCTGAGAACCGACTTTGCCCTCGAGTCGTTCCATCCATTTTCCGTCTCCTCCCACCGTCCATCCTGTCCTACCCCTCTACCACTCACTCCTCATCCCCCCCCCTCCACCCTCCCAAATACCCTGTCCCCCCCTCCACCCTCCCAAATACCCTTTCCCCCCCAAACCCTCCGCGAGACACGAATGATTCGCCCTCTGCGATACTTCGTCGGTCTCTGTCACTCTTCGAAACCCGACCTACGTCCGCCCCCCTCACCTTCCTCACCCCCTTCTCCTCTCCCCCTACACCTCACTGCACCTCTCTCCATCCCTCCCTCCCCCCCCTTCCCCGACGTACCCCAGGAGCAGAACCCCGGACCTTGAGGTCGTATGTCGATGCCTCTCGCGGGACTAATCGCTGTGACGCAAGTCTCCTGGCAACCACACCCTGCACTCTTCCTCCCCTGCACAATAATCTATTCCCCCCTCCTTCCCCCCCTCCCCCCCCAATTCCCCTCCCTCGCAATCCGCCGCCCGTCATTGCCTAGAGAACAAACACACCCCCTTTCGACATTACTCCCTTCCTCATCGGAATTTTCTTTTTTCCCCGATAACCTCCCGCAGAGTTTTATTTAATTCTCTCCTTCCTATATTAAGTGGAAATAAAAATGCTCAATGACGTTTGTTTGTGACGGTCTCCTTTTGTCGTAATCGCGCGGCGCTCCACTCGGACGCCGTCCGACCGCTTTTTTTTTACATTCGGGATAAGCGGCGCTCTGAGAGAGAGGGCGTAAACACGCTATCGCGCGCGATTCGGACCAATTGTTTTTCTTTTTTGTTTTAACATTCGAAGCTTTTCGTACATTTGTATACGATGAACTCGTGCGTAGCTTCTATATCCGGAGGGCGACAACGAAGTCGGCGAAAGTAAATAAAGGCAAATTGAGGTTGAATATGTAATCGGAATGCGCAGAGAGCGAGATTCCTATCCGCCATGGCGGGTTTGTATCTCTGGCAGCTTTTTAGTGAATTAAAAAGTGGTTTCGATCGAATGCTTTCGCAGCGATGAGATTCGTCTTTCGGCGTCAGCTGCGGCGTCCGGTACATATGATGTATCTGACCTTTGCAGATTGCTTCTCGAGGGCGAAAGGTTCAATTAAAAAATGGCGCGTGCCGTCGCCATGTTAAAGAGGATACCAAATCCGACCCAGTGGAAGTTTTCGATGCTTGAAGAAAAGAAAAGGAAAACATAATGATTGAAAATTAAAAAAAGAAATTTAGCAAAAACATTACTAATCGAAATACTCACTCCTTAAATAACTCTGTAGTTGGTACACCTGAGAACCTTTAATATTATCGTCAGCTGTGGTGGTTTACGACGAGGTATTTTTTTGCGCTTTATTACTTTTCGTTCGTTTTTATTGATCTCGTTCGTTTTTTTTTTGGCAGCTAAGGCTCTGCCCCTTTGACTTCCGATTTTATGCTTTCGACCTTTTGAAGTGATAACGTGCGTACGTGAGCAACCGCACGTCTCAGGATCACGGATAATCCAAAAATGTATCATTATAAAAACTAAATGCCCACCATTGCTTTCGACGAATTCACCTACAACCCCAGAAGTTCTCAATTATTCACCCGTCGAGTGTAAATTTTGCAAAATATTTTACTGAAAAATCAGTTGCAAACTGGTTTGCAATAAATGAACACTCCGTAAAAGTTATAATATTAAACTGGGGCTCCATAAATCCTTCGTTATTACTATAAATATTAAAATAGCAGAACCCCCATTGATATTCGCATCCGGACCCCCTTCGGTGCTTGGCCGACTCTGAAAGCATTTTAAATAATTAGGGTTGCATAAGAACGAGTTTTGATTGTTCCGATTGTTTTTTTTTGCCTGTTCTGTCCGAAGGATTTTTAATTCGGCGTTACTCTGCGCTTTTTTGTGGGAGCAAAGGGATTAGAATTGACGGGGGAAATGGAATGATATTGGAGTGTTGCCAACGGCGATGTTCTCGCAAAAGCAGTGTAAACCAGTTGTGTTTGTCATCTTTCTTTACTTGGCCTGCTTCGAATTGGAGGAATATCTTGAAATACGTCGTTCGGTTGTTGTCGAAGGATACGAGAGTGAGAGAGTTTTAGGCTGGAAATTGTTTTGCTTTCCAGGAACTGATCGATTTCTATCGATCCGATTGATTTCTCTTCTTTGGAATTCCCGTGATTTCCCCCATTTCCTTTGTCTTTTTATCAGCGGTTCTCTTTGGTTATCTCAGCCGTGAATTCTTTCCGCGTTAATGCGTTTTCTCAAATTTTTATTTAGTAATTTCTAATCGGAATAGAGTATAGTTAAAACATTTACCCCAGACAGATACGTGAAACTAAACTCGTCGCATAATATAGTTCTAATTCGTTAGTTATTTCTCCTCTTTTTGCATAATACAACATGAAATTCGCGAATTGGTAATGCAATTGTTATTTTTTCATTACAGTAAAAAATCTAGTTAAATACTTGTATTTAATTAATTATTTTCTCCGATTGAAGTTATTAATGTCCACTGTGGCAGGCCAAATTATATTGCCCCCATGGACCCATTCCAGCTTCCACTTCAGAAAAATATTATGAAGACATTTAAAAGTTATATGTAGCGATAAAAATTGAAACAATTACGGAGGAAAAAGTGAAGAAGTGCCACCAAGATATCAGGTCGTTGGGCGGAATCCATTGCGTCAACTTTTGCTTAATTTATATTAGTAATAATAATAGACCGTTTTGAAAGCACCTCGGGGATTTTGGCACCTGGGACCGCCGAACCCTGTACATAAGTAATAATGACGTAATAAAGAGGAAAGGCGCAAAAATGTATGAATATCCAAAACTGATTCTTCTGTGAATAATTTTCCATTTGCGGTTGAGTTCTGCTTTGTTTCTTTTATCCGTGTTTTAGTCAGCATTGTTACATTCTATTTTTAGGCGCGTTTCGCTTACAGCATGAGCGCCTATTAGCTTCTGTCTGTCCGTCCGTCCGCATGTTCCTTCTCGGCTTCTATCGAACGGATTTTTATGGAATGTTATATTTAGGACTTACAGTAAATGATAATAAGAAAATCGCAAAAATGAATCACGTAAGCCAATCTTTACTGGTGACACAAAAAAGGAACTCCGTTATATCTCGTGAAGTGTTGGTCATTACAAAATAATTTTCAAATAAAATTTGTAGAGCTAGTAGAGTATTTCTTTTGCTATACATTTTTATAGTAGGAATCGCCGTTATCAATAAACTCAAGAATGTCTTCATTCGAATTGAACTTAGATAATTTCATGTATGGTTACTTCTTCAGTGTTGCTAACATAAACAATCTCACAAACAAGTGTTTAATTTCCTTACGTGTGTATGCAATATTTTTAAATATGAAGAAAATGGATTACTTATGACGAAGAAAAGAACTTTAAAACAGAACTTCCCTTACGTGCACGTATATCATTTCTTTCAAATAGTATTCCATTTGTGATACGCTGTACGCTTTCCTAACTTCTTCATACCTATCCCGTGGAAAACCTTCTCAGAGGCATCTGAGTTGGATCAATAAGCAGGTTTTGATTATTTTGCGCTTTAGTTGTCAATTTTTAGCAATAATAATTCCAGAAGTATCGAAATCAGTCGAGAGAGGTAGAAAGCTATTTCACATAATCTCGCCGACAAGAAGGCCAGTGGGAATGAAGGCTGTCTTCGCAAGTGGAAATATATTTCGGCGAACGGTGTCTTCCTCTTATCTGACATCAAATCGCCATTTCTTGGGTCGCCTACGCTGTCCTCGGCGTCGCCTTGCGTCGGAGTCGCGTTCGCATCCCCGAGCGCTTCGCTTTGTTCCTGTTTATGCGTGTGTGCGTGTGTGGCGCCACACGCATTCTCCCTGATACGGTGGCAGTCCGAACCTCGGAGCGACACGCGCCTTCCCGCTTTAAACTTCGAATTTCCTAGATTTCTCTCGAGTATTTCGGGATCCTCCTCTCGACCTTTATTTTCCCCTCCCCCGCATCCCACCCACTTCCCCCCAAACACCCCACCTAAATCCCCGCCGCCGCATTCCTTCTTCACCTTCTCCTCCCTAACCAAGACTAAATTTAGTCCGCAGTTAATCGTTCTCTTCGTCGCTCGCATGGTGACGATCCGGACGGCGCTCGTTTTTGGGACGCGCGTTTCCCATCTTGGCCTGCGGCGACCGTTAAGGGCTAATTGTCCACTCGGAAGTAAACTCTCTCACGATAGCGGAGAATGCATCTGTCCACGTTTAAGTCTCTCGAGGAAGATTGAGGAAGAAGAATTCCCAAAGAGAGCAGCGCTTGCTCTTGAAGCGTGTCCGAATGGTCCCTTCTAAAGTGGATGAGAAAGAAGTTCGTCGGTCAGTGGTTCGGTGACACCAAGAGATGTCTGCAGACGCCTCGAGATAACTTTCTTATCTCTGTGTACAGTAACACCTCATTAATACATATCTTTTGGAATTTAAAAAAAATACCCTTTGTGTCGAATAGGGTCGCAATAACCGAACTCGTTTGCTTAACGGAGCGCAGGACGAGAGCCACGTGTCGCATGCCCATGAGAGGATTTGTTTCATTTTCAAAGAATCATTATGATCTCTGATGAAAGTAACTGTAGAATTAAAAATAATTACTCGTTATAGTAGGACGGTGTAAATAAAAGTCGTTGTACCAATTTGCCGTGGCGTTTTTAACTTCCGAAAAAGCACTGCTTACAGTTAACATTAGTATCAGGATTCGTTTATTGGTATCACAATTAGAACCGCTGTTAATGATGTTTATGGTAATTACAGTAGTAATAAAAACACTTTACCAGTTATGTTAATGCTACGTCTGTATGGCTATTATAATTATCATGTAAACATTTCTTCATCTATCACACACCTGTAAGAATTTTGGGAAGACCGTCATTCATAATGTTTCACAGTTAAAAAAATTCACAATATTTTATGCGATGCAAAATAATTTAGTAATTGATTCGCTACGATAACGAGATATAATTATATACCTTTCCCAAGTGCCCTTCCGTAGTTCGCGCTTTTTTCGGCCATTTTCCAATGGAATTAGAAGCTGAAATTCCGTACACGAATGAACGATCGTGAATTATTGCTCATTAAAATCTACAATCTCGTAAATCATTTCAAAATTACTTAGTGAGATTCTATTTTATTTGTTTTCCTAACATCGTGACAGTTGTTAGTTTAAGTTAGGGATCGGCAACGGAAACCGCGAGAAGAGCCACTTTTTTCCAGTTAAATTTACAATTCAACATGAAAAGAGTACTGGTGAATAAGACGTTTCTTTTCAGAAACAATTCAGTTCGTATATTACAACCTTATTATATGAAAACGTGATATTTCGGTAATTGAGGTCACGGGCCAATTGAACGTCCTCTTCGCTTTCAGTGGTAGGTGAATTTGGTTTAATGAGCCGCATTTCACTTCTTAAAGTTCCGCATGCGACCCACGATCCACACGTGGCCGACACCTTGTTAAAGGGAAGCGGACATTATTTGTCGAAATCGTCGATTGCTTGTGAAATCTTTTCAATCGAGTTAAAAACGCAACCTTCCTTAAAAAGTTTTCTGGAGCGATAACTCTTGAGATTATTCCAAATTATAAATTACTCGCATTTTTCGTCTCTAACGATTCATTTCATATTTCATTAGGGGAGTGTTTTTCCTCTTCCTTATCTCCAAAATTGAAATTCTTTCCTTATTGTCTGACGGGTAAACAGCGCCGATGTCGCCGAAGCGTCGAGAATTGATTTTACCGTCGTATAAGACAGTCGCCGTCTCAGTTCTCTTAATGGTACTAATCGTAGGACAAACAATAAGTTTTCTTGCTATTCTCAATGGATCAAATGTAATCACCATTTTCCCTTCTATTGCTTCCGTAATTTTGATGATTTTTACGTTTAAAATTAAACCTCGTGAATTATTAAGAATGAATCGCTATTTTTTCGTCGTATGTCGTTATGTTCGTCGTTTCTCGTCCACCGTTTCGAAACGCAAAAAATGCCGCATAATGTTTATCGATTGATGAATTTGTTTGCAGCAAGGATCCTGTTACTATAAATGGTAACCTGATTACGAAAAAACAAATAACTAAATTGCGCTCATTTGTTCTTCAGAGCTTCGTTGGCTCAAATCCTCTTGTTCATTCGAAGCTAACATATATTTACCAAGTCTTCCCTTATGGCGAAATCTCTTCGCTAAATGGCTCAAACTGGATATATCAGTATCCACTTCCACTGCATCTTTTCGCCTGCATGCCTGAGCTTCGTAATCCTGCGATGCTTATGAGGAAACTTTCGGAGAAATCCTCGGATTCGAGAGTTATTATCGTCGGTTATCTATCGAAGGAAGTGCTGCGCTGTTATTTTTTCTCTCGGATAATTTCCTCTCGTCATTGACGGCTCCTGTTGACTTTTTCGATGTTTCCTCACCTTCATCCTCCGACGGAGTTTTTTTTCCTTGAATGTACCTTCTCAAATTATGAAATTCGTTTTATTAATCCTTTCCGCTGCAACATTATCAACTACTGTGCTATAAAACCGCCTTCCGTATGACTGAGGACACGGTCTCTTTGACCCAATACAGTATGTGCATACAGCTGTTTATTTTTTTCTGTTACGATCGCTTTAAACAACAAGATGTAAAAATAAGTGCTGACGTCATACTCCATTCATTGCGATGAAATATTTTTAGGTCAAACTTAGAACGCAAGAGGAGCAGGAAGAAACGTGTTATATCCGATTCCGCGGCGTGAGTGACGGTGTTATTAAAGGGGAGTGCTTTTTTTTTTTTTTTTTTAATAAAATCAGCTTTCAGTTTCAAACAAAACTCAAGATTCTAATGAATGTACATCTGCATAATTTCGTCATCAGAAATTTGACGCGACTCTTAAGGCGACATTTTAATGTGAAATCTTGTATGTCAAATGGTGAAATAATAAAAATTAAAATATCCTTCTCGTTCGCTAATCTGTTCTTGACTTAGTGTCGACAGCGTCATTTTAACACTTGAGTGAAAAATTATCCTCGTTATATATGACCCCCCTTCTCCCCCCCCTCCCCCCTCTCCCCTCCCCCGCCTCCCCTCCCTGTTTCAAGTTAGAATATCTGTGGAAACGTTTTGCGAATAAATGCTATCCATACAGGATATCGTGAGATCGATAACATTTTAATTATCGTGTTGTTTTAGCAGACATCGCCGTGCGATGGACTTTTTACCTATGCCATCTAAATATTTACAAAAATTATCGATTCCGATATTTTCGTCTTACGAACAAAAGTTTTTACATAAATTCCGACTTACTACGAACTTTTGCTCAACTTTACACTTTGAAAATTTAACAGTTTCAGATTATTTATTTTCAGCCAGAAAAAATTTTAATTTCTTTTTTCGCCATTGTAAAACCTTCAATTTCTACGAGCGCATGTACATACTAGATTGTAAGAGTTGCTGGACAGCTAGAGAAAATTTAACAGGGAATCGAAGCTGGGTCTTCTGCTTGCCGGGAGGATTGTCTACCGGCAACCTGAAAACCCTGGTTAGCAGCAGGAGTTTTATCCTAATTTTCAGCAATTTTATTGTTTACTGGGTCAAAAATTTTCCGCCGCGCTCACTCCCGCTTTGTGAATGGAAAAATGGCTTCCAGGACAATTCGTCCAAACGTTCACTGCCCAAGCACTTTTGTCCAATACTGTATTGTCCAACAGTTTTTTTGTCCAATAGGATTTTATCCATTATCATTCACGTCTTGTGTAGATTTCTGTCCATTTTTTGTTTTTCAGAACTATGTAAATTTTAACATTCAGTTGGCCATTACGTCGTTACCAAGGAAAACTACAACAATTATTGTTAGACAACAACATAAGTGTTTAAATTATTATGTAATCAGTTCTGTAGAGGTTTGTAGCAAATAGATTATATTTCAATGATATTTTAATCCCCTAAATTTTATATAGAGAGTAAAGGAAGAATGGCAAAATTAATAGAAAGGCAAGTATTTGCTGGAGAATGAGAACTTTGTATATCACTACCATTCATATAAGTTAAATAACAACATTTCGCAATACCTGCGTGCTATAAGCGACAAAATTAAACTATATACCGAGGAAGTCGAGAAGGAAGAAAATGTGGAAGATGAGTAGATTGAACATTAATTCTTTTGGTAATAAAATTTTCTATTAAAAATTTTTCCTATTGTTTTTTTTTATGGGACGAAAAGCTTTGGACAAACGAAGTCTTGGACCAAAATAGATAGGACGAAATATTACTGGACTAATAAACAGACGGACTTAATGCAATCTGGACAAAATTTCTATTGGAAAAATTATGTTTTGGACGAAAAGTCTTTGGACAAAATGTCTGGGCACCGGAAAAATGACTCACTCTATACGAATTACTCTCCAAGAACGTATGGTGCTCGTGAATCGAGAGATTGCTCTTCTATAGATATTCAGATTAATTCTCACTACCATCGAAATCCGTTTTTTTTTTGTTTATTCTGTTTTTCTCGTATTTGTATGAAGTTTGGGAGTCATCGCGGTGACCCTTCTGTTTATTGTTTTGATGAGGAATTTCAAGTTATCTGTTTTTGTTTATAATCGAATTTAGATGCAAACTACGTCTTATATATATATATATATATATATATATATATATATATATATATATATATATATATATATGTAACCTTCGCCTTATCGCATCGAACAAAAAACAGGAAAGCGTCACAGAAGAATCATGCCGCCACATACACTACACCTCATACCAGCGAAAAAGACGCCTATTTTTAGTGAATATTCGTAATCGTGCGATTTTTTTGTCCCACTACCGTAATGCTTCGCCTGTGTACACGTCATTCCTTCTATTTATACTGTTTCTCATTAATTTCTTCGACAGCGCTTGTTATTCCGGCCTCATGATTCATTTCTTCTGTAACCATTCCGTACATACAGTTGTCAGTGATGCTTCCTGATTGATAAATTATGCTGCTCCAATTAGACATATAAAAGGCCTCATAAACCAAATAGGACTTTCTGTTGCATGTCAGCCTTCGTCACTGGTAATCCACCGATATTAGATTGTTATTTTTATTTTTTTAGAATCTAACATCGGCGAGTCGCCACTGATGACGGCTGCTTTGTATCCGAAATTCGCACCTGGATTTTTACCAGCCTTTTAACGGTTATTTGGGGCCACATATTTTATCAGATTCCGGCCATAAGGCAAGCGTGTTTATTCTCTTTTGAATTGACGATTAATTCCGTAAAGATTAGACTCGCGCATTTCGCCTCCCTCGGAAGTTGCCGTTGTTCGAATGATCGAGATAGCACTTTCGTGTTCCATGGCATTCTTTTGTCATTTAAAACTTTCTCCTCGTATTTCACATCTGCTTTCTTCTCGCCGTGGTCCACCGAAGGCACGGGCGTGGACTTGAAAGATCCGCTCCGCTGGCGATTCGCTTTGCTGCTTCTGCCGCTCCTCTAGTGGATTTCGCAACCTCCTGGTAAGAGGAAAACCATCGCTCCTTGGCGTCTGATTTGCTATCTCCGAGATTTCGTCGAAAAGCGATAAGATATTCACGCGACCTTTGTGACGCCCTTCCGCAAAGCCTACTGTATTTTATCCGACGTTGAATTTCTATTTTCGTCTTCAAATCCATAAAGCGTTTCTTCAGTCACTGTCTTTAAAAAAGCATTTGATGAATTACACAACAAATTCAACTTCTGAATAAAATTCTTCAAATGCGTTTCTTTCTTTCGATTACGGATGATATTAAAATATCAAGAAACAACTAATCTTCCAAGCCCACAATTTCATTGTATTCACTGTACTGAATATTGCTTTATAACTATGCAAAGAAAGATGATAAAACTTATTGGAAAAATGAGCAGTTACAATCTATTCGAGTAAATAATTGAATGTTACTTGTTATTTCCTGCTTTACGTAATCTTTGAACAGCGTTTTACCAGAATCTATTATGCAAAATATGGAAATCAAATGTAGATTGATTGGATACCAAGGCCCAGGCATATTTGCCGCCCGGGTGCAAGCAGTTTATGCCGCCCCTTACGGACTTATAAAAGCACCCTGGCCCAGTTTTTTTTTCGATTTTTCGATTAAAAGTTGTATTTAATTTAAGAAATAAGTTTTACATAACAGAAAATTCAGAGTGATTCTTGCCTCCGCCCGTGAATTTCCGCCCAGGTGCGATGCACCCCTTGCACCCAAAAAATATTAATAATAATGTATTCATTTTTAAGGGAATCGTTCTGGAATCATCACTGTTCCGACCCGGAACGATTTTAGAACCGTTCCTTGTTCCGAACCCGGAACTTTCCCAGCTCTGGTAGTGACATTAAAACTAATTTTTTAAATTAGGCAAGCACATCTGCCTTTGACCCTATGTTCCCTTTTCACGGATGCATAGTTGATTAACTTATACGAATCGTCGGTTTACTGCTGTCGAAGATCCACCTGTAGGGCGTCCAGTTTTAAGGGCGATGTTCGTTTTAGAAACAATAACTAAATAGTTGATGTTGGCACAGAAAAATATTTTGGTCTCCATTAATAATAATTAATGGGCCTCTGTTTGAGTTAAAGCTAGCAGAAAACCGCAACAGTTTCGATAAAAAGTTTGAGCTGTTACCGTATTTTTCCCGAATATAACGCGCACCTTTTTTTTCCTAAAATGACTTTCACAAAAATCTACTGCGCATTATATTCGCACACTTTCTAAAAATGTTTTTTTCTTGAAGTCGACCTTTGAAAATTGAATTTCACGTTATATTCGGATGCGTATTATGTTTGTGCAAATACGGTATAGTACGTTTTACACGTCTACATCTACATAATGCCCTGCAGATCACCAGATTGGTGGGTGGCAGGGGGTGCAGCGCACCAACGCCTACCTAATAACTTCTCTCGCGGGAATCACTCTCCTGTTATGATCCCGTATGGTCTTTGTGAAAAACGAACCCTGATATCGCTCGGTCTTACAGTCGATCTCGTATTTTATCCTCGTGATCGTGCCTAACCATGTTAGTAGGTGCCTCTAATATTCCTGAGACACGTAAGGTTTCCCGCTAATCATTCACCAAACAAGTATCGAGAATGAAATTTCAATAGTAAAAATCAGAAGTGTAATATTAATGTAAATTTTCCGATGTTTTTTTCATTTGATTTGTCAATAGTAATGAAGAAAACACGTTTTTATAAGTAACTGTTTATATCATTTTCCTCCATGGGAACTACTTTCTCCAATTTTCCAATCGCCAAAATCCCGCGTACTTCAGTAAGTTCTTATATTTATTTATTTATTTATTTTCACAAGCTCATAAACAGCACTTAAGGACCTTTACAATGAGATTAACAACAATAACATGGATGAACACACACTGCCATGCCCTCGGCAAGATTCGAACCTGCGACCCTAGCATTAGAACGCATTAGACACGCTAACCACCCGTCTATCTTTGGGGATGATCCACAAACTCCATTATCTTTGTGATTACATTTCTGTTTTTTATGATTGTTCGACTATTTATTAGGTAAAAGTAAATGTTATGGAAAGTGTTTTATTGTAACGTGATAAACAAGAGGTAAACACGCCTCGTTTTCAGGACATTCAGCTAATAAGAGGGAAATTCTCTAACATTGTTTTATGAAATGTTCCATATGGAGAGGGATAGATAGTGCCGCCAGTTCGGCGTGCCGCGGTGTCAGTCGCTCCGTGGAACCGTATCGCACGCGCACGCTATCACCAATCTAGCAGAATACGACGAACTTCCGCGGGGAGTCCTTCACACGCTCGGAAACGTCACTCACTCGTTGGATGACGCATCGGAGGCAAGGAGCGTGGGCGGATGTCGCAGCGCGGGAGCCGCTGCTCTTCTGTTCGCGAGATGTCCAAACGAACCTTTTCTTTCCCCGAATCCACCTCGGACGAACAATAGCGTGGTGACGTCACTCCCCCTCTCTCCCTCCCTCCATTGCTCTCACAATCAGTGAATTTCATCCTCTGTTCTCTTTGGATGTGGACCAAAACGTAACGTGCGTGCCATTATAATAACGGCGCGGGGAATGTATAGAGAATGAGGCGGAATTTTTTTGGCGCCCGACTTGTTTTCTCTTGGCGGCCGTTGCGTTCGTGACGTAAAGACTTTATCTGCTGCGACGATTCGGAGTTGACAGTTATTGCATCCCGTGAGTTTTTTATCGGGGATAGTATGTCTGTTACGAGTAATGAATTTAGGAAATGCTATAAGTAGCTGCTGTCCGAACAAGAAAGGTTTTTCTTTGGCTTAGACTTGTTTTTTTAATAATAAAGACCCGTGATACAGAGACAATGAACGCACGTGAGCGAAACTGTTTTATTGTAGGTGTGAGTTATATTTTCGTATAAGTCGTCTTCACCGAGGTTTGTTGCTTACGATGATATTTAAACAGAAAGAAATGAAAATGAAAACTTCCTTATAACCGTAGATAACAAATGACTATTGAATTAACTCACAATGCTGTTAGGGTTATGGTACATCGCTCTTCGCCAGGGTCTAACGCAACGCCCTCGTTCACTCACTGGGTATCTTAGAACTCATTCTTGGCCCTTGATTTGGAGCTCACTAGAGATGTGTTGGAAGTTAATCTTAGTCAAGGAACACAACGCACTAAGTACTTGCTTTTTGTGGAGCACATCATCTTTAAGGCTATATCTTTTTCTGTGTTAAATCCATATGCCCGAGTGCTGAGCTAAACAGTACTTCCAAAGGTGTTCGTTATGCTGTAAGGATGCAACAAAATTTGTTCCGCTACGTTTTAATGATCGACGGTGTGGGCAATGTTCATCGAACGACATTCAGCATTCCCTTCGATACTCCGATCGTTAACTTCGAACCGATATTGGCGTGAACCGTGACGGCCGTAGCGGAAACCGCGTTCTCACCGTGATTATGGCTGTGGCGTGCAAAAATGGCCGCCCGATTTATCATTTGATTAAGAAGTAGTGTTTCTCCGTTTAAAAAAAATCGGATTTCTATGGAGCCTTTATTTTCTTGAGAACAGCATTATAATAGTTTTCCTTATTTACTAAGCCATATTGCCACGCGTTGGTTTTACGCTTAACATTTGGTTCATTCATCGGTTTTTCCACCCAAGTCCTCCTTACGCACCTGTAGCGTTAATAAGACATTCCTAGAACGAGGCGTCAACTCAGCTCTGACGCATCATCTGTGTGACTCTTCTGGTATTTAGAGAGAGAGAGAGAGAGAAATGCAGCCTCTCTCTCTCTTTCTCCTTCCTTCCCTCCTACTCCTCCTCTAGTCAACCTCTCTGCCAAATGGCGCGCACCCGTCACGATATTTTTACGTGGGCCCGTTTTCGGCGCTCGCCTTTCTTAACTCCAAAGGAATCGCATCTTCTCGTCCAGACTCTCTCATTACTATCGGTTATTCGCTTCTCGAACGAGTGTGTATCTTGATTATATGGCCACGATCATTGAGGTTAACTGGGATAAAATTAAAGTGCGGCCGAGGATTGTTTCGAGGAAAAATTATCCGTGTAACTCGAAGCGAAGTGTCGAGCTCGTTACGAAGCGTAGCCAAGAGTCATCTCCCGTCACGAACTGTTACGTAGAAAAACGCGTTTATTTTATGTACCCGGAAGGAAGGCGGGATCATTTTCCGAGGAAAACGTCTGCACAGATGAATTTATTGTTTTAGGAATTCTTTGTTTACAAGGTGCGCGTTTCTGATAAAAGATAGAATTTTTTGAAGCTGTAATCGGTGAATCGACATAGAGGAATCACTACTTGGCAGTCGAAGTGCGTATCCGATTTGCGCTTGGGATTTTTTTTCTCTAAGACTCACATATTGGTTTCTAACCATAAAGTGAGCTAAATAATCCATTTTTGAATTTTTTTATCGTTCCTCGATGGCGAAAAGAATCGACTTCACCGTGTGAGAATTTTCTTTCGCGTTTATATTTCTCGGGCGGTAAAACCTATCTCCAAGACGTGTTTTTTTCTCCCTAATCTGCTACTTCGTGGAATTTATTATTGATCTAAAATGTTATCTGTTTGCGCTAAAAAACTGCATTGTGTAATATTCTCGGGAAGAAACGGCGGTGAAACGGTTCTTTTCGTATGGTTGTAAAACCTCCTCTTCCCCGTATATTGGGCGAGATTAGATCTACGGCCGAAAGATTATGTAACTATTTATACCGGATGAGATAGGGAGTGCGTATCTATAGTGTACTTCTTTAATAGTAGCCGATAATAAGATTTGACATGGTGTTTATCATCACGAATCGCATCCACTTTGTTTGTCCGTTTCGTATGTTAATGCGAAATGTTGTTCAGGTACGGAATGGCCACGTCATTTCATGTTTTTTAAATAGGGCGGATTAATTTGATCCAGTATTTTTTCTTGATTCGAATTGCATAGAGGGTGTAAGCAGTGGCGGATTTGGAAACTTGCCTCCCTTAGACCAAATTATTTTTCCGCACCTTAAAAAAATTTCAATAAACTTGATTTTATTTATTTATTATACCAGGGGAACAATTCGTTCTTTTTCCGTGTATTTATGATTATTACCTGACAATCTTCCTTAGGTGGGTATCAATGGTCTTGAATGATTTCGAAATAACGTTCTCCATAATTTTGAAAATCACACTCAAAGTCCTCTTTACAGTGCTTCTTCGTGTACTATATTAACAGTCTTGCAACTTGGCGAATGAATATACAAATCCGACTGCCCCGAAATCCGACCACCCCCCAAAACCCAGCCGCCCATAGGTCATTGCCTATTTTGACCTTATTGCAAATCCGCTAATGGTTGTAGGTAACGTTCGGCAATTGACACAAGGTTTTATAAAGGATGCGTAGTCGTGCTCGTGAAATTCCTCCCCATTGCTTCCATCCTTTCCATTAGACCCGGATGACGTTTGCTTCCGCACATCACCTCGATCTAGTTGGAGGCGGATTTATCCGGATCGTTGGGGGTCGTTTCCTCCTTCTAGAATCAGGGTTGATAAAGGGAGGGCGTAGAGGAATAAGGGAGGGGAGGGGGTAAGGGTGGCGGAGTTGAAGGGGGCGGGGACCGTGTTTCGTCGGGTCTATTTCATCCGCACTCGAACGATTTTCCTCGAATCCGTCTTCTCCCCAGAATGTATATTATTCGGCTTATGTCGTAATAAAGAGGAAATGATGGTTTCCGCTTGATTGGATTTAATAAATATTCGTAACAAATATAGAGATTTCGATTGCGCATGAGCGCAAACAGAGGGTCGCGCACATTTGCACTCTCACAAACTAACGCATATGCAATCCTATGCACGCAAATAAAATGTCTTTTGTTCGATAAAAATTTCGTGATGCTAAGAGTCACTGTTTTACAATTATTTAATGAAAAAGTCGCGATTCGATTTATTTTGGTACTTTTTAACATATGCACAAACCAACAATCGTTAATGCGACAATTTACTGACAGGAATGGACACACTGTCCCTCCAACACAAAAGTATAGTTTTTTAAACTCGATTTTAGCCATTATTTGAGCTCAATGATTCTTATTTTGGGCAGAAAAAATAATTCGAATATTTGAGTTTGGAGCGTATTACGAAAACAAAATACGAGATATAAGTATTTCGGTTTTAAATAGCGAACATAATATCTTAAATTCCTCCTAATATGTAAATCATTCCGAAAGTTCGCTGAATTTCAAGATGATGGGAATAAATATCGTTCGTCGAAAGATTAAAAGGAAGATTAAAAGAAAATAGTGAATTTTTAGCACGCGCATCGACCCCATTGCGCATATTTTGATGCACTTCCACGAAGGCTAACAATGTGTCGCTCACGTTTCTTTAGTTCCTCTGATGAAGGTAATCACTCCGCGAAACAAGATTTTCACCATAAACCCTATCGTAAAACGACAAAACGCGCCTTTTACCGTTCGAATTTTTTGATCCGCGGTCACGTGATGGTCTCTAGAAGGGAGGTATGTGATTTTTGGAAGTGGAAATGCAACCGTTGGTGTTATAAATTAGCTGAATTGTAAATGGCGGAGATCGTTAAACTTTTAGCGCGTTTGTTAAAATTTTTCGTCCATATTGAATTTTTTTACATGTTCATACATGTTATCCCTGTATTTGACAACCAATTGGAAACTGTTCAAGATAATCGGAAATGGTTTTCGTTTTATTTATGCCGAAAAATGTGCTGTCGTGAATTGAAAAAAGATCGTGACATGCGATCATTTTCGAGAGTCTTAAGTGGAAAGCATCATTCGTGACTCTCGCACCGAGGTTTGGTGCAGCTGTTCGGAGCCCCGTCTTCCTAGCGTTCTCCAGTCACGACTCGTTATGCCCTGTTCAGGTTTCATCTGGGAAACTTTTTTTTGCGAATAAAGCAATCGCAACTTACAAATTATCCATTTCGCGATTAGTTTCGAGCGGAGAAGCGTTTAGTAGCGAGGCTGAACATTCTTCGCCACTATTCGAGCGACTCTTAATTTCGTATCGAAGAGGACTAATATTCACAGCGTTTCGCGTGGTTTCTAAATTCTCCGAAAGGACTGGATGGAACAGATTAATCGCGTCGCAAAAAACTATGGCGGGCTGCAGCTCTCTTTTTGGTCTCTCTTTCGACCGACGCGACGTAGGAAGCGGTCGGCTGGGAAAGGCGGCGTCCCGAGTTCGACGACCTCCCCGAGGAATCGCTGGCTTTTCATACCGTGACTCTTTTGGACGTAGTTTCTCCTTTTTTCTGCAACCCCCACTTCATAGCCTTCCTTATCCTCTACACAGACTCCTCAAACAATAACCTCGCCTCGGAATCGAAAGGCAACGAGTTAACTCGAATATATAAATCTCTCAAACACGGTGTGTTGAATCCAACGTACGATGAAGAAGTTAACCTTTCTATAAATCAGACGTTCGTTTCAGGTGCAAATTTGCCGCCATCAGTGGTAATTCGGGGATTTTTTTGGTTCTAATGAGGAATTTCATCCAGTAAGACGAAAAAATATTTAATATTCTTTTGATCCAATTTAATATTTGCCTCGGTGTGATATTGAACGCGTTTGTCGTCATAAGACCGCCGTGACTCGTTTTCCTCCAGATTCGTGCCAATGCAGGCGTTTTGCATAGTCTCCTGCCATTCCGGGTCGTTTGGGAGTTTAGATTTTTTTAACTAGAAACTAAACCGCGTTTTCAAAATTTTAGACTATGTCTCGTTAAATAAAAACAAAAGCCGCTCTTAACAACGGTAAAATAATTCGCGCGTGAATAAGGATTTTGCCCACGTTTTGAAGTCAGTCTTGTTAGTTTTTTTTTCGTTTTATTTATTGCCGGCTCGACATCCGTTTTTTCCTACCGATATCCGACTAACAATAGTATATTATTCGATGTTGTCGAGCGAGAGATGTTCCATTAATCACGCACGCACGGAGGTCAGTCATCGCGAAAGCGACATTTCGTCCTTTCCACGTCATCGCTACGGCGCGAATGAAAAATAAATTTGTATTCGTTAAATAACGCGTCGAATTAAATATCGCGTATGCGATGGGAAGAACATATCGATTGGAAATCATTCTCGATTATTGTTTGTTATACTATTATGCAAAACATTTCGTGGCTCCAGCTGCTGCGACAGGGTTTTTCCTCGTGGAATGAGAGGTATCGATATATGTAGTGGCGTCGCTTTTTTGCGATTCGGATGCGCGCTTTTCGAGCTACGAAGAACCTCTCTCTCACTCACTATATATGTCTCTCTCTCTCTCTCTGCGGCATTCCCCCGTTCCAAAGCCCTCCTCTTCGATCCGTCTAGACGTCTGAGCGGCTCGCTGATTAAGGGTCCTCTCAGCCTCCCTCTCTCCCCCTTTATCTGCCGCTCTCTTCCCACTTCCTCTCTCTCTATCATGCTTTCTCTCCGTCACAACTCCCTCTCTCTCCCACCCCTTTCTATCTCCCATTCTCTCTTTTCGTTTTTCCTCCCTACTGTTTATTTATTTCTGCCATTTTCCTATCTCTTTCTCTCTCCCTCGCTTGCTGTTGTACTCCAAATTTCCCTCCATGTCATTCCCGAAACCATTTCTTCCACCACCACCACTCTCCCTCCCGATTCATTCCCTTTCCCCTCCCATTTTCCCATCCTCTCCCCTCCCGTTCTCCCCTTTCCCCTTCTTTCTCCTTCTCCCCTCCCATTTCCCCCTCTCCCCTCCCATTTCCCCCTTCTCCTTTCTCTGCATTTTTCCATTTCGTCCTCGTGGTTACCAATGACTCGGCCGAGACGCCATATTTTTTTTTTTATAAATTAACTTTTCGGCGTGATGCGATGGGAAAAGCCCTTTTGTGACGGCTTTGCTTATCTTTTTAATGCTGAGCGTTACGTATTTTTCCCTTCGATCTTTCTCTAAAGTTAATGTTTAACGTGACGCAATCATCTTACTTGAAACGTCGCGTTAGCCTTGAGTGAGTTATTCGTTTGATTTTCTGGTTTCCCGAGTTTCAAAGTTCGACGTTCACCTCTATTCACTTAATATTTTATGCAGACCAAGTGGAGCTTAGTAAAACTCATTTTACATAATGAACTCGGAATATAAAAAAATTCATTCATGGTCGTCAAAATGTTAAAATTTATAGCTCTTTGTTTTATAAACAGTTGCTATTACCGTCGATTTCCCGTATCCGCCTTGAGTGCCTTCTCCGAGCAGTGCCGGCCCTAGAAATTGCGGGGCTCAGAAAACTTTTGGCGGGGCCCCTACATCTAAAAGGCGTAGTTTGAAAAAAAAGATTTGGGAGGGGCACAGGAAGCGAGGTCCAAAGGACCGACTCCCAGGCCGCCAACGCATTTCCTGCATTCTGAGAGCATCAGATGGCCTCTCATGAGACCACTTGGGTATGGATGAGGCTATGGATAAATCTAAAAAGAAAGAAAAGAACCTAGAGGCGATATAGAGCGGTTTGCTAAAAACGAAATTTGACGGCAACGTTAAGAAAAGGAAGGAAGATGGCGATAACGTCTTATTCGTCTACTAGGGCGTTCGATACAGATACTAAAAACCTGTCTTTTAATGTAGTTTGCCAGTTTGCAGTTTCCATGTCCGCAAGCTGTTCCCCTCCCCAAAAAATATAGAGCAAGGTGCGGGGCCCCCTTGGCCGCGGGGCCCGATTGGGTCCAATAGGTACAATTGGCCTAAGGCCGGTCCTGTCTCCGAAGCACTTACAGCATTGAGATACCAAATGAAATATTGCTTTTGGTGAAGTATTTATACACTTTAAACTGTTTCTAATGTTCATTTTTTACCAGTGAAGGAATGTTTAGCTGTGGAAGTGTATCGAGTTTGAAACGAGAGCTGTGAATTCAAGAAAGAAAAAGTACTTATCTCAGCTATCTGAAATCGCCACAACATGTTTATGAAAAAACCTTATTACTTATGGCTATTGGAGATACCTGAGATTAGTACTTTTTCAATTTTTTTCAAGTGCTTATTCTGGATTTTTTCAGCCATAAGGCGAGCTCGATTATTCTATATTAAGATTTAGATTGATGAAATTTAATTGCACTGATTATCTGTAATCAGGACTCATTACATCTGAAACCTGCGTGAACATTCTTATTTTTATGTTTAAGGGACTATTGGATTATTAATCCGTTAACGCTTCGATCGCCAGCATAGCAGACGGGATGAGGGATATAAATGGACATTCAGACGCACATGATACTGTTTTCTAACACTCTTCTTATTCCCCCTCCTCTCTCCCCCTTCATCTCCTCCTTTCTCTTCAATCTCTCATTCCTCTCTCTCCCTCCCACCCTCTGTAATCCTCCTCCCGCTCTGTGAGGTCGTCCCCTCAATAATTGCCTCCGATTACATCCCCCGCGCTATTTACAATTTATGTGGCCCCCGCCGCCTCCGTGCTTCGACCGCATTTTCACGCTCTAGCTGCATGGACGACACGAATCGATCGTTTGAGTGCTGAAAGGCTCGATCGTGATCGGACATCAGAGGAGGTCGGGTCGCGTCCCCTTCTGGTCAATGATGTCCTCGAGTGAGAGGAGAGAAGAAGGAGGTCGACGATGCGTCCTGTACCACTCTATTCTCACCTTGTGCTTCGACGAAACAAAACAAAGAAACGTCGTCGCGCGGTTGCCCGGGGGTGCGTGGGAAAAGGTCCCTGAGGTCGTAAACAATGCGCCGACCCAAAGCGAGGTTTTTTTGGGGGTGGGGAGGTCACGTCGAATTCGGACTGTGGCCAACCCCAAATTATTCTTTCTATTCTGTTGGCCGCCTCTCTTTCTCTCTCTCATCCATCCTTCTATCTCTTTTTCATCATATTTATAAGCTTAATTTGATGCGTATCGTGATCAAGAATTTTACTTTTCTAACGAATTTTCGCTTGCTTTTGAAAAACATTTATCAATTTAGATTTTGGCGTCTTTTTACCACCTTTTTATGTAAAAGTCGCTTGTTTTTCACTTTGTTCGTCCGGACGCAAAATTTTTCAGCAAATGGATGAGCTGGAAATCTAATGTTTTCAGGATTGTTTCGTCTGGTGAGAGACATCCACTATATTGATTTTGGGATCCGTTCGTCTGTCCGTTTGCCTTTTATGGACTATATACACGCGCACGCTGCTATGGTAAAGTTTCGTTTCGTTTTGTTTACCTTGCTACAACAATAAAAGCAAAGCGGAAATACCTTTTACTTTGGAAAAGGTCATATTACAACTGCTTAACTGCGGCGAGGTATGTTTTAAATAACTTTTGATTAATTTTGGGTTTTACGTTTGATTTTTTTATGCGAAGTTTCTGTTGAAAATACTGCCTTACATAATAATAGCAGTTTGCTCGCTAATTCTGGTTTGTTAAATCTTACTTTAATGCGTTAATTTTGTTGTTTTGTGAAAATATTAATAATTATTATATTAATTGATATTTATGTATATTATGTGTGTTTTTATTAAATTCGGTGGAAATTCTTCATTGAAATACTTTGGTAACGAGGTCGAAGATTCCGAAAATTTACATGAACATTCTAAAAAAGCGCTTATGTAATATGTTTTTGCTGTTCTTTTTTTAAGTTCTATGCTTTAATTAGATCTAAGGCTTTCAGAATGGTTTCTATCGATAAAATCCAATCTCGACGCGCTGATACGTCGTTTGTCATCCATTCCCTTACCGGTCCAAGGTCACTTTTTCCGATTCTCTTAACCCTAATCCATATCAACGACGGTGGTTCTCTTTGCAATGCGGTCGTCGATGACCCCCTGCGGTGATATACACACGTTCCCATATCGTGGAAATGTCCACGGCGACCCAAGAGATTTGATTCATTCATGCATTCATCCGTTTTCTTATTTTTTCCGGCACCTTTCGGGTCGTTCTTCGTTCTCTCTCTCTCTCTGTCTGTCTGTCTCTCTCTCCGCTTTGCCTTGGTCCATTCCTCGTCTGGAAATCGACATTCCCCGCAGTTCTCTTTTTCCCCTTCCCCCCTTCTCCCCCTCCCCCCTTCCTTCTCCCCCAACCACCGCTTCCCCTGTCTCTGTGGGATTTACGAAGTCATCTTCTTCCACCTACCGTGCTCGGCACCGCCTCCATTGTGTGCATCCAACCTCGTCGCCTTCCCTCCCCCTGCATGACTTGCAAACGGACTTTCGAAATTTCGCGGAATTTACCCTTGCGTTGCTTGTTTTGTGACAACAGGACTCGAAAAATCTGGATTTTATTAACTCGGAAGACGTCAGATTTTCCCACAGTATTGATATAAAGTAGGAGTTGGTAACAAAGGACCCATGGGTCGTATAGGCTTCCCGGGAGAATTTTATGCGAAGCTATGGTATAAAAACGATCCGTAAAAGTTTAACTCGTAAATTCGTATTTTTACATACAAATTATGGTAAATAACCTTAGAAATGTTAACTTCTAAACTTGATTTTCAATGAAATGACACCTCAGAATCTCTGTCTAACTTCCAATGAAAATAATCTTACCATTGGCAAATTCCAATGTGGCTCACCGAACAATTCGTCGCCATCGATGAGGCCCGCCATTTAAAAAATGTTGCCTTCACCTATTATTGTATGTCACATTTAAAAAAATCAAATTATTTTAGTTCGCAAGTATGTATTAAGTATCATATGTGGGGATAAATGTGAAAAGTGCGTTGAAAATTCTCAAACTGGTTGAGAGAATCATTTTCCGATTTTCTGAAGGTAAAGTTGTGTAATATTTTTCTCCTATGTGGTTATTTATCATTTACTTGTTGAGTTGAATATATTTTATAAAGTCTCACGTGTACGTTTTGTTTGTTAATTTTGTAAGCATTCTGATAATTAACTTCTAATATTTATGTATCACTGCGTAGTTGTTTGCAATTCTCCCACCGAAGCGAGCTCTGTACAACCAATATACCAAGTTACGTAAGTGATTCTTTCGTCACTGACCTGTTGTTTACTTCTCTTTTTCCGCAGGCAACTCTCTGCTTCTTTCGCCGAAATCTCCTCGCATGGTGAAGGACGCTCCGTCGAAACATTATTTCTTTTGTAAGTATATCCGCTGTCAAATTATTTCGACTAATATTTCCAAATTTTACCCGAAATGTGACATCTCGAATGCTACCCGTACTATAGAAGCACTGTTTTTGCACTCATAGTTTAAATTCCCATTGTTTATTAAATTGTTCTTATATGTACACGGATTCGATTCCACGCGCATCCGAATTGTGAGTTATTCCTTCATTTCCCGTTTTGTTAGCGGCGAAGACTGAACGGAGTGAATTGTGGGTTTTCCCGACCTCATCGCTGATTGCCGATTTCGACTTCCAACATTGGCACACGTGCACGTGCGATATCAACTGTGTGACCTCGGAATTTGAATTAGTGGATTTTAGAGATAGGATTTCGATTCCTCTTTAGCAATAACAGCCTCTCTGATTGCTTTATCCTTTTGAAAATGATGACATTTGTTTAATCGGCCAACTTAGTTTGAAAGAAACAAGTTTAAACTCATTAGAGATGTCCAAAATGTAAATTGAAATGTGTATATAAATCTCGTACTATAGTTATGTATTAACTAACGGTTTTTAAAACCTGCGATTTAACTATGAAAAACGTTGAAAATTTAAATTCGCTTTCTCAAAATTCGTACGCTCTGACGCGAAGGGAATAATGGGTTACATCAGAAAGAGAAATGTCTCTCTCTCTGTCTTTTGAGTCTTATCATAACGAATGTCTTATTTGCACTTTTACCACAACACGTTTCGTAACAGCTGATATCATTTGAATACTTTGGAAAAAGTCTTTCATTTTGCTCACTTGATGTAACATTCTACAGTAATGCATAATGTATTCATAAAAATTTACAAATGTTGTTATTTTTTAAAAGAAAATCGCGAAATGACTCGCGTCTTTACACCAAAGCTAACGCAAACAAAGTTATTTCTTGTTTTTATGTTAATGCTTCACTGGAAATTTTATAACAAATTATAGCGGTTTTGTATTTCGTACTGTCTATCCTTCTTCCTGATGATTTTATTAATATTGTAATTTTCATTTAATGAGGAACTCTTTCCCCTATGAGAATTTAACCCGTTTTTAATAAGGCATATTTCAATTTTTAAACTGGCAGCGCTGCGAATATGCTTTAAATAAATATGTTTGTTTTATTTTTTTAATCCGATTAATTAGAATGAGATTAATCAGGAGCCGAATTCGGAAGTTAAAATTTCATTAAATGTGCCATTATTCTTTGACAGATTTCGAAGATCTCGAAGATTTTGTCCTCCGAAAGAGGGAAGCTGTTTTCATCATTTTAGATGGCGTCTGTAAATTCCGAATCTTAATATCTCTCCCATTTACTCCGCCTTCGAGTGCGGTGACTTGAAGGACGGCTAAATTTTTAAAAAATGTGTTTATTTCGAATGTAGCCTAAATATTTCTCGTTTCTATGGAGAAAATACCTCATAGAGGATGATAAATGTACAGTGAAGGTTATGTAAGTGTATTAAGGTCAGCAGTGAAATGAAGTATTGCAGACCAAATAACACTGCACGTAATTATAGGTTTGAATTTTGAATGGTGACTTACCCCTCTTGTTCTCCAGACTTCTTTGGCTATCATCTTTTTCGCCCACTCAAAGAGCCATTTCCGCCCTGACGGCGAGCTTCGAACAGGCGATGAGTGGCTCGGGAAGCGACAAAAGAAATTCTATTCGGACGGAACGCAACGTCCATTTCGCGGTGGAAGAAGTGCATCGAAAGAGTAGGGGAAAGGCAAAGAGGTTCCTCGACTTAAGTTTCGATAAATAATTTTAGGTTTTGCTGTTTGTATTTTAATTGCCCATTTATTAATAGCTTATAATCGGGTACAGCAGGTATATCTAGAAGAGATTTTGAAAAATTACAAAGGGTTTCTGATGAGGCAGATGGAAATTTTTTAAGTACCGATGACATTAGTTAAAAGGGATTGAAAAGGAAGGAGATAACGAAAGCGACCGTTTTGAGCGTTCGAGTATTGACACGGAGGAAGTTGGAAAGACTAGCAAATCTGGTTGGCATGCGGAAATCGAGGGAATGGAAAGCAATTTGGGGCAGTCAGTTTTTGATTTGAGTGTGTTGCGAAGAAATAAGGGATCAGTTTTGGCCCGATGAACGGAGATAGGATCGAGGGAAGACATAACTCTTTTGTTCGAGGCGTAAAGTGGAGGAACAACATTGGCTACAGCAATTCCGAAAAATAAATTCAAGAAGAAAATTAGAAGTGGGCGTTCGTTAGAAATAATGATCAGGGCGGTGTCAGAGGATCAATTATGCTGAGAAATTTCGTCTTTGATATCGTTCTTGATTGCGTATAAGTGGAAGTGAAGTCTCGAGAAGGGCACGGTCGAAAGAAGCTTCCGCGAACGTGACGTAGCGAAGCGTTTGGAAGCGGACGTGATTCCATTTTGGAAGAGGCTCGTAGAGTAAGCAAAAGCAGAGGTGTCTCTCTTACCAAAAAGAAAAGAGAATTAAGATATTAGTTATGATGAAAATCGGGAGATGATTATCTACTTTTCACTGATCGATGCAACGCAGTCGGGCTTCGATTTAGAATGGAAGAATTCGCTAGTGATTGGGGTTAATCCTTGAGAGGGTGAAATGAAGTGGGTGGGGAAGTAGACGGAGCGATCGGTGGCATTATGCTTTTTCGGGGGAAAGTTGTTAGTAAGCGTCGAGTGGCGCGTTTCGAGGAGAAAGGTGAAGTGAAGGTAGACGAGATCGAGAGTGGTGTGAAAGTGGGGGAGGGGGTGGGTGGGTGGCTCAGTCAGTATGGGTGGGTGACCCATCCATCGTCTCTAATAGGAGAGAGAGAGAGAGAGTTTGACCACAAAGGGAATATTCCCGGGAAACTTGTAGTCAGAAGCATTCCTGTGTTAATTTCTCCATTGGATCGCCGGGGAAGGAAGTGTCATCGGATCTCCGAAAAAATTCCACATGTAGTAGTTCGAAGTTTTTGATAACTTTTTGCACGTGGTTTTGGTCGAGTTTTGTGACAATTTTCAACCGGGAAGGGTTAAGACAATAAGTCTTAACCCTCAAGACTACCGAGGGAGTTAACGAGATAACCCCAGACATTAATTTTTTAGATATCTTCCTTAAAATATTTCCTAGATTTTTGTCCTTCCCTGTATTTGTTATGTAATGTATTTTAAATATAATTATGAAAAAATTCAGAACATACCTAAAATATTCGGAGAAATATGGAAAATGTTCTTACCGAGTTTCCCGTCTTGGCATTATTCGGAACAATATTCCACATAAAAAATGCACTGATAAAGACTTTATTTATGTTAATGTATCTTATCGTGCTATTTTAAATTCGTATTAGAAAGTGAACTGAAGAAAATAAAAGTATTTACACGTATAATGTTTTCCTTCGATTAACAGTATTTGATATTTTGTTGTTTTAATAAAAACGCTTTTGCATTATAGCACGTCAAAATGACTTAAAAAGACTAATTAAATTAACGACCAATTTTTATGAAAATATTTTGTACAATAGAAATTTCATGGGGTAATTCAGTTACCCCACTCGGTAGGATTGAGATGCAAAATACTTTAGTAGTCTGAGGGTGTAAAACAATGCAGTTATGGCTAATACGTGCGTCGATTTATCGAGTTGGCTACAGGCAATCTCTTCGAAGAAATGGGAAAAATGTTGGAAACTGCACTTAAGATTTCATTCGGTAGTGTGTCCTGTGGCACGCCATCACATTCCCACTCGCGCTGTCCTTTTCGCAATTGTTTCTCTCCTCCCCGATACGGCCTCCGCAGCTCGTCTTTTGAAAATTTACTCATTTCCTACTGGCTGCGCCTTTCTGCGACCCGAATGTTTATTTTTGTATTAAAAAAATTGTCCGAGATTCTAAAAATATTTAATTTTCTTCGAAAAGAGACGAGCCGTTTCATACTTACTATTAACTTAAAATGCAACACGTCTTCTCCGTTATTGTTTTCAGTGGCAAATACAAGCATCCAGTCCTTTTTTCGACCGAGATCCTCGCTTAGCATCTATAATTCCAATACGGCCCTTCTACAACGTGTTTAATGTGGCCCTGATACCTCATCGAATTGGATATGCCTCACCTAGTAAAAATGTACTCGTATTAAAAACATTGAGATTTATTTTATGGATCAATAATATGGAAAACTACGAGGATTCGCGTCATTAATGCCTGAGGTTAGGACGGCCGTCGAAGGCATAACGTTTTAAATCGATACACCTTTGGAGAAAATCTTATTTCGTTATGACATGAATATGAAGTTTGGCGGAATAATGGAGTCGTCATAAACAGCTACTATAACTATTCATGAGTTGCAAATGTTTCGTACGAGCGCCCACGTCAGTTCTGTGCATCATATTAGAGGAATTATAATAGGAATCATTAAGTAGTTAATTCTTTCGTAAGGTTTTTAGCTTCGCATATCTGATAATCCGAATCTCGCGAGCAAGAATGACGTCAATGCTGCAGGAGCTACTTTGTAACGTTTTTATATCTCGCAGGATGGACGAAGATAGTATGATTTTGTTGCGATTTGCGTGTAAATAGCCCGATAATGAAATGTTCTATGTGGATATTGCTTGCATTCATTATCTTTCTCGGTGTACATAGTCTGATAATGTCGAAATGCGAGGTCTATTTACGAGTCAAAGCTTTGGATAAGGCGTATACTTGTTACATATTAGTGAAACGGTCTCTCCTTGAAGAGACGCTCAACGCATTATAAGAGAAGAAGAACTTTGGGGTATTATTGAAATTATTCCACAGTCCGTTTAAGATTACAATCCTCTTTATCAGTAAGTGGTGGTATATCTTGCAATAAGCGGTCTTATCTACGACTAACGTTCACTTGCCTCTTAAGCGACATCCATGTTTACATTTAGTATGGAATGGAAATTTTCGCGATTTCATTTAACACTGTTCAATATTTTATAACGTTTGCGAGATCGAAAATTCCATAATCTTATTCTGGAATTTATAGCACTATATTCAGCTCATTACGCATCATAATTTGCTTAAATTAACGTTAAACGGGTGTAGAACCGCATTGCATGAAGTTTTTTTACTTTCTCATATGCGTTCTTTAAAGAGAAAGTATTGCAATCGCGAAAAAATTCGATCTCGAGATTTTTATGGAAATATACGTTTTAGGCGTCCGAAAACGCTATTTCTCTGTTCGCGGCTCTAGAGCCTAAACGGGAGAGCGAAAATGAATGAAATCTCGTACTTAGGCATTTTATCATACTGAGCAGAGTATATGTAGAAATGGTTGACATTGCTCAATAATTAAGGGAAGTTTATTCTAGGCAATTTTAACAACAATGTGATTTTCTCAAAAACGGCTCCAACGATTTTGATCAAATTTCGTACAGTTACTTGAGTTTACGTCTGCAATAATACTACATAGTTCATATTTATCAAAAAATGAATATAAGGCTAGTTTATTCTTGGGCAACTTTAATAACAATTGGATTTTCCAAAATAAGGCCCATACGATTTTCATCAAATTTCGTATAGTTATTTAAGTTAATGTTTATAATGATTGTACTTTCTACATAGTTCATATTTTTTAAAAGATAACTAAACTACGTATTAGTATATTGGAGAGTTTGTACTATGTATATTGTAACTTAGGTTAGACTTACATTAATTTGGTGCTTGGCACTGATTCGATATCTGTTATGCTTATAATCGTTATAATTCAGAACGAATTGAATATTTTCTGTCGGCGATTTGCTTTCTCGTCGTTGCAGTGCCTTGGTCGTTTATAACGTCGTTATCATTAAAACCCTTCGCGATGGGTGTTGTAAAATGCGATGGCGTGCAAGAGGATCGTGCCAATATATAATTACCCAATTCGACCTTTTGGTTTTAACAACATTTACCGGAAGGATTCCAGATGCACGCATGGTACAGACTCGAATCATATAGTAAGCGTAGATATGGCCACGGCGCCACGTCGAGATGACAGAAAATCCCTTTTAAAATAGTGCTGGAAATTCTATTCCAGTCGGATATAACTTATTATTCGGTCTCGTTGGCGTCCTATTATACGCACACTATGTGTTGTCTATGTTTTTGAGACCGAGTGTTAGATAGTTGCGTAGACGAAATAAGGGAATCAGAGCACGAACTTGAGAGAGGGTGCGGTTATTGACACATCGCTTAATCGGAGGACGCGATAAGGAAATCCCTACCACGCGCCGCTCACATAGAAATTCTGGGAATTAATGGCGACAGTCTGGTTTCAAGGAGATGATAGATATCGTTAATCTGTCACTTATTTTATGAGTTAAGTTCGTTTTTCGAATCCGGTTTTGGGAGGTTGAATCGTCAGTGATGAATGAAAGGGATATATTCGTTCGAATTCGTAATCGTATTCGTTCCATTTGATGCGTGGATTTGCAGAACTGATACTTTATTTCATTCGTATTTAGTGAGATTTTTCTTGCAGTTTATTTGTAATTTGAATCGTGCATCAAAACTTTCTTTTCCGCATTTTATGAAAACTAAATTTATATTAAACCGATAGCTCCATAATTTTTAATATATAAACGGATAGTTTCGTAAATTACTATTGGACGAAAAATATAAAGTCATAATTCAATAATTACTCCGTTAAAATTTCATGATAAATTTCCATTCTAAACGGCATTTAATAATAAAATCGAAAATAGAAGTGGACTCATCTGAAATATTCCTTCTTTACGATGAGTCCCAAAATGCAAAAGGTATTAGCTCCTATCCTATCGGTCAGTGGCTCTCAAACTGTGGATCACGAAGAACAGTGTATATGTAAAAAAAAATTCATAATTTTTCGTTAATTTTAATTACATAATTTTATTTCAATATGAATATTAACAAAAGACCTGATTATTTAAAATATTCCAATAACTTTTTATATTTACTGGTATATAGATGTAGCTAAGGGGGTCGCGATACGTCCGGCTGTCATAATAGGGGGTCGCGACAAGATCGGCTGCCATAATAGGAAGTCACAGATGCAAAATATTTGAGAACCGCTGCTCAAGGTGCTAATTTTTCACGCGGCAATCGAAAACTCGTACCAGTTTCAACTAACGCGAAATATTAAGTCATAATTCTCATTTTTACTTTCTCATACGAAGTATCGAGAAAGTATTGTTTTTTTGTTCGGTAAAACAAATATTGTTTTTCATTGGAATCGCGGAAACCTAACAATGACTACTCGACGGAATATTCGTTGCGTTGGCTCTCCCGATCGTGTCGTATCCACTACCGCGTCTGCGTTTGTTTGAGCAATAAAGGCGTCCGCAAAGCGCCCTTCCTCCAATGATACACAAGGCTATTCCGTTAATCGACCTCAAAGCGAACAAATATTTGTCCTAGATTTTCTAATTCACGCTTGCACCTGAGCCTCGTTAGTGCAATTGCTCCTCTTTTAAATCTTCCCTTCGCGTGTAACTCTCTCGGCGTTAATTACCGAAAATCGCGGGCGGTATTCTCCACGCGCGTTAATAAAAACGTTAGCCCTTGGTGTTCTTCCGATTAGTACGTTTTGTCAACGTGTTGGTGCGATGTTTACTTTTCTCGACACTTCCGAGAAAATGGTCCTTTTTTGCGTCTTCTCGTGAAGATGAGCCGCGGTTGTCGAAGGAGCGGTGGACACCTTTCTGTCCCTTAATTATCCACGCATCTGAGGTTCAAAGGAATGTTTGTTTTGAAAAGGAGGAGAGATGACGTAGATTTTGACCCTGTTTTTCCAAAAAAAAAACCTTATCGATTGCGTTCAATTTTTTTTATAAACGATCGGGTTTTCGTTTGCTTTTTTGGAACGTTATGAGAGATTGTCATTCAAAACCCCATATTTCTTGTTTTGAAAGATAATCTGTGAAAACCCAACATTCTACTATGTGCCTAAATTTCTAAATCTCTTGCTTCCTTTTTATTGCGTTTCAGAATATTATAATCCTTGTCCACGGCATGATCACTGTGTTAATTACTTATACGTATGCTGGCTTAATTGCCTGTCAGAAATTGACGGGTAGGAATTAACGATGTCTTACGTTAGTAATTAAAAGATGCTGAGTCATCGGAGTGCTACATAAAATGATGTAATTGTTTCAGAATAGAAGAAGAATCGGAGTGCTTGCATCACCTCGATTTTAATATAAAAATTTGAATTTTTCTTAAAATTTCTATGCAAACACATCGGTTATTTCTTTCGTCACAACTTGAGATAACACTAAAGACGCGAGTCGAAACAAATACTCTCATTGCGACTTAACTTTAATTTGCGCAGCTTAATAAATAACTTTCTCAAGGTTTATAAGAAATATCTATATGTTAATCATTCACCATTTTATCTGCATTGTTACATAATGGAAACCGGAAGTGGAACGGTTCGCCGCAGCCGGTTCACTGGGTGCGGCGAACTGTCCTAGACCCAAGGAAACAAAATTATAATGGGAGATTTCCCGTCTTATTTTATGATTGCATATTGTCGTCAAAATTTCGAAAATCGCCGGAAGAATTGCTCTTTGGAATTGTTTTCCAGTGTTGCTCACTTTACTGCTTCTTCGATAACATATATCTCTCACTTAATAATGAAGAAAGCACTTGAACAAGTTTAACCTACGCAGTTCTCAGTGGCAGTTTAACGATAATTTTGGAACGTGTCAATATTATTATTTTTTCATAATGTTAATATTTGCCGTAAATGAGTTCCCTTGGAGCCCTTAGCCATCCGACTTCATGTCGTGCATAGAGAACAATTACGTGTCATTAACGGGCACGCGTGGTTCTCATTGGCGAAATTATTTACGTGTTGTTAGAAAACTTTTTAAATATGTTGTTATAGTTGATAATTACTTTGATAATACATATAAAACTATTAAAGTAAATAGTAACAATAGGACGCTAAGACGTAAAATTACTTACAAAATACCTAGGTTTTATAACGAAATGGGCAGGAAACAGTTCATAGTTACTGTTCCTACGTTACTAAACAGCTTACCAAATGAATTAACATTGTTAACGAATATGACAGAAGCTAAGACTAAAATTAAAAAATGGTTGCTTAATAATTGATAATTTTAAAATAAAGTTTGATTTACATTAAAATCTTTGTTTCGTTGTTAAATTCATAAACGATCACTACAATAATGGTAACTACGTGGCACCTGCTGACAAGCGCAAAGTTTGGGGTTAGCGGGACCCTAATAATACTTTCTGTTCTTAAAGTGTTATTCAATAAATTTTTTGTTTGTTCTCGGGTATAATATTTTGTTCTATATTTCTTTTCATTACTATAATTAATTATATTATTTCTATTCTCTGTAAATTTTGTTTGATAATATTGTACTATAAATTTTGTAATACATTCAGCTGTTTTGCTGTAGCTGTAGTGGTAGGTGATGAGGGATGTTAAATACCCCGGCCAGCAGCAGCTTGTTTTTCTCTTTTGTTTCTTATCGTACTGTAAACTTTGTAATATTATATTATATTTATGTAAAAATAAAATACTGGATTAATAAAAATTCATTTGCGACGGAAAACAATTTTATCGACTGCTGAATAATTAGTCAAATATTTCCACTAATTTCGTGGTTTTTTCTCTTATTTTTTTAAAACTAAGGAACGGATTCGGAGAGACATTCGGGCAATTTGTTAACTTTTAACTATATTTTGCTCTCTGCTTCGAATCCTCAGCAAATGCGAAGATTTGCTTTGTTTATTGCATCGATTGCAGTTGCCTTTATGCGAACAAACCAACGCCGAAAATCGTAATAAATTGGTAAACAAGTGGATTGTGATGATCTTTTAAGGACCTTGGCCTTGGCTCTCCTCCGCCCCTCTCAAAAAGAGTTTTCCCTACGACCTCGCCAATAGGATTGCCAGCCTTATTTTCCTCCTCACGGCGGCTAGCTCCTATGAATAGACTCATTCCCTTTGGGGTTTTTTTCTGCGAGTTGTTTCGGTGTTTCCTTCTCCCACGCGTGGCCACGGTAAGAATTTCCGCCTCTTTCCACCACGCCCCTCTCGCCCCCAGCCGCCAGGTCTTTTTTTCCAGGTCCCTTCCGGGCTCACCGCCTAAATCCCTTAAAAAGATGTTGGTTGCGGTCTAACCCTGGGAATGTGCTGACAACGCGGCCGTTCCTTGCCTCAAGATGTGGACTAAATCATTTCCAAGTTCCCGTCTGTCGCGTTTTTTTTACCGTTTTCAAATGAAATTAGGAGTTGATATACGGTACACGTGTATACTGTTAATATTTAGTGGCTTTTAAAAATTGTAATGAATTTCAAAAAGTGACCAAAGTGCAATTAATAGGTATTTTTGATTCCACAATTCGCCCCTACGTGGGTATTAATTGTTGCCTATTTTTAGTTTAGATTTTTTTTAATAGATTGGATATACCGAAAAAGTGTTTCGAGGTAAACAAGAGCTAACTAGTGAAGTCTACTTCTGTTGCTTGCGGGATATAAATCCGTATGGCAATTCTAAAAATGCCAGTTTTGCATGCATAGAGGTAACCTGTGCCATGCCGGAGCGGCCAGAGGTATTTTGGCGCCCCGGGCGAAAATGAGGCGAAAATACATTTCAGCGCCACCTTCAGATAATTTAAGATGTTTAAACGTATGTTTTCATTTATTAATTGCTCCTTAAAAATTAAAACAATTATAACGGATGTAATAGTTTCCAACGTTACTAGGTGTAACAGCTTCGTGGCATTGAGAATAACGTTATAAATCTACATAAATAGTATATCTGAGAAGACAACTGTTTCATTGAAACATCATCATGTGTTGATGTTACTCTGCAAAGTCGTTTGTCTGTCTGTCAGCAAGGAAATCTTGGTCGTGTGAAATGTATTTATGCGGAATTTACAAAGTTTCTTATTTTCATTGTCAATTATTACGAAAATTCTGCCTTGCCAGCGTTATATATTGCTAGCATACATTTACTTTCTTGCAAGCAAGATATATGTATAGAAAAATGACCGGGATTACGGCGCCCCGGGCAACCGGTACTTCGGGTCGGTCCTGGTGCTATGTCACGAAACCGTTAGAAACGGAAGCGTCTGAAGATCCCATAGGCATAACAAAGAAATTCTCATCGAAAACAACCTGTTTTAACGCGCACGCAATGATTCCCGGAACATGAAAACATCGGGTGATGCTGTAGTTGTTTTGACACCGAATTTCGCTCTCGCTTCGACTGGACGAAAGCAATACGGAGCCGGACGCGTTGAACGTTCGGAAATACCAATATCCTGGACGGGCATGGATCCAGATTAAACCGGAAACGGCGCCCCGTCAGGTCCTTGATAAGGCTTTGATTATAGAAGAAAAGCATTCCGTATGACGTAATGTTGCAGTTATGTAACAGTTATGTAACATTGCTGGCGTACCAGTCTTAAGTCTAAGTTACAAAGTAGCCGTCCTCAGTGGTGGTAATTTCCCCGCTCGCCGGTTCCAACGATTACCTTTATTCATTTATTCACTCTTCGGAACAATGTTAACCGAAGCAAATTTCTAACTCGTAGTAGTAAGCCCGCATTCTCTCATTCGCCTCTCATATTTCACCATATGATTTCATATACGCTACATAGCGAACATGTAAATAGCCTATTTATGCAGTAGTAACTGCAAAACAGATTGCAACGATTTAAAACGGAATTGGAAATTGAAAGTTTCTCGTTTATTTTCCGCGAGGTATGAAATAAGGCCGAATTAAAATGAAATAGCGTTTTATGCTGCCGTCGCATCGCGTACGAGGAAATCAGGGAAGTGGTTAATCATCTTTTCGCACTGATTGGAGCGGCTCTCCTTCGCCAAGTCACGATCGTACGTGCACGACGCGAATGGTGCCGCCCTTGCCTCCCCCTCTTACCCTCTCTCTCCCTCCCTCCCTCCCTCACTCCATCTCTCTCTCTCTCACTCCCTCCCCCTCTCCTGCTATATGTGTATGTTTTCATTTTATTTTATTAATTTTTCTTGTTCATTTTTTATTATTGTAAAATATATTTTGTGAACCTTATCTTTTTAAACTTGTACGTATTATTGTAATTCCACTGTTGTTGTTGTATTTATCTGAGGGTTTTTGCAGGTTTTCCACCCCCTTCCCTTCCATTCCCTTCGTGGATGTTTTCCTGCGTGGTTGGCCAAGTCAGGTCTTTCCTAGGCTTTTACCACAAATACTTTGCCTTTTTTTTCTCAAAGTTTTCCGAATGTGTAGTTGGATGTTTTGCTTTTATGTTTTTGCATTTGTTTACTTTCGGGTTCTTTTTTTACGAAATTGTGTGCAGGTGTACAAATGTAAGAATCGTTATTGTTTTTTATCCTCCTTTGTAACTGTTGACATAGGGTTAAATGTAAGGAGGGACTATATAATCTCAATTTCGCCCTAAATAAAGTCGTCTGTCTGGATTTCCGTCCACCGCGTCTCTTTCATCCGCATTAGTCTCTTGTTCCATTCGAGTTGATAACACTTGTTCAGAAGATTCGACAAAAGATTGACTCGTTTAATCTGTCGCATTCATTCTGTTTTTCGTTTGAAACGAGTGGAAACAGTCGTTCGAATCGAATTGATTGGATGGCGTCGTGTTCTCGTCGATTTGGACGGTTATTCGCTCTGTCCGCTGCCGTTAAAAAAATATCGTCTTTTTATCTTGGAGAAAATGCATCGAGCCGTATATTGGAGTGGTGTAAAAAATTGATTACTTGCTGAATTGAAAATTAGAAAGTTAAAAGGACAAATATGCTGAGGAAATTGCTCTTCGGCTGATTTTTTTAGCTCTAGAGAAATCTGACCTTTCTGTGGCGAACGTAAGATGATAAATAAAATCGAAGCTATCGTAAGTACGTAAAAACGCGGACTAGTTAAGAAACCTAGGAGAATTGAAACTTGATTAGTTACTCCGAAAATGGTTCAACGCGTTTCGATTCCATGCAGTGGCAACAGGTTTCGATAAAATTCGCGTTCGGCTACAATCGTTATTTACTCATTATTTACTCGAATCGAGGAGCGAGAAAGCGCCTCTCTGGAAGGCGTTTGGGGGGAGGGGAGGAGAGCGGTCGCGCATCGCGTTTCGCTTTTTTTTGTTCCTCGCCTTGCGCGCCCCATTATACGATAGACGATCGGTCTAATTTCCTCTCGTTTTGCACTCTGTGATCGCATTCTGTCCATCATCTTTATCCTCCCGCTAGCCCCTCCCCCCATTCCACTCCCGCACCCCCTTTCCTTCTTCCCCCCTCCCCCTCCCCCCTCCCCGATTCCTATCGCGCGGCGAGAAGATCTCCGCCGACATCTTCACCCTTTGTGTATTTCTCCATCTTCCTCTTCCCACCATTGTGTTTCTCCATCATTCTTTCCCTCCGCGAATTGCTAAGGGTGGCTTGTTTATGCGTTATTGTGCGCGCGCGGCAGGAAGCTCCACTTACGATCCCACCATAAGACTTGCGCCTTTTGCGAAATGCAACTTACTCCTTTCGCAACGACTCTTACGGTCGATTTGATGCGTGTGTTGGAAAGCGGCGCGTATCTACGGAGAGTATATCCGCAAGGTTTATTCGTACGTCCCTATCTGCTCCGCCCTCCTTCTTTCGCGACCTGAAATTGAGCGCATGGAAAGTGCTTTTTAGAGCAGCTCTCAGACCCTATCTATCGCATCGTGCACTTTCCCGTTCTCTTTAGAAGCGCGGAGAAATTCGGGTTTTTTGTCTCGTCTCGCAGATAAATGGAAACTTTTGCCTTAAACGTTCGACAGATCTAGGAGCCCCGTTCGTCTCTCTCTGATTGAAGAGAATCGTTCCTTTAAGGTTTAAGGCTAACTCTGGTATCCGTGGTCGCCGTTAGTGCGTCCCTCCGTTTGCGCTGGAGTGCCGCTAACGTGGCAGTCGACGTCATTTTCTCTACTCCGATATTAGGCAGCGCAAAGGAAAAACGAGTTAGGAAAGTACTCTGCGAAAGCGGATGTTATAAGGCGATTTTTTTTACAAAAAAATAAATTTCTTCCATTGGCCGTTGTTTAATAGTAATGACATTATAGTATATTATAGCCCTCTGATTCCCATTAAAACCTTAACCATATAAAAGCATTGAGCTCGTTGCCGTGGTAGTGGATTGTTGAGACCCAGAAAAACTCCCACTTTTTTTCCGATAAAAACTAAATATTTACACTAAATCTACAAGGATTTGATGTCTGTCTTCAAAAATAAGAAACTACAATTTCTAAGCTTCTGATAGTTTAAGTCGCGAATTCGAATCTTGACGGTAAATAATTTTAAAAAGCGAATATATGAACCTCTACACCGATTTACGTATTTTTTTTTGGGCAAAAATAGTCCCTGAAAATTGGAATTTCGACAATTTCGTGCCAAATTTCGAGTCTGTATCTCATCTGGAAGTACCTCATAATTTGCATCATCCTCCTCCTATTTCAGAAGCGTGAATATATTACATATTGATATCCAAAAACCTGTTACCTCTTAAGTCCCAAAGTTTCCCATTTTTTGACTCTGTGCTACATAATATAATGTCGTGGACGTTGGCACAAATTTTTATCGGATCGAGTGATTTCGTCGAAGTCTGAGATGAAAGCATGAATTAGGGAGAAATTTGTTTTGAAGGGCTGGGTTGGGTATTGTACCGCAATGCGTTGTGTGCCGTCTACATTTTTATGGATCTTTCAGCATTTACCGGACTTATTCGCGGGTAGTCGATGAAAGCGTAGGTCAGTGTTAGCTCGAAAGCGTTTTTCTTCTTCTCTCGATGGCCATTAGGAGACTTACAGCGTCGCTATCATGTCAATCCATTGTCGCCAGACACATCTCGTGATTCGTCGGAATCTAATTCTTTTATAAATCTAATCTAATTTACAATTCTAACGCAATTTATAATTGTAATCTAATGTATCATTATGATAATAATTCTAATCATAATATAATTATTTTATAATTTCGAATCTTTGAATAGGTTTAAATGCGATTGGGTGCAATCAGTGGCGTAGCGTACATGTAGCAAACCGGTGCAATGCACCGGGGCTCCCAGCCAAAGGGGAGCCTCAAATGATCCTGACACTGTATGTTTCATGATAAAATTAATGATAGGGGCCCCAAAATCGAATTTTGCACGGGGGCCCCATAAGAGTTTGCTATGCCACTGGGTGCGATGTACGAATTCAAAACTCGGAAGTCCGTTCAGTCGGACATCGAGGCAAGACAGAAGTCGAGTTACAGAATCAGGAGCGGATTTAGGGGATTGCGAGGTACCAAGCGATGGTGATTTGCGAGGGGAAAAAAAGCTAGCGTTTTCTGAAAACACGTGTTTGCGTTTTATGGCGAGAAAGAAGACATAAAAATTCTTAATAATTTATTTGCCTGCATATTATTACATAATGTGACATGCTAGTGACAAAATTCGAGTTATCAGAACCCGACTGTCCAAATTTTCAAGTTTTAACATGTTAATTCTGTGAGTTAAATAACGAAACCGCTTGGTGTACCGCAAAAATTATTTTTTTGCTGATCACACAGCTATGCGTGTCACGTGCGCAACATGCCAGTACAAGGTCGATAAATTGGGCAACCCTCGCACTCTGTTTGTCCTGCGTATGGTGTCAATTTGTAATTCGCTCTAAACACCTGCGATGCGCTTGCGCGCCTCTTGTTTATCTCCGACCTCCTTTTCGGCTTTCCATGCGTCGTACTAGACGTCGAGCAGATAGGTTCAACAACCCCTCTGCCGCTAGTCACGTGGGGCGAATCGCCCCTATTCGTGTGGCGAATTAATTCTCTTCGTCGGTAAGACTTTTCTAACGCGTACGACCTCCTAATATGTGACTTTTTAAAAAATTTTATTATAGAAGCAGACTGGCTCTGCATTATAATGTCACCCAAATAACATATACGCTTGTTTGTCTCGTTCCTTTCGCCCCAGCTGTAAACATTCCCTATAAGATCATTGACTTGAGAGATCTAAACATCAGGCATGTCGTCGAGAGACGTATGAGATGGAAATTCGTGTTAGGTTCTTAAGGCGAGACAATATTAGAAGAAGAGGCTTGTTCTAAAGCAGCACGGCGACCTAGGGCAGTGTTTTTCAAAGTATGGTCCACGGCCCATCGGTGGGCCGCAAAAGCGTTCGATAAGGGCTCGATGAAGGGTCGATCCAAGGTATTTTGACGCAGAGTTCGGGAAAAATCGTTGCCAAGTCGATCAAAATCAAGTAATGGCATTTAAAAGTCATTATAAATTGTACCTTTTTGATTTTAAATACATCCCTAGAAATTATATTATAAGGTAGAATTTTTGGTGGACCGAATAACGTATTTTCTATTATTATAGGGAGTGTAGTGTTGTGTAGATGAGACTTAGTAATTCCATGCCGCGTCCGATTGTAGCAGTCGAGGCGCATTATTTTTATAAATATTCGCGTATTTTAATATATCATGTAGAGCAGAAGAGGACTCATTCACCACAAATGTGGCGAGCATGAAATCCTGTCGGAATCCGAGGCTGTGGAGGGGATTTATCCGGTCGGATGACACTGCTTAAACCTGAAGCGCGATAAAATATGCACTCGTGACCTTTATGCGACATTAATACTAATGGATTTGTTCGTTGTCATCCGTTTCGTTTTGGCGAAGCGGTTCGCCCCATCGATCGCGCATCCGCACCGTGGAGGCGCGGTGCAGATGCATCTAATGCACGACTCTAGTCCTCCTTGAAGACGCTGCAATGCGTCTATGCGCGCGTTCGATACCATTCTGCCTGCCTCCTAAGGTTGGCGTCGTACGTCGCCGCGAAGATCCCGGGCGCCATTGCCTGTTCTCCGCAGATAAGAGATTCTTGACCTCTTGTCGAGTCGCTTTTGTCGGGGAGTGTGTCAAACAGCTGTTTGAATCCGTATTGTAGAAGAAGATAATGGCCGAGTGGTAACTAAGGCCATGAAAATCATTTTTAAAGAGATTCGTCGGAAGCTTCGATAACATTGTGTCAAGTCGTAGTTTCGTTCAATGTTTAACACGTATGTGAGAATTTCGCTATCGTTACACGGAAATGTGTTCATCCACTTTCGACCTTGCATCTCGCTACACTTAATAATTTCCTATCTCATTGACGTATAAACGTGTATTTGTCGAGAAAATTTGTATCATTTCCGACGTGTAAGCGATTACATGGTGTGACTCGTAAAAGTAATTCGTGGAACGTGGTCTTCGCTCTTCTTTCATTTTGAAGGGAAACCTTCGTGGGGTATTGTATCTTCCCAATCCATTTCTGAACGCGTTCGCTGTTTAACGAAGCGTTTAGTTTCTCGCGTAGTCAATTAGTCTCTTAAAACAGTGAAATACGCGATTGAATTGCCATTCTCTCAAATGCAGGTCGACCGACTTTTTCGCTTTCCCAATATAAAAATCGTCAGTGAATCGCATAAATTCCTTGGAAGCATCATAACAATAGATACTAATTTCACTGATGAAACGAGGATTAGGATAGCAAAATCAAAAATCGCAGAAGAAAGAAAATTCCACTACCGGGAAATATAAAGCAAGATATACCTACGCAATAAATTGATGAAATGCTACGTATGGAGTATCGCTTTGTATGGAGCAGAAACATGGACACTCAAGAAGAATGTTATTAAATATTTGTAAAGCTTCGAAATGCGGTCATGGAGAAAAATGTTGAAGGTAAATTAGGATGAAAATGAGGAAATACTAACAAGGGGTAGAAGCTAATGTTTACACAAACTATAAGAAAACGGAAGACGAACGGGATTGGGCATAACCTGAGGAGAGAGAGAGAGAAAGCATGATGAAAGACGTGTTAGCAGGAAAACTGGAAGGAAAAGAGATAGAGAAGGAAAAGGTTTCATCTGGCATTCTAAAAGGAAAGAAGAGTCATCTAGAGAGCTTCATGAAGAAGGTTATGGAAAGTAGGAGTATGTGGAGAACAAAATTTTAACCATGAATAATCACAGACAGACTCTCCATGATGATGGGTTTTTGTCTCTCGCTGTATAATGTTTACGTAACGCATATGCTTTAATCTCGGATGCGTTCGTTTGAATTTTCATTCGCCGATTTAGTGGAAAAATACGGAATATCTCGAAGTGAAGCCAATTTCGATATGCATGATATATATTTGTTTTCGAAGCCGTCGTTTGTTTGAATGCGAGACATGTAATTAATTAATGGGATATGCCGCGTGGAGATATGATATGACTATGAGACGAAAATTTGTTAACAAAAAAAAAGATTGCCATATGTAATGCGGAACAGGCACGATTCTAAGCGGCCATGGCGAATGGTGTGTTCCGCGAATTTCTAGCGCCGAGATTAATTACGAAAGGTTGCAATTGTGCGTGGGAGTGGAACATAGAAAGGTAAATATATATCAGGAGATTCTAAGTAGCCGTCCTTGATTCGAACGTGTTTCTCTCTTTCCCGGGAAAGAAATAAAAATCCTTGATACAGTAGTTCGTTATATTTTTAAATCATTTTTTTAAAATTGATCGATCGAGTTGGCCTTTCCAGAAGGTTCGCGCATAATCCGTCCAGTTTGACGCAAATTCTTCCACCGGATGCGGAATTTCCATTCCAGAACTGACCCCCCCCCCCCCCCCCCCCCCCGTCTCCTCCCCCGACCTCTTTTGTCCAATCATGAAAACGCCAGCGCAATACTTACTCGCGGAGGAATAAAAGAATGCCGAAATGCGTGCCCTACCGAATCTTGCTGATCGTTATTTTTTGAAAATTTAATCGATACGTTTTCGGTTCGAAGGTAGTCAGTCGGTTTTAATCGTATTAAAATTTCCGATTCCAAAATTCCGAAATCTACTTTCTGTACGGGGCTTTTTGTTTCTCGAAATTAGTAATTACTCTTTTTGCTGAACATCTTTTATGGTACGATTTCTTGGGCTGTTTCCGCCAGATCAAACGGAAACAGAATTGTTTTGTAAATGGAGAATTGGAATTTTTATCATAGGATTATTTCGTAATCCGGGCTAAACGATTTGAAAAATGGGGATTTTATCAATAATTGACATCTGCGTAGAAAAGGCGATTTTTAACTTTTTTGTTGGCTATAGGGTGGTGAAAAATGTTTTACGCAGTCTCGATAAATTTGGTTCGGTGTGCCGTGAAGTTCGAGAGAAGCCGAAAGTGTGCCGTGAAATTTAAAAGGTTAAGAAACACTGCTATAAATGCATTCATCATTTTCAGGCTGCGTGTGTAATACGCGTAGCTTAAGTCCATCACAATTTTTAATTTGATTTTTTTAATTTTTGCGTCGTAGGCTCTCCAACAAAATGCAAACGGAAGTTAGACATTTGCGACGGTAATTATATGCGGCTGTTTTAGAGTCTATGTTAATACAATTTGCGTGGTATTAAGCGTTATTATTTTCGCGTCAATTGCGCAGAAGCGTAACATCGCTCTCAAAATATCCTTCGGGCCATTGTATCGGTAAAAAAAGAAATAATAAGCCTCGCTTTGCGAAACAGCGCCGTCTAAAGTGCGTTATTACTCCCATTTCGTAAAACAACTCCTCCGCGGGCGGCCGAATATCAAAACAAAAGTCTCTCTCTCGCGTTTCGCCACTCGTCCAACGCGTCCGTCTCGAGCGAAAGGTTGGAGCGGATCGATCGAAAGATGGAGGACTCGCGAAGAGGTGTCGCCCTACCAATCTAATCTTTCCACTCCATATATCATTCCTCTCCGTTAACTCTCGGGTTTCGAAGCCTTTAAGTTTGGGGAAGTGGGAGTTGAGGGTTAGAGGATGAATGGAGCACACGCCCCCTTCCATTGCACGTCGTATCCCACGTAGCCCCGTCCATCCATGCAGCATCCCCCACCTCCCCTTTCCTCCTCTCTCCCCTCTCCTCCTCCCTCCCCCTCACGCCGACCTCCTCTCTTCTGCTCCTTCCTCAAAATCTCCGACCTGCGTCACCATCTTTCCCTGCCTACGTCACTCGTTTCCGCGGGGAGATGGGAGGCGGACGTAGTAACGCTTTGAAAGAGGGGAGCGGAGGAAGGGGTGAGTGAGAGAGGCGGCTGTCTCCCTCCCCTCCCGGCCTCTCCATCCCCTCCTCCTCTCCTTTTGAAATCCGTAGAATTCCGTCCGTCGGATTCAGTCGAGAGATTGCCGTCGAAGGGAAAGGTAGTAGACCGCGATTTCCGCGGACTTTTGCCAATTTTTTTCGTCGCTCTGCGATCCCGTTTGGCGAATATCGCCGTCCCGCTTCTGGTCGACGAGTCCTCGTTTCATTTCCGGAGGTTGGAGTTCCACGATATTTGTTTGATCGGCTTCTCCCATCGCGACTCCGTTCGCCTTGTGACATCTCTTCGCCAGGAATTCGTATTGACGGTGAGTAAACCTCGTTTGTGTGTGTGTGTTTGTTTGTTTGTAGCGGATGTCGCGTTTGTTTCCTTTCCCCGGAAATTATCGGTTCGGCGGCGGTCGTAATGCGCGTCTCGCCGTCGCTTTGTTTCGATTGCGGATTCTGACGGCCTTCTCGATTTATGCGGTGATCGATGCCGAATGTTTCGTAGCGAAGCGTAGAATTCGTTTGAAGGAGTTTAGGTTTTTTTGTTTTTCGTGAGATCTTTCTGGAAACGGTTTTTTTTTAAATCGGGAGAGAAAGTTTAGTTGCGTAAGATTCCTAAGGCCGACGAATCATTCGGGCGTTCGCTCTTTCTTTGTGCGAGGGTCGCCAGCCTCTCTTCGTCGTCAATCCGCTAGGTATCTCTCTTCGTCCGACAGACAGACACTTTAACTTTTAAGCTCCGATCAAAATTTTTAACCCTTTCCAATCTGTGCACTCCTGCTGACATCCGACGACGGCGCTTCAATTACAATTCCTTCGTAAAATTAGATCGAGGTTCGTGTTTTACGAGGAGAATCGGGGTTCGTAAAAGGATCCTCCAGGCTAAACTCGTAAACATTTCGGTTCGTCGCAACCCCCTTTCCTTTGCAGGTCGATGTATTTATCGATGTGGCTGGATGGATAGAGAGCGCCTCTTTCGCGACGGGACGAGTCGTCGCCGAAGAAACTCGACCCCATTGGCGTCGCGGCGTTCTCGTCGCGAATAAACTCGTAGGAGGCGGTGGGGAGGGAGGGGAGGCGGGGTTGTAGGAATCGTGTGCCGCTAAAACAAGGCCTTCTATAATTAGGATTTCGCATCCCCAGGAGCTTCTCCCGGTCTTATTCCCTTGGCGGACACCACCTTAAAGACGCTTCCTCCGTGCCGTGTCGCCATTTGTTTGACCCTCCGACCGATGCACTTCTCTCTTGGAGCTCGGTCGTCGTCGAGATTATAGTACACGAAGTCGGTTCCTCGTTCGGATGATCCCGTTATACGCCCTCTACAGTCTATCGCGAGCAGTTATTTTTTGTAACGGGATTTGAGCGGAAGGAAAGGGCGTACCAGGTGGGTAGGAGAGAAAGAGGGAAGCAGCTGTGTTTTGTTGCGGTTAACGGCGGATGTCCTCTCTTTCTCCCGCTCCTCTTTTCTCTCTCTCTCTCTCCGCGATGTAAACATAGCTCACTTTCTAAATATCCTCTCGGCCCCATGCGAAGTAGCCCGCGACCTCTTCGGAGGGAGGGGATGGGAGGACTCCTTTCTCTCTTACCCTACATCTCTCGACGGTTGCCTCATAGTTGCCGAGTTACGGAATCCCCGTCCGCTTCGATCAGCACTCGCCCTGTGAACTCGTGTCGTCACTCCGTATGAGCGTAATCTTTGTCGGTATTTCTCCCGTGTGTAAGAGCGGACGGGAGGCGAGCCCCTTATCGATGGATCGAGATCGTCCCCGTAGCCGTGCCCGTGCGCGTATAGGTGGCAGAATTGGCTGCACTCGGATGGTAATTCACGGTGTAAAACGTCGGCGGATCACCACCGACTGAAACGCGGATACGTATATATATATATTTTGTCCGCTCCAACTCGTTACATCTGCAGAAGCTGTCTCTCCGGTCGTCGGTTGGACGCGGGCCAAAAGGAGAGATCGATAATTAGGTTTTTTCGATTAGGTATCCGTAGTTGCATTGGTGTTAGCGCTCGTTAAGAGGAGTAACTCGTTACGTTGCCATATGGAAAAACTGAGCGATTCGTTCGTCACCTGCTCTCCGGCAAACACCCGTTGCAAATGCCTGACATGCGAATGCGCTTCGTTGTTATTGATTGCAATTCGCCAATATATATACCGTTCTCTTTATGGACGGCGGCATTTAGCTTCTCTAAGTTTCCTGCGCGATTCCTTTCTCCTTCGTTTTGTCCAGGTTCGCTTTGTTTCTCCTCTCGTAACTCGATTTATTATCCTTTATTTGACTCCAGGATCGATGCTGGAACACGCCCTCGATTCGCGTGACTTGGAAGACCGCTAGCGACCTCTTCTCTGTTTTGAAGATAAAACCTTAAAATGTTTTGTTGCGAAACCTTAGCTCCTAAAAAAACGAAAGGTTATTTAGGATGAAGAGCCTTTAATGGGTTTTGCTCCATGAGTATTGATCGGCGAATGGCTGCGGCCGGGCGACTCCTCTGACCTTTAATATCGCCTAGGTCAAGGTCAAAATGCCACAGGCCGGATATATAATGGCTGCCTTTTGTTGCCGAGCGGGCGTGAAGTAAGCCCACTTACGGACGATTGGCGGGGACCTTTTTTGTTTATATAGTTTCGATTATATTCGATCGCTTATCGAACGTCCTCGCGTGACACGTCGCACGAGTCGACAGTTTGAATATTTTAGGCTTGTTTTTTCTTCGATCGGCCGCAAAAATGATTCGGCACTTTGTGTTTACGTCTGTCCCTGTCTGGCTCAATACTTGGAAATGGCTGGACGCTTTAAAATTTCCTTCTGCAACTGGTCTACTTTCTAAAATAATTAGGTAACGAAAAACTTTTTAACAATGCACGCGCGTACATTCCGCAGTTATTTTTTTCGGGGCATCAGGGTGCCGCTGGCGCTTTTGCTGTTTTTTTTTCATTTTCCCAGTTCGTTTTTTTTATGGTGGAGGAGAGGGCGGGGTGAGTACGTAGCCATCGGATCGATACTCGTGGAAATGGGTCGCCGTGTGTGCGGTGCGCGATTCGTCGCCCGACACGCCCCCTCTAGCTCGCCGCCCCCACCCTCCCCCGCTGTACCGTCCTCCGTGCCTTCTTTTCCTCCTACACGTGACGTCACCGATTGCGCAGCCTCGGATATCGTCGGATAGATTGTCCTCTCAAAAACACCCACACTAGGGGTTGGCCTTCCTTTGCTCTTGAATGACTTTCCAAAAACAAATATTCCCGTTTGAATGTTGACGGATTTTAGCTCGGGAACAAGATCGAATGTTTTAGGGGATAAAATTCGGACGGTTGGCTTTTGTTTCAAACCTTGAACTTATAGGATTCTGCGCGATGTCGCTCAGCTATTGTTTTGAGTATTCGACTACGCGTCTCTTATACGCTGTCACTTGATCGATGAGAGCGAAGCGATTTTTTGGATTCGTTTATTCATTTATTTATTCATTAATGATCCTTCAAGAATAAGCAAATAAAATAATTGAAAAAATACTTTATCTCAGGTATCGCCAATAGGCGCAACATAGACTTGTTGTGGTTACTGGTGATACATGAGATAAAGTACTTTTTCGATTTTTAGTTTTTTTTTTAATTTTCAGACATAAGACGGGCTCGATAATTTTCTGGTGAATTATTCATGATGCTATTAAAGAATTTATGCCTCCGTATCGGCGAATAAATCGGCGTTTATGGCGTTTCTTTCCGATGATTTCTATTAAAATTGGGAAATTTGTATGGATGTTATATTTTACAAGCAGTTTATATTTCCAAGAGCTGTTTTTACTTTCGCCATACGTAGTAATGGGGAGTATTGTGATCATGAAAAAAATCGACTTCGAGATTTTAACGGAAATACACGTTTTGAGGTCCCTAGAACACGTTTAGACTATTTTCGGAATGATGTCTGTGTGAATGTATGTGATTGTGGGCGCTCTAACTCAAAAAGTACTTGCCATATCGTTACCAAACTTCATATATAACACTTTAGCATGAGCAAAAAGAACTGATTAGTTTTTGGACAATAACGGTTAACGGGAAGTCAAGGTTTATTCGAAACCCGATTTGAAAGAATTTTCCATATCAGATATTGTTTAGGAATTATTTATAAATAATCGGTTTTTTCTGTTTCCATCAAATATCTCTTTAAAAACGTTATTGGTGATCTTCGTGAGGACCAGAGTTGTAGAGAATAATATTTCTTCCGAGTTTTGTTTGAAACAAATTTTCGTAGAACCATCCATTTCGGAGATATTTTGCTTTTTCTTAATTTCCCGTATACAGCGCCACCACCATGTAGCGGTGAATTCTGTAAACATTCAAAATATACGTAATTTACGGCAATAAGGACGACTGTTATCGATGCACGTAGTCATGCGCTATCTCCACGGTGTCTGTAAATGTAGCAATAGATGCAGGAGGTTGTGGATTTGCGTGTTAAATTCATAAGTATAATTAGCATTTTTTGCAATATTGATGACTTTTATTTCTACTCCCGAAAAAACAAACTCTCTTCAACTGGACATGTCCATTTTCTCTCTCTTTTTCACAAAGATATATTTGTTTTCCTTGCATATTTATCGCCATGTTACCTTGCATATTTATCGCTATGTTAACGAAGTGTGAGTCCCATCCGTGAAAAATAACCATGCATGTTTTAGAAGTTAACAGACTTCAAAAATCGCAAACTCTCGCATTTTGGCTACAGATTAATTTTACAGTTCGATCAGCCAAAAAAAATGTCTACAATGAAAGCGACGCCAAGCCATTCGACGCATTGTTGAGATTTGGAGTGTATATTCCTGTAGTTTTTCGCTTATACGTCCTTTAAAAAAGCGCATTTGTTCTTCGCTTTGCTTCCAACGTCGCCCGTTTCACTCGAAAGCCGTCGTCCAAATAAGCAGAAACCAACTGGACAAAAAACAACAATCGGGAATGTCGCAGTGAACACGAATCCGGAATAGATTACCTTTTATCTGCGACGGGCGCCAGCAGAATTCGAACGAAAAGTACAGTTTTCCCCGAATTCCCTTCACTGCAGCGAGAGAAAGAGTGGGCGTGTGCCGGGCGTAGGACGTAGTTCGGGGAATGCTAAGGGAAATACAAAGTGATGGATGGATTTTGATAACGTCTTTGTTTGAGTGAATAAGCCCCTCGATACATAGAATCCAACGTCGTACATTTCAAAGTTTAAATATTTACAGGAGAAAAGAGAAAAGTTTCAATGAAAGAGAATTGTTCGAGGGGGAATGTGATTTACCTGACTTTGGTTGTCACGGGAAAACCCGCAGTGGGAACACCGAATGGGAAAGAGAGAAGAATGCGGAAAACCCTTCGCCCTTCGAAATATTTACAAATAAAAGCAGTTCGCATCATTTGTACGTTTGACTAATCTTTCGTAAAAATAATAAAAAATGCTGTTGTGCGATTTGTGAGCCGTGCGTAGAGAAAAGGAGATGTAGAGGCGGATGTCCGCAACGAGAGAAAGCGGCTGGAGAATTGGGGAATGCCCGGATCTTTTGGCGTGGGAGGAGGCTTCGAAAATGCGTCGCGACGCCGTTTAGCGTTGTGTTATTCCTGGAAAACGTGGGTCTCTCTTAGCCATTAAGAGGTCGCGCGCAGTCTTTTAGACCGCACCCTTTTCGTTTTCTTTACTTTACAACCTTATATTTAACTTTAACTTCTCAGTACCTTTCCTCGAATTCACTATCTACCTATATTGACTTATTGCTCTGGGGGACTCTTTGTGCCAACTTTTCTTGTTTTTATAGGGATTTTCTCTACTGCGCGTTGGTTTCTGTTCGCTGGTCACACACAGTCTAAAAGACCGAATGCTTTTGCATACCTTTCGTTATGATGTCAGTTGTATCCACATTACAAAATTCTTGGGTAAGTGGTTATTCTTTCATAGCCTCACTAAAAACTGTCTTCCCTAAACGAAACCATAGACTGTGATTTTTACATCACGTCGGAAAATCTACCTAAGAGCCTAAAAGTAAAAATTAGGCGATTCTCACAGATATCTGAGGAAGAAAGACGAGCATAGGGGAAATACGGATCAGGGAAATGTTTTTTTACCGGAAAGAAACTGTGTTATGCTGAAGATATGTTTGCAGAGAGCGTGCGGTTACTTCATGCGTCGGTTGTTCCGAAATTCAAGATGAGAAAGAGAAAGATGATGAAGATTAAGTCCAATACAATTTAAGAGATCTTTATTTACGTCTGTATTTTTATAGTTTTTCATGTTTTATTTAAAACTGAATTTAATTTAACGCACAACGAAGTATTCCATTCCTTGTAAAGCTTTTTTCGAAAAAGTTTCTGTAAATTTACCCACAGATTAAATGTAGATATATTAATAAAAAGGTACATCAACGAAATTTTGTTGAAAATTAAGGAAAAACTAAATAATCGACAATTTGGATATATTGCCTGATTTTCCAACGCGGTCAAAATGACCGCGCGCGACCTGTTACGTTACAAAATACCGCTCTACCTCCTTAAGGGTTAAGACGTGGATGGATACGCACTCGTGGCGCGAGATTCTTCCTTGTCTTTTTATCATCTGCTCAATTTCCTCGTTTATGTTGTCATCTATGCCAAGTTTGTTTTCCTCGACGCGTGGCTGTTTCGAAAGGAAGCGGAAATAAATCCCCTCCTCCTCCCATCAAGCCGCCGCCGCCGTAGTTTGTCGGCATTTATTTATTTCGGGCGAATCGCTTTAGTTCATTCCATTTTAAAAAATGCAAAAATATTCCCAAAATAAATATCCAGCTCATCTTATGGCTCGAATCCAATAGACGATCCAGACGAGTCTAATAGTCTTAAAATGTTCGCGTAAATCAAGTTATACACATTTATGCTGCGAAGTAGCCGTCTTCAGTGGCAGTTCACAGATCGCTGGTAAGTTATCATTTACACGTTCACCCGATAGTTCCGCTTCCGGCTCCTTGCATTCTCTCCCGCCTAAGGCGAACTGAAGATTCGGCCGATATGAAAGAACGCTTCGGTATCAATAATTTGACAGTTAACGATCTTGTTATACGATATAAAAAAGAGCGACGCGCCTTGCGTCATGTTTCGTGGCAGATGAATTGGTTGCCGAGGATTTGGCACGAGTGAGTCTCACAACGAAACCTTAAAATTCGGATGCGAATTCCTTTTGACGGGTTCGCCATGACGAATGGCGACGTGCAGATTCAGAGAGAGAAAAGTTTTCCTTCGCCACTCGCCCGTCTCAATGAAACGTGCGATCGCAATTAACGACGTGCTCCTTGCGAACGCAGGATGTTCGTTAGGACGGCGATGTGATCGGCTCTGCCGATGCGCAAAAGAAAAAAACATTTTATGCGCAACATAATACATTGCGGTTTCAGCAGCATGTGGTACATTTTCACACCCTCCCTTCTCTATCCATTCCGTTCGCTTTCTATAAGTTTTTTACGAAATAGTGTATCGGTCCGTTGCGTTTCCATTCCTCTGCATTGCCCTCCTTTCCTCCACCTATTCCTCTCGCGTGTTAGCTCCCATAGACATCTTAGAAGGCGGTTGACGTTGGATAACTTGAGCGGCGCGATAATTCGACCGTTAGCTTTTCGTTTTGCAGTCCGCGTACTGCGCGAGTTTGGTGTACGTCCCAAATGCCTTCGGAGATTGCGTGGGCGACGTCGTCTGGACGTCTCCTGCGAAACGATGGGTCGATTCGATCGATGAGTGCGCATTCGCTCCGTGTCGTTCGATTCGCCGCTTCCGTCCCTCAGGTGCTGTCGGAGGCGCGGATATGACAACCCTCTAGTCCGCTTCGGCGATTGTCATTATTCTTGTTTTTTAAGAAGTAAAAAGGGTTGGGGCGGTGGGTGGGCGTGGCGGTCGCTAATCGACCACCCTTTGAACAGAGGCCGAATCTATGTTAAATGTTTTTAAAACGTCATTTTATCGCAAAAATGACTCTGTCATCGCTTGATTTCGAAATATTCCTGTCGCATCTTGTGAAATATGTTACATTGAATCGATAAGTAATACTTATATGAGATCGTCTTTGGAGCGAGACCGGAAACGTTTTATCGATCGAAAATGTACTTGCTAATTGGTTTACTTATCTTTGATGCATTATTCGAAAGAAAGAAGGATTTTAACGTGGTTTGTACTGTTGCGTTTTTTAATTGATCGTTTAAATGTAAACTTTTTTGACTTGAAACATCTGTAATCATTAATCGGAAAGAGAGAAGCAATCTCGGAATTAGACATAATTATTTACCTCAATCCGCCTCTTGGCCCCTGACTTCATCCGTGTAACCGAACGGAGTTCGAAATAACCTCATTTTCGAATCTACCGAAAGACGTAGTTAAATAAATCTTCGCTGAGTCATCGCTAGCGTTTGAAAGGTCATTATTTCGATTTGCATTCTTACGCGCGAATGGAAATATGAATTAGTCGTCGAATGCCGTCGACGTGGAAGTTTCTTAAGATAACTATATAGCAGACTAGACCAAGAAGCGAGTAATTTTCCTTTCTCTGCGGAATCCCTTGATTGGGAAACCGCAGAATAAAAGCGACCTTGGCGCTATCTACTGTTGGGAAATGTTCTTCGCTTCTGCGGCTCGCTCCTTAGCGTGTCCAATTCGAGTCCCGGTTCGAGCGAGAATCCACGGAGCGGATATGCGGCTTTCGAAACCTTCTTGCGCCCTTCGTTTTCTCCGCGTCTCTCGTGCCGAAGCGGAAAATTACGACGCGTCTCTGATACACTCGGTTACATATTTCATAAAAACTTTTTAAAAAATGTTTTCGCCGACTTTATTTTGTGTTTTTCCCGGAAATTTCAGACGTGGCGAAACGGTTGTCTTTTTGCTCTTACTTATAATTACGATTTCTGGGCAATTCTAAAGTAAATAAAAAAAATATGACGGTCGCTAAATCAAGCGTCACCCTGAATGTTGCGCGTTTGTGAAGGGTCGAATATCTTCGATTTAATGCCATGACTTGAAAAATTATCAACGATTTTTTTATTTACTTTCAAAAGTGTTTATTTGAATGGCACGATTTCGTTTTCTCGGAAGTCGATTTCTGTTCGTTCGTTTACTTTCGTGTTTGTGAATTTTATAGGTTCATCTAGTAAATGAGCGGATCAGTACGTGCGCGTGACGATTGAAGAATTATGTTGCAAGCGCAGAAGTTGAATAATTTAAATCCCAAATCCAATCCGAATCGATCGGTTTTTGTATTTTCTTCAGCGAGGGGAAGATCCAAACCCTCGTCAATGGGATTCCCCTTGGACCGGCCACTCCCAACTACTCTCTGAATCACAATATAAGCGCAAACGACCCCTCGCCTAATTTGCCGTCCGAAAACATTGCAACTCTCGTCGAGTCGGCGAGATCAAAACTTTAGCTGTCATATCTTTCTCCCGGGAATAAAGTTCAAGGTCGTCAGTGCAGTTCGAGGTCGTTTGAGATGCAGTATCCCCTTAAGCGGACCGGCGTCGGTTTTTCGGCCGCTCGTTCGATCGGTTGAGGTCCTCTGCGTCGTCGCCCTCGACCTACAAAACGTAGAGAAGGGGGTGTGCCTCTCTCCCGGCGGCCTGCTTCGCGAAAGCAGGAAGCAAAGAAGCAGGAAAGGGCAGACGAAATGTGATTGGAGGATAGCAGAGAGAGAGAGAGGGTTCGCCCGGTCGAACGCTTTCGAAGCCTCTCTCTTATTTTGTTGCTTTTTTTCATCGCGAGTTTGTTTTCCCTGGTAGACTTTCTTGTTTTCTTTTCCAGTAAACGCGCCAATTTTCTTGGATCGATCGTTTATCCGTTAGCCCTTCAGTGTATTCCGTCTCAACCTTCCTTTTTCTCATCTGGTGCGATTCCTCTTCGCCGACAGTTTCTGTGTTTGGATCTTGATTCGGCGGAATTAACTTTTTTTTCGTATATTCTGACTTAAAAAAACAAATTCCCATTTCTATCGCGTCGTGAATGTGTCGGGGAAATTCGTCTTGTGTCGTGATGGGCGTGTCTCCGTACTTAGCCGTTGCTCAGACTACGTGTTAGGCAATGGCGACGGCGCTGCGCCCGCTGGGCATTAATATACACATAGTAGTTTCATAACTTGTCCGTTTTCATCTCTCTCTCCCTCTCACCTCCTTCTCCTGCCCTTTTCATATTAATCTCGATATCTCATTCCTCAGCCAAATCCTTTTAAACTTTCCATTACACGTGCTTCTACTCGTCGCTCTCTCTATCTAAATGGACTTCCTTAATTCTCAACGCTCTACTTTTCCCAATATTCTTTAATGAACGTGCAATTCCTTATCATCTTTATTAGTGGCATGGATGTCGGAAGATGCTGCGTCTTTATGTATTATGTTTTAATTTGATCGAAGGCTACTCGTGCGTGCCTGGAAGTAATGGATTAATATAATGTGTTAATTATTCGCGTCGCCCCTTTACTTACGCGATTAGCGCTTTTCGGTTTTATATCCTTCTCCTTGAAGCTTTGTACATACATAATAAGCGTTTGCAGTATAAACTCACGAGACTCCAGCAACCGCGCGATTTTATTATCGAAGGAAGTAAATATTCAGTAAGCTATTATTATTATTCGATTACTTTTCGTCCGCTGATTTATAGTATTTGGTTTTTTGGAGACTTTTTATCGTCGTGGGAGTCCACAAAAACACGTATTTGGTCTTTCGTTTAAACAGCGCGTGCCTCGCTCTCCAATGACATTCTGCATTTAGCCGTCCTCATTAACTCGGGTCATTCTTCCGGTCATTCTTTTGACCGTTTCCGGTCATTTATCGATCGCGTCCAATCGATGATCGCGAGGCGATTACGGCGACCGCTTGAGCAATCCAGAATTCAAACGATTGGTTGATTCGGCGTAACAGTAATCTACCATCGTCGTTAAGTAACCGCCGAAGAGAAAAGGGCACTCGTCTAGTTTACGTCTCGGTTTTTTTATGGCTCCATTATTTAACCCGTACGTCGATTGGTTTCCTACCACAAGGTGAACTGTGGTCAAATACGTTGTCGCAATATCGCCGTACTTTTTTTTCTTTTTGTCGTCGTCCTCATTTTTTTGTTCTCGGAAGTAATTTTAACTGCCGTCGAATGACACTCCAGTTTCCATTTGAGGCGATGTGAATTTTTTAAATCGAAATTACCTAAGATGCGGCCCACTAAGCAATTTTATGCGGCCACACCGCCAGTGTTTCATAGTTTTCAAAACGTTTTTATTTATTTTAATTAACTGCCAATTATTTTTTTCCGTGTAGCAAAATCTGTTAAGATATATAACGTTGTATCGCGACCTCTTAATAAATATTTCTCAATTCAAGTAAGTTCTTTTTAATGCTGTTTTTGATTTTTTTCTCAAAGATATTTCTAAGATTGAATACCATCATGATTTTTAATGTTGAAATGTTAACCCTAAAAAGCTAATTCTAACTCGATTTCCACGCATATGGTGCCTAAGAATCTCTAGGTAATTTACGATTTAACTATAATCCATTGGCAATTTCCAATGCGGCCCACCGAAGGGTTCACTGCCGTCAATGCGGCCCCAATCAAAGGTTGCCCAACACTAACCTAAGATAACAGACTGCTACTTATATAACTCGGGAATTGCTAGTAAAATGCAAAATGAGTCTCAAGAGAGTGTGTTCCTTTCTCCGCGGTCGAAATATCGCGTCGCAGTTTGATGTTCGGGTGCCTTTAGATTAAGTGTTTGAAGGGGAGAGGGGGGAGTGGAGAGATAGGGTGAGGAGTGTAGGTGGGAGGGGAGGGGAGCAGAGAGGAGATAACAGATAGATAAAGGACTTTATTCGGGCGAAATTTAGACCATAAGGTGTCCACTTATACATTTAATGGAGAGAGGGGATTTTGAACGGATATGTACCACGGCGAAAGAGATGATGTTTTTTAAATACACCACCCATCCCACTCTTTTTCTCCTCTCCTTTCTCCACTTTTCCCTTCTCTGCTTTTCCTCCTCCTCCTCTCTAGTGCGCACTCGCACAAATTCGACCTCGTGACCCACTTCTCCCGCAATGGGACCCTATGCCTTTTAGCGTTCTCATCCTACCTTTCTCCTACCTCCTCCACCACCACCTACACACCCCCTCTTTCCTTCCTTCGTCCATGCGCTTTCTATACGATTGCCGTGGCGTTTAATGGTCTCAAACTACGCCGTTCGTTTCTTTGACGCCATTTATAGTCTGCGATCAACCCTAGAATTGCGTCCATCTTCGGATCTTTTTTAGTTTTTCCCTCCGATCAAATGAATCGCTGACTCTTTCCTTTTTATGTCGATTTGTTGATTTGATTGGTTTCGATTTTTTTCGTTAGCGATTTTTTTTACAAATCGCTTATGTATTCACTTTGTCTGTCTGTCCGTCCAACTGTGTAGACAATATATCTGAAACGGTTCAACCTAGAGAAACTAAATTTTCAGGATAAGTTACTAGATATGAGAAACTCGTGGCAAGAATCTTGTGTACCGGGATCGGCCGCTGGGGGCTAATTTTTTCCCATTATTGCTCCCATAAGAAAACACGTAAATCGGTGCAAAGGTTTTTATATTAGCTTTTTTAAATTATTTCAAGTCAAGATTCGAACTCATGACTTTAACTGTCGGAAAGTTTAGAAATTGTAGTTTCTTATTTTTAAAGATGGAATTCAAATCCCTGTAGATTTAGCGTACATTTTTAGTTTTTATTGGAGTTTTTCTGGGTCACAACAATCGACTACCATGGCTACGAGCACAATGCTTTTACATGGGTAAGCTTTTAATGGAAATCAGAGGGATATATTATGTATAATGTCATCAATATTAAACAACGACCAATGGAAGAAATTATTTTTTTGTATAACAATCGCCTTATAATATCTGCTTTTGCAGCACTTTCCTAATTTGTTTATATTGTGATCGGGTTGTTTTGGCCTTTCTTTGAGTCGTAAATAACGCGATTCCGATTTACTGCGTAATTTTATCTAAATGAAAACATTCGACCGATTTTTACGTCGCAGATTACGTGGTTGTCGCGAGGAACTTTTTGCTCGTCTAACTAAATTCGATCTTTTCATTTGAGAAATCAATTTATCCTTTGGTCCTTTTGGGTTACATATTTATCTATTCGAGAAGCGTCAACATCGTGGGCAATCTTTATTATAGCCAAGTCACTTGGTTTCATGATTTAGTCTTCAAGCACAGTGTTCTTATTTTGATTAAATGGATTTCCGTGCATCACCCCTCAGCCTCCTCCCTCTCTCTCTCCCCTATCCTCTCTTCCCTCTAGTTCTCTCTCACTCTCTCTCTATCCCTATCGCACTCTTTCCTCCTCCCTCTCTCTCCCCTACCCCCCCTCCCCTATCCTCTCTTCCCTCACCTCTATTTCCCTCTCTCCACCTCCCTCTATTTTTCCTCTCCTGCATTTGTGTCAACCCTCCGGATCCTCGTTTGTCCTTAACCGCCTCAATCACTCCTCTCCTACTACGCGACTACGTCGTCGCTACTTACGTCAGCTGTCATTTGGATTTCTTTTATTTCGTTTCGTTCTGAGTCCTTAGAAAATGGTCGTGAAATTATATCGCTGAAAAAGTCTTTTTTTTTGTTGCAATTTCTTTTATATCTTGTTTATTAATTTCCATTTCTCTTACGTCATGTGCGCCCTCTTTGGTCTCTCTCCATCCCTCCCTCCTCCCTCTCTTGCTCCTTCCCTCTCTTTCTATTGGAAATGACGTTGCTTTCTTGAGGTGTCCTTCCCTATGACCTCAACTGTCACTCGCCTAGCATTCTCACCTCTATTCTCTACCGCAATTTTATTCCTTATTTTTTAAAGTTTCAAGTATCCTAAGGTTTTGTGGTAATTATTGCGGAATATTCGTAAAACTTAGTGGAATGAAACTGAAAATCGGAGATTTTGTTATCCATGAGTTAGGAGCACCACAAGGTAATTTGTCCAAGTATTTTCCGCAATTCACTTACGGTTTATTTTTATTGATGTTAACAAATTGAAAACTGTTTAGCGAATTAAAATATCCCAGATGTAATGAAAATTTAGCTCTTTTTTATCATGCTGTGCAAAAAATAGAGGTGGACTTTGTTTTCGTAGCACATTTTTTAAAAACACAAATAATTTTAAATGCCACTTTTTTGTTATATGATGGTTCAGTTACGCCTTAAGCAGTTAATTGTTTGTTTAGTAATATGTATTTAAACAGGCAAGAATCGTACTACCAATTTCTTTAGATCTCATGTCAGTCGACTTCAGCTAGCATTTGATAACATTTTCCAAGTCATTTGTATCCTCAATTTTTGTCGAATAATTGTTTAAACAAAATTAAAATAATTAATTGTTATTTTTCTAAGAGTTGAGTGATCGAGGCAACAACAGTTATGGCGTGAATGTATTTCGTTATATTTGTGCAGTTAATGAGTCTGTTCTATTCATTGTTGGTTGTCGTTGAAAATTAGTTAACGTGTAAACCCCAGTAAACCTTGCACGGCAACAAAGGCTTTGGAAAAGTTTCACGTAAAAATTATTAAGTTTTTGGAATCTTCTCGAAGTGGCGTGTGGGATCTTTACTAGTTAATTTCTTAAAATCTCGCGAACCAAAAGATCTTCTTCGGTCTTTAGGTCGTGTGTATTTTGGGCGAAATTTCAACCGACGCGAATCTTCGCCAAAAAATATTTAGGGCATACTAGAGGTGTACCGCTCGAAAATATCTCCCGTCCTTTGTTTCCGCCCTACATCCACTGGAAGAGCACACGCGATACGGTTTCCACTTTTTCATTTTGACTAGGAAGGTCATATCAGAGAGGATGCTCCTTGAATTTTTTTTAAATTTTACAAAATAACAAACAAAAATCAATCGTAAGTTAAAAACTATAAAATAGCACATAGAGCTTCAGAAATATGTGGAAGCGATAAGTAAATGAAATTAACTTGTTTTTTTTCTTTTATGTTTAAGTGGAACAAAAATAAGCCGCTATAAAAAGGCTGTAAACTGCAATTAATGGGAAATAAAATGTTCTAAAATATCTACTGTCCTTATTGCGTTCTAAACTACGGAGTTCGTTAAATTATTGACGATTTTATTCGAAGAGAAACATTAAAACAACAAAAATAAAATGATCCTTGAAAGTATTTTCCTCGAAAGAGGACAGTTGGCATGCCCTATGAGGAAACACATCCTCAAAAGTAGAATCATTCTATATTTACGTATGAGTGAAAATATTTTTTGCCTTCTGCTATCTTTTTACTTTTTTCGATCTCAAAACTCTTGTCTAATATAAATTTCCGTTATTTTGAATCAATTTGTATCTATCTTGAAGTGTTTTAATTATAAATTTTGACGAAGGATGGAAGAATTGCGTCCGCCCACGAGACTTTAAGGGATGCGGCCCAAATTGAGCTCCGCCCTTCCCAAATGGGGACGTCTGGCGACCCTATTCGTCCCTATTCCCGCCGCACCTCTCCCTTTTCCTACTCTTCTCTCTCCCATCCACTCCGGCGTCGCCGCAGAAATGTTCCTATGGTAGCGTTGTTCCGGCGCCGCACCCGCGAACCGCAGCATCGATTGGGGGAGGGGGTTTGGTGTCGCGAAAGGGACGGAGCAAACATATGCCCGTTGTAGGGGCGCTTTTAAGACATAGAAGTACATACTCGGTGAAATTTTGTCAGGGGGCCCCGTTTGTACCTGTCTGCTATAAAAATTCCAATTTTCATTATCAAAATATTAACTTAATTTATTGATTTTATTTAGAATAAAATATAGGATGTGTAAATGGAGGGATAATCGCTTATTGACATTGATTCCGATGGTTATGAACACAAAGGCAAGCTTCTGAGCAAGAATCAACATGCAGTCTCGCCAGTCGTGAATAACTTTGGGACCCTCGATATGAGGGGCCCGTCGGTTCGTTGCACCGACGTTAAAAATGCCCCTGGCCCGTGGGGGCTTATGCATCTGTTTCACCATTATCTTGTCCCACATTCCACCTTCTTCCCGGCCCTCCTTTCCTTAACAACCTCTTCCGACCTTTTTTTTTTTACCCTTTGTGGAAATTTCCGAACAATACTTTGGTGGTAGCGTCTGAGCCAGGCACCATCAGTCAAGGCGGAGTGTAGGTCAGGTGTTGGGTGGGCCCACCATCCCCCGAAATTGACCTTCCGGTGATTTTTTTAACGCGTCGATTGTCGTGGTCGGTGGAAAAGCTGGTGACAAAGTTCTCCGTATGTGTTCAGCATTTCCACCAGATGCAATGTTGGTAGAATCTCCTGCTTTCCGGAGAATTTTTTCTGTAGGAAAAAATGATCGTTATTCGTAAGTTTTAGTTTGTTTCAGTTTTTTGTGCAGTCAAGTTTGGCTTTGACTCACAATATTAAAAGAGCATTGAAGTAATTCATTTAATATTTTTTAAAAGTTGCATAATGTAATTAGTGTAGGCGTGAAGAAAAATTTATTTAAGAGTTTTAATTGTCATTATATTGAAGGGCGTGTATGAGATGTGCTCTATCAGCTACAGACAAAAAAAAGATCAAGAACCAATTTTGAGAACTGATAGGCAGCCAAAAATGTATTGATAACCGCAAACTTTGACCGGTTCAACTGTCATAAGGTTCTTGTGATGTAAGATGCCTAATGAACATCAAGCTCCTCAAAGTAAACCATTACAAATTTACCACTCTTATTGTTACAAACATTGAATATTTTCTCATTATTCTTTATAATCATACAGATGGGAAATGAGGAAACAGGTGAAAAAATCTGCCATGACCGGGAATCAAACAGGAGAATTAGTCTGCCACGGTAGTTCAGTGGTAGAATATCCGCCCGGCAAGTGGAAGACCCGGGTTCGATTCCCGGTCATGGCAGATTTTTTCACGTGTTTTCTCATTTCCCATCATAACAGTTTATGGCTGTCTCATAAGGATCTTCGGATCAACCTTTCTATCAATCATACAGATGTTTTTGTTATTTTACACAACAGGCATTATTTCAGTAAGGTGTCATTTTTATTATTGTTTGCTGTCAAGATTAGCATTAACTTTTTCTTTTTTTACCACCATCGTGTGATTTTTCACAGTTTTATATACTGATGATTTTAATTTTTTCTTACAGTGTCCTCCAACATGTCGTTGACAAGTGTTCAGCACCAAGACCCTTTTGGAAGGAGGAGGAGGATTCTTAAGTGAGTACAACTCATATATTGACTATTTTTCTTATACATGTAATCTTTGTACAAAAAAAGGAAGTAAAACAATTTTTTATGCATAAAAGTGTATAAGAATCAAAACAAAATTTTCTAATGGCTGGGCCAATGCTCTAGCTACTGAGCTATCAAGCATATGGATTCTCAATTCACAAGTCCAGTGATTTGGGAGTGGAGAATCACGGTCTGTTTATTAGACTAATTTGTGGAGTATCTGTTTAGCAAACCCTGGTTCAATTTACTGTTTTACTTAGTGTTTGCATTTATTTTGACGACCTTATATCTTCAAAATGATAGTACTTTTAGAAAAACCAGTGAATAAGTCATTGAGAAAAATGGCAAAATAATTAATTTAAAGGACTTTATTTAATATTTGAAAATACTTTTCATAAACCTCTACATAACATAACTTGATTGTTTTAACAGTGGTTCCAAGGGTGACTTGGTGGAGGACAGCAGCGGAAGTGAGTTTGGCTCCGAAGGCCACCCTCATTTTCCTGAGGTTGTGCTCTCTATCGAGGAAGTGCGTGCCCAGCTCCAGGAGTCTTGCTTCTCATGTGGCGTTTCATGGAGGGAACAGCATGTCTCGCTCGACTGCGGTGAGTGTGGAGGATATGCACTCTCGAGACCTTGTCCGCAGTGTGGAGGAAGGTGCCAGTCGGAGTGGAGACGTAACCTCACTCTGGTGAGTTTTTTTTATCATTTTTCTTGGGGATACAGTCACAAAGGGTGTGACTCGTCAACCAAATTCATGTGGAATATAATCAGCAGAAGTGTTTCATTACTTTAATATTGGGCATGTGACATTTCCTTTTTTCTGGTTCCTCTTTTGATTTCTTTGATAATTGAGGGAATCTTAAATTGATTGAAGCAAAATAATTTTTCATAAATGTGTTTAGATTTCAGCTAAATTAACATAAAGTCTTTTGGGGAATATTAGATGACTTGATTATAAGACTCGTCTTCTATCCAATTAAATATGGTAAATCTCTTCATTTCACATTTGACGTATTTTTGAAATTATTTTGACCATGTCGTAATTTTATTTTCAGTCTCACGCTTCCGGGAAAGCCCGCTGGGAAGGAGAGTGCAGTCTACCCAATGATGAAGGGGCACCAACAGCTGTTGTGTTGACCTCCCTCAGAGTGTTGGGACAAGTTTCATCTGAAGCAGACCAACTGAGCAGTCGTCTGCATGCCCTCTCTCCTATTTCTTCTTCGACATGACCATTTTATTCCTCGCCCGTAGGCAAGGATGAACCCAAGCAAAACTGGAACTTCAGGGCAGAGATTCTCTCCCAAGTTTCAGTGTGTAACAGAGTGATGTGAGGAAAAACTGCTGATACCCATGCACTGTATAGTACTGATTGCTCAGGCTGATACATCTGGGCAGTTAATCATTGTGCATCCCACAGATAAATATATTGTCGGAAGAAGTAATTGTTTCACCATGCTATCTTTTTAGAAGTGCTAAGAAGATATTATCTGTCATTTTGTGTTGAGTGACTGATGAATGTTTTTTTCTAATTTTGAATTAGAAAACCTAAATGTGTGAGTGTGATGGAGTCTATAGGATTAAAGCAGGGTGAAGGACAACCGAGTAGCTTGTGCTTAGAGTAATTGAGAAAACATAGAATTTTTCTGTTTGATTTAAATGGCACAAATGGGGGGTTTATTCAGTGCTGGGCTTCCATCCCACTCCTGTTGTCATACTCGCTATTCTTTTAATGCATGGTGTTTTTTGAAGTATTGCTGTAATTGCTTAGAATAATACTTAATGTTGGTTATGGAGCCATGGGTATTTGTTTTGGCTTTTAGGCATTTACATCAGAAGTGAAAGAAATCTTAAATTGCCTATCTTCAATGACTGCCTTTGCAGAAATATCTTAGAATTATTTATTGGTTCCTCATCAGCTGTTTAAATAGTGGGTTAATGTTTACATTTACCAAGGTTTTGGTTATCCTGTAATGTGTTATATACCCAATTTAGAGTGTTTTTTCCATCTTAAGTGTTGTATCCTGTAACGGTAATACTTGCAGCATCAGAGATAAATAGCATTCATTTTTATAGAATTAACTTGCATTTGAAGTTATCAGAAATTTTATTTTGAGTATTTTTTTTCATATTCAAGATGAAAGAGAATTAATTCTTTGCATAGCATAGTTTTCCATGGATTTGATTGACCTCCATATTATCTTCAATTAATTTTCTAAATTAAATTGTTTATAGGCATGTTCTTAACACAAAACAGCATGTACTATCTTAGTATTATCAAGTGCCAATTTTTCTCAATTGTGAGTAATGCATCAAGATAATTCCATAAAATGATACTTCGGCATTGATGTAAAATAGGCATTTATAGAACTTTTGAGATCATTTCTCAACAAGGCCAAGATTGAGTAGAAAAAGTAAAATGTCATGAACAATCAAAAATTGTTTCATCATATTTTTGTACTGCTCAAGCATGTTATTGATGACATTTTCATTTGGCTGATGTCTTTTAATGCTGCGTGTAATTCAGCTTCAACCATATGTATGCATCACTACCTTCTCCAGCTGCCTTTAACAATCTTGTGAAGACTGATTTGTATTTCAGGCTGTAATAATTTATGTTTCTAAGATGCTTTTTGATTAAGTACACATATTCCATTTTCTTTAATATCTTTATGTATCATATATATCAGTTATCGTATTCACTGTTTTCTTTCAATTCTCTGTCCACTGGCTTACCAGTTTTTCATTTTGTAGCCTTGACCTTTCCTTTTTGTAGTCATCCTCTGGGCATTTGTTCAGGAAAAGCAGAGGATTGAGTAAATAAAATGCGTTGATTTAAGACTGTTGTTTGTACATAGCCTACAAGATGTGCAGATTGTATAGACCCAGACTATGCAAAATATAAAATATCTAAACTAACCTTATTTTATTATTATAAATCCTTACCTTACTGTCTGATATTATCTTTGCATATATAGAGAAAAAAGGCATAGTTTTATGTTTGCTTGGTGGTCCTATCATACAATTGAGAAAAAAATGACAAATCAATTCATCGTTCAGTTTGCTGAGATAGTTCGATAGAGTGTTTGACAATAACATCGTTGCACTTTATTCATGACTAAAACATTTCAGCAACTTCTTGTTGCACAGTGTTATCACAAATACTTATTTATTTTATTTAATACAGTACGAAGTCCAAAATTGGCAATCTAACTGGACAAAATGAATCTTAATAAAACAAAGGTTATGTACAACTCCTTCACAAATTCTGAGAAGATACGTATCAATGGAGCAGAACTTGGAGAAGTAACCAGCTATGTTTACTTGGGTCAACTCATCACTACTGGTGGTTCACTTCTTGGAGAAATCAACTGGAGAGTGAAGATGGCATGGAGTGATTTTGGGAAGAATACAAACATCTTTAAATCAAATATTCTAGTCTTCCTAAAAAGGAGACTATATGACCAATGTATTCTGCCTGTTCTGACGTATGGATGTGAAACGGACCATGAGTGCCAGAATGATACAGTGCCTGCAAACAACACAGAGGAGCATGGAGAGATGCATGCTAGGGATTCCCCGAAGAGATTGCAAAAGGAACAACAGGGTAAGAAAGAAGACAGGAGTCTTTGATATGATTAGAAGAGTGAAGGCACTAAAATGGTAGTGGGCGGGCCATATTGCTAGAAGAAATGACCAGCGTTGGACGTCTAGTGTCATCGAATGGATCCCAAGAAACATCAAGAGACTGAGAGAAATATGGGCAGAGAGCTTGTTAAGTTCTTCAGGGAAAACTGGAAAAGTCTGGGGGAGGCCTTCATCCGTCAGTGGATTGAAAAATGCTGATGATGATATATACAGTGTGGGACCCTGTATACGGCTACCCAGTATCTGGAACGTTCTGGAAACCAACAAAGTGTAATATTTAAAATGGGTGCCAAGTAATTTGTGTTTGTTGGTGGCGCAACTGATGTGTTTTATAACCAGTCGATGGTGAAGGCTAGTATTCTGGTGATTTTTGCTCATTTTTACTGCAGAGCAGGTGTATAATGCTGATGAGACTTCTTTATATTGGAGATATATTCCTAGAAAAACTGCTGTTGCACCAGAGGAATCAGCACCCAGTGGGTTTAAAGACTCAAAAGAAAGGATAACAATGCTAGGTTGTGCATTTGTTTGTACATTTTAGGCCTGGCTACCCGAATTCCGGAAAAACCCCCTATCCAGCAACCCTCAGGTCCCAAGCATGCCGGATACAGGGTCCCACACTGTATATACACAGTAGGACCTCAATAACCATTGTTAATTGCTTCCTGGAATCCCCGATGCTTAGCGAAACGATTTTCCCATAGGAACAATTTCAATTTATGCAAAATTTTTTCACTCTTAACACGATCGACTAAATGTTCTCCAAGAACAGCTGCAGCATACTGTTTCGATATCAACCCAACCTGCAGCCGGATGCGGCCCACTAAGCAATTTTCTGCTACTCACTGCCAATATTTCATAGTTTTCAAAACTGTACACCATATGTATTATGCTATGCATGTCCGAACACAGCCGAATCTCAAGGAACACTGAGTAATGTTGCCAATAAATAGAAAGGTTATTCACTGCAGCTCTAAAGCAGGGGTAGGCAACCTTTTGGAGAACATACAGGCAGACTGTAGGTTGCTCACCCATTGTCCAAAGCAGTGGTGCCCAACCAATGGCCCGCAAAGGATTTTTGTTGCCCACAAAGTCAGAAAGAAAAAGCAATTGAAAAATTTAACACCCAAATTCGTACATTTTTATAAAAATTTTGATAAAACTTTTAATATTTAAATGTTAACCATAAAAATTATTTTGACTCGATTTTCACTTGCATAGAACCTCAGAATATATAGTTAACTTCCGATTTAAACTAATCTAGCCCACAGAAGAATTAAAGCATTGTAAACTATTCTTTAGAGCAGGGATGCCCATTATGTCGCTCTCAGGCAACCAGCCACCCTTTAGGAAGATTTGAGTTGACCTCAGAGGCAGTGAGTTGCTAGAAAAATTAAAAACTGAAGTCTAAGGACGTTTTCTAGTTTTAAAAGATCTCTAGCCTATTTTAAATATTTTCTGCCAAAACTGACATTGAAGAAATGCACTCACCAATGAACATCCTATGTAATGTTTACCCCTCCCATTTTCTAGTTACAAGCCCAATTACAAATCACTGGATAAAGATATGCACTGTAAACGTGCCCATATTCGTTTAGATAAAGAATAAATTTAGCAATTATTTATTTTGTCAATTTTCATAAATGGTATATAATAAATGCTTGCTTTATGGTTATTTTTGCATTTAACTTATAGTTTTACCCTAATGTATATGTAAAAAAATTTAATAGCCTGCAAGACAATTTACAGAATGAAAGTAACCCGTGGCATAAAGCTTGGGCCTGCTGCTTTTGGAGGAATACGAAATTTTCAATATAGGCATCACTCCGAAATCACTTTAGATTAATTTGATCCACTTGTTTGGGTTTGGACTGTTTATCCCTTATGTTTACATTTTCTCCCTTCACACACAAAGCTGCACAGTCCATCAGACCTTAGAGGTTAGTCACAAAACATCTGGTGCCTCAAGTGAATTTATTTGGAAATTGGAATCTTTTAATGGAAAATTTTGTAAAAATGTCTGGATTTCAGATCATTTCAGATTTTGGACTGCCGGATTTGAGACTTTGTACTGTATCTGAATCATAAACATTATTATATCTTATCACCAATTAATGGACCTTGGAAGCGATTGTACACTTAAATTTAGTTTGGTAGCTTTGGATGCATTTTGGCTAAGATACACTCCATTATCTTATTTTGCCATCAAGTTCTTGCTCCAATTTCCAATGACATATTTGAGTCAATTTCCCTTTAACACAATCTCAACAACACATGAGTTTGATTAATTTACTAGCAGTAAAAAAAGTCATGGATGAAGAGCATCAATTGGCCACTCATTGCTCTACTCTATCTGGCTGAACTTAGACACAGTGGAGTGGATGAGTTTGTTTGCGGCAAATATTATCAATGGCCCTCTAACCTGACAAATGCATATGTTCAGTTAAAACTGAAATCCATTTAAAGCCTATTAAGTTACTCTTATTAATCACCTATTAGGAATATGCTGAAAAGGTTAAGATTTTGAAATTACTGTCCCGAAATAATGATAAACTGGAAAGCTATTCAGAAATTAGGTTAAAAAACAGAAATCGCTGAAAGAATCTTAACTTCTATATTCGGAAAAATCCAAAGGGTCCCTGGGCATGTATACTCTGTTCAATGAGAGAATACCATGTGCAAAATACCAAAATCGGTCCAGCTCCTGCACCACCTACCCTGCAATACTCCACCATTGGATATACATACTAATCCATGCCTACCGCTACTTCGTCTGTCTCTATGGCCTGACTCAAGTCAACACGTGTTTCAACTTGAGTCCCAGCAGCTACGCGAGAATCTGTATTCTCTCGTTGAACAGAGTATAGAGACCCTATTGTTACTTCATAGATGGAATATTAAGGGAAGCATTAAACAAAATAAATCACTTTCAGTAATTGATTGAGTGAGTTAATGCCTTTCCATGGAATGGGTCACTGACATCCTGTCTGTTCACGATATCTCCAGCATATCTATGAAGAATATTAAACTAGCGTGTTGGTAGGCCAAAGGTTTCTATACAGCGGGCAACAGATTTCATCTAGAAATTGTTACATAATCAGTATTTAATGAAGTAATTATCATAAATAAACCAATAAAGTATTATGTGATTTTTCCACTCAGTTGTTCCAGGAACTTCAGATAACGTGTATTTCATCCATCGAGTTTCATTTTAGCTTAGATGATTGCTTGAAAATGGGAAAAATATTATCGCGTAGCATTGATGTAATACTTTATTTAAAGGGAATTTAGAAACTAAATTATGAGGCCATCACTCTCCTGTGATCCTATGATGACGTCATGATTATGAAACAAGGAAAAAAAGTGCTTTATGTAATTTGCTGTGCAATTCTTCCCTCACATATGTTACATTTAGCCATGGATATTTCACAGTTACAACAGTGGCACTAGCCTTCGTTACTGTCAGTTGCAGTACTCAGTTTACTAACAGTCTTCCCACTGTGAGTTGAGCTATAAGAAAATTAAAATAAGACCCCTGTTGAACAACTTTGCGATATTGATCGAAGGTTTTCGCAGCGTGGTTGTTCGATGATATTGTCAGCTTTCTGTTCCAGCTGCGTCCGGAACATGATGGAACCAACGTTTCGCGACCGTTGCAGGTAGCTTCTTCAGGGGGGGAGGGAGGACTCTCCAGTAACCAATGGCTGAGGAGGAGGGGATGACACATTTTTGCCAATATATACGTGGCCAATTTCTTGCAAATTCACTTCGCCCTGAAGAAGCTACCTGCAGCGGTCGCAAAACGTCGGTTCCATCATGTTCCGGACACAGCTGAAACCGAAAGCTGACAATATCAAGTTTGCGATAGTTAATGTTCATTTCTGCATCACTATTCAGTCCTTTAATTCAATAGAGAATTAGTAATTTGTGTCCCAGGCCTACTAGTTGTTACTCGAGCATAGTTGGGGCAACTATTCTTCTTCAGCTTGGGATTTATTTCTTCACGAGTTAAAAACTCCTCAAACCTGGAGCTGTATGGAAAGTTATGTATGATGCTACGCCAAAGACAATATGAACTTTTATAATTGCAATAATATTGATAGTCGAGTTTCAACATGTAAGGAAATAATTTATTTGCAAAATATTTACATATTATAAAATACGTTTTTAATTACTCTATTGGCAGTATAGGACGGGTCAACAAACATTTTTACAAGTGGGCCACTTGGTCTATAAATTTTATGCTCACGGACCAGACATGAAAACCTTTTGGAAAATATAGGTGCACAATATACAAGTGTATGCCATTTTCTTATTATTAGTGAAATGGGTAAATTACGATTTTTCCGGGAAAATTTTCGACATGACTTTTATTTTTTCTTCGCCGAATTTCATTCTAGAAAAAGTCTTTTCACATTTGTAGGTGGCAAATGGCAAAGAATTATTACAGCCTCGAGGGCCACATTAAATGGAGTCGCGGGCCACATGTTTGGAGAGCCCTAGTATAGTATTTGTAGTATTGTATTTGTTAAAAAAATGGAATTCGAGATTTCAACGGAAATAAACATTTTCACTATTTTCTCAGTGATATGTGTGATAAGATTTTTATGGGTGCTCAAACTCAGAAACTAATAATTAGATCGGTATAAAAGTTTATATTTAAGATATTTATTAGTAAGTCAATATCTGAAAAGGTTTTGACTGAAGTGGTCATTTTTTTTTACAAATATCTCCTTTAGGACTTAATTTATGTTAATATATGTCATTGTCAAAATTAGAGGAAATATAATTTTCTACGAGTTATGTTTGAATCATTTTTTCATAAAACGGATTGTTTAAGAGAATTTTCGATTATGTATGTAATTTTCTTAAAGTTTTGTTTGAAACACTTTTTCATAAACTCAATTTTTTAAGGGATATTTCGAATTTCGTCTGAATTTACGTTAACTACATCGGTAAGTGATACCTTGCTATGTTAAAACTTTGTAATGGTTGATAGCAAAGCGCACCCTGACGAGGGTAATTTTAATTGCGCATCGATATTTTGTTATCCATAATAACAGCTAACAATTTTGTTCACTTATTGTTTTTTTATGTGAAATGTGATTTAAAGTATTTTTCACTGTGAAATTTATTAAAAGTGCTTAAAAACTATTCACTAGTTTAATTGCCGATAATTATTCTTGAGGACGCTGATGTTGAGAGCAATCATATTCATGTGCTGTACAAACCATACTTTTTTTATTTTAGCAGAAATTTTGACCTGCCTCATTCTGAGGATACGAGCCACTTATACAATCAACGACTTGATTCGTTCTTTTAGCGTCTCTTGAAAAAAAAGCTATTTTTAAGATTGACTTTTACTACGGAAAGGCATCAATATGTCGTTTGGGTTGCCTAATATTAAGGGGGTACTCTTGCTGTTTGGGTTGCCCTACTTTTAGGATACGAATTATCGACTAAGGCAGTGGTTCTCAGGCAGATCTGCCATGCGACGCCCTCCGTGCGGATGTTCGGTCGCCTCTACCCCCCGTGATTTTTGAGAAGTAATAAAAATTTATAAAATCTTTTCTAACACTTTTTTTATAAAGCGCACTGAAAAGTATAAAATAAATTTTGGATTCAAGAAAATATCTGAATCTTAAAGAAAATTTTCATTGTATATGGTCATGAATCCCTTTTAAAAAAAGACGTATGGCATATGTTGATAAAATTATTCACTACATTATAAATAATCTGGAATATTCTTGTTTTTACACATATGACAAGAGGGGAATTATTCTGCTATGGTAGTTCAATGGTAGAATATTTGTTCGGCAAGTAAAAGACCTGCCGATTACTCGAAAGTATGGCCTCAACAACAGTGGTGTAGCTGGGGTCTTCGGTGCCCGGGGGCAAGGGATCTTCTTGGCTACCCTAAGGGGGGAAGGGGGGGGTTACATTCACAGTCCGGTGCCAGGGAGGAGGGGTTTACAGGGTCTTCTATACTCAATTTAGCATGTTGGCATCTTTAGGCAATACCCTGCTTTGCTACCCCATTAGTGTGGCTCTGGAAAACTCAAGCATGCAAAAAACACATATGAATGGGAAATTGGTTCGAGTAAAGTTAGATGGCAGGAGATACTTCAACTCAATTGCAAATCCCCCTGACCCATAGACAAAACTTCGTTTACAAGTGAGATCCAGTCTAAGGAAATATATAGGCAAAAAAAATGTGTAACCCAAAGAATGAGCGATAACCACAAAGACTTCGGGTGAGACATGAAGAGGTGGCAACCCAAAGTGGGACTTCACCCATATTTTTGATAGACAGAGAGAGGGTTTTGTAAATATTTTTCTCTGACCTGCTTATGATTGCCATTTCTTAAGTCTCAGGGACCATCTAAACGTAACAAGCTAAAGATAAATACCAGTTTCCAGAAACATTTTGGATGACTCTCGCCTTTCTTAAACCATAAGGATATTACATTACTCTGCGACCTCCTGGCGGAATGCTTTCACCGATAAAAATTGGTCCGTGAGTTTGCGTTCCTTAAGACCTGTGCCCAGGGGCAACTGCCCCCCTCTGCCCCCTCGTCGCTACACTACTGCTTAACAATCATTAAATATCTATATACCTAAGAGCTTTTAAAACAACCCTAAAAATTAGAATTTTAACTGGCTGATTTTTCCCATTAGTTGCTACTGGAAACCTAAAATCATGCCAAATTTCAAGTCTCTAGGTCATCTGGAAGTGCGTCATCATTTTTTTCTCATATGGGGCAAAGCAGCCGCTAAATTTGCAATTTTAAGAAATTTATATTTTTTCCAATGTTTATTACAAATGCTTCACATTTCTGCAAAATTTTAATGATGTAGCACCTCTAGAAATGCATCTATATTGATTTTATTGTTTAAACTTGATGAGCTTTTAAAGGCCACAATAAAAAACATAATTGTAATTTTCAATGTTAATTGCCACTGGAACACCAATCTCCATCTTTCTGAAAAATTTCAGCTACCTAGTTAAACCAAAAGCGCATGAACATTTGTGTACTTATGAATTTTATAGAAAACGACCCTGAGCATGATTGTGTACTACATAGTACGTGTTCAAGATACCTAATCTATTCACCTTGCTCCATGTTATTCAGGAATGGCAAACACATGCCATGCATGCCAAACTTGGCACGCCAAGAAATTTTGTCGGCAAGTGGAAAATTTCTACAATGAAAAAAATAATTGCATCATTATATTTATTCGTACAAATAAGCATAAGCAAATTACATGTAGCCCATCAAGCACCCTGCTGCGGCCCGAAATCTCACATTTGGTTAAATTATACTTATAATATTATAAAAATGGAGTGATGATTGGTCTGTGTGCAATCAAAGGATATCGAGCCGCATGAAATACATTCTCAAAATACGAAGGACTAAGAGATATAAAAGAAAATGGTAGTGGCTAATACATTATTTAAGAGAAATTTTTGTTTTATATTTTGCCGTAAATAAAAAGGGAACTTTTTAGTAAGATTAAACTTATAGGTAAGTTATTTATTGTTTGGATCAAAAATTTGTCAGTGATTAATGAAATATATTGTTGTTTTTTTCTTAAACAATGTCTAAAAAATTTAATGCACTATTTTTACCTCACTCCATAACGAATCAAAAATCCTGGTTTGTAAAGAAGAAATGTTGGCAAGCCTGCACGTTACGTCGTTACCCAAGCACTTTCTTGAATGAGCTGAAGTTGCGGCTACTGCAGGGAGTAGTACCATCCATAGAAGGACCTGTTGCTGCAGCTGCCAGTGTTTCACATTCTTTGTCCCCTATCCATCCTCCACCTCATACTCCTTCTCCTGCTCCACCTCATACTCCCTCATACTCCTTCTCCCACTCCACCTCATACTCCTTCTCCCACTCCACCTCATACTCCTTCTCCCACTCCACCTCATACTCCTTCTCCCACTCCACCTCATACTCCTTCTCCCACTCCACCTCATACTCCTTCTCCTACTCCACCTCATACTCCTTCTCCTGCTCCACCTCATACTCCTTCTCCTACTCCACCTCATTCTCCTTCTCCTACTCCACCTCATACTCCTTCTCCTGCTCCACCTCATACTCCTTCTCCTGCTCCACCTCATACTCCTTCTCCTGCTCCACCTCATACTCCTTCTCCTGCTCCACTTCATACTCCTTCTCCCGCTCCACCTCATACTCCTTCTCCCGCTCCACCTCATACTCCTTCTCATGCTCCACCTCATACTCCTTCTCCTGCTCCACCTCATACTCCTTCTCCTACTCCACCTCATACTCCTTCTCCTGCTCCACCTCATACTCCTTCTCCCGCTCCACCTCATACTCCTCCTACTCCACCTCATACTCCTTCTCCTGCTCCACCTCATACTCCTTCTCCTGCTTCTCCTCCACCTAGTACACTTCTATTTTTCCATCTGCACATGATCCACTCCATATCCAACCTACTTCAAATGAATTGTTTATATGTAGAATTACATATTCTGTTAATTTAGATATATTGTATATATTGCTTTGTATTTGTATATATATTTTTTTAATTTTTTGTACTTACAATTAGTATATTTTACTACCTTGATCTGATCTTATCTCTCTCTCTCTCTCTATACAGGGTGTCCTGCAACGCGAGGTCGATACTTCACCTATGTTTAGGGGAAGTCATTACAAGTGGAAAATAAAGAGTAATCATTTTGCCTATTCTCAATAATAAAGGAGTAATGGACATTTGAAGTTGTTGATGGAAATAAGAATAAAAGCAACCACTGACAACACTGCTGAGCACACAGGTCGATACAAGGTCATGCGATTGTAGCTAGAAAGGAGAAAAGCAACCAATGTCCATGTACGCTAATGATTCTGCGATGGGAATACGGCAGCAGCTGTCTGAAAATAAGAGAGGCGATTCCCAAATCGGCGAACATCTGATTGGCGAATGTTTTCATGCATGCACAGGTATTTACGAGAAAAAAGTGCATTTCCGAAGCCAAAGAGTGAGCATCCCATACAGCAAACAGTGGACGAGGAAGAGGTCATACTCGAGATGGTGAACAATAGTCCAACCACCAGTGTTTGTAGAATATCTGAACAGACCCACGTGCCACAAATCAGTGTATGGAGAACTCTTATCCATAACAGTTATTATCAATTTCACCATCAGGATGTGCAAGCTCTTGCAGCGATTTTCTCTAGTTCTACGCACTTAACGAAGCACTTCGGTGTCTTTTGTAATCGGTGAAGAGAACGCCAAACGTCTCCGCCGAATGGCTGTTCCCACACCAACGCGCTTTATATAGGGCGAATATTACCCCTATTTCCCATTCCCTCCTTTTCGCATGGTTATATCACATAATCAGGAAATTAACCAATACGAAGTCGAGGAGTCGCCCATTTAAGCTACCCGCCGAACCCCCCCCCCCCCCTCGAGCGGCGACATGAGACGAGAGTGGCCGTCGAGAGAACGAAGGCAGAAGAGCCGAGGGTCGCCGCGGTGAGTGAGCCTTTAAGGCCCCTTCACATGGAAGCGTTTTGCGCGAAGCGAAGCGAAGATACGCGAGCCAATCAGAGGTGAGGGATCCTTTCCTCTGCTTCGCCTCGCCCGAGATGGACTTGGGTGAACTTTCTACGCTTTGCTTCGCGCGGCTTCGCGTGACTACGTCAACATGGCCGCCGTGCGTTACAAAAAAATTGAAGAACGAATACAAACCAGCGTTCGACCACGCTAGACTTTCAAAATGGACGTGGGTTTATTTGATGAAGTGATTATATCAGAAATAAAAGAGAAGTACATGTACATATATAACTGCCACGATTACCGTTATCGCGACAAAAATTTAAGAGAGAAGGCCTGGCGCGATGTGGGAGAGAAAATTGGGATTGAAGGTAAGATTCCTTCGCTTCGTTCCGCGCAAAACGCTGCCATGTGAAGGGGCCTTAAGAGAGAGAGAGGAGTCAGGGAGACAAAAGCGAGAAGAGTTGTTCCTCGCAAGGGAGAGTGTGCTAAAGTTTCCTGTCGGACAGACTGTAACGATAAGGTAACATTTTCTGAAGTGGTTAAGCTGCGAGACGTACGTCTCAAGAGCATTTGTGTTGTTAATACTTTATTTTACTTTATTATGTGTACGATATAGCATTTAGTTAGAGCCGTATGTGGCTATGATTTTGGTCCCCACATAAATGGAGGCCCCGGGGAGATTCATTCTGTAAATCTAACTATAAGGTTGCTATATGTTCGGTTTATTTTGGATCAACAATTTGTGGGATAGTTTTAGTTTGTTTAAGGGTATTTCTGGTTTTTGATGGTATAGTTCTCCTGGTATTTGATTATATTGTGAATCATTCCGCTTTGTCATCTCATTCATTCCATCTCCTTTCGAGATTGCTGTTTGTTTAATATCCTGTTATTTCGTATTAGATATGTCTAAAGAACGCGGTAAAAGGGGCGTTGGATTGCTTCCTGAACCCGCAGAAGAGACCCCGTCGAACGGGGGTGAAATGAAGCCTCATTTCGCGGATTGTGTAAAAGTCGCTAATCAGCTGTTGCTTGAAATTTCCCCATTCCATGAACCCACTTCGGAGAATTGGTTTAAATTCATATCAGCGGTATACGATGTCTTGTCTTTGTCTTTGATCCCAGAACATTATCTGTTTACTCTGTTGCTGTCTAAACTTCCGGCTAATTGTCGCCAATTCTGGCTCGCGGTCGTTAACCAGAGACTTCCATGGGATAATATAATAACTAAAGTATGGGATACTTTCGTCTCAAAAAGGGAATACGAACGACTTCTAACAACCAAAGTCAAACGATTTCAGATGCCGCACGAGTCCCCTCGCGAATTTTATTTTTCCGTTCAAGTTGCCGCGAAAGCACTCGGAAAAACGTATTCTGATGAAGAATTTATAGAATTGGTATTGGAAGGGCTCAATCCTCTTTCCCAGTCCACGTTTTCCTTCGCTACCCGCCCCCAGACGCTTGTTCAGCTGGAGGGTTTGGTGAGTCATGCAGCTAAGGGGCTAATGAGTCGCCTCGAATATTCCGCGGCCCAGGCGCCGTTCAACTTAGCAAACTCACTTCCTTCTCCCAATTCACAGTCGGTTGTATTCCCCCCTGTAACAATTTGTTCCTTTTGTAATAATCGCGGACATTCTTTCCGCGACTGTCGGCGAAGAGCTAGAGAAAATCGCTCCGCGAGAAACCGCCCAGCCATTTCGTTTTCCAATATAAATGACCAACTTGAGATGCCTTTTGTAAATTGCGATGTTCATTCCGCAAAAATTCCAGCTTTACTAGATACCGGCTCCTCCTTATCGATGCTTGACATTAATACTTGGCGTAAAATTCCCCGCACGGGACGAACCCAACAGTGTAACATTACGTGTCGGAATATCATTGCAGCTCGGATTATCTTGACACGATATGTTACATTGAGGGTCCGCATTCAAAACTTATCGTGGCAACATACATTCTATTTGTCCGATTTGCCTGTCCCAATGATATTGGGTCAGGATTTCATCAAAAGGACGCGAATCGTACTTTACCACGACGCGTTTTCCTTTGAAAACTGTCCAGATAAGAAATTCCCTTTCCACTTCAATTCCGACACTTCGTTAGCGTCGTCCGATTCGCCCCCGTCATCAATTGTTCATATGCAATGCCAAAATGCCCCACTTGCAAGCAAAACCCATTCCAACAGGGAAAAGGTTTCCTTCGGCGGCGAAGATAACCTTAGTCGTCCAACAAAGGAAATAAAATGTCTCGTCGATGGCTATTCCGACGTAATCTCTTCACAATTAGGCCAAACCAACCTGATGTGCTATGAGATTGAATTGCTCGATTCAACTCCGGTCAGATCCCCTCCATATCAATGCTCGCCGCCAAAATTGGCCATGATGAGGGCTCATGTCGATAAGTTACTCGCCGACGGTATTATCCAGCCTTCGTTATCGAACTGGAGTTCACCTGCCTTTCTCATCCCCAAGAGAGATGGCTCCGAAAGACTAGTGGTCGACTATCGTAAACTCAATAAGCAGGTCAAGGCCGATAATTTTCCTACGCCTTCGATAGAACACGCCCTACAATATTTGGGCTCGGCCAAATATTTCACCATTCTTGATTTAAATTCTGCCTTCCATCAAATTCCTTTGACACCGCCTTCAAAGGAGTACACCGCCTTCGTCACACCGTTTGGGCTGTATCAATATAATCGTCTCCCATTTGGTTTAACCACATCTCCTCAGGTCTTTTCGAGGTTGATTGACAAGGTGCTAGGTGATTTAAAATATTCTTGTGTGTATCCATATATTGATGATTTATGTATTTATTCCAAGAGCCTGCAAGAACATCTTCGTCATGTCAAACTGGTATTGGAGAAGCTAAGGGCAGCTGGTCTCACGGTCCATCCAGAGAAGATGAAATTGGCCCACGAATCCATTACCTTCCTTGGACATCGAATCTCCCATGGCGAACTTACCACTGACCCAGAGAGAACACAAACCCTTTCGGCATTCCCTGCTCCTAAATCAGTTAAGGAGGTCTCACGCTTTCTCGGTATGTGCGGTTTTTATTCCAAATTTATTCCAAATTATGCGGAGATAGCATCCCCTCTGAATGCACTCCGCAAGAAAGATGTCATTTTCAAATGGACCAAGTTGCAGCAAGATTCCTTTGTCACATTGAAACAATGTCTGTCTTCTCCCCCTGTACTTCAACTTCCTAACTTTGAGGAAGAATTCCATTTGTTCGTGGATGCCAGTCAGGTGGCACCAGGGAGGGTTCTTCACCAAACGTTCGATGGGAAGCTAAAGCCTATAGCTTATGCTAGTAGAACCTTGAATAATTTTGAACAAAAGCAGCCATCTTATGAATTGGAGTGTCTTGCTTGTTGTTGGGCGGTCGAAAAATTCAGGACTTATCTACAGCCAAAACTATTCCATTTATACACAGACAATGGGGCGATAACCTGGTTGTTTAAACATCCCAAGCAACTAGGAAAAAATGGACGAATGGTGTTAAAATTGTCATCCTTTCGCTTTGTAATCCATCATGTCCCATCTTCTAAAAATAGGGTAGCAGACTGTCTATCTAGAGCGGTTGACCAACCAATTGAGGATCCAACTCATTGTTCTATGCTGTTACATCAAATACCTCTGTCCTTCACAAACATTAGGGATCACCAGAATTCAGATCCGCAGCTAAAACAGCTGATCGAGCAAATCAGACAGGGAAGCCCATCCCACAATTATTTCATTAAGAATGGGTTATTATATCATGGAACAAGCAGACTTAAAAGGGGTAGAGTGGTCGTTCCAGATGCCCTCAAGGCCATGCTATTTTCCTATTTCCATTCCTTACCAACTGCTGGACATATGGGCGTTAGTAAGACTTCTGAGCGAATCCGTAGGGAGTTTTGGTGGAGTAACATGAAGTCAGAAATAGCCCAGATGGTTAAAACCTGTCATGACTGCCAAACATGTAAACCTAGGAACACCCTTCCCCCTGGAAAAATGAGTACTACTCCTAACTACCCCTGGGAGAGAGTTTATATAGACTTTGTTGGTCCATTACCCAGAAGTCGGAATGGAAATACCTGTGCACTCACAGTCATTGACGGTTTCACCAAATTTACCTTCATTGAACCGTTACGCTCTCAGTTAGCCTCCCAAGTTGTTTCCACGTTATTCCAGAAAATCTTTCCTAAATTTGGCTATCCTAAATTCTTGGTTTCTGATAATGGAACCCAATTCAGATCTGCGCTTCTGGCAGATATGTGTTTTAAATATGGTATAAAACAGATTTTCACAGCCCCTTATTATCCGCAACCTAACCAAGCTGAACGAGTCCACCGCAACCTGAAATATGCCTTAACCATCTTATCCCAACGTGACCATAGGAAGTGGGATGAGTATGTGCCCAGCCTAACCTTTGCCTTCAATTCTGCCAAGCACAGCAGTACAGGATATACTCCTGCGAGGGTGTTTATGGGAAGAGAACTTCCTCACCCTCTAACAAATTTCTGGAGAATTCCTCCACAAGCTCTGTCGGAGACGTTAACACAATCTGAAAGGCAGTCCCTATGGCAAGATGTGTTAAGAAATTTAAAAAGGACAAGACTTAGACAAGCAGTGGCATTTAATAGGAGTCATTCAGGGAATCCCTTTAAAACTGGTGATATGGTCTTGTATAAAAGGTTTCCTACTAGTTCAAAGGCGCTCCACCAAACCGCCAAACTCACACCACAATGGGTCGGTCCATTTTTGATTAAAAATTTTTTATCTCCTGTGACAGCTGTTCTGGAACTGTCACCCACTAAGGAGAGAATTGCCAACATATCGCATTTAAAATTATATCATAAATAATTCTGTTATTATAACTTGTATGTACCGGCATAGGGAATTAGCGACCCCATCGCCCAATGATACTGCATCATTGCAATCAGCCCCCAGATGAGAATCTGGAAAAACGTATCCATTTTCGGCTTAAGCTATGCCTTTGTGAATACAAAGATGATGTTCGAGGCAGCATAAAGGATGATTAGACCTTTATGTTTGTCTCCATGGCTCTAAATTTTTATTATTTAAAGTAACCTAGCCATGCGTTTCTTATGTTTACTGGTAATACTGCCACTATTACCACAATAGTTTTTGTGCACTCTCCCCAATTGGGATAGTGTACCTTAAAATGTTTATTACACTGTATACTATGGTCAAAACAGCTGTGCATCTTAAACAGGGGAAATATACTAATTTAAAATTGTTTCGCTAATCATAATTATCTGGACTATTCTAAATATTAACCAATGTTATAATAATTATCTGTACCACTGTGAAAATTAATTAATGTTATAACAATTATCTGTACCACTTACTAAGCTGAAAATGGTTAATGTCATACTGACTTGAGCCCTTGTCTTAGAAAATAACTGCTGGTAAGTACCCAGCATAAAATACTGTTTACCTTACTTAATACTTTAAATTCAAAATAATCTTTTGTTAAATTTCGGTACTTCCCACTTGGAACTACCATGAACTCCTTTTTTTCTTATAATATCCATTGTCTTTTAATGTGCCCTTATTGTAAGCCTAAGGCAAGGAGTGGGCAGTAAGTTTTTGTATCTCAATTCACTGGTGCTAGTCTGAAACCACACACCAGAACCCTTCAGGATAATTAATATCCGTTATGGTAAAGACATAAGTGGGGCGATTGAATTTCCATCCGAGAAGACATCTCACTGCAGTGCTTAGTGAACACTTTCCAAACCTGCCTTCAAGGAGTGTACTAAACCCGAACAGTGTTAATCAGTGGTGAATGTTTTTCCGTTTCCCCTAAGAACTTCCACTGGAACAGGGGTGCAGACTCGGATTTTCAGAACAAAATAACATTTCCAGTGAATTATTCCCAATATGTTTGAATTATTTCAATGACATTAAATAAATTATATTAACAATACTAAAGAGAATTCGTGTGTGAGATCTAATATAAAGAGCGATTAAGGAAGTGCTACAGAGAAAGGGTGGGGACAATTGGGGGAAGAGATGGTCCAGGGAATCTCCCCCCACCCTTCAAAACTTTATTTTTTTTCATTTTCTGAGGGAGGATGCAGCGATTTTCTCTAGTTCTACGCACTTAACGAAGCACTTCGGTGTCTTTTGTAATCGGTGAAGAGAACGCCAAACGTCTCCGCCGAATGGATGCTCCCACACCAACGCGCTTTATACAGGGCGAATATTACCCCTATTTTCCATTCCCTCCTTTTCGCATGGTTATATCACATAATCAGGAAATTAACCAATACGAAGTCGAGGAGTCGCCCATTTAAGCTACCCGCCGAACCCCCCCTGAGCGGCGACGTCAGGCGAGAGCGGCAGTCGAGAGAACGAGAGCAGACCACCGGGATATACCGAGAGCCGAGGTCGCCGCGGTGAGCGAGAGTAAGAGAGAGAGAGGAGTCAGGGAGACAAAAGCGAGAAGAGTTGTTCCTCGCAAGGGAGAGTGTGCTAAAGTTCCTGTCGGACAGACTGTAACGATAAGGTAACATTTTCTGAAGTGGTTAAGCTGCGAGACGTACGTCTCAAGAGCATTTGTGTTGTTAATACTTTATTTTACTTTATTATGTGTACGATATAGCATTTAGTTAGAGCCGTATGTGGCTATGATTTTGGTCGCCACACTCTTCAGCCTGAAGATTATCCTGCATGTATGGAATTCTGCAACTGGGTTGTTCAAAATGACCAGCTGATTCCACAAATTTTGTTTAGCGATAAGGCTATGTTCACCAGGGACGGAATAACAAACAGTAGAAATTCCCATTCATGAGCCTTGGAGAATCCAAATGAAACAAACAAAACTCATTTTCAACACAGATTTTCTGTTAACATTTGGTGCAGGATTATTGACAATAGACTAATTGAACCATTCGTTTTGGAACATCGTTTAACTGCAGAGAGATACCTAAACCTATACCGCCTACCAGGACCTCTGGAAGACGTGCCACTTGAGGTTAGAAAAGGTATGCGGTTTCAGCCTGACGGTGCACCAGCACACTTCACAAGATGTGTAAGACTATTCTTAAACCAACAGTTTGAAGGTCGCTGGATCAGCCGGGGAGGGCCACAAGCTTGACCGCCAAGGTCGCCAGATTTAATCCCTTTAGATTATTACTTATGGGGCCCTTTGCAAATCCTTGTTTATGAAACGAAAGTGCAAACTGTAGAAGAAATGTCAGACCGCATCAACGATGCTGCAGCACAGATTAAAATGGATGGCATTATGCTTCGCAAAGCAACAAGTTCTCTTTTAAAGAGAGCCAGAACCTGCCTAAGAGAAGATGGTGGCCCCATTGAGTAATTATTGTAATGAGTTATTGCATGAATAAACATTATAAAACAGCAAACTTGCTTTTCTTCTTATTTCCATCAATAACTTCAAATGTCCATGTGGATGACTCATTGTGGATTTCCACAGTTTTTGTGATTTTTCCGTATGTGATCTCTGTTGAAATGTTAATGTTTGAACTGCATTGAGATTTCTGCAACTGTGCGTTCTTATCAGGTAGTAATTTGTGATGTAACTGTGCCTTCATTCTGATTGAATATCAGATACTAATTTGTGATGTAACTGTGCCTTCTTTCTGAGTGAATATCCGTTAGTAATTCGTGATGTTTACAAAAACCCGTTCACGATCTCTAATGAAATGCTACTGTTAGAACTGCATTGATATTTTTACAATGGTATCTACTTTCTTTGTGAATATAAGGTAGTTCCGTATGTTCAACTATTTTTGTCAAAATTCATATTGAATTACATATTTTCATGGTTTACAGTGTTTTTCTATACTACTTCGTATATTTACATATATGTTAAGCTTGTTTTTGATACTTCGTTTATCACTGTTTTTTCTGTTTGTGTAATACCAGTTGATTACCACATTCTTCTACTTTTCCATGTGTGATCTCTCTTGAATTGCTGTTTGAATTGAGATTTGGCCACAGTTTGTTTTCATCTGGTACTACTTTATAATGTAACTGTGCCTTCTTTCTGAGTGAATTTCGGCAAATAATTTGTGATATTTTCGCAAAAACAAGTTTGCCATCTGCTTAGGTTGTTTTCCACTTAAATATACAGCATTTACTTGTTATGTGTACATCCAATGAAGCTTAAATAAAGCAATATTATTAACCTTCAATAATTTTGTTATTTTTTCGATTTCATATTTATATTTAGAATTTTGCCATCAATTATATTAAACATTTTACGAGGATTAAAAAACCTGACATTTTAAACGCGCGCGCTTCGTGCGACAGTGGTGTCCTCTGTTAGGATCTAAAGGCGTAACATTAAACTACTTCCCCCACTACTGACTTGCACAGGACTGTGGAAATGTGTGGAAATATTAAAATGGCAGAGAATATTATCAGTGATTGTCAGTTTAAGACGATATCCTTCCGAAATTTCCTTATTCTGTGTTTACACCAGTATCTTTTAGAAGGAAAAACTAGAACTTTTTCTAATATTAGAAATTTAATGTTTATAGTTTTGATCGTGACATAAGTAGGCCGTTTATTCTTCGAAAAGTGACCCACGTGACGGGTATAAATGTTACAAGTATTTTGACAGCAGTACTTGTGTACTTTTTAAAGACACTTTAAAGGAGTGACTTTTGCCATTTGTGAAATTTTTATCGAACTTTTTCTATTTGAATCTTTGCTGTTGTGAACTGGACGTTGACTTCTCTTAATATCATTGTTCAATCTTGTTCTGCAATATAATGAGATGTGAATTTGCATATGTAATTGTTCACTATTGTACATGCGTTTTCAGAGAGAAAAAAGGAACATAAACCTGGATATATGTCAGTTATTCTTTTGATTGCCGGTAATAGTGCCAACCAACGTGTACTGCTATATCCAAGTAGCTTCTTATATTGTATTTGAGCAAACAAGCAAAATTCTTTGTTTCTCCACTCGAACAGTATAAATATAAAAATATTTGTACATCTTTACAACCATTGCCTCAATGTCATAAGGGAGCTGATCGACTGCTGCTTGAGCAGCGTTGTGAACGATGTGTGCTGCACATCCTATTCCTATCACATCTGACCCAACATTTTCCTTCAATAACTTTAAGACATTGTTTTGACCACTTTGCTTTGACCTGCCCATCATGCTATTTGTGTTGTCTGAACCAAAGGCAATAATTTTATTTTTTAAGTTATTCTTATCTGAAACTTCTTTTAAATGATTAGCAATCAATTTCGAGGTTTCTCCTGGAAGGTCTTTAAATTCTAGGAGCTTGATTTTAATCCCTTCGTATGCCTTAAAATATTTAACCATGACCGGAACCAATTTTTAATCCTTATGGTTAGAAGTGTCTGTGGATAATGACATAAAGTTACATTCATTCAAATCAACTTTAATTTCATCTTCTACAATTGGAAAAATTGTGTTTAAAACTATTGCTTCAGTTTTTGTACGGGCACAGCTGAATTTTTTTTCATACATGGCTTTAATATTTGAGATGTACAGTCCGTAGACCTAAAGCTGTGATTGTGGATTATTGTAGGATAGGCATGTGTAGCTTCTTTTGCCGCTAAAACAAAATCATCTTTTCCAAATTCCTGTCTCTTAAAAAAAGGCGTGTTTGGCTCAAACTTGATGCATTCAGAGCTCTCTGATGCTTTTTGGATGTCACATGATCATTAATATCGGAACAACCGCCATGGGCAACCGAAAATTTCGTTCCACAAACAGTACATTGCACTTCATGTTCATCTTCAGGTTTTACTTTTTAATAAATCCAAACTCTTTCTTTAAATCGTCATTGAATTTACATTTCCTACGAGGGGTCATGATGATTTAGGGGTATTTTTCTTTTTTTATTACTAACCTTACTAAATAAGCTAACAAGGTTGAGTTTTTTCCATAACAGACTGTGGGGTTTACACACCATGAAAGCAGACCACAACAATCAGAAAATGTTTCTTTACATTATTCCTCCAATAAATCCAAGCCTTACTGTTGAATATGGTTGGGTGGTGGGGTGGAGAGGGGAATCTAGTCTTCATATCAGTCTGGAAAATGCACAATTTGTTGCAATTGCAAAATTTCCCCTGGCGTTACTTTCTTCTTTTTGTCTTTAGGGTTGCCAACATTCGATCGATGCTGAGAAAAGTAATTTAACATAGAATATGTTAAACAGAAACTACCAAAAATTATTTTAAATTGTTGTTAACAACTTCTTACGTCGTTCTAGTTGTATGAACCTCCGATTTGAACCCCTGCCGTTTGGTTGCTGCAAACGAGCTCAAGGTGCACACAGATGTCATAAATCTCAAAGTTTAATGTTTACTTGGACCTACAAATAAACGACCATCTACAACCGTGTTGTCATGGTATGCACTAATTAATATGAACCCCATACTGCATTTCTGTACAAAATTCAGCTGCCTTTAGCTGCCCCTTCTCGAAAAACCCACCAATTACAAGCAAGATGTAACGAAAGCTATGAATGCGTTTTTGCACATTTCGTGCACTCCCGTGTTGGGACGCATGGGGGCTTGGCTCTCTTTTAGATTTCCGATTGTTAGTAACGTACATAATAAGTCACCGATACCATACGCTGGACTGGGAAGTAAGAGTACTGAATCGTGCGAGTGTGCGTGTGCAAGTTTCCACTTGCTCCTGATGCGCACAATGAAGAACTAGTCACAATTGCGGTTCGGAGTGTGGGCTTGCGCCTTTCAGAGCACGTGCGCCTCTCGAAGTGCAATATTGCAATGACATCAAGAAGGGAGCTTTTCCTCATCCTCCGAGAACACTGTTGCGAGAGTGCTCTTATATGAGCATATTGAACGGTATGCATGTAATTGATTACTTATTACTAGAGGGCAGAAAAATAGTCGATCGAGGTTGGTATAATATATAACATTGAAATATTTTTGTAGGTCATGGAAGTTAGCGGACACAATATGACCCGCCCATAAAGAGGCAATCATCAACCGCACACATGCATTTTGCGCGCACGTTGATAGTAGGTGGCAAAAAAGCAAACGAACTCTAGAGAAGTTCTTGCGTGAAAATGCAAACTGGCTCGACACAACAGACGACTTAATGAAAGAGGATGAATTACTGCAAGACAGTCATGACTCTGGCAGTTCTAGTAAGTTTGTAGTAACTGTTGTTCCCCTTGGGTTATTCAAAAATATTTTGAGGTAGAGTGAATGCGCATCTAGCGAGAGAATATTTGTTTTCGTAGGAATTGGACATCCTAAAAAAACCTTCGACAAGATCTCACTTCAATCAAAGAGGAGGAGGACAGCGGAACTGCAAGAAAGTACGAGTACAGAGGAGCTCACCTTTGCAACAACGAGTTTGCAGGCAAGTGGTGTGGACTCTGCCGCTCAGTTAGTGAATGAAGCAGTGTTTGGCACTCCTACTCGAGCTTCTCGCATTGGTCAAGCATGGAAGGTGGCTCAAACTTGTGTTGACCAGCCACTCAGATATTCGTCAGATGAGGCTCTTCGTTTGGTTGTAGAGGCGAAGCTATCGAAAGAGCAGTACTTACTTATAAGACATGGTGCTGTCTCAAAAAATGCTGCGGAGCTATATCCATCTTATGAGTCAGTAAAGGAAGCGAAAAGACGGTGCTATCCTCCGAGGGACTCGATCATTATCATTGAGCACGGCACTGAAGTCAATCTGCAGGCATTACTGAACCTGACAACTGACTACTGAACCTGACAACTGACTACTGAACCTGACAACTGACCGCCTGCTATCAGTGCAGGAGCCTGTAATCAAGAGCCTTGCCCCACATCTCATGTCCAGTCTCACTCTTGTATGGAAGTGGGGATCTGACGGAAGCAGTGGACATTCAATGTACAAAGGGTGTCCGATTCCAATTTTGATGATAGAATGCTCTACATTACTTCGGTTGTACTCCTACAATTATTCACAGCTTACTAAAATTCGAAAAAGTCCGAATTCGGCGTTGTTCAGCATACAAAAGGCGGTTTAGGGGCGAGAATTTACAATGCACGAAAGAGAGAATTGTACGAAAGTCGAGGACTGCCTGTATTGCAGGTATAGGAGATTCACCCTCTCTCTTTATCCCATGTTATTCTTCGTATAACTCTATCTCTCTAAAGCTAACCTCTGCACAAGGTGAAGATAAGCAAATCTTGACACCAAAATCATTATTTATTGCTCTATTTTCATGTTTTTAATTTAATTTTTCTTGTTTTATAGAAGAAATTTTGTTCTATAATAGTTCTGAATTTTTAAATTACAAGGAAATTACTGAAATAGCTAATAACTGAAAACCCTACAATTTTTTTCCTGTGATAACGCTGATAGAAAAACAGAACTGACATTTCCTCTAGCAATTTCCTATCAAAAGTAATGATTTTTCGTATGGTACTTCTTTAAAGGTTGTAGTCAATAAATATCTCCTTGATTGTCGGCCGAAAAGTACGATAATTGTTTTGAAATAATTTAAACCAAAACACAACTCGAAAATACAACAAAATTTTCAGTCGCCTGCTAATGTTTGTTCTGTTGGTTTTAGATAGGTACAGTATGCAGGAGAAATGCGAAGAAAGGTTCATGTTTGCAGATGCTGCAATCGGGAAGTAATGGTTTTTGATGGTTTTCGAAATATTGAAATATATTTGACAGTTGTACTGCAGCAATCCACAATGGAATGTTTTGCTATTTGATTCTTATATTTGAAGGCAACATTCTAGATACAGTAAACTCCCAGTTATCCGGCACTCATGCAACTGGAATTCTCAAGCAATCATTAATGCCTGCCTCTTGATTTTTTATTGCATCTAGTTCGAAATGTTACCGATAAAATTGGTGTTTTCAGCAATTTTTTGTTTACATCTTGATTCAGAATGTTACTGTTAAAATTGTCGTTTTCGGCAGTCGCAATAAATAATTGTGGATATTTCTTGGACTCTGTGTTAATAACAAAATATTTGGCAGACCTTTTTTAAATGCCTCCTAAAACTCCAATATGCACTAAAGGTGATAAAAGGAAACAGGTTGTGCTAACCTTAACCTAGAAACTTGATATAATAAAACATTTAGAGAAAGTTGAGAACTGCAATATTTTAATGAAAGAGTTCAATGTTGGTTCTTTCACTATGTATGACATAAAGGCACAGAAATCACAGTTAATGAAATTTGTTACATCTTCTGAGACACCTAGAAGAGTTGAGTATCGGCATACTCTTCATAAGCCGAAACTTGAGCAATTGGATATTGGTATTTATGAATGGTTTTCTATAAAGCGTTCTGACGGAGCCCCTATTTTTTGACCAATGTTGATTGAAAAGGCCAATGATTTTTATGAGTAAATGGAGATTAGTGAACCATGTGCATTTTCAGATGGATGGTTAACACATTTTAAGATCAGACGTCTACGAGTAGATGTTTCAGGTGATAAAAAATCAGCTGACCAAGAAGCTGCCAATAAAATTTGTGACTTTTTGAAACATTAGTTAAGGAATATATAGCTATCCAACACGTTTAATTGCGTTATTTTAATATTTACTAACTGCACTGTATGTAATGGTGTCGTAATTGCGTGTCACTATTTGCTTTTCTTTTGTTTAATATCAATTTGCCTCAAGAATTTCTGCTAATACATTGTGTTGGGTGTGGGTAATTTATCTCCTTTTCTTGGACAAGGAAAGTTATTTTTTGTCATAAAATCCTAAAGGTTGGACGAAGTTAACCATTACCTCGCATTGTTATTAGAACAAAAGAGAAGTTAATAGCGATAGGCATACGAGATATTCCATAGGATGTATTACAGTTAGTTATTAGATACTGCAATTAAACGTGTTGAATACTTGTATGAGGGTCGGTATGAAAGTAATGCCTCCAAATTTCTTTGTCAAAAATTATAATTCCAATTACAATGAAATTTACAGGGCAGATTTATATGTCTTTCACGAACATGAGGCTGTTTTTTTGCAGTCTCCGTCCACTGCAATACACTTTTGCCACCATTTAACAAGGTGCCGTATATTGATGTTGTAAAACTCCTTGTCGCGACTTTGGAGCACATCACGAACACTTTGCTTCACTTCATTATCATCTGAGAAATGTCCATCCTTTAGAGCAACATTTCTCCTTGGAGCACTGGTGCTCCATAATCATTAGGTAGGCACTCCGCAAGATTTTCATCCATCATTTTGTATGGATTTATTTTTTAATTAAATAACGAACATATAATATGTGAGAGATTGTATTTAATTTCACTTCGATTTTTGAGTTCATTCATTTTTTTCCTGGATTGTTTTTGTACTGACAAGTGTACTATGATGGACATTCCAGCTTGTAGGTAACAAATATTTTCCTGAATAGTTTGTTCTAGTGCTCCTAAGTTAATGAATTCCTCTAAGTGCTCCCCGGTCTACTAAAGGTTGAGAAACACTGCTTTAGAGGGCCAAACAGGTGGAAGTCGAAGGGTGCCAGATCCGGGCTGTAAGCAGGATTGGGAAGAATGGTCCATCCCATGGCTGTGATTGTCTCACATGTGTGCAGGCTGGTGTGAAGCCAGGCATTGTCGTGATGGAGGATCTCATTCATGTTTCAGTTAGGATGAGCTCTACAGATGTGGTGTTTCGGTTTTGTTAACGTTTCCAAGTACCGCTCTGAGTTAATCTTGGTACCCTTCTCCAAGAAGTCCACAAGCAGGATACCCTCTTTGTCCCAAAACACAGATGCCATGAGTTTACCCATAGAAGGCTGTCGTTTGAACTTCTTCTTGTGCGGTGATGTCTTATGCTGCCACTCCATAGACTGTCGCTTGGTTTCAGAGTCATAATGGAACCCATGTTTCATAACCTGTGATAATGCGAGACAGAAAATATCACCCTCATCATTGTAGTGCTGGAGTAGTTCCATACAGATGAATTTCCGGGCTTCTTTGTGCTCCTCTGTCAGCATCTTAGGGACCCACCGTGCAGAAACCTTGGAGAACCCCAGGTTGTGTACGATGCTTATGACTGCTGGTTTTCCAATCCCAACAGTATCGCACACCTCACATGTTGTGATGCGGCGGTCCTGTTTAATGAGCGCATCAATCCGGCTCTTGTTGTCCACTATCACTACCATTGCAGGCTGGCCACTTTGGGGCTTGTCGCTACTGTTCGTTTCACCACTCTTGAAATGCCTGACCCAACGTCTCACTGTGCTAACATTAACAGTACACTCACCATATACACTGTTCAGATGCCTATGAATTTCTATGGGCCTAACTTCTTCGATGGTAAGGAATTCAATCACCACTCTCTGCTTTGTATGTGTATCTTGCACGGCCGGCATTTTTAACAAGTCTGGCATTGTTGTCAATCCCAGTGCTACTCACTTTCAGAGAAGCTAGACTCTGTTCATTGAGAGATGCGTGCAGTTTTCTGTGTCATTTGGTGTCGAAGAAAAAAAATGGAGGCATTACTTTCATACCAACCCTCTTATATTTGAGTTCATTACTTGCTTGAATGTCAAGGAATTATTTAAGAACAATTGAGTAGAGTACCTAGTCTACAGGTTAGCAATTCCATGGAGTGCACAATTCTGCATCTGTTCCTTATTTTGATATCCAAATGCTTGATTAAAGCCTATCCAATAAAACTCTCAAACAACCAGAATATTCACTTAACCAGAAAACCCAATTCCCCAGGCATTCTGGATAACTGGGAGTTTACTGTACTATTATTAGTCTTCAATTTACACCATAAAATTTTTTCACTCTAACACGATCGACTAAATGTTCTCTGAGAACAGCCGCAGCGCATCATTTCAATACCTGCTGGATGAGGCCCATTAAGCAATTTTATGCCAGTGTTTGATAGTTGTCAAAACTTTTTAAATTTATTTTAATTAACTACCAAATATTATTTTCTGGGTAGCAAAATCTGTTAAGATATATGATGTTGAATTGAGATCTCTTAGTAAATATTTCTCAATTCAAGTAAGTTCATTTTAATGCTGTTTTTTATTTTTTCTCAGAGTTATTTCTAAGATTGAATTCCATCATGATTTTTAATATTGAAGTGTTAACCCTCAAAAGTTAATTCTAACTCGATTTCCACGCATATGTTGTCTATGAATCTGTAGGTAACTTACGATTTAACTATAATCCATTGGTCATTTCCAATGTGGCCTACCAAAGGGTTCACTGCCACCAATGCGACCCAGCATGCAGAAAAGGTTGCCCACCACTGCGATAGAAATCTTTCTCTCTCAGTCACAGTGCAATCATCATCATATTCGTTTGTCTGCTTCATTTGAAAATGGCAATGGAGCTTTTTCATTTTTTGTACCACTTGGCCACCAACGATGGTTGATAGAAACTACGATTATTAAGGTCCACTGTACTTACTTTAAAATTATTTTAATAATATCCGTTCGCATTAGGTATACATATAACATAACCGAGGTAAACAGTTTGTATTCCTTTCTCAATATTTATTAAAGTTGTAATATTAATTTACTATTTTCCTACATTTTCTAAGTTAAAATCCTCTATATTATGAATTTTACTACTGTAACTTCATCAATGTAACCTAGGTAAACAGTTTGTATTCCTCAACAATGAAATCCTGATCTGTGACCAATAAAAATGCTGCTGAACGTGACGGAGGTCGACAAATTATTAATAGTTTTTACAATTATACAATTCGCATCAGCACAACATTAAATCATCATGACTGTAATGTACTTTAGCAACAAATAGTCAGTGTTGATGACGTATTTGCAATGATTCTGAAATAAATACAGAGTTCATAAAATTATTTCTAACAAAATATGTAGTCTAAACTACAAAATATTTTTTAAAGATTTAGTCACAGTAGACGTCTGGAAAATGATATCTATGTAATCTTTATATGTTAAATCTCAGAGGAATTATTCGAATTAATTTTACGATGCTACACAAACATGTTTATATATTATGGAGACGTTAAAATGGTATTGCAAAGTTCTTTACTTATAAATACTAGCAAAAATTACCTGGTGTTGCTCGGTTTATGTTTTTTAAATCTACATGACTTCAAATTAAGACAATGATTATGAACAAAAAATTATTTCTACATTTGAAAAGTTTTATTTTTGAAATTTTTTCATATTTTAATTTATAAAAATCTAAATGTTGGAAAATATTTTGAGGTTTCTTAATTTAAATTGATATTGAATGTGGGTGATTCATTTCACAATAGTAGACGATGTTCATAATTTTTCCTGCTGCTGTGAGTACATAGAGATCTTTAATAAATGTTTTCGTCATGAGCTTGTATCTTCATTTTAAGTGATTTAAATTTGCAAAAGAATAAAACTCTGCACAAGTCAAAAAGCAATGGATTTTTGTGTTATGTCTTGTGGAATTTAATGTTAATCCCCTATATTATTATTATAGCATTATAATTAACCAATTGACCAAACCTTATATATTCACTAACAATAAGTTAAGTTGTAAGTAACAACCGTACTAAATTTGGTTGTTCTATGCCTTACAGTTTATGATGCAAATAATGAGACACAAGAACAAACTTTTGGAAATATGTATATATAGATTGTGGGAAGCTCATTAAATCCTACTTGGTATAATAATTATAGGATATTTATTTTGATTCTTAATTTTGTAGTTATTTTTTTGATTCTTAAGTTGGTAATGTAAATGTCTCTTGTAGAATGAGTTGTATTTGAGATTAATTAACCATTTCATGACCATTTTGACTTATTCTAAGCCTTACTGAGAAGGAATTGTTTAAATTTTTATCATAAATAACTCAATTGCATAAAAATATTTAATGAAATACTTTTATCATGTACTCAATAATTTCATAAATTACACTCAGCAAATTCTTCAAATATGTTTTTAATAAATATTTTGCAACGTTAATGTATAGCTACACATATTTGTCCATTTTTAATGTTAAAAAATATAATTATTGATAAATTTTTAATGATAAAAATGATTTGATTTGCTGATTTTACTTGTAAATTAACAAATTGGCCATGAGTGTTAAGCTCTCGATAAGGATCAATGTAATTTGTCAACGATAATCAGAGTTGAGTCATGCAGTACGATTACTATCTAAGTTTTACATAAATTAACCTCAAATCGTTAAATTATATACACTTACTGTATTTACCTGGTTATATGACAAACTATTATATTTTGATGCTGTAAATATAACATCGCCACGATAAATTTCAGTTAACTGTATTTAGTTCAGTCTTTCCTGCTATAAAAATTAAATTGCTGTCAGAAGTGAATGCAATCTTTGAGTTTATATTATGCAATTAATCTTTTAAAAAAGTTTAACATCTAATTGAGGTACATACAGTGTAATGCATTTATAAAAAGAAAATTAATTTGGCTAATGTAAAGAGGTTTAATTTTATTAACAGTTGAAATAGATATGCAATAAAATTTTAAATATTGCATTTAAAAGTTTATTTCTTGCATTTAATAGTTTATAAAAATTTTATTCCAGTATCTAATTTTAATTAAGCATTGCATTGCATAATTCAATAGTCTTAGTTTTTCATCATTTATGGGAACAATGCTCCTATTTAGAATCATTTGTGTGCACTCCTTTTTACTTAATGTTTTTGTTTCCTGAGCAATAGAAGACATTATTAATTAGTGGTAGACCATTGATAATGTGAAATGTTTCTTTTTTTGAGTGATTCTAGAACAAGTGCTTAAAAAATTACTTGCCTCTGATAAAAATAGTTGCAACTGGGTTGTGAAAAAATTAATACATGCATTTCAGCTACAGAGCAGTCGTCAGTGGCATTTCACCACTGATGGCAGCTGTTCTGTAGTTGAAATGCGTATATTATCTTACAGCGCAGTTGCAGACATTTTTATCAGAGGCAAGTAATATTTTAAGCACTTGTTCAATTTATTTCAGCTGCAAAATGTTTGATGTTTATTCATATTTTGAATTCATTCTCAGCTGACTTATGTGATTGCAGTTGAAACGATAAAATTGTCATTATATATATATATATATATGCAGTTATGTCAGCTGTTGAATAATTTGATCAGCAAACAGTAAAAATTGGAAGAAAGTCTTAAGATACCTAAAAGAGCCTCCGAGAAAATGAAATTAGTTTTAACTAAAAAGAGTAAACAGGTTTTGTTCGTAATAAAATTGTCTTTATTGCAATTAAAATAATGTACAATGTATACATACAAGTTCAATAAAATTTTACCCTCTGAAATATAATTTTTCTCTTCTTATTTTATCCTGCACTTCAGAATAAAATTATTCTGGACTTAGAATAATTTTGGGCTTCGAACCTTTAAAGAAAAAAAATGGTGTTTACATTTTGGACTTACTTCAAAAATTCCTGGGATTGGGACTTAAAAAATTAATTTGTTTTCATGCCTTTGAGTATAGCACAAAACAAAATTACAATTTAAAAATTTTCTTGAAGTTCAGAAAAAATTTGAAATATAGCAAACACTAAAATAAGAGTTCACAACTTTTACAAACTACTTTGGCAAGGATAGGATTGTTTTTAATCGTTTCTCTATTTAAAAAATATAAAAATGTGCAAAAGAGGAAGAAAAGCATGGTTTAGAAAAAATATGAAACGAGAGACGATACATATATATACACAAAAGTACTGCTAATTCTGGTTTGTTCAGATTTTTAAAAATGGCAAAAATTATACGAAATGGAAAGCAAGTTTATAGATTTGGCTTTTAAAAAGAATTTATGATTGCTCATTACACAAAAAAATAAAAATTATTTACAAATAATGTCTAGCAAATTAGATATTCATGAAATTTTTCCTGACTCAAGAATTTTGTCCCTCGACCAACAGAATTTTTTCTAAATGTTGCCTTGAATTAAGAACAATTAAATTACCATTTCCAATGCATTTATTTATAATTTAACTTTTTTTAGTAATTAAAATATTTTATTTTACATGCACATTGTCTGGATTTAAAATCGAAGCTTTTAAAACTAACTAAAATTTCATTCACATTAATCCCTTGATCTGATTTTGATAATTTGAACACAGAATTTTTATAGGATTAGAATTTTTCTGCCTTGAATAAACAAAACAGAATATTTTCTGAATTAATTTAAGCATATTGTACATTTATCTCAAACCTTCTTTAAAGTATTAAACAAAATCTGGAATTATTTAACCACGATAAACCCTCTTGGTAAAACATAGAAAACCAAAAATCCAGATCCAAAAAATATTTTTTAACAACCTATTAAGATTAAATTACTTTCTAACATCCAGTTTGCTGAACGATATTCATAATAGAAATGCAAACTAGCAAATACAGAGCTGTCTCAAAAGTCAATCTAAATACCAAAACTTTGGCATTTAATAAGTTTTCTAAAGTTTTTAAAATCAATATATTTTTATAGTCTTTAGTAATTTGTAAATAACTTGTTACTATATTAGATTCTTTATTAACAGTAGTCATATTTTTTGACGAAACTTTAAAATTTATATGAGTATGCTAACTTTGACAAACAAAATGGAATATTCTTTATAAAATTTAATTAAATAAAGTTTCAAGTTCTAACTGAAAATTAACACCTTATATTCTAATAAATTTATAATCAAAATTAAATATATTTTATATTTTCGATCGGTTGTGGCCAAAACTCTATAATCATGCCAAATTTCAAAGTCTCCAACTCATCTTGAAGTGCCTTATAATTTTCATCTTCCTATGGGGTGACAATGGGGCAAAAATATCCCCAACAAATTAGAATTTCAACAACTTTGGGTTTTTTCCATCGGTTGTAACAAAACCTATAATCTTGCCCAATTTCAAGTCTCTAGCTCATCTGTGCCTTATAATTTATATTCTCCTGTATCCTATGTAAGATGCAGCTATATATTATAAAAGATATCTGTCATATGATATAATGAACAAACCAGAATTATCAACATATAGCTAAAATACCTCTCATCCCAAATATATAGCCTCCAGCTAATAATCCTCTTGACTCTCACACCCAGTTGAATCAATTCTCGTCATAGCAAAGCAGTACTCTTCAATTTATGGTTCCACTATGGCTCAAACCAGTGCATTTTGGGTCAGCATCAACTGAGAGTACCTAAAATAAAGAGGAAAAATGGTTGTGGTGACTTCAATAAAGAAATATAATATAAAAAATCTTAAATATAAAAGAATTTGCTTACACAATATGAAAGAGCATAATTTATTGAGGCCTATTTAGAGTTGTAAAAGTCTAAGAGTTGATTCAAATAATTACGTAACTGATTTATTTGACAATTATTTTTAAAATTTTTGTTCCATATTGCCTGAACTGACAAACCAAATACGTAATTGATATTTTTTAGAAAATAAAGCATTAGTTAGCAGAGAAAATAAAGCAATCACATTATATAACAAAATAATTGAAAATAAAAAATAACCAGATCAATTGAAAAATTGGGCCCTCATTTGCTGGTGCAATACAAATATTTATTTTATTTACCGAGATTTATTTATAATTCAAACCTTAAACTTTTTAAGTTTAACAATAAAACTGTATGGCAGAGTAAATAGTCAATGAAGAGAATTGGAAAAATACCTCCAAATCACCATAAAGGCAGTACTTACGTGCCAAGGCACAGAAGACTCGCAGGATCACTTAGGATGTGCGTTTCGACAGCAATGCTGTCATCTTCAGCAATGTCAAAGTGTGTAAGGTTAGGCAGAGTATTTATACTATTGGTGACCATTAGAGAAGTAGGGGAGGAGAAAGAGAAAGGTGTATCGATCGTTAACTGAAATAAAGGGGAGTGGGGGATAGGGCCAGCGTCGTTATTCATTATCTTGTTTTGGTTATGGTGTATATAAAGGCTTTCATAGGCATCTAGTTTGTTTTCGTTGGTGACCGTTTTTAGAAGTTTTAAATTTTCGGTTGTGATAGGATGATGGCAGGTGTTGATATGAGATGCTACACTGGACTTGTCTATTCTGTCGTTTCTGTAATGGGCTAAGTGTTCTTTGAAACGTGTTTCTAATTTCCTTTTCGTTTGTCATTATAAATTTTGTCACACTTTTCACATTTGATTTGGTATATGCCTGATTTCTTATGGGGAGGTATGCTGTCTTTAGGGTTTTTAATGAGATTTGACAATTTATTTTCATTAACAAAAACTGTGTGTAATCCTATTTCGGAGAAGATTTTTTGAAGTTTTTTGGTAGCATAAGGGTAGTAAGGTAGCTTCATAAATTTTTTGGTATTAGTGTCTTTGTTGTTGAGTGTTGTGCAGTTTCTAAGGTTCATTCTGTGTTGATGTTTTTTCAACATTTTATGAATGAGTTCTGGTTTAAAACCATTCTGAATGGCTGTGTGTTTTATATAGGATAATTCTTTGGAGAAATTTGTATTTGATAGTGGTGTGTTGATTAATCGATGGATCATTGAATGAAAAGGTGCTAGTTTTTGTGAAATGTGATGGTGAGAACTCATGTGGATGTATGTGTTGGTATGTGTAGGTTTTCTGTAAATGTTGAAATGTAATTTGTTGTTTTTCCTAGTTAGAAGAATGTCTAGGAAAGGTAGAGATTTTTTATTTTCTGTTTCATGTGTGAATTTAATTGTGTCAAACTGCTTGTTTAAGAATTCTACAATGTTTCCTTTCGATGTGTCGAAAATAGCGAAGATGCCATCTACATATCTGAGCCAAATTTTAGGAAAATACGGAAAGGTGTTCTTACAAATGCATTCGAAATTAGTCATGAAGATTTCTGCTAATAAGGGAGATAAAGGGTTGCCCATGGTTGTGCCTTCTTTCTGTTGATAAAAAGAGTTGTTGACCTGAAAATATGTTTGTTGCATACAGAGGGAAGTTAGGCGGATGTATTCGTCCACAATCGGACCAGGAAGGTTTTTTTCTAGTAGTGAGCTTTTTAGAAATTCTATTGTTTTTTATGGGGACACTAGGAAATAAAGATTTTACATCAAACGATACCAATATTTCGTTGTCTGAAAGAATTACGTTTTCTACTTTGTTGATGAAATCTGTAGAGTTTTTGATGCGTGGATCATTAGGAAATTGCATTTGTTTAAATTCGTTGTTGAGCCAATGGGCTAAATTTTATGTGAGAGCATTGATTCCTGAAACTATAGGTCTTAAAGGAATGTTAGGTTTGTGTAATTTTGGTAGGCCGTACATTCTGGGGACTGTCGGATTTGAGATGTTTAAACGGTAAAGGAGTTGTTTGTTTATTAGTGTAGGACATGTTTTAAGAACGTTTTTTGTAGAGGTGATCATTTTGTTAAGAGGATTTTTTGTGATTTTCTCGTACGGACCTTCGTTGAGAAGACGTTCAACTTTTTTGTGATAATCAGTTTTATCTATTGTTACTATGCTGTTTCCTTTATCTGCTTTTAGGTAGTAACAATTTCTTTTGTTTAAAGAACTAATCGTTTGATAAGTTTTCGGTGTTTGTGTTGATAGTTTATTTATGTTGATGATATTATTTTTTATTTGATGGTAAGTGGCATTTCTGATGAATGTTTTTGTGTTTTCAGGGAGGAATTTTATGGAAGATTCGATATCCGTGATTATGTCGTCTATCGGAGGTTTTTGGTATTGAAGAGTGTATTTGAGACCTTTGTTGAGAAGATCAATTTCATTTTTATGGAACGATTCGTTCGGTAAGTTAACAATGAAATTCTTAGATGGACTAGGTGTGGGTGACGTTTTAGGGTTGCTGTTTGTAAGACAAAGTATTTTTTTGCATAATTTAAGTTTTTTATTTTCAATTTTATGTTCTATGACATTGTGCATCTTTGTGTTGTATTGATCAAAGAGGAAAATGTCTGTGCGAGAAAGATTTTTGGTGATTTTGAGAAGTAAATTATAGGTTTTTAATTCAAGTGTGCTTCGTTTGCTGTACAATTTACGTATTTCTGTGTTCAGCCACTTCTGTTTGGCGAAGGAAAAAGCAGTAATGGCCGAAGGATTGTTAGAATTGGGGAAAATATTCAACAGCTAAGAATTTTTTAAAATTATTTCTTCTTCAGTGTGAAGATTATTGAAAGTGTTTAAAAATTATTCACAAGTGTAATTGCCGATAATTATCCTTGATGCTGACGCCAAGAGCAATTTTACCACTCGGTATGGAGAAAGTCATGTGCTGAACAACAGATTTAAAAAAAATTATCTTGATAAATTTTAGATCAGAATAATGCCCACACTTCAACTTTTCTGCACATTTCAAAATTTAACTACTGAGTGACTTTAGTGCTTGGCAATACTTGCAATGGTGAACAGGGCTTTGGAGCCGGAGCTGCTTTTTTTTGCTGGAGCTCTAAATTGCTGCATAATTTTCCCCGCTCTGACCACCATTTTTAAAAAATCTTCTCAGATTGAGACATTTTTCTCCCGCTACTTTTATCATCCCGAAATAATTACAAAATAAAAAATTAATTCAAGCATTCTTGTCAAACTGGCCTTTCTGGAATGGATTGTTCTTTTTAGATTTATAAATATGTCATCTTTATTTATTGGGGCCCCCAATGTACAAAACTACAGTAAGATATGAAAAAAATTGAGTTACGGTATGGAATTACGGTATGATAATTTTCCAAGTTCAAATTACGAAAAATATTTCGGACTGTGCCAAACTTCCACCCTTGCTAGTAGCCAGTCAGAAGAGTCACGATTAATCTCTTCCCAGACCGTATTCAGTCACACCAGCAGTACCTTTATCACTCAAGAAAGTGTGCCTCCTTGATGAGGGAAGGCTATATGAACTGTATACTGAAATGAGTAATAGGTCCCAATATTAAAAAGTTGAGTTTTGTTTATAGTTTAAGAGACCACTCTAAGACATTTATGTGCCTGGCCTCTTCTTCTCAAGCTCTCACTGAACCCTGGGATTCCACGGAACCCAGTTTGGGAAACCCTTCACTATAAGATTGTGCCTGGAGAAGAGTGCATGTAAAAACCAGTCAGTAAGATTTTCGAGGTGGAGGTGTTCGTGTTAGAGACATTTCTTTATTTCTTGCTGTAACTAGGCAGTTTTCTGTAAGTATATGACAGTTTTTTAAAACATGAATCATTGTTTAACATTTTCACGGCATTAATTATGGATAAATACATTAGATCAAAAATTACAGCTTTTAACTATCTTCCCTCGTACATCCAAGATTACTGAATATACATCTTTTGCTGTCAACATTCTTGAATTTTATTTGGAGATTTGGTGTCCCAACAGTGCTTCCTGTGAGTATATAAATCTTTCATTGCTGCTAGTTTTTTGTTTTACAATATTTATCATCACGGAAATTTAGATCTGTAATACAGTGTTAATATATTTTTATTTTGCGGGATTTTAGCAAATACTTGATTAGCAATTAAATTAAGAACTTTATTTTTGTGTGGGTTTAATTGAACCCTACTTTTACATAAGATAATGGATTGAAATTCAGGCAAACCAAAGAAGCTGGATAATTTCTTTACAACAGACAAAAGTAAGAAACTGACTACTTGCAAGATTGAAGAAGAGAAATGGTCAAGCGGTCCCTTGCAGCATGCAAATCAAGAATGCCAAATCTTATTATATGAAGTGCCATTTGGGAAGATGTCATCCTGCTGAATTCAAGCTCAGACTCGGCAGAGAAGAAAAAGAAGGAAGAAGAGGAAACTTCAAGAAAAAGACAGCAAGCACAATTGGTCCAACAGTTAAAGTCAAAAAACAATACACCCAGCCTCGGATTGACTCCTACATTCCAAATGACAAAGTGATCATCCATATGTCAGCAGAAACGTTCAGAAAAGGGGTGATTCAAATGGTTGTTAATGATGGTGTTTCACTTAAGACTTTTGGAGAAGGTTTTTAATTAGTGGCAGGTCAAGTGGCTTTCAATACTAGATATGAATCAGTCCTAAAGCCTGCTAAAAACAAAAGGGCTGAATTGAAGGAAGTCCTGACTCAGAAGCTGGTTTATCTAAAGATGGATGCTGTCACTGTCAGAGAAATTATTTGGGAATCAATATCCAATATTGTGACCAAGGCAAAATACAAATTAAAACCTTGGCTCTCATTGAAACAGAAGGGAAACACAATTCAGCTGCCACGAAGAAAACAGTTGAAGATATTCTATATAACTTTGGTGTAAAAAAGTCTCAAGTTATCAGTGTCAGTGTTGACAATACGGCTAATATGACTCGGCTTACGGACAATTCACCGACCACAATACACCGAACGAAAATTCACCGACGGAAAATTCACCGAAAGGTAAATTCACCGACCCACAATTGATCGAATGCAGTATTCACCGAAATTTCCAATTCACCTTATGAAGACGGGGAAGAGCGGAAGTAATATAAGCGGAATGTTGGCAACAATGACACGTAACAATAAACCATTAACGTTTAAGGAGGAATGGGTATGGGGAAGATAGAAGGAAGATGGAATAGTATGACAAAATGAAATAATGGCATCATGGATATCCTTCCATTACAAATAACTCGTACATGAATAATAAATAAACAAATTAAACTCACGGGAGTAGGGGGAGAAGAAGGGGAAGGTTAAACATTAAAGAAAGTAATACTGGCACCATGGGTGTCAATCGATTGCAAATAACTCGTGGATGAATAATTAACAATAAAAAAACAAATTACCCACTCAACGCTTATGGTAGGGGGAGGGAAGGGGGAAGGTTAAACATTAAAAACAGAATACTAGCACCATGGGTGTCATTCGATTGCAAATAACTCGTACATAAATAATTAACAATAAATAAACAAATTACGCACTCTACGCTTATGGTAGGGGGAGGGAAGGGGGAAGGTTAAACATTTAAAAACGGAATACGAGCACCATCGATGTCATTCGATTGCAAATAACTCGCAGATGAATAATAAACAATCAATAAACAAATTACGCACTCAAGGCTTAAGGGAGGGGGAGGGAAGGGGGAAGGTCAAACATTTAGAAACGTAATACTGTCACCATGGGTGTATTTCGCTTGCAAATAACTCGTAGGTAAATAATAAACAATAAATAAACAAATTACGCACTCGACGCTTAAGGTAGGGGGGGAGAGGGGGAAGGTTAAACATCTGAAAACATAATATTAGCACCATGGGTGTCATTCGATTGCAAATAACTCGTAGGTGAATAATAAACAAATCATGCACTAATGGCTTATGGTAGGGGGAGGGACGGGGGAAGGTTAACATTTAAAAACAGCATACTAGCACCATGGGTGTCATTCGATTGCAAGTAACTCGTAGATGAATAACAAACAATAAATAAACGACTTACGCAACCAAGGCTTATGGTAGGGGGAGGGAAGGGGGAAGGTTAACATTCAAAAACAGAATACTAGCAGCATGGGTGTCATTCGATTGCAAATAACTCGTAGGTGAATAATAAACAATAAATAAACACATTACGCACTCAAAGCTTATGGTATGGGGAGGAAAGGGGGAAGGTTCAACATTTAAAAACAGAATACTAGCACAATGGGTGTCATTCGATTGCAAATAACTCGTAGATGAATAACAAACAATAAATAAACGACTTACGCAACCAAGGCTTATGGGACTGGGGGGGGGGGGGGGGGGGGAAGGGGGAAGGTTAACATTCAAAAACAGAATACTAGCACCATGGGTGTCATTCGACTGTAAATAACTCGTATGTGAATAATAAACAATAAATAAACAAATTACGCACTCAAACTTATGGTATGGGGAGGAAAGGGGGAAGGTTAAACATTTAAAAACAGAATACTAGCACCATGGGTGTCATTCGATTACAAATAACTCGTAGATGAATAACAAACAATAAATAAACGACTTACGCAACCAAGGCTTATGGGACGGGGGGGGGGGGGGGAAGGGGGAAGGTTAACATTCAAAAACAGAATACTAGCACCATGGGTGTCATTTGATTGCAAATAACTCGTATGTGAATGATAAACAATAAGTAAACAAATTACGCACTCAACGCTTATGGTAGGGGGAGGGAAGTGGAAAGGTTAAACATTTAAAAACATAATACGAGCACCATGGGTGTCAATTGATTGCAAATAACTCGGAGATGAATAAGAAAGAATAAATAAGGAAAGGGACGCATGCAAGGCTTACGGTAGGGTGAGGAGTTGGTAATTTTTAAACATTTAAAAGCGGAATACTAGCACAATGGGTGTCATTTGATTGCAAATAACTCGTAGATGAATAATAAACAATAAATAAGTAGATGACGCATTCCAGGCTTATGGTAGGGGGAGGAGAGCGGGAAGGTTAATCATTTAAAAACGGAATACTAGCACCATGGGTGTCATTCGGTTGCAAATAACCCGTAGATGAATATAAACAATAAATATACAAATGATGAACTCAAGGCTTATCGTAGGGGGAGGAGAGGGGAAGGTTAAACATTAAAAAAGGTAATACTGGCACCATGAGTGTCATTCGATTGAAAATAACTCGTAGTTGAATTATAAATAAACAAACGACGCACTCAACGCTGATGGTAGGGGGTGAGGGGGTTTATCGTAACTTACAAGTTTTTATAGAAAAAGTTGAATCAAAGCCAATGCTCAATCCTGGATAACATGGGCGTCAGTAAAAAATCTTTCAAGGATGGGCAAAACACAAAAATGCCTATTACCCACGTGCGGACGCAATTTTTCCCAATCCGGCAAAATTTTACTTAACCGGCCCCCAACTGACCACAAATCCTCACCACTGAATCACTATGAATGAATTTATCACAGTGTTGAATATCCTCTTGAAATTAACTCAAATTATATTTTAAATGGCTAATTTATTTCCTTTAAAGCAGCTTAGAATCAGATCTCGGAATGAGCCGGAACGCACCGGTACGCCGCTCCGTAACATTTTACATTTCGAGCACTGGTTAAAATCCACTCCGATCTGATTAATACTTTGACACAAATACCCTATCTCCCTACACCCGATCTTTCTTCCCGTCTACATCTCGGTGATATTCAACCCTTTTGATCAGCGTGCCCCTTGGAAAACTTTGAAGATGTGCATACCCACTGGTATTATCACATAATACGAACAATTCCACAGAAAATCTTTAAATGATTAGAATTAATTTTGGAGGACTAAGTTTGTATTCACTGCACCTAATCGTAAAGGTTATGAAAAATGAATCTTTTGCGTATCCTGAAAAAACCTCCCGTATTTCCGGTTGAATACCAATATTTATCTCCTTCCTCCTCGCCATCCTCCCTCTACATCTCTTTCGAGCGCATATAGACACCGCATTGACACTTTTGCATTACACACGTGAAATAATACAACAATTGGCATGGTTAGTTAAAAACGCGGAATTACGCCCAAATTCGAGCGAATCCGAATAGAAGGATAAATTGACTTTCAAATTAAGAAATGTTCCTTTTTTTAAAAAAATATTTTTGGTCTGTAGAACGCATGTCAAATTTTCCAATTTTCATTTGCAATAGGAACAAGGGTTGCTGAGCGGAATTTTAAATATTACATATTATCTTACGAGAAATGAAAATAATTGCTAGAGGTCGATCTCGCGACATTTTTCGAGATATATTACGCCGTTACCTTCATATATCCCATTTAAATATCCTGTCAAATTTTCGATCCTCTGTGTACACCATTTAACGAATTGTCAGAATTTCGATACAGCGTGACACACGGACCAAACAAACAACCAGTCAGAGGACAAACCAATTAATACTGCCTTTTATTATAATTGGAATCTTGCACATCAGCAGACGGACGAATAAGGTGAAAACAGAACTTTAAAAAATAACACGAAATAAATCCAAAATCTAAGAAATCGGAATTACAAAGTGGTCATAGGATAAGTATGTATGTACTTCGATTTTTAAAGACGCAAACATAAATGAACAGAGAATGATAACTCTCCTAAAATTCGAAACAACAAGGCAAGCTTCATTTATGACGTTCAATAATCATAATAAAATTCGTTGTATAATAAATTTCCGTTGCCTATTCACGGGTTTCATGCTTATAAAACATAAAAGTTAACATTTCTGAAAGGAGTAATTACACAAGAAATGATGCTGGACTTGGCGAAAGTGATACGGTCGTAGATCAAATTATCGTTATATTTGAATGCCAAACACTTGGAAGCGGTTTATATACAAACAAATTTGGTTGGTAATTAACTACTAATGAAAATATTACATTTGACGATTAAATCACGTTTTAAAATGTTTAAAATTTCAGAACAATAGAAAACTATTAACGGTAAAACCACAGGTGATTTTCTTTCCAACTGATTGTGAGGTGAAAATTCACTTAAAAGAAAAGAACGTTCTCTTTTTTACAATAATGTTTTAATTATTTTTCTTAACTATATGGCCACCTTATGGTATATCGTCAACTCGTCGTAGTCAATTCGTCGCACGTCAATTCGTCGCAGGACAAACTCGCCGCGCATTGCCCCATAAGGAAAGGCCGTAAATCAGTGTAGGGGTTTTTAAGTTTGCTTTTTAAATTATTTCCCGTCAAGTTTCGAACTCATTTAAATTATCATAAAGATTTAGCGTAAATTGTTAGTTACTATCGGAAAAAGTTGAATCAAAGCCAGCGTTCAATCATGGACAACGTTACCTATTCACGAGTTTCATGCTTACAAAACATTTCAGAAAGGCATAATTACACAAGAAATTAAGCTGAGTTTGGCGAAAGTGATACGATAGGAAATGAAATGATCGTTATATTTGAATGCAACACACTTGGAAGCGGATTGTTTACAAATAAATTTGGTCAATTGTTAAGAAAAGCTAAGTGAAAAAGTATTCTTTATAGGTGGTTTCCAGTTTTTAGTAGAATAAAATGTTTTCGTATATATTGCATACGCCCTAGAACTGATAGCGAAACTAAATTCACAAAATCCATTGAAATTCAACGAGCACTTACACTTCCTGAAACATTAAACGTCATATCTCAGCTTCAATCACTCCAATATGAACAATTATTTTTATCGTCATATAGCCTATGTTACCCGCGGGTAAAAATTATAGATCTATGCGAAGTGTGGTCGCGATATCTTCAAAGGTGTGGAAATCACAATCTGTGAAGTCTACGTCTAATTATTTACGTTACTGATGCAGTTTTAAAAACTGTTTGCTTATGAAGAACTCTATTCAACACGAAAATATCATTGAAACTATTTATTATTAATCCTACACTGCAAGCATATTTCAAATTCAGAATTTTTGCAATTTCGAATTTTTCGAAACGGTTTTATCCAAAAACATATAACCGTTACAAATTTCAAGTTCAGCTGAAAGTGCCTTATAATTTTTGTTCTCGTATGGGACAATATTATCATTAGAAACCTTTTATTAGTACTACTTCAAGAAATCAGCATATATTTGGTTTCCGTGTAAACAAAGCAAAATTAAAAAACAACATACATTGTACAAACTTTCTCATATATGGGTACTAATGCGTCGTTTAGTTATCTTTAGAAAATGAAAATTGTATGATCCTGTTTTTAGAAAATCCAATTTTTGTTCAAGTTGCCCAAGAATAAACTAGCCTTATGTTCATTCAGTGAGAAAAATGAAATACGTAGTATTATTGTAGATGTATACTCAAGTAACTGTACGAAATTTGATCAAAATCGTTAGAGCCGTTTTTGAGAAAATCGAATTGTTGTTAAAGTTGCCTATAATAAACTAGTCTTATATTCATTTTTTGTGAAATATGAACTATACATTATTATTGAGGACGTAAACACAAGTAACTGTACGAAATCTGATCAAAATCGTTCGAGCCGTTTTTGAGAAAATCGAATTATTGTTAAAAATGTGTAGAATAAACTATTCTTCATTACTGAGCAATGTCAACCATTTCTACGTATACTCTGCTCAGTATGATAAAATGCCTAAGTACGAGATTTCATTCATTTTTGCTCTACCGTTTAGGCTTCAGAGCCAGTAACAGACAGACGGCATTGCAAAAACCACTTTTTCGGATTCAGCGACACCTAAAACATATATTTCCATAAAAATCTCGAGGTGGAATTTTTTCGCGAAAACAATACTTTCTCGATACTTCGAATGAGAAAGTAAAAACGATATTACCTACGTTAAATGTTTTACCATTTTTAATGCATTGGATTCAAATCCGGCGGCAATGGGAGTTGTCATGGCTGCTTTTAATTGGTGTTGTCATAAAACTAATAAAATCGCGTATTTTTCTGATTCTAAATGTATTTTTACGATAATTCGATCAGGATTCGGATTCTGAACTATTAAGTCTCAAGTTCGAACTATGTTTCTAAGTAATATTAAAATTCAAATGAAAAATAAGCTGCAGTCACCCCCATGTTATTCAAATGGGGAAAATTAAAAAAGGGAAAGTAGAGGAAAAGTAAGGTTTCTGGGACAAAATCCAAGATGGCGGAGACTAGACAGTGGCGTCACCTTAGAAAACCAGAACTAAGAAAGTGAAAGCATGCAGTACGTTGGAGGGGGGGGGAGGGGGGGGGGGGGGGGGGTGCCTCGTGTAGACTGCTTTCTATGGTGCTAGATGTGGCGAGGGGTGCGCCAAGTATGTCGCGAGTTGTCTGAGGATGGGGGAGGTCAACAGCCTGCGGTGATGGAATGTGAATATCTCACAACCGAAGGAAATAGAAAGCTGAGATGGGGGCACAATTTATTTTTTGAGAAAAAGATTCCTTCGGGCTGGGATCGAACCAGCGACCTTAGGATGTACAGTCCACAGCTCTACCTACTGAGCTACCGAAGGTTCGTATTGAATAAATATATTTTATTGGTTTGCTGATGCGAGATGTTGAAATAAAAGAATAGCGGACAAGTTTGAACAGTTTTATTTTCCAAAGAATATTATGACATTTCAGTTCTTTTTATTAATGAGCAAGACATTGAAAATTTATCATCCTCTTCCTTAGGATCATCTTCGTTTTCCCAACAATATACATTTACGCCACATTTGCAGCAAATAGTAACATCTGAAAATCCAGCATAAATAAATCCAAAGGCAACCATCTTGCAAATATTGAAAATAATTTTTTGGAAAACCATCAAATGTAAAAAGTCTGTGTTGCTCGCTTTGAATATTAACGTATTGTTCAATGCATAAATGAACTCGCCACCTCTATGTCGAGGTAGCATGCAATTCACGCCCAAGGACGGTAATGTTTTCATCGATGGGCATCCGAAGACTTATAGGTTTATAACTCTGCATCCTAAAATCGATGAGATGAATTTACATTTTTCTAAACTCATAACAAAGACTAGGCGGTATCCTGAGGCATATCTCAATAAAACTGTTTTGAAAGCCAATTCATTTTGATGGATATTAAAATTAATTTGAGAAAATAAGGGGTAAGGGTGTTATTTGAAATGAGAAAACGTCGATCAAGTTTTAGCAAGTTTATTTTTAGTATTCTCCAGAACTTCCAAATGCGTTTTCTCCTCTCTCAGTACTTTGAATTGTATTTGTTTCTGTGAATATAATCTTACTCAAAAATTTTTCAAAAATAATTTGGCATACTTTCCTCCCTATGCATACTTCGAAATCGGTATCACTATGATTGAATAGCAATACCTTAATTTCACCCTTATAATCGGGGTCAATAACACCCGCCCCCACCTCAATACCATGGTTCACAGCCAAGCTTGACTTTGAGCCCAATCTTCCATACACACCTTCCGGCATTTCAATTGCAATACCAGTTCTTATTAATACACTACTTCTTTTCTTTATCATACAATTTTCAATACTTCTCAGGTCGTATCCGGCTGGCGAACCATAGCTCCCCTCAGGTAAACAGGCTGCAGCATTCAACTTCAGAACTTTTGCTTCCATTACTGTTATATTTAATGGAAAATAAGATGGTGGTGAAGTAGTAAATAGTACATTACTTTTTTATACATTTTTATTTATTTATTTCCACTATAAGTGTCCCACATTTTTTTATTACATGAAACTTTTTCTCCAGCGGACACTTGTTATATTCCTCCACCTCAGCCTCTGTAATATTACAATATTTCCTTGGGAGAAATATCATTCCCCTCCAAGAAGGCACATCCCAATCACTTATTTCCGCGGATACCGCCGGACCATACATCGTCACGGTTTTTTTCAGGCTATTAATCTTATATGTATGCTCCTCTTTCAAGTCCTTCGTCTTAACATATGGGATGTACTCTTGCAGGTTGCTGTACTTCTCCCTCAGAGAATTCATCTACATCAAATAATATGAGAAACTTATTACTTCTGTTAATTTTAGTAACCTTTTGGTTTTATAAGCAACAAGAATATAATATGGTATGCTTACTGGGAAGAGATGAAGGCGGAGAACGAACGCTCGAGAAGTAAACGGTGATATCGGTCTGAGAGATGCAGAGGTGAACTAACTACTAGGTGAAAGAAGATTGATTCATTAAATAAAATACGTAGTTTTAATTTTTTTGAGTGAGTTAGTGTTTGTAAAAGTTAATTCATACTTACCGTTTTTAATTTAGATGGATATTATGACAGCTTCGTAGACTTGGAGTAGACTTGCAGCAGGAGGAGAGTAATGCAGTAATTCCAAAGGTGTACTGATAACTTTGAGGTTAGAGCGTTAGGTATTTATACGCTATTCTATTTGCAGGAAATTCTGGGGGAAGTGAAAGGCTTCTAGGCGTATCCAGGAAATCTAACCCTTTCACTATTAACCTTTAAGTGGAACACCTATCATTATTTCCGCTTCTATATGCCAAAACTCCTTTCACCATCTTAAGGTCTTACACTTCTTTTAAGTACACTGCTAAATACAAGTGTATGAAGTAGGGGGGTGGGGGATAGAGTATATATATTGATGGGTTCTAGCGTTCATTACCACTCATCGAGTATAGCAACGGAGTCGATGCGTAACATCCAGTCGAGGAATCTCAGAAGAACCAGAAAAAGAATATCGGAAGATAACTGCGTGAAGATTGCCATCATCCTGAAGTTGAGGTAATTATTGTTACATACGCAACATCTTAAAATATATCATAAAAATTTTATATTTACAGGTTAAATTAGCATATTGAAAAGAGTACCCGAGTGCTAAAATTTACCGATTCCAAATATCTCCCCTCTTTAAGAATAGTAGGAAGGTTTATTTAAATATAAAGCCTCACCAAAAACAATTCAAACGAAATGGAGGAGCTTAACAGGTTTCAAACATTATTGCTAGTCAATCATGGGTATCTACGATATGAGAGAACTGAGTAAAAGAATGAGTGTTATGTGGGTTGCGTACATATAAGGGTGAAAATTTTGAAAATTCCATAACTTCCTTATTTTTTAAGTTAGAGGGTTAAGATTTAGTATAAGGATAGGAAGGGTTTCGGGGTAAGTTTTACGGGTTGTATAACTTTCAGGGGTTAACATCTTCTGGTGGCATATCTTTCAGGGGTAATTTTGAAGATCTTGAATTTTCGAGAATTTTACATCATAACTCGCTTATTTGAAGAGATACGTAAATGGAACGTTTAGTAAATATATATGAATCTATTAACGCTCTAACCGATGAAATGAATTAAAACTTCAAAGATCGAGTAATAAAAAAAATTTAAGCAAAACTTACAAATAAAAATATGTAGATGACTCACAGTGAGTTACATTATATATTATATCTTATAACGTTAGAATAAAATACTTTTCTAATTTTAAGTACTCCATAATGTATACCACTATTCGTTATCACCCTAATGAAAAATATGTGGAGGTAATTTGTGAGACACATGTGAAGGTCATTTCATATGATACTCTCGATGATACTCTCGACCAAGGAAAATTAATAGCACAGACACCAAGGACTTTAAAAGATATCTGTGAAAGATTGATAGTAAGGAGTTTAATAGAGTCAAAGAAATTAGACGAGGATATCGAAAAGGATGTTTACGCCAAAGTAGAAATCTTGAGACTCCCTCGAAGCATAAAACGAAGATTAAAAGATGCGTCATGGGTGATTGAAATGGAATACACTTCCGATAGAAATAGAAAGTGAATTTGGTAAGCATAGCTTTTCGTTAAACATATGAAAGTACATTTCCTATTCATAATTAAGCGATGAGCTATCCTTATGATACCTGCGCAGAAATATGTCTATATAAGTTGTAACGAGAATTGTATTTTTCTCATTTAATCGATTGCTGCTACAGAATTAACATCATGGAATCCCTCTGCGAAGTGTGCTGCACTTATTTTGACTCGCGTTACCGAATCGCGCATGAGAGAAGCGATGTGCATCTCAGACACCTCATCCAAAGGGGTGGAGGACAAAAGATTGTTGAGATCGACTCAGCAGTCAGGAATCGTCTGAAAACCTATTGGGTAAGTGGGAATAAAGTGCATAGAGACATAACTTCGTTTATGGAAGGCATAAAGGAACTTTTAACTGCTAAGGTTCGGGAACAATTAGTCAGTAATGCATTAAAAATAAATATAATTCTAAAAGCACAGTTTCAAAAGGGGGAGGAAACAAACGAAAGGGCATTTAAGACAAAAAACGTTAGAATCTTTCAAAACGATGATGAAGGTGAAATCTTAAATAATCTGTTTGGAAAAATTTTGAAAGAAAAGTCTGAAAGCCAGGCAAAAGGTTCAGGATGGACGTTGAGTGAGATCCTAGGCATAGAGCTGAGGATAAACAAGTACGTACCTTTGAGAGGATCTTCATTCATTGATTTACCGCAGAAAATTAAAAACACGAAATCGGTAATCAATGTTCAAAATTCCGATGAGTTTTGTTTCAAGTACGCCATTTGGGCTAAGAATATCAGCATTCACGCAGAGCGTGTTTCCCTCTACATTACAGAGGAATTTAGAAAAGGGTACGTCTGGGATTGTATCACATATCCAGCAGACCCAAAGTCTATTTCAAAATTCGAAAAAGTGAACAATATTTCGATTAATGTTTTCGGGTTGGATGAGAAAAATAATGTCTATCCTCTCAAAGTGGTGAACGAGGAACTCGATGACCATCGGGACCTTTTGTTTCTGACCGATGGTGAAAAGAGCCACTACTGTTGGATTAGGTGCTTTGAAAGATTAGTCGCAAAGCAATTAACTAAAAACAAAAGAAGAATCTTTATTTGCAAACGGTGTTTCGCGCACTTCCACGATGAAGTGAGGCTAGGGGGACACAGACGGGACTGTAACATCAATGCTCCCTCGAAAATCGTGCTCCCCACAGATGACGACAAGTGGCTTAAATTCAAAAACATTAACCATACGTTTCGAGTTCCCTTCGTCATCTATGCTGATTTTGAATGTATACTTCCAAAATTTAACAATTGCGAACCTTCAGCAGATCACTCCTATTCGACCAAGGTCGAGAAACACGAAGTTATGAGTTTCAGTTTCGTTATCGTTTCTTCCGGAGGAGACGTTTTCGAACCAGTTCTCTACCGCGGACGTGACGCTACTAAAGTATTTCTTGAAAATATCCGGGAGGAGGCTGAAAGAATTGAAACCCTATATAGATACACGGTTCCGATGACATCCCTAACCCCGGAGCAAGAAGAGGCATTCAAAACGGCAGATACTTGTCACATCTGTGGGGAAGAATTAGAGATTGAAAGGGTAAGGGATCATTGCCACCTCACAGGCTCGTATAGAGGTCCGGCTCACTCCGGATGTAATCTAAATTTTAAAATGCCAAATTTCGTACCGGTATTTATACACAATTTATCCGGTTACGACTCTCACTTCATCGTTAGAGAATTGGGGTATGATGATAGACGTATTCATTGTATACCCAATTCGGAGGAGAAGTACATTTCTTTCTCCAAGACGGTGAGTGAGAGGTGTACGGTACGGTTTCTAGACACTTTCAGATTCATGGCTTCTTCTCTCTCTAAATTGGTCGCAAATCTTCCGCAAGACAAGTTTCGACACATCAAAAATATATTTGGAGACAAGTTTGATTTAGTCACACGCAAGGGTGTGTTTCCGTATGAATTTTTAGACTGCTGGGAGAAATTGAACGATGAGTGTTTACCTCCGAAGGAGAACTTTTACAGTAGCTTGACACAAGACAATATTAGCGACGCCGAATATGAATACGCTAAACAAATATGGAGCGAGTTTAATTGTAAAACTTTAGGAGACTATAGTGATTTATATTTAAAGACTGACGTTCTACTTTTAGCAGACGTTTTCGAGAATTTCAGGGACGTATGTATCAATGCTTACTATTTAGACCCTGCTTGGTACTATACCGCTCCTGGACTGACCTTTGACGCTATGCTCAAGTTTACTCAAATAAACTTGGAGCTCTTGACCGACTATGACATGATATTAATGGTAGAGCGTGGTATTCGTGGTGGTATAAGTCAATGTTCAAAAAGATATAGCGAGGCTAATAATAAGTATTTGGACACTTATAATCCTGACGAGGAGTCTCGCTATATCATGTACGTGGACGCGAATAATCTCTATGGATGGGCGATGAGTAATCATCTACCCCATAGCGGATTCCGCTGGCTTAGCTCTAACGAAATTCAAAATCTTAACGTATCAGCAATACCTGAGGATCATCCAAAGGGATATATTTTGGAAGTTGATTTAGAATATCCGATAGAGCTCCACAACGAACATAATGATCTACCATTATGCCCCGAAAACAGAAAACCTCCTGGCGGTAAGCATAGGAAACTGTTGACGACTCTCGACGATAAGACGAAATACGTCATCCATTACGTAAATTTGAAACAGGCTCTCGCCTTTGGACTAAGACATAAGACCATTCACCGCGTAATCGAGTTTGATCAATCTCCGTGGTTGAAGTCGTACATTGATTTAAACACGGAACGTAGGAAAATTGCCACCAACGAGTTTGAAAAAGATTTTTATAAATTAATGAATAACGCGGTTTTTGGTAAGACTATGGAAAACGTTCGGAAGAGGATAAATTTGGAATTGGTTTCCAACGAAAAGAGGTTGGATAAACTAATTTCAAAATCCACTTTCATCGACCGAACGATCATTAATGAAAATTTAGTGATGGTTCACTTACGCAAATCCACCATCAAAATGAACAAGCCTATTTATATTGGGTTGTGTGTTTTGGATCTTAGTAAAACGTTAATGTACGACTTTCACTATCGGAGGATGAAACCCAAGTATGGAGAAAGGTTAAAACTCGCTTATATGGACACGGACAGTTTTATTTATGAAATAAAGACGGATGACTTTTACGACGATATGTTGACGGACCTGGACTTGTACGACACATCCATCTATCCAAAGTGTCACCCATGCTTTTCGGACGTTAATAAAAAGGTGATAGGGAAGATGAAAGACGAATGTAACGGACAAATCATGACGCATTTTATAGGATTACGTAGCAAACTGTACTCCTATAAAATCAAAGGACAGAAGGATATAAAAAAGGCTAAAGGCGTAACTAAAGCCGTAATAGCCAAAGGACTGACATTTGAAGACTACGAGACTTGCTTGCGCAATAATTCTACGGAATATAGAAAAATGAGCACGATTCGATCAAAAAAGCATGAGGTACATACTGTGGAGACGAACAAGGTAGCACTTAGTGCTGAAGATGACAAGCGCTACGTGCGTGACGATGGGGTAAACACTCTGGCATGGGGGCACCACAAAATTCAAAATTTAAAAAGAACCTGGGAAGAAGCCTTTGACTCCGAAGGGGAACCTGGATAAAACATTAGGTACACCATCAAGTTAATCAGTGTTGGTTATGCCTCTGAGGTGGAAACATCCATTCACCTGTATTTGTGCCGGTCCGAGTTGTTCTGGAAAAACAACTTTCGTTTTAAAGTTTTTAGAAAATTTGTCCAGTTTAGTCGAAGGCGAAATTCGGCGCATAGTGTGGTGCTGCAGTCCTGGTAGTGAACCTCGCTTGAAAGGTATCGAATTCGAAAATCATATTCCGTCTTTCTATAATCCGAGTACTCTGTACATCATCGATGATTTGATGCATGAAGCATATAATAAACAAGTGAGCGAATTATTCACGAAAGGTTCCCATCATTTTGATATCTCGGTTATTCTCATAACGCAAAACGTCTTCTATCAGAGTCCTCAATCGAGAAATATTTCGTTGAACGCAAAGTACATCGTAGCATTCAGAAATCCTCGCGATAAACTTCAATTCGGCCATTTGGCAAGACAGGTGTATCCGGAGAATTCGAGCGAGTTGGTAAGGGTATATAAGGAAGCGACTTGTGAACCTTACGGTTATTTGGTGTTGGACCTTTCTCAAGAGACGGATGATAGATTTCGTTTTCGAACGCGAATATTTCCTGACGAGATACCGATCATTTATTCTCCTTCACATCTGATCGAGGATGAAAAGGTTGAGATCTAACAAACATTTGCTACATGCATTGAAGGTGGCCAAACCTAAGTTACGTAACGCGATTATAAAAGCATCTGACGACGATCTAATTAAGGCTTTGTGCGAATGTTGCTTGAATACGTTGAACGGACACCATAGAATAAATCCTGCTTTGAAGAAGAAACTCGGTAAGCATTGTAAGATATTGAGAACACTTTGCGTTAAAAATAAATCCCTAAAACAGAAGAGAAAACTATTGATTCAAAAAGGAGGATTCCTTCCTATGTTATTAGGATCGATTCTTAGCGGGGTAATAGGAAGTCTGATAAAATGAGTTTGAGGAAGATGCTTCTAGTTCGACCCGAGATCTTCGATAGAGAACAATCAAATGTTCGAATGTCGAAATTAGACGATGAGATGCGTAAAATATTAAACACGAGGGATTTGAACGATGTAGACAAGTGGCATCTATACAAGCGTGCGTTAGATACGTATTTAAACGTCGTGGCGGAGAAGAAGAAACCCATTAGTATTCCAATCGTGAAAGAAAGAAGTGAGACCGTGAAGGAAAGAAGAGAGAGAACGCCTGCAGTTAAAAGATCACCATCGACACCGAAGCTGCAGGACATTACGAAAGGTCTTAAATTGGATCAACAGCGTATGGATAAACGATGGCAAAACTTAATGGGAAGATTAGATCGCGCGAACGTGTTAGCTCAGGAAACGACGCCAAAAGGAGGACGAGAAATACCAAGACGATCGGCACGGGTCCCAAAACTAAAAATTCCATGGACTCCAATGACGTAACTCTAGAACGGATTTATTACGACCCCGCGAATCCAGCAAGTTTTTCCACAGCAGAAAAATTGCGGAATGCCGCGGATAAAAAGGTGTCGAAGAAAATCGTTCAAAATTGGTTAGATGCTCAAGATGCATACACGCTGCATAGGCCACTACGTAAAAAATTTCAACGGAATTATTATGACGTTTCATACATTGACGAAACATGGCAGTCAGATTTGAACGATATGCGTAATTTGAAAAAATTTAACAAAGGTTTCGGATACATTTTAACGGTGATCGATTTGTTTTCCAAATACGCGTGGGCAGTTCCATTAAAGACTAAAACGGGTGAAGAGATTGTAAGTGCATTCGAATCGATCTTCGGGAATAGCGGAAGAACCCCACTTAAGTTACAGAGCGATAAGGGGACAGAATTTGTTAATAAAAAGGTTCGAGATTTTCTCGCCAAGAAGAAAATCAAATTTTATTACACGCACAATCCAGACGTTAAAGCCTCGATCGTCGAGAGATTTAACAGAACACTAAAGACTAAAATGTATAAATATTTCACAAAGTTTAACACTTACAATTATGTAGACGTTTTACCAAAATTAATGGAGGGATATAATCAATCGATTCATTCTTCTATAGGCTTGGCACCATCACAAGTTGATGCTTCCAATGCATTCGAGGTGGCAAAAAGGTTATTGGCCAAAGTGAGGGGGAAAAGTAGAAAGTCGAGGTTTAAGGTGGGAGATTACGTCAGAATCAGCAAAGAGAGAATGCCGTTTGCTAAGGGATATACTCCAAATTATACCACCGAGGCGTTTAAAATTACAACGGTAATTCCCGGGAATGAGGTTTCCACCTACAAATTGGAAGATATGGATGGAGAACCAATCGAAGGTTATTTTTACGAACCTGAACTAAGTAAAACGATCATATCCAGCGCCACGGAATTCAAAATCGATAAAATATTGAGGCGTAGAAGAAAAGGTCGCAGTCTGGAGTATTTTATCAAGTGGAAAGGTTATCCCGATTCGTTTAATTCTTGGATAAAAGCATCGATGGTAAAACGTTTGAAATGAGCGAGTTCTATCTCACTCTCCTTAGCGATAGCTCTCAAGAGTATTTCAAGGATAATACGATAGCTCATTTTTACACAAAACTATCTCAACGAGTGGATTTAAGTAGCGGTGAATGGACAGTAGGTTTGACTGAATTTTCGTATCGAAAGACTCGTGACAACAGGATCCATAGGGATGAGGTGGTTAGGGATAGACGACAAGTCAATATCGAAATGGCAAATAGCACACCTATAACAATAGCTCCAGGGACTTATAGATCTATTCAGCATATGATAGACTCTTTACCGTCTGAGAAGAGAAAACATGCGATGGATATATTGAAGGAATATAGCGCCTGTTCTGAAGATAAAGTTAATATTGAATTTCCTGGCGATTCGCCCGTTACGATCCATCCTGGAACTTACAGTTCTTTAGAAGATATGTTAGGATCGCTGTCGACTGATATGAAAAGAAATTTGTTAAAATGCGATGAAAATGAATCCGATAAGTTAATGGACTTAGCCTTAGATTTAAAATCAATCCTGAATGTTGAATTAAATCAAAGGATGACTTTAGGAAAGAAGAAGATTAATGAGATGAATAAATTAATAGGCGTCCATGTTGAAATTCCGTCAGATTCATTGCTTATTGCGCCTCCTGCAGGAAAATACGAAACTTTGCTGCAGTATATCATCGGTATGATTATACAAGATACTAATGCTCGCTTTGACGATATTTTTTTGCAACTCATTGATTTTATCTACGCGTGCATGGACATATCAGAAGATTTGAAAAAAGTTGTTAATGTGCGAATTGAAATACCGGATAATTCACCGCTAAGAGCACCTCCTGGCACTTTTGCGTCTGCTGCAGAATTAATATCTTCGGTTTTAGAACCGAAGAAAAAGGGTGAAATTGATCTCGGTGAAAGGGTGATAAAAGCTATGGATAAACTCGTAAGTTTTCACGTCGAAGTACTACCGAATGATTTGCTTGAGGTTGTTCCTCCAGGATCCTACAGGTCGTTGATGACACTTGTGCAAGTAATATATCAGGGCAGTCATGAAAAAGAGTTGAACAGCGAAGCGAAAGATAGCCTACGAGAAATGGTGGTGAAAATAAACCATGTCATATTTGAAAATCCAAACAATTCGATAGATGTCAACAAAGGAGGGGAATACAGGAAAAAGCGGAGCATCGCACCTAGTAGCGACACGCGATACATTTTTGTTTATACGGATTTAATCAAGCCTCAATTGGTCGGTGATTCGCTCAGCAGATGTTTGCGAATTGTCAGCGCGAACGAAAAAGGTCACAATTTTTTCAATCCTGTTTACTATTTTCCCGTAGAGAAAAGAGAAATCGAGAACGTTGAAATATTACTCGCCGGAAAAGACGGCGAGCCTTACCCCTTCATCGGTGGAACAACACCGTCTCTGTTAGTTTTACACTTTATAAAAGTTTCACAATAGCTCAAAAGCAATCATTATCGCTCAGGATGTCGAGGAACGTAGACCGGTACGCGGCATATTACACCAATCAATGCGGAGGAGAAATCGGTCCTGTTTATCGTGCTAGTTACCGAGTACAGAGGGGGAGGGGATTGGGAAGTTTACTGGCTGGACTCTTTCGTTTCGCGAAACCTCTAATACACAGCGGTCTCAAAGCGGTAGGGAAAGAGGCGGCTAGCGCAGGTCTGGGAGTTTTATCGGATCTGGGCACAAGACCGATTAAGGAAATATTACGTAATCGATTGAGTGAGGCTGGGTCGAACTTGAAGAGAAAAGCGGAAGAAAAAATTAAAACGATGAGCGGATCGGGTTTACGCATCAGCAAAAGACCAAAGTTGATCAAGATAAAAAGGAATGTTAAACGTGATGAACCTCATTCGGGGAGAAAAAGACGTCGCGTTAAGACGAAAACGCATACGGATATATTTTCTAGATAGCTGAGATGGAGCACATGCTCTCCTCGTTGGAACTATTCCGTCCACAACCTTTGCAAACGAATATCGTGGGTAAGCGTATCATTCCCTACAAACCGGTCTCTTCTTTGGACAATCAATCGGTCATCGAATTCGTGGTGAAAGATTCAGGAGATTCGTACAAGGATTTAAACAGTTTTTATTTACATCTCAAAGTTAAGATTTGTAAATCTGATGGTTCAGATTACGCGGATGGGGAGAAAGTACAACCCGGTGTGGTGAATAATCTTCTGCATTCTTTGTTCAAACAATGTAACGTCTATCTCAACGGTACTCTGGTCACGGCTTCGGAAGATTGTTATCACTATCGCAGCTATTTGGAAAAACTCTTGATTTACGGGTTTGATGCGGGTCGCACTAAAATGGCTTGTGAAGGGTGGGATCTTGACGGTGGTGAAAACATCAACGCGATGGATGATAATAATATAGGCTACGTGACGAGGAAAAGCAGATACGCAAACAGTAGAGTAGTGGAGCTCTACGGAAGACTTCACGCTGACGTGTTTAACCAGCCACTTCTCTTACTGAACGGAGTCGATGTAACTGTTAAATTATTGCTCGCTAGACCTAGTTTCTATCTCATGGATGCGGCAACGGGCACTTCTTTGGTGAAAATCGTCGATGCTACTCTAGACGTGCAGCATTTCGATATCAACCCCTCCATTTTGTTAGCTCACTCCAGAGCATTGGAGCAGACCAACGCGAGATACCCTTTCAAGCGAGTAGAAGTAAAGACGTTTACCATCGCAAGTGGTAATCAATCGTATTCTATAGATAACGCTATAATAGGAAAACTACCTAATACTGTGGTAGTTACCATGGTCGATAACGATGCGTTCGTAGGAAAGAGAGATAAGAATCCGTTCGCACTTTCTCATTACTCTTTGTCCGATTTCTCTCTCATCGTCAACGGGGTTCAAATTCCAGCGCAAGGTCTTTCCATGGATTTCACCACTCAGAAATGTTGGACCCGCGCATATCATTCTCTGTTTTCGGGAACCGGGGTGCATCACAGCGATAGGGGTAATCAAATAACTTTGGACATGTTCGCACACGGTTTCTTCGTTTTAGTATTCGATCTGACTCCCGACGGTTCCGGTAACGAAGAATACGTAGGTTTGACGGATAAAGGTACCGTGAGGATCGATGCTCGCTTCGAAAAAGCTCTCGATAGAACCGTAACGTGCATCGTTTATGCGGAATATGATTCTTCTTTGGAAATCGATAAAAATCGAAACGTCATCACCAGTTTCTCATAAGCCTTCGTGATGAACTCGTTCGATATAGAAACTTTACTCGGACGGGATCATCGCACGAGAACGTTCTTTCGCGGAGTTTTTCCTTCGGATAGGTTACCGAAAAGACCATCATCGGGAATTTACATTATAAATTTAGATCCTTCTACTCGACCGGGGAGTCACTGGGTCGCAGTACACGTTTTAAGCGGGTTTAGTGCAGAATATTTCGATTCGTACGGTTATCCACCTCTCGTTCGGTCGATAATAAAATTTTTAAAACCTTTCTCTCTCACTCGAAATCACTCTCAGCTCCAAAGTTTTCATTCGGACGTTTGCGGGGAATTCTGTTGTCTCTATGCACTCTACAAGTCCGTGGGGAAATCCCTTGACCATTTCCTTTCCAAATTCTCCCACCTCGACCCTCCCCTCAACGACTGCCTGGTCGCTCAACTATTCTTCGTCGAGTTCGAGAGAACCAGAGAAGGGAGACGCTGTCATCCCCGATCGCAGAGATGCTGCTCCAAGATAAATAGCCTCGTCGTCGGTTAAATCCTAACATTTGAGAATCAGACTCCGACAAGATGAGACTCGTCGTAGACCTGGTGTGGAGCTCCGACCCCGAGGGCAGCCGCAGCGTGAGGGAGTTGGCGGCCGTAGACGTGAACGGTGAAAGAGTGTTTTGGTGCAGCTTCCAAAAGCCGAGCAAGTGGGTCGCTGGAGGCAAGAAGGTGAAGATTAACGAGGCGTTGACATGTCACACCGCATCCTTCATCAACGGCATCGTCCCCTACACCGACTTGCTTCCATGTTTGGAAATGATCATCGAGGACGCCACAGCCTTGTACGCGTTCGAAGAAGAAAAATGCGCCTTTCTCTCCGACCTCACCGGCCGCACCTTCATCGACATGAAAAAGGATTTCAACTGTCCTTCTCCAGACTCCTCCTCCTTCCGAACCGTGTCCTGTTTGAACCCATGCCATCGATTGCGTAAAAGTAATTGCGCATTGCGAAATGCACATTCCTTATCTCATTGGCTGAAATACCAAATCCTAAAGATCGATGCAGATCCATGTTCGGTCTATCCAGAATGTTCCCTACTCCCCTCCTCTTGAGATATATACTCGGCATATAATTGGCGCACTCAGCCTTCAACATGCAGAAGTCTTCGGGTGTAGAGTCAGCGGTTCTCCTTCCTAAACGGAGGCAGATTACCCCATCGTCACCATCCAGTACGCAGACCGCCTCACCACCAATGTCGAGACAGGAGGTCCAAAACGTCGGAGCTGCTATACGCGCCCTTCACGAAAAAGGTGCTGCAAAAATGACGGTGGAAGAGTTACGTCGGCTGCCTCTAGAGTTTATGAAGCTTTACGAACCACGAGGAATCCATAGAATACGGGAAATTTACCCAGATTACTGCAAAGGTGAAAGTGAAATAGAAGAGTACATGCCATGTTTTGAACATTATAACAGAGGAGATATCTGCATTGATGGACCACCTCCCATGAAAAAGGACTGTTACGGTTGTGATATCCGCAATCCGACTGGATTTTCTAAAGCAGTGCGTGTGTGAGCACCATCCCAGCAGTGTACGTTTGGTCGGCATTAATAATGTTGAAAAACCTGCGAACGCTTGAGGCTTGAATTGGTGAATATCTGATAAACTGTATGTAACGCAGTCACTGACGCGGAATTAAAACTCCCGTAAACCGTTCCCTCACCCCCTCCTCCCCCTCCTCTTGAGATATATACTCAGCATATAAGTAGCGCACTCAGCATTCAACATGCAGAAGTCTACGGGTGTAGAGTCAGCGGGTCTCCTTCCTAAACGGAGGCGGACTACTCCATCGCCGACATCGCCACCATCTGGCACGCGGGCCGCCTCACCACCAAAATCGAGACAGAAGAGAAAGGTGTGCGATACATCGCAATTGCTGCTGGAAACTTTATACTTTTTAAACATTAACAAAACTAAAAGTGTCGCTGTCGGTTTCGACGCTTATACGTGTGAAGTGTGTGTGCAGTTAACTCATTCGGGCAAGGGATCAATTAATCTAAAGTATTCAGATTGGCATGATTTCATAAACCAAAAGGAACCCATCTCCGGTTATTTTAATTCCGGTAAGAAAACTAGTATCTCAACCAGTTTCCCCATAAGTTTGGCAAATTACTTTGGAAAAAGACATGTGCTCATTAAAGTCGATCGATGCTCTATAACCTTGAACGAGGACGAATGGAATAAATTGTTGCTATGTGCGAGACCTGTGGGTTTGGCTTTGGAATTTTTAAACAGCGAACAGGCGAACGTTAAAACATTTTACGAACGGTATATGAACACCGCTTGCGTAATCGGCATTAATAAAGTCGATAACGTTGAAAAGCCTGCGGGGAGTAAAATCGACTACGATCGCTTGAGGCTTGAATTTCCATTGCTCTGTTCAATTGGTGAATATCTGATAAACTGTATGTAACGCAGTCACTGGTGCGGAATTAAAACTCCCGTAAACTGCGTGTGTTGGTCCCTGGCGCGGGTTTAAACACCTCGCAAACCAAGTGTGTGTGTATGCTTCGGAGCAGGTCCCTGGCGTTGGAGCTAATAACTCTTGTAAACCAAACTCTGAACGATGGAAGTTATACCGCTGAAAAGGTGTATCGTGGATTTTCAAGCCTATCGCGATAGCGGAAACGAGTTCGTAGTCAGAGAGCTCGCTATTTGCGACATCGATCGCGATTTCTGTCAATCGTGGGTTTTTCAGCCCCCGAGCGATTTGCAATTTGAAAAACAAAATGCTTGGCTCACGCGTAACTATCACGGAATTAGATTGTCGGACGGTGACGTTCCTTATGCAATTTTTAAAACCATGCTATTGAAGTATACTATGGGTTACCGCCTTGTCTTTGTTATGGGTTTAGAAAAATGTAAATTCATTTCGTCAATTTTAGGATACAAAGTGATAAATCTACAAGTCTTCGGATGCCCGTCTATGAAAACATTACCGACGTTGGACGTGCACTGCATGTTACCTCAGCATAGAGGTAGCGAGTTCGTTTGTGCATTGAACAATTGTCATAAACTTAAACTGTGGTTACTGGACAGAGTGAACACTCAAAGTGAGAACCAAAGACTTTCCACATTTGACGGTTTTCCAAAAAATAAATTTATTTTCCATGTGAACAAGATGGCTGCCGTTGGATTTATTTATGCTGGTATTTCTGATGTAACTATTTGTTACAAATGTGGCTTAAATGTATATTGTTGGAAAAGCGAAGACGATCCTAAGGAGGAGCATGATAAATTTTCGATATTTTGTCCTTTATTAAAAAGGCCTGAAATGTTGTAATTCTCTTTTGTACAAATGTGTATAATAAACATGTTAAAACCTGTCTGCTACTCTTTCATTTCCATAACTCTCCTGAACAGAACGTACCAATAAGCTCTATAAATCTTAATTATTTCTTTATTCGATAAGAGCCTTCGGTAGCTCAGTAGGTAGAGCTGTGGACTGTACATCCTAAGGTCGCTGGTTCGATCCCAGCCCGAAGGAATCTTTTTCTCAAAAAATAAATTGTGCCCCCATCTCAGCTTTCTATTTCCTTCGGTTGTGAGATATTCACATTCCATCACCGCAGGCTGTTGACCTCCCCCATCCTCAGACAACTCGCGACATACTTGGCGCACCCCTCGCCACATCTATCACCATAGAAAGCAGTCTACACGAGGCACCCCCCCCCCCCTCCCCCCCCCCCCCTCCAACGTACTGCATGCTTTCACTTTCTTAGTTCTGGTTTTCTAAGGTGACGCCACTGTCTAGTCTCCGCCATCTTGGATTTTGTCCCAGAAACCTTACTTTTCCTCTACTAGGGAATATTAAAAAAAAATTAGAATGATCAATCAAATCGGTTTAAAACCCGACTACACCACTTAACTCTTTATTCCGGTTAAAATGATACCTTTTTCTTGCTTCTAAGTGCTGTAATTGCTGATTTATAGAAAAACACACACACAAACACTTTTATTTATAGATATCTATAGACTAGAGATAGGTAGATAGATGCAGATTACTATTTAACCACTAGCAAAACTGCCCGGCGTTGCTCGGGTTGATATGATATTTGGCACTTTCCAATGTTAAAAACTTAAAATAAATACCTTTTTTCATGATTAAATACTACATTTTACCGGAAATCGGCTTTGATGGGATTTATGTCTTTTAGAAATATAAAGTTGATTTTTTCAGATTAATAGGTTTTTATCCCGAGTTCGTATATTCATTTTAAGAAATATAAATTTGCAAAAGAATAAAATTTTGCGAGTCAAGCAATCGATTTTTACTTGTTATCTTATGGAAAAATGTCAATGCCCTTTAATGGCAGCACTGACTAATCCCGAATTCACTAATAAAGAAATCGCAACAAAATTTATTTTATAATCATTATAATTGTTATTTACATAATATATGTATCTTGCAATATACAGTTTACAAGTGAAGTTCAAGTTTCCTGCTGTAAATAAGTCTATCGCGGAACCCTTGGATTTCCTCGGGTCACAGTTTGAAGACCTTTGTCGTAGAAAGCGTCGAAAGATTCTTTCAGGAATAAGTACATACATGAAGGAGCGCGTCCCACGTCAGGAGGCAAACCTTCCTCCACACCCTAATCACGGGGGGGGGGGGATACACTTCGAGGTTGAAAGGGTAGAGAGTGGAGCTTCCAATGGTATATGGTCAGAATCGAAAATGTTCCTTCCCGCTGAAACGGAAAGGAAAACATTTAAAATAGCCTCCTCACGGGTAACACTAATTTTTATTGAAGACAGAAACCGAATCTTGACCGAATTAGCGGAAAAATGCGTTTAGAACAAGGGTCTCAAATTCGCGGCCCGCTTGTTCATTTTATGCGGCCTTCTCACTGATCTTCTTCTAATTATATTATTCGGCCCGGCTCATTGTCGAACAATTTTTCCAATTTGGAAATATTTTTAGTCCTTTTGAAGTGTAAGTTTCTCATTTTTGGCCCGCGAACGATTTGCATTAGAGATCTCTGGTTTACAATCAGAAAAAAAGAAGTGATTTCATCAGTTTTATTACAACAATTACAAACTACCTTTGGTGGTTGACAATTTTCGTGGGTATGTCACTCTAATATCCTTATGTTTCATTCTTTAATCATATAATTATTTATTTATTATGCATATATATTCCGAGTCATAAAAACTCCTCAAAATATTTTTTTAAAGATTAAATTTGGAAACTTTCCTTTAATAATATTTTGCATTTGACAACTTATGTATGGAGGAAGTCATGTGTTGTACACCTCCGTTTATTTATTAGTAAGGCCGGCGAAATTTCGTCTAATTAATTTTTACCCGTTTTAAAATAATTATTAAAAAATGTATAAAATTGTCTTAATTTTCAAATTTAAATATGTATCAATAAAAATAATTTTAAAATTTCGATTAAAATAAACATCGAGAAAAATGTTGTTATAAAGGTAGTTAAATATAATTTTTATATCTTGCATTAAACGTTTGGACCAGACGCCAAAATTTCCGATAAAGTGATCAAGTGCCAAAATTTCCGATGAATATTTTAAAATCCTATGGGAAATTTATCGGAAAATTACTTACCACTCATTCAAATTTAGTTTATATAGTTAATTTGTGTTTTTATTTTTTAAATTAAAAATATATAAAACCAAATGCCAAATTTCCGCCCGCTCTGAATATTCCAATGAAAACAATATGAAATAGCATTTAAATAACGTAAATCAAAATAAGCATTATATTTCTTAATAAGTTCAATTAGTTTTTTTTTTCTTTTCTTAATAGCGTGTTCTTGTTGTTAAATTTAGATTTGCCATTATAAACTGGAAATTATTCTGTAATAAGCTTTGCTTTGTTCTTCATACAATGATAAATCTAATAAGGAAGGTTTTGTAAACATTTTACGAAGGTTTATATTGAAAGCTTCAACCGAATTTGTTTATGGAGGAATTTTTTTGTAACAACTCTTCAAATGAAATTTCTCTTTTTACAATATACATAAAGGTTTTAACCTTCTTTTACAGTATTGGGTAACCAATATACAATAACGTTCCTTTATTTTAAATAACTTATTATTTTAAATTTCTTATCTTAGAGCATTTATAAGAATTAGGCAAAATTTCGCAGCGTCTTCATTTCTTATTTCTAGTAATACTGACAGATTTTGAATCTGCAATGACAAATGCAATAAAACGCGAATTCCCCCAAACAAGGAATCGCGGATGTTATTTTCACTTCTCCCAATGCATATACCGTAAGATTCAATCCCATGGACTTCAAAAAAGGTATGAAACAGAGGCAGCATTCGCCTTGCAACTACGCCTATTACCTGCAATAGCATTTGTACCTATAGCACACGTCGTGGAAGCATTCGAATCACTTTGTGACAATAATCTCCTTCCTCCAGAAGCACAAGCTGTAGTGGATTATTACGAAGATACGTGGATTGGTCTTCCACAAAGAGGTCACCGTCGCCGCCAACCACGTTTTTCTCACGACGTGTGGAACTGCTTTGACGGAGTAGTGGAAGGTTTGCCAAAAACCAATAATTCAATTGAAGGATGGCATCGTGGTTTTGAGCAGCAAATTTCTGCCGAACATCCTAGTATATGGAAATTTATTGCTGCCATCCAAAGGGAACAGAGCTTTCACGAAATCCAAATCGAGCAATATATACGCGGCCAAGAAGTTCCTCCTAGCCGTAAAAAATATAGAGATTGTGCGGAAAGAATAAATCGGCTTGCTTCAAATTTTGATGTTGGAAATATTTATGATTATTTACGTGGTATTGCACATAACATAGGTTATTAAAGTGATATGTAAAAATGAAATAAACGTATTAAACAATACAGAAATAAATTGTTAAATTAATGAAATTACAGTTGTAAAATTTAAAAAAAATCTATCCATCAAAAGGCTTGGGAATGTTTCCATCCTTAACAACGAAATTCTTGCTTGTTATGTATAATGTAATGAACAACTCAACGTATAAGATTTTTGCTATATCTGCGTTTGCTTATTTGCATTTCATTGGAATAAAATTTAAAATAGTGTATTGTTATTTACTTCCATTGTAGATGAATATCTTTTTGTCATTTGGATATATATTATGAATTTTAGAACTAATAGATAATGATTTAACATGAACAAATTAATTATGCGGTAAGATGCTTAACACCAGAGATTTCAATCCCGGGATTTCGGGATTCACTTTCTCCAATCCTGGGATCCCGGGATTGGCCTTTATTACGATTCTACGTATAAATAAAAAGAAAACGTTCTAGATGAATGAACTGCATAATAAAATATGACTTTTAGAATTAAAGGACTCCTATTATGTTCTACTGTAAGATTGTGAAATGTCATTATTGTTATGCACACCTATGCCATTTGAGCTATAAATTCAAACCAGAGCTGCAAACCACTTCAACATTTGGGAGTGGTTCGGTTCTAAATTTTTGGAAGTGGTTCGGTTCAGACGAGAATTTTGACAAGTGGTTCGGTTCAACTAAATTAATCATTTGAAATACTATTCAGAAATATTTTATCCAATATAAACAAATTACACATTCAGTATCAATCTGTAAGTAAATCAATCCGCAGTCATTATTATTTTAAATGAAAGAAGAATTTACTTAAAGAAAGGAAAATTTTATAGTTTAAATATATTACAATACCATCATCATCTTTATTTCTTTTTTTTACCTGTAATACAGATTATTTAGAGGAAAAAAGATTTATAACAATGGCCTTACCGTCCGTCTCCCAATATTTAACCTCTTTAGTTCTACCACCGGCACTTGCCTTTATTTTCCTTATTCCCACACACACACCCAGTGCCGCATTGATAATTTCCTCCTCTCTCTGGGGTTCACCCTCTCTCCGTCTTCCACAAGACCTTTCTTTTAGTCCAGCCCTGTGCATCTTACTCTTGTGGGAAATAGGTTCAAGTTACGACTACATTTGTTCATAGATGGCACCACCGTCGCACCAAGCGCGCGCGTTTAAAATATCAGGTTATTTATTCCTCGTAAAATGCTTAATATATATGATCGCAAAATTTTAAATAGAAATATAAAATTGAAAAAACAACAAAATTATTGTACGTTATTGATATTGCTTTATTTAAGCTTCGTTAGATGTACACATATTAAGTGAGAAACAATTCTGTAGCATTTCAGCTGAGATTGCAAAAAGGTTTTTGCAAACATCACAAATTATTTGCGATATACACTCAGAAAGATGGCACAGTTACATTACAAAGTAGTACCAGATAAAACAAACAGTTGCCAAATCTCAATTCAAACATTAGCAATTCAACAGAGATCACACATGGAAAAGTACATACAAAATATGTGGAAATGTATCCTCAACTGGTATTACACAAACAGAAAAAAGTGAGACTAAGTATAAGAAAATCTTAACATACACGAAGTACTATAGACAATACTGTAAACCATGAAAATATGCAATTGAACATAGACAAAAAATGTAATATGAACATAATGAACAATGAATTAACAAAAAAGATGTATGCAGGTACATACTAAATAATAAAAGGTTGCAAATTATCTGCGCTAGTTCATGCCACAAAATGCATATAAAATCATACTTTCTCTCAAAGCTAATGAGAGCATTGATATTAGATAATTTGAAATCACAGGAAGGTAAAAGTATGTACATACTGCAACATCTCAAATGTGTTAATTCATGCAAGCATATAAACAGTGACACCCTTCACATGACATATATACAAGTTCATAATATCATATCAAGGTAACCAAATAAACAGTATAAAAATGAACATATATACACTAAGCAGTGCATACAACACACAGAAACCATCCAAATATGTACTCTAACATTAAGAGGCATGATGTAATACCTGTTCCCAAACCTAATGAGGGCAATGATATTAGGCAGATAATTTTAAATCATAAGAAGTGAAAATGTGTACATACTGCAACATAAAAGGTCGCACAATATCTGAATTATGTTAATTTCCCCAACAAAAAGCATATAGAAATTAAAAGATTGAATAATGAATATGTACATATATACATATTTACAAAATTTAAAGCCTATACCCTACAATAACATATATTAACAAAGAAATGTAAAACCTATACCCTAAAATAAAACATTGACAAAGAAATGTAAAACCTATACCCTAAAATAAAACAGTGACAAAGAAATGTGAAACCTATACACTAAAATAAAATATATTTACTAAGACGTGAAAATTATACCCTAAAATAAAAAAATTACAAAATTTTAAACCATCTTGTGGACCACTGCTAGCACACCCCCACGCTCATACATGTCACGAACCTGCCAGTTTTGGCAAAATGAAAGCCATTCCAAGCACCTGCACATAAAGACATTAATCGGTATGAATAATCATAGATTACCAGAAAGATAAAAAAACCTGCAAGGTTCACAAAATTTCTTAAAGAATTGGAAAACCGTCTCATTTAAGAAGCATTGGAAATTGTACCATCGAACAAATAGTGCCATTATACCCCCACATTAAGTTAGTTATTCTTAACATAATTGCAAAGGTGCACTTGGTTTTATATAAAAGGTAATCACGAACATTTTATTAATTTCTTTATAAAAGGTCAATAAATAATAATACAAAAATATTTCACACTGGAAATTATAAATGCAAATTAATCACATTACGACAATTAGCAGGAATAAATGCATTTTAGGAATTGCTGTCACATTTGGAGTTAAATTAATGCTTTGAAACATACCACATTTGTTTGTACATGAAATTTTCAGTTTCCTTTTATCTCATATAAGAATGTTGCAAATGTCAATATACACATTACCTGCCCTTTGTATTCTATCATATGCTGTAAAAGTTTCTATTAAATTAAAGATAGTTTCTCACAGTTTGAGAGGTTAATAGTAAGTGCAAAAAGACTAGAAGAATCGACATAGTTTTTTAAAAACAAATACGGAAAGAATGATTTAATTCCTACGTCCTAAAGAGTATGTAAGGAACGAATCTCCAAAAGCATACAATAATTCACATTGAAGCTGAAATCATGTAATTTATAATTTACAAAACGTAATAATTTAGGCAGCAACTTTTCCACTAGATTTAATTGACGAAACTCATGTATATTTCAAACAAACCACCTATACATATTTAACAAATGGAGAGACCAATGACACATATATGTTCGCCTTACAAATCCCTTCATTTAGTTAAACGTACTTCCTCAAAGCGGAGTGAATAAATAAAATTCTAAATTTCGCTTATAAATGACAATCTTCGCACTGAAAACAACCGTTGTATCTATTTATAAACTACACTTATAACTTGCAGAAACACTTCAGCATTCACAAGAAAAATATTCATTAATATAAATTAACTTACACTTTTTCCATCCTCGGGAAATTAAAAAATTTTCTTGTCCCATCGCTGCATCCCTCACACCCACTCACGGAACACACCTTCCTTCTCACTTTAAAATCTTTTGACATTTTATCTTTGTTGCCACTCTCTGACATAATGGCCACGCTCAGACCTGCTTTGTTTTTACGATTATAACCTACAGATACAAAGTCACAAAGTTCTTTCAAGGTTTCTGTTCTGGCCGTGAATACAGAAAAACGATTATAAATTGTAACCAAATTTGATTCAATATCAATTAGCCAGGAATCCCTTGCATGCTGAACACAATTATGTAAGATATACGGGCAGGGCATTTTATTCCAAGTAATTCCCCAACTTCCGCAGACAAGAGTACATAAACATTGCTCTGTCCATTTCCATCAACATAACCAAAATTGGAGTTGCAGTTATCCCCTCCAAATGCGATACACTCTTCTGGCCAATCATATGTTTTTAAAACAAGGTGACTTATAGTCCCCTCCAAACCTAATTTTCCCTTTTCCACTACATATATTGATTTTACAAGTATTGCTTTTGTCACCATCTTTGTGAATCGGTGTAATGTAAGCAATTTTAAAGAGGTCAGAAAAAACGCCACTGCTAAAAGATTTTTAAATAGTATAAACAGTGGGTAAACCAGTGATTGACTGCACTTTTTAAATAAAAAAGGGAGAGAGTTCATCTGGGCCAGTACACTTTGTAACGTTTGTAGACAATAATTTCCATAGTACATCCTCAGTTGAAACTGTCATTTTGCCAAAGGAAAACGTGTAATTTATGTCAAAGGCAGGCTTTGCGTCAGGTATCACAGTACTGTGGACCTTAGAAAAGTTCCTTACAAAGAGGTTTGAAATATCGTGGTCATTATTTGCAACATGTTCTTCATAATAATACATTATGCTTGGTATTCTATCCAATTTTTGATGTTTTTTAACATGTCTCCAGAAATACTTTAAGTTATAGGGAATATTTGTTTCCATGTTATTTATATTGTTTTTGCAACATGAACCAGAATGTTTTTTGCATTCACCTCGGATTTTAGAAAAATTATGATAATCATCATTACTCCCAGTAATTTTGAAAATTTTATGGTAATGTTTCTTGAGTTTGATACATTCCTTTAATTCAACACTAAACCATTTAGGATAAGATGATGTTTTGATTGTTAAGGTAGGAGTACACAGTTCTATAGCTTCATAAAGAATAGAGTAGAAAATTGATAGAGCATTATTAATCTCCAAATTGCACAATATTCCTAGCCAGTTTAAAGTATCTAAGTAGTTAGTCAATGTAGTATAATGACAGTTTCTATAATCATAAATAGTAAATTGATAATTGTTATAATCTAGTTCTTTGGCCAACTTTACACTGTAATGAATATCAAGGTGATGATTAACACTTTTTTAAATAGGATATGGATCCTTTTCGGAAGTTACTTGCCCTGAATTAGAAAAGGCTAGATCTAATAGTAAATTGTACAAATAGTACTCATCTGCTTAAGACCCAGTAATGTAAAACTTTCATTTATAATTCTTGCTTGAGTGGTGAAAGACATGCTATCACAGTCAGTGTTCCAACAGGGATCAAGTAAATTGTAGTCCCCAGTACAATAATATCAAAAAATTGTTATTATTCACAATATCTTCAACCACTTCACAATGAGATAAGTACTTATCAATGGCAGAGGCTGGGGGATATACACTGCCCCAATTAAAACCTTTGCCTCTTGACTACAAATGTTTACAAAAATGTTCTACATTAATAATTTGGCTTATAACCTTTACAGATTGCAATTTTGTTTTAATAGCAATTAAAACCCCACCACTACGAACTTTATTAGAAGTAATTACACTGCGATCATGTCTATAAATGTCTAAATGAGGTAAGTCCAATTCAGAGTTATGTCTTCACTGAGCCTAGTCTCAGTGAGTACGATAACGTCATAGTCAGCGGTAGAAATAGCTAGTTTAAGTTGCTCTAATTTTGTCCTTAATCCCCTTACGTTCTGATAATAGATTGAAAGCGTTGTTAAGGACATAAGTCTTTTGACACTTTTTGCTTTTTTACTATGTTAGGAGTGACAATACTACTTGATATGCTACTCCTTTACATTCAAAGGAGGAATAGTGGCCTTATGTTTTTATATAAATTGTTAAATAACCATATTAAAAGCCCAGAATTACTTAATTTAATAAACCTCAGAGTGCCTTTAATGTATACAAGGTTAGATATGACTTTTCATATACCATATATGGACAAATTATATGTGCATTTTACCTTTGTATACTATGATGAGAGACTACAACCTTATAAGTCATAAAGTTGATATATTCAATGAATCACTGCAATCATTTAAAACTAAGCTGCAATGCCTAACTTAAATGTGGTAGAAATTTATGCCAACTTATGTCTATTTTAATTCAGGTAAATTTTTATTAAGTACCATGAATCTGATATAATTTTACTTTATGCCTTAGAATATTTATTTATTTATCATTTTTAAAGTTTACCCAACAAAATAATTACAGGATAAACTGGTTTACATTTTAATAAATACACTTGATTCTAATTATCTTGATATCAAGATGGCAAATTATATATGTAACGAAAAAGCAATACAAAAGCATATACATTCACAAGCATAAAATATTCATTATTCAATACAATGATATATATATATATTACCATACACGACCTATGAACTATTTATAAATAAGGCAAGTAACAATGGTAGTTATACAATTGTAGTTATGTATTACCAATAACAACGAATGAAATATATTTATAAAAGAAGTGAGGCAGATAACAATCATATATTCCTTCATTTTCAAGATATGTACATAATTTCAAACAATGGTGAAATTATAAATTCATACATATCTTTTATTGAGTACCCCAATAAAGGCGATAATTATGTTATATACTCAGACTTTCTGATAAAAATGTCTAGATTAGAGAAGTACTTATTATAACTAGCACATATCCTCGTTAATGTTGAGTTCATACAAAGGTTTGTACGATATTGTTATATTGTCAGATGGATTTTGAGTATAATTTTTATAGGATTTGTGATTTTTATGTGCGATAGTATAATTTTTCTTACTCTTGTGCTTTAATGGTTTATATTGTATTAGAACGCACGTTTAAATATTTTGGCTTATTTTTAATACATTTCTGATTGTATTTTTAGGAAAAGGCCTTGTCCCGTAAATAGAGTATTATTATTATCAGTGTAAAATTCATAATAGAGAGGAGTTTACCTTTATAAAATATACGATAATATTACAATAATAAAATTTTATAAATTTCTATAAATTGATGCAAAGGATGATTCGAATATATTTATGTGACAGGCATTAGCTGTAATAATGGGAGATACAAATGGAGAAAGACGGTCGGACAATTGTAAAATTAGATAAAGGATTTGTTGGAAATTGACGCACGAATGCTTTTTTTGAAAATATATTACGTGAGTTTTTGGATTTCAAATAGGAAATGAGGTGGAAGTTTACCGTGAAGAAGGAATCACCCGAGTTTTTTACGGTTCTTAAGTTCTTATGAAGGCTAATTCACATACTAAATAGAGTATCTTAGTTAGGACAATTACAAGTGTATTTTTCTACCTGTTCCGGACATCTGTGTTTGTAAATCAGTAGGTTCCTACGGTAGGTACCTACATTTCAAATTTATACGAATATTTTATCGGTATCAATTGAATATACCACAGGTTTCCAAAGTACATGGATAAGATAAAAACCTGAAAGTATTTTCCGGAGTATAATTGCTATTCTTATAATTACACTCGTGAATAGTTTTTAATAACTAATAATTGTTTCCGCATAATTTGTAAATGCCGCCGAAACTACCCATGTAATTGTTTATGAAGACGTCCTACAGAAAAATAAATGTTACAAAAAAACGCATACGTATTTGGACCAAAAATTCGTTATTAATTAATTAATTACATTGTCGGTTATTAAGCAATCTGAAAATATATTTTAATGCCTTATTTTTACCCCTCTCCATGACGAATCCAAATTTAGGTTTGCAAAGCAAAAGTTTAATGCCAATAAATTTGATTTACTGCAAGTAATTTATAATATTTAAGCAAATTTTATCGATGCTACAATAAGTTATAATTGTGTTCCTACTAAAATGAGAAATCAAGATATAAAAAGGAATTGTTTATTTTTTGTGGTTTTTTTGTCGAAATTGTAAATATCCAGGTTTATAAGGGGAAATGTTGGTTAGCCTGCGCGCCTGCGCGTTACTTCTGGTTACTTCGTAGAAATCTTAAAATGGCTGACGGGGTTGTCTGTTATGTGCGTAATACAGTTCGAAATTTATTTTGTTTCCATCAGACCTTTTTAGAAGGAAAAAACTAGACCTTTTTATTGTATTCGAAATTTAATGTTGATAGTTATGATCGTGATATATGTTTGGCCGTGTGTTCTTCGAAAACTGGTCCACGTGATAATCATTTTGACAGCAGAGTTTTAATACTTTTGGTTATTTTATGTGTTTACACCAGAACTTTTTACAAGTAAAAAACTAATCCTTTTTATTGTATTCGAAATTTAATGTCGATAGTTTTGATCTTGACAAAATTTTGGCCGTTTATTCTTCGAAAACAGTGGTGCATGTGACGCATTTTGACAGCAGTTTTTAATTATGTACTTTTAGTTTGATTTGTGTACGTTTTAAGACACTTTAAGCGAAGTGAAGTATTATCTAAAGTTTTTTATAGTTTCAATGTGTGTAATCTTCACATTGCTTACTGGACATTAATTAACTTCTCTTAATAGTACTATTTCTTATTTTATAATACAATGATATGTGAATTTGTATATGTAATTATTCAGTATGCCCTGCTTTGCCACTTAATTGTAATTTATGGTGATGTTTTGATGTATTATTGTTTTTCGTTAGTCCACTCGTGCTGTTATATTGTTTTACTTTGTATTTTCTTTTGTGATTGAGTTTGTCTTATTGATTTGCCATGTAACTTTGATCTTCTGGAAAATAAATGTACTGTTATTATTGTGTGATACAGCTGTCCTGGTCAATCTCCTCGAGGATTTATATCTACAAAGGTAAGGAAATCTTAAATAACTTCTCTGTTCATCTTTGATTTATAGTTGAAATATCTTTACCGTATATATATGTATATAGGAAATGTTATATTTATCATATTTATGTATAATGGAGTAATTATTTTTATAAATTAGTCCTTATGTATAACATTTTGTTACTGCATAACATGTTTAATGAGTGATTTTATCGTTGTAAAGTATCATTTTCTGTGAAGAGTTGGTAAAATTTTTTGCAAGGACGGATTTGTTTATGGGCAAATATAGCCAAGATATGGCGTTACACTCTTAACGTAGGATTAATTAAGGGTTTGTTATCAATATATATTGTGTTTTGAACGTAAAAATTATAGTTTACCTCATAAAATGAGAATCTGTGTTTTAAAAAACGTATGAATAATACATTATTAGCCGGTTTCCATTACTTTATAAACTTCAAATCAAAAGTTATTGTTAAGGTTTTGTAGAATTTTTATCCTTTGGGTGCGAGATTTCTGAGTTGGTTCTGTCGTTGTTTCAGATGCGAGCCTCCGAAGAATGAAGTCTGAAAACGCAGCCAGCATGGTAGATCTTCCACAGGCCAGCTCTGCTTTGCGATGTCAAGAAAGAAGATGGGTGAGTGTGATTGATTTTGCATTTCAAATTAGAACTAATGAGCTTCCCGCTTTAAATATATATTTCATGTCCTGGCATGTGCAGAAACTACATTAGTCTTACGTATTTTTACACATAGGGGTATTTTCTCTCTACGGCAGTTTTAATATATCTGGAAGCTGCGGAAGTGCTCTTCTCGTACCAGCATCTGTTATGCTTTTCTCAGTTATTAAAAAACAAAGCTCTACGATATTGACATTCTTTATTAATTTTTCCTAAATGTGAATCATCTCGTCGAGTAGCTAATCCATTTCCTATTGCTGAGTTTAAATTTGTGTCGTTTCTTCGTCTTCCGCCGTTGGCTGCATCGATTCTGTTTTGGCTTCTTCTTATATTACTCCCTTCTTCAGTTTGTTCGTTTCTTCTTTGTTACCTGATTTCGTTTATGGTCTCTCTCGCTGTTTGCCTTTGCTCATCTGTCCGTATTTTATCTTCTCACTCTTTCTCTTCTACGTCGTTCTTCTTTATCTTCTTCTGTCTCTATAATATTTATTTATTTATTCATTTAGTCACATGGTGGCTGGATGTGCCAGGTGGCGACAAGTAACATAAAATGACACAATAAAGTACGTTTGAATCAGATTTACATTAAAATTTTCGAAAGAATCAATTTAGATTCACGTCATTGGTACATAAGTAAAAATTACACAGATTCAAAGGCCTCGTTATCTTCTTCTTTCTTCCATTTGATGAATTAATGGGCTATTATTGCCTTAAACTTTAATTAAAAGTTATATTTGTAGTAATTAAAATGCTGATAGTAACAACAACCTGGGAAATTGCAATTGATAGTGCTTTACCGTCAGAGGTAATAATGAGTAAAAGCGTTGTTATGTAAACTAAACAAACAAAATTATAAGTTCTATTTGATGAATTAACGGAGTACTAGCTGTACCCACACAGTGTTTTCACTGTTTTTTCAATTAATTTATAAAAAATTATGAATTGTGTAGAATAAGTTGATCTCAATATTTCACGTTTAACTCAATAATTCGCATTTAACTCTGATAATGCATTTCCCCAGCATAGGTAAGGTTAGCGGGTAGAAATCTCGCTGAGGGCGAGGCTGTGTGTGCATATTGACAATTAATTATGCAAAGTCATTAAGAAATCTGTATTTTAAAAGTCAAATTAGAGAGGAAATTAATGCTACACAGTAATTGATTGCAAACTTTTATGTTTTTAATTTTCTTTGTTTCTTTTTATTGAAGTATACGTCCTTTTTTTCATATATCAATCAATGCAACCGTTTATTTAGATTAACAATGAAGAGAAGATAAGTTTCGGCGAGTTCTAGGTTATCAATCTAAAAGAAATGTTTTCATGCTGCTCCTGAATAAACGTAGCCCGTCGCCTAACATTCTTTGTCATTTAGATTATCTACGAAGGTGACATAACCATATAACTTTCAATTTGTTAAAAAATAATGTACGTCCCTATTCTCATCTGATTTTAAATTTACGCATGAGACAATTTGCCTTAATAAGCATTATAGATGTTTAATAGTTTTACTTACTGAAAAAGTAAGATTCCAGCATCCGAATGATTTTAAATAAGATCAATTGCTTTGATTAAATTGCTAGAAATGCTTCCCATACACAGTTATTAACTGGATAATTATCCGTAAATATTTGTGTTGCTATCTATAAAGTTTGACATTGCTACAGCATTAATTTCGATGCTTAAAGTGTGAAGCGAATAACACTATTCTTTCACTTATTTGAAGGTTTAATTGGCACTAATTGAATTGGAGGCAATGCCAGGAATCTTTCTCTCTCGGTCACAGTGCAATCATCATTCATTTGTCTGCTTCATTCAAAACTGGCATCGGAACTTTTTAATTTTTTTGTACCATTTGGCGACAAATGAGGGTTGATCAAAACAACGATTATCAATGGTGATGTTTATAGAGGTCCAACTGTATTTCAAATGTTTGAAGACCAAATTTTCAGGTCATAAAGTAGGGTGCACGTTATACACAGGTAACACTTCTCTGCACTTAAAATGGGAACCTACCTCGCACCAGATTCACGCTTTTTGGGTTAATTAATGGGAAAAGCACAATAATTATTGATACTCCAGGTTATACATACATAATTATATGTATAGAACACCTAATTACTTCTATACATTTGTAATTCCATCCTCTCTAATTATTCCGCATTTCACTAGCTCATCAGCTGATTGCTGTAATTTTTGCAAAATCACAAGATAGTCTTCCCGCAAAACACACATCAAAAACAAAAAAAACATAGAATAAGCAAATTGAAATAATTTTATTTAGTAAATGATTCTAGTGTCTACGATTGACAACGTAAGTAATTTTAAACCCATAGAATCTCGTGTGTGAACTTAATCATACCTGTCGCGTTTCCTGTTTCCAGATTTGTTTGTTAAATTTTTACGTTATTCCTTCTCTTAAACAGTTTTAGAATGAGATAGGAAAGAGAGAACCAACGTCCACTTTAAATCAAAACTAATTTATAGATCCCTTTTTGTCTGATTTAAAAGGATTGGAAACAGTGGCGCTGCAGTTTTCTACACGGCATCACTTTGCCCAACTTACCATGTGAGGTTGCTGCCATCTCAACTCAGTCGCTTTAATTATTGACGATGTCTCTCTTAGACATAATATGGAGCTTATTGAACGTAATACACTTATGGACAAGTCCAAACGTTTTAAAATTCATATACCTCCCAAAAATCAAGGATGTGTGTCATACACGTGGTATCAGAAAAAGTCGGGATTTTTAGGAATAAAGTACGAGTGCGCATTATACACGGCAGTTATACACTGGGACGCATCATACACGAGTATATACAGTAATTATATACATTATAATATGTATATATATATCCATATATTGCGATGTATAAGTCGACCTTGAATTTTCAACTTGAAAATACTAGATTAGGTATATGTTCGCAGCATAAGTCGACCCCCTTTGTTTCACTTAAAAATACTTCTCATGAAATCGTTGCCAGGCAAAATCAAGGTCATGTACGATCCAAGTTTTAACAAGATACAGAAATAAACATAGTAATAAAAAAATATAGGAATATTTTTTCGAGTCCGTGCTATTCTTCTTGAGCCTTCCATTTGACAGGTGTTTTAATTTCAACCAATAAGAAACTGCTATTCTCAGAGAGCTTGACCAACTAAATAATGGTTCCTATGATTTGATTGATGTCGGCTGTTAATGATGCTATCAAAATTAACTGCACCTAGTTATCGCAATTAATATCTACGGTGGTGAAATTCAATAAAGTATCGCATGTTGGCAGGCGTGAGGGTGGTTCTGATAATTACATTATTCCCCTTTTCAAAAAAGGAAATGTTTTTTCCTCATATTTTTTGATTATTTTTTTTGTCTTCTTTCATGTACTTTTTTGTACTTGATTTATTTGCATATTCCACATATAATTATAACTTGCAATTAGTATGGTTAATTCCGATCTTCTATCTCACTTCTACAGCATTACAATACTTTGGATGATACAATTAAAAAAACAAGGTAATTGTCCGTAATAAACATTTCATAAATGTTGTATTAAAGAATTGATATTTTAATAAACAATCAAGTAATGATTATAACATTCTAAATTTTATTATTTATTTATAATTATAATATCATAATTATATGTGGAAGGTGCAAATAAATTAAGTACAAAAAGGTACGTGAAAAAGACAAAAAAAATAATCACAAAAAATTGAGGAAAAAAACAAAAATACAAAAAAGACATAATAATAATACAATTTTACTAGTTAAAATATATGTACAGACCACTTCTGAAAGAAAAAAATGCTGGCTGCTGGGAGCGAACCCCAGCCCATCGATACTAGACATTCATTCTACCCATTCAGCTATCGCTGCTTCTGTTTGTAACCTTAAGGTTAATGGTATATGTTGCATCCGTGCTTACACCTGAATTTAAATTGTTAAGATCTTTTAAACAAGGGCCCATTGGCAAAAACGCAGAGAGATATAGGTGATGTTTTAGTTCTAGTTTCACCTCCTAAAAGGGTATTACGAATTTCAATATTAATGTTATGGCCTCCCCTTGTTGGTAAATATCGATGTTATTCATCTGTAATTTAAGGTTCACAATTTTATATTTGTCGTATAAGTCGACTTTAAGTTTTAGGAAAATTTTTTTAAGCTTCAAAGGTCGACTTATACGCCGTGATATACGTTAGTTATAATGTTGCGATGTATTCATTAGGCCTTCCAAATAACGCACATGTGATAGGTCCGCATGAGACACAATGTAGTAGTGGCGTCATTTAACTGTTTTGCATCGCCGGACATTCTGTCCATTATATCCTAAGTACGTTCCATCAAGGTCCAGTATGCAGAGGGTTCAATGTACTGTGGATTTCTTCCTTTTCATTGGCTTCGTGGTACTTTTGTTTCGGATGATACACTTCCTCATGGCTAATCTCATCACAATTTACCGAAAGAAGTGAATAATATCAGTCAGTCTCTCTTTTACAGTAAGCACCGCCTCGAAATATTCCAATTCATTTGCATCGGAATCAAACCATTATCAGTTTTGTCTTTTCATTGGGAATCAGTGGTCTAATGAAGTTTATTCTAATGAGTACTTGAAGTTGTTTTATTTATTTAACTAGTTTATAATTTTTACTTTGCAAAAGCCATAAATAATGACTTGAAACGCTTACAGAATGCAAGTACCTTCTACTTGTATATTGAACAAATAAGTAACATATCATTCTTGTCATTAAAGACAATTTTTAGTAATGTATGTGTATCTGTAAATGTAATTACATGCAAGGTTATTTGTCAGGTGTGTTTCGCTTCCAGCATAAGCGCCTATTAGTATTAGTCTCCATCTGGTCTGTCCGCATGTTCGTTATCTGCTTCTACCAAGCAGATTTTCATGAAATTTGATATTAAGGACTTACGGTCAAAGATAATAAGAAAATCACATAAATGAGTCACGTAAGCCAATCAGGGGTACCACTTTACTGGTGATAAAATATGAACTTTCCCTCATATCTCGTAAAGTATCGGTCATATCAAAATATTTATCAAGTAAAACTTGTGCAACTAATAAAGCAGGGTATTTCTTTTCCTCTACATTTTTATCGTAGGAGTCGCCGTTTGCGAGAAAATCGAACAAGAGTCGTAATTTGAGTTGAACTTTGAAATTTTCTAGCATGGTTACTTCTTCATTGTTGCTAACGTAAACAATCTCAAGGAAATATGTTTAATTTCCTTACATATGCATGTAATATTTTTAAATGGGAAGAAAATGGATTATTTATGATGAAGAAAAGAACTTTATAATGCTATTTCCCTTCCAAACACGTAAATAATTTCTTTCAAATACTCCAATGCACAAAACGCACCCATTTGTGTTACGTTGTACACTTTCCTAACTTGTTTATATCTTAAAATCTCATTATAAATAGTGTTATTTTAAACTCTTGTACTAATTTTTAAACGAAGTAATCAACTGATATTTTATAATTATACAGTTTGCGTAAGCACAACATTAAATTACCATAACTTTAATGTATGTTAACAACAAATTGTTGACAGCATATTTGTAGTGATTCTGAGATAAATACAGAGTTCATAAAATTATTTCTAACGAAGAATGTAAATTAAACTACAAAATATCCTTCTAGGATTTAGTCACATTAAACGTTTATTAGGAAAATTACACTGTAATCGTTTTTGTGCATCAAATCTTGGAGTAATTATTGGAATTTATTTTACAATGCTACACAAACATCTTTATATAGTTCTCTGGTGAATAAATTAAATTAAAATGGTATTGCAAAGTTCTTTGCTTATAAATAACTAGCAAATTTACCCAGCGTTGCTCAGGTTATGTTTTAAATCATCGTGACTTCAAATTATGGCAATAATTATGAACAAAAAATTATATCTATGCTTGAATTAAGTTTTATTTGGGAAATTTTTTCATATTTTAATTGATATAAATGAAAGAGTTGGAAAATATTTTGAGGATTCGTAATTAAAATTGACAATCAACGCAGTCGATTCATTTTGTGAGGTGATGCTTTTTGCCAGGTGGAGTTCGTTCTCTAAGCTTCCGGTAGAGAACGTGCATGTAGAGTACAGGTAGTTCCGCCCAGCCCTGTGCAACTTATTCTTGTGGGAAAAAGGTTCAGGTTACGACCTGCTGCATTCATAGACGGCACCACCGTCGCACCAAGCGCGCGCGTTTAAAATGTCGTTTATTTATTCCTCGTAAAATGCTTAATATAAATGATCGCAAAATTTTGAATATTAAATTGGAAAAAAAACAGAAAATTATTGTACGTTATTGATATTTATTTAAGCTTCGTTGGATGTACACATAACAAGTAAATGCCGTATTTTTAAGTAAAAACAATTATAACCGTAGCATTTCAGCAGAGATTGCGAAAAGGTTTTTGCAAACATCACAAATTATTTGCCGATATTCACTTAGAAAGAAGGCACAGTTACATTACAAAATAGTACCAGATGAAAACAAACAGTTGCCAAATCTCAATTCCAACATTAGCAATTCAACAGAGATAACACATGGAAAAGTAAATAAAAATGTGGAAATGAATCAGCTGGTATTACACAAACAGAAAAAGTGAGACTAAGTATAAAATTTTTTAACATATACTAAGTAGCATAGTCAATACTGTAAACCATGAAAATATGAAATTGAACAGACATAAAATTTATGTATATGAACATAATGAACAATGAATTAACAAGAAAGATGTATGCAGATACGTATGCATGTATGTACATACTAAAACATAAAAGGTCGCACATTATCTGAATTGTCAGTTCACGCCACAAAATGCATATAGAATCATACCTTCTCTCAAAGCTAATGAGAGCATTGATATTAGACAGATAATTTGAAATCACAAGAAGTGTAAAAGTATGTACATACTGCAACATCTCAAATGTGTTAATTCATACAAGCATATAAACAGTGACATCCTTCACATGACATATACACAAGTTCATAATATCATACCAAGATAACCAAAGTGTATAAAAAATGAACATATATGCACAAAGCAGTACATACAACACATCAGAACCATGGAAATATGAACTTTAAGAGGCATGATGTAATACTTGTTCCCAAAGCTAATAAGGCCATTGATATTATATAATTTTAAATCACAAGAAGTGAAAATATGTGTACATACAGCAATATAAAAGGTTGCACAATATCTGAATTAAGTTAGTTTACCTAACAAAAAGCATATAAAAATGAAAAGATTGAATAATGAAAATGTACATATTTACAAAATTTAAAACCCATACCCTACAATAATACATTTACAAAGAAATTTAAATCCTATACCCTAAAATAAAACATATCTACAATATTTTAAACCAAGATTATTTGGCATTCTGCCTTATTGCAATGACCTTATTTTGATGGGAACACCATGCCCTTATGCCGATGTTTACAAGGAGAGAGAGGATCTGTTTCCGTATCTCCTTAGAATGCTCTGCACAGCAGTCTTCCACCCATGCAAGAGAGACTTCCTCCTCAATAGCATCTGAGATGGTTTTTCCAATACCATTCTCATGAGCTCTGGAATTTATTATTTCCTCTAACCTATCCATACCTGATGTTATGGTATCTAGTAATTCCTTACTAGGATAGGTTAGAGTATACTCTCCTTCTGTTGTTTCCCTATAATAAATTCCAGAGTACTCAAGATTATGGTAATTGGTAGTGGAGAGACCAGCTCTGCACCCATCACATGTACGTTTGAGAAGGATTTTATTTGCAATGTATCCACTCACAGAAGCTATGCTAGTAATAGATGTCCCACCAGACATGCTCTCCACCTGAGCATCATCAGGTGTGACACTACTACCACCAACAGCTCCTTGACTGTCCTCATTGCAAGGTTCTCTCTCACCTCCTTCCAGGAAATAACGCAAGCTGCTTAAAAGACTTCCATCATCATCTATGCAATTACTCCCTTCTAAGCTACTTCTAATTGATAGATTATTGATAATGCAAGTCTTAAAAGCACTAATGAATTGCTTCATCGTTGGATTACTGTTGGATCCACACTGGGCTCGTATGCATCCAAAGAAGTTCTCCAACGGATCCTGGTTGAAGGAGCGGGAGGAGAAACGTTTAACAGATTCTCCCTTCTCCTTGGAAACAAGAAGTTGCTCCCATATCAACATCATACCTCTTAAAGTCATTAGCCAACCAGTGTGTGATGGTGCGTGCGGGCAAGAGCGTCCATCCTGCTGCAGAAACGTGAACGAATCGATGTCCCGATACGCTTTTCTCCAGAGGGAGATATGGTCACTGCTGCTTGTGACCCAGTCACGGAACTTGTTTTTGCAGCAGTTCACAGCAGGACCATTAAGCGAATCGAAGACATCGTTCATCAGCTGCAGTAGCATTGCTGTTGTCGATGCTTCAGATGGCAAAAAATCTGAAAGACAATTGTTTACCTAGCATCACCTCAATGGATCACACACACACACAGAATTATGCTTTGTAAATAGGAAATAGTACATTACTGAGATGATTCAAAACAACGACACACAAAGACAAAAATTTGGTATACTTACTGTATTGAACACCGATCAACAAAAAGGCAGCAACGCTACGGCTTAGTGTTTCTGCAGCAAGACAGACTCTCATTTTTCTCTGCCTGGTTGGGTGCAGGTGCTCCTGCGTCAGCTTCTGCATGGAGTGGTGGTCATCTTTTCCATGGGCCTCCACTATGTGGGACCATGAAGCCCTACCTGTGCCTTGCAAACTGCCAGTGTTCACAGGGATCAGGATGTCATGCACTATAAACAGATTTCTAAAGCACTTAAGAAGGTGTGGAGGGTCATAAAGGGTTATGATTCTTTGGCCTTCGAAAGTGAAAAAGGGATTAAGAAAAGTAGAGCCCATGCACTTGGTTGCCTTAACATTGTTTGTGCCCATATCACAAACAGTAGCAATGACACAAAAACCAGCTTCATGGCATTTTTTAAGGACAACCTGAATGAGCGAGACTAGAACCTCAGCTTTAGTTGCTGTTCTACTGAAATAGGTAGCTATGGGTTGCTTCCATTTCTGTAAAATTCCAACTACCATGAACACAAGTGCATATTTAGCAAGTCTGCTACTCCTGCCCAAGTGCCCATGGTCCTCAAAACCCACAATGACGTCAGATGAAGGCTCCCAATCGTAATGCTCCTTTATTGACATTTCATCAAATAAAAGGACACATAGACGATTGGAAACCACCATCTGAGATGCAGAATGGGACATAGATGAGAATACCTGAGGACTGATCCCAGTAGAAAAAGGGATAGAATTTAGAAGAGATAACAATGTCCGCCGACAAGGAAGAGCAAAAAGTGTACGCATTAAAGCGTAACATTTTGGACTTCGTTTGAAAATGGACACTGCCAACACCTTCTCATTAAGAGACCACCTTCTGCCTCTGGCTTTCCTCTTGGAGCAGCGTACCTGAGAAGCCAAAAAAGAAGCTGAATCAGCAGGCATCTGTGAACTTAACATCTCATATGCAGAAGTCATACGAGATTTTGTATCACTGCACCCTTTCAAACTTCTTTTCAACTCCCTGTAAGAAGCTCTAAGTTTTTTTAACTGGAGGTCTTTCTTTCTCCCATACTTATATAAATATCTCTTACGAGGAGTGCAATGTATAGATCTACTCATACCAATACAGGACAAAGTAAGACTTCTCTCTCTGTTTGATGTATCACAAAATCCTTCACCTCTGTCACCAGAAGTGGAAGCATCTTCTGATACAACAGGCAAAGGCAATGTCAGGGAACCATGAGTGGTGCAGGAAACATAAGAAGATGGAGAAAGGGAATGACTAGGTGTCGAAGTATGAAATGATGGGCCAGGATCAGAAAGTAATTCATTTGAAGTAGGTGAGATATGGAGTGGATCTTGTGCAGATGGAAAAATAGAAGGAGGGGTATGAGGTGGAGGAGTATGAGGTGGAGAAGTAGCAGGAGAAGGAGTATGAGGTGGGGGATGGGTAGGAGACGAGGAATGTGAAGCACTGGCAGTTGCAGCAACAGGTCCTTCTATGGATGGCACTGCACCCCGAAGCAGTTTCAGCATGAACCTACTCTGGAAGGCTGACTCCAGGAAGTGCTTCGAGCACACCCTCCGATGAGTCAGTGCTTGCACACCCCCCTTCTCGTACAAGTTGAGGACCTGCCGGTTTTGGCAGAAAGAAAGCCATTCCAAGCACCTGCACATAAAGACATTCATCAGTATGAATAATAATGGATTACCAGAAAAATAATAAAACCTGAAAGGTTCATAACATTTCTTAAAGAATTGGATAACCATCTCATTTAATAAGCATTGGAAATTGTACCATCGAACAAATAGTGCCATTATACTCCCACATTAAGTTAGTTATTCTTAACATAATTGCAAAGGTGCACTCGGTGTTATTTATAAGGTAATCATGAATATTTCGTTATTAATTTCTTTAGAAAAGGCTAAGGAATAAAAATACACAAATATTTCCCAGTGGAAATTATAAATGCTAATTAAACACATTATGACAATTAGCAGGAATAAATGCATTTTAGGAACTGCTGTCATATTTGGAGTTAAATTAATGCATTGAAACATATCACATTTGTTTGTACATGGAATGTTGTTTCTTGTTATCTCATATAAGGATGTTGCAAATGTCAACATACATATTACCTGCCCTTTGTATTCTATCATATGCTGTGAAAGTTTCCATTAACCCTCCGTCGGGCGCAATAGCTGCTGGAACACGATCGGGCGCAATGTATCTCACAGATAATTATTACTTTTTGTTTCTTTTGAGGCTAATAAATGATCACATTCAAATAATAATAACTCATGAGGAGACAGACGTCGCCTGCCCCACTGCTGAGAGATCAACAATGTTGCACCCTCCATATCTAACAGATATATTGCGCCCGACGGAGGGTTAAATTAAAGATAGTTTCTCACAGTTCGAGGGGTTAATATTAAGTGCAATAAGACTAGATGAATCAACATAGTTATTTAAAAATAAATACGAAACGAATGATTTCATTCCTACGTCCTAAAGGGTAAGGAACGAATCTCCAAGAGCATACAATAATTCACAATGAAGCTGAAACCATGAAATTTATAATTTACAGAACGTAATAATTTATGCAGTAACTTTTCCACTCGATTTAATTGACGAAACTTATGTATATTTCGAACAAACCTCCAATACATATTCAATCAATGCAGAGACCAATGACACATATATGTTCGCCTTACAAATCCCTTCATTTAGTTAAACGTAATTCCTCAAAGCGGTGTGAATAAATAAAATTCTAAATTTCGCTTATATTCGCTCGGAAAACAACCGATGTAGCTATGTACTCATAAACTACACAACTTGCAGAAACATTTCAGCATTCACAGGTAAAATATTCATTACTATAAATTAACTTACACTTTATCAGTCCTCGGGAAATTAAAAAATTTTCTTGGCCCATCACGGCGTTTATCCCGCCCGTCACAATCCTTAACTGCACACGCCGCGCACACATTCTTCCTTCGTCTTACACGACGTTCCGCCAGTTCCGCCATGATTATACATCGACTGTAACGGCTTTAACCACGAGACCCATCCCCTCCTCCACTTTCATTTTGAAGCGCTTCCAGTGACATCTAGCAATGCAGCAGTGCGTAACTTCAACCTCTGAAAACCGTTCAGTTGCCAGGCCCTGGTTCCGCCTAATGTAGCAATTGAAAATTACTAGAAGTTACCTTACGCCTCAGTGATCGGAGGTAATATGTAGAGTGGAGGGGAACGAATTCCATTAGAATAGAGGGGCATTGAAGGTGAGCGCGCTTCCTAGAAGCAGAGTAGAGAGGTGACTTCTTAAGTCAGTTACCATACGGTAGCTTTGCTTTACGCATGGACAGTTATATGCGGGATGCTCAGGAGTTCAAAATAAACATTCTTTAAAAATTCAGATAATACCAGGTTCCTAGAAAGGAGCGTCTGTCTCACACAACATTGTACGAGGGTTTCCCAGAAAGTAATGCACCACATGTTTTGAAATTACTCACATTTAACGAATATGTGACAGATTTTGACTTTTATCGATAAGTTTCCTGGACAACGAATGTCATTGTTGAGACTCGAGATTCATATTATTGCCTAGCGAGGGATAAGGGGGGGAACAGCAGAGGGAGGGAGGGGGATAAGGCATTGTCGAGTACAATTTGTAACGTGTTAACAAAGGTATTGCCCACTTATTGTAACAAAGTATTATTCACTTGACATAAATTTATTTTAACAAAACTCTTTGCTTAGAGAATCGTTCTAAGAGTCAGAGCATTGAATTCTTGTGTGATTTTAATTCTCTTTTCTACTGTTTTTGTTTTTCGTTGCATTAATTCTTTTTGTTTGTTCATCTGTTGTTTGTCGTGTTGTATTAACCATACCACATCCAACACAGTGTAATGTGAGCAAATAAAGTAAGTGGTAAATGTTTTCACTTGTATAAATTGTGTAGTATCGAAAGTAAGATTGCGTAACCCGGCCGCTGTATGGGTTTGTTGTCTAACTAAGTAGGCTGTTATGAAGGTTGGCGTTGTAATAGTGTCTCATCGCACCGTCAAATGTCATGGATGTCTGTGTTGACCAGCATCATACCTAATCCTAATATACAATAAACTTTGAAGCTTCTTTGTTTATTGTAAAAAATTCTGTCAACATTTCAAATTTGAAATGCAGGCATCTCTAGTGGAATTGTAAAATGTTATATTCCCCTATATTATTATTATTATAGCACTGACTATAATTAACCAATTGACCAAACCTTTTATACATTCATCAAGATGTTAATAATAATTGTACCAAATTTTAGTTATTCGTGTCTTATAGTTTATGGCATGCATAATGAGACACGCAAACAAACTTTTGCAAATATATATAGATTGTGGGAAGCTCATTCAGTTCTATTTGGTATAATAATTATAGGATATTTATTTTGTTTCTCAATTTTGTAGTTATTCTTTTGATTCTCAGGTTGGTCTCTATGTAAATATTAACGTTGTCTCTTGTTGGTTGAGTTATATTTTAGATTACTTAACAATTTCATGGCTGTTGTTTAAAATATCTTCATTAAGTTATCGTAACGATAATTTTGGTAAACTCCATATGAGATTTTGACTTATTCTAACATAAGCGTTACTGAAAAGGAATTCTTTAAATTTATTAACATAAATAACTCAATTGTATACAAATATTTAATGAAATACTTTAGTTTTTCGTGCACTCAATACTTTCATAAATTACAGTCTGAAAATTCTTCAAATATAAGTTTTTAAATAAATGTTTTGTAATGATAATGTATTGCTACTTACAATTTGCACATTTATAATGTTAAAAAATATAATTATTGATAAATTTTTAATGATTTGATTTGCTGATTTTCCTTTTAAATTTGACAAATTGGCCATGAAAGTGTTAAGCTATCGATAAGGAGCACTGTGATTTGTTGACGATAGTGAGTTGAGTCACGCAATGCAATTACTACTTAAATTTAAAGTAAATTAACCTCAAGTCGTTAAATTTTACGCACTTACTGTACATTACCTGGAAATATGACAAACTTTGAGAATATGCTATATTTTTTCATAAATAGGGTGTTTGCTTTGATTAAATCAGTTATATTTTGCATAATAGCTTTGAATCTGAACTTTACATTAGAACAAATATGTTTTTGATGTTGTAAATATAATCTCACCTTGATTAATCAGTTATATTTTTAAATGCAAGATAATTTTTAAAGACAAAATGTATTTAGTTCAATCTTTGCTGTTATAAAAATTAAATTGCTATCAGAAGTAAATCTTTGTTTATATTATGCTATTAATCTTTTTCAAAAAACAGTAATACGTCTGAGGTAATATAATTTGTGCATTTATACAATAATTAATTTGGCAAATATAAAGGTTTAATTTTATTAACATTTGAAATAGGTATGACATGAAATTTTAATATTGCATTTTTGAAGTTTATTTCTGACTTGGAATAGTTTATAAAAATGTTATCCTGGCATTTAAGTAATTCCAATTAAGCATTGCTTTGCGAGATTCATTATTTTTTCGTCATTTATGCAAACATTGCTCCCATTTGGAATCAGTTGCGTGCATTCAATTTTACGTATTTCTTGACCAATAAGAGACATTGTTAATTGTAATTAAGGTCATTGATAATGTGAAATGTTTCTTTTTTAAGTGTTTCCAGAACAAGTACTTTGAAAGATTGCTTGCCTCAGATAAAAATAGCTGCGACAGAGTAGTGAAAAAATTAATACATGCATTTCGACTTCAGAGCAGTTGTCGTCAGTGGCATTTCGCCACTGATGAAGGCTTTTCTGTAGTCTAAATGCTTGTATTAATTTTTCCACAGCTCAGTTGCAGTTATTTTTATCAGAGGCAAGTAACTTCTTCAAGTGCTTGTTCAATAATTTATTTCAGCTGCAAAATGTGTTTGATGGTTTATTTTTTCATGTTATATATGTATTTATGTCAGCTGTTGAACAACAGTTGAAAATATTGTGTTATATGTAATATGTCAGTTGTTGAATAGTTGAAATGCAGATAAATTGTCATAATGTTGAATAATTTGTTCAATAATCAGCAAAATTTGGCTGAATTGGTGGTCAAAAATGTCATTTTTAGGTTAAAAATGTGCTAAATTTAGCAAAAATATACCTAAAAAAACCCCTTAAGTCCAACGATACCTAAAAGAGGCTCCGAGAAAAAGAAATTATTCCTATCTAAAAGGAGTCAACAGGTTTTGATCATAATAAAATGTCTTTATTGCAATTAAAATGTAGTGTATACATACAAGTTCAATAAAAATTTTACAATCTGAAATAATACATTTTGTCTACTTATTTTATCCTGCACCTGAAAATAAAAATTATACTGGACTTAAAAGAATTTTTGACTTGAGAAAAAAAATTGATTTGTTTACAATTTGTACTTAGAAAAACTTTTGAAAAAGTCCCAATTCCAGAAATCTTTCAAGTCTAAGAGTTAAAAACTATTGTCCAATTTGTAAAGTAATTTGTTTACAATCTGGACAATAATTTTTAACGCTAGACTTCAAAGATTTCTGAAATTAGAACTTGAAAAAAATTAATTTGTTTACATTTTGGACTTAGAATAATATCTGACTTAAAAAATTTCTGGACTTAAAAAGATCTGAATATAGCACAAATCAAAATTGCCATTTAAAAATATTCATGAACTGCAGAAAATTTTTTAAATATAAGCACTAGAATAAAAGTTGGACATTTTTACAAAGTACTTTGGCAAGGATAATATTTCTTTAATCATTTCTATTGGTGAGAAAGTAGAGAGGAAAAATAGCATGGCTTAGAAAAAAATATGAAATGAGAGACGATAAATATATACCCAAAAGCGCTGCTAATTCTGGTTTGTTCAGATTTAAAAAAATGGCAATAATTATACAGAATGGAAAAGCAATAGCTTATATACATTTAGACAAAAGAATTTGCAATTGTTCTGAATAATATATAAATAACACAACACTTTGGAAACGTATTTACAAATAAATAACATCTAGCAAATTGGATATTGATGGAATTATTAAAAGAACTTTTTTCTGGACATTGACTTTAATTAAGAATAAAATAACCTGCACAATTTTTCTTAATTAAGAAATTTAACTCTCCACAAAGTTAAATCTTTTTCTAAATATCGTCTAGAATCAAGAACAATTAAACTACCATTTCTGATGCATGGCTTAATAATTGGAGAATATAAACTTTTCACAATGAAAATACTTTACAGTCTGGATTTTGAATCAAAACTCTCAAAACTAACTGAAATTTCATTTGCATTTTATCTCTTTATCCGATTTTGATAACTTGAATAATGAACTGAATTTGTATTGCCTCAGAATTTTTTCTGCCTTGAATAAACAACAATAAAAACCCCAAAGAATATTTTCTGAATTAATTCAAGCAGATCCTACATCTCCAAATTTCTTTAAATTATTAAATTAAATCTGGAATTATTTAACCACGACAAACCCTCTTGGTAAAATATTAAATGTAGAACACCAAAAATCCCGATACAAATAATCTTTTTTAATGGCTGCTCCTATTTTAAGATTAAATTTAATTAATTACTTTCCAACATCCAATTTGCGGAACGATATTCACATGACAAGTCTGCAAACATGAGCAAATACAGTGCTGTCTCAGAAGTCAATACGAAAACTTGGCATTTTATAAGTTTTCTAAAGTTTTTAAATTCAACATCTTCGGAAATTCGTAAATAACTTGTTACTACATTTGATTCTTATTAACGGAAGTGAATTTAACAAAAATTTAAAATTTATAGAAGTACGCTAATAAACCTTTACAAACAAAATGGAATATTCTTTATAAAATCAAATTAAAGAAAGTTTTCAGAGTTCAAACTGTAAACCAACACCTTATATTCTTGTAAATTTATAATAAAAAATTAAATGCATTTTATAAAAAAGTTGAGTTATCAGAAAGTTTTTAAGTTCAAACAGAAAATTGATGCCCTACATTCTCAGAAATAAAATACTCTTACGGACGATATCAGATAAAACTTTTTTTTCAGACGTAGCACTATATTTTCCATTTACTTACTTTTAGTGTAAGTTGATTAAACAATATTTTTAAAAGAAATCAAATTCTTGGGGAATCGTTTAATCCTATCGTAAATTTCTGCTCATTCTGAATGACAGGAGAAAAACCTCCTAAAAATTGGAATTCTTATTGTATTGTATTTATTTTCATTGGTTGTGAGCATAAAGCTATAATAATGCCAAATTTGAAGCGTTTAGCTCATCTGAAAGGGACTTATAATTTACAATCTCTCCTACATCCTCCGTAAGATGCAGCTACATATTATACAAGATATTTATCGCCTGACATATTGAACAAACCAGAATATAGCAACATATAGGTATAAAAACCTTCTCTCATCCCATATGTATAGCCTCCAGCTCAGATTCCTCTATACTCTCGCACCCAGGTGTATCAATTGTCGTCTCAGCAAAGCAGTACTCTTCGATTCATGGTTCCTCGACGCCTCAAACCATCGCATTTTCACTCAGCATCAACTGTGAATGCCTACAATGAAGAGGAAAAATGGTTGTGGTGAATTCAATAAAGAAATATTAACTAAAAAATCTAAATATAAAAGATTAATTTGCTTAAACAACATGAAAGAGCACATTCACTTATCAAGGTCTATTTAGAATCTTAAAATTTTAAATTCTTTACGAGTTTATTCAAATTATTATGTGAAAGATTCGTTTGACAATTAGTTTTAAAATTTTAACCTTCCATAAGGTGTAGTGCTTAGCGTGTCAGCTTCCCATTACAAAGCTGCAGGGTGCGATCCCCGCAAATGGAGGTTTTTTTCACAAAAAAATTAATTACTTAATTAATAATAAAAAACTATCATTGGTGTCTGGCAGTAGGCAGCAGTACTGTTGGTACGGTATAGAGATGAAAACAAATGATGTTGGTTGGGTATATATTCAATAGAACAGTAGGCATGATTTGATCGGCTACAGTACTGCGATGTGGAAAGCAAGAGGGAAACTACCACATTACATTTCCCTAATAATGATTATATTATATAATATTCCAGAGGTAAAATAGTCCCCCAATCAGATCTCCGGGCATGGACTGCCTTGAGGAAAGCAACTGTCGAAGGTAACTTATGCAAAGATACTTGGAATTTAAAAACCACGAGGAAGGCAGAAAAGCTAGAGAACCTGAAAAATGAAATAGGATTGACGTCATAGGGCTGAGCGAAGTCAGATGGGAAGGAGAAGGGCAGATCCGCTCGGAAGAATTCACGGTAGTTTACACCGGAGGAAATAGTGAGGCAAGGGGAGTAGCTCTGGTACTTAAAAGATATGATGAATAGCGTGACAAAAATAACAGCAACGAACGATAGGTTGATGGCAATAAAGCTAAAAGTTGTCCCAGTTAACATGTTGATAATCCAGGTATATATGCCAACAACCGCTACTGAAGAAGAATAAATCAGGGAGATGTATGAGCAAAAGAATGACATTTATGAAGTAGAACTGCACAATAATGGGAGATTGGAACAACACAGTTGGAAAAGCCCAGGAGATAAAATGAGATGCCAAATAGATTACATCCTAGTAAAACAAAGATTCAGTAACAGCATAAAAAATACTAAGACATTACCAGGAGCAAACATTGATTCAGATCACATCCTTCTAATATTCGATGTAACCACAAAGCTGAAACAAATAAGGAAAACGAGAAGAGAAAGACAGACTTGGGAGCTAAAAAAACTGAAAGAAAGGCAGAATGCTTTCAGCATGAAGTCGGAAGGTCGCCTTAGAAATTTGGAAAACAAACCAGAGACCGTGAATACAGAATGGGAAGAAATTAAAGCCAGCATCAAAGACACCTTGAATAAAGAGATTGGGAAACAAGAGAAGAAAATCAGAAACCCATGGATCACTAAGGAAATGCTGGAGATAATGGATGAGAGAAAAAAATGTTAACAGTGAAGAAGGTAGAGCCAACTATAGATGCACAAACAATGAGTCGAGAAGGGTAACAGATAAAGCTAGGGAAATTTGAATAAAAGGAAAATGTGAGGAAATATAACTGAGAAGTTAGGACGGTATGATATGATGTATGCTAGGGCACTGGAGTTAGAAGATTAGAAGTCTAATGGGATTTGTGGTAAAGCAATTATGAACGCAGATGGAAAAAAGTCGCAGAACCGAAGGATGTAGCACAGGTATGAGAAGTATACATTAAGGAACTATACAGCAAGCTGGCAGGATCAGCACAAATAGAACGGAAGAAGAGGATAACATTGAAGAAGACAAACTTGGGAACAAGTAATATGGAAAGCGAAGTACAAAAGGCAATTCTGGAACTGGATAAAGGGAAAGCTACAGGCAGCGATGGAATACAGGCAGAGGTACTTAAAGTCATGGGATCGGAAGGACTAAAAGTGATTACGAAACTAATTAACAAGCTTTACAACTCGGGAAAGAGGCCTCAGGATTTCTTAGATGTGACAATGATCCCTCTAAAGAAGAAGCCAAAGGCAATGCAGTGTAAGGACTACAGAACGATATCCCTACTGTCACACACTTCGAAGATCATCACGAGGATTCTTAATAAAAGACTAGAGAAAAATGCCGAAGAAATGCTAGGGGAAGATCAATTCGGCTTCAGAAAAGGACGAGGAACCAGAGATGCTATCGGTGTAGTGAGAATCATATCAGAAAGGGCAATAGAATACAGTCAAGATTGCTGTGTATGTTTCCTCGACTGGCAGAAGGCCTTTGATAAGAGTAAATTGGGTACTGCTGATGAGGATATTAAAGGATATAGGTGTAGACTGGAAAGACAGGAGACTGATCGGTAATCTATACGTAAATCAACTGGTAAAAGTCAGGTTGGAGAATGCGGATACCAGCGGAGTACATATCGGTAGAGAAGTAAGACAGGGCTGCTGTCTATCGCCGATTCTATTCAATATATATGGAGAGAGGCTAATGCAGGAACCGTTAGAAGGCATGGGAGATTTCTAAATCAGAGGAAGGATTATAAGAACAGTGAAATACGAGGACGATCAAGTACTCCAGAAAATGATAAATAGACTAGTGATAACAGGTAGGAAATATGGAAATTAATACAGAGGTTTAACTACTGACAAGTATTAAATATTATCTGTTAATAATTTCAAGTAGTAACAGCAATATTCATTTTAATTTATGCTATAAAATCAACTAAATTGATCAATTAACTTTATAAAAATCATTCCATGTACTCTTAATTGGAAATTATCGACAAATCACAGCATTTATTATAATGTCTATATCTATAATACAACCTAAAACCATTGTCATATTGGATAAAATTACAGTTTGTTTTTACCTTTAAAAACGATCAAAGAACATGAATTCAGAATTGAATTTTAAGCCAAAGAATAGTAAGAAAATATTTCTAATCTTCCTAAAGCTTGCATTGTGACAAGACTGCACTTAAAGAGGTAAAAACTGACATTATCGCTTCTGACTTGATCTCACTTCTTTATTCATTGTCTTTAATACTTTGTAAATAACAGGCTAATAAGATAAAAATCGTTATGTTAATGCTATGAAATATGTTTCACATTTTAAAAAGCATTGGACCTCTTGTCGCACACCAGTTCCACCAAAAATAAAATCCTCTGTCATAGTAATAAATGGCATAACACATGACATACACCCCGCAAACATCAGCCTTCTATCTCTTACAGTTAAATTTCTGTTTTGATTTGATTGATTGAACATTTATAAAATAAAATGCACTAAAATAGTAATAAATTTTCTACAATTTTTTGATGCTCAACTGATGATTGGCCAACCACCGATGGAAATAAGCATAATAAAAACCAACTGTCACGATAAACTTCCATTAGCATAGCAACTTTCCAAAAATTTGCATGTACTCCAAGAATTCGACTAACTTTGACTAATAAATCTTTTTCCTTAAAATATTTCCTTGATTGTGTCAACAATTTCCGTTCAGACACCTTTTCCAAAGTATTTTAATCACTTTCAACTGTCTGAAAATGTCTCCATAATTTCAACATTAAATAGTTTACACATCACCAAAGAGTAAATCCAATAAACATTTCACATTACACTGTCGCTACAAAACTAATATTTTTGTTTCTATGAAATTATCTCATATTTTTAATTGATTTACGTTGAATTGGAAGTCAGTAGACTGAAAAGTAAAAGTTCTCCAGCTCAAAGTATTTCATAAAATATGCCAAAAATTGAAGCGTTGATAACACTTATGTTAACGATAATTAGCAAATCTTTGAAGGTCTAAATTATAAAATCAATTTTATTCTATCAACAAAATATCCACTTAAAAGATGTTGAGATTTATCACTTTCCAATATACGCTGAACTTACTACATTTTCACCGTTAATAGATGAATAACTAGCACAATAAGTATTGAACATATAGTAAAAAAACAAATGCATGGTTACACGACTAAATTCCTCCTAGCTATTCATTCAAATAGGTCGATAATTCTCACTGGGAACTTCTTGAGGTAACAGCCAACAAAAGTATCACAAAACAACCAATATGTCAAATGCAATAGGCAAACTACTTAAAAGAAACACACGGAATATACTCACTGTTATTATTTCTTGTTATCACACACAGGAGAATATAACAGCTCAGTCCTGTGATGTCTGCTGCAAACATTCCTATGAAACGAGAATAAAATCTTAAAATATATACTGTAATTTCATGCTGAATAATATTCCAGATTACATTATGTAATGTCTCTCGTGCTAAATCATTGAGGTAACATTGGAATCTTTTCTATTGTAACTCAAATTCAAAGATTTGTAATGAAATTAAAGACTTATATTACTTAAGTGGCTTGGTTAAGCTCAATACTTATTTCAAAACCACCTGACTACCATATATTGATTACGGAAATGAATATCAACTAAATAAATCATTGATTTGAATGAATTTTTCGGTAAAGGGTTTCCAACATTTAATAAGTCTAGACAGGAGTTTGCCCGAAAATTGAATACATACTTGGGAAGAAACCTTGTCAATATACTTTCAATTATTCATTAAAATAAAATCCTTCGTCATAGTAATAAATGGCATAACCACATTTCAGCCTTCTATCTCTTACAGTTTAATTGCTATTTTGATTTGATTGACTGAATATTTATAAAATAAAATGCACTAAAATAGTATCTGAATAAATCCTGTACAATTTTTGCATGATCAACTGATGATTAGCCAACCACCGGTGGAAATAAACAGAATAAAAACCAATTGTCACGATAAACTTTCATTAGCAAAAATTTGCATGTATTCCAAGAATTCGACTAACTTTGACTAAGAAATCCCTTTCCTCAAAATATTTCATTGATTGCTTTAGCAATTTCCATACAGATAGCCTTTTCCAAGCAAAATATTTTAATTACTTTCCTCAAAATGTCTCCATAATTTCAACATTAGTTTACACCTCACCAAAGAGTTAAAAGTCAATGAACATTTCACGTTACACTGTCACTACAAAGTAATAATTTTGTTTCTATGAAATCATCTCGTGTTTATAGAGCATACTTAATTGATTTATGCTGAAATGGATGTCAGTAGATTGAAAAGTAAAATTTCCCAGGTACAAAGTATTTCATAAAATATGCCAAAAATTGAAGCAATGATAACACTTATGTTAACGATAATTAACAAACCTTTCAAAGTCGAAATTATAAAATCAATTTTATTCTCTCAATGAAATATTCACTTAAAATAAATTGAGATTTATCACTTTCCAATGTAAGCTTAAGTTACTACACTTTCACCATTAATAGATGGAAAAATTAGTACAATAAGTACTGCACATATATAGACGCAATTAAAACACATGCGTGGTTACACGACTAAATTTATCCTATCTATTCAGTAAAATACGTCGATAATTCTCACTGGAAACTTCAAGTAACAACCAATACAAATGCAATTGGCAAACTACTTAAAAGATTGTACTCACCGTTAATATGTATTTCTTGATATCACACAAGGGAACATGACAGCTGTTCTGTGACGTCTTCTGCAAACATTCCTCTGAAACAAGAGAATGAAATCTTAAAATATGTACCTACTGTATTTTAATTCTGAATATTATTTCTGATAACCTGATTACATTATGTAGTCTCTCTCGTGCTAAATCACTCCGATAATATTCGAAAATATTGTATTGTAACTCAAATTCCAAGATTTGTAAAATATAAGACTTATATTCCTTAAGTTGCTAAGTTAAGCTTAATACTTATTTCAAAACCATGACACTAGTATGTATTGATTACGTAATTAATATCATTTCAATAAACGAAATACAGCATTGCTTTGAATGAATTTCTCGATAATGGTTGCCAAAATCAAATACAGCTGCACACGGAGAATTCTGTCTGAAAACTGAATAATTAGGAGAAAACCTTATCAATATATTTTCAGTTGCGCATTAAAATATTATTATTTTATCAAACATACGCTTTAACGAGATTAAAATACACGAAAATGAGATGGATTACCTCAGAAACTCATATCAAACTCCCACCGTTGGCCAATCTGATCATAGGCTAACACCGTATACATATATCATTTCTAAAAATCAAAGTTGATAGAAAACGAACCTTTACCTTCAAACTATACGCTTACACAACCACTCGACAAATTAATAACCATATTCATGTCTCAACTTGACTCAGTTCACCCAAAATACACGTGATTAACTTTCACCAAGGAAAATAATTGCATAGATCCACATATATCTTATGTAAAGGTCTCTCCTAATTAATGTAAAGATTATGCCGACATAAAATTCAGTGAAGAGATCAACCATTTCGTATAATTAAGAAATAATTTCACAAAAGCTATGAACTAAGGATCAGAAGAAATAATGACCTTGAGACAGAATTGAACGGTAATATTAATGCGATGATGCTACCCCGATGCGGCGTTCCGACAACGACAATTAAATTTTCGCTTAATTCTAACTAAAGCATTTAAAGCCTTGGTTGCGTAATTTTTTTATTTATTGTTTATTATTCATCTACGATTTATTCGGAATCGAATGACACCCATGGTGCTCGTATTCTGTTTTTAAATGTTCAACCTTCCCCCTTCCCTCCCCCTACCATAAGCCTTGGTTGCGTAATTTCTTTATTTATTGTTTATTATTCATCTACGAGTTATTCGCAATCGAATGCCACCCATGGTGCTCGTATTCTGTTTTTAAATGTTCAACCTTCCCCCTTTCCTCCCCATACCATAAGCCTTGGTTGCGTAATTTCTTTATTTATTGTTTATTATTCTTCTACGAGCTATTCGCAATCGAATGACACCCATGGTGCTCGTATTCTGTTTTTAAATGTTCAACCTTCCCCCTTCCCTCCCCCTACCATAAGCCTTGGTTGCGTAATTTCTTTATTTATTGTTTATTATTCATCTACGAGCTATTCGCAATCGAATGACACCCATGGTGCTCGTATTCTGTTTTTAAATGTTCAACCTTCCCCCTACCATAACCCTTGGTTGCGTAATTTGTTGAGTTATTGTTTATTATTCATCTACGATTTATTTGCAATCGAATGACACCCATTGTGCCAGTATTACTTTCTTTAATGTTTAACCTTCCCCTTCTTCTCCCCCTACTCCCGTGAGTTTAATTTGTTTATTTATTATTCATGTAAGAGTTATTTGTAATGGAAGGATATCCATGATGCCATTATTTCATTTTGTCATACTATTCCATCTTCCTTCTATCTTCCCCATACCCATTCCTCCTTAAACGTTAATGGTTTATTGCTACGTGTCATTGTTGCCAACATTCCGTTTATATTACTTCCGCTCTTCCCCGTCTTCATAAGGTGAATTGGAAATTTCGGTGAATACTACATTCGATCAATTGTGGGTCGGTGAATTTACCTTTCGGTGAATTGTGATTCGGTGAATTGTGATTCGGTGAATTGTGGTTTCGGTGAATTTTCCGTCGGTGAATTTTCCTTCGGTGAATTGTGGTCGGTGAATTGTCCTAGATCCATATGACTCATGCAGTTGCACTTCTGAATAAAGATGAGATAAAGACGATTTTTTCGAAGAGGAGGAAGAGTTTGATACGGAAGATGCACTTCTAGTTGAGTCTGAGGAACAAGTGGGAAACTCAGTAACTTGGGAAGCAAAGCCCCATCTTGTTCTCCCACAATGGCTTCAGCAGCAGTCATCTGACATTAGACCCATGCACTGTGTGATTCACACATTACAGCTTGCAATTCGTGATGGGTTGAAGCAGAACTACACTGCACAATTCTTGGGGAAAATTCGAGCTGATGTGAAGAACTCAGAGTGCCAAGTATGATTTCTCGAGCGAAGAAGCCAGCCGGGTTAGACTGGTAGGCAGTGTGCCTACCTTCTTACCCAAAGGTCGCAGGTTCAAATCCCGCTTCGGGATGGATGTTGTGATGTATGTTGATTTTATCTAACAGAATTTGACGGTGCAAAATAACTTTAGCTGTTGACGCACCTAAAAACCTAATTACTACTACTCTAGCGAAGAAGCAATACAAAGTCGTTCCAATTTTGGATAATGAAACTCAATGGGGTTCAACATTTTATATGACTGAGCGACTTCTTGCTTTATGCCCATTCTGTGAGCAAGTTGCAGCAATAGATCCTGTGTTTTTCCTATCTCTTGAAACATGGGAAGAGATTGAGCACCTCAGTGAAATTCTGAGAAAGCCAAATGATGTCACCATCAGACTTCAAAGAAGTAATATGACTCCTGGTGAGTTTTTAAAAGAATGGTACAAATTAAAAGAAGCATTAGAGAAGAAAAGGAAAAAAATGCACCAGATATAAAAAATATTTTCCTAGCTACAATTTATGCTGATGCCCAGTACCACATTTTGTTAACTCCTAGGTAGCTTGTACTTGCAAAAGAGGGTTTAGAGGCTATTGCAAAACTAATTTTGAAACATGAGACAGAAAATACCCTAGAAATGGCTGAAATGCCAAAGAGCATACAGAAGTGGAACAACCTCGTCCAAACAGCAGTAGTGAGGAGGATGATTTTGAAAGAGAGCTTCATCAGAAGGAAAGAAGATGTCATATAAATTTAGTGTTGAAGTCAGAAAGAGGAAATTTTGAACAATATTTTGAAGATGATTGCAAGGCCATTGAAGAATTGTGGTGGTTAAGAGTGAAATCTGTTTTTGAGGGAACTGAAATGTACCCTAATCAGATTCAGGAGGCATACCGGGTTGTATCAAGTTTGTCTGTTTCACAAGCTAATGTTGAGCGATTATTTTCAGCCCTAAAGTTCACCTGTAGTAACCTCAGATCATCAATGAAATGATATATTGTAAGCTATTCCTATCTACATATGAATCAAGAGTTTTAAAATTTTAATTAATTGATTTTTGCTAATTGTAAGGAACATCCAAATAAAATAACTCATCCAAAGTATTTGTATTTTATCTTACTGAGAAAATTATAGTAATATGATATTTGCATGTAACAGTTGATCCGATTCATATTTTTTGTTATTTGTTTTGTTGTAAATGATGAAAATTAAGTTAATTAAGAAATAAAACAGCTTTGATTTAAAAATCTGGACACGATTTAATATTTTATTATGAACAAACCTGAAAACTGTTAAAAAAATATATAGTCATATTAAAATGAAAAATTATTAATTGAAACTTAAAAGTTTGGCAGGAGCCAAGAAATTAACTGGAACCAAGCTCCAAGACCTCAGCCCAAAGCCCTGATGGTGAAATAAAAAGCTGTTTGTTTCTATAAAATCCTATTTACAGCTAATATTTATTTTCACTTGAAATTAATTGGGTAAAAATTAAAAAGCTCTCAGTGCATCACATATATAAATGGACAAGCATTGAAGTGTTGATAACACTTATGTTAGCAATAATCCGAGTATCACACCAAACCACTTAACTGAACATATGACTAGCTGAACAGCAAAATGAAACCAACTATCTTCTTGTTGAACTGCATGTAATAATGGTGCAGCTCAAGAATTTAAAAAAATAACATTAAAAAATTTCCACAAGAACTGGCTATTATTTTGCATGAGAGCTGAAGCAATTGCAAAAAGTTATTAACTTCCTCTAGTCTGATTTTGGTCAAAAGAGAAAAACTAATTAAATCAATAATGAACATATCAGATGGGGTTCTAATTTTAGGATGTTAAAATGCTTGATTTTTGTGTAGATTTAGCAACGTCTATTAAAGATGTTGCACTGATTGGACAGTAATTGGTTCAAAATTAGAAATATTGTGAAGATAATGGCAGCCATGGACCCAAGAAATAAATATGCTTCATTAAAACTGAAACCCATTGTAAAACCAACCAAGTTGCACTTATTAATCAATTAACAGGATTATACTCTTGACAATATGTACTCACCATATATATTTCTTGGTATTACATGGCCAATCAGTTCTTGATATCTGTGCAGTAGACCAAGTTGAGAATTGCCAGGAAAGTATATCTTCGGTAAATGCCTATGAAACAACAAGAGATTTGAATCAGAAATTATGCACCACATAATTTCATGCTAAATAATAACTACGACTTCTTGAGTGCATATGTAATGTCCCCACTTCCTTCATGCTAAATCAATCCATTTATATTAAAACCTTAAAAATTACAATAGTTTAACTCAGGTTAATATTTAATTCATAGATTTGTGAGGAAATGAAATTACTTCCAATAAGTCGCTTATCTAGACTTAGTGGTTATTTTTATACCACCTATTTATTGAAATAATTTCAACATCAACGAAATATATCTTTGCTTTCAATAAATCTATCCATAAAAATTATATGCTATAATTTACGAAATTCTCTACGACTAAGAAAATATCAACTATAAATCATGGGCGCAAGAAAGAATCCATCCGACTCGGCAAAAACACGCTACGTTTCGGCGAGATTAGACACCACTCGTCTCCGAGGTTGAATATGATAACCAAAGCAAATTATAACGCGTTCAATGTATCATTCTCAAAGCTACGTTTCTCATAAAAAGCAGCAGCCAAGAAAATTTACCATACTTAACCAATGCGATCGAACTCCAACTTTTACCCCCCAACGTTATTCTTACGCATTCATTCGACTACTCAACTCCACATTCACATGAAAACTTTGCTACATTTACCTTAAGTAGTTATGGTCTATTAAAAATAACTAATTCAACAAGGAAAAAGAGCTGTACAAAACCAAAGTAACCGTGCCCCCTAACAAATGTTGAGATAAGGTTATAAACCCCATTAGCATTTGTGTCGAGTTCGATATCTTCGAGTAATTAAGTCTATGTTTCCAAAAACTTTTTTAAAAACGTGCGTCGGAAAAGTCACAAGAGCTTGAAAGTCAAAATTATACGAACGTCAAAAATGTTCGTACGGTGTTAGTTCCATGGTATATATGCAATACCACGTGCCGCTAAGTAGAATTAAATCTGGTACTCGCTACTATGACTAAATAAGCACTCGACGGTAAGTAAAACCAAGGAGTCAATCTCGCATTGATTATCGTTCACAGTAAGATAATTATGAAAAACCGATTACATGAATTCAACGTTAATTCCAAATAAGAATTTAAAATTACCCCCTTACGTATTAACGACTTCGTCCAGCAGCCAAATGAGAAAGATTTGTCTGTCAAAACCATGCAGCCTACATAGCCTCCATGGTCAAAACTCCCCAAATCAGAAAGTAAATTGACGAACGATATTGTTCCACAGTTCAGAGAAGCGCATACGTCTCTCTTTTCTTTTCTTTTCTAAAAATCTTCAAAATCAATTTTAGAAGTGCCTTTACGTAATCATATTAGGATGTATTATATATCAACAGTTTTTCTTTGAAACGTTAAAAATTATTATTTTTAAATAACAGGACAAAGTCTGAATCCCTTAGGTATAGAATGTATCAATATTATTTTTTTATTTTCGTAAAAGGTGAATTAATCATTTAGATATCTGCCGTTAACCGTACAAGAAATTTGTACCATATTATTTTCTAACTAATGCAATTTCCCATTAAAAGTGACGGGTATGCATGACTTAAATATGAAAATAAAAACTACGAAGCCAACCATAAAGTGACCAGATTTTGACTTCATGAAAAGAGGACAAATTGTCTAAGAAATACAGGAAAAAAGAGGGCAGTAGAAAAAAGTTTTATTAGGAATTTACCATAGAAGTACGAGGTGTTTTATATAAATTAACAATGGCTCAGTAAATCCAAATAATGCAACATTAAAAGTATATAAAAATTTTATAAAATTATCTAATATTTTCTGAGCTGCCCACTTTGTAAAAAAGTTCATCATTAATTATATGGTCATAAAACTGCATACAAGACAAATTTTTTAAATTATATTTTGTGATTAGGAGGCCTTTAATAGATTCAACTGCCAAACAATTTCTGTCATCTGTCCACTGGGCATTCATTAGACTAAAAATGCACTCAATGTTTGCATTGTGAGCTGGAATTGCAAGAAAATTCTGGAAAATTTTTGGGAGCTCTGAGTTCTGGTATGAATTTGTTATGACTTGAAAGAAATCAAACCATTTTTTATGTGTTAACTTCTCCACAAAACTTTTACATACCTTATCTTGCAAAGAAGCTTCAAATATTTCCACTGAGCTAAACATTTGTAATCATCAATCACAACATTTCTGCTTAGTAATAATTCTAAACAATTTGAAATATCTGTCCACTGTGGAATAGTTTCCAACTCCGCCCATTTGAAAAACTTACAATTTAAGAACTGATTGGTCCATAGTTGTAAATATTCTAATGCGTTCTGATAAATTTGTATACAGTTTTCTTAAATGCAATACATTCATTCAGATGGCAGCATTTTTATTTAAAAGTTTTCACACTTATTGGAAATAAATTGTTTTTAATTCTGTCAATTAATGACCCCTAACCATATCTATAATATATTCATAATTTCAATGAATTTTTCTCACTTTCCATGTTTTTTATATCAGTATGAAAATAATGAATGCAAAAACAATAAATAAGCTTCTAATGGATTTCAAAAAATTATTTAAAAATAATGTCTGCTTTTTCAAGTGATAGAAAATAAGACTAATGGTTCATACATTTTCAGAATTCTTTCGATGACAGGGAAAAGTGATAACCACCTTGTTTTGCAGTGTTTCAGCAGTTAAACAATTTTGCATGTAGCTTATTCAGTCTATAGTCTTTGAAAAAATTTCAGTGGCTATACTCATTGAAGTAGATTCAAGGACTATAAGTCTTTGAAAAAATTTGAAAGGCTACAATCTTGGAAAAAATTTCAAAGACATTTAAATGGCTCTACTCATTGATAAAATTTCAAAATCTGTAGTCACTGAAAAAATTTGAGTCTATACTCTAAAAAAATTTGAAAGACTATATTCATTAAAAAATTTCAAAGGTTGTCTCTAATTCTTTTATACAAAATTGTGATGTTTTCCTGGATGCAAAAATTTAAAACATGCACTAAATAGAAAAAGCGAAACAAAAATTCACTGATTTCAATAAGATTTTGCAAATATATTTTAGGAGAGTGATAATTCAAAGATAAAGTACTTTCTCCACTAGAGTCAATCAGCATCTTAATTCATTAAATAATTGTTAATCCATTATTTTGTTACTGTTAAAAACATTAATGTATGAGCTGGCCAGTCAATCAATACTTTCAGCAATATACTCTTGTAATATATACTGTAGATTTTTCACTTAAATTAATAATATTTTATGTGTTTTACAGGCTATAGAAATTCAAACTTATCCACTTTTGATCCAACCCTTTAAATAAAAATGTCTGATATTAGAGGGAGGAAAGCTGATTCTAGTGCTTTAAAACGTACACAAAAAAGGCAAGAGAAGCATTGGCCAAATCTCAACGAGGAGCACTTCTTATCATTTTAAGATGAGTTTTATAGCCAAAGGAAAACTTGAAGGTGTTATTGCTGAATCATCTCTACCCATTAACAAAGAATTTAATCCATCAAAAGTTTCGTCTGGGCAAGAAATAAGTGGTTAATCATCGTCGCTAAACAGTGTAACCAAATGTGATTGTGAAAAAATAAAATGTACTGACAATGACTGGAATGACATTGGCTCTTGGCATGCTTTCATAAACGATAATCAGCATGACTTTTTAGTTGAAACTGGTGTGAAAAGAGTTTCAGTTTTTGATTTCCCTTGAAACAATAATGAAAGGAATTTTTTGGAATCAATTTATATCAGGCATTTATGAAACAGAGAAATGATTGAACGGCACTGGTTGGTGTATTCAGTGAGAAAAATGCATTTTCTGCTTTTGTTGTAAACTTTTTGGAAGTGATCAAAAAAAGAAATTTTCCAACTATTGTTGCAACAACTGGAAACAGATCTCAACATATTTACGCAAGCATGAGAGCAATCCAAATCACATTAACGCTCAACAACAATGAACGGAGTTGGAAAATCGATTAATTAAAAGTAAAATGATTGATAAAGAACTTGAGCAATTGATTGACAAAGAAAAGATTCACTGGCACAACATTCTTGAGCGTCTCTTAGCAATCACTCAGTTTGAACTCAGTAGAATTTGCCGCGGTAGTGTACAAAAACCAAATGATCCTCACAATGGTAACTTTGTGGGATTGATAGAACTTATAACCAAATTGACCCTGTTTTAAATAAGCACACCCATCAAATAAAAAGTAATGACGTTTACAACCATTACTTAGGAAAGCACATAGAGAATGAATTTATACATTTGATCAGGAGTCACACATTGCAAAAGATAAAAAATGGAAAAATCCAGTCAAAATATTATTCTATTATTCTGGATTGTATGCTAGATATTAGCCATAAAGAGCAAATGACCATGGTGATTCACTTTGTTGAAATCGTAGAAAACTCAGTATGTATTGATGAACGTTATGTTGGATTCTTGAACGCTTCTAAAACAACAGGTAATGGTTTATTATTAGAAAATGAAGAAGTATTAAGAAGGGTGAAAGAGAGGAGAAGGATACTTGAAACAATTCAAAAGAAGAAAGGTTGGGGCACATCTTGAGAGGAGGAAGTTTGTTGATGACGATGCCGGAAGGATCAGTAGAAGGTAGAAAGAAGAGAGGACATAGGAGGATAAAAATGATTGATGACCTAAAAGGAAGAAATGAAAGAACTGGCAAGGAACAGGGAGGAATGGAGACAACGCTGGTGCCAGGGACCTGCCCAAGGGCAGAGAACCTGATGATGATGATGAATGGTTTATTAGAAGCGCTAATGAAAAATATTACCTACTGATTTAGGATTATCCATTTATAATTGCCATGGTCAAGGATACGATATTGGAGCAAACATGGCTGGTACAAAGAATGGCATTCAAGCTCAAATGTTGCATATCAATCCGCGAGCTTTCTTTATGCCCTTCGGTTGCCATAATTTAAATTTAATACTCAGTGACATGGCAAAGTCATCTTTTGCAACCAAATCGTTTTTTGGAATGTTGCAGCAAATATACGTACTTTTTTCTGATTTGACACAATTATGGCAGGTTTTTAAAAATCATGTGACTAAGTTTACAATAAAACCATTATTGGAAACTTGGTGGGAATGTAAAATTAATTGTGTTAGTTTCAGTTGGGCGACGTTTATGACACGTCAGTTGAGATTTCTGAAACTGCAAATGACCTAAAATACCGAACAGAAGCACTTTCATTAGCTAAAGAACAGAAAATCTTAAAATTGTTGGTAATTTTAGTAATTTGGTATGATATTCTTGTGCAAATAAATGTTGTTAGCAAGATAGTGCAAAGCGAAAACAGAACTCGTATTATCACTTTTGCAAAGTACAGAAAGTCTCTTAATTCAATTCAAAGTTCAAAAACCACAGCAAAGGATGGTGATTTGCTTAAACAGTGCAAAGACCTAGAATTATTGCTTTCTGAGCAATGCTGTGAATTTGAAAATGACAGTGAAGGATTAAGCCTGTTTACTGAATTTAAGACTTTGTCACAAATTATGGTAGATCATTGTGAAATGGCGCTGGATACCTTGCTATATATTTGTGACAACCATTTTATTGAGATTATGCCAAATTGTTATATTACACTTAGAACTTTATTGACTATATCAGTCTCTGTAGCTAGTCATGAACGTAGTTTCTTAAAGCTAAAATTAATTAAAGCATACTTGCGTTCAATGATGATACAAGAAAGGCTGGTTGATATTGCTATTATTTCAATTGGAAATTCTTTAGCATCATCGTTTGATTATTCCACTTAATTGCTGATTTTGCAATTCGTAAAGCAAGAAAAATAAACCTTTGATTGATAGAAGTTGATTATAAAATCTATATATATAAAATGCTAAGATATGTATGCTTTGTTGATTACCGTTACTAAGTAACCATTTATTACCCCATAAGAAAAACATTGAAATCGGTGCAAGGCATTTTTAATTGCATTTTAAAATTACTTAAAATTATGATACAAACTCCAGACTTAAAGTATTAAACAGAAAAAAGAGTGAAAATAATTATTTTTTAAACAGAATACAAATTCATGCCGAATTAGCTTAAATATTTGATTTTAACTGCATAAAAACAAGAAATTTTAAAATTTATTACAATGGGAAATTTTATCTACCATGGAAACGCTACAATGCTTTTATATGGGATTCTCGCCTTTTAATAGTATGAACATCTATATAGCTTACGAGCATAAAAATAACGTGTTTTATAAGCAGTTTAAATGAAGAGAGGGTAAAGGGAAAAGGAGAGAGGGGAGGGAGGGTAAGGAAAAGAGGTGAAAGGGAGATAGGGGAAAGGGAGATAGGGGAAAGGAGAGAGGGGAGGAGGGAGAAACAGGAGAGAGGGGGATAGGGAGAGAGGGAGGAGGGAAATAGGGGAGAAGAAGGGTTATGCAGGAATGTAGTAATAGAGAGGGTAATGGGAAAAGGAGACAGGGTGAGGGAAGGGGGAAAGGAGAGGGGGAGAAAGAGAGAGGTGGAAGGGAGACAGACAGACAAACGACTTTATTAGGGCAAAATTGAGACTATATAGTCCCTTCTTACATTTAACCCTGCATCAACAATTACAAATGAGTATAAAATAGTAATAATAATTTCACGGAAAAGAACCAGAAAATAAAAAAAAATAGAAAACATAAAAGGAAAACACCAAATTACAAATTCAGAAAATTTCTATAAAAAGACAAGAGTAATGCGGTAAAAACCTAGGAAAGACCTGAGAGATGGGAAAGGGGAAAGACATGGAGGGGAGAGGGGAATAGAGAGGGGGGATAGGGGGAGAGAGAGAGAGATGTATCAATTACGCAAGAATATAGTAAAATACATCTTTAATAGAATAGTTTATGGGGATGTCATTTGCACAATTAATTGATTCACATTATTATTAATAAATTAATTGAAAGAAATCCGCGTAAACATTACGTGGGTACAGCCGGAATGCCTCCTCATGAACTGAAGCCGTTATCATGCTCCTTAGAAACCTAATGCCATTGAGAGGACTATGTAATGGTACAAGACTTACTGTTACTCGAATACAAACACACATAATCAAAGCAAAGGTGATCGGTGCAGCAAACTCAGACACAGTACTTATTCCAAGAATCTCACTCATTCCATCAGATACAAATTTACCATTCAGTTTCAAACGAAAACAATTCCCCATATGATTGGCTTTTTCAATGACAATCAATAAGTCACAAGGTCAAACATTTGATAAAATGACTTTACCTACCTAAGCCTGTTTTTAGTCATGGACAATTATATGTTGCTCTATCAAGAGTCAGATCATTTGATACACTTACTGTAATGTCAGGAAAGAACCCAGAAATTGACAATTGTGTCTTTAGAGAAATCTTAGATTAAAAAATATGTTCAAAAAAATAAATAAATGCCTGAATGTTTAATTAAGAACCTTTAAGATCTGCTAGATCGGCATATGCTACGCCAGGTATAGCTACTAGTACATTAAACTAAAAATATTGTATCTTATAATGATTTTTTGTTTTGAAATAAAAATTTTCCTCTAGCTATTACCCTTTTTGTTTGTATCAGTTTGCAGCTGTTTCTCACAATATTGTGCAATTAACATTGATAAATGGGGCTGCCAAAAATAAGATTGCCCAGGGCCGCCAATTGCCTAGGACTGGCCCTGGGTGCTGGCATGTTGTTGGTAGAGAATCACTCTTTCTAAGGGGAAGGGAGAGGAAAGCATAGAGGGGGAAATGGTACTAGCATGTTGTTTCTAGCAAATTGCTTAGATAAAGTTTAAATAATTATTCATTGGAACAGGAAGAGAGGGGAAGGCGTAGCTCGGGGAAAGGTGCTGGCACGTTGTTGGTAGGGAATCGGTAGCATGTTGTTTCTAGCAAATTGCTTAGATAAAGTTTAAATAATTATTCATTCGAACAGGAAGAGAGGGGAAGGCGTAGCTCGGGGAAAGGTGCTGGCATGTTGTTGGTAGGGAATCGGTCTTTCTAAGGAGAATGGAGGGGAAAGTGCAGCGAGGGAAATGTTGCTAGCATTTTTTCTTACCGAATCTCATGGTTATAGTTAAGTATATTTCTAATAGTAAAAGGGAAGAGAGAGGATGGTGTATGAGGAGTACATTTGTCTAGTGAGTCCAATGGTTATATTTAAAGTTACTATGTGTTGCAAAAGGGATAAGATAGAATGGCGCAACAAGGGTAGTAGTAGCGCGAGCTGGTCTTAGAGTGTCGCTTGGATATAGTAGTTATTAATAACTGCAAAAGGGAAATGAGGGGAAGGCAAAATGAGGGGAATTGTGCGAGAAAGTTTTTCTTACCGAGTCGCTCGGATATAGTGAAAGGTTTTATTAATTCCAAAAGTAAGAGAGGGGAAGGTGTATGAGGAATATATTGTTGTTGTTAGTGAGTCGAATGGAGGGCGTGACGAGGGAAATTGTGCAGGAATTTTGTCCTTAGCGAATTTCATGGATAATGTTAATGTTATTATTCATTGCGGAAAGGAAGGAAGTAATGGGAAGTCGTAACTATGGTTATTGTGTTGGAATGTTGTTCTTAGAGTTAAATTTATTATTTGTTGGAAAAGGGTGGAAGTTGTAATGAGGGGAGGAGCTTGAGAAAGTTGTTCTTAGGTAATCTCTTGGATATAGTGAAAGCTATTATTCATTGCAAAAGAGAAGAGAGGGAAAGGCGTAGCAGGGGACTAGAGCGAAAAAGCTGATCTTAGCGGGTCGCTTTGGTATATTTATAATTTAAAATGGAAATGAATGTAAATCCTTCTCATTAACTCTCTTCAAAAATCTTGTTCTATCCCATTCGTTTTGCCAACCCCTTGCTTTGTTTTTGAAATTTTTAATATCGTAATTTATAAGTCACGGAATTGCTTATTTTTTGCCCCATTCACATCATGCAGGCTTCTTTCTAAAAGAACATATGGCAGAGGGCCAGTTATAGGTGTGGACAGCATACACTACCGCCCAGGACGGCCCCTTGCCACAAGCAGTCACTCAGCCTGAGGCTTATTTGCAAATTCAATGAAAACAAAGATATAGATGTGGAAGATCTTTTTGATGAAATAAAGGTATTATCAAGAAGAACCAAGAAATCTTACTTCCCTAAGGACTTTTTCAATTACATTTGTAGTAATGAGCTTGTGCCATCATTTCCTAATTTATACGTTGCGTCTGGAGAGCGAAGCTTCTCAAAACTAAGACTGTTGAAGATATCCGTTTTACAATGCTTGAGGACAGATTAAATGAACTTGCAATTATTTTGCTAGAGAGTGATATCACTGACAATCTGGATATTAATGCATTGATCAAATATTATCCTGGCATTAAGTCTAGAAGGATACATTTTTAGATGTGTAATGATACATGTTTAATGCTCATTATTACATATAAATCTTTCTAAAAGAAAAAGTTTCAAATTCTAAGCAAATCACTGTTTAATTATATTAAACGTCTGTAATTATTTTGTATTTTTTATAATTAAAACTTTAATTTTTATACGAAATGTGTTTTAAAAGAAAACTTATCCCTTTCCAAAACATTTACCACATATTCTATTCTCTTGGATATGTATATCCAATAAAAAAGTTATTTTCTTTAGTAACAGGCTTGGCATGTAACGCCATGATGGTGTAAATAGGGCTGAGGTAAGCGCTCATAGTAATTGGGGCAAGCAAATCAAATCTCGCCCACACCTATCAAATCTCGCAGGCAGGTCAGTATTTTTGTTGATTTAATGCATGTGCAGAAGGGAGGGAAAATTTTGGGTGGTTGCCCATTGAGGGTACACGTTGGGAAAGGGTTTAGGGGAGTGCAAATTTGAAAGGGAGGCATTTGAAACTTTAGGGAACGGAAAGGTTATTGCCAAAGGAGGGGAGGGGTTAGTAGCCTGGGTTCAAACCTAAGAGATTTTTTTCAAGAAATCTAAGTTACGTGTTTCATAGGAAATATAGTGGAGGGCATGGGATAGGTCCCAGGTCATTGTTAAGGGAAACTCCTCTAGTTTTGAAAATGTGTAAGCTTTCCAATGTGTTTAGTTTCCAATTTGCAAGTATTATTAATTTAGAAAAACAACTGGAACTAGGGAAGCTATATTAGCACTAAGAATCATCAGTGAGAAATGCATAAGAAAGAACAGGGAGACATATATTGCCTTTATAGATAATGAAAAGGCTTTCAATAATGTCCAGTGGAGTAGAATGTTAAAAGAAGTTGGAGTAAAGTTTAGAGATAGGAGAATCATATGGAATATGTAAAAGAATCAAAGAGCAATAATAAGATGCGGAAGGGAACAAGAAGAAGCTCAGATAAAGAAAGGAGTAAGACAGGGGTGTAGTTGTCACCCGCCATTTTTAATGCCTATATAGAATCAGCTTTAGAAGAACTAAGAGAAAGAGTAGATATAGGAATAAAAATACAGGGGCAAACGATAAACATGCTGCGATATGCAGATGATATAGCTGTTTTGGCTGAAAGTTAACAAGATTTGTCAACATGCTTGTTGGAATTGGTAGAAATACTAGAGAATAGATATGGTATGAGAATAAACAAAAGCAAGACAAAAGTAATGGTATTAGGCAGACACAAAGTAAACAAGAATGAGACAAAGATAATCATGGGGAGCCAAATTCTTAAAGAAGTTAAGGAATTCAACTATTTGGGCAGCAAAATTACTGAGGATGGAAGATGTATTAGAGAAATCAGAAGCAGAATACAACAGGCAAAGGTGGCTTTTGGCAAAAAGAAGAATCTTTTCACATCAGGAAATATAAATTTGGAAACAACGAAAAGATTGCTAAAAACGTGTGGAGTTTAGCCCTATATGGTTGTGAAAGTTGGACAGTGGCAAAGGTAGAAGAAAGAAGGTTAGAAGCGTTCGAAATGTGGTGCTATAGGAGAATGCTGAAGATTAGCTGGAGAGACAAGATTACAAATGAAGAAGTTTTGGAAATGATGATAACAAACAGAGTAATTATGAAAACAATAAGGGAAAGGAGAAATAGGCTCATTGGTCACATTCTAAGACACGATGGACTGGTTCTAACCATAATAGAAGGTTATGTAGATGGGAATAATAAAAGAGGACGACCAATATTGCAATTTATGGACCAGATAAAAAAGAATATGAATTGTAGAAGTTATGAAGAAGTTAAAAGACTGGCAGGAAAGAGAGATAAATGGAAAGTTAATATGAGACAATAAAGAATAAAGGATTTCACTTGATGCTGTTACCAACCAATTGCAAGATTGATAACTATAGAGAGAGATTAATTTAAAATCATTAATATTCAACATAGTGTCTCATTTCTTGCATGTATTTAGCATTGCTTGATTTTTCAAATCTTCTGTGCTTGAAGTTTGCAGTGTGTCCTTTGAAAAATGGTTGGAGCTGTAATTTTATTTGTCCTATTCAACATTTGTGACACATTGTGAAGTTTATTTTGTAAATTCCAGACTTTGTATGGTTTGAAATTTTGTCTTTCATGTTTCCCAAAATGTGTCTAATGCTGTTGTTACAAGTGTAAATGATAAAATGGTTGGTGTTGCCAAATATTTTGTTCAATCCCTTAGTGAACAGTGAAAAATATGGATGCTTGACATATTTCTTTTTGTTTCATTTTTTTGTTTAATGTTGGCAGCATTTTTGTTTTTGACTATTTGGTCTATTATATTTGTCTTGTAAATGTGTACTGTGGCAATTTGTTATATTTTACTGAGTTTTATGTTGAAATTGGTTTGATTGAGTACATTGGTAACAATGCATGGCAACCCTAGTATGATTGCATGATGAAGTAGCAGCCTACAAAGCAGGGATGTAAATAAGGGGGGAGGGGGGCTCCCTCTTAAAAGTCCTCAGCCCTCCCTTACCATTCGCTGAATGTCATCGACCAATTGTGCGGCATGTGTAAATAGCACAAATAAAGAGGATAGTTCAACAATGGCCAACGACAATTGTTTGGTCAACCATTATAAACACTTCCCACACACAGTTTCCTGAATAATTATCAGTATATATTTACGTTGCTGTGTATAAAGATTGATTATTTCATTGCTTTGGTCTATTGAAGGCTTAATTGATGCTAACTGAGCGTTGGCACAAAAATACTGATCTACGCTTTTATACGATATGTATTAACTTTCAAATTTTGGTGTGCCCCCCAAATATTTTTAGCTTTTAGGCTGCCTCCCCCCCCCTCCCCCCCCCAGAGTTGGCAGGCTAGTTACAATGTTGCTACAAAGTATGAATTAAGTATTCAGGGTAAAGTAGTTTTCGATACTGAGACTTTTAAATCAAATTTAAGTGCCAAAAACTCAATATCAAGTTTAACTTTTAAACAACCTTATTTCTTATTATAAATGATATATGGTGATTTTTACAGCTATTGCCCCACATAAGTCCATAGAGTAAAACAATTTTGTCATATTGAATAAAATGCAGCCACTTTTTAGTTGGAATGAATATATTTCTTATGAGATTTTACAAATCAATGGTCCATTTTATATAAAAAATATTCTTGTAGTTATTTTAAATTTCACATAATGTGCATATTAGATCTTTGGTAGAGAACATGTTTTATTAAACTCACAATTAAGAATGGAATCCTGATAAACATTACGCACTTGATCAAGAGGACACAGATCTGTCTCACAGCCTGGAATGATGAATGGACGCTCTTGATGATAACCAGCAATTCTGAAGCCTTCCCTGCAGCTAAATGGGAACAAAAAGTAATTAAAAATCTGTTAGGCAAATATTTTTAATTAATGAAGTCTCACTAAATGCACAAATAGAAATAAAGATGTGATGGAGGAGCAAATTTCATAATTAAAATTTGAATTTTAATAAAAGATATTAAACAAAACAAAGCCTCAATGAAAAAAAATGAAAGAAAAAAAGAGGTATTTTAAAAATGGTCTGCATGACATACTTTGTACAAATACAGTTAGGGGATCAGTTAAAATGAATCACTTGCAAAATTGATAAACTTACCGAAAAAGAACAAAGGCAAGATTAGTGCCAAAGCTATCTAAATGACTGACACGCCACTGCCTCTCTAAATGAGGAAAACTATTACTTCTTAGCTTTTCTTTATCCTTGTACAATCCAAGACGGGAAATTAATTTGAGGAGTGCTCCGGAATGAGTGAAGTAAAATATGCCTTTCTTGTGTGATTGACCCCCAGATGCAATGTACCTATTCATTTAAAAAATTTTATGGAATATAAAAGCTCATAATCAAAACAAAATCATTCATGATGAGGAATTATTTACCAAAAGTGATCCATCAAATCTTTAAGGGGTGGACAAGCTTGTTTATAATTTATTTCATATCCATAACCATCAATCCAGTAATACTCCAAATCCTCATTGTACTCCATTACCTGCAATTATAATCAAATACCAAAAGAATCATTAAAATTTTCTGCTATATGAAAACAAATGCAAAAACACCATAATAAAATAAAAACAGTACTTGCACCATACACATGAGCAAAATACATGGTTAAATTTACCTAATAATAATTTTTAGTAATGCAGCATGGAGTGATGCAGGATCATATATAAATACTAATAAGCAGTGGCAGATTTGGAACCTTGCCACCCTTAGACCAAATTATTTTTTCACCCCCTTAATAAAATTTCATTAAAATTGATTTAATTTATATATTATACCAGAAGAACAATCTGCTCTTTTCCTGGATATTTATGGTTATTACCTTGAGAAACTTCCTTAGGTGGTCTTTCATGATTTCCAAGTAGTAATCTACTTCGACCTCCATAATTTTGAAAATCACACTAAAAGCCCTCTTTATAGTATTTCCTCACATACTAGTATATTGAAGGTCTTGCAACTTGGCCAATGAATATGCAAATCCGACCGCCCAGAAATCCTGCCACTCCCCAAAACCCCACCACCACTAGGCCATTGCCTACTCTGACCATATTGCAAATCTGCTAATGCTAATAACTCAAGAAAGATTATCCCAATTTCAAACACTTTCACGGTTTACTCAGTTTGACCTTGGTTAAATTCTAGACTTCACCTTCTACAGTAATGATTACTTCTACAGTAATCTTTCAGCTGATATATGACTTGAACGGGAAAGAGAGCTATCACGATATGAAGAATGCAGAAAGCAGGAGTATGTGGAGAACCAGGTTTAACCAGGAATAATCAAAGAGCTGTCTATGAACAGTCTACATGTAATGATATGCTATAAAAACATGAGGGGATCCTATTGTAGTTAAATCAATGGCAGAGCATTTATAAGCATTAAAAGTTTGGTTATCTAGGCCAGTGGTTCTCAAATGGTGCATCATGAAGAGCTGGGAGGTACAGCACTGAAAATTTTAATTAAGACTGGTAAAAAGTAAAGTAACTTTTGTTAAGTAGAGTTTCTGTCTCTTTGTCTCTCTCTTGCATCATTTTAACAACAATAAAACAATGACTAAGCTTAAACTATTCCTCATTACACACAACTCCTGTATTTTTTTAGTTCGGCAGATTGTATTGTGCAGTGTATCATACACGTAAGCATTGACTATCAGGTGTGTCACGACGGAAAAAGGATTAAGAACTGCTGATCTAGGCTATGCCCTGAATCTAAGTGAGAGTTTTACAAGGAAAGAGTGAAACTAGCATCTATATCAGTGCCAAAAACTCTGAAAATTTGAAGAACTTGTAAATAAGTGAAATAGGGCAATGTAATAAGGGATGTAAAAAGGAAGACTTTAGGCAGGCAGGTGGAGAGATCATCTCAAGGCATATCAGTGATACAGGAGGGATTTTGTGTATTTGGTGCCTTGCTGCTTTAAGAAAAAGAACAGACCAAGACAGTTGAGCAAGATAATGCTCGAGTGAGCACACTAGAGCTATATGGGAATATTAAATTATTATTATTACATAATTATTAATAAAATTAATTATTAATGAATAATTAATTACTACGAACCCTGTCACTCTCTCTCTCTCTATATATATATAATTTAAATATAAACTTGCATTAGGCTCTGAATGAATATAAAAATATTCGTCAAAGAAAGAAAACGTACCTTAATGATGTAGTTTAGTGGAAGACTTCATCGAAATCTGTGACGATTTCGCGTCCTTTAGATCAGTGTTTCTCAACCGGTGTGCCGCGGCCGGCCGCGGCACAGTGGTGTGGCGTCAGATATAAACTGATGTCCCGCGGAAGAATTATGGGTGAAGCGGGAGAACTACATTGGAAAACAGGAAGCGGTGTGCCTCCAATATTTTTTTATTTGAGTAAGTGTGCCGTGGAATGAAAAAGTTTGAGAGACACTGCTTTAGATTACTACATTGAGAAGATATTGCTCGAACTATAGTTAGGATATACCCAGAAATTCGCCGCTTGAATCAAGATATAGTAACGCGCTTCTATTTTGTAACAGTGTCCTCCATACGACCCTGCACTGTGTGATTATGTTGAGAGATTTCGCTAACTTATAGGCCAATTCAGTATAAAAGCTAAATACACGGCTCTTTTAAGCATTGTTTTTAAAGGAATCAATATCGGCACGCCCCAATGTGGAGTATACATTGCGAGACAATGTACTACGAGCTTGCAAAGGAGTACAAGTCTTTTTAAGGAGTACATGATTTTTCAGGAGCACAAAGTCGCTTAAAGGTGCACGTCTGGTCACCTTATGCATGATATAACGAATTATATGGATCAGAAACTAACAGTAAAATTACTTACTTTCAATTCATCTTCAGAAAATGCTGCACACCAGGGCGAATTAAATTTCTTATTCCAGGCAGTTTCAAAGCCACAAGTAACATACATAAGGTGGACATCGGCTGAAAATAAATGGGAAAATAACACAAATACAAAAAATAAAATTTGGGATAAAAGGGCTAAATTATAAAGCCCGTTATTGTAATTTACGTAAAAAAATATTCTTAAAAATCATTACAAGATTGTGATGAAATCTTGTCGGATTTCTAGCCGGGTGGTAGCGCACACATAGCCCGACGTTTCGGCAACTAACTCTGCCGCCATATTCAGGGAACCTGAGTGCCGAGGGAAGGTCTGAGTGAGCCGGGTTTACGTATCTGAATATTCCGGGAGTTAGTCGCCGAAACGTCGGTCAATAGGTGCGCTACCACCCGGCTAAAAACCCGATAAGATTTCATCATGATCATCCGCTGGGAAAGTCTCAAATCTTTCATTACAACTTTACTACCCGTTCTTATCAGAAACTCTGGGAGACTCAAATCTTTCATTATGACTTTATTATCCATTCTTATCAAAGACCATCGTACTAGCAGAGTGGCGCAGTGGAAGCGTGCTGGGCCCATAACCCAGAGGTCCGTGGATCGAAACCATGCTCTGCTAACTTTTTTTTCTGTCAATGTAACTAAAGCTCTTTATCAAATTTTGCTGCTTTCGGTACTTTGATTAGCATTCAATAATGCAATTTCTTTCATAGTCCATTCGTTTGCCGTCCCTTATATCTCCTAAGTGCGGCACGCTGTTAAATAGTTAATTATAGTATAAATGATAGTGATGCCAAATCCCCCTCAAATACAATTTTTTACATTTGCTTATGCTGTCACTTTGGATTTAAATCAAAGTAGCTGAACGAATAACTCTAAATTAAATCACAAGATGTTCTTCGTAAGATTAAGCTAATGCCGGCGTCGGGTTTACCTTCTCCGTTTGTCCGGCTTGGAAAGCTACGGAAAACCATCATAACGTGTATATAAAAAATTTCTGGTGAATTATATACATATAAATTTTTTCCCAGAATTAATATTGAATGTGTAAAGTAATCCTTCCGTTTCCTATGGGATCAGAAAACACTATAGTTTTGACCCTGAGAAAATCTCATAAATCGCAAACCTCTACTAACTTCCGCTTAAATCCAATCGTACATGAGTACAGTAACATCTATTAGAAGATTCTTTCAAATACCATACAGAGTTTCTTCAGAAAGTTCCTATTATACTAGGTGCCTGTTGCCGCAACTGCGGCAAGTTCTAGGTTCTCATTGTGAAATAAAAATGTTTTCACGTTGCTCCGGAATAAACGTAGCCCGTCGCCTAACGTTCTTTGTCATTTAACCGGAATCTATGGCTACGGTCGCTGAAATTATTTTTCTCTCGTTCCACGTAGATTGCTAGTAAAAGCGTTCATCATTAACTATTATATACATTGGAAAAGAAATATTGGTTCTTTTCTAATTATTTACTAATTATGTTATAGTTACCAACGTGATACTTAATAAACAATCAAATAATGATTGTAACATTCTAAATTATATTATTTATTTAGTCACTTTTACAATATTTTGGTGAAGAGAACAAGGCAATATCTCGTAAAATACAATCAAAAGGACATTCATTTTTTATACTCCACCGCATACTTCCTGTCACAGTTAACTTCGTTGGAGATTCTCACAAAATCTGTATGTATGATTCCTTTTTCTTGTAAGATCGCATAGCACTTTCCTCAGTAGGTAAATTCTCTATTAAATGAATTAAATTCGTTTTCATTATGATTTACGATGGGTTTAGAAAGAAATATTAATATTATTTCAAGGTTTTTTGTATAATAAAGTGTGATAATTATTTGTTTATTAACTCGTTGGCAACATAATTAGTAAATAAATAGAGGGGGGATACGGGGGATATAACCGAAATGAAACGAAATATTGTTATTATTAATAAATAAATATCTTAAATAAAGCGGAAATTATACTTTAATTTAATTCTTCGCCCAGCTCATACAAATTCTACCATTTTTTCACCTGTTTCCTCATCTCCCATCATAACAGCTTATGCCTGTCGCTTAAGGATCTTCAGATCATCCTTTCTATCAATTTATATCATGGCATTCTCACCATTTGAGAGGGTAGGGGTTTTCTTTGATGTATCTCCTTGAGGACATCTGTTGGGGCTGATTGATACTAGCATAGCTAGCTTGGTCCCAACCTAAGAAAATATTCCCGTTCTGAAACAGGAGAATTAGTCTGCCACGGTAGTTCAGTGGTAGAATATCCACCCGGCAAGTGGAAAGCCCGGGTTCGATTCCCGGTCATGGCAGATTTTTTCACCTGTTTCCTCATCTCCCATCATAACAGCTTATGCCTGTCGCATAAGGATCTTCAGATCATCCTTTCTATCAATTTATATCATGGCATGGCCTGTCGCATAAGGATCTTCAGATCATCCTTTCTATCAATGAAAATTATACAGCAATTCTTAATGAGATACAAACATGAAATTTGGCAGAATTATGGGTTTTTAGTTACAACAGAAAGAAGAAATCCGATATCATAATAATTCAAAATCTTACAATTAGCGACTGTTTTGCCACATAATTGCCCTATGCGACGAATAAAATTATAATGCACTTCTAAATGAGCTATAAAGTTGAAATTTGATACGGTTATATGATTTTGAAGAAAAGTGATTGGGAATAATTTGAAATTGTAAAAATGCTAAACTTTAAAAATGCTTGCAGAATGCAAGCACACGTTAACTAGTATATATATATATATGTATAGGAGGATACAAAATTATGAGGCACTTCCAGATATGCTAGAAACTTGAAATTTGGTAGGAATATAAGTTATTAGTCACAACTGAAGGAAAAAATCCGAAACTGGCGAAATTCCTATTTTGAGGGGCTTTTTTGGCACCTTTTTGCCCCATTTTTTGCCCATAAGAAAACGTAAATTGGTGTAGAGGTTTTTATATTTGCATTTTAAAATTGCTTCCCATCAAGATACGAACTCGAGTCCAACTGTCGGATAGGATATAAATTGTAGTTTCTTATTTTTGAAGTCAGAATTCAAATCCGAGTAGAATTAGCGTAAATTTATAGTTTTTATCGCAAAAAAGTGGTAATTTTTCTGGGTCTAACAATAGGCTTCCTAGGTTACAGGCTTAATGCTTTCATATGGGTAAGCTTTTAATGGGAATCAGAGGCTTATATTTTAATGCCATGAATGTTAAACTATGCCTAATGAAGGAAATCCGATATTGATATAATCCTCATTTTTGTGGCTGTCATGCCCCATACGAGAACAAAAAAGGCGAGGTAGCCGCATACGACCTAGATACTTGAAATTTGGCACTATTATAGAAATTTCATTGCTACCAAAGATAAAATAAAAAAGCTGCAAAAATTCCAATTTCTAAAGGGCGGTTTTACCCCATTTATGGCCCATATCAGTGTGAAAATTATACTTCAATTCTTAATGAGTTACAATCATGAAATCTGGCAGAATTATGGGTTTATATTTACAACAGAAGGAATAAATCCGATATTGTAAAAATTCGAAATCTTAGCAGCTGTTTTGCCACATTATTGCCCTATGCGACGAATAAAATTATAAGGCATTTCTAAATGAGCAACAAACTTGAAATTTGACACGGTTATATGATTTTGTACGCAATTGATTGGGAATAATTCTACATTGTAAAAATGGTAACATTTAAAAATGCTTGCAGAATGCAAGCACATATTACTAGTGTGTGTGTGTGTGTATATATATATATATATATATCGGACGAACCCATATAAAAGATTTTATAAAAATTACTTATGATGGTAATATGTAAGTTTAGCAAGAGCCAGAAATTGTTGCTTTAGAAATCAATATCAATTCATTTCTCGAAATACTAGTCATCTATTGGTATAAAATGGTACTTTAACATTTAAACCTTACAGCATATCTGCAAGAAAACAGCAACAATGTACTGAGGCAAAATTGTACAAAACTGCCAGTTTATAGTTGCACAAGCTCTAGAGCAGTGGTTCTCAGTGTGGTCTGCAGACCACTATAACCTATAATTAACATGCATTTTCAGTAATTTAAATTGTGATTGATTATTATATCCCAGGTTCTTTGGCAGTCACTTTCATTTCCTTTAAGAGCAACAGGTTGTCAGTCCCTGGTCTAAACAGAACCAGAAAGTGATTGGAAGAAGAATTATATTTTTTAATTAAGTGATTTTGGGGTAATATAATTGCTATCACTTTTAATAGACAGAAAGCAGAGTCTGCCAATCACTGAAGGGGACCCAGACATGAATATCAATGGGGCCCCAAGATATTAATATTTATAATAATAAGGAATGATTTATAGAGTCCCAGTTTAATATTATAACTTTTACAGTGTTTTTTATTGAAAATCAGTTTGCCAAATGATTTTTAGTAAAACTTTTTGCAAAATTTACACTCAATACTGAATAATTGAGATCTCAAAACTTGTGAGACCTGGATGCCTAACATGCACCTCACCCCCTCTCCCTTCGGTTGGGCCTGATAAAAATGAAAAACCATGGGAAAATACTTAAGTCTTTTAGACTCAGCCCATGTCTTTCGATAAAGATATGTCATAAGCCTCCTTCCTCCTTCGTGTAAGCCAACCAAGAGTTCCTTTGACTCAGAAAAGAATTATCAAACTTACATTATGGCTGCAATCACACTGGTAAGTTAGATAGTTTCAATCACACTAGTAAGTTAGTTTCATAAGGCATAAAAAGGTTGGTGAAATTAGGTAATATTATTATACCAGACATAATGTCTAATTTATTTACATTAAAGTATAAAAATATTTCATCATATTACAAATTTAACTCCTTCATGCAAATGATGCAATGCAATAGACCTTATTATAATGCAATCTGCAGATAAAAATTTTGTTTGCTATGCTGCACAGTAAGATGAAGTATTAACAGCAACAACAAATATTTTAGAGGAGAAACCAGTACTGCCCCAAAATCATGATTTTCTCATTTTCTAAATTGAAATATCAGGTAACTGGAGAGTTAATATGGTCAAGAGGATAAAAGTAGTCAAACACTAAATAAAATCATTAATTTATTGTTTCAGAAAAAATTCTGAAGCATTTAATTTAATATATGACATAAAATTCCAGTATGCAATGCCATAAGAAATGAAAAGTACAATAAGTGAATACAGAGTAAAAAAAATGACTTTGGTGAGCTTCTACACAAACTCAGATAGAAAATAAATTTTATGCAAAATAAAAAGCTTTCATAGTCTTGTGAAAATGTTAACTAATACTTTTGAAAACCAAGCATAAATTGGAAAATAAATACCACTTCAAGTTTTAATGTTAACTATAAGATGAAGAATGCTGAGGAAAATAAGGCAGAGTAAAAATATTATCTTACCATATGTCAAGGATTGAAATCCTAGTTTTTCAGCGACTCCTTGTATGACTTTCTTCATTTCAGGACCTGCCTTAAATTTCCTTTTCTCATTCAGTGAAGTGGGGTTTTTATCCACATCTTTCTTCCATCGTAAGCACAGCTTGTAAAACTTAACCAAAACAGTAGATTAAAAACTTAAACCGCTTCAAAGTGAAAGTAAGGTATCATACTTTTACAACTTGACAAAATCTACCATTTCTGTTAAATTTAGAATAAATGTTTTAATCTTAAATTGTCCACCTTCAAAGAATTCTGAATTTCAATTACTAATCATTTAGAAAAAATTTCTATTCAATGATAGTTACATCTATAATATATTGAAGCTTCTTACATATGATATATATATATACACACACACACCATATATCTTCGAGTATAAGGCGATTTGAGTATAAGTCGAAGTGTACTTTTTAGCCTAAAAAAGTGTCAAAAATCCAAGACTCGAGTATAAGTAGAAGCAAAGAAAATGAATGCAAGATAATTTTTAAATAAAAAAAATTAATATACGTACGTATATACAGGTGAGCCTCTACTTACGAACATTCAAGAAACGAACAATTCATATTTACGGACATTCCACATAACAATGAATTGTGCCTCGCACTTCATTTACGAAAACACCCTCATGCACTTACGAACATCAGTCGCAGTAAGAACACGTAAACTTGTCAACACTTGTCATTTGCCGTTTGTATTCGAAACCAAATGGGTGCGTGTTTATGTATGTATTGTTTTTCATTACCCTTGAAATATGGAAAACAATCATAAACGTAGTGTTTGTGAAGGTGCTAAGAGTGGTAAAAAATGTTGAGTGCTTTCAAAGGAAATTAAAATGGAAATAATACACAGATCAGAAAAAGGTGAGTCGCTTGCTTCGATTGGTTGTGTTTATGATCTCAATCGTTCAACAATTGCAACCATTTTAAAAGACAAAGGAAAATTTGGTGATCATATTCGCAATGCAGGCTCTGTTCAGTCCGTGATTATAAGTAAAAAACGAAATGCCATCGTTGAAGAAATGGAACGGTGTTTAACAATTTGAATTCAGGATCAAAATAAAAAACCAACATTTGAGTACTGAACTGATTCTTCTCTTCGATCCACTCATTTGGGCAAGTCTTATAAAGATAAAATATAAATTTTAAGTTTTCCTTTCAAACTACGTAAGTACAGTGATGCTGTATTATTTTATCATTAGCCTTTGCATTTTCCATTAATTACCATGAATTTTTCATTCTAATGCGCTTTAAGTCAGTCAAATGTTGTTTTTCGCCCGTCATTTTTAATTATTGACCCAGAAAAATGTCCATCTAGTTTGCGACTCGAATATAAGTCGAAAGTAGCGTTTGATCGGCCTAAAAAAGGAAGATATATATATATATATCAGAGGCGTATCCTGAGTTCAAGACGTGGGCTATCTCACCCTAACCCTCAACAAGGAATATTATTAAAAACTGAAATAGCAAACTTTCTGAGTTGTTAAGTAATAAAATAATATTTTAGGTGCATGCTAACATAACAAAATAATTTAGCGTATTATAGAAGCCTACCTTTGAAGACTTCATTTTTACAGGAACTCCATTCTTCTTTCCTTTTGTGTGAACTTGAGTGTTACGTTTTCATAAAAAGTTTCTTCTGAGTACTTTTTCATATCTAAAAGAATGTTTTTCTCTATAGATAAAACAGCCAATTTGCTCAAGCAGACTTGTCCTTGTGTGGCTCTGAGATAGCTCTTAACCCTTTTTAATGCAGAAAAACTTCTTTCGGCAGTTGCAATTGTTGATGGAAACGTTAGAATTAGTTCTGCCAGTTTGTACACCTCACTAAACACGATGTCCAAATTATTTAACTTCATGTAACAAGTAATGTCTCCCACTGATTTCTTTTTGTATTCATCAAGAGAATAAAACACCTTCAGATCATTTTTGAGACGAACTGTATCAAAATTTCAGGCATAAGGTTTTTTAAGTTCTGACAGTAGGTGTTCAGGCAAGTTTTCACAAAATTTATCAAAACAGTTCGTATCCAATAAAGACACGAATTTAAGATATTTTTGAGACTCAAACCTGAGTTTTGTTTGAGTCATTAGAGTGTCCAGAATTTCATTAAAAATATGTAAGTATTTGGAACGATCATCATCGTTTCTCTGTTGTTTTGGTCTTGGTTCATCTTCATCATGACTTCTAGCTTCTAACCATACTTGATCAAAATCTTCATCTCTAATTTTTTGCAAAGTTTCACAGAAGTCATTAACTTTGTTGGTACAGTAAGAAATGTCCATGTTTTTATTTTACAATATATCAAACAAAACATCAGAAAATGCGAATATTTTGTGGAAAATAATAAGAAAAAAATTAGTGTCGAACGTAGACAGAAAATGAACAAAGCCCAAAGCAGCATTCACCTCTTCACCTGTCCAGTCACCAGGTTCATCTTTGAATTACAAAAAAAACTTGATAAGATGCTCCCTGTAATCTTTAACAGTGTTGACAAGTCTTGATGAAAAGTTCCACCTAGTTGGTGCCACTCCCGGCAGTTTCCTCTCCACGAAGTTTTTCAGAGCAGTTGTGCAGGCAGTACAATGAGAAAAAACCTAGGTATTCCGGATAGTTTTATGAAAAATCGTTTACATTCTTTTATGTAATTTGTAGACTCTGACAAAACCAAATTCAGCCTATGACTGTAGCAGTGAATGAGAGTTGCTGTTGGATACTTATTTTTCACCAAGGTCTGAAGACCAGACACGTGACCGGCCATAACAGCTGCTCCATCAAACGTTTGCACTATAAGTTTCTTTGAACAACCTAAATTATCTACAACTTTGGTGATGTGTTGGAATAATCCTTGTGCTGTTCGGTCTGAACTGACATCAGTAAAGTGTAAAAATCGTTCTTGGCAGTATCCTTCATCATCGACATATCTGAATACCATTGATAATTGACCGTTATTCGTCACGTCAGTGGTTTCATCAAGCAAAATTGCAACAAAAGATGTTTTAGCGATTTCTGATTTGATTTTATCAGTAATTATGCTAGCTACTGCATCAATAAGGTCATTTTGGATTAAAGGCGACATCCCTCTGAAAACAGTTCCCTTTTTAAATGATTAGCCAAAATTGGATCATAGGTAGCTAAAAATTCTAAGAGTTCTATTTACATGCCTTTGTTTGTTGAGTTCTCAGGCTCATTGTGACCTCTAAACGCACACTCTTGTTTTCCTAGAAATGCTACTGCATCAATCAGTCTTCTTAGAATACTTCTATTTTCTTTCACTTTTTCATTATGCAAACTGTCTGCAATTTTCTTCTGTATATTTAAGGAATGATCGATTCTTTGAGATCCAAATGTTTGTAAAGCAGTGAACGCTCTTATATGACCAAGTGATTTTTGATGTTTATCACAGGCCATAACTAAATAATTTAAACTATTGAAACCAGTCTTATTCCAAGGGCCCGGTTCAGTGGAAAAAAGCAAACACGGCCAACAGTACAGTTTATTTGACTCACTCGATCCACTTAACCATGCATATTTTTGGTAACTACTTACATTAAAGTACCTAGTATATGATCGGTTCTTTTCTTTGTGCTCCATTTTAAGTTCCAGAAGTGCTGGCTGAGGCCTTCCAGTCTTCACAATTTGAAGTTTATCCTCATACCTAAGTTGAGAAAATGGTGTCTTTTCCAACAGTTCTTTAATTATATCACTCATTTTAATTCACTAAGACTAAGCATTCATTATGCAGCACACATAATATCACTAATTTTAATTCAATAAGACGCAATAATTACACACAGGCCACAATTAAAATAACTCGCGCAGAATTTGTATTTACCCTCGCAGGAGTAAGCCACCACACAAGTCTATCTCGAAGCGAAGACTTTGGAACGTATGACTCACACCCCCCCTCCATCATCTCCTTTCCTTTTGCAGCGGGAATGCGACGGTGGTGCCTCTGGTGAGGGAAGCTTCGCCATCACCTAGCGAAGACACGGTTGAGCGGGTTGCGTCAGCGGCCCTGGAGGAGCCGTTGTTTGCAAGACCTAATTCTCTTTCAATTAGTCAAAGCGAATGAATTCACACACGTTCCTAAATACATTTATTTGTTTGAATTCTCTGGGCTTCGCAGCTAGCCTAGAATATACACCCCTGATATATATATATATATTTTTTTTTTTTTTAAGGGAAGCATTTGTCGAAGGTAACTTATGCATAGGTACTTGGAATGTAAAAAGGCAGGAAAGCTAGAGAACCTGAAAGAAGAAATGAGAAGAAATAGGATTGACATCATAGGGCTGAGCGAAGCTAGATGGGAAGGAGAAGGGAAGTTCAACTCGGAAGAATTGACAGTAGTTTACTCTGGTGGAAATGGTGGGGCAAGGGGAGTAGCTCTGGTACTTAGGAAAGATATGATGAAGAGTATGACAAAAATAACAGCAACAAACGATAGGTTGATGGCTATAAAGCTCAAAGCAGTCCCAGTGGACATGTTGATAATCCAGGTATATATGCCAACGTCCGCTCATGAAGAAGAAGAAATCGAGGAGATGTATGGACAAATTAACAAGATTTATGAAGAAGATGGAAAAGGAAAGGTAAACTGCATAATAATGGGAGATTGGAACAGCATAGTTGGTGTCAATACAGAATTGGGAAAAGAAACCGAGGAGGAGAAAAACTGGTAGAATTCTGTGTTAATAACGACCTAGTAGTGACTAATACATGGTTCAGAAACCATAAACAAAGGCTGTACACATGGAAAAGCCCAGGAGATAGAATGAGATGCCAAATAGATTTCATCCTAGTAAAACAAAGATTCAGGAACAGCATAAAAAATGCTAAGACATTACCAGGAGCAGATGTTGATTCAGATCACATCCTTCTAATAGTCGATGTAACTACAAAGCTTAAAAAAATAAGGAAAACGAGAAGAGAAAGACAGATTTGGGACTTAGAAAAACTGAATGAAAAGAACGATGCATTCCACACGAAGTTGGAAGATCGCCTTAGAAATTTGGAAAACAAACCGAAGAATGGGAAGAAATTAAAGCCAGCATCAAAGATACCTTGAATAAAGAGATCGGAAAACAAGAGAAGAAAATCAGAAAACCATGGATCACTAAGGAAATGCTGGAGAAAATGGATGACAGAAGAAAATGGAAAAATGTTAATAGTGAAGACGGTAGAGCCAATTATAGACGCATAAACAATGAGTTGAGAAGGGTAACAGATAAAGCTAGGGAAATTTGGATAAAAGAAAAATGTAAGGAAATACAACAGATGGAGAAGTTAGGATGGTACGATATGATGTATGCTAGGACACTGGAGTTAGAAGATAAGAAGCCTAACGGGATTCGTGGTAAAGGAATTATGAATACAGATGGAAAAATAGTCGCAGAACCAAAGGATGTAGCACAGGTATGAGAAGAATACATTAAGGAACTATACAACAAGCAGGCAGGCTCGGTACAAATAGAACTGGAAGAAGAGGATAACATTGAAGAAGACAACTTGGGATCAAGTATTATGAAAAGAGAAGTAGAAAAGGCGATACTGGAACTGAAGAAAGGAAAAGCTACAGGCAGCGATGGAATACTGGCAGAGGTACTTGAAGTCATGGGATCGGAAGGACTAAAAGTGATTACGAAATTAATTAACAAGATTTACAACTCTTAGATGTAACAATGATCCCTCTAAAGAGGAAGCCAAAGGCAATGCAGTGTAAAGACTACAGAATGATAAGCCTACTGTCACACACTTCCAAGATCATCATGAGGATTCTTAATAAAAAGAGAAAAAGGCCGAAGAAATGCTAGGGGAAGATCAATTCGGCTTCAGAAAAGGACGAGGAACCAGAGATGCTATCGGTGTAGTGAGAATCATATCAGAAAGGGCAATAGAGTACAGCTAAGATTGCTGCTTTTGTTTCGTCGACTGGCAGAAGGTCTTTGATAGAGTAAATTGGGTACTGCTGATGAGGATATTAAAGGATATAGGTGTAGACTGGAAAGACAGGAGACTGATCAGGAATCTATATGTGAATCAAGTTGTAAAGGTCAGGTTGGAGAATACGGACACCAGCGGAGTACATATTGGTAGAGGAGTAAGACAGGGCTGCTGTCTATCGCCGTTTCTATTCAATATATATGGAGAGAGACTAATGCAGGAAGCGTTAGAAGGCACGGAAGATTTCAAAATCGGAGGAAGGATTATAAGAACAGTGAAATACGTGGATGATCAAGTACTTCTAGCAAGAAAGGAAAAGGAACTCCAGATAATGATAAATAGACTAGTGATAACAGGTAGAAAATACGGTATGGAAATTAATACAGAAAAATCCAAGGTTGTGTGAATATCAAGTAAAGAAGAAGAAAATTTGAACATAAGTATTGGAGGAAAGCCATTAGAACAAGTTTCAGATTATAAATACCTTGGAAGCATCATAACGAGAGAAGCAAAATGTACCGATGAAATCAGGACTAGAATAACGAAAGCAAAAGCCGCTTTCAGAAGAAAGAAACTCCTACTAACGGGAAATATAAAGCAGGAAATCCGCAAGAGGTTGATTAAATGCTATGTATGAAGTATAGCTTTGTATGGGGCAGAAACATGGACGCTAAGGAAAAATGATATTAAATACTTAGAAAGCTTCGAAATGCAGACATGGAGAAGAATGCTGAAGATAAAATGGACAAATAGGGTGAAAAATGAGGAAGTACTACGAAGAATAGGAGAGAAGCGAACGATTATACAGACTATCAGAAAGAGGAAGGCGAACTGGATTGGACATTACCTGAGGAGAGAGTGCATGATTAAAGAAGTGCTAGAAGGAAAACTGGATGGAAAAAGAGAAAGAGGTAGGAAAAGGTTTCAGCTGATAGACAACTTGAAAGGGAAAGAGAGCTATCAGGACATGAAGAAGACTGCAGAAAATAGGAGTATATGGAGAACAAAGTTTAACGATGACTAATCACGGACCTGTCTATGGACAGACTACCTATGATACATATATATTTTTTTTCTTTTTAAAATTATTTCCCGTCAAGACTCAAACTCGGGACTTGAACTATCGCAAAGTATAGAAATTGTAGTTTCTTATTTTTAAGACAGAATTCAAATCCGAGTAGAATTAGGGTGAAATTATAGTTTTTATCGGAAAAAAGTACTAATTTTTCTGGGACGCAACAATCGGCTGTCATGGCAAAGGACTCAATGCTTTTATATGCGTAAACTTTTAATGGAAATCAGAGGCTTATATTATAATACCATTAATATTAAACTACAACCAATGTAAGAAATCCGACATTAATATAATCCCCATTTTTGGGGCTATTTTGTCCCATTATTGCCTCGTACGAGGACAAAAATTATGAGGCAGTTCCTTCCATATGAGGTACATACTTTCAATTTGGCATGATTAGAGGTATTTGATTACAACCAATGGATAAAATCTGATATTATATGAATTCCAATTTTTCAGGGTTATTTTGCCCCATTTTTGCCTTGTAGGAGGATAAAAATTATGAGGCACTTTCATTGAGCTACAGACTTGAAATTTGGAAAGATTAGGTTTTTGGTTACAATCTATGGAGAAAATTATAAAACTTTCGATTTTTAAGGAGCTGTTTTGCCCCATTATTTCTCCATACGAGGTTTAAAATTAAAAGGCATTTCCAGATGAGCGAGAGACATAAATTTTGGTTACAACCAATGGAAAAAATATGATATTATAAAACTTCCAAATTTTAGGGTCTGTTTTGCCACATTTTTGTCCCATACGAGGTTAAAAATTATAAGGCATGAGTTAGAGACTTGAAATTTGGCAGTTCTATAGATTTTTTGTCACAACCGATGGATAAAATCCAAACTGTAAAAATTGCAAATTTTAGAGGATTTTCCCATTAAATCCCAAAGTGTAAGAACTGCCAATCTGCTATTTTGGACCAATCTTACCAATGATTTAGATAGATGGGGATGCGTAAAGGTTGGCCAAACCTTTCTTAACCCTTAAACCGAAACATCGGTCTCTGTGACTCCTTTGAAATTTGAAACAAAGTTTCTGGAGTCAACCTTTTGTTGCCAATAGCGCGGCGCCATCTACCTTCCTCTTATCAGTCAAGTATTAGTTCCATCCAGTTGAGTTGATGGCTCAGTTAGTTACACATAATCCAGGAGAAAAGTTACAGCTGTGTCGGTCTCTCAGTCCGGGTGTTTCTCATTAAAGACAATTTTGTTCCGGTCTAACGGACCGTGTGTTTCTAATAGTGGACAGTTACGTGCCGGTATAGAGAACCGTGTGTTTCTAACTGTGGAAAATTATCTGCTGGTGTTTCTTTTTGGCTGATTTGGCTTTCCAAAACTCATTGTTATCCAGATAAGACACATCTCAGATTTATTTCGTAATATATATTCATTGAAATTTCTTAGGTCGATAAAAATGGATAAATCATCTTCAACTGAAGAAATGTTTTATTACGACAATCCAAAATTTGAGGAAAAGATTCAGAGATGTTTGCTGGAATCAGATGAGGAGGAAGATCAAGAGGAAGAAGAAATCGACGACTCAGACAAGGATCCAGATTATGTTGAAGAGAATGAACCTCTAGAGTCTGAAGATGATGATAATGAAGAAGGCGAACTTCTTGAAGAAGAGCATAACATCAAATACGATAATATCACTCCAAATAGTACCACGGCTTTGTGTTGTTATGGAAAAAACAACTATAAGTGGACAACAAAGGAACCAAATAAGGCTCGTAGAACATCCAAACATAATATAATCAGAGGTCTACCTGGTCACACAGCGAGAAGTAAAATTTTAGGAGAAGCTCCAACTTAAAAGTGAAATATGGAAATTGTTATTTGATGAGCAAATTATAAATGAAATTGTTCTACGGACAAATGAGAAACTGTTTACTGTGAGGGGAAAATTAAATCCGAGTACCAATCCTTCGAATTACAGGGATACAGACAGTACGGAGATGTATGCGCTGATTGGGCTGTTTATGTTAACGTCAATATTCAAATCAGCTCATGAAGATATGTTGTCTATGTTTTCAAAAGATAGTACAGGTCGTCCTATTTTCAAGGCAACTATGTCTGTGAAAAGATTTAAGATACTGATATGTTGCCTTCAGTTTGATAACCCTAAAGATCATGAACAGAGAAAGAAAACGGATAAAGCTGCTTGTATTTCAGGAATATTCAATTTGTTCATTTCAAACTGTCAACGATTATACACTTTGAGCTCCTGTGTGACTGTCGACGAAATGCTTATAACCTTTAGAGGACATTGTGGTTTTTGTGTATATATGTCCTCTAAGCCAGCAAAATATGGCATAAAGGTGATGTGCATGGCTGACTCCAAAAGTTGCTATTTATACAACGCATATATATACAGTGGAAAAGACAGTGATGGCATCACACTTACTCAGGAGGAGCTAACATTAGGAAAACCAACGCAATCTGTATTACATCTCACACAACTGATTAGGGGTACAAATCGAAATGTAACTGCTGACAACTGGTTCACGTCGATGGAACTCATTAAAATTCTAAAAAAACATGGACTAACCTATGTAGGTACAATAAAAAAAATAAATGTGAAATACCACAAGAATTTTTGCCGGCCAAAACAAGAACAATTGGGTCTACTATATATGGATTTAGTGAGCATGCTACTCTGATATCTTTTGCACCAAAACGAAATAAGGCTGTTATTCTGGCATCTTCTATGCATGATTCCATTGCCACCGATGAAGAAACAAAAAAACCGGAGATAATAGCTTATTATAATGCAACGAAATCTGGAGTGGACATATTGGATATGAAGTCCACGAACTATTCTTGTAACCGTAGATCACGTCTGTCTTTTATACCATGGTTAACGTCAACAGTTTTGTTTTATACTACTGTTATAGAAAGTGTACCAATCTCAAGACCTAACATTTGTGAAGTTGTTGGCAATGGAAATGATTGAACCACATCTGAGAAGATGTCTTGAAATACCAAACATGGCAAGAGAAATAAAAGAACTAATTCTGAAAACTCTTGGGCAAGAAGCACAACCGCAGCAGCATCAAGAAATTCCCTGTGACAAGCTTGAAAAAAGGAAGTCGTGCAGCATTTGCTCCTATTCCAGAAAACGAAAAACTGGGTATAAATGTATAAAGTGCAATAACGCTATTTGCTTTGAATGTAGTAAGAAAATTAGTGTGAAATGTATCAGTCAAAATTAACGTTGATGCAAATCTTTTCATGAGTTGAAAATATTTCATTATTTTGACATACTTTTTTATTTTATTTTGTTTTTGTATTCGGTATCTACACAATAAAATAGTTATCTAAAACAAAGTTTTAATTTTATAAACCTATTAGTTTAAGCAATTAAGTTATGGCTAATAAAAATGAGATAGCGGTCTCACAGACCGGGTGTTTCTAATTATGAATGTAAATGAGATGTTTCTGTTTAAGGGTTAAAGGGATATTCCCTGCTTTCAGCATTGGTCAACGACCAATGGTCATGTCCACCTAACAAATATGTTTGAGTAAGAATTGACATAGGTTGTTTCTTTCAAGAATATCCTAACCTTCATGGGAATCCAGTAACTTCTCAGGTGGGGGAGAGAGAGAGAGAGTGCTGCAGAGCAGCGCATTTGAGAAGCTCTGTCCTTTTCCACGTGCAACCCAGAGTAATAAAACGACTGCGGAGTCCCTAAACAGGGATGGCAAACCTTTTGAGCTCACTTTTTGAGTTTCTTGGGAGCGGAGAGAAGCAGAAACATTTGGAAAACCATTCCAAGAGAATACCCTAAACACTAATATGCTAACGTAGCCAAAAATGAAAAAATTACATTTCAAAAGGACTAAAAACATTTTTAAATCTTTACATTAAAAAATTCTTTGACACTGAGCTGGGTTGAATTATATAATTAGAATAAGATCAGTGAGAGGGCTGCATAAAATGAACTAGTAGGCCATGTGTTTGAGACCCCCGATTTACATTATAAATTTGATCGGGAGTTATGTCAAGTTCCCTAACCTTTTCCAAAAACATTTGCTTGAAAGATTCCGCCGAAACTGAGTCACTAGACAATTTTTCCCAAGATATGGTCAATTGACAAATTCTGTGCCTTTTTAAAAATTTATCTACCAAACCAGAACTAGCTTTAAAGTCATATTTTTTGGTGATTTCTTTGTAAAAGAACTGTGCCTTCTCGCATAATAGTTCTCCATTTAAAGACTCATTTCTTGATTTCTCTTGAAGAAACCATGTGTAAACTGCAGTTTCAACTGGCAGATATTCACTCGATATCAATGTTTGCTGTTTACCAGGACCTTTTTTGGTAGCTGACACAAATTCGAAAATCTTTCATTTCTTGCATTTTAAGCCACTTACTGTAGATTTTCCAATACAAAATTCTTTTGCCAACTTCGTTGCACTTTCTCCGTTTTCAAGTCTTCATAATAAATTTGTTTTCTGTGTGAGTGACAATGTTTTGTGTTTCCTTTTAAACGACATCTTAAATATTTACACACCCTACAATATTTCTCAATATAATTAGGAATGTACATATTTTGAGCATGACAAAAATAACACACAAACTTTATCCATCGCTAATGGTGTACTACTGAAAACAATGTTTCAAAGAATCATCTATTCAGCTGCAAGAGGCGTTAATAGTGGGCATCTGTGCCTGACTTTGTTACCAAATGAAAGCTTCAAATTTCACTTTCTGACGACACTTCCTTCGCTTAACCAACACTTCACACCTGATGTTGAGAAACAGTTCGGATTACCATGGGTTCGGATTATAGAGGTTGCACTGTATTATATATAGATGCTTCTTACATAGGATGTAGGAGGATACGAATTATGCAGCACTTCCAGATTAGTTAGAAGCTTGAAATTTGAAAAGTAGGTAGGTCTTGTAGCAAAATTGACCAGAAAAATCAAAAATTGCAAAAATTTTTAATTTTTTTAACAGCCAAAAAATAAACATTTTTGAAATTTTCGATTTTTCTGGTCGGTTTTGCTACAAGATCTGCCTATTTTCCAAATTTCAAGCTTCTAGCTAATCTGGAAGTGCTGCATAATTCGTATCCTCCTACATCTTATGTAAGAAGCATCTATATATAATAGATGTGAAATACCTCCATGTAAATCAGGGGTCTCAAACGCGTGGGCCACTAGCTCATTCTATGCAGCCCTCTCACTGATCTTATTCTAATTATATAATTCAGCCCAGCTCAGTGTCGAAGAATTTCTTAATTTAAAGGTTTAAAAATGTTTTTAGTGCTTTTGAAATTTAATTTTTTCATTTTCGGCTAGGATATTCTCTTGGGATGGTTTTCCAAATGTTTGTGCTTCTCTCTGCTCCCAAGAAACTCAAAAAAGCAAGCTCAAAAGGTTTGCTATCCCTCTTTAGGGACTCCGCAATATTTCTAAATGTGCTGTAGCACATTTAGAAATATTTTCTGATGATAGAATTTGCTAAATAACCAAAACGGGATTATAGAAATTTAAATCTGTTTATTTATTTGACCGTTAAAAAATCATAAATGTTAAACAAATTGACTTCTGTTTGTGCACTTTCGGTCGAGCTAGGGAGCTGATATTTTTTTTAAGTTAGAGTTTGGTGTTCCAGTAGCAATTTACGTTGAAAATTACAGTGAAGTTTATTATTGTGAACGTTAAAAATTCATAAAATTTAAACAATTAAATTAATGTAAATGATTTTTTAGGGGTGCTACATGATTAAATTTTGGCAGAAATGTGTGGCATTGCAACAAACCTTGGAAAACAAATAAAATTCTTAATATTGTAATTTTTAGGGGTGGTTTTGCCCCATTATTGCCCCATAAGATGATAAAAAATGTGATGCACTTTCAGAAGACCTAGAAACTTCAAATTTTGCAGGATTATAGGTTTTCAGCCACAACTAATGGGGAAAATCTGATAGTACATGAATATAAGGCAACAACTAATTTTTCAAATGATAATACAAGAAAAAAATCTTGGCTTATATTCTGAAAAATACAGTACAGGCGACTCCCGAGATTCGACCAATTCGAGAATTCAACCAGCCGATTGGTCGATCGAATTAGGAGCTAGTTTATGCGAAGTAATTTTTGGCCTACCCAACCACGCGAGGTTTAGTTTCAGTCTAGACATCGTTATTTCTGCTCTAATTGTTTGAATTTGTGCTGATTTCACTTGTTCTTAGGCACGTTTGACATTCGACTTCGAGATTCGACCGCGTTTTCAGGAACACATCCTGGTTGAATCTCGGGAGCCGCATGTACATCAATTCATTTTTAAGTTTAAATATTTCTATTCTTATAAAATCATATTACATTTCTCCAAAACTTTTCCAAGCTTTAATGTGACAAGTATATACACAGGTTATGATATAGCTGGTATATTCTGATGAGTACACTGTTTGTAATTTTACAATTACAGACATGCTAGAATCCAGTCAGAGATAATGTCTTTTTGTTTGCCAACGTTTACTAATGATCAGTCAAGTGTTTTTGTCATCTTTTTCCCTATTTGTTTTTATTCAAAGATTTTTGCATGTATATATTCATCATAGAGAATTGTTGTGAATGCTTGCAATAGAAGTACATTTGAAAAGCTATGAAATTTAACCCATTCAATCATACAAAATTAGTTAAATATGACATGTACATATATTATTTTCTTCTTTTTCAGAATCAATCCCATTTTATAAAGAGTAAAATGTACTGTTAATTACAGATAGAATTTTATTTCAGCATGATGACTTACCTGATGTTAAACATTCATAAGATGAAAATAATCCTAGAGAATATGAATAATTTCATTTAAGTTTAACGTTCAACATTATGAAAAATGAAATTCATTTGGTGAAATGCCTGATGTAATAGAAAATAAAATGATTAATACAAGAGGATCGCACTTACAGAACTTTTTCTTGAAAGAAAATATATTTTAACTGCCTTTCTTTGAGCCCACAAAATTCTTTCAACAGTTTTTGTCTTTTTTATATTGTGCATTCATTTATATTAAAAAGGTACTTACCCTAATGAGAGGGTCTTTTGCAATAGCTTCAGGGTACCACACATGTCCAGCTTTGTATCGTCCAAACAAGCCAGTTGCAAACTGACGAGCACTTAATGCTGTTCTCTGCGTAGCAGTGTGTCTAAACTATAAAATTGACATAAAAATCACTGAAAAAATAATTTGATAGAAAGAATGACGTAATGTTACCTCTTCAAGCACTTCAACAAATTATTTATAATGTTTACAAATGTTCTTTTGTTATATTCATGAACATTATATTTTCATGGGCTGAATACAACAATGATATCATACATTATGCAAATAAGTACATTTTGTGCCTTTGAGTTTTGTCTGGGTGCTATGTATTGGTAAAATATTTTGTATTCAGGAATAAATAAAATTATCATTTATTACTCTGGAAATCAAAAAGTCCTTATTGTAAGGAAATTTTTCATAAATTAGTATTGATTTGCAGGAACTTCTGGTAGGATTAAAAAAATTACCTGATATGATTTGTTGTCATAGTTTTCGCTGAGCAATAAAGGAAGTCGATTTAACCATCTTTCTGCCAGATCTTGCATTTCATCTTCCCCTTCGTGAGTTAACCTCTTCTCATTTGCTTCATCAACTGATATAGTCCAATTACTGATTAAATTCAACTCATCTCCACACAATGAACCTTTGAAAATAAACTCTCATAAAATCTTTAGTCAATTCTGTCATGGTAATTATTTTTTCGGAAAAATAGCAAACTGAAATAATTTTGGTTTCATAATACTCTTCTAGAAAGCTAGTAACACCGGCAAACTGTATGTAAGACTAGCAGAACGCTGAAATTATTATAATGAGGAAAGGTTCATATGATATTTGTTACATTAATATAAATTTATAAGTGGAGCTTATTAAACTGGTTAATATTTCCTTCCCTAGTAAAACTTTACCTTTTCCTTCGAGATGATTCCTTATAATATTATCTTTTAGCAACGGAAGAAGTGTTTTCATAGTTCGGATAACTTTAGAGCTTGGGAATCGCGTTCCATGACGAACAATCATCCACAGCTGTACTGCGTCGCAGCCTTTGCGAAAAATTAGTAAAAGATATGATAATAGGTAGTTTAAATATAATTTCTTTCGACTTCATGCACTGTTCATATGCTCAATGTACCTTGGTGAAAGATAGGTGTCATATCAGGATTCATTCGAATCCGGTACGGTGTTTTAGCCCCAAGGTAATCCTTAGGATCGTATGTTTCACTAAAGCATTGTTCCTTTGAGTATGTTAAAACGGTAGCCTCAACATTAAGGAAAAGGACGAATTCTATGAATCGTTTCAACTCCATTTTAAGTCTATAAACCTGTAATCAGCAAATTTATAACACTTTACACCAAGGTAAATACATTACAGACGCGTTTTAAACTATAATTAATTTAATTGATAGCGTAACTATCAAGCATCGTGATCCCTTATATTAGAATGAGAGTAAAATATACTTCTGATTATCTTGTTCTCAATGCCAGTAAATTAAAACAGCTAAAATACGTTAATTACATGTAGAAAGTGAAACGAAAACAAATCAAACAAGGAAAATATTGCAGTTTGAATGAAGCGCTACTAAATTAAAGACATATCATATTAAAAGTGTATTATCGTACCTTCTAAAATCGTCAGTTAATTTAATAAAGCAAAATACATAGCACTTCGCATTTGAAAGTACAATTGAATTCGAAGCTAGCTAGAATTTTCTGGTGAACTACGTATAAGGCAACGAGGAAGATAATGGCTAGAAATACTAAAAATTATCGAGTGATTTCTTTGTAATGTAAACAACAACATCAACTTAATTGCAGTTTACATTTTTTGACATTCGCTAAGTAGTTGTCTGATGACCCTAGTGGCGCTGCAGGGATGTACTGAAAATAACGTAAGCTATTTTGGAACATCCCGTCTTGGAACAACTCCAAAAAATAACTGTTACTAGAAACACACTGCATACAAACAACAGTTACTCTCTGTAGAACCTGAGAGGTTCTCGACGTGGTGTCCGCGGGCTAGAGGTCTGCACGGGTCGAAATCTTCGGCCCAAGCCTTTCATAATTGAGTCCAAGTCCGGCCCGAAATTTCACCCCATTTTCGCACCCAGGCCCGGCCCGAGGCCCGAATTATTTTAAACTGGCCCAAATTCAGTCCGACCGTGGACATTTTGTACATTCTTCATTCTTATAAAGTATCTTTTCATGTTTAAAAAATTTTCAAGCATTTCAAAGGTAAACGCCCTTTTTTCTTAAATTCCTTGATTAAATCCATTCTGGTATTTTTGGGATTTATAAAAAGTTTGAATAACAGAAAATATATTTGAAACCACAAATGTACGAAGAATACAAATTATGTCAATTTCTATCAGTACGGAAGACCAATATCATCTGCTACCCAGAGCGAACTGACGACCAATGGCGGATACAAAGGGGAGGGTAGGGAATGAAGCTTCAGATGTAAGACTCCCAAAGATCCTGCTATCTCCTTAGGCAAACAGAACCCTCTTGATAGTGATATAAGTAGTTGTTTAAGAGATGGTCGGGTGGTAGGAATTCGTGGGTGCTCTAGTGGCGGCCTGGGAGATGTGTCGCTTGTAAAGGAGATAATGGAGAGCTCTCCCTAAAAGAAATAGTGAAGACGAAACAAAGCACAGTGGCGCAAACATGAGAGGGGTCCACTGGGTCCTCAACTGGCCCGAAAGGGAATGGCGTCGGATAAATCATCTAGGCCCAAGCCCATTACTTTTCAGTCTTACTCGGCCCAGGCCCGGCTCACGAGCCGTGCCGGGCTTAAGCCCATGGGCCCGGCCCGTGCAGACCCCTACCGCGGGCACCCTGGTGCCCACCGAGTAATTTCTAGGTGCCCGCTTTCCTCTGCACACATGAATGTTCATAATCCCATATCCAATAATGAAAGTCTTGAAAATTTCGTTACTAATATTTTCGTTTGAAATTCTACCGAAAAAGTTTTTAATGCCGTAACGAACGATAGCAATAACTCATTTGCTCCATGAAAATAATCATTACTACCAGAACAGTGCCCAGACATCCTGTCGCCTATGACGAGATATGACCCGTTTCTTTCCTTCCAACTACCTCAACTTGAGCTTCTCTCCCACTTCTGGTAGAAAAAGTATTAAAATCAGTTTGATTTCTTTTCACATTATTTGTTTCAAGCATTAATCAAAAATATTAGTTTTTAAAAATATTAAATTATATAACTCATTGCGTAATTTCTCATGATTTCTAACAATTTTTTATGCTTGTGCCCGCTTCCATATCCCAGAATTTGTTAAGTGCCCAATAGAGGTAAAAGATTAAGAACCACATCTGTAGATTGCAAGAACTTTGGGGCTATCTGCCCGAGTGGCGTAGCTAGGGTCTTCGGCGCCCGGGGCAAGGGATCTTCTTGGCGCCCTTAGGGGAGGAGGGGGGGGGGAGTTACATACCCAGTCCAGGCCATGACTTTTTTTAATTGCCGCCAAGTTCCAGGGAGGGGGGGTTTACGGGGTCTTCTGTACTCAATTTAGCATGTTGGCGTCTTTAGGCAATTCCCTGTTTTGTTACCCCATTAGGGTGGCTCTGGAAAACTAAAGCATGCAACAAACATATTTGAATGGGAAATTGGTTCGAGTAAGGCTAGATGGCAGGAGATACCTCAACTCAGTTGCAAATCCCCCTGGCCCATAGGCAAAACATCGTTTACAAGTGAGATCCAGTTTAAGGAAATATATAAGCAAAAAAAGTGTAACCCAAAGAATGAGCGATAACCCCAAAGACTTCGGGTGAGATATGAAGAGATGGCAACCTAAAGCGGGACTTCACACATATTTTGGATAGACAGAGAGTTCAAGGAAATATATAGGCAAAAAAAAGTGTAACCCAAAGAATAAGCGATGACCCCAAAGACTTCGGGTGAGACATGAAGAGGTGGCAACCCAAAGCGGGACTTCACACATATTTTGGATAGACAGAGAGAGGGTTTTGTAAATATTTTTCTCTGACCTGCTTACGATTGCCATTTCTTAAGTCTCAGGGACCATCTAAACGTAAACAGGCTAAGGTATCACTATATCCTGAAGATAAATACGAGGGTGATTCATTGCATCTCGGACCAGTTTCCAGAAACGTTTTTGATGACTCTCGCCTCTCTTAAGTCTTAAACCGCAAGGATATTACGTGACTTCGCGGCCTCCTAGCGGATTCGCTTCACCGATAAATACCGGTCCGTGAGTTTGCGCCCCTTAAGATCTGCGCCCGGGGGCAACTATCCCCCCCCCCCATCGCTACTCCACTGATCTGCCCTTCCCCCTCTTGAAACCGCAATTGGCTCCGACCATTTATCACAACAATGCCTACCTCTGCCATAATCTTTCCTTCCTTACGGACCTAATCTGACAATGAGGCGCAAAATCGAGGAATTTGGCGTTGAAAGCATCGAATGAATGTAGGGCAATGGTAAAGCATCCAACCGTCCCGGATTAGGTGGGGCAGCCCCGGTTTTCGGTTATTTGTCCCGCATGATGATGAGTTCCGAAAAATGTCCCGCATTTCTACAATTTGTCCCACCTGCCCCGCATTTTCAGAATCAAACACGCTTGTAAGTTGAACGAATCTCATACGCGCTCAGAGATTTGTCTCCGTCGCTCGAGATTAGCCTGGACAGTTCAAATGACAATGTAGTATACGTTTGAAATAATACAGAGTCGCAGGCGATGAGCGACACGCCTTCGAGACGGATGCGAATCACGTCTATTTGATGTCCAGCATGCGAAAAAATACATCAAACGGAGTTTAAGGTTCCAACCACGCAGTTTTTGCTCTGATTGTGAGATAAGCGCATGATTTGATCTTCGCGATTTGTAATCTCCCGTTTATTTCTCTAAATATGGTAGTGGTGCGATCAATCTATCGGAGTCGGGCGTGTTAAGCTACCGCGGGGCCCAGGACACATGGGTTATGGGACACCCAACCCATTGGTTCCGATATATTGAAACCAAGCAACCATAACACTATATTGATATCGCAATTTATTATAAAAATAATTTTCCATTGGCAAGTTTTAGGACAATAATGCCCTGAAAATTGAATCAACCTTTTAATATTTAATAAATATATCAGCAAAACAAAGATGGCAGATGATCTTGCCAACATATAAATGAAAAGCACGTAATTATGCAGCATTAATTATGCTAACTTAAGCTTGGAAGTTTCTTTCGAGACCTTTCTCTAGAGCGTGGGGCCCAGGGCACGTGCCCTAAGTGACCTGGGGTTAACTTGACCCTGATCGGAGTAAAAAACTCGATCGATCTCCTGACCTGGGCCAAATATTCCGGTAATCTTACCTGATTTAAATACCAAAGCATAGTTTACGAGCTTGAGTGAGTAGTTTTTGACATCCCGCATACATGGTACGTTTATATAACGAGAATTTATCCTATTTTTGTAGTGAAAATTTAGGAAAGTAAAAAAGGGTTTTCCTTAGTGAGAACCGCCATCGAAGAGACCAGCCAATCCTCATTTTAAACCTTTTTACTTTCTCCATACGTGCTATGGGAAAGTATTGTGATCACGAAAAAATTCGACTTCGAGATTTCAACGGAAATACACGTTTTGAGGTCCCTAGAACACGTTTAGACTATTTTTGGAATGACGTCTGTGTGTGTGTGATTGTGGGCGCTCTAACTCAAAAAGTACTTGTCATATTCACACCAAATTTCATATATAACACTTTAGCATGAGCAAAAAGAACTGACTAGTTTTTGGACAATACCGGTTAATCGAAAGTCGAGGTTTATTCGAAACCCGATTCGGTTTTTGCGATATTTCTCCGTTAAAACATCATTATTGTATATACAATTCTATATAAAGATTACAGAGACGGACCGGCGATAATAGGCTCTCATGCTGGAAGCGAAACATGCTTAAAATGGGGCAATTGTATCAGCAATAAGTAGGAAAATGATAATTCTAGGTATTAAGTGGTAAGAATACCCTTTGTTACCAAAAAATAATTCAAGAATGTCTTTTCAGATTGAGTTTGGTATCTCTCAGAACAAAAAAATAAGCAGAACGACTGGAGTTATTGGGAAGGAAAGATTGCCACTTATAATTCTCAAGCTACCAGTGGGTGTAAGATGCTTTCCTATTCAGTGGTTTTGCATCCTGTACCTTACAGAGACGGTGAGAAACGGAGAAACCTACCCTAAAATTTCCATCCGTCAAAAAAATTCACATTTCTCCAACTAGGCATAGGAAAACTGCATTTAATCTTCGGGCAAATATGGTTGTGTGAAACAACTTTTTTGGCAATGGGTTACCTGAAATTGAAATGCCGATCACGCCTGCAGGACATGAACATGGAGGTGGAATTGAGATGCGCAGTATGTGAAAAGATCCATCCTAAAATTCATGAAATTAGTCAGGGAAAAGTTGCCACACTAACTTTTCAAATTTTTTATAATGAAATAAACTATTATGTAATTTTTACGTCTATGATGTTTTCATGCATCCTATAAACAAGTAAAGATTCTATATCAAATGAATTTAATTATAAATTTATTTATATGATAAGAATAATATTAAATAATTAATAAAATCTTTTAAGAAAAATAGCCTTTCTCTTACAGTATTATGTATTTTAGCATTATGTGGCTATTATTATTATCTGCTAGCCACATTTGTGGCTATTCACAAAATCCTGTTGGACATCGCTGCTCTATACAATTCAAAACATTGACCTCCACTTCAGGCCTTTTCGTAGCCTTCACATGCTGACCTTATTTTCTTGGCTAATGTTTTAGGAACATTTTTGTGTGCCCACCAGACATGTATCATATTCTCTGTTCATGGAATACCAAAATACTTTCCTGCTGCTATATTGCCATGCTACTACCTGTAATTCATAAGACATTGTATGAAAGTTTTGTTTTATCCATAGAGTAAAAAAATTAATGGTACAAGTTAAAGTAATACCAATTACAGCAAAAAGTCACGCAAACAACTTTTCCACCAAAACAAATTCTGATGTGGGTGACACCAAACCATATTCTTTGCTCTGAGAGAAACTATATCCACTAGATGCTGGTGAACTGGCAAAATCATAGTAATAGCTAGACTTTTAATTTTGAGTGAATTTTTTTAAAGAAATAGGTAGGTATTACACAAGTTAAGTCGACAGAATGAGTACAGATGTTTTAAGTTTAATGAACTATACAGCAAACAGTCTTGCAAGGATTAGAAAAGTGTCCATCTAAATTTTAAGTGAAAAAACTCATTGACATTTAAACCTTCCTTGTTACAGAAGCAGCATGATTTTAGTGTTTTTATGATAAAAAAGTTTCTTATATACCAGAGAATATGGCAATCTTCTCCCAGTGAAATTAGCAAGAAGCATAAATCTTGAGTAAAAGCTTGAAGCATGGGCTCCCAACCTGGTGCTCGCAAGCATTAGTGTGCTCTTTGGCATCCTGATTGTGCTCTTCCACCATGCTTAAAATCACATTTCTTAGCACCTATAATTTAATTTATATGGCTTCTTTCTTGCTAAACATATTTAAGAACATTAAGAATAACTTTGACATTAGTTAGATTGGATTTATGATCATTCCTATTTAAGCAAAAGTATAGTGGATACAATTAATTGAGTCAGGCGTTACTTTGTGGAAGTATGAATAAAGTACAGTGGTGCTCACTTGATATTATGGGATACAGCTTGGTGCTTGCCACAATGAAAAGGGGGTTTTGAAAAAGTTGAGCGTCTGCAAACAACTTCTACAATTCGTACAAATCTGCTAAATAAAGACAAAAAGTTCTATTGAATCAGACAATGTAGTAACTGAGAAGAAACTCACATGACCAAATGGTAATTTGATAGTAAAAAAGTCCACAATTAAGCAAATGTTAATAAAATAAAATAATTTTCAATGATGTTCATGTATATTTACTCTTTTTTTGTTTATTATAGTTTAATATAGTGAAACATGTGCTATCGTGAATATAACATTATAAACTGTTTAGTAAAAATTTGGATAATTCAAATACCATTTAGAAGGCATCCCTTGCACTAAACGAGGCATGACCATACATAGGTACTGCTTTTCAATGATATTTATCACAAAGGCAACTATTCTGAAATAATGTCATATAAGGAATAGAAATAAATGCTGCCATCAAAAGAAAAATTTATTTGAATAAAAATGTTTTTAGTTTTAAAATGGAATGATCAAAAAATTTAAATTAATCTCTGCATAAAAGCCATGGAGCAAATTTATAGGTACACTTTTACTTTATACATGATTTTTAAAATTTTAATTTGCTGGACCATAAAAAAAGATGACTGTCCATTGTCTGCTAGATTTTTGCCATATAATTGGCTTTTATAAAGTTTATTTAAAAATTTTCACTTCTTTAAGGATGAAAAATCATTGAAACGTCTTACACACAATTTTTAAAATGTACCGCTATAAAAATCACAAAATTGCTTTCTTTTGGAAAAGGCTAGGATGAGGTATTTTTTTCTAACAAACTTTACGGAAACCTATTAGATTAATGACATGGATTTAGCTATACCTCATTCAAAAACTCACAAAGGCAAATACAAACAGCAAGTATCTGATTAGTCTTGAACAATTTTCTTAATCCGTTTCACAGGGGTTCACACTAGCATATCATAACACAGTAGAATTTCACACAAAAAAGTGCAAAAAACAATTCACACGAGAGCACAATATACTGGTCCTTCCAGTAGCACTCAAAAGCTCATGGTACAAACCATGAGAATCTGCTTCATATGGGCAGAAGACATTAGGGATAAGGCAGTTTTCCTTCCAACTCTGTGGCAAGACAAAACTATTCTTCATCGGCCAAATTTACATGGTGTTTAGAAGATGAGGTGATTCTGAGCAATCAGAGTTCTGAAACCTACTTCCTATTCATATCATGGTATATATACATAATTTGTGTTACAGTGCAAAACAACTTCATCATAAAAGTTGCTTTTATTTCACTGGCATTGCTCTAGGATCTTGTTTTTTAATGTACATAACCAATGAAAGATGTAACTCATATCTTAAAAAGTTTTCCGAAAGACATGTTCTTAAATCATTTTTGTCTACGGTTTCGTGGTCGTGAACGTGGGGCTGTGGAGCCTGACCCAATGCTGAACATTGCTGGTGCTTGCAATGGAGTGGCTGCAAGAAAGGAAGTTCAATTAGCAGATTCATCATTACTCAATAACTTTTAAATGAAGAGTCTGCAATTCACAAGGCTGTGGATCGATACTATATTTGTAAGCGTATCAAATAATTATATTAGGATAATCAAAACAATCATTCATATATTTTATACATATACACACCTACATATTTTAATTGAAAGGCCAAAAACAAGTGTTAACTTCAGTTAGCATCAATTATAACAAAACTAAATGACTTTAGACAGTAATGCTGTCAATTAGTATAAGCATTTTGGCTGCATACTATATTCAGCTTACATGCAATTTTTAAAAAAGTTGAAATGACAAAAAATGTGAAAAACTCACTAAACTGATCCATTATGAAAAACAAAACTACATAAAAATGCATGCATGCAATCAAACACACAGCTGAACCTCAACTCAAACCTTGGAGGAGGACAAAAAAGTTTAGCTGAAGTAGTCCAAATTATCAAATACAAACACTAACGATAGTAAAAAATTCGAGCAACTGAGTTATAGTTCCTACCGTATATACAAAGTAATACAATCATAAATTACATCAGTACTTAAAACTTAATTTTGATTTCATATTATAACACATTTGTATAAGAACAATGACATTTATTAATCCACAGTCTTTGTATGAATTCAATCATTTGAAAAACTTTCTATTGTTTCTTTCATCTCATTAGGAGCATCAATTGGAGTTGATAGAGTGGAAATATTTATAAACATTACTACTAAAAGCAGTAATCCTAATACAAGTAGTTAATTAGAATTTTTAAAAGATTTTCAAACAAACATTAGATTTATTTAACTATCATACACTCAATCACTATTAATGAGCATGCTTCTTTAGAGATGTTTGGCATGTATGTAATCCCCTTACCACCAAACTGGAATGGAGTGGTGGCCGAAGGCCCAGGTGGATTGAAGTTAAAGCCAGCGGAGGGAACTCCAGTGGCTGGTGCTCCCCCAAAATTAAAGCCCCCTGAGGACATACCTAATGAAGAAAGGGTTAGCAGCAGAGTGGAAGGATGGGGGAAACGTTAGCATTCTCTCACACCTACATTACGCTAAGAGAAAACAGTGAAAGTTTTAATTGTATAATGTTACACTGCTACAACAATACAGGCAGTCCTCGACATCCGTACATAATGTGTTTCTGAAAATGTGTACAGAAGTCGAATGTACGAATGTCGAACATAGATTCACATGTTATATGCGAGGTTCCGCTCCCAGAGATCCAAAAAATATTATAAAATCTCTAATTATGGTATAAATGTTTAGTTTTTTGAGCAGAGGCCTTTAAGACACAATCATTGATTTTATAATATAGAGAGATAGGGCAAAATGCAATAAAATATTTGAATAATTGCACAAATAAACACTGCTGTACTGACAAAGATGGAGACGTGGCAGAAACTGGTGGCTTGCAGCACCATCGCGAAATGTTCATTCATCATTTCTCTGACGTACAAAACTCTGAATTCGGTGTACGGAAGGTGGTTTAGGGGTGTCAATGTATAATGTACGAAAGTGTGAGTTTTTTTCATTAAAGCATTTTGTATTTTCATAGTTTTTTGTAATACTGCCTAATCATGGCCCCAAAGAGAGTGATGACTGAAATGAAAGAAAAGTCGGTAAAAAGAGCAAAAAAAGTGATGAGTTGGGAGAAGAAAATTGAAGTTTTAGATAGGCTTACGCATAATGAATCTTCTTCATCGGTTGGTAAATTACTTGGTGTGACCGAGTCCACAATAAAATCGATAAGGAAAGTGAAGAAACGATTAGAGCTAGTGTTGCTAGTGATACTTCAACGAGTACAAGTGTCTTTTGTACCTAGGAATCCATATGTAGAGAAGACAGAAAGGTTTTAAACCTGTGAATCGAGACCCAAACTCGCAAGAAAATCTCGCTGAGTTCACTTGTCATTCGCGAGAAAGCCAAGCAACTGCACAATCATTATGTCTCCATTGTTTCTCGGTCTGCTAACAGGATATCGCTAACGACATTGAAGCGTGTGTAGATCGGTTCCTTGGTCTTTAAAAAATGTGGCATTTATTCAGAATGCCACAGTACGTATTGTATTATTATATTTGTTCTTCTTCACAACTGAACACACACTTGACCGGCTTAAGTACAATGAGTGTCCGATTGAAGCTAAAGATTCGCCACTCTCAGCATGCCTAATTATTTCCATCTTCGTCTCAATCGTGTTAAATTTACGAGTCTTACGTTTCTTTTCACTTGTATTAGCACTTTCAGTTTTCCATTTCTCACTCATGTTTATAAAATAATAGGAGTAAAATGCACAAACAAAGAAACAGCTGTACGCACAAACAAAGATGGTAACGTTGCCCAGACTGAATAATAATAATAATTTATTGATTATTAACCGACTTGACAGTGGTATTAATCTTGTCAAATTTCAGTACAATATTAAAAAACATTACACACAAACAAATCTTACATTACATACAATACGTATATTATTACATAGCATACTTTATATTGGTAATTTATTAAGTGTTAGCTTGGCTGACAGACAGCGCCATTATGTGATAGCTCGAAATGTTTGTTCGTCAGCTGATGTACGAAAGTCCGAATTCGGAGTATGAAAAGCGGTTTAGGGGTGAGAATTTATAATGTACGAAAGAGCGAATTGTACAGATGTCGAATGTATGGATGTCGAGGACTGCCTGTACTCTATTTTATTACACAAATCTGGGTAAACTCCAGCATTGACATGCTATAAACTAGCTAAAATATACAAGAAAAATAAAACAACAAAAACAAGAGACAAACTACGTTTAAACTACAAGTGTAAATATCAACTCTTTACAGTTACTCATTTTAATTTTTTAAAGTACATGCACCAATAAGAAAAACAAAAATTAACATTTAAAATTATAAGAGCAGTTAACAAATGAGATTTACTGAATTACAGTACTTTGCTACCAGCATCCCTTGCTTTGAGCGTCTATGTCATTTCTAAAACATGTAACACAAAACAAAATGCAATATCTTATTTAAATACGTGTAAGATGGTAAGATGATTTCCTGGGCAAAAATTTATTGGAAAAGTTTCTGAAGTATGTTCAATAGAATAACAGTAGGTTGCACTTTTTAAAACCATAGATTAATGGACTTGCCATTTTTAGTGGAGCCAAAACAATTTATACACTCATAAATACATGTAAAAATTAACTTAGGATGGAATCTTAAAATTTTGTTATGTTTAATGAGAATTCCTGCAATGGAACCAATTTTACAGGTAGGATAAGACACTAATTACAAATTAAGCATCTTCAGTTGTCTGAAAATGGTAGGTAATGAGGTAATGACAACAATATTACCTCATGCAATGAATAATGTGGTCTGATCCAAGCTATTAGAAATTTCATTGAGGATATTTCGGACAGAGGTCATTAAACTGGAATGAGGGGAGTTTCTAACATCTAACCTACCTGCGTGGTCTTTTACTAGGATGACCAAGTCAGGTCTTTCCTAGGTTTTTACCACAATTACTTTGTCTTTTTATAGAACTTTTCCGAATTTGTAATTTACTATTTTGCTTGTGTGTTTTTCTATATTTTATTTTCTGGTTCTTTTCTGTGAAATTATTATTACTATTTTTATTCTCCTTCGTAATTGTTGATGCAGGGTTAAATGTAAGAAGGGACTATAGTCTCAATTTTGTCCTAATAAAGTTGTTTGTCTGTGTTTCCCTTCTCTATAAAGCAAGCAACAGAAATCATCATAATTATAACCAAAAAGATTGTCAGTTAACAATGGTGGGAAAAAATTCTCAAACCACTTAGATATTTTGCTACCCATATCTGTTTAAGGATATTATCGAAATGAATATTAATAAAAATTATTTACTAGCTCAAACAACTATTTGATGACATGTATATAAAACAAAACAAAATTATGAGAAAAACACTGGATTATGATATTTGTGTCTCAAATGTGACCAAATCCATCACAGATCATCCATTCAAACTAGCATTTCCCCTCCACTATTATTTATGCATTCCAAATGAGAATGCTTTTCTTTGTCATTTCCTAAATTTCCTTCCTTAAAATACATCTAATGAATCCTTGATGTGGTTAGCAAGATAGATTTATAGGCGATGAAGCACAACCGAGTACATAAAAAGTAGGTGCCTGCAATGATGATTTCCCAGCAGTGCTACAGCAGTAATTCATCTGAATTCAGATGCAGATCAAAATTATTCTGATATAATGAACACATATGATTTAGACATTGATTAGATAATGAAGTGAGCGTGCAGAGCGATGCCTAATGGAATACAGTTGGAAAAAGCGTGTAATGAAATTAACAAATAATCAGGTCACAGAAGTTCTCACTGGTGAAATAATATTTTATTTTTGATGGAAGAAATAATTAAGTTTAATGTGACTGAAAGGAACAGATATGCAGAACATTTTTTCTACGAGATAATTTGTTCCTCCAAAAAAATTATACGCCTGAAATGGCAGCCCACAAATGTGTCAGAAATGGAAATAATTTATGGGGATTCATTTCTTAACGTGAGTCACACTCCAATAATCTGCTTACATGGGTTGAAGAATGACATGTACACTAACATATTAAGATAAGTGAGGGAAGAATAGCAAAGAAAATTACACAAGACACTTTTTTCTTTCAATTCTTCCAGTAGATGAAAACTGAAAAAATTTCAAAGACCTTTATAAAAATAGGACAAATTATGTTAAATTAATAGAAATAGCACATTTATTGTTTTAAGATTATGACATTACATCTTCGGTTGAGATCAACTGCCTCGGAGTATAGTACCAGTGGTTTCCTAAGGCGGACCTGATTGGTAGGTCTGAGAGGAGTGCAAAAGATTCGTCATATATTTGCTGTCTATTTAACCATCATAATCTTGAGACCTACAATACACAGCTGCCAAATTCTAGCCCTCAAGAGGCTAGGATGTATCGTTTGCTTCAATGTTTTTCTTAAGATGATTATATTTATGGCCATTGTATTTCCAGCAGATATTGTTTATGAACTGCTATCAAACATGCTATTGAGGTCACAAAGATGGTTTTCTTAGGAGAGGGGGGGTGGGACTTTGTAATGTTTAGAAACTGCTGATACAGCCTACAAATTCCCTTTAAAAGTATTAAATCAATGCTATGAAATCTATTTTACTGTGTAATTGCCTCACTTTTTAGCATGAATTTTTTACACTAAAACAAGGATGAAGCAAATACATGGTTTTCCCTATCATATGGAAGTGGTCATATCAGAAAAATAATTTTTTATTTACTTGCCACAATTCAGGTAGAGCAATTACACAATGAAGGCAATTACACAAGTAAATATAGTAATAATGTTTCCCATTTAAAAGGAGTGGACCCATTGCCATGGTAGTTGGTAATATCCAATGTTAAAAATTGGAAAATTTTCCTTATTTGGATTAAAAACAATTGTTTCCACTCATTCGACATGGATTTGAATTCAGTTTTAAAAAAATATTAATTGTCCTGAGCTCCTATCTTCATTTTAACTTATTTTAGAATGCAAATTTATAATGTCCTGCACCAATTTCATGCTTTTCTTATAAAGGGTTAGAAGTTAAACAAAGTGCTCGGAAAAAGAAACTGATTACTCCCCACCAGTTGATCCTAGATCTATCAAATTTTTACCATGTCTAACCTTCATAAAGACCAACCTAAGTGACTGAGAAATTTTAATAATAGTGAATTGTGGCTTTAAAACTATCCCGAAGCTTGGAAATGAAGAAGTGATTGATGAAAGCGTGGTTCCATGATGTGGGCATTTGGTCAGTGCCTATCTGGAAAGAGAGATAAGTAGGGCGACAAGTTATATAGACTATGTCTAACATAAGGATATGCATACAATATCTGTGTGTATGTTGGAAAGAGTCACACACATGCAACTGCGATGAAACTCGTGGATGCTCTACGAAGGATGCATCTTCTTTGTAAATAATTTCTCTACCAGCATACAATTAGCTCACCATTTACTGGCAAAAAGAACATTTTTATGTGGTACTATAAGGAATGATAGGAAACATCTACCAAAAGAAGTCACAAACATTAAGCAAAAGCACGACGAAAATGTTGCTCAAGAAAATGAACAGGGAGTAAAAATTTGCACTCAAATGGATGGACAAATGACCATGTGCAAAAATTATGAGTGATGGTAGACACTAACTGAAGAAATAATGATGTATAAGTTTAAAAACTAGTATTGTGATTATTTAAGAAACTACAAAAAAAACTTGTCATGGAGGAAAAAACTCTTAAAACGTGTTTAAAGATTTAAGAAGACAATATTATATGAGAGAGAGAAAAAAAGATTTAAATTAACATATGGAAATAAAGGTGCCGTTGGATTGAATAAATTTGAGTGTATGTAGTGTTTGGTTGGGTTTCAAGAATACCCAAATAATAAAATTCAATAATTAAAAACTTTCTTTTAAATGTAGGTTATACTTCACCTATTAGTCTGCAGTGCACCTAAAGTAAATAATTACCAAATGTACTAAAAATAGTGAAATTTTATTGAGATGACATTTAACATAAATTGAAATAAAATTTCAAGAGCTTATCACAGATTTCAAAAAAGACCATTAGAAAAAATACAAGTATAGTAACACTTTCTAAAAACTAAATGAAAAAGAAATCTGAATTACAACACCTGCTTGAAACAGCATTATTTTAATGCACAATGATCTTCGGAAATCTATCCCAGAATAAAGGCTGATAATAAACATGGGGATGAATGGTTTCTATTTTGCGTAATGAATCCGCAAGCTTTTGGTTTCTTTGGTACTTTAAGTGAATTTTGTTAATTATTACTTGAAAAGAAAAAGTTACAAACCAAATCATTTGAATCGATACATATAATTAATCATAACAAATGAATTTATTCACCCTACAATAAAATCAGAATCAGCCATCACTAGTACATTTCGATGCAAAAAGGGAGGCTTATCATTAAATTCAAATGAAGTGCCCTCAAAGCAAGGAATGCTGACATAAGACCACAGAAATTTAACCTTTTAAGTGTTTCTCCATAGAATTCCAAGACAATCTTTAATCTTACCTTTTCAAGTTATAATCAACGCTTAAATACATAAATTACAATTTCACTCTTCCTTTAAAATGAAAACATACAACTGATTCCTTAAAACTCAATCTATCTTACAATAAAATACTATTCTAAAATTTAATGAAATCATTTTTTCATTGTGTTATTTAAAAAATAATGCTAGAAAACATAGAGCATCTGATCATCTTTGCGCCATATTGAAAATTATTCAAATTTAAATTTTAGATATTTTGAAATGGTGGTACAAAACTTAAAAAATTTTATGGCCAAACATTGAATGTCTAAATTAAATGCTTAGAATAATCGTAAATATACTGCTTAAATATAGCTGCATATGCATGATGGTAAGAACTAAAAAAAATCAGTGCTCAAAAACTGGAGGGGAGGTATAGATATACCAACCTGGTTGAGCCATGGTACCGCCCCCAGAACCAAATTGAAAAAGAGAGGGATTTGGCTGTGGTGGACTCTGTAACGGATTAACAGTTGGCGAACCAAATGTAGGCACTGAAGGAAGTCCAAAAGCTGAAACACTGGATTGGAGAGTGGGCACATTAGCCGAAGGACTACTTCCAAATGAAAATCCCCCTCCAAGCATAGGCGGCTTTTGTTCCGTAGCCCCTCCAATGGAAAAGGGATTTCCAATCGGTTGAGCTGGCTGTTGTTGATGTTGTTGTTGTTGTTGTTGTTGATGTTGTTGTTGTTGTTGTTGCTGCTGCTGTTGTTGTTGCTGCTGCTGTTGTTGTTGCTGCTGTTGTTGTTGCTGTTGAGTCTGAAGGGTAGAAGCTGCTGGCATTGCAGGAGAGCTTGATCCAAACTGGAATGGAGTTGCCAAGCTTGGTGCTGGAGGAGCAGGTGCAACTGGTGCAGGCTCAGCTGGCTTTGCACCAAAATTGAAACCACTGGCGAGAGGTGCTACGAGTGGAGGGTTTGTCCCAGTACTAGGATTGGCAGCTCCAAATCCAAAAGTTGGTTTTGAAAGGGCAGTTCCAGTGTTACCACTGGCTGAAAAATTGAATCCTCCACTAGATAGGTTGGAGGCAGGTGCCGCAAGTGTAGGCGTAAGAGAAGTAGGAGTTCCAAAAGTCATAGGTTTGTTTTCTTGAGAGTTTGTGCCTTGAGAGGCTCCAAAGGCAAAGCTTTCACCAAACACTGGTGGTTTTGGCGTGGGTGCAACCGTGGATTGGTTCAAAGGGGTAGATTCCTTGTTTGTACCAAAAGAAAATTTAAAACCCCCAGCAGCATCTTGAGGTTTTGGTGCAGCTGGATTAGGTTGTGATCCTGCACCAAATTGAAAGTTAAATCCACCTGAAGTAGATGTAACGGTAGCTGGTGGTGCAGCACTGGTGACTGGAGTTCCGAAGGTAAAGGTTGGTTTGGTGGCAAGAGGATTGGGGCCAACACAAGTCGTAGTTGTGGCACTCGGGAGAGATGTAACAACACTCGGAAGGGAGGCATCAGTAGAGGTTGGAGGGGTACTCACTCCAAATGTTACAACAGAAGCAGTTGTTTTTAAAGCTGAAAATTCACTGGTCGAAGATGTAACAGCAGCAGGTGTGGCACCAAACATAAACCCTCCAGAAACTGTTGATGCAGCTGCCTCAGTCTTTGCAGCATCAACACTGCTGGAGGTTATTACCGCAGGAGTCGAGGAAGGGATTGTAAAAAGTGAGGTAGTCTGTGATGCACTGCATATGGGAGGTGAAGTCATTGCCACTGAAGTTGGCATTGTAAATCCAGATTTTGGAGACAAAGGTGACACCACACTAGACACTGAGGTGGCACCAAAGGAAAAACTAGGTGTAGTGATGACTTGGGATTTTTCAGGCTGTTGTGGCACTGTAAATGTAGCAGTGGGAGCAGAGCCAAAAGTCCCTGAAGGTGCTGTTGATGAAGTATTCGAATGAAGGGGAAGTGATATAGTTGCAGGAGTTGTGGATACAGCCGCAGATGTTGCTGGGACAGTGACAGGTGCAGGGTGAGATGTAGAAAACGTTGCGGAAGTTACAGGTGAAACAAGACTAGGTGTTGATTTAACAGGTGGTGAAGGTTCAACGGTGGCCTGTTTTTCTTTTGTTGCCATCTGAGAAGATGCATTTTCTGTAGGAGTTTGAACAACACTAAATGTTGGTATCGCTGCAGAAGCTTCGGAAGTAGTACCATTCTGCTTGACTTGAGTTGATAATTTTTCCTTGATGTTGGAGGCTTGTGTAGAAAAGCTTTCGTCTGCTTGTCTGTTTGGTGCTCCCTCTAAGGTCTTATCCTTCTCATTAACAGTATGGGTATCTGATTTGGCTTCAGGTTTGTTTGTAAAAGATACTGAAGAGCCTAACTTTGGAGGAGGCCCATCAACAGCATCAGGTTTTGATGAATCCACAGAGGTAGAAGCTGGAACAAATTGCACAAAGTATAATGACAAAATGTAAGTTAAGGCTAAAAAATAATGCATTAAACCTTAAACAATAAAGGATTTGCCTGACATGCTGTCAAAAGATACAAAGACATATACAGTGAAAGTACAATTAGTAAGGAACAACTAATTCTTCTCAGCATGGACTAAGGGAGCAATGTAATTTTTCTCTAATTCAATGACCACCATTCTAAACAAACTTTTTTTGAAGGTGGTGCTCTCATAATAGCAGTTTCACTTCACATATTAAACAAATATGGATGGCAAAATGACTCGATTAAAAATTAAAATGTTATGCAGTTCCCTCTTGAAAAAATATGAAGTTGTTAAAAAATTTTATAAAAATATATCAAGGAAAAATGTACAGTACACGTCAGAATGGCTTACAAGGGGAGGGTCAGACGTTCGGGTCACCGAATCTTTTCAAAATCTGCATGCATGTAATACACGGTAAGGACCATTGAGTGTGGAAGCCATAGGGCGCACCTCTCAAACATTCTCGAGAAAATCAACCGAGAAGATTGGCGCTTTACACTAATACTCTCGAACCGAATTTTCCATCATGATTCACAGTGGTGTAGTGGTTAGGGCGTTGGCATTGAAGCATGAGGGTTGCTGGTTCAATTCTACCGTCTGTACTTTTCTTTTCTTTTTTTTTTCGCAGCTGTGATTTTATTTTAACATTAACAATAAATCGTGGAAAATTACGTGTTTAATTTTTAAAATTTTAAATGCGTTTTTATAATATTTTGTTTTGAAACATTAAGTCCGGGGACATTATGTCTGGGTAGGTTTTGACCTAGGACATTGTGTCTGAGTCCCAGTGTTTGGTGTATGAACGTTTGAGACACTTAAGAGCACTTTCCAATAATATTAATTTGTAAACATAAATGCAATAAATTTTTGTGTGGTCATCATTAATTAAATTAATATAGTGATTTTTTAAATTTATATACTCCCCTCCATTTTCATTTTTTCGCTTCATAATCATAATTATCATAAAATTCCTAGTCGATCGATACCAATGTCCACTGTTTCCTTCAAATTTCTTCTGCCCCTCCCCTTTTCCCTCCCCCTCCTTTTACCCCTCCATTTTCATTTTTTCGCTTCATATTCGTAACTGTCATAAAATTCCTAGTCGATCGATACCAATGTCCACTGTGTTTCCTTCGGATTTCATCCACCCTAACTCTTCCCTCCCCCTCCTTTTACCCCCTCCATTTTGTTTTTTTGCTTCACATTTTTCATATTTTGAAACAAAGTCTGTGGACATATGTAAAGGTAGACAAAAGAAACAGTGGACAAAAAGGCTGAGGACATATATTATATTGGACATAAAGGCAGTGGACATAAAGACTGTGGACATATATTACCGTGGAGGTAAAGACTGTGGACATATGAGCAGTGGACATAAAGGCAATGGACATAAAGACTGCGGACATATATTATGGTGGACATAAAGACTGTGGACATAATGGCAGTGGACATAAAGGCTGGGGACAAAAGAGTTGACATAAAGGCTGTGGACATAAAAGAGTTGACATAAAGGCAGTGGACATAAAGACTGTGGAGATATCATCTGTGGATCGTTAGAATAGCCAGAGTTTAAACCATTACCATCCATCCAAGTGTGCTCTTAGAAAAATAACATATTATCTGATGTTAACTGCACAAACTCTATCAGTGATTACATCAAAATAGTTTTATATGAGGAAAATATAAAAAAAGTAAAGCAGGAAACACATAAATATGAAACAATGAAAAAAATCTCTGAAACCCAGATTTGGGAATATAGGCGACTCCCGAGATTCGACAGGGATGAGTTCCTGAAAACATGGTCGAATCTCAAATTGTCGAATGCCGTTTTTCCATAGACTTGCATGTTATAATAGGGGGATACGTTCCCTCATCTTGGCTCACACGAGTCGTTTGTTACAAATGACTCACGCGAGCCGGATCGGGCCGTCTGCATCACATCCCTGCATACATCTATCTATACATACAACTATATATCGCAGTGAAATTAATATAAAAGTTAATAAAAAGCACAAAATAACTTGCAGCCTCGCCAGTTAATTTAAGGTTATGCAAACCTGCCCTTCTCTTAAATCTGTCAAATCAGCCATCAAATTATGTGAATTTATCACATGTTCTAGAATTTTCTCCTTCTGTTTCACATAAGTGCTAATAGTTGAACAACACTCTTTTATATGATTCACTTGCATTATCACTATTACATTTCCTTTTAGATATCATGTCAAGTGATAAATTTATAAATAAATCAATAAAATAAATTTAAATAAAAGATTAACAGAAAAAAATGTAAAATCAGCACAAATTCAAACAATTAGAGCAGAAATAACTATGTATACACTGAAACTAAACCTTGCGTGGTTGGTCGGGATGAAAATTGCTTCGCGTAAACTAGTTCCCAATTCGATCGGCTGGGTCGAAATCTTGAATTTGTCGAATCTCGAACTGTCGAATCTTGGGAGTCGCCTGTATTGTCATAAGAAACCAATACTAAATTGAAATGTTTGTCCTCCGTTTAAATAAAAATAGGTTTCAACAAAAGTTTTTATGTTTGCAAATAAATGATTCTTTCCTGTAAAACTAGGTGAAGTAATTTTGAATCCATTGCACAAAATGCTGCCTTATTATGATAAATTAAGAGAAGATGTAACAAGGCTCATAAAACTGTACAGAAACCAACTGCTGATGGTAAGTGACCATTTTGTGATAGTTTGGGCTTCAGAGCATATACAAAAAAATTAGCCGCAAAAGTTTGATATGAGATAATTCATATATGCAGATGTTATTAATAGGATACGATAAAGTTTAAAGTGTATGCAGGTAAATGGGAAACTACAGAAGATACAACTCATTATTATCACAGATTATTATTGTTTTCTTGTTGTAATCAAATGAAGAATTCCATAATCGAGTCTAATTTAAAACTTAACTTTCTTCTTATAATACGATCATAATTGGCAACTATTTTAATCCTAATTTTGTTCAACTGCCAATTGAACAAAAGCTTGAAATTGGTTAATAAGGTACATATACTCTTGTAATAAATTTTATTGACAAAATAATATGATGCACACAAAAGAAACTAGAGCTTGCCAATTAAGCAGAAAATTAACAAAAATAATTTAAATAACTTGGGTGTTAAAAGATCAAATATTTTACCGGAATGTAGTTGAGGAGGTACTATATCAGAAATCACACAGTTATTGCATAGTAGAAATTACACAGGTATTTTTGGTCTTCATACTTGTAGTAATGGTAAAAGAAGTGCAGAAGCCACATGCAGTACAATTCTTTCCACTTCCATGGTGACATTATTTTAGGAGTTTGCTGTGTAATTTCCACTGACTGTGCCACATTGCTGCAGCAATTCTGTCAGCTACTTCAGGTGAAGCAACCCACATAATTTCACCTAAACAAACTGGCAGAATAACTGATAAATGTAACATATCAGAAGAAATTACACAGCATACCTTAGAGAGAAATTTGATTTGACTCTATTGAGCATGGAGCTGTAAAAGCGTGGGAATAAAACTTTATTTTCATTTGCTTTTTATGAATTTAGCTAATATGTACTTGTCATTTAAACAATAGTGTAAGAAAAATAGGAATGAAGGTGTAAAATTACTTTGTAGTTTGATGCTTACTTCAAACTATATCATACGAAAAAGTAATCTGATATTAAATAAATGAAAATATTGTTCTTGTTTACTTAAATATTGAAAAACAATATTTCTTTAAAATCTGTATAGAAATAAAGTACCTTAATTAGACCAGCAACAAAAAATTCCTGTCAAATGTTTTATATTTAAGAAAACCTCTATTATTATGATATTTGTGTATGAATGAAATTAGTATTGATAAGAGGTAGAAATACTAAACTTTCTTTCGATATAGAAATCAATGAAATTAAGACAAATCAAGTTTCTGCAATTTTTATGCAAAAAATAACTGAGCTGAGGAGAAAGGTTAAGTGCATGAGGAAAAAGAGAGCACTACAAATTGTATGTGGAATGTTTTTCTTACCACTAGATTGAATCACCGAGAACATGGAGTTCAATCTTCGGCCACAAAGATCCATATCTTGTCTGATAATATCTTCACCAGTAATAGCATCGACATCAACTGTCCTACGAGTTTTCCATGGTTTTGTCCCTCCGTTTCTTCTTCTATCATCCTTAATATTCTCATTCTCATTTGATATTCCTTTAGCTAAAGACTTAGCAAATAACCTTCCATGAAAATTTTGTGGAGGTTGAGTTTTATTTGATGACATTTCTTCCTTATGACATTCCTCAGGACTGGATGGCTGTGCTACAACACTTATTTCTTGAGATGGTGGAGACAATGAAGTTCCACTCACCATTCCCTTAACAAAGTTAAAGAGAAAAATAATGGCTGAGTTATGGAATAACAGGTAATAACATTATTCTGAGGCTTTGATTCTTAAAATAAAACCAAGCACCAATCAAAGAGCATGATAACTATTAGTTAAATTTATTAATTGAAAATATACTGATTAAGATGAATTATAATGTAACAAAAATATATTATACTAGTACACGGTGCTTGCATTCTACAAGCATTTCAGCCTACTTTCAATTATAATGCAAAACAACACCTAGGAATTAAAATTTTAACAATGTCCGATTTTTTCATTTTGTATGTCTCAAATCCTATAACTGTGCCAAATTTCAAGTCTCTAGCTCTTCTGGAAATACCTTGTCATTTTTAACTTCGTATGGGGCAATAATGAAGCAAAATTGCCCCTAAAAATTGTAATTTGATGAATTTAAAATTTTTTCAATGTTAATAACGAATGTCCCACATATCTGCTAAATTTTAATGATGTAGCACATCCTGAAATGCGTTTATATTAATTTCATTGTTTAATATTTATTAATTTTTACCAGCCACAATAATAAACAACAATGGCTAACTTTTAGTTTTTTAGCTCGATGGAAAGTACATAAACATTAGTCAATTTGTTTAACATTTATTAATTTTTAATGGTCAAATAAATAAACATTCAAATTTATATTATCCCGTCTTCATTTTTTAGTAAAATTTACCATTAGAAAAAATTTCAGCATTGTAGGACATTTAGAAATATCTAAACAATGAAATATTTGTTTAAATTTTAGTATTTTTTAACGGCCAAAAAATAAACATTTTTGTAAATTTCGATTTTTTGGTCGGTTTTTCCACAAGACCTACTTACCAAATTTCAAGTTTCTAGTTCATCTGGAAGTGCCTCATAATTTGTATCCTCCTATATTTATATACATGAATATATCATGTAAAAGAAGCATCAATATATTATAGATACATATCAGAGTTAAAATCCAGTATAAAGATTAAAATTTTTAAGAATTCTAAATATAATAATTCCACAGCAACATATACAACAGTAACTAAAAACCATCAACCCTTTGCCTGATTTTCCCGTATCACATACGAGCACTACTTCTCATGTTGTCTCTAGTTAGATTTCCCAGATTGTTTTCTCACACAGTTTTTGCTGTATTGCATTGAAAATACCATACTTATTTAACTGAAGAAGTAATAATTGCTTTTATCATTATTTTTAATAAATAACCTAAATTGAAATCCAACTTTTGGTAAAAAATTAAAAATTTACTAGTCTGTTAAAAGGGTTAAAAACACAATAATAAGAAAAGGTTGGCCAATGATTAACTACTTAATTTTTTCTGCATCATAATTATGGAAATTGTTGAACCAACATATGATCTAGCAACAAAACACAAAATTTGTAGAAAACGTACCATATTTACTCTGATACAAGCCGCCACCTCATATAAGCTGCATCCAGGGTTTTTCAACATTGAAAATAGAAAAAACTTCCCTCGATATAAGCTGTTTTGAACTCAACAACATGACTACGAAAATGTATGTCACTTCACAGTGCTTAATTTGTAGCCAAATAAGAAAGGGAATGCTTAACCTTACCTAGCCGAACCAATCAGAACAAAATGAATACATAATGAGATCTATGATCTTTAATAAATAACTTTGAAAGTGTAAAATTAAAAAAACAACCTTGTACAAATCAGATGTTGTCCCACAAGAGGGAGGTTGAAATGTACAGACATTCATCAGCCTTTAAATTCTTGTAACTTAAACATTTTTTATTCATAACATTTTAGAAACTTCCTCACAAATAAGTGAGGGAATGCCGTTCCCTTGCATTCCCCCAGAAATTAAGCACTGCCACTTCATAAAACACATGATCCAGCCACGGGATACTCAAAAATCATTACAAGGAATGCACAATCTTTTCATCATTTCTAATGTTTTTATCTTAATAACTTCAATTGTTACTGGAAGCCCATCTTCACATTGCTTCCTCACGAATTCGGCAACTTAACCATCGATTTCAGGAAACGAACCTTTCTTGGGTCCTTGGAAATTCCTACGTTGATATTTCTTTAAAAAGTTTGTCCTCCACCTCCTGATGCATCTTTCATGCTCTGTATTGCCACCCAGCCTCGTAGTTTCCATGTGTTTCAGAATATAGTATAACTTTTTTGGTACTTAAGGAGTAAGTGGTTTGCAGTAACTAGTTCAATGTTTAGCTGCTAGATGGCACTTCTTATGCACGCTGTTTTTCCTCCCAAGAACTGGTGGCTAAAATGCAATATATTACCCTCTGATTGTTGCACTGCAAATTTTAGCTTGCAAACCGGGACAGAGGGATAGGTTCCATTTAAGGCACCCGTTATAACTTTCATGCAAAACGTAATTGTTCTAACAAAGCTTGCAAGCCTATTTAGCTTGCAACCCAGGACTGAGGATAGATTCCATTTAAGGCAGCTGTTTTAACTTGCATGCTAAATGTAATTGTGACAGCTTTTGTTGCTTGTCAGGGTTTACAAATGATGGTTGGGTTGTGGCGATCTCTGGACTCAGTGAAATTCCATTCTGCCAGGAATAAGAACGGAAAAAACATTGCATCTGAGTGACTAATCCACACACAGTTCCATGTTACAGCCAAAATAGGAAGTTCTTGGAAAACAGAACGGTGCACATGAGATGTGCCATCTAGTGGCTACACATTGAACTAGCTACTGTGAACTACTTACTCCTTAACGTTAAGGCCACACGAGTGATTTTTCACGGCGATGGTGAGAGTGAAAAAACGATTGGTCCAACTAGACACCTAGAGGAGGCCACACAAGGCACAAAAAAACAATCACTTATAAACGCCAGAGATGCCAGACGGGGCAGAAAGAAAACGACCGAACGATAGCGTTGTACGGTGAAATCTCGTTAAAGTTCTTCACAATTAAGTGTTTTAAATTAACGTACATTTTCTGAATCCCCATCAATTTTTCCGTGTAAATACTGTATAAATATTTCAAAATAATGTACTTCAACTTAAAGTACTTTTCAATACTACGTATGAACTTGAGGGTCCGAAAAAATATTTTTTTGCTTTTAACATATGCTTTCATCTGTAAAGGACTTAAGTATAACCAATTCTTGCTTATTCAAGTCGTTTTACACAATTTTGAAGGCATCTTTTGTCTTTAGTACGAAAAGATCTGTGGAACTCTGCCAAAATACCCAAAGAAGAGATTTTCCAAACTGGAAAATGTAGAACTGAGGATTAGTTATCCCTCTCATATTTTCACAATAGCAATGACATGAAATCTTAAATTCTAGTAATTTAATTGGGACCCTGTGATTTCAAACAACGATCAGCGCTAGTAGGCTTCTCAGTCTAAATCACAAAGCAAGTGAGGAGAGAAGCCCAGTGCCAGCATTAGCCTACTCTTAATGAGAAGCACCAAGGGGGCCAACGGATTTACATCCCTTCCAAAGGAAGTGCTGATTCGTGTGCTCTCCTCTAAACATGCAAATAGGGAGCCGCAAGATCTCTTGAAAAATCCTACTTTTGCAGGATTTGTACACCACTGGTCCTTCACTATGGCTTTACACACACTCTCCCACGCACACAATTTAATATTTTTGTCTGTATAATTCTATTAAAAATCAAACAAGCAAGGATGCTTCTGTATTTCGGCAATCAATGCTCACTATCGAAGTACTCCATGACACCTGTTCTGCGCTCACTGCAAGCAACTCGACTGACTGAACGAGGAAAAATGCCCTGTGTGGTCACTCTAGAGCAGATTCGTCACGCTTTCAAAACGCATCCCGGCCTATTGTCTGGCAGTTGACCTTGAGAACGCATCCTCCTCTACCTGGCCAGGCGGGAAAAAAACGACCATGTGGCAGCCTCCATAAGGAAATGTGAGTTCTATTTTGTTGCGTTTTCTTAACCCCCTCCTTCAGCGTGAAAAATCACTTGTGTGACCTTAGCCGAAGTACCCTTTTTTTTAAAAGATGCGGTATATTGGGTTCTGTTGTTCATACTTTGGGGGAACTGATTAAACGTTATTATCTATTATATAAAGCGTTTATGATATATGCATATATTTTTATATGTATGTTAACATTACTACGTTGCTATCTACAACCAGCAAATAAACAACAGTTAATTTAGCTGAGTAACGCCTGCAAAAAATGCTTTTCTGTCTTATACATGTTAATTTAGTAATGTGATTGATAAAGTCTGTAGTAATCTAATATTCTCATTAAAACAATTGCAATTCAATTTATAATATCAAAGTTATCAGAAGTTGAATTTATTTAATTTGAATAAATTGCAGTTCATTTTCTTGCGGGTGATTACATATATTGAATTTATTTCTCAAATTTTGAAGTTTATTACTCAAATTTTTATAAATTAAATATTAATTAATTTTTAGTTAAAAAATCCATTCCCCAATGGCAATGAAAGATCAAAAAGAATATTATAGATGATATCAACACTTGCATAAATAAGTCTAAATTATGGAAAGAATTTAAAAACTTTACGGTGACTGAAAATATGAGAGTTGAAACTGATATTAATAATAGTAGCAATTGGACTGATTATTTGTTAAAAATAGGAAATGGAAGTATTCAAAAGGATTCTGATGGTTACATAGAGTTACCAATGGAATGTAAAAGCAGTGGTAATTTAATAGATGAAATAATCGGAAAGAAAATTGAAAAAGGTAAAGAAGAACTATACGGAAAAGTTATATTAGCACCTACAAATGCTGACTGCTTAGAAATAAATAATGAAATATTAAATCGAGTGGTCATTGATGTGGATGAAAGCGAAGTAGTATATACAAATGCAGACGAGTTAGTTAATTGTAATGAAGAAGAAAAGGCAAATTTTCCGGCTGAGTTTTTAAATTCACTCATACCACAAGGAATGCCACCGCATAAATTAAGATTAAGAGTTGGAGCTATGGTAATGCTACTATGAAATATCAATGTAAAAAGAAGACTTTGTAATGGAACCCGCCTAATAGTTAAAAAGTTGGGAAAAAACACAATTGAATGTAAAACTGCGACTGGTAGTAACAAAAGAAATTCAGTGTTGCTACCAAAAATTGACGTTACAATGATAGAATGAGAATTACCATTCGAAATGAAACGAAGACAATTTCCTATAACACTGTCATTTGCAATGACAATAAATAAGAGTCAGGGGCAAATTTTTGACTATGTGGGACTGTTAATTAAATTAAAACATAAATACTCCTTAACCGTACAGTGTTGAAACTTTGTACGGTTAAGGAGTATTTATGTTTTAATTTAATTAATTCATCTCACCGTAGTCTCCGACCTTTTTTAATTAAGTAGGACTGTTGCTCAAAAATCAAATATTTGCCCATGGGCAACTTTACGTCAGTTTATCAAGAGTACGACGACAGGATCGCCTAAGAATACTGTCCAGCAGAGAAGACAAAAGGAAAAACACTGTTATTACAGATGTAATTTCATGATTTTTTTTAAATTAAATATTTATTTATTTTTAATCTGATTTTTATTTTGTCTAAACATTAGATTGAGTGTGTATTATAAAGCTGGGCACATGGTGTACATAGGTCGCTAGTATTTTAATACACTTTAAATCACTGTAATATAGAAACTTCCCTCAACACAATGAATTGTGTAAAAAGCTACTTAAAACATTAGCTTTCATCTCATCCACCAAAATCGCAGTCTTATCAATTACTGAGCAATGGTGTCACGGCAGATTTGGCTGAGTTAAATCTAACCAACCACAAACCAGCTCATCATTTTAGGCACTCTTTATCTCAACACTACTTTGTAAGCTACAGAAGTGTCTAAGAGGAATAATCAGGCAAGGCAGCAACCTCGAGTGTTACAAAAAGATACTTTGTATTGAAAATATTGCTCCCGTATTGATTCTGTCTGTACTGCATTCTAGAGAAAATCACAAAAGCTGTATTATCACTTCTAATAAAAAATGATATAAACATGGAAATTGTGATAGTAATGTGAGAATATCTCACTTTAAGAATGTTTTTCCTTTGTATTCGTACATAAGCCATACCCTAATTTTTCGAATAAAATTTAGGAAAAAAAGTGCAGCTTATGTGTGAGTAAATACGGTAATTTACTAGTTACACAACAATTTTTGGAAGCTAAAAGCTATCCATACGTTTCTATAATTGACAATATTCTATTTGTAGTTAAACCTAGCTTCTAAACAAATGGTTTAGAGCAGCAATAGAAGGAAAAATTCCCTATAAAATTTATAATATTAAAAGAAACAACAGGTAAATTTATATTTTGATAGTGATATTGGGACCAGAAAGTATGCCAAAAGCAAGATAATTTGACGGAATTATGGATCTCGAACTACAGATGCTAAATCTCCACCACTATAACTCTGTCCATCTGTTCCTTTATGCATGTCCACAATCAACCAATTCCAACCAAATCTGGCATGATTGTAGGAGGCACTACGGGGAAGGTCAATGTGAGGCTTTAGTGTCCGTCTGTCTGCTTGATTCAAAATGGCAGCCAATTGTTTGACTGTTCCACATTTCTTAACCAATCCCAACCAAATATTGCATGATTGTAGCGGACACAAAGGGAAATGTCAATGCAGTATTTAAGTGTCTCTCCATCTGCTTTATTCAAAATGGTGGCCAATTGTCTATCTCTTCCATTATGCATGCCCATATTTCTCATCTGATTCATAGGGGGCAGGAAGGTCAGCGCAGGATTTTGTTTCTGTCTGCATGTTTGATTCAAAGTGGCAGCCGATTTAAATATTAAACTACCTGTATTTCCCAGAGTCCTGCTACTGATTTGTACCAAATTTGGTCTGATTGTGGAGGGCTCCCAGGAATAATTCATGAGCAGTTTTTGTTTCTCTCTGCCCGTTTTATTCAAAACATCGGCCGACTGAATTCTTAAATACCATGTATCATCTAGAATTCCAATCGGATTTTAATAAACTTTCCCCTGAGCAATGCCGGGTATTTCTGTTAGTAATTAATAAAGAAGAGGATTTCAAGAAGCTGTACAAATTACACACTGATGCCACAGACACTTAGCAAATTTTAGAGAATGACAGGGCAATGAAAATGATGTTTTACAATGTTTAGGCAAAAGACGTTTGTTATCAGTGATATAATTACAGGAAAAATAGTCACCTCACAAAGCAAATCTAATCTCAAAACTATCTTAGAATGCCAATTTTAACTTTTTAATATAAAGGAAACATGTAAAGTGTAATTACTGGATAGGCACACGATACTAGCATTATGTTTTTGGCCGAAAAGGAATAAAATAAAGAGATTCATTGCAATGAGATTAAACAAAATTATGCTCATTAAACTTACTCAAACTGGTCTATTAAAGACAACAGCTGTTTTAGTAAAATGATTAACAGAATAAGTTTTTAGAGAAGGCAGCCTTAAAGTCTTACCTTATCATTCTTCTCTTGTGACTGTGGTTCTGATCTTTTAGAGTCCTCCACTTCTGTTGATGGCGGAGTACTCACATGAGGACTTTTCTTCAAGTGTTTACCCAAAGGAGTTGGAGTACTGCACCTTGACCAGTTATCAGCTATGAAATAATTAAAACAAGAATAAATACAAGCATTAAACATAATAACATTAATTAACATAACAAAGGATGTATTCATTATAGAAGCAGTATCTGCCAGCGATTGGCAGTAAAGACAAGATTCAACCTTATCACTGTAACCTTTCCACTCTTCATTATCTCAACAATTTTAATGTAAAAAATATACTTGTCCCTAAGTATGATTGGGACAAAACTCACAAAACAACATCTGAAAATTAATTCTCAACTTTTAGGACTCTCTTGGCTGAAAATAGTGGCCTTAATAAAAATTAATGATCATTATTTTTACATGTTCAGGCTGTTACATCTCAAGAATTCTCAACATTTGTATTTTTTTAAATTTGCCTGACATGGGATTGATTTGACCTACAGGACTAATAGTTCCAATACTGAGAAGAAGGGTTCTACCAGTTACTGCTTTTTATTCTATACAAAAACTGCCAATTTTTGAGACTGTTACACTTGATTTACTAGCAATGCAGCTTTTGAACATGTTTAACTAACTTTTGAAGGAAAAACCCTTATAACTCAAAAACTTTCCTCTCTTTCAACCAAACTTTTTAGAATTACTTGGCAAGACCACTTTTAAATTTTAAGTTACATCAAAGTCATGGGTTTTATTCCAGAAGCATTTATTTTTTCAATTTGTTTAACATGGTGATGAGTGCAATACAATCTATTTCCTTTTAAAATTACTTAAAATCATAGAAGGAATATAAGACTTGAAACAAGGAATGCTTGATAGAATTAAATTTCATTTTCCTGATGTATATTTTCAAATACACATCAAATTGCTCATTAATTAGTTTTTAATGAAAAAATTTGACTTCTGCATGAAAATCTTTCTTTGTCAAGGTGATTTGCGCTGTTGCCAGTTTTGTGTAATTGTGGATGACTGGCTGGGATTATAAATTCTTGTTGCACCTGTCCTCATAGTATCAAAATTTTTACATGGTTTTGAATTTTAAACAATATATTGGAAACTATATACCAGGAGCGGCTTTTGGCTGTGTGGCAAGGTTGCGCAACCACCAGTTATTTCAGTATTTATTTTAGTTCTTTATTTCTCTCATAAAATGTAAATTTCTTTTATTTCTACATAGTAATGTCCTTTATGAAATGCTTGCGATAAGAGTTCTGAATGAAATCGGTTCGCGTTGCAGAGAGGTTGCACGTTTTCTGCAACCACACCAAGAAAACCCAAGCAGCTATGAGCATATGCGTGCGCACCTCCTCCTCCCTCTCACTCCCTCCATTCCGTTATTCCCGTTAGCGAGGTGTTGCAGTCAAGCTGCAACAGCAGCGGCGTTTAGTGGGTTTTGTATTTATTATATTTCGAAAAGTGACATTATTATAAGTGTATAAAATGAATTCCGTAGTTGATTTACAATCCAAACTCTTTTCACTACTTTCTGCTGAAAAAAAATTAGAAATTAAAAAACTTGGAAGGCCTACTGCAAAGTTAAATATTGTACAAACGGTGAAGTGTAAAAACAATCAATTTAGACAGAGTTTTAATCAGTTAGTGTATGAGAAACATAATTGGTTGTGTGCAGGGCCGGATTAAGTGGTACGCATACAGCACCAAATAATTCAGGTCAATGTCAGGGGCAGTCAGTTTACTGGAATTTATTACGGAAAACAATTTACATGAGTTTTTGTTACTTGTAATTGTTAATAAATTTATGGAAGGATGATACTTGAATAAATATATTCATTCATTCAAGCCGTGTTGTGTGATCGATGCAGGGTTTTTTCCCGGCATTACTAAATGTATCATAATTTGTTTATTAGAAATATAGATTTGGTGATTTAATCAACATCTACAAATTTATACAGTTCATTTTGTTTAGCTAATGAGTATCTTTGTTTCTCTGCTAATCAGTTATCAAAACATGTATTTGAAACATATTTTTGAAAATGTGCAACCACCTATTTATTATATCACGAGCTGCCACTGCTATAAACAATACAAGGGTAACAATAATAAATACTCCATTATCGACTTATATTGTGCTAATGAGGGTTCCTAAGTCAGATATTGAGATTAAAATTGCTCAATTTTTTTAAGACTTTGAGTACATTTTCCGTGAAAACTAAGTATTTAATCTTTGACCAAAAACAGAAAAATAAAATTTATAAAGTTATTCTAACAAAATATTTTATTTGCAATAAATTTTTTTTAAATTTAAAATTGTCATTATTGTATGTTCCAAAAGGTTAAAATAGTTTTCGGCATATAAAGGTTGTCTGATGTTCTTTAACAAATAAATACTCATTAACCTCTCAGCGCGGATGTAACCACAGCATGGTTACCCTATCGGCCAGCCCTTGTCGCAGATCTTGCCCTCTGGTGGTTACTGCGCAGTGGCATCAGAAAATTAATTTTACGGCTCACCAATCTCGTCTTCGGAGTAATAAAAAGCACCATTAACTTCTAAAAGGATTCTGCTTCATAGTCATCTCTTAATAGGACATGATTCACCACTCTCAAAGCCAAAAAAAAAGGATAAAATTTTTTCCTATCTCTTTGAGAGTGGGTTAGAATGAGCGTGCACGCTCATCACTTTAGTCTGTTGTTTCATTTTCTCTTTGCTTATCCTTCGTTGGCATCTGGTGTATGTTACTCGTTATTAAATTCTGAGTCAGCCAGTATGCATTCCATCACGTTTCTGCCCATAGACTTCAGTCGAAAGCTTTCTTTCGAGAGAGTCAGTCGAGTCATCCTTGCTATCATACTCACTATATGCAAAGCAATGGTTTCGGGTGTGAGTGGTTCTTTTTTGCAGGAAGAAGAAATTGAAAAACTACTTGAAGACGAAGAAGACAGTCAATTAAATCCAGTAAGTGACTGCTCAAGTGAAGACGAAGTCGATTTTGCTGCCCTACCTCAAATTTCCGAGAGCAAAGATGAAAACGACAGTGGTCCATCAGGTAGGGCTGAAGCTTTTCATTCATCGTGGAATTGGGCAGATATTGACAAAAGTAATATTACGAAAAAAATTCCTTTCATTGGTAAATATGGTCCAACTATCTCTATTACTAATGTTCTTGAGTCTTTCCCAAACTTTTTTGATGCAGCCTTAATTGAGATAATCATTTTGGAGACTAACCGGTATGCAGAGAATTACATAAAAAATGTATAATAGTCTTTCAGATCTTGATTTAACAAATGGAAACCTGTCGATTTAGATGAAATTTACATTTATTTGGGAATTATAATGTTGATGGGTATTGTACAAAAGCCTACAATCCGCTCTTACTTTTCGAGAAATCCGCTTTTGGAAACAAGCATTTTCCCCAAAACAATGTCTCAAGATAGGTTTGAAAGCATCTCAAAATTTTTTAATTTTTTTGACAATTCAATTCAATTATTCCGGAAACAAAAACTTTTCAAAATTCAACCATAATTGATTATTTGCAAAACAAATTTGAAAGTATCTATCTGCCAAAGGTAAATATTGCTGTGGATGAATCTCTTATGCTTTGGAAGGGACGTCTGTCATTCAAACAATATATTCCTTTTAAATCATCAAAATTTGGCATGAAAACATTTGAGCTTTGCGAATCAGACACTGGCTACTTATGGAATTTCATTGTTTACTCTGGCTCAGACGTGACAATTTCTACTTCAGAAACTCCAGATGGACTCAAAATGTCAGCAATAGTGATTAAATTACTTGAACCTTTATTTAGAAAAGGTTATACTTTATGGATGGACAATTATTGCGATTCACCTGATTTGGCTAAATTTTTGATGAATCGGGGCATAAATGTAGCTGGAACTTTGCGTTGAAATAGAAAAAATGTTCCAAAAGAAGTCAAAGCTGCCAAGCTGAGGAAGGGAGGACATATTTCAAAGGCGAGTGATGGAATAATGGTTATGAAATGGAAGGATAAAAAATATGTACCATTTATTTTTGGGAAAAAGATAGAAATTTTAAACCTATTTGTAGTTTAGAATATAATACGGCCATGGGAGGAGTGGATTTGAAAGACCAAAAGCTTCAGCCCTATCTCTTAGAACGTAAAAGATGTAACAAATGGTACATAAAATTGTTTAGACGGCTATTAAATTTTTCGGTGCATAATGCATTGGTAACATTCAATAGTTGTCAAAATAAGGTGGACCACCTAAGTTTTCGTCTTCTTTTAATTCAACAACTGTTGGAAAAGTATGGGAGTCTTTTACAGTCACCATGCGCCAGGCGACCACCCATACAGCCATCACTGTGCCATTTAGTCGAGAGGCACTACATCAAAAACATACCGGCAACAGGAAGAAAATATAGGCCCAAAAGAAGATGTCAAGTTTGCTCTGCTAATGGAAAGACAAAGAGTACTGTGTATTGGTGCCCAGAGTGTGATGTAGACTTATGTTTAGAAGGTTGTTTTACAACATATCACACGAAACTGCAATTTTAGGAAACTAGTGTTATCAGAGGAGTGTAAGTTGGGTAAAACACCAATTATGCCGTAAGTAATTTTTTTTGTAATCACTTAACATTTCTCTACAAGTAACCAAATTTTTATGATATTTGATACGTATTTAATAAAGTTATAAAATATTGTTCATGAAATTGCACCACCAAAGATTTTCGCAAAATTTACTACCGCGAATAGGGTTTACCGGCATTTAAATTTTGACCGGGCAGAAGGGTTAATATTTCTTTTCCACATAACTTTCAAATGCCAAAAACTATTTTTACTGTGTGTAACATTCAATTATGTGAATGTTATATTTACTTTATACAGCATGAAAAAAGTGAATTCTAGATTTCAACAGAAATACACGTTTTGAGGTCTTCTGAATATGTTTTCAATATTTTTTCAATGGTGTATGTGTGTGGTAGGAATTTTGTGGGTGGTATAACTAAAAAACTACCATATATTCCGGCATTTAAGTCAACTTTTGAAGCTTAAAAAATTTTTCCTAAAACCTAGAGAGGACTTATAAGCCGAACATAAAATGTGAACCTTCAATTACAGATGAATAACACCGATATTAACAAAGACAGTTCATCTTTCGGTGGAAGTGATCACTATTTTGAATCAGCTGTTCCAGTGTTTACATTTTGACATTTATTTTAAAAGATTTATAATAATTAATTTTAATAATGTATTTACTCACATAAGCCTCGTTCTAGTGCACCACTCGCACCCATATTTTTGGACCAGTTCGAGGAGACAAAAATTAATTTGTGCTTTAATAAGTTGACGTCTATGGCAGCGGAAAATTAGAAAAAAAACCAAAAAAGTGCAAGGATTCCCCATAGGTGTGTTCTACCCATGGTTCCCTCTAAGCTGCATGGCCACGCAGCAGTTTTTGAAGTGCCACACATTAAATTTTCCAAGCACACACGATTGTGTGTATTTTAGAATACATCTATCGGAACAGGGCCACATCAACTCTGGTGCACATCCATGCACTAGCATCATGTAGGTGCACATAGCAATATTCATTCTGCCCATGGATGAAAAAAATTAGAGGGAATTATGGTTCTCTCCCGGGTTAAAGGAACGTCAGCAGCTCACGATGAATACGGCAAATACAGATGCCAACTTATTCCGGCAAAAAGTGTAGGTAGAAACTGATAGTAAATTTTTAATGACAGATGTTTTTTTTTGAGTAACAATAACATACTTAAAACTCAATTAAAAGGTATAGCTTTAATATTATAAAAATATTACGTCATCTTAATGTTGAAGATCCACCAACGGCTGTAAAAACTGCACATTTAAACCCTAAACTCTTGGTTGTGTAGATACGCATAAACTTTGCAGGATTCTTCGTCTTTTGCGAGTATAAACGTAGACTATAAAAACTCGCAAATTTTAAAACTTGCTGAGAAATCTTTATGTATGTCGTGGTCTCTATTTTTACCGACATTTTGGGAAAAAAGATGCATGGGATACATATCTGTGGTATTTTATTGAATTTTATCACTGTAGAGATCGATCGCGATCACTAGGTATAGTTCATTTTGATAGTATCATTAGCAGCTCACATCAATCGAATTATAGGAAACTTTATTTTGTGGTTCAAGCTCTCCAAGAATAACAGTTTCTTATTAGTCAAAATTAAAACACTTGTCATATAGAACGCTCAAGAAGAATAGCACGGACTATAAACAGTATTTATGTCTTATTATTATGATGTTTATTTCTGTTTTGTTAAAACTTGAATTGTACAAGACTTTGATTTTGTCTGAAAACAATTTCATGAGAAGTATTTTTAAGTGTAAAAGTGGGGGTCGACTTATACGGCAAACATATGCCTAATCGTGTATTTTCATTCAAAAAAGCAGGGGTCGACTTATACACCAAGTTGACTTATACGCCAGAATATACGGTAATAATCTGATCAGCACAAAACATCATACAGTAAAATGTCAGTGTAACGAACGCTGGAGTAACAAAATATTCAGTAAAACGAAATTATTTTCCGTCCCCTGCCAATTTACTATGTAACATTATGTAAAAATGTTTCATTTAAATGAATATCATTGTAACGAAAATATTGGTTTAGCGCAATAAAAATTCATCCCGGTATGAAAAAATACGATCATTATAATGAAGTTTGTAAAAAGAAATTCCTTAAACAATATGATGTACACTTTTTGATCTTTATTGGATTTGGGTTTTATCATCTGGCAATGCTACAATGATTTAAACTCTGTAAAATCTCAGTCCAGGCAAGTTATTGGACGATTATCCTACTAGCAACCAATAGGCAGGTTCTTCACAGCTCTGTCAATCACGTGGTATGTTGCTTGACAAACTGAGTTTCCGATTGGCTGGCAAATTTGTGTGGGAGATCTGCTGCATCGTGGCTTTAAGTAGACTGGGATTTAAAGTGATGGTGGAGTGGGTAGGGTGGGGTGGGGACTCTACAAATATCGTGATCTGCGTCAAGGCAGAATTATTTGGCGTGTTTCTAATAACACTGCATTGTAAGTATGTAACAGTAGAATCCAGTACGGTGTGGCCAGAAGTAGCGATTTATCGGTTTTGTAGCGATTTTTTGGCCCGTTGAAATGTAGCGGCAGAGATTGCTTAATGTTCATGAATGTGTCCAAGGTCTGTTTACAAAAATAAGTCACTGATGATGCATAGTAAGCGAGACTTTCGGAGCGAGCGCTTGCATCATGCCCTTATGCTAGGGTCTTCACAGGAGAAATATTCTTGTGTCGCTCTCAAGAAGCTAATCTGAAGTGAATGCTAGTAAAAAAAAATATAGATGATTCGTTGAAGTTATATTTTCTTGTAAATTTCATGGTAAATTGGATAAAGCAAATGCCTTTAAAAAATCTTTTAACTTTTCTAATTTTTTTATTACGCGTACATTCTGATACATACAACATCATATCTCTGTTTCTACTAAACGAAATAGAACAAATTTTATCATGTAACTTCTATAATGACTATGAATGACTACTGTACAACTCAAAACTTTATAAGCTTTATGAAATGTCTTTTAAAAATATATGAAACGTAAAATTTATTTCAAATTTTTAGTCAAGACATGAAAAAGTTGACTTGCGAGAAACTTTTTTCCTATTTGGTTTAGGTAGGTACATTCAGCAAATTAAATGTTTATAAAAGCTTAAATATTATTTTGAAAGAGATTGCATATCAATGCCATTTATAGTTTTCGCAATACTGAAAGATATATGAAAGTACAGGTGAAAGCTAACTGGTTTCATATTTCGTATTTCTCTTCTCTCCTGTAAAGAGTGTGCTTAATATAAGATAATGTAAAAGAAATTGTTTATAAATGTTATTTTCTACTAAAATCCTCAAAATTTAATACAAATCCAATAAAAATGAACAAAGTTATGAATTTTTCAATTTTCAGGAATCGAAATTGCAAATTCTTAAAAACCTCCGCTCTTGAGGGGGTTAAACAGACCCTTCAGAAAAAAATTACGGACTTTTTTAAGAAGTAAACACTGATTCGTGGTTTACGGTAAATTTTTAAGTTTCTTTTCCTACTATGATTACAATGACAACGTAAGCACTACTCAGTTCTCAGAGTTACCGTTTTGGTGCTACTGTAAGGGGGATGATATATTGCGCTTCCCCTGAATTTTAAAAATTGTGTTTCATTGTAACGAACATAATTTGGTCATCCGCACGACTTCGTTATACTGACGTTTCACTGTACTTAAAATTTTTATTAGCAATTCAAGGTCTGAAAAGGTCAACAGAAAGTTGATGCTTATTTTTGTCATCTATTTGTTTTCTCCTTTAGATCTCAATTTACATAAATGTTTGTTATTTTCAAAGTTGTAGACTAATTTTCTAAAGTTTTGTTTGAAACATTTTTTTCATAAAATTTTATTTTTTTATTCTTAAAGATATATTTCCATTTTTCATCGGAATTTATGTTAAATACATCACTAAGTGATACCTTAAGTTTTAGAACTAATGAAATATTGTGTCAGAGTAATGCATGACCACCTAAAACTATAGGCCAGACCTGTCTTTCTCCATCTATTATAATGACATTTAGATTTTTTGCTTCAAATACCCTTCTTTTATATTCTGATTATTAAAGATAATAAACTAATTTCCTAAGAAATCCATATTTAAAGACATCCTCGATATGAACATGTTACAGTAGCATTGTTGAATCAGGTACAGGATTGTATAATCATGAAACAAACTTCTGGTTGACAGGTGAGTTCTGGGTTCCATGCTAATAGTGTAGCTAGAGCTACCATTAAGATTGATAAACTACTGATGTACCGTAAAGACCCGGGTATAGGACGCACCCATGTGTAGGATGCAGGGAGGTTTTCGACGTCAAATTTTGAGAATTTTCTATGTTCCCGTGTATAGGACGCAAGGTGGTTTTCCGCATCAAATTCTGAGAATTTTCTGTTCTCGTGTACCTATAGGACACAAGAAGGTTTTATCTTGAAATTCTAGGAATAAACAATAAGTCGCAATAAAAGATTCATATCCATTCTATTAAATGAGTTCCTTCGAATAAGTATGCTTTCTGCTGAGTATGATCTGAAAAGTGAATTTACCGAAGTATTTGTAATACTAGATTTACCTATATCGAAACTACATATTATGGGATATTGTAAAACACTTTGGAAAGCAATGTAGAAGATATAATGTAGCAGATTTTCGTGACTCCTATCCAATTGAAATAAAAAAAACTCGGTAAAAATTTTTTCGATCGTCTGTGAAACTTGCAGTAAAAATAAAATATCATGACTTTAAAGAAGTTATTTATTTCAATTATTGATAAAGATTTCTCCAAAGTTTCATCCCTTAATATTTACTATAATTTTCATGGTGCTTCCAAACGACGCTTCAGCCAAAATAGAAGGTTGAGAACCATCTAGAAACAAAATGTGCAACTGTGGGCGGGTATGGTTATTATTCTGTTGAGTTCCCGCAGTTACCTATTTTACGTTTTAAAGATTAAAAATCACATTGAACTACTTTGCGAAACCCAGCTGATTCTCAGGTAAGTTTGTTCAAGTATTACTACGTACGTAAAACGAGCTTACATTCTTACTTTACAAATGACAGCACGGATTATAAATCACCTACTAATGGATATTATTTTTACCCTTATCTATGATAGAAAAAATGAAAGTCAAGAGACAAAGTTATGATGCTAAATATAAATTGAGAGTGTGTCAGTATGCTAAAGAACATGTTAATAGAGCGGCTGAACGTGAATTTGGGGCCAATGAATGTCTTATAAGAAAATGGAGAAAGGCTGAAGAAACGATAAAAAATATGGGGAAGACCAAAAAGGCGAACCGAGGTAATAAAGCAAACCATCCTGAAATGGAAGAATGCCTGCTGAAATGGATAAGAGATACAAGAAGGGACTGCTTGAGTGTTAGCACATCAGCTGTTCGTACACAAGCTTTGAGATTATCCAAAGAATTAAACATTAAAAACTTCAAAGCGTCTATGCATTGGTGTCGTCGTTTCTACAAAAGATGCAATTTATCAATCCGCCGACGCACTACAATAAGTCAACATTTACCTGAAGATTATGAGGAGAAATTAATTGCATACCAGTCCTATATAATAGAATTAAGAAAGAAATTCAACTTTCCACTTAGTCAAATAGGCAACGCCGACCAAACACCATTGACATTTGATATGCCGTCTGATACAACGATTACTGAGAGAGGTGCAAGAACCGTCACGATGAGAAGCACGGGAAATGAAAAGAATCGTTTCACTGTCATGGTTGCCTGTATGGCTGATGGGATGAAACTGCCTCCGTATGTAGTTTTCAAAAGAAAAACAATGCCGAAATGCGAATTTCCCTGTGGCATCATAGTCTGAGTGCAACAGCAAGGTTGGTTTGATGAAAACATCACCAATGACTGGATTGAGACTGTTTGGAAGAGAAGGTCTGGTGGAATGCGTCAAAGATCTCTCTTGGAGTTAGACGCATTCCGATGTCATACACGTCCTGAAGTAAAAAAGAAACTCCTTGAAATGAAGACAAAATTGGTGATTATCCCAGGGGGAATGACATCAATCCTGCAGCCTACAGACGTTGCAGTTAATAAGCCGTTTAAATCAGCACTGAAGAAGAAGTGGGCCGACTGGGTGGTGAATGGCACACACACATTCACCAAAGGTGGACTCATTCGTAAAGTGGATATAAAAACAATCTGTCAGTGGATCGTGGAAGCATGGAATGAATTCCCCTCAAAAACAATACTTAAGGGATTCAAAAAATGTTGCATAAGTAATGCTTTAGATGGAAGTGAAGACGATGTATTATGGGAAGATGATAACAACAACGGCACGACGACCGCAGAATTAGAAGCAGACGAATCTGAGGCTTCAAAAACAAATGAAGTCTACAACGAGTTCCAGATTACAGATGACGACTCAGATGATGGCGAGTTTCTAGGATTTTAGGGAAATTGTTTGAAAAGTTTGATTTATTTTCTTGATTGAAGATTTTCATTCAATGGACAGACATTCAATTTTTAAATTTTAGCAATTTTATTTTATATTGTATTTCATTTTAACTGAAGACTTCGTACAGAAAAACGAAAATTATTTAAAATCCATATCTGAGTATAAGTCGCTAATAAAGCCGAAATATCTTGTACTTACATTACTTATTTGTAAAAGTAAAATCTTTTTTTCATATTAAAAAGTTTTATTTTAATTAAAACACTTTGATGTTTAATAAATATTAGTTTTCACCAGTTTATTTTTCATTTTTCATCGAACATTCGTAGAGAGAAAAACATGAAATATTATGTACCCGTGTATAAGACGCATCCTACATTTTAGCTTCGAAAATTTGGAAAATAAGTGCGTCCTATACGCGGGTCTTTACGGTATACAAAAAGCTATGCTAATGAAAGTAACACTTTTTAATTTAATTTATAATGATAAATAAACTGAAAATTAAATTGATACATGATATGAAACTTTGGCATAATAACATAAATATAAAATAGATAACACAAATTTACAATGATAACAAATGCAAAAATAAATGTAACCAAGTAGGAAGTCTGTAACATAATGCCCACATGATTTACTTATTAATGAAGCAAAACAAACTTATTTCTGAACTCAAATAATAATTACCTGCTTTCCTTTTCGTTCCAACACAGATGTTTCGACTTGAACTGAGAGAACTGTAAATTTCATTGTTCCGAGTTCTCTTACAAGTTTCCTTTTGTAATTTTGGGGATTCTTCTTCTCTAGGTCTTTTCCCCCTAGAAGTAAAGATGTGCGATGATTGCAATATAATCTCAAAAAATTAGATACAAAAATATAATAATCATGAACAATGAGGATGTGGTAAGCAACACCATTCTTTCATCTAAATATAAAATATTTTTCAGCATACTTGTATAATTTGTCTTGTATGTGTCCAAGGAAAACCAGCTACAAAATAAACAATATTACAAAAAAGAAAAATTAATTTTGGTTTAGTTTCTTTTCTGGTCCTTAGTATAACATCCTACTTTGAAGCTGGGTCGCTTACCCGATATATTCTTGTGGATCCCACTTTGAAAAATGTTTAAATAAATTACAATGGTTTCCACATACAATTTAAAAATTCACAGTAATGTTTGTAATAGCCTATTACACACAATTTTCTTTGAGTTAGGAAGCTATGCTTAAGGTGAAGTATGTTACTAAGGGAAAATCTTGGTCATTTGATAAAAATCATTTCATTTAATTGATTAAAATGTACAATATATTGCCAAAAATACAGTTAAATCACTGTTTTGAAGGGTGAAAAATAGATGAATAGAAAAAGAAAAAGCCAACTTCAGAAAAATGAACATTATACATACTAGCAAGTAAAATAACAAGACAAGGAAAATGGTGGTTATAGAGCATCCTGCCAACCATTATGCCGAAAAAACTCAGTTCCTAGTATGAAAAAAACAAAACCTCACCTTTTCCAAGAACTGAATTTCACTTTACACCAGTTATGGAAAACATTACGCGTTACGTAACTAAATAAAGAAATGATTTTTGATGTAACAAAAAATGAAAAAATGTCCAAAGTTGCTGTAACAAAAATCGTAATGAAAAATGGAAAAACAAAAATTATTTCGATACTTTCATGGAGTGGTTGCACACAGGGCCAGTCCAATGCGTGGGTGACAACTAAGACTAAATCAATCTACCAAATAGTTAATTACTTCACTGCTACTATTATTTTTTAATTAAAAACTTATTTCATAATGTTAGTCCTTAAAATGAGATTGTAAATGACAATTTTTATTAATATTGATACCTTAAATTAGTATCTTATTCCATTAAATATCTAACAAACAATTTTTATTAATATTGATACCTTAAATTAGTATCTTATTCCATTAAATATCTAACAACATATGAAAAAGAAGAAAATATAAAGTTTAAGTTGTTTCCTTAGCAAATGAAAAAATTTCCACCAATCAGTTAAATGTAAACATTTCCTAAATATTTTGATAATATAGGTCATGGCTGCAACCAACGTATTTTCATGTCATGTTTATAGCATCAAAATGTTCTGTAGAATCCTATTATTATAACACGTAATTTTTTTAAATACACAAAAATTAACACCTTCACCATTGACAGTATTTATATTGGAAATAAGATACGATCAATAAAATTTTATATTTGGAATTGTTATTAAAATGTAAAGAGATTAGTTTTTGGCTGAAAACAGTTTAATGCAAGTAGGAGATTATTTTTGCAACACCAGTTTTTCAAAATTTTCTGTTAGGTTGAAATAAAGTAAACGTTTATCATTGTCAAATCATTAAAAATTAATGTTCTACAACTTTTGTGCCAAATTATTTTTCGTGAAACGCATTGTTAAGGAGATGACGAATTATCTAAACAGTGACGTCACTCTGCCTAGAAAGCTAGGGCTGATGCAGATGAGATGGGAAGCTGAATTTTGGCATGTAGGTCGTTCGATGTTCACAATTGATGATGCAACCTAAAATTATAAATGTTTATTTATTTTGATGCTTGATGCTTAAACTAGGCTGGTCATGTGGCAAACTGGATGGGGGGGTTTACTCATGTCATTGTTCAGTTTTTGTCAAATATCACTTCCTAGGGACTGTTTTCTGTTGTCATATATGTCGCAGAGGATATAACTTTCTCCAATCATAAATATATTTTTTAACTACTGATCCGCAGTTTAATTAAATTACTATTTGTATAAATCCTTATGTAGGTTGCAAACATACAGAATACAAAAAAATTTTATGTACATATTAAAAAAGGGAAATTAGCTCGATTTCATTAGTGTGTACTAAAATTTTTCATTATAACGTTAAACGTAACAAAAAACAAAATATATATTCAAATTTAACGAAAAACAATATATTTTTTTGACCATAATGAAAAACGTAACAAAAGTATTTTTTTTGTATGCCATCACTGCTTTAAATGCACTTTTATTTTATATTAATCATTATTGGAAATTTAAAGGATATTACGTATTGCAATAGTTTTGCTGAGATAAATATTACTATAATTATTTTCACGACTTTTCACCCCACACAGATGACCTTTGTTGAGAAACACTGGTATAGACTATAGCCTTGCACATAATGGATTTCTTAGGAAAAATTATATGAAAAATGTGGAAAGTTTTCAAATGATCACCTGGATAAGAGTGCAGAAACGTTGATAAGAGAGGAAGGCAAACTGCATCTGGCATTATCAGTAAGCCGATTTAAAATGACCCTTACTTAAAACTAAACAAAGGCTTTATTGTGCCTTTCCACCAATGTGCAGTAGGTATTTCAAAATTGATTTAGTACTTAAGAATTATCATACTACAAAAAAATTGAGTTTCTGACTGGATGTCGGACCAGCAAAGGTAACAAAGAATTTCTACAGAACTTATGGCCAAACTTTCACTGTTTATTTGGGGCGCCCCGCATTTCTTCAAGAGGAAGTTGTTAATAACAACCACACCTATAAATTGAAAAAAATATTATGTTATTAAATTTCTTTCATTTCAATAACACAGGAATGAGTGAAATATAATTTTATTTATACTTTGAATTTACTTAAAATCGAAATATAAAGTCTGGACTTGAACTCCATTTTGGAGAAAGGAATAAAGTTTTATTTTCATATTGTCAAATTTCAAATACAGACTAAATCATTCCAAAATTGTGCTTTTTATAACAAAATTAAAAGAATATTAAGTGAAAATTTATGCTGCCACAGCAGCCCAATTTTTGCAGATTACATTCTCTACTCCCACCGAGGAGGGGGGCTGGGATGTTATTGTTAGTTGAAAGTGGAAGACCAACCAAGGGTGTGGAGGAGTGGGTAATACAACAATTCAGGGAAATAGCGGGAGAAAAAAGGAGAGGCGGAATCAGCAAAAATGCATTTAGTTGCTGTAATTATTTTATAACAATTAAATTTAACATAACTTTTTGACATTTAAGAAACCTATGAGTTCAATGTTATTTTCCATTATTTGCAAATATCAACACAACATTTTATAACGTTTCTCAAAATTTTCCACAGTAGAACTCAACTAGTTGCAATAATAATTACATAAGAAATATTATCTATTACTAGGGGTTCCACCCCTACTCGTTTCGCTCGCCCCTTCTTGCCTGCTTCGTGGGCTCGTTAGTAGACTCTCGTGTGGGTCGAGAGGAAGTTGCGAATAGAGGAAAAGAAATAAAAAATCAAATAAATTCACTGACTCTTGATTGTAGCACTTCTTTGAACACGATATTTGAAATCGTGTTCTCTTGTCCAATGGCCAGGTAGATCTTGACTCCGTCTTCATCGACTTCAAGATAGGACCACGTACAGTTGACAGGGACCGAACAGAGGCTTATCCTGATTGATATAGAGACCGACTCTCGATAAGTTCTGACCCTGCGCCTAACTGATGTTCTGAGGCCCTTGGCAGTATGATATTGGGGCCCCTGATGCTAAATTATTGGAGGCCCTGCAATCGTAGTATATACTGAAACCTCACCTAATGACTAACTCTTTATTTGACTCTGCTTTTCAATAAATTAAGTATCTCAGTGCAAAAAATAAAAGTTTCATTCATGGCTTGGCTTTTAAAATGAGATATTTAATATTCTGAGATTATACATAAAATATGTGCGACCCCCCTTAAATCCGCCACTGGCTGTATGGGGAACTGCCTCCTGTGCTGGACGTACAGCAGTATGGGATATGGCCATGAACTCGCCTCGTCAAATACCCGTCATTTCCTCGCTGAACAGAATCTTCCGTTCAATCTTGAGAATGATTTTGCCTCTCGTGAATCTTCCGAAGGACTGCAGTTGGGGGCGAGGTTTCAACAGCGAGCTCATTGGATGCCGGACAGTAGTTGCCAAAATAAATTTGAAATTGTTGCCAAATCCACCATAAAAAGTAGCTAAAAGCCGCTAAACTCAAAGAAAATGTCGCCAAAAGTCGTTAAAAATGAAATAGTGAATAAATACTTCAAATGATTCTTATTAATCTAATTAGTAAACTTATTATCTATTTTATAAATTAACTAGGCGAATGAGCCCGTTTAAAACGGCATTTGAAAACAAACAATATAAAAATAAAACCAACAAACAAATGATAAAATTATAAAGATGAATACGATTGGAAAGGGCTACAAATGAAAACAAAGGGATAGTTTTAAAAAATTAAGAGGAAAACAGTCTTATACCTCAATAATATTATTTTAGCTATTCAGTAGCTCTCTTATAACGACGTTCCTTGTAAATACTCTTTCGTTTAACAGCAATTGCCCTTGATTATCTTTATCCTTAACCCAAAATTTCAAATTATGTTTGTCACATGTCCTAGTTATGGCTACGGAGAATGTCAATGTAATGATGGACAGACGCAGCTAATTTTCTTGAGGGAGTAGGTTGGGAATAAAATATGCAAACAGCAGTGTATAAATATCTTCTGAAAAATGGGGGAAAATAGTGGTCTATAGTGATTAAAAACAATTATCCTGCATGAAAAGAAAAATAAAAATTGCGGTGAATAAGTATTTTCCGAAAAATTGGAGAAAAACTAGCACGAAAAACGAAATTTTACACGAGAAAAAAAGTTGAACAATGCTGGTCTCGAACCCTGAGACCATGCATCGAAAGTCCTACTCATTATCCCCTAGGCTACGGTCGCCAGTGAACATAAAAGCAAAGTTAGTAGGATTTATTAAGATTGGTCAATTTTTGTACTTTTTAATTAATTATTTCTCTTAAACTAAGAGGCGTTGGCCCCTAATTCCGAAATTGTATATTTTTTTTGACCTAAACTTTCCACTGGTAGAAGATGAATCAAATCTGATTGTGAGAGTTACACTCTGTAGCCTCTCCTTGTTAGTATTTAAGGATCTAATAAAAATTGATACCTAATTTCTAAATCGAGAAGAATACCTTCTTTTATTTTTAATAGAAATCATTTTTTCTGTAATTAAACTACATTTTATGATGTATTCTTCAACATAAATGCAATCTTTCAAAATTAGTATAAAATGTTTTTAAAATATCATAAGTGAAGAAGTAACTGTAGAAATATTTTAAGGTTTATTATACCCGTTTTCTACTTTTATGAAGCTTGACCGTGGCGCAGCGAATAGCCAATTTCCCCTTCCACCATTATTTGAAATTTTCGAGAGGTGCGGCAAAGTAGTACGCTCTTGCCCGATATCTGCTCTTGAAGGAAGTCGCATGCGAACACTAAGGTGTAAATGTGGTAGATCTGGCAACACAGTCGAGCTCGGAGCGATGTGAACAGCACGATGGCGAGAGACCGACTGACTTTCTCCCCTCCCCATCGACAGTCTCTCGAGCTTTCATTGGCTGCAGCAGTAAGCATACAACTAGGATTTTCAAGGTCAAGCTTCATAAGAGTAAAAAACGGGTATAAAACTTGTATTTAATAAAGCTATCATAAAATTCAGCGAGATTTCGGCCGTACTCGATACCACTCGTACTGTGGAATAAATCGAAAGATAATCGAGTGGATCAGGGACTTTCTTAATGAGCGTGAACAAATAGTAGTTATAGATGGATTTAAATCAGATTCAGTCAGCGTAGCCTCAGGCGTTCCACAGGGAAGTGTAATCGGCCCCCTACTATTCCTTTTATACATAAACGACTTAGATAAGGTTATTAAAAGTAAAATCAAGTTATTCGCGGATGATACAGTAGTTTACAGAGAGATTAACAGTCCTAATGATCAATTATTACTTTCTGACGACTTAAATGCAATTCTCGAGTGGTGTAAAGAGTGGCAGTTAGAATTGAACTTAGGAAAGTGTTCCTTTATGAGATTCTGGGGAAACAAAAACATTGACACGACGAATTACACTGTTGAAGGCGTCCAGCTAAAACTAGCCGATTCCGTCAAATACTTAGGCGTTACTTTAACAAGCAACCTCTCATGGGATATGCACATACGAAATATATGCGGGAAGGCTAAACAGAAACTAGGATTCATCAAACGCATAGTAGGTAAAAGTGAGGAAAAAGTCAAAGAGACATGTTACTTCTCGTTAGTAAGACCGCTATTAGAGTACGCGTCGAGCATATGGGATCCGTACGTGAAAGGATCAATCTCAGAGTTAGAAAGAGTGCAGCGAAAAGCCGCTAGATTCGTCAAAAATTGTTACGATAGAAACAATAGTGTTACAGCCTTGATACAGGACTTAGGATGGGAATCACTAGCTGAGCGCCGATCACGCTCTAGGTTAAAACTTCTCGAAAGATTTAGAACGCATATATTCTCCAGCGATGTCGAAGAAATAATAAGAGCGCCAACTTATATTGGTAGAAGGGACCATCCTCGTAAAATAAGAGAGATAGCCTGTAGGACTGAGAGGTATAAAGGCTCGTTTTTCCCTAGAACGATAGCTGAGCAGAACAGAAGTTACGAAAGGAAATCAGCCGACGTAGAATGATACTATACATTATTATGCGCTTTACCTTGGTGCTATTGCACCCCCTGCCACACACCATTGCGGTGGCTTGCAGGGTGAACTATAGATATAGATATAGATAGATGTCTCTGCTGCGAAGAGGTGGGGATAGTGCCTCCTACCAGAAAGCTCAAATGAGACGTTGCCAACTCTATACCAGAACACATGTAACATTTGGCGGGCATTTAAAGGGAATTTGCAAATGACAACACTGCACACTCAGACTCTCGAACGCTTAGATTCCTCCTCTTTCTTTCCTATTGATTCGCTCAGTGTCTCACCCCCATCCACTTTTTCTTATACCTCCCTCTCACTCACCAAGTTAGGTGGGAGAGGTGTTTCGTGGAGTGGAGGCACTCAGTGGCATATACTGTTTTCAAGCCCAAGCATCTGACACAATCATCCTAAGATTTTTATAATATAGAGAGATAATAAAGATGAGTTTTTGTAAGTACAGTAAATCCTCAATTTAACAGGCTATATTGAAGAAAGGTCTATCAGTTAAATCTGAAGGAAATGCATTGGTCAGCTAAGTATCTAATGACTGACGAGAGGTCTATCTGTGACAGACTGAGGATATTGCATGGTGTACATGTGGCTCACATGCTCATCCAGGCAAAATATAGACGACTGATGCATAACAAGGTTCGAAACATTTTAGGTATGGGACAGGAATTGGGAATGAAAGTGGGAACAAGGGAGAGAGCAGGAGGTAAGGACAAACAGACAAAAGACTTTATTAAGGGCGAAATTGAGACTATGTGGTTCCTTCTCACACTAGAGAGTGAGAAGGAGAGAGGGAGAAAGTGTTACACAAAATGTCACTACATAACAGAAAGACTATTATTTTTAGATATCATATGACCTTGGGACAAAATCCATTGTTAGATAAAACTGATTCACCTACGATTCATGATTAAAATCCTGTCATTATTTTGAATGGCAATTATGCTATCTAATATAGAGAGTTCCATCTTAAAGTTTCAGTATGGTTTCAAAAGGCATTGTTTCTCCCCTCTCCTGCAGGCTTAAAAATCCAATTGCCCCCTCCTTCTCTACGACACCGGGATTGCCAAATCTCACTAATAATTTAAAGTTGCATTAAAATAAAAATTCAAAATTTCTAATTGCGCTATTTTTAACGCAGAATCTGATATATTTTTAAATGAAAACTAAAAATTATATTCTATACAAAATGCGATACACAATATTTGAACTGAAATGGACATTTTACGGTCACGTTTGTTTCAATCGATGATATACACGTTGTTTTAAAATAATGTAATGCAGTTTTTTGCATTAGTTTCAGGAATTTTTAAGGAGCGTAATGGTGCTACTGAAAGTTTAATAAATTGATTTTAAATATTTGTTTTCTGCATTTAATTATAAAAGTTCCTTTTGCGTGTTCCAGCCTGACTTGAAAAATTTTGTCTTTGAGAAACTTTTTTATTTATAAAAATACTTTCATGGTCTAAGTGAGAAAGTTGTTGGTAAATGTTTGAAGTTATTTTTGGTGCACCCAGATGTGGGGTTGGGTCACCAAGGGGAGGGTGAACAATGCGAAAGTTTTATTGTGGCCCGCTCTTCCCTCAGTTATGACTCAGCAGTTGGACTATCTTGTGCTTTCGTCGTTTTGTCTGTTCATAAGTTTGTGGGCAAGTACTTACAAATTTTGCCAGTTTTATTGTGTATTGCAAATTAGTTGTATTAACAATTCTTCAAAACATTTTCAAACTGAAGTGTGTAATACGATTCAAATGTAGAGATACGTTGTGTTTGCAGGTTTTATGTTTATAGTATCCCCCTTTTAAAAATATTGTGTATGTACATCGTACATTGATTATCCCCGAACGTATTTTCATATTGATATTGTGGTTTTTGTGAGAAAATGGACGTCTCAACGAGGAAAAGAAAGCAAGGTGAGTTTGGAAAAACAAACAGTATTGAATGTTCTTAGTAGTTGCCTGAATGAGTCTAATGAAAGCCTGTCATCTGCTGTTAGTAAGACAAGCGAGCTATGTGGTGTGTCTCAGAGGACAATTTACAAGATTAAAAAAGAAGCAAATGAATTTGTAATGTCGGGCAGGTAAAAATTTCCTCAATTGCAACTTAATTTCCGTTATGTATAGTGATCAGCATAAAACAATCCAGTTCTTGTTTTTACTTAAGGATTTTGTGAGCAATCATTCTCGTACAAACATGCTTAACTATTTCCCTCTGATCACATTACATCCAATCTTTGTATATGTGAGGAAGTTAATCCAAAAATAAGATGTGAACACAGTGTACCTCCGAACTCGCATTTATCCAATTAACTATGCTACAATTTTGTTAAATACCAATTTACATCAATTTTGATCGAAGGTTTTCACAGCGTGGCTGTTCAATGATATTGTCATCTTTTGGTTTCAGCTGCATTCGGAACATGATGGAACCGACGTTTCGTGACCGTTGCAGGTAGCTTCTTCAGGGTGAAGTGAATTTGCAAGAATTTGGCCATGTATATACAGGTGAGCCCTGCTTAACGTGGCCCCAGCCAACGCAGATGTTATAACGCAGATTTTATTTCAAATTAAAATTTTTTAAAAATATAGATATCTTATGCACAGTGCGACCTCAGTCTAACATCTTATGATTTTTACTTTCTCCATACGTAGTACAGGGAAAGTATTATGATCACGAAAAAAATCGACTTCGAGATTTCAACGAAAATACACGTTTTGACGTCCCTAGAACACATTTAGACTATTTTCGGAATGATGTCTGTGTGTGTGCGCCTGTGTATGTGATTGTGGGCGCTTTAACTCAAAAAGTACTTGTCATATTAATACCAAATTTCATATATAACACTTTAGCATGAGCACAAAGAACTGATTAGTTTTTGGACAATATTGGTTAACCGAAAGTCGAGGTTTATTTGAAACCCGATTCGGTTTTTGCGATATTTCTCCGTTAAAACATCATTATTGTATATACAATTCTATACAAAGGTTATAGAGAATGTAATTTCCTACAACTTTCATTTGAAACAATTTTCCATAGCAGTTATTGTTTAGGAATTATTTATAAATAATCGGTTTTTCGGTTTCCATCAAATATCTCCTTAAAAACATCGTTATTGGTAATCTTCGAAAGGACCAAAGTGGTAGAGAATAATATTTTTTCCAATTTTAGTTTGAAACAATTTTTCGTAGAACTATCCATTTAGGATACATTGAACTTTTCTGTAATATTCAGTATACAGCGCCACAACCACGTAGCGGTGAATTCTGTAAACATATTCAAAATATAATTTACAGCAATAATGACGACTGTATTCTTTTACAATACAAAATAATAATTTTGCCTTATAATGCTATTCATAATAATTTAAATATCTATACCTCAAATACGGAGAAAGTCATGTGTTGGCCACGTCAGATTCTTTGTCTTACTGTTTACTAGGTAATTTTATAGTGTGTTTCATAAATTGCACTCTAAAAGTCCGGTAGAAATGTTTTATATTGAATGTGGGTCCAAAAATACCATTTGGGAAGTTATTTCCCTCTGGGTGCCTAAAGGTTATGGTGCCCCGGCAAATGCAGATTTTCGCTTAACGCGGAGACCTCAGGAATGCATCCCCCGCGTTAAGCGGGGCTCACCTGTATAGCCAAAAAGTGTCGTCGGTTCCATCATGTTCCGAACGCAGCTGAAACCGAATGCTGACAATATCACCAATTTACATCGTTTGGGTGCTTTTTCTGCGAATTAGCTTAGAACATAAAATGAGTACCTATTTTAAAACACCCTACAAATTTCAATTATTTTCTTTAATTAATTATTTGTTCAGAAATTATCACATTTTTATCATGAGTTATTTTTCCAATTATAAAACATTTAAAATATTTTTTAATTTTTCTATTATTTTGTCATTTTCGCAAGGGTAGGTGACTTTACATCACAAGATAAAAGACTACCTAAGACTGGTTTAGACAATTGAACGATAGCACAGAAAAAATAAATCTGAGCGCATAGAGAAAACAAGGGCACTTCAAAGGGATTCTATTCTTTTAAGCTCCTTTTTTCACTTTAATGAAGGTTTTGGGACCGCCGGAGTGTTTGGGACACTATAGCAGCCAAGTGTACAACACGCTTGCGGTACATAGCGAGAGAAATTTTACTACGCAGTATTTTTGTTTTCGTTTAGAAAATCATGTATTATGGCAAAAACTGTAACAAGAGCATTTACTTAATAAGTTACATAAAGGAAATTTTAAATTACCAGACTTCTGATGGCGTTAGGGTAGTGAGACATGGCAACACCGTGCGCCATTTACCCAACATTACATGCCAGGAAGCTCAAGATATTTCCAATTTTGTTTTTTTCAACAACTGAACAAGTTTCAATAGCAGCCTTTGCCCATTATCTCCTAAGAATGTTATTATATATATTGAAATAAATTATTATAACAATTAAATATTCATGATCATAATCTGTTAAAGCTATGATACACTCAATGTTAATAATAATTTATAAATTTCATTTAAAAAACAAATTCTATCTTGCAAAGACATCCATCAAAAATAGAATTTGGCTTAAAAAATGAACAATCCTGGGCAGATATAAACCAAGTGATAACATGAGCATTTTTTCAAAGTAATAGGCTGAAAACAAAAAATTTGAACACCTCATAGCAATACATTACAATATGCAAAATTAAAGTCCATAACAAGAACTATCACACTTGGGCATGATCACAGGATTCTTTACCATGCTGACAAAATGATGCAAAAAATCATTTCACTACCTTAAATCTTGATTTTTAAGTATTATTTCATAAACTATATACTCTAATAAGAGTGAGTTAATTGTTTAACATTCCCAAAAATAGTGAGAGAAAATTCAACATCTACCAATCAGCACCATGGCTATGATCTACTTACGTTGATGTTTGTTCTATAATTATCCCATTGACCATAGCAGGTGATGATGATGAGGAAGAAGATGAAGAATCACTGCGATGGTGTCTCTTGGGATCATTTCCTGCTTCCTGTAGACAAAAAGCTCATTAATGAAAAAATTGTTCAATGCCCTGTGGTAAGTGATATGCACATTTCACAAGGAAAAACAACTTTGTAACTTCCACACAAATGAAAGTGTTTGGAAGTTACAAAGTTTTTTTCTGTGAAATGTTCAAAGCTCCATTAACAAATGTGTTGACCACAATCACTAATTCCCTAACACACACAGTAATAGTGAAACAGCTGCCTAAATAAGTTAAATTGGTATTAAGTTTTAAAACGTAAACAAAAATATGGGTGGCAGAATATTATTTAAAGTTTTAACAATAAAAAAGTAAATATACAACGTTATGCACTTCAACATTTTTACCAAAACGAATTTATTGACGATTTGCACACAAATAGAATAAGATTTACCTCTGTACGAATTCGCTTCCTTGAAATCTCTTTTAAAACATCAACGACCGATTTGGATTGGCGTTCAGGTTCTGGTTGATTATCAGGTCTTGAAAATAATCTGAAATACAATGGCAATATTTAAGTAACTTTCTGAAATAAGAACCGACAATCTATTCAGGCACCATTCAACATAATTGGGGTAGTGAGATAAACATAAAATGCAAATTGTAACATTTAGTAATTAAATAATGACTTCCACTGAATATAATTATAGTAAAATTACCTTGACTCGGAAACATCATATGATGGTGATGCTATTCGTACACGTACGGGGGCTCGTACTTTACGGCTATTGCGCGAATTCAGAGGGGGTAGAGGAGAGTGATTCAAATGAACAAGAGGTAACTGGCCAGGTCTTGCATACTGAGGTTGATGAATAGCGGCCTCAGTATGATACTTCAACAACCGAGTACTAAAACCTGGACTCTTCACATCGATAAAAATACTGAAAGAAAATAAATGAATTGATTAAGCGATTGAAAAAACTGGGTTGGCCATTTAAAAAATATTATGATAGTTACGCTGAGTCTCTATTCATGTTGTATTTAGCAGATGCAAGCAAAGGACCTGCTACTGCCTGGACTGGTCTCACATCTGTGACATTGCTCCTTTGTTGGGGACTTAAAGTGTAGCCCCAAGGCGATCCTCTACGAGGAAAGCTGTCCATTTCAGATTCATGCTGGTCCATACTGTTATGTTTTTTGTTGAAATTTAAAGTGCTTGGACTTGGAGATGTTCTGTGCCATACTGACAAATTAATAGGAGAATAGGAAGTTTTCTCTGGATGCTTAGGACTGATTCTGCGTCCTTGTATTAAGTTGGTACCCTGATAAATATTTTCTCTGCTGTGAAGAACATTTTCCCTATCTGAACAATAGTCTTGACGGACAGCTATTTTGCCTGAACCGCTGAAGTTCTGTGCAGATGAACGGCTCTCGGATGTAGCCAGTTTCTTGCACTTTCTAGCGATCGTCGTCACTGCAGACTCAGTCCACGAATACACCGTCGATATCAAAGTTTGGGCTCGGTTGGAATTTTGAACATATACTTTAAGATCACTCATTTGATAGCCTTGATGAATAAAAATGGCTATAACTAAAATAGCAATAGCAAGAAGAAAGGAAAACTGATTTACTACGATTGCAGCGAGTACTAAAAAAATTGCAGTAACTTTTCCGTCAATTTGCGACATTTTCCCTAAGTGTTAAACATGTTTAAATACTTTCGCGTTCAACTGAACATGGAGGCGCTTCCTACTCTCTCATTTCCGCTACGGTTTTCTCATGGATTGACTGTCGCAAAGCGTCGCACACACAATATAATATTTTTTAAATTTGGGCTAAATTTGCACATCTTAACAGTTCAATTGTACGACAGAAATTTTTTTTTCGAGGTATCGTTGGTGTGGTATTTATAAAAAGTTAATATCCCGTCATTAATGGTCAGATGTTATGTATAATTCTGTGATCTGATTTAAAATTTATCCGGAATTTCAAGTCTAAATATATTTTTTATCTACGATTCAACACAAACGTAACATCTATCAAAGGTGTTCATTCGATAGATAAATTGAAAGTAATCGATTGTCCTAAATGATACTAAGTAAATTTTGTACACCCGCATAAAACACACATTAACAAATAGATACTTATTTCGTGAATGTGTTTCTATGGTGACTGTGTAATTATTGCAGTATCCAATAAGGAACTATGATTTGACTTCATTATAGCTCAGCCAATCAGAGTGGCTCACCGCTGTTCTTTTTTATCAGAGCGCAACGCGCCATGTTGAGAAGGATAGTAACAAAGCTCAAGGAAGGAAGGAGAACATCGGTACGGCGTGTTTAACACCTTTCCACCACCCGGAGCGTCATGGCTGACCCGGAGAAACAGCCTGAACAACCAAAGGCTTCCCCACTTAAGCAGATCATCGGTGAGTAAATGATTTTTCGTAAATATTTCATAAAGTTCCTAATTGCCGCCTTTCCCACATGCCTCCATGTTTCAACGTTTGGAGCGTCTTGGCATCACATGTCGGTTCCCGGTTTTTTCAAGAATGCTTTACATGTATTTGAAGATGAATTAATATGCCCTTTGTTTATTATATTTTATTAATATAACGCTATTTTTTAAACCGCGCACTGCAGTTGTACCTTATTGAAGTGATATATAACTTGAAATTAAATTTGTATCGTCTGCCTTAGTCGATCCGCGAGGATGTACGATGACGTCACAAATGATGGAGCCCGAGAATGTTAAATCGCAAATTATTTTAAAACTGGCGATTGCAGTGAAAGAATTTTATGCAGATTATTGCTTTTTTCTTTGATGCTAAGATAAAGTGTGCAATGTTCCGTTTTCTTTCAGCTTTATTTTACCATTTCGTAATATTTAGTTTGAACCCTGCCCCCTGCATTATTTTGTTATGTGTATTTTAATATCCGTTGCTATGCAAACATAACCGTTCCAGAAAGTTCGTAAGTGTATATTAAATAATTTATCTAGCATATTTTAAAGTTTAGTTATGCATTATTTTCGCCACGCGTAATAGTAAAGAATAATTAACTTGAATGTATTTACCATCAATCCACTTCGCATTGGAATTTTTTGAAAGATTTTGGTTTTTTATTTAAAAATTTTACGAGGATAAGCTTCTGCGGTGAATAAGACTCCATCGATAAATATAGAATTTCCCTCTGCCATTCCCCACCTACTGTTCGTTCTCTGCTTCCCTCCTAGTGTTGGGTTATTGCCAACTATTTTGGATGCAGCATCCTATCGCGGTAATGCTTCATTTAGAATGTCTAGGTCAAAAGCTTTAATTTATTTAAATAATAATGTATTGTTTATACTTGTTTTAATTGCATCGTATATCTAACTTTATATTAGTAAAATCATTTCTCCGTTACAGCTACTCAAGTGACCGGGACTGTCAAGTGGTTCAATGTTAAAAGTGGGTACGGGTTCATCAATAGGTAAGTGTTTTGTGGTACACTGCGACGTTTTCTTTTAACTTTTAGTCTTGGTTTAACCGGATGAATTATTTCTGGTAAGTTCGGATCATTTCTGGTTTGCTGTCTTGGTAAAAATTGAAGGGGTGTGGAATTTACGCGCTTGCTTCGTATATTCATGAGTTCGGGTGTATTTGCAACCCAGGAAATGCTTGGTTTAGTTTGTCCGTCGCTTGGCGTCTCTTCCCTCGCTTCTGCTCCCCAGAAACGTCGATCGATAGCACTGGTGAATGTAGAAGGGAGCGTTCGAAGTATGAAAAGAAAAAGATAAGAAGTTCCGTCTAGTGATTTTGACGAATTTTGTTTGAGAATAGGAAATACTGTTTTTGTTGAGATAATCCCTTCTTTATTTGCGCTGCTATTAAATTACCGTACACGTGCAGAATATGTTACTACGACTTACGTGGTTGCCCGATGTTTTTGCCGAACGGTTTTTCAAGGTTTTCTTGAGTTTCATGTTATCAGCAGAAATTTTCCTTTATGCCGTTTTTTTCGATGAAACTTTTCGGGACTGTAATCAAGGGATATATAAAGTGCGCCCGTATATTTTTCAGAGAATTAATTTTTTAAATTTTGGAGCCACCAATCACGGGTTTTAAGTTTCCTAGCGAATCGTATTTATAAATAGCAAGCTTTCATTTTTATCTTTTAACACAACTTATATATTATTTTCATGATGATTGTCTTTGAAAGATCATCTGTATAGATAATTGGAGACCTATCGATTTCCGCGAATTGACAATAACTGCTATTAGTATGTTTTGAATGTAACTTGTTTGCGAAACTGTCAAACCAATTTATTCAGTGAAGTCGAAGCAATTTATACGACGATTTCTAAGAAATAATGCTTGACGTTTAGGTTAGTCATCATGGTGGCATCATTAAGGAATAATACTATTTTGCCGCAAGAAGCACTTGTGATTCTTCAAATAAGTTACTTCTCGTTAGATGGTAAATGCTTGCCCAAAAATTGATTACGCCCGCGAAAATAAGAAGGAACGTAGATGTCCGATCTTATGATTTGCAGTATTATTTAGTCCTAAAGATACGCCGTGGTGACAAAACAATTTTTTTTCGCAGTTTGAGATATGGGAAGCGGGGATTTAGTTCATCGGCCTGGTTATTCTCCGATGTCCGCTCATTCAAAAGGTCTCCCCCTCCTCCATCCAGGATCTGCCCCCCTCCCTCACTTCTCCCTCTCACCATCACATCTTTCTACCTCCCCTGACTCGCAGTGTAAGATTAGCTCGCGGGCCGCCATCGTGCTGAGGCGCGGGAGTCTGTTGGGGAGCGATGTCTCGCGGGAGCGTTGACCTTGTTGGCTTTGTGAAAGAGGGTGGGTAGTGTCTGCTAGGTGGAACGTGAGGAAGACCCTCGCCGTCGCTTCTGCCTTCCTCCTCACGTGCCTCCGGAAGAGAATTGAGGATAGAAGGGTAAACGTAATTGGCTTATTTATTTACTTATTCGGTCGCACTATGTGATTGATAGGAGAAAGCCTTATATGTTATATTTTCTAGGAATGTAGTTACTTAAGAATTAATACTTTCAGTGCCGTTTTGTTTCTGTCATACCGAGGATATCATGAAAACTTAGTATTTCGTGTTGATGTGATAGAAGAGTAAAGGATTTTACCGGAATTCGGTTTGTCTTTAACATTTCATGAATATTTGTACAAGTGTATCCTTTTTTACTTTTCAGAAATGACACCAAAGATGATGTATTTGTCCATCAAGTAAGTCAACCCTTTGTGCCATTACTTATATAACTTGATTAATGGAATTTTGTTATCTTAACTTCTGTAACTATTATTTATAGTCAGCCATTACTAAGAACAACCCGAAAAAAGCCGTAAGAAGTGTAGGTGATGGAGAAACTGTTGTATTTGATGTTGTTGTTGGAGAGAAGGGTAATGAAGCAGCAAATGTAACAGGCCCAGATGGGGAACCTGTAAAAGGGTCACCATATGCTGCGGACAAAAGACGCAACTTCCGCAATACTTATTACCCACGTCGTCGCCTCCGCCCAAGACCAAGAGAGGGTTAGTATTCTTTTGATTTGGACTAGTTTTTATTATGTGAAATTATATATCTTGGTTTACAATTTGAAATTGACTTAAAATGTTTTATCTTCATAATATTTACATTTATTTCTAATGTTGTGTTTGACAATCATTTCCTCAGAACTTGCCAATTTGTGGTATGGTGTTTGTGTTTTCTTAATTAATTTGGCCAGTATCATTCTACAAGGAATTAGTTTTATTTATGTTAACCTTTTATTGGCAAGCCCGATGTCCAGTTTAGGTGATGTAAAAATGAAGGTTGAGAAAAAGTACTGTAATATGTGTTTAGCTAGAACAAGTTGTTTAATATAAATCAATAAAAATTTTTAATCAATTAACCGGAAAGGAAAAAATTAAAAGATCCAATAGCCATTACTACAGATTTGTGGTTTTGAAAATTTTATAATTGTAGTGGTTTCAGATTTTGGGTTCACTAGTGATTGAAAGTTAATATAGAAGTTTTATGGCAGTTCCTCTCTTCATTTTCATGATTTGTTTGAAGTTTATTATAAAACTGTAATGTGGGCTTCTGAAAGCTTCTGTGAGTGAAGTTAATATAACAATTATTATTAAAAAATTATTGCCTGTTGTATTTGTTAATGTACCGTGGGATAACTAGATTTATTGATTTTTATCATTCCTGAAATTTTATTTATATAATTCCCACATCATGGAGCCTAAGAATTATTATTTTGGCATTGAGACAACCAAAATAATATAGAACTACAATGTAGATATTTTATTTGGAAATATTGCACATAAATGTGTTGGTTTGCTTATTTTGCAGGATATGATGGGTATGGAGGCAACCAGGGTGGTTATGAGAGTGGGGAAGGAAAAGGTGACGATGCTGCTGGGGAAGGGGGTGCCGGTGGTCCTGGGGGACCACGACGCTACCGGCCCAGACGGGAAAATTATTACAACCGGCCAAGAAGACCAATGCCTAACAGGGAGGGTCAGCCACAAGAAGGGGTGAGAAGTCAAAAGTCGACCTTTGGTTTTTTATACATCGGTTTTAACAGTTTTAGAATTGGTTAGCTGATTTTGTTTTTATCTAAGTCATTGTCCATATTTTGGTAAAAGCCAATCTCATTCTGCCTGCAAGATTTTGGGGAATTAATGCTGATAGTGCAGTTGTAGAATATCTGCCTTGTAAGTGGAAGATCCCAGTTTGATTCCTAGTCAAAGCTGAATTATTTCTTGCTTTGTCATAATGTTCTACAGCATATGCATGCATGCAATCAATTTAATTCCAACACTCATTTTTAACTCTATAGTCATTTGATTTCAATGAACATTTCACCAGATAATCAGTGCATGTCCTTGCAGATTTGAAACAGATCACTGTACATAAGAAGTGCACAGTTTTATAATAACACACAATTGGGTTTATACAGTTTATGTTAAATAAGTTATTATTATTAAAATGTAGTTAAAATTGAGATAAGATTTCGGAAACTGAAGGTGTTGACATTTAAAATAAATATTTCTGTTGAAATAATTTATGTAAATTTAGAAATTGATTTTAAAACTAAAACAATGCATTTTCGGTGATTTAAGAATGAAAAATTGTTGCCTTAAGTACTTCAGTCGTTATTGCCCTATTTTAACCCTTATCAATTTTCAGACATTGTTACCAGCGTTGTTAACACAAATACAGCATTGAGAGCTTATGTAGTCTTTTATTTTTACATTGTGTACACAATAAATAACTAAATTTTTCAGATGTTCGTCATTTTTGTTTTCGATGCCTTTAATGAAAATAGTTATATAGTTGCATCCCTGGTGCTGCAGCGGCTACATGTGTTTCTGCTATTTGAAACATTTTCACAGAATGTATAGCAATGTAATTCAAGTGATTTGTGTTTCCTTTATGCATGATCATGCAGTTTCGCGTCTAATTAGAATCTTAAGTATTCGTATCTATTAATATTGTCAGTGATATTTTGTATACACAAACCATGATGTTGATCGATTTCACAAAGGAAAAAGCTTAAAAAGTGTTGGAAATCAATAGATATGATTGAAATAAATTCTTTGCTCATGGTCACTTAGGCCTTTCTTAAACATCAACGTCATTATTTTTAGGCATATGTGGCTTCCAGTGTGACCACTTCTTAGCTTCAGTCTATCCATCTGTCTGTTTGCATGTTCGATCTTGGCTTCTACAAAACAGATTTTCATGTAATTTGGTATCAAGGACTTATGGATAAAGGCAATAAGGAAGTGATATAAATGGTTAATGTAATCCAATGAGTGATGCCACTTTAAATGAACTTTTCATCAAATCTCTTTCCTTTAAAATTTGTAGTACTGATTCAATAGAATATTATTTGCCTTTTCCTATTTTGTATTAATCTAAGGTCCACATCTTGAGCTTGAAAAGTAATTTAATGCTTCATCTTATTTTTGAGGTGCATTTACACTGGTTATGTAATAAAAGCTTTTCATCACAATTGCCTGATTTCAAGACTGCATATTTTTCAAAAACACTATGGCAGTAATTTTAATTTGGTTCACTAGAATGAAAAGTAGAGGAAGGGAAAATTTTGAGTTACCTTGCTTCTAAATACAGAAAATTATTTGCCATTAATGCTTTCATTTACTGTTGATTTTGAGTATAGGGAATAAATATTGCTTGTCCTCTTCAGGGTGAAGGAAAAGAAGGAGGGGAATGGCAGGAGGCGGGAGAAGGGGGACGAGGAGGGGGAACAGCAGGGAGGGGACGAGGGGCTGCACGAAGGTATATGCGCCGTAACTATCGTGGAGGTGGTGGTGGGCGGCGCCCAAGAAGCCAGGACGGCATGAATGCTAGTGGGAATGAACTTTGGGAGGGAGAAGGGGGAAGTTCAGGTGTGGGCCAGCAAGGTGGTGGTAGAGGTGGCATGGGAGCAGATGGCGGGAACAGGAGGCCACGCTATAACCGCCGTCGTGTACCTCGATCACGTGGAGGAGGTACAGCACGTTCTGGTCAAAGCGATGGTGATAAGTCCAAGGTAATGAAATTTTTCTGTTTTTCATAGGGTGCCCTACATGTGTTGTGGTACTATGCAGAAATGATAAAATTAGCCATATTTAATGTATGTATATGTTGGTTTTTCAAAGTATTCATGATTTATTTTTCCTAAGTAGATTTGACATTATCAAATTTCATCAAAGAGAAAGTTTCAATGTTAAATTTTTTGGATAATTATATTACCATATATATAATATATGTGAGCTTTCCCATTTAAAAGGTTACATTTTGAAATAATTTTTTCGATTTGAAACTTTTTTGGCCAAATATGCTCAACGTTTGGATGTTTAAAACATTACGGATCTTTTTTCAATTTCATCAGTCATTTGCACAGTTCAACAAAACATCTCAAAACAGTTCTTGTCTTGTCATTAGGTAGACTATTATCAGTTTTTTATTTTCCCTTTCTGATGGTCCAATGGTCTTACTTTGTGCTATTCTGAGAAATACAATATGCAAGTAGCAATTTTCCAAGCAGGTGATTATTACTGTCTTACCATCTCTGGGGCCGTCATAGAATGGATCATTTTAAGGTGCATTTTGCTTCCAACATGAGTGCCTATTAATGTCGGTCTGTCTGTCCATCCGCATGTTTGGGTACCACTTTACTGGTAACAAAAAATGATTTCCGTTATATCTCGTATCAAAATACTTTTCAAATAAAACTTGTAGAACTATTAGGGTACAGGCGACTCCCAAGTCTCGATTGTTCGAGTCTTGATTAATTGGAGATTTCGATCCCGCCGATTGATAATATACGTGATAAAACTTCACGTAGTAATTGGTTCCGACCAAACGCAAGGTTTAGTTTTGGTGTAGACGTAGTTATATCTGCTCCAATTCTTTGAATTTGTAGTGATTTCACTTTTTTACTTTCTCATACGAAGTATCGAGAAAGTATTGTTTTCGCGAAAAAATTTGACCTCGAGATTTTTACGGAAATACACGTTTTATGTGTTGCTGAATCCGAAAAAGTGGTTTTCTCAATGCCGTCTGTCTGTCTGTTACTGGCTCTGGAGCCTAGACGGAAGAACGAAAATGAATGAAATCTCGTACTTAGGCATTTTATCATACTGAGCAGAGTATACATAGAAATGGTTGACATTGATCAATAATTAAGAGTAGTTTATTCTACGCATTTTTAACAACAATCCGATTTTTTTGAAAACGGTTCTAACGATTTTGATCAGATTTCGTAAAGTTACTTGAGTTTACATCTTCAATAATGCTGTATAGTTCATATTTCTCAAAAAATGAATATAAGGCTAGTTTATTCTACGCAACTTTAACAATAATTCGATTTTCTCAAAAACGGCTCTAACGATTTTGATCAAATTTCGTAGAGTTACTTGAGTTTACGTCTTCAATATTACTACCTATTTAATTTTTCTCAATGAATGAATAGTTTATTCTTGGGCAGCTTGAACAAAAATTGGATTTTCTAAAAACAGGCTCATACGATTTTCATTTTCTAAAGATAACTAAACGACGCATTAGTACCCATATTTGAGAAAGTTTGTACAATGTATGTTGTACCGATTTTTCTGTTAGTCTTTTATTTAAATTTATTTATTTTGATTTATTTATAAATTTGTCACTTGACATGGCATATAAAAGGAAATGTAATAGTCATAATGTAAGGGAATCAAATAAAAGAGGGCATAAGATTCATAGTTATGAATTGAAATTAGAAATTTTAAAGCGTATTGAGAGTGGTGAAAACCAAGCTGAAATCGCGCGATTATTGGGAATGTGTCGTCCAACTATTAGCACTTACGCAAAACAGAAGGAGAAAATTCTAGAACGTGATAAATTCAGTTAATTTGATAACAAAAATAAACAGTTCCCCACCCAATAGCTCCTCTTTTTCCAACTAAAATCTTCGAACTTCTCAATTAATAAACCAAGTCCAGTAAGCGCAGTTGAAAAAGATTTAAGGTATGAAAATATTTTTAATTTTATTGTTTCTTTATTCTTATGTTATTTTGCACTTTTTTAATAACTTTTATATTAATTTCGCTGCGATAAATAGTTGTATGTATAGAGAGATGTACGCAGGTATGTTATCCAGCTCGCGCGAGTCATTTGTAACAAACGACTCGCGTGATCCGGACCGGGTTGTCTGTAAAGCGTATTGCATACATCTATCTTTGATGTTCGAGAAACAAATTTATTTTTTCCTTTTTATTGCAAAAAATAATTTTTACATTTAAAATATTTATTATATAATTTATTCATAATTTAATATTGTTGTATTAACATATTAGTAATGTTATTTTATCTTTATAGAACGTGAAGGGAGACTTTTTCCCGAGATGCGGGAACGTATCAACCGATTATAACATGCATGTATATGAAAAAACAGGAGTTCGACATTTGATTATTCGAGATTCGAACACGATTTCAGAAACACATCCCCAACAAGACTCTGGAGTCGCCTGTATTTCTTTTCTTATAATTTTTTGTCATAGGAGTTGTCGTTATCAAGGAAATCAAACTAGAATACAGTAAAATCTGTGTTATCCACTTATCTTGGAGATTGTGGATAGCTGATTAGCAGAAATAGCTGGTTAGGAGAGCGTTTTTTGATTTTGACATCGCAAATTTAGCAATAGCCAAACAAAATTATGCTTAGGTTCACTATCATACTCCCCAAACATAACTATGCATGGGGTTTGCATTTTCCATTTTAATTCTTCTACACATAGTTAGATATAGATACTATTTACCCATTCTTATTTCATACGTTGCTATGCTTACATGAAAAAGAAATGACTATGGAAAAGTTTAGGGTGTCCGGGAAGTTTGGGGAGTATGACAACGGACCAGTTTCCAAAATTGAATTTATTGGATTATATCTTTCTTTTTTATCTTTATTTACTCTATTAGAAAAGGACAAAATTATTTAATTCTTCTGAACGTTTCTGTGAAAACCAGTCATATTTTATCCAGTTCATCCATTTTTGGCTTATGAAGCGTATGATGTTTATTAATTGATGTACTCTTCTCAGAAGATGACACAAATTTCATTAATTCAGCCTTCTGAGCCTTGATATCGTAGAGTGTGGAAGATCCGATGTTGAATTCTTTTGATATGGCTGCTTTACTTTCTCCTTTTTCCTTTCATTTGATCAGCTCCAGCTTTTATGTTAGCATTAAAACAACCCTTTTTCTCATCTGTCGCTTGCTTTTAGATATTGATTTTGATGCCATATTCAATGGATAGGTAATTTTTTAAATAATAAAAAGTGATAAAACTGGAAACTGAAGAAGTATATCAAAACATCTAGACAAGTGGTCGGCAACGTTTTTTTTATAGAGGGTCAGTTTGATCCTGGGTCATCAACTAATGGGTCAGTGCTTCAAATTCAAACAAACTTTCACAGTTTTATTTATCAACCTTTATGTTATGATATTATATATTTTGTACAATTTAGATACATATATGAACTGTAATAATTTTATATCTATAAAATATAAACCAAAAAACTTTCTTTTTGTAAAAAAAATTAGTGACTTCCTTGGTGCTGTTTCATTTCCTTTGAAAGCTTTGAAGTATTTGGTGATTACCGTATTTGACCGAATTTAGCCCCCCTGTTTTTGTACAAAAGTGAAGTGCAAAAGTTGAGGGGGGAGGCCATTTTCGGGCACTAAAAATTAGGTGGATACAAACAAGTGTGCGAAGCTTCAATAACGATGAATTTCATTCGAGTCAGTAAGTGTTTCTATCCATTGTAAGACTAAACTACTCGGGTTGCGAATATTTATTTGCAGGGCTAATTGACGTCACCATATAGGAAGGATTTTTCAATTACGTGATCGTTCTCATTATCGTCAAATTGCAAGTTTTACCGTATTTGCTCGTGTAAGCCGTGCCCCCGTGTATTCCGCGCACCCCGGTTTTTGGGCCAACTCTAGGGGAAAAAATTTATTTGAGCCGAAAAAGGGTTTTTTAAATCACCAATTCCTATTTCTCAAAAATGCTACGCTCAAGTTAAGCATCTTCACACTCCTACGTGAAGAATTTATTGGGTGATCTCTTTATATCGGTACTAGCATAAATCTCCTCGGTAGTCCTCTTTTGTTAAACACTTAACTGTTTTTGTCATCATATTGGTCATGTTCGGCGGAAATCGCTCCGGTAGCGATCATTCTGCTGTACGTAATTTTCCAGCCATATGGTCACTGATCCCTACCGTAGCGGTCATCATTTTTTTGGCGAACTAAAATTATGATCAGTAATCATTCAGTGATCACCACGGTGGCTATGACTTTCATAGACGTATCATAGAATAAACGAATCATGCTGTATCTGAACATGGTAGGCATCGTCTGCCGTGAGAACAAAACCCCCACCAACCCAGACTGGTCACGCATGCGCCGTGGCCTCCGTGGCGGTTGCAGCAGAAAGCCGTCGAGTTTAAACTTAAAACTCATTTAAAATTTTTATACAATGAATGAAAATGACTAAATACACGGAAATTTAGAAATAGAATAATAGATGCGTCATGGGTGCTAGCTTAATGTATAATTGTTTACCGACACGTCATTTTGGGAAAAAAGGTGAGCGGCAAATAAAAGAATTCGTGTAAGACACGCACCACATTTTTTTCACCGGCGTTTTGGGAAAAAAGGTGCGCAGCTTACACGAGCAAATACGATAATACCAATAAAATTAACCTTACCCGAGAATGGACTAATTGCGTGGCTAAGCTCGAATTGTTAATTACACAAACAAAAGATAGATTAGCACTGCGCATCGAAATATGAGCAAAGTGCGAATTTATATTGCTGCCTAAATTGGTATGTTATTTCGCCTTGCTAATATTGCTGCATTAATTATTATGTTATTTCGACTTTTTAAAGTTTATTTTTACTCCCTAAAAATGTATTTTTGTTCATTTCCTTGTCAAATATCTCTCTCGTTAGTATACCCTCTGAATTCTGAGGTACAAATCTGAAAACCTTAAAATTCGAATTAGCATGGCGTTTTATCACTCGCTAATTGTTACTCTTTTATTAAATGAGTGCAAGTTTGATATTTCTTCAAATTATACAGCATGTTTCATGACATTAAAGTCCTAAAAATGATCATGTCCTTTCAGGGTATTAAAATATTTTCTAGATTTGTGTGAGAAAAGATGGGTAGGGGGGTTATATTCGGTCAAATACGGTAATTAGTTGTTTTTAAAAGAACACAAGAATTTTAATTTTCTGTAGTTTGTTTCGCGAATAATTCATCTGCAAAAATACTTGCTCACATTTGTAGGTGGATCCAAAAGCTGACAATAGGGCAAAACCTATTTTCTTTATTGAAGAAAATTTGGATGGAAGTGATCCCAGCATGTATAGTTCGGTTGAAAGCTTATGGCGGATGCGAGTAGACGAATTTGAGCCTAGGCGAGTCCATTGGTGAAACCTCACTACCGCAGGGGTGAGGGTATTTTCCGCACGGGAGAAAGTCATTCGGTTAGCTTCATGAGTCCGGGTTGCCAACTGCTGCTTCGCTCTTGCTGTCATTATTTGTTTTCATTGTTTTGATTGCTGATCTGTTATCAAATTATTGTTATTTTATACTTCGCATTCTTTTGTTCATTCATTTTTTGTTATCCATTCATGTTGTTGTTTGTTGTCGTAATTTTGTTTTAAGTTTTGCTATAGAGTTGTTATTTTCCGTTATTTTATTAATCGTGTTTTTGTTACTACGCTCTTGAGATTGTTGTTCCTTTAGTTATTAACAACTTCAACAATATGGGTCTCATTCCTTCCACCTCAAAACTACTGTCGCCGTCAAAATTATGTACCCTGGACTTTGAAAATCTCTATAAGAGTCAATACGCATGGTAATGCAAGGTAATATACACCATTTTAAAGGAAATTTCATTGGCATACACCCTAATTTTTTAAATGCCTGTAAACTTATAACTTAAGATGCAGGACCTCAACAATTAACTGCATGTACCCTAAAATTTACGCATTTTTGCGCTTTTCCGAATTTCCCGAGTTTTACAACTCATTTTTGAAGAGACTACGTAACACATAACGAAATGCTTTTAACCCAAGTTGCAGTATCATATTTATGTTCATTCTAGTGCAAATTTACAATTGTAAAGTTGTTAATTTGTTGTTAAACAATTAAAATGTTTAAACATTATCTAGTCCGAGAGTTTTAAAAAAATCGAAAAATGAAAAATGCCAATGAGTTTATTTAGTTTTTTAGAAATTTTCTATGATCTGATAATGTATAATTTACAATTTTCACGGTTTTTATGCCTGTTAATGGAAATCGCGCAAATTCTGCTGTACGCAGCGTTGCCATATCTAACGCGCGCAACTCAAAGTCTATCGAACTCTCAATTCCTTGCGTTGCGGATGAGCCATTTCTTCTGCTTTATTGTTTTATCAAATATGTATTACAGGAACGTCGGTTTGTGTCATTATGATCTACAGAAATATCGAACCGATTTAAATAACATTACATTTCTTGAAAGTTTATGCCTTGGCACTGTAGTGAATATTTCCATGTAACATTTAAGACCTCTTAATGAGCAGTTTTTATCATTTTAAGTATTCAGTAATTTAAGATACAACTGTATTTCTGGTGCCTTTCTGTATAATCGTATTAATCATTGCAAGAGCCAAAGCTGATTGATTGTAGGAGATATTTGGATTCTGTCACTGTGACACGGATTTCTTGAAATTACTTTTTTAATTTTTGAATTATTCGCGTGTTCACTGCTAGTTATTGATATGTAGCTCTTTATATGTATAATTACAAAGACAATGTATGGAATATAATGCTAAACAAAGTAAACGTAAATAAGGAACTTCGCCATTCCAAAAGTTCAGGAGGCCTAAGTTACCTGCAGGAATGAATAACATCCTCTGTTTTTTCCGATGTGGTTTCGATGTTACTACATCACTGCCTACTGTATTAAGAAAACCTCCCCTGAATGCACTTCTGAACAAAAATGTAGACAATACTAATGGAAATCAGGATGACAGTGATGGATGATTGCACACTGCAGAAAATATGTGCATTGCATGCAGTAGATGAGAAACATATTACGGATTCTTCTTGGAATTGATATCACTAATAGCACGTAATTGGTACCATTTGTTTGAATATGGTCGTACTCAGGGACAAAATTTCAATGGTAGGAAGGGAAAGTTCTCTGCAAAGAACACCTGGAGTGGAGGGGCACTGCGGAGTAAGACTTCATCTCCTCGTGCTCTTTCGGTTTTTCCAAGGGTTAAACCATTTATTCCTATTTGTCAGGAGCAACAGAATCCTTGCCTGTTTCTCAGTTTTTCTCCTAATTCGGTGCAAGTAAGATGCCTCCCGTTAAGAGAAATGTTCTGAGACTTTGGAGTCTCAACAGCCAGAGCAATAATACCGTATTCACCTGAATCTAAGACGACCTTTTTTCCAAATTTTCAGCTGTAAATATCAAGAGTCGTCTTACATTCGAATACGAAGTATATTTAAGCATTTAATCAATGGTTTTTACAACAAATGGTATATTAGAGTAAACAATTCACAACAGCAAATTCAAGTACGTACATAAAGAAGTGAAATAAACAAATAGTAATAACAATAAGAAAAACATGACGGGAATAATAATTATTTAGACTAATAATCATCGTCGACGATCATAACACAGACGACGTACTTTCATCTTGCACGTAATGTCAAAACAAATGTGAGCGGAAATCATTGGGATTCCCCTTTCAAACGACGCACCGAGATTCACCAAGTGTGACAGTCATTTTGAGTTGTGCATTCTTGATTTAAATGCACAACCCTTAAGTTAAAATGACAGATCATGTTTAAGTACGTGGCACGAGTGCAAAGGGAAAGTTAACAAAGGAATTATCCGGAGCTAAGATACAAATTTTAAGCTGATCGTGATAAATTACGCCGAAAAAACTAATAACTGTGATGCGAGAAGAAAGTTCGGTGTATCTGAGGCAAATGTGCGTCGATGGAAACTCTTAAAACAGGAACTAGAAAAAGCCAAAGCCACAAGGAAGTCGCTCAGTGGTCCAAAATTAGGCCGATTTCATGGCATTGAAGAAGGAGTAGTCAAGTTTGTGCGCACCATGAGGAAGAACGGTATGCCTGTTTCGACTGAAAGTATTATACTTAAAGCTAATGAAATTACTAGAGGACTTAATATATCATTGCAAGAATTCAAGGCCAGCAGAAGTTGGTGCGTGAGAATGATGCGACGAAATAATTTTTCTTTACGGCGATGAACTTCGCTGTGTCAGAAATTGTCAGAAGACTATGTTGAAAAACTTCTCGCTTACCAGAAATACGTAATTGGACTTACAATTAGAAAAACCAATAATTACCTTTTGAGCCAAATAGGAAATGCCGATGAAACTCCGGTTTTCTTCTACATGCCATCTAATTATACTGTGAACGAAAAAGGTCCGAAGTCCGTCCTAATTAAAACTACAGGCAACGAAAAAATGCGAGTCACGGTAATGTTGGCGGTTTTAGCAGATGGGACTAAATTACCACCATATGTGATTCTAAAGCGGAAAACAATGCCTAAGAAACATTTGCCAAGTGGAATAATAGGTGTCAAGAAAAGGGGTGGATGACTAAAGAACTAATGAGATTGGTTACATGTGGTGTGGAATAGATGGCCAGGAGCTTTACTGAAACAAAGAGCAATGCTTTCACTGGATGCATTCAAGGACACTTATCTCCTGAAATTAAAAACATAATGAGTGCGATGAATATTGATCTTATTGTAATACCTGGAGGAATGACATCGCAACTTCAAGTTTTAGATGTTGCTGTCAATAAGTGTTTTAAAAATAATTTAAAGGTTTTGTATTCTGGGTGGTTACAGAGTGGAACTCACACTTTAACACCAAAAGGAAATCTTAAGAAACCTGAAGTTGCAATGCTCTGCCAATGGATCAAGGCATCGTGGCAACAAATAAATGCAAAAGTAATAGTGAAAGGATTTAAGAAATGCTGCTTATCTAATGCCATGGATGGGAGTGAGGATGATGTTTTGTGGGAGACTGATGATGAAGTTGAGAGTGATAAAGATAGTGAGCATGAGGAAAATAGTGAAGGTTGCATAGACAGTGATGATGACTAACACAATAAAATGATTTTATGCAGCACTTGGATTGAAATGTTTTTTTGTTGTCCTGAAATGAGTGTATTCTTTCAATGTATTTACTTTATTTTTAATGTTATCTTAAAATGAATGCTACCATTTAATTTATTTGAAAACCTGAATGGTTCTATTTGTGATGTGATCTTATGATTTTAAAATGTTAAAAGACAATGACATTCAAGAAAAGTATAAGAGAAAATAAATATTTCACAATATTTATAATTTTTATAGTCATGAAGGTCAATTTGAGCTTTTTTCTCTTTTGGAATCATCAAAATGGGGGGTCGTCTTAGATTCAGGGTCGTCTTGGATTCGGGTGAATACGGTATCTCGGAAGAAAAATCGGAGAGGCCGGAGGAAATAATTTCCGACAGTTGAAAAAATTTTGGATGAACTGAAAATGGATGTGAGTGACTTTCCTGCTATTAGCGAAAGTACCAGGCTCAGGTGGTTGAAGAGACTGGGGTTTTCTTTTAAGAAACTAACAAACAAACTGCTTCTTCAAAAACTTTTCCTTCCCTGCTCACAGTCATAGGTTGGTTCGTCCTATCTCACGAGATCTTAAGGAGGTTGCCCCGAAATTTAAATAAATGGCATTTTAATAAATTTATCTATATTGCTTCTTTAAACTATTCTTTATCGATTCAGTTCAAAAAACAAAGCCTTACCACACTTGTTTTTATAAAATATTCAAATGAATGTCAGGGGGATTCCTATGTTTTCACAGTGCAACAATGATGGAGAGAAGCAGATAAGGAGAGGAAAAAAACTTTTAAATTCTAATGTAAATGCCATTTTCCCCAGAATCTATTATATTACACAGTGATATTTCCTTTATCTACAAATGTAAAAAAAACACCTTATCGAAGTTATTGAAGAGAAATTAACAGATTTATTCTATTTAATCTATGATTTTTACCATTTAACCTTACTAGTGCCACTTTCTCTTAAAAACTTCATGTTCCCAATCATAGGTTTTTTTGTCCTATCTCAAGAGGTCTTAAGTAAGGAATTTGTAATAACTCCACGTATTCAATATAAAAATTGCTTTTACCCTCAACTTATGAACAATTTATTTTCTGAGAACTAGTACAAACATTCTTTCCCTCTCCACTCTTCTTAACAACAAACCTACTCGGTACCACAAAGTGAATTTTATTGATAAAGGCTACAATTTACTTAAAAACCATCTAAATGCTTTGCACGTTTTACATCCAGAGTGTCGCCCATCGCACCATACGTGAAGACCCGTGTAAATGCGACTAAGTTGGTACCTGTTAAGCTCATTGCTCTTCCCCTCAAGCGTTCCTCCCCTTATGCACTTTCCCCTCCAATGCCATGCCGTCAGCGCATCCATCCATCACAAGCTTTCAATCGGACTGTAGATATCATTTTTAGGTGATTCTCTTCCGTTTTCTCAAGATTCATTCTTAAGTCTTTAAATTTATCTGTCCATAAAGTTGAACTTCTGAAGTCAATTGAGTCTATGTCCAGATTTTCAATTCCAAGGAAGTTAAAATACTGAAGTTGCAGCACATTCTCATGAATTTCATCAGGCTTTATTATTAACATGGCAAACATTGGACCATAGGCCTTAAAATTTGCAAATCTAGATTCAAATTCTATTTTAATGACATCAATGAAGCTTATGAGTATATTTAAATTTGCATCATTAATTTCTTCATGTGTTTTCACAGATGGAAAATATTTAAATGTTCTTTTTTAATGTCATCCTGAAATAGAGCTAATTTAGAACAAAAACTTTTCCATTCTTCATGAAGTTTGAGAATGGTATGTTCTTTACCCTGGAAGCGCAAATTGAAATCATTAAAATGATTTGTAATGTCTGTTAAAAACTTCAATTTCAAAATCCAATTTTTGTCTTTAAGCTGAGGAAAGCTTTCACCAATTTCACTTAAAAATATTTCAATAGCATCAATACAAGCCAAAAATCTATTCAAAACATTCCCTCTGCTTAACCAGCGAACTTCAGCATGCATTAATAATTCACTACATTAACACTCGATTTCCTCTAAAAATGTCTTAAAACGTCTGTGATGCAAGGACGAATGCCCTACAATTTTGTTAGTAATTTTAATCACCACACTCATCACCTCATTTAACTGTTTCGAGGATGTTTTCGCACATAAATGTTCTTCATGAATTATGCAGTAGAATGAAACGATTGGTCTTCCAAGTTCCTTCTCTAATAGCTTCACAAAGCCAATTTTTTATCCTAACATGGCTTAAGCGCATCTGTTGTCACATAAAATACCGTATCTGCCCGGATTTAAGCTGAACCCCCAAAAATTTCCACAATTTTTGGTAAAAACGTAAATTTCGTAGATTTTATGCTGAAGTGTGCCGGGCATTCATGCACATCTTAGAATACATTATTCGAGATCGAAGAAATGTGTGGGAAATGGTTTAGTTGTTGACATTTTGAAATATTACTCCAATTAATAATTTTGCATTGCTGATTAATGTTCCACATTCAGTGACAATAATTTAATTCGTCTTCGTTTTCACAAAAGGTCAAATATAGTAACAGCGATCTCGCCAAGATAATTTTTCATCCAAGTCTATTTCCAATGAAATTACCATTTACATTGCCTTAAGAAATTGCATTTTTATAATTATACACGTTCCATGTAAAGTTTTACCGAAGTTCAATCAGTTGAGCATTCAAAGCCGTCAACGCATTTTGCGTAATTGTCAATTTACACAAGCGATCTTGCCAAGATATTTTTTCATCCGAGGCTATATCCATTGAAGTTAGCATATACATTGACTTAAGTAACTGCATTTTTTATAATTATACACGTTCCATGTAAAGTTTTACTGAAATTCAAACAGTTGAGCATTCAAAGCCGTCAATGCATTTTGCGAAATTGTCAATACACGCAAGCGATTTCTCCAAGATATTTTTTCATCCAAGTCTATTTCCAATGAATCTCGCCAAGATATTTTTATATATATTCATCGTAGGTCAAATATTTACTTTACAAAAAATATAGTACCTACTATCATTTGAACACGAAGACAATGAGAGACTTTGAGATTTAACCATAACCCAAATTTTCCTTGGACTCGCATTTAAGCCGAGGAGTGATTTTTTCATGATAGATTTTGACAAAAAACATTGGCTTGTATTCGGGCAGATACGGTAACTTTTTTTTTCACATCTAAAATGTTTCCATTTTCAAATTTAAAGAAATCTTGTACTTTATTCAAGATGTCATTACCTTTCGTAGTACCTAACATTGGTGCCAGTGCACATAATTTTTCACAAATAGTTGGAGAATTTATTGTTACATGATGAGCAACTATTGCAAGCCTTGCAGTATTATTTATGTCAATGCTTCTGTCAGCAGCTAAACTGACAACATCGCTCAAAAACAAATCAGTTGTAATCTGCTCATTAACATTCTTGGACATATCATTGACATGACGCTGAACAGTGCTAGCAGATAAAGGCATGTTTTGTATTCTCCTTAAGATTTCTTTTTACTTTCTCCATACGTAGTAATGGGAAAGTATTGTATTCATGAAAAAAATCGACTTCGAGATTTCAATGGAAATACATGTTTTGAGGTCCCTAGAACACGTTTAGACTATTTTCGGAATGATGTCTGTGTGTGTATGTGATTGTGGGCGCTCTAACTCAAAAAGTACTGGCCATATCGTTACCAGACTTCATATATAACACTTTAACATGAGCACAAAGAACTGATTAGTTTTTGGACAATAACGGATAACCGAAGTCGAGGTTTATTCGAAACCCGATTCGGTTTTTGTGATATTTCTTCGTTAAAACATCATTATTGTATATACAATTCTATACAAAAGTTATAGAGAATGTAATTTCCTACAGTTTTCATTTGAAACAATTTTCTATAGGAGTTATTGTTTAGGAGTTATTTCTAAATAACCGGTTTTTCGGTTTCCGTTAAATATCTCCCTAAAAACATCGTTATTGTTAATCTTCGTAAGGACCAAAGTTGTAGAGAATAATATTTCTTCCAAGTTTTGTTTGAAACTAATTTTCGTAGAACCATCCATTTTGGATATATTTCGCTTTATCTTAATACCTGTATACAGCGCCAACACCATGTAACGGTGAATTCTGTAAACATTCAAAATATACGTAATTTACGGCAAGGACGTGTCTTATTCTACGATACGAAATAATAATTTTGCCTCATAATATTATTCATAATAATTTAAATATCTATGCCCCAAATATGGAGAAAGTCATGTGTTGGCCACATCAGATTTTTTATTTTGAAAGTCAGAAATTCAGAACACTCGAGAAAAATTTTTTTTAAGAACTCACCATCAGTAAAAGGTTTGCCGTGCCTGGCTATGCCGAGCGATGCAACAAAATTAGCTCGTGTTAAGGTCTCATCTGAACTTACGAACTTAAAGATAGTTCCTTTCTGCTTGGTGTAATTTTGTACATATTGTTTAATGTATTGCAGTCTTTCTTCTGATCCAATTTTAGATACAGATGCATTATGTTTTGATGAATAATGGCGCTGTATGTTGTATGTGCGAGCAGTTATACTTACACCACAGAGAGTGCAGTGAACACTTGCACCAAGTTGAACGCATCCATAATTTTCTTCTCAGACACATTGAAACTGTCTTATCTTTTTTGATTTTGGTTCAGACATGGGCTGTAATCGAAATTTTATTTTTTATTTAGTTTCTAAAAATATATGTTAGTCAGTTGTAGGCGAAAAATTAGCTCTTTTTAATGCAAAGAAATTTCCAATATCCTTGTAATAGTGTGCCGTCACACGATTGTATTTTTAGAAAGAAATCAGAATTTCCTCAGTGGGTCAGGGAAATGTTCCCGCGGGTCATAGATTGCCGACCGCTGATCTAGACCAGGGCTGCCACCAATTTTTTTTCTAAATCCTGTTACCGACATCAAAATATCCTGTAAAATCCTGTAATATGTAATATCTTGGTTTTTTTATGCAAAGTGTACAAATTTATGCTTTCAATATTTTCAGCACTTGCATTGCGTTTTATATAAAATTATTTACAACTGTTTATGCATAGCACTGTAACTTAAATGTAATCATGCTTCTCAATACATTATGGCTGAATTTGTTACACTGTTTCATTTGAAATTGCAACGTTACTTCTTCCCCTGCCCTTTTCTCTGCCAGTGTCGTGTTACAGTCTCAATCTATCGCATGGCACTCGATAATTTCCAAGCTGAAAGAATTTCGGGAAGTAACCCAGTAGTAACCTCGTGTTCGTATTGTTCGTTCAATCAGCAGGCTGTCTGTGTCTTATTGTAAGTGGTTGTCTTAACCTTGCCTCCTGTGATTTAAAATATTATTCTTGTCCTTAATGTTTATCTTTCTTGTTGAAAATGGAATGTAAACAAAAGAAGTGATTTTTCAAGCGAGAAGAAAAAAGTTCAGCGCAGAGCAATTACCTTAGGCCAAAAATTGCAATTTTAGATAAACTTAAATCAGGACACGGAAGCACAGTGCTAGGGTGGGATTATGGGGTGAATGATTCGACTATTTGTACCATAAAAAATGAAGAAAAAATAAGAGCCGGTGTAAGTGCAGCAACTTCAGCAGGTGAAAAAATTAAAAGAATGTCAAAACGAAATGTGCACTTAAACACAGTAGAAAAATTACTATGAGTGTGGATTGAAGACCAAAACGAGAAGAATGCACCACTGAGTAGCTTGATCGAACGTGGTAAAGCATTGTGTCTTTATAAAACAGTAAGGCTGGCCGCACACTGCGTGCGACAAAACTGTCTTAGACCGTCGAAGACAAATTTTGTCAGAGACAGCTGGAACGGTTGTCTTTGCATGGTTTTAAATGGCACTGCCACACACTGCATCCGACAGTCGTCTAAGATGGTCTTCGACACGTTTCGATGGTTTTCGACCATCCGACATTTGTCAGACGGTGAACCCTGCCACAACGTCGTACGGTTTGACACCGTACGACAAAACGCTGTGTGCATGCACAGTCTCTTTCCCTCCTCCCGCTCTCCCGTCAACAAACGTCTTGTAGTATGTTTGCCGAATTTGATGCAGAGTGGCTGTGATTCACGATGGCTGCAGAAATTGATGCAGATAAACTAGTGGTGTTAGTTCAAGCAAGGCCACCTGGAGAAATAATCTTCCTGAAGTTGGTATTTTTCTTCTTTATCTTCTCCCCTACAAGCACCATAAGGTAAAGGAAGCTATCAACACTCAATCGAGTAAAATTATGAAATTTCCTTTCATCCTGCATCAGTTCCTTCAGAAAACTAGTGATGTTCCTTTTTTCGTTGATTGGATGAACCCAGAAAGAAAGATTTTTTTCTCTCTCTTCCTCAGCACACACAAGGTAATAAGACATAACCAAAATTTCATTGTCAAAACTGCTCGCCATCTTGGTAAAAACTGCAGAAAAAGTCTAATATCGACATCTACCTGAGACCATCTTCGAAAAATTTATGCCAAAGACCGTCTAAGACCGCTTTAGACGAATTGTCATACGACAAAATGACAGAAGCAAAAATGTCGTTGCTTTAGACAGTTTGTCGCACGCAGTGCCTAAGCCTAAGCGAACAAAATGCTGAATCATCCACTAACGTTCACTTTAGTGCAAGTGCAGGTTGGTTTGAGAAGTTCACAAAATGCTTCAACTACCACAACGTAAAATTAGTGGGAAAATCTGCCTCTGCTGATCACCAGGCGTCAAAAAATTTCATTCCAGAATTTACTAGGTTAATCAAACAAAAGGTTATAAGCAACAACAAATTTTTAACGCAGACAAAACTGCCCTATTTTGGAAGCAATTGCCAGAGAGAACGTACATTTCGAAGGAGCGAACAGCACCCGGATTCAAGGCTTCTAAGGATCGTCTTATGCCAGGGGTCCCCAAACTTTTTATTGAAAGGGCCAAATTAGGCTTTATGTACGACAGCATGGGCCACTTAAGACTTTTTCAAATGGCTGATCGGGCTGTGTGAAAACTTCAAAGAGCAAGTTTCGAAGGGGGGGTGGTTATCGAGAAATTTCACTGTTACAAATTATGTCGAGAGGGGGAGGTGTTTGGGTATGGCTGGCTGGCGGGCCGGATTAAATCACTGGGCGGGCCATAGTTTTGGGGACCTGTCTTACGCTATTGTTGTGTTCAAATGCGTCTGGTGATTTCAACTGTAAACCAATGCTTGTTTACCACACTGAAAACCCACATGCTTTGAAGGGCAAAAATAAGGCATGTACCTACCAGTCTTCTGGAAAGCAAACGTTTACTGACTGGTTCAAGTTTTGTTTTACACCGCAGGTGAGAGAATACCTCGAAAATCAAAGCTTGTCTTATAAGGTTCTATCGCTACTTGATAATGCCCCTGGGCACCCAGCTATGCTGCAGCATGCTGACGAAAACGTAGGGGTGTTGTTTCTTCCAGCAAATACGACGTCTACCTTACATATGATATCCAAGTGACCACATATGTTTGACAATTTTACGGGACAAATCCTTCAAAAAAATGGGACTTAAAAATTTTACGAGACTTTTTTAACTTTACGGTTTTGGTACCTCAGAGGATGTTAGCGCCCGACTGTCAGACTAACGAATGTAACTCGATTTCTCAGGATACGGTAATCTACAATGTTACATTTGTCTCAAATGTCATCTGAACCATACCAATTTTAGCCATTCAACTACCATTTCACTCGTCATCCACCCTTTCTCATTTGCTCTTACAGTCATTCCTGAAGGAAAATTCTCGCCCTTGGGCACATTCTTACGTTTTAGCACTATGTATGGTGGCAGTTTTGAGCCATCAGCAGTACATCACAGCATCACTGTCAATCTTTGTTTTTCAGCACCGGCTGATAGTATTTTCACCTCCTTATCCCCTTTTTTTGCCACTATGTACGCACATGTCACATCAATGTAAACTGGTGTTTGGTCAGCATTACCAATTTGGCCCAGAAGATACCCTTTTTCTTTTCGTTTTTTCATTACAAAACGCTGGAATTCAATTAACTTCTCTTCAAAGTTCAGCGGGAGTTTTTGGCAAATTGAAGTTTGCCGTTGAAGAGAAAGGCCTTTACGATTCATGAATTTTTGTACCCATGATCGGCTGGCTTTAAATTCTGTCCACGGAATTCCAGATACCCGAGCCAATTCATGCGCTTTCACTTGAATAATCTCAGTTGATACTGGTAACCTTTGGCCCGCTGGGACGTAATAAATTCGTAAAGTTCATTTTCCAATTCGTCGTGCCTTCCTTTTTGAGGTCCTGAGAATGCTCTCCTCATTGCTGCACAGTTGAAAATCTTATGCAAATCCTGTTTCCAACGTCTTACATTGCATTCAGAAACCCCAAATACTCTTCCAGCGTATGAATTTGAATTCTTTTCAGCAAATAATATCACTTTTAAATGCGGCAGTGTAATGAGTTCTTTTCTCTGCCATCGCAATAATTTTAAGGGTGCGATCGTGACTGAATAGTCCATTGTAATCAGCATAAAACTGGGACCCATTCGTATCGTTGCTTCGAAACCAGTGTGCTGACACTGTTGCAATTTATACCAGTGGTGGGAAGATAGCTGACACCACACCCTCACGAAAGGTATCAAGTGTCAGCTAACCCCGTGCAGGCCCCGGGGCATTGTACCAATGCCCCGGTGAATGAATCATTGGTGGAACTAAGTAAATACGTCGCAACAGGATTGGATGCTCCATTTTAAATCCGGATTAGGTAAATTGTAACCAGTCATACGATAATATCATGAGTTTAGATAACGGTAATGAAACTTGCTTCGCATGGCATTTCACTATGTACACATTGGTGATCGTGGATATCTAGATTATGCAATGCCATTGAAGTCAAATAATTTTGTTTACGATTGTAAGATGACCCCCTTATTTTTGGAAGTCCTGGAAGGGAAAAAAACATCCTCTTAGATTCATGCAAATACGGTATTTATGATGAAGAAAAGAACTTTAAAATGCAATTTCCCTTACATACAGGTATATAATTTCTTTCTAATACTCCATTGCACGAAACGCGCCCATTTGTGATATGTTGTACACTTTACTAACTTGTTTAGATTTAGATTAATTTTTTTTCTAGCTCATCACATTATATACTACTAGCAGGAGTGCCTGTTGAATTTCAGAGGATTTAGTGAATGTAAAACTTCGACCTTGTAACATGTAAGCATCACAAGTATAAGATAGTACACTGTTATACCCGTCAAATAAAGCAAAAATGAAGAAAACTGGTCTGCATTTTCCTATTTAGATGAATGAAGGAAGAAAATATTACGAAAATAATGTATAAACTCATTCCCCTTCCCTTCCACCCTCTCCTTCCCTTCTCTCCCTCCCCTCTCTTTCTCCCACCCGCCCCCTCCCTTAGTTTGTCATTTAAATCTTATTGTTGATGTTTTATAATGGCTGTTTCTATTGTTGTTTCTTTCATTGAAATTACTTCTTATCTATGCTTATAGTAAATTTGAATGATTGTAATATCTTTTAACAAATTAACATTTGGCTTGGTGTGAATTAAAGCCTATTTATCATGAAAATTAAATGCTATGACTTGTTTATTTGTCATTAAAGTATTAATAATTGAGTAATGCTTAATTGGATATTAAGAATCTAATAATCTGTGAAATGTGCTGTTTCATTTCCAGTAGTCTTTATTCTTTTCCTTGAGATTGTCTGGACCAGGGGTGCCACTCTTAATCAATATTCAAAATTTGTGACCTTCCATACATGCCACCCTGAAATTCATTTTGTCTGCAGTACTTCAAAAATATTTTGATTGTATTGTCATTCTCAATGTAATTCAATATAAATTCAATGCAGAATACACTTGAAATAAAGGTGAAATTCTTTTTAAGTGCCCTTTTAAAATTTGCTATGAAAATGCAAGATTATTTTGGCATGTCACCTTGTGGCATGCATGCCATAGGTTGCTGTCCTCTGGTCTTGGCTTAACCATCACCATAGAAAACCTGATGCTAAAGCTTATGTCCTCTATCTATTATATAAATTGTAAGCATCATCATTGCTATTTTTGGTCATCCTGTGATGCTATGTGCTTCCTGATTATTAAAAATGTCATGTTTTAATAAACTCATGTTGATTTTTTCAAGGGTGATGGAGATGGCTATGAGTGGGAAAGCAAGGCAAGTATTACATCATCCTGTAAACTTAAATAGAATTGTGTATTTAAGTGTAAATTTAGTTTATTCTAGTTTCATTCTTTGGGAACTCTTGCACATATGTGTTAGGCAATTTCCCTTGTAATGCTTTACATAGGCTAGCTAAATTAGTTGGGTGTTCCTTTCATTGTTTCCCGATTGCATCCTACACTGTACAAGTTTTTTACGATCCCATTATCGCATGGGAGCAATCTTTACTATCTTTCTGTGGACCCTTGCAACTACCCTTATGTGGATGCATGTTGACAATGGTGCACGTTTTCTTTCTTGCAGCCTGCGCAGTCAGATGCAGCTCCAGCCTCTCCTCCTCCTCCTAGTAATGTTAAAGTGAGTATATTTGACTTTTCTTACATGAAGATGAAATGTAATTGCACTTGACTTTTTTCTGATAAGTCTTCTGCATGTTGCTTTTTGTAGTTTAACAGTAACATGTCTAATTTGAAGGAAGTAATACCTATTTGCTTGTTATTTAATACAATTTCATTTTGTTTGCAATTCAGCAGTTATCGTTGACTGTATAGTATGCCTACATTTGTTTTGCCTTAAACTAAATTTTGTTGTAAGTTTGTGTGTGTGTATGCATTTCAAAAGATTGCCCTAGAATTTGGTCCTTTTTTGGACACTTGGTTCTCATAGTCACATCCCAATCCACTCTCAATCATCTCACTGAGGGCTTTATTTCCTCAAGGTAATAAATCCATGTTTAAGGATGAACTTGAAGTAAGACCCCATTTTCTTATGAGAAACATTCTAAATTTTCTCAAATTGTAAATATCATTCAAGATCTGTAAAGCATTTCAATAAAGTTGAATGACTGTTTTTGCATTGCCAGGTGAAGGGATTTATAATTTTTTAGTATTTGAAGATGCAAATACAGACACTCTCTGGGTTACGTAAGCCTCGACTTACGTATACCCGCACTTACGTAAGCGACCCCATAAATTATGTACAAAAAAATTTGTTATGCTTATGTTAGTGGTTTTTGTGAGCGCGAACTAAATCTTTATGTATGTGCACAAGGCGTGGTTTGTAATGCAAAATCCCAACTATGCTACCCAGCCAATGTTGCCATTCTAGCGTATTTTTAGCGATATCTAGTGACTTTGGGTTCGAATTTTGCCTGAAAAAAGGCCACAGCAACTACCTACTAATCTAGTAAATCGATATAACAATCTACGTAATTCTAGCGACTGGCTATATTTGCAGCGTATATCTGCACTCATATGAATACAATAATAGATTACATTGTTGTTACATGTCTGTGTGGCACTGTGGTTTCTTTCCCAATCCCTTCATATTTTCCAATCGTTAATGCAGGTGCTTGATCTTACGTACTTTAATTTTCAGAGATTGCTTTTTTGAAATAGCTTCGCGTGCTGAATAAAATGCCTTTGGGGGCTGGATCCAGCCCGCAAGCCATAGTTTCCCCACCTCTGCTGTACCTTTCGTAGTAATTTTCTACTTAGGCAAATTTTGAGTTATGTAATGGGTGCCAGAACGCATTACTTACATAACCCGGGGAGGGTGCCTGTAGTGAGAAAATAGTATATGCTGTGATACGAGTTGACGTTAATTCACTTTACGCATATTTATAAAATAATTTTCAGTCTGGGTCCCCTGTGGTCAAATCTTCGAATAAAATCCAAATATAAACATCCCAAATAAGTGTTGATTGAGAAATACGTGAAAGTTGAAAGTCCCCAGTGTTCAAATGGCATGTATTACTGACACCAAATAGGTACCATAGGTGCATTGCTCCACCTGTGAAACGGATGAAATAAGCAAGTTACACTTCATTCATAGAATTTCCCCAATTTTCCTTGGGCCAACAATCCATCATTCAGTACACTGCATGCATTATGTAATTGACAAATTATTTTATCTACAAATGAATTCTGATTATCAGTGGTAATGATGGGGAGCAGTAGTGCAGAAGGTTAGAAATGCATATTGAGTGCCAGAAAAATAGTACAGCCATAGCTCCCTCGATGAAGTAGATGCATTCCTGGCATCCACTTCATAGTCGGAAACTTTGTTGCCATAACCGAGTGAATGGTGTGATGAAGTTCCAGTGCTTTTTTATATATACTGTACAAGATGTATATTACAGTAAAAGCTGTGCTACCTCTACCACAACCACTTTAAAATTTCTTAAAATATTATATATATATTACCTATTTACTCCGTATACTTCTGGGGCTGCTGAGTGAGCATGGCATTTTTGTTTACATATGCCATTTGCATTGTCTAGATGTTTTGATGTTCTCCTTCAGTTTCCAGTTTTATCACTTTTTATTATTTAAAAAATTACCTATCCATTGAATATGGCATCAAAATCAATATCTAAAAGCAAGTGACATAAGAGAAAAAGTTGTTTTAATGCTAACACAAAATCTGGAGCTGATCAAACGAATGGAAAAATGAGAAAGTAGAGCAGCCATATCAAAAGAATTCAACATCAGATCTTCCATGCTGTACAACATCAAGGCTCAGAAGGCTGAATTAATGAAATTTGTGTCATCTTCTGAGACGAGTAAATCAATTAATAAACATCATACGCTTCATAAGCCAAAAATGGAGCAACTGGATAAACTACTATGACTGGTTTTCACAGAAACGTTCAGAAGAATTAAATAATTTTGTCCTTTTCTAATAGAGTAAATAAAGATAAATAAGAAAGATATAATCTAATAAATTCAATTTTGGGAACAGGTTCACTGTTGAACTCCCCAAACTTCCCGGACGACCTAAACTTTTCCATAGTCCTTTCTTTTTCATGTAAGCGTAGCAGTGTATGAAATAAGAATGTGTAAATATCTAGATCTAACTACATATGGAAGAATTAAAATGGAAAATGCAAACCTCATACATAGTTATGTTTGGGAAGTACGATAGCGAACCTAAGCCCAATTTTTGTTTGGTTATGGCTAAATTTGTGATGTCAAAATCGAAAAGCGCTCTCCTAACTGGCTATTTTTTCTAATCAGTTATTCACAATCCCCAAGATAGCTGGATAACATGGCTCTTACTGTACTTACATCTCTTTATATAATGTGCTAAGAAATCTGGTCACGTTATACAGAGTTAGATTTGAGAATGAGGAAAACTGCCCATAACTTTTCAATCTGTTTCGATCGAGCTTTTTTCTTTAGCATTTTAAAATATTTTAAGAATGAGATATTGACATGGGATTTTCACAGTTATGCCAGGAAAACTATGGAAATGAATTTCCATATCGTAGAAATTCAAATCTCCTTCGAAAAAGACCAAAAGTTATGGTTTAAGACGTTTTCGTGATTTTTATGCATTTATTCAATTCATCACCATGACACCTGCTATTGTTAAAGTCTATTGTTGGCTCAATTCTGCTGCATATGAAATGTATAAAAATTATATGATCATATTAAAACAATTTTTGGAGAATTTCGGATGACATTGATTTTCTACGCTATGGACATTAATCTTTATAATTTTCTCCGCATGACTGTGCAAGTTTTGCATAGAAAACGTATTTTTGAGATATTTTTAAATGTTAACAAAATAATGTCTTCAGTCGAAAAAGTCAATTTATGTGAGTTTTCTTATGGGAAAAAGAAACTTCCATGGAGTCAAAAGGAAATGCCTATAGAAATTAAGGATTTCCTGAGAAATCTGCAATGCCAAAGCATACTTCCATAACTGTTGCCAATATATGGGCTTAACATATTTTAAACGATGAGCATGAATAATCACAGGTATTCTATTATATAAAACCAATTCTGAACAACAATAGCCATAAGTAATGTATTATTTACCATTATCCTATAATTAATACAGTTAATAATTATTGAAATTAATGAAACTCAAGATGATAGAAAAAGAAGACTTAACAGAGGAGCGCAAACTTGCTGGAGATCTCGCCAAATGGAAATGTTGCTGAAGCTAGGAGAAGAGAAATGGAACAGGATAGACAAAAAAGATTGAACGATCAGAACAAACAAAAAGCAAGACATAGAGCTAATGAGTAACCAGAAGCAACAGTAAATCGATTGACAAGCCTTTACATATGCTAGAAAACGAGCAAATGAAAGTTCATTACAATGAGTAATGATTGTGGATATAGTTATTTATATTTATGTAACAAATTTTGTAGAATTATTTGGTATGTTTAACATAATTATTCATTAACATATATCTTTGTCAGACAACTTTTATATGCCCATGACTATTGTTACTTTTTCGAACATTCGATTATGTGGATTTTATATTTTTTACGTTTTAGTGCACATAAAAGTTGGTGTCATTAATTTTTATTTTAACATAATACTTGATACATGCATACCTATCATGTTTGATGGGAAATTACGCTAGTATAATTATAAAAAGCACTAGGAGGGTCAGTCCATATTTGCATAATTTGGTGATTGAAGATAAAAAACCTTGCACAAATCGATAGTATCAGAAAAAGTTTGCCTGTGACAATTTACGGTAGTATAATTAAAGATTTACATACACCAAATATTTACTGCAACATTCCTAAACACCTGTGCACATATGCGGTGACGTAGGCCTGATTGGGAATTATTTTTTCAACACAATCCCAAAAACTATATGTGATCTGTCACAAACAGTGGCACAAGAAGAACTAGGCCTTCTAAAGTGTATAGAAAACAATACCTATGAATTCTTGTGATGGAAGCTAGACTAATTTACCAGGGAATAAAAAATCGGTACAATATACATTGTACAAACTTTCTCATATATTAATGCATCGTTTAGTTATCTTTTGAAGAATTTGAACCATGTACAATCATTATAAACATCAACTTGAATAATTATACAAAATTTGATGAAAATCGTATGAGCCGTTTTTAAAAAATCCAATTGTTATTAAAGTTGTCCAAGAATAAACTAGCCTTATATTCTTTCTTTGAGAAATACGTAGTATTATCTCAGACGTAAACTCAAGTAACTGTACGAAATTTGATCAAAATTGTTGGAGCCATTTTTGAGAAAATCAAATTGTTGTTAAAAATGCATAGAATAAACTTCCCTTAATTATTGAGCAATGTCAAGCATTTCTTCATAGATTCTATTCCCTATGATAAAATGCCTAAGTACAAGACTTCATTAATTTTCGCTCAACCGTTTATAATCTAGAGACGCAAACAGACAGACGGCATTGCAAAAACCACTTTCAGACTCAGGTTCACCTGAAATGTATATTTCCATCAAAATATCGAGATCAAATTTTTTTACGATCAAAACTTTCTCAATATACTTCGTGTATGTGAAAGTCAAAAGGGGAGTTAAGGAGCTTTGTTAACCTGCATGCCTGTACACCATTTGATGCTTGAAAGTTAATTTATTGGAACAATTTTCAAAGTAAAGAAGAATAGCCTCTTCCCTTTTAATGAATTTTTAATTGTGGCACTGCACTTGACATTTTAATAATACCAATTATAGGTCTGGCATCCATTGAGTTAAGATACTTTTTATGTACCTATGCTGAGATTCTCTTATTTTATTCAACGCCATATCATTTAATTCCAGGTGTATTGCTTTGGTAGACAGTCATTGGTATTTGTAATTTTATGTTTTTCTATTGGTTGCTTCTATCAAATCGAAGCTGTTTGGAATAAGTTGACTCAGTTGTTGAACAAGGATTTCATTGGTGAAAGAGTATTTATGTATCAGAATAGAACACTGTTATTAGAAATTGTGCAGCTATTCTAATGCAGACCAGCAGAGGAGGGAGGAAATAAAAGCCCTGTAGTCATGAGAAGAGTATAAGCTGAGTTATAGTTTTTGTATGTTCCTCATCTTCAGTGAAGTATTTTACCCAACAGTTGTATGTTGTTGAAAAGTGAATGGTCAATATATGAGAATTTTTTGGAATTAATGGCTGCATTTCATGAGAGTCCTTGTCTGAAAGCTGAGATACTATGATTATTATGGAGAATGTTTTAGCAAAACAGAGATTTTCATACTGCTGACTTGGCAAGAAAGTCATAATTTACTTTGCAAAAAATCACTAGTATGGGTATAACAGAGTCAACTTCATAGAAGGTAAACGGAATTTGATTTTTCTGTTATAAAACAGGAGTAGGAAATAATGTTAGGATGTTAATTAAGTTATTATTCTAGTTATGTTTGGTGTTTATGATAGGTTACTGTTAAATGCATAAGTCGGTAGTTATGCAGCCACTGCCAGCATTTACGTGGGGCTTTTAGCACTCATGTTTGGTATGTCTCATAGTTGAGGTTTTTAATGATGTTATCAAAGGTGTATCGAATATATTTACTAATATCGTTCCTAAATAATGAATTCCTCTATGTGGTTAATATTCAACACATAGATAGCAACTAACAATAGTGGCTTTGTTTTATTTGCATTTACACTTACTGAAGGCTTCTTTTGTTTTGACACAAATCTCTATTAACATGCAGTTTAATTTTAAACTAAATAAATCCATGGCTTACATTTACAGGAAGAACCAGCTCCAGTGCAAGAGGTGCAGAACACCACAACCGCTGAGAGCAGTGCCTGAGGAGAGTATAAAGGGCCCCCCTCCCCTTGTCCCAGCCCCCTTCTACATTGAGGTGGTGTGCTGATACAGTGGTGGGGGAGCCCAGCAAGAGAGAGTGTGGATTGTGAGGGTGAAGGAGGGTTTTTGTTGAGAGGGAGGCTTAATGGAGGGGATATGCACTGTCTCGTATCACACAACCTTTTTAGTAGATCAACCTGTTGTCTAAGTCCATCTTTCTTCTTAACATCATTTTGTTTTAGTGCGTGAAGACCTGATTTCTAGAGTGGTAACAAAAACTGAGAAAGACACCGCCTTCTCTACGAATTGCTTGGCTTGTCTTAGGCCACCGTGCAGGGACGGGAAAAAAAACCACAAAAATGTCAAAAAGCGTCAAGGCTCGGAATGAAAGCTCAGATGGGACTTGTTACGGTAACAAAAAAATGACAATACTTTGAAATTTGGGGAATCAACTGATTTAACTGTTTTTGTTGCACTAAGTCTGCTTTAAAGCTATTTTTTCCAGTGAGCATGTGGTGAATTTGATTGATTGATGTTAACTGCTTTGTTTGGCAATTCGTTTGGTGAATAGGAAAGTGAGTCCAATGAATTGTTTATTTTTGTTAAGTGTTGAACTTTTTGTGTTTGGCTTGAAAATTTTTTCCCATTGATACTGAGACTCCTCTGTCCTGTTTGTTCTTTACGGAGCAGGGGAGAGGTTATAAGTGGGCCCAGGATAGCTAACATATGCACTCTGTCGTTCCTGGGGTTGAGCAGGTTAACTAATTTTCTTTTCCAATTCGTTATGTACTGAAAGCCAAGTGGTAGGAAGTCCTGCCCAGCATGTAGCCATTATGAGAGCCCTTTGGCCGTTTTTTTAGTTGTTAGTTTTTGGGCTCGAGATGTCACTCCATGAGGCCATCCACTGCCATGACGGGGAATGTGACCATTTCCCCAATGAAGTGGTGGAATCAGCTGTGAATTTTTCGTGCACCTCATACCAATGTAATACGAAAAATATTTGGCTTGAGTGGAATGGCGGCGGTGGCAATGCGTGCTGGTAAGGTCTTGTTTGGCTCTTCTGGCAACAGTGTTCCCCATGCTTGTCCAACGATGCATGTGTTTTTGAGAAAATCGTACCAACACGTGGGAGGGAGTTGCTGGTGGTAATGGGGTTTGGGAGGGGGAGGAAGTAGGCAGTGTGATAGGAATAGCACCCGCTGATGAAGAGGGTTGGGGATTAAAACTCATTTTACATCAAAACAACTACCAAGTCTGGTCAGCAAACTTTTTTTTCACATTGGAAGACCCGACATTTTGGCTTATAAGCACTTGCGGAAAAAAGGCAAAGAAAGATTCTTTTTGGTTCACTTGGGTCAGTGATGTATTTATTGGTTGCCGTTACATTTGTTCAGGCATGAGTGAACGGATGGGAATGGCAAGTCTGCCACGTTTGTACAAAAAGATAATTTTTCACAAAACATGTGCATTTTGAATAAACAAGCCAAAAAAATTGAAAGAGGTATTTTATTTAATGGAAATTTTTAGCCTTTTAAGTCATGTGGCTATGGGTCTATCACAAAAAAGTGAAGCCCCAATTGGGTTGAACAGATTTAATGAATTCAACCATTGCCAATGTTTATCAGGTGAGTTCTTTGTACAAGTTTAGCAGAGTTACTTTTAACAAATGCTTACCAAACACCAAATGCAGAAGAGTCCCAACTTCTTTCCTTGGAAGAATAGCCTCTTGTGCACTTAATATCCATCAATTCATAGTATGGTGTTTTTTAATACTTGTTGGAATATCATCACTTAAATGACATTTAATTTGTCCAACTACAAATCGTTCAGTTAATGGCACTAAGTACTTTCTGTTCATGTTCACTTGGATCTTGCTGGTCATCAATAAATAGAAAACGGAATATTCACTTTGTTTCCTTCAGTCCCAGTAATATATAATGAACATTCCTACATGGTAGGATAGCACAAGTCTGTTGAGCTGTTTCAGTGCCAATTTCAATAGTTATTAATCACTTAGGGTTCACCATTACACTGTCATGTTTCTTTTCCTGAAAAGTACATTACTTTTTACTTATAAATGGTATAATGTTGTTAGAACATGATATACTGATGCAAGTATCCAATTCCAAGTGAATATAAAATTCATTCTTTTCTAGGAATGAACAATGAAATTTTGTGTGCAGCATTCATGACAATAGTTAAGTGAATATAACAAATGTATCAAGGGTGTTGCCACATCTAAAATGCTTTGATTGAATTGACTATAATATAAGAGTGCCACTCAACAAGTTATACCTTTACATGAAAGCTCTGTGCTATAGAACTCTGCCTGTTGTATTCTTGTTACTCTAATTTGAATTCTTTAATGAATGCATTCAAAGGAAGAGGATACTGTACATTAGTTCTTGGGGCAGTGAAATTAATGTGGTGGAACAGGAGGATATGTTCGAATATCTCAACAAAATCAAGAAGTCTCCAAGGAATAATAATGCAATTTTTGTTGAAGAACTTCAATTTCTTTAAAGAAGGTAAGTTTCAGCAGTTAGTTTTTCGTATGGCACAAAGTCACTAAATATTATGCCATAAGATAGGCAAGTTGTTGAAGTATTTTGTAAATTAAGTTTTGAAAAGACTAAGAATATGTACATGGAAAATTTTCTGTTATTACTTATGAACTGGAGAAAGTATGGTTGTTGACATAATTAACAAAAAATTCCAGTACGACCCAAGAATCTCATCAACTTCTCTGCCTAAATAAGCTGAAAATCTGGTTAGAAAATTTAGACTTAGGCAAAGAAAATAACATGCTTTGTTATACATGCAGGGCCGTCCCTAGGGCATGGTGAATTGGGACGACTGCCCCGGGCTCCGTGCTTCTATATTACTGCAAGGAAAGTCTAAATTTAATTTGGCGGTTAATGATAATGGGGCCCTGCATAGGTTGATTTGCCCTAGGTCCTGCCCCTTGATTGGGGCGATCCTGTATACATATAAACTATGGAAGAAACGTGATTGACGTCTGAAATGGTTACTCATAGCTTGGGTATTCCTTTGCAAGGAAATTGTGAGGTGAGAAATTCTACAGTAAGATTATGGTGGCAGTGTTCTAGGAACTTAAGGTTTGCTTATATTGGAATTCATGTAACTTAGCTGTATGTTATTTATGAAATCGCTTTTTAATAATTATCAAGTACGGATTGAGAAAGTGACACATTCCTGTGGCACATCCAGAAATCAGGTTTTGTCTCTTCTGGTTTTCAACAGTTATTTCATCAGTAAACAGGTGATAAGAGATTTTCAAATACTGCTTGTTGGAGTGTTATTATTTGACCAAAATATTGCTTTAATTTGGATATCATTAGAATCAAAATTATTCTGCTGAAGGGAAACTAATATGAAAATTTAATGGCACTGCTTTTATCTATAGTTTCATATTCAGGTAAATAACTTACTGAGTGACCCTCGCTTATGAGTTTATTATGTACCCACCACTTTGTCTAGTGCTTGATGCTTTACCTCTTTTTCTCCAACGTTCACATGAGCTCCTGCTACTTCGTTAGCTCCATAGTCAATTTGGTCTACATCTTCATCTGCAAGGATACATGATAAATTTCTAAGTTAATGAGAACTTAAAGCAGGTATTGAAATGCTTTTAGTGATTAAAAATTCATAATCGTGTTATACTAATAGGAACAGCATGTTTTATCCCAATGCAAATTTAGTAATCATTCTTGCTAATGATTTTCAGTTATGTAGTGTTTGCTTCCAAGTTAATAAAGTAAATTTAATCGGCATTTCCCTCGATAGTGACAGTTGTCTGCACTTAAATAGAACATTGGTAAAAGTTGCATATAATGCTGCACATTACAAACATTTGTGGCTGCAATAAGTAAGGTAATTTTTGCCTATATCAACGGAAAATGTCTTTTTAAAGTAAAATGATTTAAGAGCAGTATTTTCCTGAAAGAGTTCCTGAGTGTAACAATTTTATTTACCCTTGTTTATATTTAACAAGGCATACCACTATCAATTAAAAAGTTGGTTATAATTCAAAAGTTGCATTGCCAAAAACTAGGCCTGTATTGATACTGGTGTTAATGAAAAGTAAATGGAAGTTGAACTACACAAAAATGAGCAAATCTTATTTTAATTAATATTGAATTTTTGCATGATGTGAGATGATTGCAGTATGCTCTACATTAATGAGAGTAAAAGAAGAATAAGGTAGCATTGATAATCAAAAGAGACTGGCAACCCATGAAGTATTTCATTAGATCTGATATATAACTAAAGTAAATCATATAATTCTAAAATGTCATACTTTTTGAGAAATTATCACGACACTGTTTTTACACTATTTGGCTATCGAGATCAAGCAAAGCTACTCCAAAGGGAGGGATCTCTTAACTTTAATGGCTATGACCATGCATGTGATTATAAAATAATAATTCAGATGTTGGAGGCTTCCAGGTTTCACTGTGTGGAGATCATTGCCATTTATTGATGCAGAAGCCTCCAAGGGCATTAAACCACTGCTTACAAAATCAATTACTCAACCATAATCCTGTAGAGAATTACTAAGCTCATCCTATGGCTAAAAATAAGTTTAACAAAAGCACTTAAAAACAAAAATTAGAAAAATATTACTTAGTCTTAGTAGTTTTAATAGCCATGCTAATACTATGTAAGGTTTTTCATAATCTTTTTTTGACTTTTGAAAGTTTTTTTAATGCTAAAGGGAATATATGCACAAGTAATTTCCATCAGTCATTCAGACCCTAAAGGATTTCTACCGTGAATTACTAGATAAAAGTATAAAAATTTGTTGAAGGCTTCATTTACCTCGTAGCTACAGATGATTAACTTTACAGTTGCATGACTATAGCAGAAGTGGGAAAACTACTCCCTGCAGGGACACATCAGGCTCATGAGAGCACTTTATATGGCTCGCGATGCCATTACAAAAGCAAACCATGAAGTGCAATACAGGCAATTTTGCATTTTTTGATTAAAATTATGGCAGGGAAATCTTGTGAAATTTAGACAGACTATTATCAATTTTCTCTTGTAACTTCCAATGTGGCCTGCCGAAGCAGTTTCATCTGTTAACACAGCCCACCTAAGCAACTAGTTCATCTCACCTAAAGTTTTCCCATCCCTGCTATATAGCTGTTAATGCACAGGATGAAACTTGTAACAACAAATTTACTTAACTACCATTTTATTTCTCAACGTATATTCAACTGGATGACTTTAAAAGATTGAATGGCTACCTTCAAAGTACTTCTAGCTTCAATTTGCTGTAACACTAAATGAACTAGATGTATTCTTATAAAAGCTCACTGTGTTAATAGAGGAATTTAACATAGATGGATTTTGATGAAATTTGGTAGATTTTCATTATAATTAAAAATAACTTTGACCACTTGATTCAAGTTGCCACTTTACAAGAAACAAAAGATGAATATTTTACTTTAGAAAAATATACATCCAAAAATAAAGTTTTAGAAAATGATTCAATATTGAATATCCGTATCGTATGGATAAGTGCACTGGCATTTTAAATTTGAGAAATTTAGGAACATTTAAATGTCTGCCACATTACTTGGAATAAAATTTTTAATGATAACAAACATGAAGATTAAATTTGGTGCAAAAATTACAGAAATTATTGTGCAATGTTAGTTGCCTACATTTGTACAGCATGCTGTTTTTAGTGATTTTTTCCAATTATTCCCTAGCAGCTGATATTAGATCTACCAAGTTTCTACCATATGTAGCTCTAATCTAAAACTATCTATCCTGGGATTTTGTCATTTGTGACTTGGGTGATTTTTCAGTTAATTTGTACACAAACGGATGAACCTAATAAATGATTTTTTTAGAAGAAAACACTAAAAATTGAAATTTAAAATGCTAAATATATTATGTGAAATCTGCCTAGATATGGTATGCTTCTAGTGTGTATTAGACTAACTTGTTTCCTTTTTCCGGCTGCCTTATTCATGAATGCTGCTATATTAACACGGTTCACTTTGTATCATGGTCTAAGTTGTAATTTTACTCTGTACCTTTTTGCTGAATACTGGTGCATTTCGCACAATCATGATTGAATTTGGGGGTCATGGAGAGGGTGAATTAAAAAGTTCCCAGAATAATCTCATAAAAATAGAACAAACTCAAAACAAACATTTATTTTTCATTCATTTTTCATATTATTCATCATCTAAACACTCTAAACACTTCCATACATTGTGGCGGTCGTTTTAACCCATTTCTGTAAAAATTTGGATTGTTTTATTGAAACCAGTTCAAAACTGCTTGTTTAGCCTCAGATATCGATTCCCAGCAAACTCCCTTGATGTGATCTTTTAATTTTGGGAGCAGGAAAAAGTCTGGAGCCATGTCAGACTGGAGGGTGGATGAGAAAGCAGTTCCCAATGTAATTCTTGAAGAATAGCTCTTGAAACCTTGGACGAATTTGCTGGCACATTGTTGTGGTGAAATAAAATTCGACAATGCTGTTTTTCAGGCTGTTTTGTCACAAGGGCATCATTCAATTTCCACAAGACCTGTTTGTAATAACTTCCTGTGACTGTCCATTATCCTTAGAGAAAACTGACTAAGATCATGCCTTCACAATCCCAATAAATTATTGCCATAACCTTGACTGACCGTTCAACCTTGAACTTGATTGGTCCACTTGACTCCCTTGGTAACCAATGTTTAGACTGAATCTTGCTTTCTGGGTCATACTGATAAATCCAGGTTTCATCACCAGTCACTAATTGGTGGAAGAAATCTTCAGGATGGGTGTCGGTTGAGAAACTCAACTGCACGATCAGCCCTTTCAGTTCTGTGGTCACTGCATAATGCTTTTGGCACCCATCAAGCAGAAAACTTTCTCAATCCTAAACGATCTATTAGAATTGATTAAGCTAACAATAAACCATACAAGATGTTCAAATATGTGGCTATCATTTGTACTGACGCTCATCAATCTTCTTCCACCATCGATTGAATGGTGGCCAAAGTTTCCTCTTTGGTTGATGTTGACGGTCTCCCACTTCAATGGTCATCTTCATTGTTCTCTCTTCCATCCTTAAACCATTTCACCCATTCATAAAGTTTTTTTCTGCAAATCTTGAATGATGGCAGTCAGTTCCCAACCAAGTTTTGTCAAAAACTTAATGTTCGCTCAGATTTCAAACTGTCCATTCTCACGGATCTTTGGGTTAAAAATACAGAGGTTATATTATACCAAATAAATGAATTCTAACCGAATATTGTATTTTTATAGCTAAGATCATGCGAATTTCAGACAACTATGGTTTGTTATTGTTTGATCTTGGACACGGTGCTACCGATATCATTCCGGGAACTTTTTGATTCAACCATACCCCAGGATAATACAGCACCAACTAAAGTAATACAAAAAATTTTCAAGTACAAATGGTAATAACCTAAAAGTCAATTTTCATGCATTGGTAACCCACAAAAAAGATAACTACATAGTTAATTAAGAATGCACTCTGATTTTATTAAACCATGCATAAGTTATGTTAAATCGACTGGTAGTTAAAACCAAGCAGAAGATGCTGTGATAAAAAATGTCATGGAATGTTTAAGCATTAAAGAAACAATCTATACCTTAAAATAAAAAATAGATATATGAGTTACAATTAAGACATAATTATAGGAATTTCCAAAATGCTTCACAGTGAAGAATACTGTAGGCACAAACTTTGTCAAATATACTTGGACATTTTATTGCAATCTATAGTATCTATCTGGAGATATCTATAATGCAAAGTGTTTGTTTGTGTGTATTTTTTTTAACTCTGCAACTAAAGCACATTGAAATAAGAGGAATGTGTCATTTTAACTGGATAAGTGGTGTAGTCAGGTTTTTTTAACCGAACTGATTGTCATTGCTAATTTTTTAAAATATTTTATTTTTTCATTTTCTCCATTTGAATAACATAGGGATGAGTGCAGTGTATTTTTCATTTGAATTTTAAAATTACTTAGAAACATGGTATGAACTTGAGACTTAGATGGTTCTATGCAGGAAAGAACAAAGTTTATTTTTATTGAAGACAGAATCTGAATCATGATCGAATTAGCAGAAAAATGCATTTAGAATCAGAAAAATATGTGATTTTATCAGTTTTATGACAAAACCAAATATAAACTACCATGACAACTCCCATTGTTGCCAAAGTTGAGAGTCCAATGCATTTATATGGGAAAAATTTTAACATAATACCATTTTTTAATTTCCGCGTGAGATTTTGCTTTGTTTACCTGGTAACCAAATATTTGTTGATTTTAATTTAAATATAGGGTGTTTATAAAGTCTGTGTGCACTTTATAACTTTAATAACTTTTCACGTATATATGATAGAAATGATCTCCAAATGTAATAATAAAGCAAATTGTATTAAGTTTTATAACTAACAGATTGTTGCATTACAGTTATCGTAACAATAACATAATCTGTTTAATTCAGACCCCTACTGATTAAAATGGCGACAGTAGAGGAGAAGGTTAAGTGCGTGCTATGGATAACAGAATTCAACAGCATAACAGCTGTTAGAAGAGACATGACTGCTCATTACGAGAAAGATGCACCTCATAGGAATTCAATCTCCAAATGGATGAAAAAGTTTAAAGAAACCGGGTCTGTGAATGACCAGCAACGATCCGGGAAACCTCAAATCAGTGAGGAGACTGGAAATTGTGAAAAAAGCCTTTAAAAGCAGTTCACGAAAGTCCCTGAAGCGTGCATCTCTTGAATTAAACATCCCAAAATCAACAGTGCACAAAATCCTCAAAGAAAAATTTCATGAATATCCTTTTAAGATTCAAGTGGTTCAAATGTTACATGAAGAGGACTTAAATGCGAGGTTAGATTTCTGCCATCAGTTGAAATAAAAAATTCAAAATTTCCCCGAGTTCCTACAGGAGTTGACATTTTCCGATGAGGCGACATTCAACATTAGTGGCAAAGTTAACCGCCACAACTGCCGCATTTGGGGAACAGAGAAACCTCAGGAGGTCTGGCAACATGAAAGAGACTCTCCAAAAACCAATGTCTGGTGCGCTTTGAGGAAGTCACGCATAATTGGTCCTTACTTTTTTGAAGACTAAACAGTGACCGTTATCTTACAATGCTGAAGAATTATTTCATCCATGAACTGCGCCAATTGAATATCTTTGATAAAACTTTTTTCCAGCAAGATGGGGCTCTGTGCCACTATGCACTAGGTGTGCGACTATTCCCGAATGACACTTTTCCAGAAAAGTGGATCGGCAGAGGTGGAGCAATGGCTTGGCCACCTCGTTCACCTGATCTGTCACCATTGGACTTCTTCTTATGGGGGCATGTTAAAAGTATAGTTTATTTGACAAAACCACGTTCTTTGGAGGAATTGAGGGCCAGGATTGTGAATTCAATTAATGAGGTCACCCAACAGTAATTGGGTAATGTTTTCAACGAGTTAGAAAATCGGCTTGAATGCTGTATTACGAAAGATGGTGGTTATGTTGAACTTTAGAAATAAATATTGTAGTTGGGCTAAAACTTAATAAAATTTGTGTTATTATTCCATTTACAGATCACTTGTATCATATATACATGAAAAGTTATTAAAGTTTTAAAGTGCACACGGACTTTATAAATATCCAGTATTACTAATAAACTTTTTAATGATGTTTTTGTGTGGCATAAATTTCTCCATAACGAACTGATTTTAAAACTACGTAATTTAAATAATTAGATGTAGATTTTTCACAAATTGTGATTTCCACACCTTTGAAGATATCATCACAAAACTTTGCATTGGTATATAATTTTCCCCTGCATGTAACATAGGCTATATGACAATAAAAAAATTTTGGGAGAGAGGGGTGCTTAATTCAATAATTAATTTCCCACAAGTTTACACGTAATTTTCTATCACAGTGCAGTATTTTCTTCCTTTATTCATCTAAATAGGTAAATGCAGACTGGTTTTCTTCATTTTTGCTTTATTTGATGGATAAAACTGTGTACTAACTTATTCTTATGATCTTTACATGTTACACAGTCGATGTTTTAGATTCACTAAATGTTTAAATTGAACGGGCACTTCCACTAGTACCATTATAAAATTCTAATATACATTTTGGAGTATGCATGCTTAGGAATGTTTACCTGAATAGAAACAACTAGTTAGGTAAAATCCATTATCTAGAATTCCCTATTCCACCTGTAGTTTCTTGTGTCTGTGCCCATCCATAAACTTGCCTATTCATTCAGGAATCTATGTGGCTCTTTTAACTTTGCCATTACAAACTCGCTGGCTTTAGTATACAAATTGAAAAACCTCCCAACTACAATCTGTCTAACATAAATAAATTAGCAATGAGGCACATATTTGATTCTCCAGCACATGTGTTTGAAAATACCTCTCTAGTATAGAATAACTTTTTCTAGGCTGCCTAATTCAAACAATTTTTAAAAGTTGCACTGCTTTATACAATAGTACCAGTCTAACCAACTTCTTGTTAGCTCCAAAGATACTGTTTTCATAAGTTAACCTGCATTGGCCAAACTACCAGGTACTTCAGAGTCAGAGGAAATCTTTTCCCACATGTTCTTCAATTTCCCAATTTTCAGAACAACTCACAGATAACAACCACTCATCTGATTTCAAAACCAAAGTCCTCAAAATAGAAAATAAAGGAAATATAATTGATATGCAGGAACAGCTGGAGATTATAACTTATTCTTGAGTCTCACATAATAGCACTGTAAATGAGCAACTTTTCCCTCCCATTTTCCTCTGTTAATGCTAAATTATAAACTCCCAGCCTGTTATAAAAACATCCTCCTTCCTGTTCTGATTAACGAATCAATATGTTTATTCCCTTGCTCTTATCCCTTCTATCTCTATATTAGGTATGTCAAACAATGGCTTATCAGAGCTACATTAATGCAATACAGGTTAAAAGAGCACTGCATTAGGTCTATAGGCAAGTCTGGCCCGAGGTACTTGCGAACCGGGCAGCTGCCCGGGGCGCCAAAATCTTGGGGGTGTTAATCCAAACATCCATCTATGCATTACTTGCAAGTGAATAAATACTGGATACCGATTTATATCACCAAACAGGCTGGAATCTTGATGGCATTCACTCTGTTTTTCAATATCTATAATATTTACAGAGTGATGAATAAATTAACATGTACTTTGTAATTATCTCAACAAACATTTACGGAGGAAGGCACTAGAGAGCTATCTCGCTCGGGATGCCAAAATTCCTCGGACCACCCGTCTATAGACCTGCAGTTGAAAAAAATAAACTTTCTCCTTACAACTGCAACTTTCTTTAGCAATTAAAAACAGTATTTAGGAAGCATCTCGTACTGAAATTGAATTAATAGAAATAAATCTTGTCTACTTGAATATGAAATATTTTTAATATCGTGAATGATTTTGATTATTCAGAAATTAGTATTAATGCAGCAGAAAGTGATAGAAATGGCTCCATGTGTATGAGTACAAATACTTACATATGATGGATATGATAGCCTTCAAGCTGTCCTATCTTTGCATATTCTATTTTAAATACTTTTTCATGTGATATTTACTTGATAATGCCCTTGAATTATGAGAAAGTCTAATTTTAACTTTATTATCTCCAATAATCTTTTCACTTATTTTTGATAACTGAAATCTTACCATCTTCCTCCCCTTCCTCCAGCTGTAAGTCCTCCTGAGGATTCGCAGCTCCTGGAGATTCTTTCCTCTCGACACCCCAATGTACTCTTCCACCAGCTTTAACTCCACCCTTTCCTCTCTCCCCTTCATCTCCCTCTTCCACTTCCTCCTCTCGCCCATAGTCACCCCCTCCACCACCATGGTATGGAAATAGGCCACCTGCTGGATGCTGTGGCTCTCTGAGATGCCATCTTGCAACTGCTCCTACATTCTGCTCATCTTCCACTCGGTCTGCCTCATCATTGTCAGCCAGCTGATGATGGCCAGCTTCCTTCATTCCAAAATTTCTAACAGGTTTCCGATTTGGAAGGGGTAGAGGAGGATGAGGGATGGCATTCTGATCATGTTGGCTGCGAGGTAACGGAATGGGAGGTTGAAGCCTAGGTAGCTCCTGGTGAAATATTCTTTGATGTCCAGCATCTCGATGTACAATGCCATTTTGCAGGATATCAGAGTTGTAAGGCTTTTGTGGTAACTAGTGATTAAAATGAAAGTGGTTTAAATGTTATTGGTCTTGGTACTATAAGTGAGCTTAAGTTAAATACAGGCGACTCCCAAGATTCGACCGGGATGCGGTCCTGAAAACGTGGTCGAATCTCGAACAGTCGAATGTCGAATCAGCACAAATTCAAACAATTAGAGCAAAAATAACGATGTCTAGACTGAAACTAAATCTCTAGTGGTTGGGCGAGCTGAAAATTACTTTGTGTAAACTAGTTTCTAATTCGACCGATCGATCGGCTGGGTCGAATAAGCGGAATCCGACCAGTCGAATTCTTGAGTTGGTCGAATCTCGGGAGTTGCCTGTATACGTATTCACACTAACAAAAATAAATCAATGAATGAATTCTAAAAACAGGAAATAGAAGTTAAAAGGCAAGATTGGATAAAACTATTGAATTTGACATTGCATATTTAAGCTATGACCTGTTAAATGGAATATGGTCATCAATACTATCCTCCAGTAAACTGTAGGATTTCAGAAAAAAAGATATGGGGGTGGGTTTACAAAGTATGCAACTTTTATATAGCTGAAAGAATAAGAAGTCAATAAACATAACCAAAATATAATCCAATGAGGGCATCTTAATTTTCTGGAATTTAATATTAAATAACAGAAAATAACTTACAAGGGAAGGCACCCAAGTGTAAGTGGCGGATCGCGACCAAACTTCACAGGATGAAAGAAAACGAAAAACAATTAGACACGTATTTTCGGAAAGGCGTCTAACGAGCCCACGTTTTCGAGATATTTGCAATTGAAAATTGAAAAACAAGTGGCTTGTCCTCTAATACCATGACGAGCAACACCCTGACAACATGTGCTGGTAGCCTAGTGATAAAGTTCCCGACACTTTATCACTAGGCTACCGGCACATGTTGTCAGGGTGTCGCTCGTCATGGTATTAGAGGACAAGCCACTTGTTTTTCAATTTTCAATTGCAAATATCTCGAAAACGCGGGCTCGTTAGACGCCTTTCCGAAAATACGTGTCTAATTATTTTTCGTTTTCTTTCATCCTGTGAAGTTTGATCGTGATCCGCCACTTACACTTGGGTGCCTTCCCTTGTTAGTAAAAACTCCACTTTATTAAAAAGTGAAATTTTTGGCTAAGTTATTGTTATTTTTCTCTGTTACACTGTGGGTTCTGCTTATAAGAATCAGTGGTTAATTGAATCAGCTGCTTTATTGAATCAAAACTGGAAAACCAAAACCGTTTTGTATCTAACGTTTTCAAAATGGAATCACTTATTTCGGTTTATTGAATCAGGCAGTAATGAATGAATGCAGGGTTGGATACCTAAGGTTGCTAAACGCTACAGAAAAGCAGATTTTCTTCACATCAAGTAGAAATGAAAACTGAAGAGGAGGAAGGTGAGGAAGAGTTCAGTAGATTGAATTTGATAGATGACGTTGTAGCTCCTATTGACAGAAGATGACATTATAGTTGACATTCGAAATTACAATTCAAGTGTTCATGAAGAAGTGGAGGAAGATGACCATGACGTATACTGTTTACTGCCGAAGAAGTCAGATGCAGTGGCATAGCAAGGAGGGAGGAAGGGGGACAGTTGCCCCTGGGCGCAGGTTTTAAGGGGCGCAAACTCACGGACCGATTTTTATCTGTGAAAGCAGATCCGCTAGGAGGTTGCGGAGTAATATAATATCCTAACAGATTAAGACAAAAGAGGTGAAAGTCATCAAAAACGCTTCTGAAACTGGTTCGAGATGCAATGAATCACCCTCGTATTTATCTTGAGGATATAATGATACCTTAGCTTGTTTATGTTTAGATGGTCTCTGAGACTTAAGAAATGGCAATTTTAAGCGGGTCCAAGAAAAATATTTACAAAATATGTGTGAAATCTCGCTTTGGATGCCACCTGTCTGGATTTGACCAGGAGTCTCTGGGTTTTGGTACTAGTCTCTGGGTTAAGGGTAAAAGTCTCTGGGCCAACAGCATACATGGACCAGAGTGGCTACATGTCCTGTATTTTGGCCAATTTTTCCTCAAATGTCCCGCGTGAAATCAATAAGGGACGCACTTTGTCCCGTATTTTTTTTATGAAAATAGATATATTGATTTCAGATACACTTTGGATAATCACATGTCCCATATTTTAATGTAATTAATGCAGTACTCGGAATGAGCCGGAACAAACCCAGACCTCACATGTATTGAAAATATCGGCAATTAGTTCCGAATTGTAATATTTTCCTCCCTAGCGTTCCGTTTCATAATATTTTCCATTTCGTGCACTTAATTAATGTAATGTAATGTATGAAGAGTTTACAGAAATGAACCCACTTTTACAAAAAGTTACAAACCAGATTTCATCTCTCCTAGATAGATGGAATGGGATATTAAAATCTTGCGAAAAAATAATTTTGTAAGCTGATGCAAATTATTAAGTCAGTACCAGGTTCTAAAGCTCTTGTGGAAAGAATATGTATATATAACATATATAATAAATTCTTGTAAAGACTTTTATAATTATGTTCTTTCTGATGAAGATCTGAAGTACAACAAATCTTACGAGAAATATTGTTTATTTCTTACTGTGACAAAAACTATTCTTTCTTGTAAAGACTTTTATAATTATGTTCTTACTGATGAAGATCTGAAGCACAACAAATCTTACGAGAAATATTGTTTATTTCTTACTGTGACAAAAACTATTCTTTCTGAATATGTTCTTATACCCGTTTTCTACTCTTATGAAGTTTGACCGTGGCGCAGCGAATAGCCAATCAGGGCATTTTCCCCTTCCACCACCATTTAAAGTTTTCGAGAGGTGCGGGAAAGTAGTACGCTCTTGCCCGATATCTGCTCTTGAAGAAAGTCGCATGCGAACGCTAAGGTGTAAACGCGGTAGATCTGGCAACACAGTCGAGCTCGGAGCGATGTGAACAGCACGATGGTGAGAGACCGACTGACTTTCTCCCCTCCCCATCGACAGTCTCTCGAGCTTTCATTGGCTGCAGCAGTAAGCATACAACTAGGATTTTCAAGGTCAAGCTTCATAAGAGTAGAAAACAGGTATAGTATTGTGTGAAATTTAGCTTTATTATTCAAGAATAATTGATTTATTCTTTTTATCTGCTAGGCGTTTATCTTGTGTAGGTTTGTTTATAAAAAAATAATTTTTTCTTATATACTTTCAAAGAATTTTTTTATGACTTAATTTCAAAGTTAAAAAAGTCCCGTAAAATTTTTAATAGTCTGGTTTTTTTAAAGGATCTGTCTCTTAAAATAGTCAACCATATGTGAATACCCTAGACCAAGGGTCAACAATTAGTTTTCTTCACGGTCCGAATTATAAAAAAATGTAACATCGTGGTCCACAGCCCTTAATGGCATAACATTAATAAAACATCAAATAAATGATATAATAACATATTTTTCTTACATTTTATTAATTACTAGCAGAATTTCCCGTTGAATTTCAATGGATTTAGTGAAGCTACTACAGCACAACATACAAACTCTTTAAAGTATATAGTAGATACTTTTTAACTTACAATTAGCTTTTCTTAACAATTAATCATATTTGCTTGTAACAATCCATTTCCGAACGTATTGGATTCAAATATAACAATAATTTTATTTCCTATCATATTACTTTCACCAAATCCAGCTCATTTCTTGTGTAATTATGCCTCGCTGAAATATTTACTTTTATGTCTTGTAAGCAAGAAACCCGTGAAAAAGCAACATACAGTTGTCCATGATTGAAAACTGACTCCGGTAAATGTACACCAGATACGTGAGCTTATTTACATTAATAAACATTATAATGTAGAATATAATGATTTTACTTACAAAAATGTAAGATTCCAGTATTCAATAGACGAAAGAATGTTCAATTACTTTCATCAATCATTATAAATGCTTCCTGAATAATAATCAGTATCTATTTATGTTGCTATCCATAAACATTGATCATTTCGTTGCTTAAACAAAAGTGCGAATCGAATAACGCTAAACTTTTGTCTATTTGTAAGCTTCATTGAAGCTAACTGAATCGGAGGTAACAATGACAGCCACCTTGGCAACGCCCGGAAAGAGTACAAAAAATCCACAAAATTTCGAAACAAATAGCGTATTTCTGAAAACTTCGACCGTGTAATATGTAAACTTCGCAGGAATAAGATAGTATAGAGTTTTATTCGTCGAATAAAGCAAAAACGAAAAAAATCGGTTCATATTTACATATTTTTATGCTTGAAGGAAGAATACCTTGCAAGTCAAGAAATGGATTCATACATGTTATCTTATGGAGAAATGTTAATTCCCTATATTGGCAGCACTGATTAATCCCAGTTGACCAAACCTTGACCATTCACTAAGTTAGGATGTAAGGAAGAATCATACCAAATTTGGTTATTCTAGCTTTTATCGTTTAGGAGGAGTTCCATGAACAAACACATAAATACACAAACACACGCTTCAAAATATATTATAGTAGATTACAGAACACTTACAGATAATATTTTAACTATATTTCAAATGTATACATTAATGAGAAAAATTACACTTCTTTTCGATAATAATTTTCCCAAAATCTGGAATCAAATTTGTATTTGATATTTGTAACAAATTTCGAAGATGTTTGTCAGTCATCCGATATCAAAACTTGTTTTTTTATAAAGTTCATTTTCAAAAATGTTGATTCACACATATATATGTTGAATTGAAGAAAAAGTGGATTATGGTGGCAAAATTTGGTAAAGCTTTACCGAAAAATGCTTGTATTTGTATCCATTATTTTAATTATTAAATTGTATTATAAAATAAAAGTACGTATATTTCAGAAGTTTTATGGCATCGGTAGCGCAATAAAGGTGCATTAAATATAATGTATGATCGATTTTTTAAATGCCACATGTCAAATTAAGGGAACTTACAAAAATGCAAAACTAAAATAATTACTTTATGTGCCAATTATTGACTTAGGTACAGATCACACGGCATCCGTGAAAAATCGTTGGCGGTCCGGATGTGGACCACGGTCCACCAATTGGTGACCCCTGCCCTAGACACTCCACAATTCAAGGCAACAAAATTAGCTACGATGTTTTGAAAATACGCTTTAGAAGGCCTTCAAATTGATGGTGCTTATTACAGACCATAGCTATCACTTCGGTTTTGCCTGAAGTCTAATCCCAAACCCATGCTATATCATCACATGTACACATAAATAAGTCAGAATGCTCTCTATGAAGTAAACAGTCTCGAGGGCCTCGATATTACATTTTCTCTTCGTTCAGCACATTTCTTTTTATTTTAGAAACATAGGAGCATTTAGAATCTTAGAAGAAACACATAATTTGTGAAACATGCATGGAAAAAATCTCATCGCATCAGCAGCTAAAACTTTGTGGGTGACTCACATTTAGGTGTATTTGCTACCACCATATCTACGGCAACGACAAATTCGTACCACTGCAATCTTTCGTTGCTGTTCGAGGGAGCCGCCAAGTTGCGTGAGAGAGCGACAAAATATGGCTCATCACATTCACATTTTTATGAAAACTAATTATCTCTTGTGTATCAAACATTTAAAAACAGTAAGCATACTTCAATTTCTTCACCTATGAGAATCTCTGGGTTAAATTAGGAAATCTCAGAGTCAGATTATGAAATCTCTGGGTCATTGACGAATTTGAGGTGTTAACCCAGGTTGCCACCTCTTCATGTCTCACCCGAAGTCTTTGGGGTTATCACTCATTCTTCAGGTTACACTCTTGTTTTGCCTGTATATTTCCTTAGACTGGATCTCACTTGTAAACGATGTTGTGCCAGCAGGCCAGTGGAGTTTCCAATTGAGTTGAGGTATCTCCTGCCTTACTCGCACCAATTTCCCATTCAAATATGTTTGTTGCATGCTTGAGTTTTCCAGAGCCCCCCTAATGGGATAGCAAAACAAGGAATTGCTTAAAGACACCAACATGCTAAATTGAGTACAGAAGACCCCGTAAACCCCTCCCCCCTCTCCCCACCCCTGGAACTTAGCAGCAAGAAAAAAGGTCATATGGGCCAGACTGGGAATACAAACCCCCCTTAGGGGTGCCAAAAAGATGCCTTCCCCCCAGGTGCCGAAGACCCTAGCTACGCCACTGGTCAGATGTGCTTTGGCTGTCCTTAGAAAAAACCTAGAATTGAGAGGACGGGTGGAGAAATAGTAGTAGTAATTAGGTTATTTAGGTGCGTCGACAGCTAAGGTCATTTTCTGTTAAATTCTGTTAGAGAAAATCAACATACATCACAACATCCATGCCTGAAGTGGGATTCGAACCCGTGATCTTTGGGTTAGAAGGCAGGCACAGTGCCTACCAGTCTAACCTGGCCGGCACGGGTGGAGGTTTGGCCACTTATACATGATGGAAGATGACTCGATTCCTCGTCTTACGGAGAGCATGATTCAAAAGACTTTGGATAACTATTTTGAAAATAACACGAAAGGTGAATCTCAAAAATGAACATAACCATGAAATTTTAATATATGAAATAGATATGAACTTTACTGTAACATTTTCTTATTTGCCATAACTAAAATACGCAGCTTCCAGATTACTGAATCAGCCGTTTAATTGAATCAAATAATGGTTTCCTGACTTGATTCTAATAAGCGGAACCCACTGTACAACCAAAATATTTTTTCAGCTGAATTTCAGTTTAATTTGTTAGAGGTGGAATGGGAGACCAGTGGTTATGAAATGCAAGGCAATGGGTTTCTTAGCATTTAAAGACATTCACTATTTATTCTCCCAACTAAACCAGTACCAGTAGTTATGCTTCTTAACTGCTACCAGTTTAACTTCAATCTTGATGTTGTTTCTCATATCCTCAAGTAAATACTTTCTCCAGCAGTGTTTTATTTCAAACCATGCAAATCAGCCAACTCCCTTGTCACTTCAAACTTTGTTTATTCCTCTAGCAAAAATACGCAACAGATTGGTGTCACTAATATCGATACTCCCATCAAGAGCAAGGAATAAACACTTGAAATCCATAGCTATATTACACATATGTTGATTTATATCTTGTCCAAAGTCTTTAGTTCTTCTCATCATGATGCTTGCAAAAAAAACTCACATGTTGAAAAATACTATTTTTTCATGACATATTGACAGAAAACAATTTCTGATACATTCTACATCAGAAAATGTTTTACCTATTCCTGCAAATAAACACCCAATCTTGTAGCTAGTTTTGACAGCAGCAACATTTTCTACTATACTTCTCTTGAAAATATATTGCTCATCAGACAGCATCCTTTGTAGGCTCACCAGATTCTCATCACATGGGAAATTCTGAATACTTTTCCTTATATCTGCTTTCATAATGCCTTCAGATATTACTCTTTATGCACAGAAATTTTCTCATTACATCTAATAAATACAAGATTGGAAAGGTGTACTCCATGTCGAAGTACACAGTTTCCAAAGGTGTTTGTTATGATTTATGTTATCATGTCAAAAAAAGATAAATATTAATGGCTTCGACTCGGATGGATTAGGATTGACTAGTAGTGACTTTGGGGGAGGGGAGGGGGGTGCTGCAGAATTATTTTGCACCCAGGCGCCAAACACCTTTGGTGCAGCCCTGGTTCATAATATATTCCATTTCATACACTGTCAGTAAATGACTGTCAGATAGGGTAAAATGTACTTGAAAGGACAAAATCAATAAATTTTCATATTTTCTAAAATTTTGAGAGGGAGCCAACTTCAGGTCATCACTGGTTTTACCATAATGTCATACAAGAGGAGCACAATGTAATATTTCTACTGCTGGTTGTCACATGACTTCAAATTCTCGTGACGTTTGTGACCACTTTGAAATCAGCAGTCTGTCTCACAGCATAGTGTCATTGTGATCATTTTGAGCGAGATTTTGAGGCAACAGATCAAAAGGAAGCTAAGCAAAGCTTAAAGATCGGACTTTTGAGAGCCTAAGAATTATGAAGATATTTAATTTCTATCTCATTTAAGCAGTGCTTGGAATGAAACAGAATGCCATTCCAGCTCATCACGCATACCGATGATACCGTTCTGCTTCGTCAGACATTTAGAAATACTGCCCCTTATAGCAAGCATTCCGTTTCGTAACATTTTCCATTTTGAGCAATATTTATTTACAATTTTTATTAGTTAATGCATATTAAGTGTTCTTATTACATTTAAATTAAACGCACTAGGTCCAGCAGCTTATTTGAGCATCGAATCAATGGGCTGTTGCAGTATTCTATTTCACCAACAAGTAATTTCACTCTACACCTGGTAATTAGAGTGTATCACAATGTAACGGTCATCTTTCATTAAAGTTTTCATAATGCAGTTCTACAATAAATATTATAACTTTGAGTTTGATTCCTCGGAGAAAGTTAATTTGTGATTCAATAGATGCGTAGAAATCTTTTGGCATGCGGTTGAATGTCTTTTCTTCTGAAATGCGGCAAAAAAGTGTAACTTGAAATGTACTGGGAAATTCGGGATAATCACTTGAGCATATTTTTCACACACAAAGGTGTCTGTGAATCGCGAACTAAGTGTTCATTTCAGCTCTGTTTGAATTCACTGTGTATATGATACTAACTTCTAAGGCCAATTTGTATAATGGATAGATAAGATTCTATATTGCAATTTTGCTGTCCAAGTAGCAGATCGTATGAAAGTTCAATTTTTATGAAAGTTTGTATATTTTGAATCCGGATACTTCGAAGTCATAATTGGTCCTCTGAACTTCGAATTAACGAGGTTTTACTGTACAGGCAACTCCCGAGATCCGACTGGGATGCATTCCTGAAAATGTGGTCGAATCTTGAATTGTCGAATGTCGAACGGTCAAATCTCGGGAGTTGCCTGTATATGATAAAAATGCAAAAATATATTTTTAAAAACAAAAGCATATTATGGAAGAGAAGAGAGAGAGATGTGAGGCACAACACTGCAAAGAGTGTGACAGGTGAAGGTTATCCCTCTCCAGCTCTTTTGTCTCTTATGATAACTGCATTTTTAGAAGTGTCCTTAAGAAGGGTACTTAATAAGAATTTTTTATGAAGCAGATACAAGATTTTGGCAAATAAGTTTGGTTAATCAATGTCAATCTCACTATGACATGATATTTTTCCAAAAGATTTTTCCTATCCTTAAGTCTGTTATTAGATTTGTCTGTGTGGGAACGTATCCTATTTTTCACCTTACGGCAGAGAAATCAGTGTTCCTCTCTTTAACCTCGCGTAGTGTTCTTGTGTTATTTCATAATGAGCTTGGTCAGAGAGGGTTAAAAATAAACCATGCAAGAATAGGTCTTTGAAATTTTTTTTTATTTTTAAAACATCCATAAACTAGAAAAAACATGATTATTGGCTCTATCTATGTAATTTCAAAAATCAATTCCATATAATGTCACAAAATCTGATGTGGCCAACACATGACTTTCTCCATATTTGGGGTATAGTTATTTAAATTATTATGAATAGCATTATAAGGCAAAATTATTATTTCATATCGTAAAAGAATACAGTTGTCCTTACTGCCATAAATTAGGTATATTTTGAATATGTTTACAGAATTCACCGCTACATGGTGGTAGCGCTGTATACTGGAAATTAAGAAAAAGCAAAATATCTCTGAAATGGATGGTTCTACAAAAATTTGTTTCAAACAAAACTTGGAATAAATATTATTCTCTACAACTTTGGTTCTCACGAAGATGACCAATTATGACATTTTTAAGGAGATATTTGATGGAAACTGAAAAAACATTATTTATAAATAATTCCTAAACAATAACTGCTCTGGAAAATTCTTTCAAATGAAAGTTGTAGGAAATTACATTCTCTATAACATTTGTATATATTTGAAATATTAGTTCACATAATAGCAATCGAATCATCTTTCAAATGATGATTGTTCTGACTTTAAAGCAAAAGCATACCCATCTCGAAACCACAACTGCCCAAAGAAAATAAATTTCCGAGCTCTTGAGATAGTCGAGAATCATGGATGTCAAAGTGATATGTAGCTTCCATCAATTGAAAGGCAATCCTATACTTTTCAAAATCTGAAAAGCACTGGGAAAACTTTTGTAGCAGATTCTGCAACCAAACCACATAGTGCTAACACTCAAAATCAGGCTTTTCTGCATATTGCGCCATGTTCGGAAAGTGCGTGGAATCTTGAACCTCTATATGCTCCAGAAAAAGTTTCAGTTTTCACATACTGTGCCAAATTATAAATTAGCATTCCATTTCCCTGAAGTTTAAGGTTCAATTCATTCATGTTAGCAGTGATGTCAGTCAGAAAACGAATGTCACATTGCCACTGTTCATCCTTGATTACAGTCTAAGTTGTTATCTCTTCTTTCTTCACAAGGAAGTCTCGGATTGGTGTTAGCAAGACAGTAAATCGTTCCAAGATCTTTCCATGACTCAGGCACTGGACATTTGAAAAGTACACGGCATCTTTAAAACCAGCATTCTCCACTTAATTCAACAACTCTAAAAATTGTCAGTGGTTCAGAACGCTGACACGGATTAATTGGCGATTTTAATAACTGTTTCCATTACATCTTTCAAAATGTCTTTCCCCACCATTTGAGCACAAAGATTTTCTTGGTGCAAAATGCAGTGAAATGAGCTCAAAACATTGTTATTAAGGCTCTATCAGATGCCGCTTCCAAAGACCGATAAATCCAGATTTGTGTCCAACCATTGTAGGTGCTCCATCCATTGTTGCTGAAACCAATTTCTTCAAATCTAATTCTAACTTTTCACAAATGTACACAAATTTAGTCCTATATTATTTAATAAACTAATAAAAAATATTACTGTGAGCATCAATTCACCACAAGTGGCAATGGTGTTGGACACCTCTTTTCTATAACATCATCAAAGTGAAAAAAGCTGATTTTTAGTGTCCAGTGTCATAAGATCAGCCATTACGTAAATTTTCTCAAGTACCCCCTAGTGCCTTTAAAAGTACCCCCAGGAGTATGCAAACCCTGGTATGGGAAATCCCATCCTAGATCAACTGCCAGTTTCTAGCAGGCCTCAGTGGAACAGGAGATCAACTCAACGATATACCTCAACTGGTAACAATGCAGATGGGACCAAGAGAGTTCAAGTGAGGACGAGATGGGATCTGAGCACCTTACTCAACTATCTCACAACTGCCTGGTCGAGAATGCCATCCACCAGAGCAATCCACTCTTGGACCATGAAAAGAGAACCCCATATGGGCTCCATTATGCGATTGCTGAGTTTGAGTGATACTTCATTCGTTACACTGAGAATTGCTCTTCCTTTAAGCTGCTGAGGGGTGACTGTAGTGAAGGCTATATCACCATACAGTTCTTCAACTGGATCTTGTGTGTGTGGATAGCATCTATGAGGTAATTTAATTATTTCTCCATTATTGTCGTAACATCATATCTAATCTCTCCATTACAATTCGTAAACAGCCTTGGTTATTATCCATACGTTTGTTTGTTGCTTCACCCGAATCAAATATATACAGTTGTCCATACCCTGGTTTGTTCTGTTCGTTCGTGAACAGTGGAGGAACCTTATGGTAAATTTGCCCATGAATACGAAAACAGTAGGGTCTTATTCCTGGAGGTGCTTTGATTTCGGCACCCATTGAAGTGAAAGGTAAAGCAGCATTGTATTCTCTGATATGTTCTCGATAATTTTTAGCTTCAGATGAGTTTGTTGTTAATAATTCTTTTAGTAAATCGGGCGTTTCAGATAAATCTTCGAGGGAAACTTTTGCATCGTGACAGCACTTGGTGTATTTTTTAGAAGTGTTGAGTTCATTCGGCCAGTAAAGCGCACCCCAGTAATTGCAAGTCTGAGTCATATTTCCACAGTTATGTTCTTCAATGGCAACTTCAAATTGAGAACTGTCTGCATCAGGTGCACGTTCATTTAATCTACGTCGTTTAGCTTGCCTTCTCTTGCATAGTCGATTTTCTCTCGATTCCAAACTCATTGTCAGATCAGCCCGCCTTCTTCTTTGTTTTTGATTACATTGTTCTTGTTGTTGTTCATCTGCAATGGCTCTTCGATCTCTGTTGGCTTGATTTCTTTCAGTTCTTCTTCGATTTGCTTCTTCAACAGATTGAATGGCTCGTTCCGCTCTTCTTCTTGCATTATAATTAGCGTAACATGTTGCTCTTGAATCCATTACTTTTATTCTGAGCAAACAATTTGGTTTGTGTCGACTTACTGGGACCACACTGAAAACTGACCACGAAGATGACCCCTCGACCGTCATTAACTCAGGTTAGAGGCCCATCCTCAAATCCAAGCTCAGGTGTCTTTATCCTCTCAGCAGGGGGGCACTAGCCGACCACATCTTTTGCAGTAAAATTTAAACTATTTTGTTGTTAACTTAGTGCGATTATGACTCAAGCAACATATTCGGGTGAATGTGCTGATCAAGAGCATCTTTTTAACAGAATTCTATGATAAATAATAACATATTTATCGAGGTATGGGCCTCTAACCTGAGTTAATGACGGTCGAGGGGTCAGCTTCGCGGTCAGTTTTATATGTGGTCCCAGTTAGTCGACACAAGCCAACAATTTAAATATTAATTAAATTAATTAATATATAGTTGCATATAAACAGTATCTAAATGGTTTTAACTTTATATTGTATTTCAATGCGATATACAGAAGCTGTTTATCACGTTGCTAGGGACATTGAGTAAATAAACATTGGACATTGTTTGTTTGGTTGCGATATTAATACGGAAAAGTATTATCATGTATTACTTCTAAGATGGTAAATAATTTGTTTTGTAGAAGAAAAGTTATGATACATTCAATGCCGCTTATTCATTAAGTACTTTACAACGGTAAGAAAAATTCTATATCTCTTGAAATGCTAAATGATATAATTTATTTATGTTATAAATTTGCATTGAACAAAAATGTCTTCGACCAACCAAAAAGGATTCGGGTTATTAAGTAGATGAAAACGCTTAATCATATAAGTTCCGTAATTTTTTACGGGCTTACTGCTCGTAATGATATATAAGATTGTATGCAAGTTAATTTTTAAAAATAATATCTACTTAATAATAATAATCTTTAATACAGATTTTTCAATACAATACTAACATTATGATACAAAAATCTGATATGTTTCAGTGACAGCTGTTTATATGTCCTGTTGCTTAACAATACAATGTTATTGTGTGCCACGTATTGCCTTAGTGTTTTATATATATATAGATTTTCAATAACACTTGTGCTTTTTGACACATCCAGGATGAAGTCCTTTACTGCATTTAACAAAAATAGTTGTTGATTGTCTATTTTTTGTTTGTTGAGCACTCTCAACATAATCTTTCTTTTTTATCTGGAAGTGACACCAGGGCTGCGTTGGCCTATGGGTGCAAGGGGTGCATCGCACCCAGGTGGCAACATATTAGGGGCAGCAATTCACGGGTGGAGGCAAGAATCTCTCATATTTTGTGCTTTGCACAATTTATTTCTTAAATTAAATACAACTTTTAATCTGAAAATCAAAAAAAAAATCTGGGCCAGGGTGCTTTTATAAGTCCATAAGGGGCAGCATAAATCGCTTGCACCCAGGCGGCAAATATCCCCGGTGCAGGCCTAAGTGACAACGCCAAACTCATATGAAGGATGATGCCCTCCCATGTATTTTTTGTACAAGATTAGGTTTCGGCACTGGTGGAACAGTAACTATATATTGTTGGCTTGCATGTGATGCCCATATTGATAATACAGGCAATGAAGGCCTTCATTTCAGCAATACAGGTATCCTGCCACATATTGTAGGGTAAGACTTTCACTTGATTCAAAACATTGCTCTGCATACCTGTTGGTTTCGACGACCATCATCAAAAAGAGCACTTTCGTAAAAAAATAGATTATAATAATCTATTGGTGAAGACATCAACCATGGAAGTGGCAAATTCATAATATCTACTATCTGAATCATCACTAATAGAAGAACTACTATTAGATTCATCTAGAAACTCAGGAATGCCTTCCTCTTGATCACACAAAGAATACCTTCTGAACGATGCCATAGCAAAGACTAAGGGTTTTAGGAAGTGGGCATTTTCGTCCTAGGTAAATAAAGTGCCCATAGATACTAAAAATACATGGAGAAGGGTCTTAGGAGCACACAGGAAGAAGGATAACATCATTTTGCAGTTAGAAAGAAAACCAGATGAAATAGATCGAGGATCGATCTAATCGACGTTGGCACTTTAAGGGTTAAAAAATCTAACTTTTCGTAAAGCTCTCTTGCTCTTAGAAAAAAATATTCTAAACTGAATGTCTTTCAAGAAAGATGCGCGTCACAAAATTGGAGAAGAGTCCCTTATTACCGCCTATGAAGCTGGCATCCATCCACATGGCCCAATTCCATCTGCAGAAAATGCAGTTCACCTTGCCCGTCTCTTCTACTGTAAGTGCATTTGCTCTTCCTTGTATATTTCCACCTCTCTATGAGTGTTTTCTTTCGTACTAGGAGGACAAGAAGAAAGAGCCTCACTTGTGTACGTGTGGTTTGAAAAATAACATTCTTTCTTATTCCTTGCTATATGCCTCAATGTCTTACTCTGACCTTCCATACACTATTTATTTTTTCCTATTTGGTTAGCATTTCAGAAGAAGATCAAGATATGCATTTACAGATATTGAAAACAGATGCAGATGTAAAGATTTAAAAATGCAAGAAGCTTTTTTTTATCTCATGTAGGGTGTTTACAAAACACTCCTAAGGAAAACACTCTCAGAAAAAATTGAGCATCATGAGTTTGTAAACAGAGAGAAAAATACTACATCCCATTGTAACCCCCTTATGGGGTTGCATGACCATAAGCGGCATTGCCGGCTGACCTTATATAGGAGAGACAGATTATAAAGGCTAATTTGGCATTTTGTTGTCTCATTTTAGTATTATATTAGCCATGTTCAATCAATTTTGCTAGTGAAAAACTATCAATACAGTTAGGACTCTCACAATAACCTTCACTCTTAATGTCTCCTTTAAAAGGCATATTTTCTTGGAACCATTTTCCCCCCATTAACATGAAACTCATTAGTTATTTCCCTTTTAGGTGGTCACCCTTCAAAATGGCCATTACTTCATGGCACAGGCAGGGGTGCTTTAGAGAAGTTTAACCGCATGTGCAAGAAAGTCACTCATCAAATAAGTATTTTAACTTATTTTAAAATTCTTTTCTTCACAATTAATAAACCGAGATATTTCTTTTAAAGGAATTTAATTCTAAAGGAACTTTCTGAAATAAGTCAGGATGATAAGGCAATCATAATTATACATTTCATAAAAAAATCTTCAATTATTATTTGCTTCTTTACAAATATGGTGTTTTAAAAAATTAGTTGTCAATTCATCAACAAATACATAAGCTGGATATACACTAGCAGATTTATCGGCCGACTGAAACGATTTCTCTGCAGAATTATAAAAATCGTCAGATAAAACTGTTGGTTAGTGTTGCAGGATAAATTGATGTTTTGATCGTTAGATCGCTAGATAAAATCTGCCAGATTAAATGGTGCAGCTTATCAGTTGAACAATACACTCTGAGAGATACTGTAGAAAGATAAGTCATTTGTGAAGGATTGGCCAATTTAATGAGCGTGGACAGATCAGATGTCCATCCATAAAACCGGAACACATCCGTCCGTTCGGACGAAAATTCATAACTTTTTCATTTTTATTGGATTTGTATGAAATTTTTTGAGGATTTTAGTAGAACATAACATTTATAAACACTACCTTTTCTGTTATCTTACGTGAAGCACACTCTTTACAGGAAAGTAGAGAAATACGTAAATCATCCCGATCGCCAACCAGTTAGCGTTCCTGAAAAATACCCCGTTACTTAAACACACGACAAATAAAAATGAATTTCCAATAAGATTAGATGAATGATAGAATGCATTTCTGGCAAAACATTACTGCGCATATAAATTTAAAACGTGTTTTATGGTGTTAATAAATGAAAATCATCAAATACGCATTACTATAACGTATTTAAAATAAAAAATATACATGGAAGTGACCTAATCGAGTTGAGACTTTGGACTTGTATTTTGTTTTGTCAACTTGTCCTTCACTAAGGATAATAAGTAGCTGAACAGTGCTTCATCCATACGCAAGTAGTTTTTGAAATCGTCGGGATCGTGTTCCTGTAGATGTTTCAACAACATCATATGATTCAGGTCTTCTTTAGCCAGCCATGTTCTGATCCATTTTTCTCTGCTTTTGCCTCTCCTCCTTCTTTTGATCAACACAGGTCCATCATCGCAATACAGACAACAGCTTTTTCCACTCCATTCATTTTACTAACACACCTCAATTCACAACTTCCAAATGGGCACACTGCTGTTTACTCGATAAAACTCCCATCTTTCGAAATGGCGAAAGATCAGTGATGAGCAAGTTATCTCTCAAAACTGGCCAATACATCTGTTAAAATAGCACACACGCCAAATTATCGTTAAGATAAGCTTATCGGCCGAAAAATCTTTGTCTTCGAATTTCTAGTTAGTGTGTTACGAAAGATTTTTCTGTACGATTCATCATCCAAAAAATTGGTCCATGGATCGGTCCAATTTATCGACCGATCAGATCGGCCGATAAATCTGCTAGTGTATATCCAGCTATACAAACAAAAAAATTGGAAAAATATATATGTATAAGGAAGCAGCTGCTACTTATTAGGGACGTGTAATTCTTAAAATTCAAGAACAAGTCAAGTTAGAGAATTTCTCAAAACAAGATTTGAATGGAAATCTCAAATTTCAAGGAAATGTGTAGTACTTATATTATAGTCTGGTCTAGTATACATTTTTTTAAACAGAAATTTCCAATACATACCTGGTGTGGATGATTCCCAAATGCATATGGTATGGGGACAACAGCTTGTTGATCTAATTCAAAATCAGAAGGAGGTTTACGACCCCACTGCATACCATGCAATCTGTATGCACTGTCTTTGTTGTCAATATTATTGTCATTTTCATCATCATGCTTCATGATATCAGGAGCAGCTCCAACTCCAGCTCCTATTTCCATTACATGTTCGGAATCTTTTACTTTCTACAGAAAAAAGGGAGTATATTTTTACTTTTCACAATGAATTTAAAAACAATCTCAATTACCTATACAGAAATAAATATTAAAAGGTACACAAAGCAATAAAAACATTACAGTGATAATACGTACATACAAGTAAACCTTGTTAATTCAATACCAGATAGTTCAATGTATCTAATGATCCAAAGCCAATCCAATTCCTCCTCTACCTTAACAGTATTTTATATGCCTTTCTTTAAGTTTATTTCAAAATGATTAAATTTAAATAAATTGATGTGTCCAACACATGACTTTCTCCATATGTAAGTTGTCAACTAAAATCAAATAAATACGGCGTTAGGAACAGTTCAACTTACATGCTTCAGTGCTAGCAATTCAATTGTTGTCACTACCACATGCGCAAGCTGCCCACTAACTGTCAATTTCGAAGAAAACTGAATATCTCTTGAAGTATTCCTCATATGAAAATTTAGTTCAAACAAAAGTTGTAGGAAAAAATAATATCTACAACTTTTAATATATGTATGTTAACAAAAATTCAGTTTTAAACAAAATATTTAAGAAAAACTAAAATTTTACGAGTAAACCGCTACTTCCAATTGACCGATTGTTATCAAAATCTTTTCAAATCTTAAGAATATATATAAAATCACAAATATAGAATTTCATGCTGAACCAGCCTTTAAAGTTGAAAGATGTCATGGCAGGGAAAATCCAGACTGTTTTTGGTATGCAATGGAGATGGAAATGAAAAGCTAAAACCATTTTTCATTGGCAGGTATGCAGAAGCAGCCTAAGTTATTTGGTACCATGGCACAGTGCTCAATTTCAGCATTTTGGAGGGACAAAACATATGCTCATTGTAAAAATTAAATTAAAGTAAAAATATTGACATATTTAACCTTTTCATGTAATTAAATGATAATTTACTCATTAACATCATCGTAACGCAGCAGAAAATTATAAAATGTAGGTAATTATATGTACACAGGAGTACAGCATTCAGCTCATATGATGTTAAACATGAAATCTTCAAACATTATGTGTCGGTGTCCGTTTCTGAGCCTGAGTCACTTTCTTCTGGGTTATCAAACACACTATGGCCAACATTTTCTGAGGGAGATTCGAGGACTTTTATCAAGTTTAATACTTCTTCAGGAATTACCGTTCTTTTTTTGGTAGGAAGTTTCCTTATGCTGCTAATTATTGGGTCTGATGAAATTAGTAGATGATTCCTGAGATCTTCATTTGTATTTCTTCTTGACATTTTTCGAGAATGGAACTCTCTAAAATTTCTACAATCTTTGTCTTGCCTCTTGTGCATCCTCGGATAACTGTCCAATAGGTAATAACATAGAGTCAATTATGTCTGCTCCGTGGATCAGTATTTTATGTACGCTGGCTGACATATAAAACCATCCATACAGTCTCACGTAAAGTTCCGCGGTCTCTCTAGCATATTGCAGAAACTTTTCCACATTTATGTCGTATCCACTCGACAAAGCAGGCAGAATAAATGAAAATCGTGCAATCAGATTTTCATCGATGCCCATAATCGCCAACCACAGCGAGCTTCCCTAGAACCAGACCCACATGTGGGGACACTCCCTGTGGTTGAAGCAACAGTCAGCGCATCTGCAAAATTTGAGTAAACTGTTCATAGGGCAAGAATGGGCAGCTGAAATATACACAGCTACTTAGATAAAGTACCGAGTAAGGGAATATGCCAGGATTAACATTAAAACCTCGTAAAACCTTTTTTATAGGGCTTCTTAAAGTTACTATTTACTTTTTAAAAAGTGTATTTTTACTGTCACAGAAATTATGAATTTAATATCATTAAATGTCAAATTTAATGCAAAACACTTGATTTAATGAAAAATACATACATCCAGTAATATTTCCAACTCCAGACACTTGAATTTTTCTGCAATGTTTGCTACAGGAAACAACGGAAATGTGCGCTCTCTCATTCGAGACTGACGAGTCGATGCCTGCTCTGCCAATTTGGTAATGACTCACGGGGTTGCCGTATGTTTATTTACGACGCTGCCATGGTTTCATTAACACATTTGGATGTATTACCTATATGACTACCTATTTACGCTTTGTTTTGTCAAGTATCATGCAGTTGGAAAATGAGGTTTTGTCCCTCTAAAACACTGAAATTAACCACTGTACATGGGCAAGAACCACACCAATTTTTGTTGAGACATCAAACATTTTAATTTATTCAATGTTCCATAAATATTAGTCATAATTAAAGAATAAATTAATTCCATTGAGTTTCCAGCCTTATCTGTGATATAAGTGATTCCCAACATTTGTTCATTTGCAAATAATGTATAGAAAGATGGCCATGATAGTGCTCCAGAGTCTTTGGCACCAGAGCCCTGCAACTCAAAATTTTTTTGAACCCAAACCTGAAATATATTTTTCCCTGTACCTAAAACCGGCCAGACCTGTCTACCCAGACCCAACATATTTGACAGGTCATAAAACAACTGAAAAAAGTCACCGTTCCCCGAATTTGAAAAAAGAAATAAAACAAGAAAATTCAAATCTCCATTCTTCTCCTTAAATATCCAATTTATAATTTCCCTTTTTATTTATTATGTTCATTTTTTCCCTCTTTTAACAAGATCTCAGTCACTATATCCTTTTCTTTGTTAATTTCTTTAATAAATTTAATGATTTTTGTTATCGGTAATATAGAAAAGCCTTATTCTGTCCCTTTGTCACTCCCTCTATCACGATCTGAAGCAGCAAAAATATTCAATGTGGACATTAATTTGAAAAAAGTTCATTTTCATATAGTAAATTCCATGCTGAATCGCATTATGTATGTTTAAAATTTCTGAAAAATCGGCAAGTACCTTAAAAGTTTAAAAGACTTGAAACTTTTGTATTCTGCATATGTCATCCTTTTTAAAACATACAACATCATATCTCGGCTTATATTGATCAAAAAGTGTCATTATTTTTATGTAACTTCTTTAATGATTCCTAATGACGTTCCTGTAACTGAAAAACATATAAAATTTAAAAAATTTAACAAATGTAACTTTCATCTCAAATTTTTAGTCGAGACATGAAAAAGTTGACATTCGACAAACTTTTTTTCTAATTGGTTTAGGTTGGTACATCAGTCGAATGAAACGTTCGGAACTATTGAAATATGTTTCTGAAAAAGATTCAATATAAATAACTTTAATAGTTTTCATGATACTGATTTATATATGAAAACGCAGGGTCGTGTGCAGTCAGGCAAGCGATCCGTACGTTGTTGGCAGGAAGGAATCGTTGGCTGATGTTTCTAAATAACATCCAAAATTAAATAATATAGCAATATCCTATAGCCATAGAAAATTAGATCTATAGCAACCCAGTGTTGCTCACTTTGTCATTTTGTCTCTTTATCGGTAAAGCTTGATTTCTTGAAATTACGTGATTTACAGAAGTCCATCTGCACTTTTTCAGCTGCATTGCGAAAGTTAAAATTAGATTGTTTCGCACCATTAAAGCTTAACAGTTAAGTCATATGTTATGACAATAATGAGAATTAGGATTCTGTAATTATTTACGCTCAATATTTTCAGTTCAATTGCCATTCTCTAAATTTATAAAGTGTTGATAAGCAGAAGTACGTTTAATATTGTATGCTTTGAAATATCTTTGGGTGATTTGAAATAAATATAATATCGACTTCCTTTGGTTATCAATAAAACCCCGTCATTTTATGATGGGCAATATTCTAGTTTTTTATAGAAAAATGTAATTTAAAATGACCATTGTTGTTATTGTGGTCATTAAAAAAGGAAAAATATATGACAGTTAAAAAGAAAGAATTGGTGAAATGGGCAGTTTGAGGTTTAATTAAGGCAGCGGTTTCCAAACTGTACAAAGCCATGTCTCCCTTCAACTGAAGTTTTGTATACATATGCGCATTTCCCTGCAAGAGAACAACGAACTGAGCAGCTAACCATGCAGCAAACCAAACCTTGCAACAAGAGGACGCTCGGCAAGGTGTTGCAAATCGTTGTTCGCCTGTTTTCCGCCAGTATCCATTCAGTTTACGAGTAGACATGACTTCTCTTCAAGTAGTTGCTGCAGCTTATATTTTTATGCATAAATACGCTTCCAAGAAGAAAAGAACAAGACAAAGATGATGGTGGAAGACCCAGCTGTATAATAGTAGAGCAGTGTACAGTGGATCTCCATTGTTAACAGACTTAAGAGTTGAAGAAGTGAGTGGGCTATTTCACAATTTTACTAGAATGCATTCTGCTGATTTTGATTTACTTATGAATTTAATTGGATCAAAAATTGCTAAAAAAGACACAAGCTATAGAAAAGCTATACCCATGCAAGAAAGACTGGCCGTGACTCTTCGTTTTCTCGCTACTGGTGATTCGTACTGCAGTCTACAATACGTTTTTAAAATTTCAAAGCAAGCAATTAGTAGCATCATTCCAGAAGTTTGTGAAGCTATCATTGAGGCATTCTTAATTAATTTATTAAAATGGCTCTTGTTTTTTGCATCCCAAAGAACCTCTTTGCTCCTATAGATTTCAATAAATTTCAACACCGTTTCATTGGGTCACTCCATTTTAATAACACATTCTACAACTGAATGATATACACAGGCGAACAACGATGTGTCTTCCTTGGTGGTAAGATGATAACTGAGTGTAAACACATCTACACTCGCTTACATGCTGCACGCCTGTCCAGACAGGTTGCAACTTGCACACGCAACATCCTTTGATGGTTTGCTGAAATACCGACTACACATGGATCGCCAGTTTGTTGCGCAGTAATGTTGCACATTCGTGTTCATGTTCGCCAAAATGTTGCGCTACTTTGCTCGGTTCGTTATTCTGTTGCAGGGAAATGCGCATATGTGTACAAGGCTTAAGAAAAACATCCTTGCGCCCCTTATATGTCATATATATGGCAAATGATATGCCCTAGCCACTTCAGAGCTAGAATTCAGTGAGTGAATACGGTAGGTCTCACAATTGTGACAGTTAAAATGACAGTAAATACAATGTGGTCTTTCTGCACCCCCCCCCCCCCCCCCCCCCCCACCTGCCCACCTCGCCCCCCAGGAGGTGCTGTGTGTGTCAATCAAAATTTTCCTATATATTTTTCTGGTGACCCGAAATTTTAAAATCCTGACCCGAACCCAACCTAGTCAGATTGGGTCAGCCACAATTCACCCAAGGCAGGGCTCTGTTTGACACCCTGGGCAGTCACCTGACTTGCTGGTACATAGGGCTGGCCCTGCAAATATGCTTTAAAAGGATAACAAAACTTCCTTCTCAGTATAGGGTTAACAAAAAGGCATGGATGACTGGAAAACTGTTTGTAGAGTAGCTCATGCTGTTGGAGATACACATGGCTTACCAGGACAGAAAGATTCTTCTGGTTATGGATCAGTGTATGGCTAACAATCAGGCAGGCATAAATATGAAATGTGCGAGTTCTGTTCCATTCCAGCAAGAAGACCATCTACCATCAATCCTTAAACTGGGAGGATAATCAGCTCTCTCAAAGCAATGTACAGGAAGTGCTTGGTATAATATTGTCTCATGGAGATCAAGTGGAATGTTTCTGAGGGAGAATTAAAGAATTGGAGCATCCTAGATTCCATGAGACATGTTATGGCGTGAGATTCTCTTAGAATCAGCATAACCGAAAACTGCTTGACAAATGCTGGGTTTAAAGACAAAGAAAATAGAGCCATCAAAGAGGAAAGTGTGATATGTGCCTCTGTTTCTAATGGTGGAATGGAGCTAGAATATCTACTCGACACTAATTTTCAATAAACATTATTTAATTGTCCATAATATAACACTAGTAATTTTACCCCTAAACATTCTTCAATTTTTAAATATGCTGAAAAATAAATTACAAATACATTTCATATTTGTTATAATGATTATTATTTTCTGGGATAACTATCATAAATAAACAAAGAAATATCAAAATTTGGTATTTATTATAATGGTAACTGTTTTTTGATAAAATTATCACAAATAAGGAAATAAATTTTCTAGAAAAAATAATCCAATATAGATCCCCACTCTTTCAATGCTGACTACTATTTCTTGATGTACATTACACCAATTCTTTCGACCTTCTTCGTCTACCACCTCATGTTTGTATGTGATGTACCCAGTGCTTAATATGTAGCCAAATAAGAAAGGGAACGCCTAACCTTACCTAACCACTCAGAACAAAACTGAATACATAATGAGATCAATGGACTGTAACAAATATAAAGTAACTTGGAAAGTGTAAAATAAAAAAAACAATCTTGTACAAATCAGATGTCCCGCAAGAGGGAGGTTAAAATGTGCAGACATTCATCAGCCTTTAAATTCTTGTAACTTAAACATTTCTTATTCATAACATTTTAGAAACTTACTCCCAAATAAGTGAGGGAATGCCATTCCTTTGCGTTCTCCCAGAAATTAAGCACTGGATATACCGTATATATTCGTGCATAATGCGCTCTCATGCATAACGCGCATCCGTACTTTTTGCCAAATAATCCTGACTTTCTTATACCCCGTGTATATTGTGCACTCTTGATTTTTGTGTGGTATAAAAATAAAATTATATCTTCATGTTAAGTATTAATACCATTAAGTATTAAATACTGTAAATAAATATGTTAAACTGCTAAAATAGGTGCTTTCAACAATTTTTTTAGATCTGATTCGGAATGTTACCTCTAAAATTGGCATTTTCGGCAGTCACAATACATAATTGTGGATGTTTCTTGGACTCGGTGTCTGTGTTAAATAGAATGTTTCTCACACCCTTTTTAAATGCTTCCTAAAACTCCAGTATGCGCTAAAGGTGATAAAAGGAAATGGGTTGTATTAACTTTAACCCAGAAACTTGATATAATAAAACGTTTAGAGAAAGGTGAGAACCGCAATGTTTTAATGAAACAGTTCAATGTTGGTTCTTCCACTATTTATAACATTAAGGCACAGAAATCACAGTTAATGAAATTTGTTACGTCTTATGAGACAACTAGAGGAACTGAATATCGGTGCACTCTTCGTAAGCTGAAACTTGAGCAATTGGGTGTTGCTATTTATGAATGGCTTTCTATAAAGCGTTCCGAGGGAGTCCCTATTTCTGAATCAATGTTGCTTGAAAAGGTTAAAGATTTTTATAAACAAATGGAAGTTAGTGAACCGTGTGCATTTTCAGATAGATGGCTAACACGTGTTTTAAGATTAGGCATGGGATCAGACGTCTAGATGTTTGGGGTGATAAAAAATCAGTTGACCAAGACGCTGCTGATAAATGTTGTGACTTTACTAATTGCACTGTATGTAATGGTATCATGATTGCATGTCATTATTTGCTTCTCTTTTGTTTAATATCAATTTGCCTCAAGAATTTCTGCTAATACATTGTGTTGGGTGTCAATAATTTCTCTCCTTTTCTCTGACAAGGAAACTATTTTTTTTCTTGGAAAATCCTAAAGGTTGGACTATGTTAACCCTTACCTCCAGTTGTTATTAGAACAAAAGATAAGCTAATAGTGATGGGTATACGAGAAACTCTGTAGGATGTAATGCAGTTAGTAAATATAAAAACATTGCAGTTAAACGTATTGAATACTTGTATATTTGAATTTCATTACTTCCTTGAATGTCAAGGAATTATATAAGAACAATTGTGAGTAGATTACCTAGTGTACATGTAAGCAATTCCAAGGTGAATGTAAAATTCTACATCTGTTTCTTATTTTGGTATCTAAATTCTTTATTGAGGCCTATCCAATAAAACTCTCAGGCAACCGGAATATTCACTTAACCGAAAAACCTAATTCCCTGGGCATTCCGGATAACTGGGAGCTTACTGTAGTTTGCAATTGGTAATACTGTAAACTAATATGATCATTATTAGGATTTAAATTAAGTTTCTTTTGCCATTTAAATGCTATATACATAATAATTCAGTGTGGAAATACACTGAAATGTGAATATAGGCAAGAAAAAGTTATAGAAATCTTAATATAGGTTGAACACTTTTAAAATAAGTCCTCAATAAGATATCTATGACAGATTTTCTAACATGATCTTCTTAATTTCAGCAGCAATAGTATTGACAGATTAAAGCATCTGGATCTGGCCACAGAAATTAATAAATTAATTATTAGTGATTATTTCAAGCAAGTTCATTTAGTCATAAACAGGCAGTGTTTAAAGTAAGCATGAAAGTAACATGGTGATTTATATTAAAAAGAGTAAAGGGCCAATCTTGAAAAAAATTTAAAAAAGTACATTCCAAATTTACTATATCAATAGTGAGGGAGAGGAACACTGATAATATAAAACATGAAAAATCTCATTGCAATACCAAAATACATGCCTATGTTAACAATGGCATTAACATAAATCAAATTAATGTTTGGAGCTCATAGAATATTTTATGCTGATAATAAGCATAAATTACATTTTACATGAAAAAATGACTGATAAAAGGTAGCATAACATAATATAATCTTTTTTCATGCACTGACAATCTGCACACATTAATTGGAAGTATTCTGGATATACATACACATGCAAACACAAAATAGGTGTCTATAGTATGTACTTCTTACTGGCTTGGATGACAGTAACCAATAAAATGGATTACTAATATGTTAATTGATTATTATAAAAAAATTATTGAAAACTCAATTCATTTGTATGGCTACCCAAGTTTTATAACCATTTGAAATAAATATTTCAATAAAAATAGCATGGTGCTTATAAAAAAGATAGGCAATTCAATATACCTCATCTTCATGCACAGTCTCTTTGTCCTGTTGTCCATGAGAATCAGGTGGGCGAGCAACAACTCCATCTACAGGTGCTGCTCCTACCACACCCTGGTCTTTTTCTCCTCCCTCGCTATGTTCCACTACACCCAATTGGGCTCCCTGTGGCGGAGGAACTGGGATAACATTGTTCGAATCCCCTCTGTTTTCAGCTAGCTTTCCTTTAGGTGTCACTGAATGAGCACCATTACCATGTGTTGTGGAGCTTGATACCTTTACAGGGGGAAGAGAGGTCCATATCATGTCAATCACTACATTGCAACCTTAAATTATCTTTGCTAAAGATATGATGAAATCTACAGTCTTCCAGCATTTTGGGAAATGGCACCTAAAGCTCATAAATAACTAAGAAAATAATGAAAAAAATATGCTGCTGACAAAGGAAAGAGAGGAAATAAAGCAATATAAATTCTAAAGGCAAAAGATACTAGAATGGAAATAGTACATGAAACTGTATGACGGTGAAGGCCTTACAACATGCAAACTCAATATAGTTGTTTCAGGCATCACTTTGTGGAATTTCTTCATACTGTAGAAATAAAAAGACTTACTTGGTAATCCCACATAAACATTTATTTTTATATGACCTAGGTTTCGTTGCTGTGCAACTGTGTTTACTTCACCTAATGATGTTGCACAGCAATGAAACCTAGGTTATATAAAAATAAATGTTTATGTGGAAATACCAAGTAAGTCTTTTTATGTCTAAAATGCAAACTCAAGTTTCCAAGGTTGTATAATTAATTTGCAAGTCTCAATTTCCATCTCAAGGATGTGTAGAGATTTTTTTGAACATTTAAATACATAAACAATTTCCAAGGTGTTATGATAGTTACATATCTTCCATTTATTAATGTAATCACATGTGGAAATATGGAAAATCAGAAGTTTGTATTTATTCTTCCCTCCATTTAGAATGTGAGACAAGCTACCATTAATATATGTCTCTTCACTCAAAAAGAGATCTCTTGATCAACTTCCACATTCATATTTCTAAAGTTGTTTTATAAAGGCAAAAATTGGTTCCCAAATCCAGAAATACATCATAGAATGATGTTAAAATCAGCCCAATTGTTTTTCAAGCAAAAAGTCTCGGCTCCATTCAATAGTTTTTTTTGTAACATAAGCATTCAAGTACTGAACTTAAAAGTTTACATTTTCTTTTTAATAATTAAACTGATAAGCTGAAAAGTTGATTTTTCATCCCATAATTCTCAAGATTGGTTACAAAAAATAGAAACATTATCCCATAATATAATACATATTATGCATGAATTCCATTGGCATCATACTTCTTTGTGTCATGTAATATTATATACTTCTATTTGAGGTATATAATCTTTTTTGATTGTCAATGAAGTTAGTTTTTCATAACAGCTACATATTAAGGATTATATGAATTTCACATAACAGCTTTCAAAAGAAATAAAAATATCTCAAACTATTTTTTAAATAAAGATAATATTATGTCATTAAAAGATGTTTAAATCGTAAATTACTAATAAAAGCCAATAATTGTTTTATTTTGTCAAATATATATGTGAAATGTTTTTTCATCAATTATGGTTGAACAATTTTTGTCATTGGGACGTATTGAAAAATTACTAATTTCAATTTCTTCTTATATTAACTTGTTGAGTAGAGTGTCTTACGGCGTTTGGAGAATTTGCATGAGACTCCGGTAATATACACCTGAATAGTTTACAATTCTTTCAAAAGTAAAGTAAACATTCCAAATGTTTCTGATTACTTTCAAAGTTTGAAATTACATTTACCATGAATTTGATATTTTATCTGAATGATTTCCATTTTAAATAAACAAAGTCTCTGGAAATGTTAAAAAGATCTCAGTAAAATGTATCTAAAGGAAATATTTTTAGGTCTTCAAGAGGCAACATACTTGAAACCATAAGGCCATATTCTTGCATTCATCTCTAAATATCATAATGATAGTGTTTGCTTGTCATTAAAACTGCCATAAGACATGTTAATGGGGAAACCGGCTTGTGTTAACCTTTATCTGCCATATGTTACATATATGTAACAATAAATGTAATCATGAGTGCCCTTATGTTATGCTTTCTTTCAAGATAACTTGCAGATGTAGTAATTGTCATGAAATCGAGATAGTAAGATGAGACAAAGACCAGACATTCTTCTTAACCTCCTCTTCTCCCATGGACTTAAGGATTAGAGGAGAGGAGAGTAGACAAATACTCGAGGGAGAGTCTCTCTCTCTACAAAAATAACCTCTGCTGTGGGACCCTCTTATGCAACCAAAAAAGAGGCAATAAACTGAACCCCGTGACTAAGACCCAAACCTAAGGTCCCTTTGTTATTTTCTTCTTCTTTTTGAGTATCTGCATTTTCTGAACTGCCTTGTTTATTCGTTTTCAGACAACAAAAGAGAGTGGTAGTGGTGCACGATGTCAGTAGTTTATCGTTTTTTCTATTTTTTTGGCGAATTGAATTATTTTATTCAATTATATATCCTAGTTGTTATACAGTTTTGGTAAATATATTTCCAAATGGCTCCTAAACATAAAGTTACACACAAGGAATTAGATGAAATATTCGTTGATTCCGATGCATACAAGGAGGAAAGTGGAAGTGAAATTGGAGAGTGACGAGGGATTGTGTGTTGCCCCATGCTTTGAGGAGTATCACACTAGCCCAACCCCCTAGGTATGAGTAAACACTGGAGTTGCATCAGCTGTGAAGTGAGTAGGAAACATTCTGCCTAAAAGTGAGTTGTTTTTATATGTTGTTTTATATCACGTTTGTGTGACAATATGTTATTTTGACATGTTTATTTCGTACAATAAGGAGAAATATTTAATTCCTCAATATTTTTGTACTATGAAATGCTTTTTATTTGAACGTTTCATCGCCAACAGTTCATGAGAAACACGATTTTTTCAGAAAACATACACAAAATATTTAAAGATCCAAAATTAAATCAGGCAGTGGGCCACGCAGGTATTTAAATCCAGCATTTATAGATTAAATAAATTATTATTACTAAAAAATTTTCCGTGGTTTTGTTGTTTTTGTAGCAACTATGTGGCAAACTAAAAACTTTTCATCCCTCTCATGAAAATAATTATAAGGTCTCTTCATAATTTGTTTAATACAGCATATAGATGGATCTGCAGTTCCCCTCCCTCCCCCATGGTCACAGACTATGTGGTATTTTTGTTCTGCTACTGAATGCTTTCTTTAGGCTAAATACGTCAGCGAGAAGCAGGAATGGTAATAGTTAGGGTGCTATTACATACATGAGAGTTTGTGTAACGCATATTGCATTCATTTCTTTTATTCACAGTATTGAAGTTACCTTCTAATTTCAAATAACTATGCAATTACAACATTATCCTTTACATTATTAGACATGGTGAGATGATGCTTTTTGCCAGGTGGAGTTCGTTCTCTAAGCTTTTGGTAGAGAGCATGCATGTATGGTACAGGTAGTTCCCCCTAATGTAGCGATTGAAAATTACTAGAAGTTACTTTAGGCCTCAGGGATTGGAGGGAATATGTAGAGTGGAGGGGAGCAAATTCCATTAGAAAAGATGGGCACTGAAAGCACATGCATCCTAGAGGGGAAATCACTGTAGAGTAGAGAAACCAAAGCAGAAATACACCCCTAGTAGCAATAATTTAGGAATATTTTATTTGACTCTAAATTCTGAACAGTCCAAATACACAACATCACTTTTGAGCAAATGAAAGCCATACTGGAACTCAGTTACGTAATTTAGACAATTTTACTCTTGGGGAGCTAAACATACTATGTTGGGGCCAAAAGAAATATATATTAGCAAAAATATCATATACATTTAGGAATTGGGCAATAATAAAATAAGACAGTTAAATTTAAAAAGAGCCCAAGGAAAAATACAAACAGGCAGAAAAAAAGAACCTGGGCAGCCAGACGAAGTAAGCCCTTTTCTTTTTAGGCATTTCCAAAGGAAACATAGCCTTATGAAATGGTCATGTCTGTGTGTGTATGTGTGCACATGTCCATCCGTTCACCCCCAGTAACAACTTTTACATCAATGGACCGATTTTCATGAAACTCAGTACGAGGCTCATTCAGGGACATATTTTACTTGGCAAAGACTAGGCCTGAGTTTCATTTCAAGTACATTCTTTCCCTAGCTGATTTACATAAGAAGGCTCAAATCTGAAGTGCAGAGATTATTTTCCTATGCATATCTTGGTATTGTGATATTGGAGCAGGATTTGCACTGTTCTAAGGGAAAATAGAATGTAGCTGATAATTTTTATCACAGAATTTTGATAATCAATAATGTTTCCTTGAATCTAGTAAACTACAACATTTTCATGTGTTTTAAATTGCATTTCATTGGAGTGTTGCCATAGATACAATTATTGCCATAAGGGATATATGAGTAATCAACTCGACATGTCAACATTGGGAAACTGGCCTCGATTTCTTGTTTTTCAAAAGCCTTATGAATTCTTAATTATTCCAAAATCATATTTTAATTTTCTCAATTTACATTGTTGTGTCATTACTGTTCCTTATACATATTTATTCTTTTAACAATATGTTGTCTTCTGAGCCAAGAACAAACCTCCCTTTTCCCATATGCCTTTGGTTTTGACATCTGTGGGAACATAATCCCTGTATATAACGAGTGCATACTGTACATTCAACAGAAAAGTTTTGAGAAACATAAACAATTATTGTTTAGTCACGGAAGAAATTTATTTCAGATCTAGTAAAGGGAGAATTTGCAAGTATACCTAATATTGCTGCCTTAGGCTAATTACACTAATAATTTGAAGGGTTTGAAATGGAGAATGAGAATTTAAAGGAAAAGCAATAGATGCAAATCATGTTTCAAGCATAGCATTGGCATCATCGGTGTTGTGTAGGGAGAAGATTAGAAAAAGAGGAGAAGTATTGAAGGTAGCACACAGAGAATGCAAAGGATCACTGAATCTCTCAACAATTGCATTTTACTGGGCAGTAGAACATGACTTTATTGATATTTTCAAATATGAAATACTATGAAGCATCATAGAAAGGAGCTAAAGTTACCCTTTCTGCAAAAATAATAGCCTAATGAATGTACCAGTAGTTTCAAACCTAACTTTAAATATTTTATATTAACCATCAATTTTATATTAGGTAATCAATTTATATAATCATATATTTTTATTGTTTTGATGTTAACCATACACCATTTGTGTTGGCCCAGTTAATTTAGATCAAAGATGCCCAAACTACAGCCTGTGGACCATATCCATCCCAACTTGAGTTCATAAATCTCTTTAAGATTAGTATATTTGCTGGAAAAATTAATTTAGATATCATTGAATGATACTTTAAGAGTGTATGGATGCAATATACTTTAATTATAGGCTTATGACATTAAGCAATATATTATAGATACAACAAAAAAATCTCAAATATTTGAAATTTACTCGTGGTCCAGCCAGTCATTTAAAAGGTGATTTGCACCGTGGTCTATAAAACCTCATATGTAAAAAGTCTGACAACCCAAGATCTAAGATACATACTGCATTCTCATTTAATTTATTGAACAAGGGAGATGTATTTTTAGATCTTTCTAACCACAAACAGAGCATTAGCTGGAGTTCATACAAACAGAAATGCTTAACTAATCAAATTAAAAATGATTCAAAGATTCCTCTGAGCAATCTACAGATTTATAGATGCATGTTGTAACATTGATGCCCTTTAGATTATAGTAAAAGCATCGCTATTTATGGGAACTTTAATACTACATTTCTAATATGTCCAAGATTCTTAATTTATAGTTAAACAAATGAACGATTCACTTTAACTGGGCATTCAGGAAGATTTTTTCCACATATAAATTTTGGATTTTGCTGTAACTTTGGTTATGATATTAATATTTTATTACAAAATGAACGCTTGTGTAATATAATACAAGATCGTGCTAAATCCTCAAAAAGTGCTATATCTAACCCCATAAATTATTTATTTATACAATTTTCATCAATGAAGGTAGTTACCAATAAAAAGCATTTATATTTGGGCATGCAAAGTTAAAGTTAACAATTAGGAGTTAGGGAGATTTTGATGCAGCACAGCTATTAGCTGCAGTATGGATAGACTACATTTGGTGTATACAAGTGCCTCGTGTAAATTATGGTTAGTTAAGAGTGAAGTGTTTTTCATGCACTGCTTTACTCATGTCATTTTTCCATGTATTCTTACAGGTGATTCTGATCACCTATAGTTACAAATATCTTCCATTCACCTACATTGATATATTTTAAAGTAAGAAGATGTTTCATTATTGGATAACAATAAGGATAATCTTGGCAAGGACACAAACTTCTCTGTAAGATTTTTTTATTGCCACAATGATTTATTTAAACATATTTCAATACAAACAGAACGTTGTGCAAGCAGATCAAAGTACAATAATTATAAAAGTAACAATGTACAAACCAACACAAATATACTATACAAGAAGAGTTGTAGTAAAAAGAAAGAGGTGCTTCAACATTCAGTGCATTAACAGAATAAATTTTTAAGAAAAACCTTTAGTTACAACATGCATTAATACACCAAAGATTTTGCATGCAATTCAACAATATCAATAAATATCACCAAAAATAAGCATTATAAACTCCATGCCAACCAAAAAATTTATAAAAGACAAAATTATATAAAATTTCATTATAAATCATAAAACTAAAGTTTCTTTAAAAAATTACTACTTAAAATTGTGCACTATTTTATTATTCTTAAACATTTTAGACTGATCATATATTTGTACCCAAAACACAAAAATTACACATATTGTTTTAACTTGATTTAATCTTGAAAGACATTATGCTTTAGTTAAGAACACAGTTAACTGTAATTCATCACAACCTTTTTTCAGGAAATCATGAAAATACCTTACAAAATACCAACATCAAAACATTATTAAAACAATTCATCTTGTACTTAATGTAAAAAACAAATATTGATCAAAATAAATAATCTGCTAAAGTTTTCATAGCATAATGCACCATTTTTAAGATGATCAAGGAAGTGTATTTCAGAAGAATACAGCGTACTTCTCCTATTAACACATTCAATGCAACCCCCATGAATTCATAATACTCCGTACTTCAGCCCAATTCAGCTGCTGAGATGACTTGATATACCATTAAATCTATGAAACAACCTAGGAAGAGTTGGAGTATGGTGGGGTTGCCTCCTTTCATATAGTAGCATTTTCTATGAGTCAGCACTGTGTACCTAAGGGTCCATTTTGAGTTAGTTTTTTAATGATTTTTCTAGGATACGAGTTTGGTAAATATAGCTGCTACTTTTTAATAATACAAGAAGCAAATTAAAATGTCAAGAGTAAATTACTTGGTCTATATCAGTAATTTATATGTACACTTCACAGCTGTTCAAAATAATTACAATCATGCCTCGTTTAGTGTGTTTGTTTAGCGCAATTTCGATATAGCGCAATTGGAAACCTGTGGTATACATTTTTATTTATTTTTTAATAAAATAAATACTGTTATGTATGGCTGGCTTTTGTTTGCTTAAAAAAATAAAGGAAAGCTGTTTTCACGTAATCAGTTCCAATGACATATTTGCGATATTTTGTTTAATACCGTATTTACTCATGTAACCCGCGAACTTCTATTTTCGGGCCGGTTTGGAAGGAAAAAATTAATTTGGGCCAGAATAAGTTTTTTTAAAGTCACCGATTCCCACTCCCTGAAACAAGTTCCGCTCAAGTTAAGCATCTTCTCCTTCTACGTGACGAAATTTATTGGATGATCTCTTTATGACGATACTAGCAGAAACCTCCTCACCAATAGTCCTCTTTTGTTAATCCCTTAACTGTTTTTGTTGTATTATTACGCAACTTTGCTCCCGCTTCTGTTTTTGACGTAATATTACAAACAGATGTTGAGCTTCACGAACTATTTGTTCATCTATGAACGGCAACTTCCTTAGGTGGATGTGGAGTTTTTTCGCGTATCGTCTTGTGAGTAAATATTGGAAGGTTACGAACAAACGAGTCCAAACACTTGAGATGTGGATTTCAGTCTTCCTTTCGAACGATGAAATCTTTCATTCACAAAAAAATTTCACCACTCCGAATTCCTTGAAGTGGATGAGGGAAAAGGACCAAACTTGAACCTACCTATTTTCAAGCCAGCAAACCCTCAGTAGTCATTGAACTATAGTTATCAGTTAGTCAGCGTATTCTTTCTGCCTACTTTTGTGAGTTTTGCCTGCAGCGCAAGCGTAACTTACACGTTTGCTTGGTCGCATAAATACGCATATACTTCGTAGAATTCGACGTCTTTTACGAATATAAACATAGACGCAAGCATATTGCAGAGAATTTACTATCGATACAATTTATATAACCTGTTCAGAAATCCTTGTGTAAGACGCGCACCCCCTTTTTTCCCCAGCGTTTCAGGAAAAAATGTGTGCGGGGTACACGAGTAAATACAGTATCTATGGCAAAATAACATTTTAAGAGTAAATAGGAGGAAATAATTTCAGTAAATCATGGCAGAAAGGAGAGAAATGAGTAAAGGCAATCAAAGTGTAGAAAATAATCCTTAATTATCAAGGAAAACATAAATCTTGAGGAAAAACTTAAAGTGATTCGGTGTTTTGAACAAGGTGAGCGTCAGAGCAATATTGCACGTAAGTTTAACTTCACAACTTCTACAATACATACAATTTTGTTAAATAAAGGCAAAATAAAAAGTTCCATTGAAGCAACCAATGCAGTAACTGCAAAGATCACTTATTGTTCGTAATATGCTTGAAAAAATGGAGAAACTGCTAGTGTTGTAGATTGATTCTAAGTGTTCTAATGAACACATGCCCCTTAGTCAAGCAATCATTTGCAGTAAAGTACTTTCCCTGTTTGAATGTGTAATGCAAGAAGAGGGTGGAGATTCTTCAGAAACATTTCATGCTAGTTCCGGTTGGTTTCAAAATTTTAAACGCCTCGCAAATTACATAGCGTTTGTTTTACAGGTGAATCAGCAAGCGCTGATAAAGATGCAGCTATCAAGTTTCCTGACGAATTTCAAGCAATTATTGAAAATGGTGAATAGCCCCACACATACATACAATAAGTAATTTACGCATAGTTTTGAGCACTGCAGTGACGAAAATGATAACTCGCAGAACCTAGCGATCTGTGCATAAATGTGAGCACCGCTGCGAAAGATTTAAAATTGTATTAATATTGATTTTTAATGATAATTAATATTAAATAAATAAAAAAGTAACATTAGCGAACCTTGCAATTTCGCGAACTGATCATTACTAAGTACATGTTATAATCGGTTTGTTTAGCACAAATATGGTTAGTGCAAAGACCATTCAGAACATATCCTTTGCGCTAAACGAGGCATGACTCTATTCTAAACAATTATTCTTATCAAAAGCTGAACTGGATTTACTTAAAAATCCTATAAATGTTTAGCTAATTATTAAAAACTAAATACAATATTCAAAGGAAGACAAGTAAATGGTACTCTTGGATAGGCCTGAAATAATGTAGAACAGGTTTTGCCTTATTCACAGCCAATTACACCTGCTCGGTCAGTTTGATACCTTATTTATAATTTCATATTAGATAATTTTAATCTTTGTACTATATTCATGATAGCTAATTAATTATTTACTTATTATTTTATGCTAAAATACAACATTAGGGTAACACAATGCTCAAATAAATAATAGCAGCAGTGAATGTGTTAAAGTATAACTTTTACTAATAAAATAAAAATAAAGTGTCTTTAACTGTTATTATTATTAACCTTTGACAGTTATATATTTTTAAAGGCAATATCTTTAAAATTACAAAAAGCAAAATTTAGAGATAATAACCTATGTAAAGCATGAAAAGCATAATTAAAATATTCAATTCAAAGAAACAGTTATTGGCATGATAAAACAAAATTAATAATTTTATAATGAGTTGCATAACATATCTAAGAGGATAACTCACCTCCAGCTCTGAAACTAGAATTGTACCTGAATGATTATCCTTCTCTATTATGAAGTTAAGATATGCTTATGTAGGTATATTTTTAAAATTTCTGATTCAAGGTTATTATTATTAACTGAATTTTCTGAATTATATATTATGCACTAGAGAAGCCTGCATTTAAAATTTGAAATATTGCCAGTATTTTTAATAATAAACAGAGAAGCTTGAAAGTTTATTGAATTATATTTTTTTAAATTTCATATGTACAACACTTAAGTACTTACAATTAGTGTAAATACCCATTAATATGACGGGAAAGAAAATTATATTGCCATATCCCCCTCCCTCTCGCTCGATGCATCTACGTAAATGCTTCGTATGACGTATGAATATTGAGGCAATAATAGGAATCTTGAGTCTCAACGATGACATTCGTTGTCCAGGAAACTTTTCAATAAAAGCACAATGTTTGGCCAAAATCTGTCACATATTCATTAAATGTAAGTAATTTCGACTGGAGGGCGTAACTCAACGATAAGAATAAGAAACCTGTACATTCTTCTTTAAAACAGTTCATGTACGGTGACTGGTCAATTTTTTCTAATTTTAAAATTTTTGCAAAAGAGTGAAAGTCTGCACATCAAAATGTCGTATTTTACGTGTTTTCTTATGGGAAACAGAAATGTTCTCCTGGAGTAAAACCTGGGTCTTTTTCCGGGATTGGTTTTGTCATTGACTTTTAATGCGTGATTCGTGCATTCCTGCCAATTTTTAAACTCGTACCTACTCAAAAATTAACTTAAATTGCGTCTAAAGAGTGGCTTCAAAAGTGTGTAGACAAGAAAGAATCCTCCGCCTTTTACGATATAAATATTTAAGAGTAATTTTGTTTAATCATTTTTTGGATGAAGAAGAAGAACAAAGAATTTCTAAGGGAATACTTAATGCAAAATGATAACTGCATGAGCAATACTTATTTAAACTGACTTTACTGAGTTCTGAAAGTTCAAGATTTTTTTCATAATTTGTTATCACATATATCATTTGATCTAATACAGTATTTGGGTAATGAGAGAAATTTCTGTTATTATTATTCCAAGAAAAACTAAATTTGTTAAAAGAAATATAAGACCATATTTACACAAAATGTACCATTTCTTATTATTAAGACAATCAAATAAAATTAAGCAAAACAATCAAAATTAATTTAAGAAAAACCAATTATTCATATTATATAAATTTAAATGGCGATTTCAGAAAATGTATCCCCCATAGTAATTAAGTTATAGTAATCCCAATATTTTTCAGTTTACTCGAAAAGAAATAAAAACCACTTCACAAAACATGCTTATTGCCATGCATATATGACAATAAACCCACCTGATGTGGCAGTGCTCCTGGCTGTGGCAAGACATTTTTCCCTGTATCCTCATCAGCTTTGAGACCAGGGGCTGGATTTTGTGGACTTGGACTGACTGATCTCTTAGAGCTGGGAGTATCTTTTGGAATAGCTATCTCCACATTTTGCTTGCTTATAATGCCTGATGCAATATCTCCCACCTTCTTTCTGCATGCAGATAATTCTCTCTACACATAGAAAAAAGCAACAATGGATTTTAGAATAGAAAGTATTCGCAGATTTCTCTTTAGCCAATAAATGCTATTTCATTTTTCCATATTTATCAAGTGAAAACATTGTCAATGAACTTTTTAAAATAATTTTTACTGGCTCACATTATTTTTTCTTGGAAAAAAGTTTGTGAGAACAATTTCTCATACAGATTACATTTTCTTAATTACGGCCTTAGTAGAACAAGATCAGAACATGATTATAGTCTTGTAACTTTTTAATTTCTCTGCTTTTACCAATTATGTAGTACAGGTTATGCTTAAAGTCATGAAATTTGAATCACCCATATTATTTATGAATATTACAACTTTCACAGCGTGCAATATAGTTCTAAAATAGCACATGCAATTGATTAATGCTTAAGCTAAGAAGTATTTGCCTTGTTTTGTTCTGAGATTTTTAAAGAAGCATTAATTATGAGGTAAATATCTAAGTAATAAGGATGTTTTTCATGGCCCAGCTACATGACTCAATTCTATCATTTTTGTCTTGTATTTTCAGAGAAGTCTCAAATACCAAATTTCAAATCTTATCAAAATGTTTTACTATAAATATAAGAGAGAAATAGCTTGATGTAACAATGGTATGAGGCAAAATTTTCCTTTTAATAAAGACAACCATATAACTTGGTAAGAGTATATGTTTTGCTAATGAAAGATAACATTATAAATTCAAATTACATTTGTATTACTGAAATTACAGTTCAATCGATAGATTATTTCTTTAACTGAATGGACGATTTTTTACTAGAAAGTTAACCACACACCTGTGCATCACTTAATTCTTTTTGGATTTGAATGTTCTGCTTTCTCAAGAAGTTCAATTCTGCAGCCGAATGCTGTGCCTGAACTTCCACATCATTGTGTTTCTTTCTCAATCTATCATTCTCTGTCACAACTTGAAGGTACTGTGTCTGTTTGGAGAAATGAAAATGTTTCATTAGGTACTTTTATGAGTGTTAGGTTAAGGGAAATTCAATTAGGGCCAGATTTGTTTATATGTCAATAATGGTATTTCTTCCTCATCTCCTTCTCTAATCTATTTTGTGTTTTTGCTGAAACCAGCATGTCTGAAACATGCAGCTATGGTTTGGGAGAATGTTCTTTCATCAAAGAGGTGGTATGGGATGAATCAAGCATATTCCAGTTCTTACTCGCCTTATTGTTGCTGGAGAATCTATGAGAACAGTATAGAATTCATACTTGTATGGATGAAAAAATCTTGGTCCAATTGTATAAATAAACTTGTGAAATTTGAGGACAAAAGTAGTTCATTTGTGTTAGTAGTTATTCATGACCAGAAAGTATTCGTTACATCATCAACAAGCAAACTATTATTAATACCAATTCTCTAATTTTTTATAGTGCATTCACTCATTACAGTGAACTTATTATTATAAGCTGTAACTGATATATTAGGTTATAATGTAAGTAAGCTAAATTTAATATGAGATTGGAACTTGTCAAAGTTCATGTGATATGGGATGTTAGAACATTCCTTGGTAGCACTAAAATTTGAAGTTATACATTATTACTTTTTGAGCCTTCATACCTTCATCGCTTCAACCTCCTTATCTCGCAAAGCCTGCACTTGCTCAAGTTCTTGTCTTGCTGCAGCTACTTCAGACTCTAACCGAGAACGTTCTCCTGCGGAAGCAGCTTGGGCCTGCCTGATTTTATTGCACTCCTCTGTGAGATCCTCATGTTGACCCTATATCATATTTTAAGTTAGGCTATCACTATTACAAAATTAGTCACAAGACTCAGTTAACGACGAAAATACATTCATGCTTAAGTTTATTTATTCTGAATATATCACTAAATGGCATAAAGCACCGAAAGTTTACATGGTAAAATATATTTTTCATCATTGACTACTACACAAAAACAAAGATTTTCAAACCAACTCACCTGAAGTATTTTATATTGCTGCTGAAGTGAAGTAAACTTGTTGACGGATTCGATTCCATCTTTTTCTCTCACCTGCTTTTCTGTGTCTATTTGAGATTCTAATTCTTGTCTTGTTTTCCTATGAAGGGCTTTCTCTTCCTGGAGTGACTTTTCCAAGCGAAGTTTATATTCAAAAATGACTGCAATGGAAAATAATAATAGTTATGATAGCACTTTTTAAATTTTCATCTTGTTTTGGTAAAATTCTACCGTTTCAAAACAAAGTTCCCAAGTAAAAACATACCAGCGAATAAAGACTTTTACACAAATTACCGAGATTGTGGAATCAATTCGTAATGAAATTTGTATATTTTTAGTAGTATGCCGTTGGAACTGAACTTTACAGTACCTTTGTTCACAATGTCATCATAATAACGAAAATCGAATAAACGTACCTTGCAGCTGCGCTGATAGTGACTCCTGCTGCTGTTGGCATTTCTCAGCAGTCTTTCGACTTTCATTAAGTTGGACTTGTGTCTCGTGGATTATACATATAGCGACCCCGAAGAGAAAAACTGTGCCCACGTATAGAAAAATTCGGCTCTTGCTGCCCCTAGCGAACCTCGGGGCGCTCATTTTGCCTGTAAAAACGACCACAGTAAACTGAAAGTCAATTTAATGATAGCTTCATTAAGTGAAAACATGAACGCAATTACAACAAAACTATTCCAAAAAAATAATATTTAATGAAATAGTAATCAGTAAAATGTTGCGCTCGGTCAAAATTATGGTCTTTGAAGACCTTTCATTATGGAACAGGATATTTATATATTTCTAATGCAACTATCATATTAAGTTCGAAAATACACTTGCGTGGTCAAGACAGAGGGTCCATTAATGTATAAGAACATCAATGTTCACAATCTTAAAACGATTGGCTTCTATAATAACAGATTTATAAGCCTATCGTGTTCACATATCGATGTGTTGTCATCGGGAATGGTGGGTAAACAAATGACTCCCTTTATGCGATGTAGCTCTAAATGCTCAGCTTTCAGACAGGAAGTTTGCCAGCTGTGTTTGGTCCTTGCGAGTAAATTGGGGTGCAAGGTAATATTGGATATTAACATTGTGATGTATTTACATTAACTAATTGATTCGGGGTATGTCGTAAAAATGACTTTAGTTTGCTCTTTCGTCAGATAATAACAGTTTAAAATGTTACTCATCTCGAAGAGTATAGACTCGCCTGTGGGAATAACAGAATTTATCATCTGATCGTATTTTTATTTTCGTTTAGTCATTTTGAGTTTAGCCGGAGCATTGAAGTCGCCACGTTGTAAACAAAGCAGTTGTTAGCATATATTTTTGAAATTATTTCTTTGTAATTTTTAAATCATTTTTTTAAACAACTCATTTATAACGCGTTTATCAGTTATACATGTACATCGAATAAGTTTTTGGACCGGGATGCAGAATTTTTTATTTGCTCAAATTAAGCCACATTGTTTATATATTTTTCAATAAAAGTCACGGAAAATGATGCACTAAGATTGTAAATGCTAAGTGACCTCCATACCCGGAGGAAAACTCTGTCCCACTTTTACAGGTGACTTGAGAACCTTGTAACTTTGACGAGCATTGCGATCTATTACACATTACTTCAATATAATTGCAATGGAAATAACGCTCAGTAAAATATCATGTAGTTGAAATAATTCTAATCTTGGGATAGTTGAATATCATTTTCGTTTTGATTTCGTATTAACAAAAGTAAATCATAAAAAATACTCCAAGTAAACAGCAATTTATGCATTTTATTTGTTTGGAGTTTTTTTGACAAGGACATCATATTAATACTTTTGCGTGGTCATTCGAAGATATGGTTGATATACAAAAATGAAAATTATCATGGTGGCGTAATACTTCTATAAAATTCGTCCGAAATACAGTACATATTTTGATGTGGGTTTCATCCTTTGCACACTTAAAGTGAGCAACTCTGCCGTACAGTATAGCCTTGCGAGGTTGCATATGCGTGTAGGCGCCACTCCAAAACTGTGTGCTGTTCCTATTTCATTTCTCGCAAAGTAACGCCAATAACATTGCTAACTTTTATTATTACTGACCTCCTTAGCATTTGATATACAATTCCCAATGTTCAGAGGTAGTTGTTACGAGTTATGATAATTTTAAAAACTAAGTGCATATGCTTGATCATAATTTTATTTATTACTATTCGTATGTATTTTTATATAATTGTTAACTGATACCTTGAAATTTTTAAGCTTAATTTTAAAAAATATTTTTTGTAAAATAAAGTTTTTGTATAATAATTTATTTTTTCTTTTTCCATACGTAACATAGGAGAAGTATTGTATTCGTGAAAAAAAATCGAATTCGTAACTTCAACGGAAATACACGTTCTTAGGTCCCCTGAGTACGTTTTCACTATTTTCTCGATGACGTCTGCGTGTATTTGATAGGACTTTGTGGACGCTGTAACTCAGAAGCTAATAATAAGATTAGCACATAACTTGATACTTAAGATTTTTATTAGTAGATCAAGATCCCAAAAGGTTTTGGTTGAAACTGGAACAGCAGAAGTGGAGGTTTGGTCTTCTGATTTTTTGTTTTTTCCAAATATTTCATTTAAAACAATTTATGTAAACAGGGCCGTCCCAAAAGAGGTGCGGGGCCCAAGACAAATCGATCTATGTGTGGCCCCGTTATCATTAACCGCCAAATTAAATTTAGACTATCCTTGTGGTAATATAAAAGCGCGGGGGGGCGGTACCCCCGATTCGCCATGCTCTAGGGACGGTCCTGTATGTAAATATTTGTCAATATCAAAGTTGTAGACAATGTAATTTACTACAAGTTTTGTTTGAAAATGTTTTTTGTAAAGCCGATTGTTCAAGAGATACTTAGGTTGTTCGTCTGAATTTACGTTAAGTACTTTGCAAAGTGATACCTTAGTTTCCGTTGCTATGGTAAAATGTTCTATTTGTTGATTGCGATGCCTACGTTGCCAGAGGTAATTGTAATTGCGCATCGATATTTTTTTATCCATAGTAACAGCTAACAATTTTGTTTATTTATTGTTTTTCGATGTGAAAACTGATTCAAAGTATTTTTCACAGTGAAAATCTTTCAAAAAGTTTTTTTAAACTATTCAGAGTGTAATTGCCGATAATTATTTTTAGGACGCTGATTCACGGAGAATTCATATTCACAACTCTGTATGAAGAAAGTCAATGTTGGACACATCATATTTTCTTGATTATGTCTTAGTCATCCAAAAAATTTAAATTTTTGTTGTTAGATGCCATGTCTTCCCTTTAAAAAATATTATTTGGTCCAAGTGAATCACTTTTAGAAGAAAGTTCGTAAAATACAATAAACATTGCATTTACCTGCATAACTTCCTTTTCACTGATATGGTATTTTCAAGAGGGAGAAATTATGCAACTAATTTTTCACTTACAGGTGAAAATGGCTTTCTACATTGTTGGATTAGTGTAAATAGAAAAGCGTAATTTTAATACTTTATAGGCTCTCATATACGATTTATTTTTCTGCTGTATGAGTATGTTATGTTAAAGTAATAAAGGGAAATCATGCAAGGAAAAACTTATTTCTTCCTCTAAATCAGGAAAATAAGAGATAATAAGGTGATTAAGTAAGGTAGATAAATTCATTTCATGAAGTTAAGCTTACAAAAATTATTGTTAGTGAAAACAGTGATTTCAGAATTTCACAAAGCAGATAGATATCCTTCTCTTACAATAAATAAAGCCCTTAATTCCCTTTCCCACTCAAATATATAAAAATGGATTGTGTCACTTAGCCTACCATCAGTTTCCTCCAAAGAGTTAAACTAGAAAATATATATTGGCTTTTGAAGGATTCATGCAGCAATGAAACACTTGCTTTATTTAGCTGAAGCTTTTTCATTTAAAATTTAAGTTAATTATTTTCCTTTTATAGATTTTCTTTTATCGTTGCTGATTCTAACATGATTAACAAGCAATACAATCCAATATTTGTAATCATGGAACAAAGTAAAATTTATAATAGCCTTTCAGGTGTCTATTTAAATACATATCATTTTCATTATAGGGAGGGAAATTTTAAATTGGACATCCTAGGGTGAATTTTGCTGTTAAGCTGGCACGTCTTTGACCATAGAAGCTGTGACTAGCTGTCATAACGACCAATTTTTCAATCTCTTGGTGAGTGATGCTTGAGATATTACTCTAACTTTGGTTAAAAACATGGCTTTCAAGTTATTATCAAGATATAAATGTATATTTACATAAAAATCTCTTATAAAATTAATATAAATTGTATTATATCTCTATTTTTGTTTTAGATTAAATACCATTGTCACGTTAAGAATTTTGAATATCATCATAACTTTTTATGGTCAAGATCTTGGGTCAATAATTTTGATGAATAGATAATTACAGAAGTTGTGGAATTTATTCTATGTATTTGTGTTATGTAAATTTGATGATGTAGCCTCTGATAGAAGTTATGCCATGTTAATAGAAAAAGCGTGGTAACATTACTTGTGGAGACAAACGGTAGTCTTATTTTTATTTAAACTGTTTCATTCTGCCTAAATTATTTATGATGAAAAAATCAAAGGGAGGATAAAAATTGAAGATTATGTAGATGCTCATTCATTTTGAAAACTGAAGGAGCTTTTTGTAAAATATGAAATTAGAATGATACAAATCTATTTATATTTTATATTAACATTCCTTTAATTTTCTTAGCAAGCATAAACTTTTGTTTAACATTATTATGGTATATTTTATTCATTTTTGAAAAGTTTACAGAATGTCTAAAGAATTACAACATTTTTTTGTATAATTTTTGGAATTGGCTCTATTTTTAAATGGCTTTTGGCACTAAGGTGTAGAAGCAAATATGAAAATTCACTTAAATGGCCCATATCATAATTCTTATTTTATTATCAAAAGCTTTACTTAAATTATGATAAGCCAACATTATTTCTACTTAGCTGCACCTTTGTTTCTTATTCACTGCTATTGACTGAGAGATCAAAAATGAGATTATAGTTCATCATTAGTGGAAGATGGCTTCCCTCATTACTTTAATCTTGAAAATAGGTTTCTGTTTCCCTTGCACACCAGTATATTTTACTTTGAATTAAATTAGGGTTTCTAAAAATTCTTCTTAATGAAACGTTTTTAATATAGAAGACTGCTTTTAATTTTACTGCTGTACCTTTGCGTTTGGGCAATCCATTCACATTGAAATATATACAGTAAAACCTGCGAAAGAAGGAACCTCATGGGACCAGCATATTATTCCATCTTTTGCAGGTTTTCTGCCTTATACAGGTTAAAATAATTTATGCAACTCTTTCCTTTTGGTAGATTTTAACTGGAAAATAGAAATTTTTCTAAGTCTTAATGAAAGTAAAAGCTTTAAAATGACAAAAAAAATCGATATATAATAAATGAGAACATAAACTTGAAATTGCATGCTTTCCCAATTCTGATTTTATATTAGAAATTAAAAAACTTCTGTTAAAAATGTTACAAATTTTCAGGATCAGAACATTTAAATTTCATACAGTTGCAAAACATTTCAAATACACATCAAAATCTAATAAAAATATTAAACAAAGTTAAAGATTCTAGAAATTTATTTGAAAAAACTAACCAATTTTAGTTGTGCTGTTTTTTCCTGTCATTTGATTAAAATGGCAAAAGAAAATCCTATTTAAAAAACTATGTTAAAGAAATCATTTTCACCCTTCATTCTGGCAGAATGTTTTAAAGCTTTAAGGTAGTGTAAAACTTCGGACATTGTTGCATTTCCAGTTCTTCACAATCTTCCTCATTCTGCTCATACTCTGAATTGGGAACAATTTCATTACTTTGTGATTCTACCACAGTTTTCAAGTCAATTTCATCAATCTCCGTGAAAATGCTTTCATTATTAGTTACTAGATTTTTTGCACATACGTTGGTACCCTCAACTTAATGCATCTCATCAATCAAATTTCGAATGTCACAATAATCACTATCGCTACCTGCATAGTCGCATTCATTAGCATCATCGAAAACAGCCACAGTTTCTAAAACAATTTTTGATACAGGCTTTTTGTACACACTAATGAATGACTGAGAAATGTAATTGCATCTAAAACCAATTTTAACCATCAATTCCAATCCTCTCTTACATTGATATATATCGTATATTGAAGGCCATCTAGACATTTTAAAGAGACCGATTTTACTTTCCATCTTTCGCAGGTTCAAATGTACTTAATAATACAAAAATTACAAGAAAAAATCCTTTCCTCACACATCTTGCAGGTTCCGCCTTTCAGAGAGGCATTCAGATGAAAAACGGTAATATCTATTAGTATGATTTTATTTTGGATTTCCGGCTTTGGCAGGTTTCTGCCAAATACCGGTTCTGCCTTTCACAGGTTTTACTGTATTAACTTTGTTCTACATTTGTAAAAGATTACAATGGAGTTCAACTCATGAACAAGGTAATGATTTAAAAATATATTTTAACTATTAATAAATAATTATTGTGATTTTTTAACTCCATTCAAATGTGAAAATTATTATTTATATTAAAATGATGGCTTGCTTTTTAATTTAAAATTGTACTTAAGTTGATTATTTTCCTGAGGGATAAGGTTTTATTGTGCAATATATTTAATATTTTAATTATATTCAACCAAAAGCTGAGTATATTTTAACTGCTAATTACTATTTCCATTACTAAGGAGAAATTATGAAACAGAGAGTGTGAGACCAGTAAATTATCGTGAATTTAAAAAAATGTGAGGAAATTGAATTTTGAGAGGGAAACTATCATTTGAGTATAATCAATGTTCACGGCATTAGTTACATACTTTATCGAAAATATTTTATTGTTGCAGTAATTATGAAATAGATGGGATTTTTAGCAACTAAATAGACTTACCTTATTATCTCAACTTTGTTGCATTTGATGGCACAACAGTTTAAATCCACTAAAGCTTTGAATGCAAGCTGTTGTCATGTCACCCAAGTAAAAGAGAGTGTTTCAGGCAAGTGTCTTGTGAAATCTTTATGAGGCATTTGTTTATTCTTAAACTTAAGAGATAAGGTGACTTAAACGGGAGACATCTCACGCTTTGAGGAGAAAACGTCTGTTTGTTACCCTTAAGCGAAAAAATCGTGCTTATATTTCTCATTGCAGAGATAAAAAGTTAGATCTGTTGTGTTGTTATTAGAATTTCTTTTGTTTCAGAACACAATGGCTCACTTTTTTATTTAATAATTTACTCTTTAAATGATTCGAAATTTTACCATAGTTTGAAATCGTTAAAAAAGATAAACTTTGTGACTTCTCGAGGTAATTTTTCTTAATATATTTTGTTTACATACTACCTTGCAAGCCGCCAATAGCCTTTGACGGAGTTGAGAATGTCGCTTTCAACTCGTAAGAGATTGATTTGAATAATGCAAATCACCTTACAACATTTATCCTAGAAGTTAATATATAATTTAATTAATTAATTCATGATTGAAGAATCCAGCGTGACATAATAACGAATGCTTCTTTGATTGAAAATACGCTAGCGTATTTTTTAAATAGTTATCAGTTTCCCGGGCATCTTAATTTATCTCGTTCAAAATTGCTTATATACATTTTCACTTCGTAACTCTGAATAGTAAAAAAATCGCATAAGTAACACGTTAACGAACTGTCGGCTGAATATTTAGCCCTGTAATGACAACTGTTTTATCTAAGAATAACTTGGAATTTCCTATTGCGATTCTTAAACTTAATGCTTCGTAAATCGCACGACAGTGCAAATCAAGTTGTAGAATTTTGTTTCATGCAAGTTAGCTACGCCATGTAAGTTCAGTTAAAACCTCTTGGAATACCGTTTCTTAACTACAGAATGATGCACTAATACGCCACGGATCGGAATTCGTTTACTGAACTTGTTGATGGAAACTGATCATTGTATCCAATCTTATCACAAACCGCAAATAGCAAAACATTCTTAACTAACGTATAAGAAATTTTGCTCAAAACTATCTTGATACGTCGCAATTTAATTTGCGTAATCATTTACGTTGACCTTCAAATTACGGCCACGGCCTGAAAGATAAAATATCTCTAGGATAGTGGCGTTGGTGCTAAGGCGTTCCGTGGCCAAGTATGAAGAGACACAAGTGCTCTTATTAAAGAACATAATTAATTATAATTGTAGGTTTCCTTCGAACACGATTGGAACTAACATTAATTACACATTGGTTGTTTGTTAAATAAATACGTATGTGCAACTTTTTGTAGCGTTTTCTTAGTTTTTGATATCACTCACATTTTAAAATTATATACGTAACTAAAACAAAATTTCATGCCATAGTTTTTAATATATTCGAAGAAGCAAAACTGACGTTCGTTAGCCATTTTAAGGCGTTTCCCTCTTCGTTACTTCCATTCCGAAAATTCCAAACTGAAGTCGGGGAGTTTATTTTTGCTCCACCATTTCTATATTACACAGCGAGTATTTTCAATGCAATTTCATTTCTTTCGGTGTAGTGTGTGTGCGTGCGTGTGTGTGTGTGTGTTTTGATATTCGCGAAAATAACTTGCTAACCGCGGTCCCGTGACGAAGCATTGCACCTCGGGCGTGCTATTGGGCAGAATTAGTGCGGAATGTATCTCTCCCTTCGAAATTTTATTCCGTTGGATTTAACCTCACTTGCGCATTTGTTAATTTACGTAAACTATATTACAGCCCAGAGATTAGCTTTAAAAAATCCTCTTCCAACAACGCAAGAAGTTTATGTTCTCTTCCGTTATCCAGGAGCCCTTTTGAAAAATAATTTTTGAGGCAACCCTTTCACGCAAAACGAAATCTTGCAAACCCATCACTGATCTGCCTGTGGCGACATTTACCCACCAGATCACCGGCCAATGGTGAGGGATAGCTTCGTTCCAGGGAGGCGAAGGGCGCGATAGCGCCCGGAGACGGCTGCACCTTGTATAAAAGGCATTATAATATAAAGGGAAAGCGAGCCGAAGGCTCACCAATATGCTCGATTACTTGTAAATAATTTTTTTTGACAAGTTCTCATTTTCTTAGTTTGTTTAACGTTTTCCCCGGGAAAGAATATCATAAAAATTATTTTTCAAAGGGGTCCGGGATAACTGAAGAGTACCGAAATTTTAATCTTGATGCTTCATCTGTGTTGGTACCGTCGAACTTAAGAAAAAAATCTAGCTGGATGAAGCGTTAAACTAGATTTGTTCGTTGTTCTTTCACGTTCTCTTTAGGGAAATACGGACGGTTTATTTGACGATTTAACCTTCATGTTGGTGCGCTGCGTGATAATGTCACGCGCTGGTGGCATTCGTATATCCTGTAAAACTAGATGGAAAAATATATTATTAAAGAAATACCAAGTACACGACTTTGACTTGTGTCAGATATTTGCATTAACTCGTGAAAAGAATTAAAAAACTTAAATATCGAGCTCTTTGCTAGAATTCAGTTGACGATGAACATAGTCTACTGCAATTTCTGATACAAACCATTCATCTTCAGAGGCGACACTCTTTATTAAAACAAGTTAGGAAAGTGTACAGCGTATCACACTTTCGTACTATGGAGTATTTGAAAGAAATTATATACATTTACAGATATTTATTCTTCATAAATAATCCATTTTCGTCCTATGTAAAAATATTGCGTGCACACGTAAGGAAATTAAACGTATTTTGTGAGATTGTTTATATTAACTACAACAATGATGAAGTAACCACGCAAGAAATTTCCAACTCGAATTAAGACTTTCTTGTTTGATTTTATTGATAACGGCTACTCCTACGATAAAAATATATAGGAAAGTAAATACTCTAATTTACCAGTTCTACAAGTTTTATTTGAAAAATATTTTGATATGACCAATACTTTACGAGATGTGACGGAAAGTTCATTTTTTGTCACCAATAAAGTGGTACCTCTGATTGGCTTACGTGATTCATTTATGTGATTTTCTTATTATCTTTGGCTGTAAGACCTTAATATTAAATTTCATGAAAATACGTTCGGTAGAAGCCGAGAACGAACATGTGGACGGACAGACCGAAGCTAATATGCGCTCATCCTGGAAGCAAAACGCGCCTTAAAAAAATAATGACAAAGTAAATCAATAACGATCATAAATAAAAGCGTCTACATATCAAATGTAATTTGAGGCCTTATTCTTTGCGGGACGAAGAGGTGAGGGACTAGTTTACCTCTCCCGTTGCCCATATGGCGATTTGGACAATTCGAGGTAATCTGTTTTCGTGAACAACGTCATATCGGAATGACGTAACGTATGCAGATATTTCTTCCATAATATGTGTTAGCGACAGAATATAGTGACCGCGTAGATCCGAGTTAAATAGAGGACTTCGGCAGTTGAGGCCTATAGCCACGACACATTTATGAAAACCATCTTGAGCTTTCGAGAAACAAAGCGGACGTCTTCAGTGGTAATTCATGGATGGTAGATTAGGATCTCCACCCTCTCCCATCCATTCTCGTGCTCCAGTCTCCCTTTCTCTCTCTCTCTCCGTCCACTTGGCCCTTCCCTCGGCTTCCCCCCTTCAAACTCTCCTTCCATCGTATTCCTTCGGCCTCCCCTTCCCCCGACGTAATCGGGCTCCAGTAACGCTCTGGTGGCGTCTATTCGCTGTCTACTCTCTCTCTCTCTCCGAACCATCTCTTTCTCTTGTAGAAGCTTGCGTTTTGTGGCTGGCTCCTAGAACACGTTTTGCGAAGAATCGTCTCCAGGCTGGGTTTGAGCGGAACTCTTCTTTGTGGTTATTAATGCCGCGAAGACTCACGCGGATCGAATCGTGATCGAGATTAGCTTTTACGAAGGTAGATAAAATGTCCACCGTTGAGATCATAAGTCCATTGCTGAAGTGCGGTCGAGTGGGAAATAACCCATGCTCAATTTGGAAAAAATCGTCTCCAAGGCAACACTTAAATAAAATTCAGTTTTAAAGGCAAAAAACCACTACTATTTCTTCACATATAATAAAAACGTAGTGCTCAAGATCATGATCATCATAATGTGTAACGTCGCGGGAATGAGTGCAGCATAGTTTTCGTTTGCATTTTAAAATTACTTAGAATCATCGTACAAACTCGGAGTTGAACCAAAGAACGCCTAAAAGAATGAAAATTTATTTTCTTACCGTCGATTTTACGAATCATGGCATGGAAAAATAAAATATGCCGGAAAAGGTCCCAGGTTCGACTCCATAAGTTTACGGGGAATTTTCTATTTTTCAAAGTGCAAGGATTTTTTCCCATCATTCATCAAAATGCCTCAGTATCGACCGATTTTCTTCGTTTTAACTGTATTCGACGGCTAAAACTGTACACTATCTTATTCCTATGATGTTTACGTGTTACACGACCGAAATTTTCAGAAATAGGCATCCTTTTTCGAAATTTTGTGGATTTTTCGTACTCTATCTGGGTGTTGCCAAGGCGACCCTCATTGTTACCTCCGATTCAATTAGCCTGAATTAAGCCTTCAAATAGACGAAAGAATGGCGTTATTTGCTTTGAACTTTAGTTTAAGCATCGAATCGTATGGGAAGCATTTAAAACTATTGACCAAAGAAATTTCATCTTCTTTCGTCATATGAATATGTAAGTAAAATTATTATAATCTACATTTTTGATGTTTATTAATGCAAATAGGCCCACGCATCTGGTTTACATTTACCAGAGCCACTGTTCAATCATGGATAACTATGTTGGCTTTTCGTGGGTTTCTTCCTTACAAGACATCAAAATCAACATTTCAGTGAGCTACGGACAAGGAAAAGTAAGAAAGGGCGTAATTAAACAAGAAATTTTGTGTGAAGTACTTTTGGATGCATATTCATTGCAACATGATAATCTCTCTATATCGAGCGAAACGGGGGTTGGTGAGCGTAGCGAGCAGGGGCGATATTTTGAATGATATATAATGAAAATGTATTTAATAGTAATGACACAAAATTTGTTTACATCGTTGCCATTAATTTTATTCTATTTTTTGGATTGTCAATTGCTTGGCTGATTTTTGCGAGAAAGGCTTTGCTCTTTAAAGTAAACTGAAAACTACCATAACGTGTTACGCCTGGAAGTATCAAGGAACGTGCATGCTTAAGTGTCTTTCTTCGTGGTTTTCATTACATATATAAACCAGTATATATCAATTATTGGTCATGGACAACTTTATGTAGCTATTTCCAGAACAAATTCAGGCCAGGGTGTGAAAATACAAATAACTGGAAGTGTTAATAGACCAGAAAATAACAATTAATACTATAGTTTATAATGAAGTGCTAATTTTCTTTTAAATTTATTATTTTCGTTAATTTGTTATTAAAAATGAAACACATTCCGTATCAAATACATTTATTTAATTCATTTTCAGAACATATTTCCGTTATACTTATCTGAATCCAATAAATGGTAGCAACGAAGTGACTGCGAGCAAAGGGGGATTGACGAGCGGAAGTGAGCATAAGGCTTGCCACCTAACACTACAAATTCATGGAAATACGATCGATTATCAAAATTATGTGATGAGAATTATAATATGCATTCTTTTTCGTTTAGAAAAATACAAACTTCGCCTCAATGTCACTATAATAAGATATTTTAAAGTACCAAAAAGTAGAAAAAACCTCTGCACGATGGATTTGAGCTTTCCTATGTATTTCAAAAGGACGTTCCTGGAATCGAGCTCGAGTCTTAAATCTTTGCCAAATGAAATGTGGCCCTGAGGACGGCCCTGGTAGAAAAAGCCTCATACCAAGTTTTATTGATGCATTTGTTAGTGGTGGACGGAAACGAACACATGAACAATTCGTAAGGCTATATTTTCTTCGGAAACCAGCTTAAAAATCGAAAGGAAACTATTGTATAGGTTCGACCAGATATATTTAGAGGGAAACTTTTACATGTGTGTATGAAAAATTTGTGATTATGAATGGAAAAACCTTTTAAAAAAGTATAAGTGAGTGACTTTCAAATTTCTGTAACCGATCCATTGAAATGTTCCGGATATGAACATCCTTATTGCGTACATATTTAATGCCAAGGGCGTGTGTGGTATGACATGGCCCTCGGAACGGGCCTCCACTCGAGGTTATTTGCATACATTTATCTCACTATTTGTGTGAAAAATCTATGAGATCGTTGGTAAATAAATACTCGAATTTTTAAGATTATAATATAGCACTCCTTAATCAACCAAGCAAAATTTTAGCTGGAATATATCTTTAAATATTCTTATTCATTTATGCGATATTGTAGGGATTAACTCTTTTGGGGATGCTAAGAATATCTTATCTTCAAACCAAGCATTAGAGATCGAAAAACTACATTCTATGCGACTTAAATAATTCACAAACGTATGAATACGGATAAATTGGCGTCCGTTTCCTTCCTGCAGATTCGGAATGATAATCATCTTCTGCACGCGTCGTGGCTTTTTCCATTCGCTGCCGTCAAAGTGACTCCGGAAATAAAAACAATCGCAACGCAAAACCATCTCCTTATGGAGATTAGCGCATATAAGTCTCTGGAAATTCCTTCTTCCCTCCCTATTCTACGCCACATCTAAGTAAAGTTCAACCGTAAAAGAAGCTAGTTTGCGTAACCGGAGTGAGGATGCTCTTATTCCTCGTACCTGCAATTTTCTACGTGCATTGTCGTCGTCCTCCCCCCCCCCCCACCCCCGCTCCGCCTACTCCTCCCCATCCACCCTCCTTACGTCCATCCCTCGCAAAGGCCGAGTGAGTGAGAGAGAGCGAAAGACCTCTCTCGTCGTGGGCCCAGGAAAAATCGACAACCCCCTCCTCCCTCTCGGGGTCTGGCAACGCGTGTGCACCCTCTCGCTCCGCGAGACGGAGTGAGGGGAGGGGAGGGGGAGAGAGGTGGGGGAGGGGAGGGGAAGAGAGTTAGGTACGTTGGAGTTAAAAATAAGGATGAGATGGAGGAAAGAGAGAGAGAGAGAGGGAAGCAGATGGGAAGAGTAGGGAATTGGCGGAAGTAAAGAGAAACGGAAAGATAGGATGGGGGCGAAGAGCGAGAGGAAGAGATAAGGGAAAAGGGAGGGTGAATAGGAAAGAAGTGGAGATGAAAGGGTGGGAAAGAGTCGGGTTGCAAGGGGGTAGGGGACACGTCATTATAGATTCCCTGTAATTTAAGAAATATTAAAGTGTATTTCTATTATATATAATGAGAGTTATGTAGATCAGCGTTATTATTGGTGGATTTTGAATAAAAATTGTCTTGAAAAAATTCTACGTCCAGTGGCGAGGGCTTTGAAGATAGAAGTAATTGGAACCTTTATTGTGTCCATCTGGTCGTTCTGAAAGGCTCACGGTTACATTGAACCCAACGTCCTTCCCGCCAACATTTCCCAAAATATTCCCAAGGAACCACAGAAAAATGATATAACGTGTCGAAAAAGTAAATCACCGCGGGATATTTTGGTTTTTCGGAAATCGATTCTAAAGATTCGCTTCATCAAGCTCTAAAAACATCCATATGGACATCTTGTTGCTCAGTCGTTTCCACAGAAACCCAATTCCCTATGATTATTTACGTTTTATTTGTTTTTTGCTTGCTTTAAGGTCGGATAATTAATTTTTGATTGATTTTATATAAAATGCAATTAATGACATTTGGCCTTGGATAACTATTTTTTTTAAATAGCCATTCTCACAGCGCCAAGTGTAATTAACGCTAACATCTGTAATTTGAAATTTCGTTTGGTTGAGAAATGTAATTCTTCCCTTTCGTCCTATTACGTTGAGTTGAGATTTAATTAGTTTGAATTTCAATGATAGAAATTTTGTTTTTTCTTAAGTATCAATTTACAGATTACGGTATATTTTCAAATTTTAGAATAGCATTCTTGTGCTGTTGATTATTAGCGTTGATACGGGATGATAATTTAAGTAGCTCCAGTGCGTTAAGCCAGGAGACTCCAATCTTTTTTACAAGTGGGCCACTTGGTTAATAAATTTTATGCTCGCGAGCCAGAGTATCAACATGAAAAATCTTTTGAAAATGTATAGGCGCACAATATACAAATGATGTTATTTTCGCATTAAAAGGTGGTTTAGTGAATTGGGTAAATTACGATTTTTCCAGGAAATTTTTCGACATGTCCAATCAAACTTTTATTTTTTCTTCACCGAATATGAATCGAAATAAATGGAGCACAACCATTTAGGACCAGAAAGACCCCCAATCTATCCTCGGTGCATTTTATGACTGTATTACTGTACGCGGGGGCTAATATGACCGATGAGAAAGAGAAAATGAAATGAGATGGGAAACAAGGGACGAAATGTCACACAGTAGAAACGTAAACATAATGAAATAACGTTACAGATATTTTAAAAATTTTGTTAGCGTTTTCGTCACGTTATTCAAAAGTCATTCCGTTACGTTACGCATAACGTTATCTAGTAAAAATGGCAAAGACTTATTACAGGCTCGAGGCCCACATTAAATGGGGTCGCGGGCCATAGTGTGGAGAGCCTTGCGTTAGGCTATAGAAACCAGACTCGCATTCTGGTTGAAAAGCAAAAGGTTATTCACCGATAGTATAGATTCTTAAAAAGAACCACTGATGAAGGCTGTATTGCAACTGAAATGCGTATACAGTTACCTCAATCTTTGTATGTGTATTGTATTTATTTATCCAAATTATCAGTTGGATTGGATTCCAGCCGGATGGCGAGCCCGATAGGTCTTTTATGAGGCAGGCGGCGCGAGATAATAGATCAACATTATTTTTTGCCTAATTTTCTCCGTCACGCTTTTTGGCGTTCATTGGAAGCAGGGCAGGTTTTCCGACCACCCTCGACATCCGTTGCGATCATCTATCGAAGGCCTCCATCACGTGGCACCCTCTGTCGGATTCGAAACGAATCGCGTTTTATTCTTACCGAGAAGGAACTCCGATTTTGTTTTCTTTTTAATTGTTCTGTAGGAAAACTCGTTCCTCACTCGCGTTACCGAACGATAAAATGTGAACTTTATTCGTTAAATATAACGTACGAGTCTCTGAATTTTCATTTTGCTAGATGTGAGTTATGAAACGTAACGGGGGTTCAACGCTTAAGAATGCTGATGCGAATCTTTATGGAAATTTTTCCATCGCTCTCTTTGATTGCGCTAACGATAAGATTTTTGTCATATTTCTACCTCGGCCTTGTTTGTTTATCAATATAAGAATACGCTGACCATCTCACCTCTTGATTATTATGCAAGTGATTATATAAAAATGAATTTTTATAAATACCTTTATATGCATTAACTTAATTTCATTTACATTAGCTTAGGTTCCTTGTTTACACTTTCGTGAAGCTTAAAGTCTTTCTAGTAGTTCTGCCAAATCACTTTGGTTGCAGATGTTATCTCACATGACTTCATTACTCTGTAGTTCCGAGATCTCTATCTCATCAATTGATCTCATTCGAGAAAGCGTGACAAAGGCTTGACCAGGGTGAATTTCATATAAAACCTGTAGCCACATTTTAAATGGAGAACCTTAATTCCATATTTATATATTCATACATTGTTCAGTTAAACATTACATTTTGGTGGTCATGGGTGTAAATTCACGGAATATTTCTCGTCTTCCATATAATCCAGTGCTATGTATTTAATTTCGCTAAATCATAGACAAGAGGTTTCCTCTGACAACGAATGATTTTCTCATCAAAGGACGTAAAATTTTCGTGTTCGAAAGAAATCTGTTTGTGGGAAAACTAATTTTCATTCTTTTAGACGTTCTTCGGTTCAAGTCCCAAGGTTGTACGATTGTTTTCTCTAATTTTGAAATGCAAATCGAAAATGCCCATGTTATTCAAGCGGAAGAATTAAATGGTACTGGAATCGAACTCGGGCCGTTATATTCAGGTGTTTTTGAGTGATTCGACACACTTTTGGATTTGAATAAAAGAGCAGAAATGTGCAAATTACCAAATATAAAAGTCATTAAAAAGGAAAGTGCATAAAGTCTGGAACTTGGTTCGCATTGCGTGCGTATTCATGTCTAATTTAATAGTGATATATACAGCAATAAGGTAAAATGTGTGTTCTGTTATTGTTATGTACTGCGAGTCTGATTACGTTCGTGCCTATACCTTCCGCAAAAAATAACTCTGTTGATTCTTCTGGAGAACTGTTCCTTTACTTGCAATTGAATTTCTGAAAAATTAAATTGTAGCACTTTCTGCGGTCAACTTTCAAGTCACGAAAAATTAAATCAAGATTTTTATTTAACTAGCAATGAAAGTTGTATAGTAGATCGGGAGGTGTTATTCAGAAAGTATCAACTTATATATCACCCATAGTCGCAAATGTTTCATTAATCATAATCCGCATTGTATACTTGTTCCTAACTGAATTCGATTGTTTTTATTTTGCTATGCAGCCTATCAATCTGATCATTTTCCCCGATCAAAAAACTATTTAGATGTTAAGAGAGTGTAAATAATCCTTATTTGTAAACAAATTTCTATTAATGATAATATGTTTACTTTCCTATCGGGAATATTTTCTTTCTTGTTCCACTTTCGTATTAAAATTAAATGTTACTTGTTATTCTTACGGTTAATTACAAGGAGCATTGTTGTATTTCGTAACACAGAATGAAGCATCTGAGCAGCATTGAAGCTATAGTCGTTCTAAGATGAGCATTTAAGTAATTATAGTGCTTATTTAAGGACGGCTATGAAAAAGCGTATACTTGAAGTGTTTTGTCATTTATGAAACGCAAAGATTTTTTTAAAAAGGTCTGATTGCGTATTAATAAATATTAAAATTCATCTTCGGGAAAAGGAAGCACATGTTAAATTTTGGGCGTTCGTTTTAGTATGAGAAATGCGGACCCTATAAAGGTGTAAATCGGCGTTCGGGCGGCCTCTTCCTAAACGGTTTCTTAACATTGCGTGCGCGTCCAAACCCAGAATGCAAGCGGCACGCGTGCCTCCTGTAACCAACTCGATGTTCCCGCTCCACGATTCGGATGCACGCCATAGACCAGAATGCGATGCGCGTGTTCGTCGGGATTTTTTTTATCGCGAAGTTGTTTCACGGATCGTTTTAAGAGGCATGCGCTTCGCATATATTTGTGCTTTCAACGCATTCCCTCCTCTCTCTCTCTCTCTCTCTCTCTCTCTCTCTCTCTCTCTCTCTCTCTCTCTCTCTCTCTTCCCTCCTTCCATTCCCTTCATTTCCCAAAGCGTCGATTCGCGAGGTTTCTCGCAAAAAAAGGAAGTGAGAGAGAGTGGACCTTTTCGACCGTTGGCGAGACTTGTGGAGGGAGGAGGGGAGGGGAGGGGGAGAGGGAAGTGACGCGGCTGGGGGCGAAGGGGGAGGCGGGTTGGGTTGGTGGCGGGACGCGTGTTATCGCCGCGCGGGGCTTAATACGTATGCAGATCGTGGAGACAGGTTTGCTCGCCAGGACGAATAGATTGTGAGAGAATGTCTTCGGAGGCATTGAGTGATTTTGATGGATAGTGTCACGAGACTTTTAGAGGCTTAATAAGACTTTTGAGGGCGTCCATGAGGGAACAGGAGATCGACGAATGATGAATGGGTTGGATCGTGGATTTTTTCTAAAGCCTTTTATTTCTCTGCGTTCCAATGGAAGTAAAAATACCTCAGGTGCCTGCCAGAATTACGCCCGGTAAAAATATCACGCGTGCTAATGAGGATGTTTTAGGAGGAATTTATTTTATTTTTTGCATGAATCACCGCGGTAGTTCGTAACCTAATCATCGAAGATGAATCTTCTAGGCGTAAGAGCATTGTACCACAAGACAGGAAATGAGTCATCTAGACACGGATTTCACGTGAACAATCTCGGTGTGCTTATAAGAAGATAACTAGGCTCTTTGCACGAGAAACGCATGTGTTTTCAAAAACAATGGACTGCTGTTTGTAGCGTTGTAACTGCTGGTACTCTTTTAAGAGATAGTGGGCGAGCAAACACATTTGTTTTTCACGCTGTATAAAAGGGCTCGGCTCGGTTAACTCCTTATGGGCGTAAGATTGTTTTCTTTTTAATTCGCGTCTAGATCTCTCACTTCCAGCTTACAATTAGTGGTGTAATGAACCGAAAGTTGTCGCCGCGATGGATTTAGCGTTAACGTACATACGAGAGGAAATGTTTTTCCTTTGAATAATGATTATTTTATTCTGCCTGTTATAAATCGTACTCGCAACATATATTGTCGTAAATTTTATGTCGAATGAGTCTTTTTAATAGCTATAAAATTGAAATTCAAAACGACCACATGAGTGGAAGCGTCAAAAAAAAAACAAATATGGGCGAAATGCGGCAATTAATGTTAATTTAGTGAATTTTCTCGACGAATTGATTAATTTTTGTTTATTTTGGTTTTATTAAGTCCTTCGACTTGATTTTTCTTAAATATTTCATTCGATAGCATGTAACATGTGTTTACATTAGGAGCTGTGAATTTAGGCCCCCCGTTGGCGCAGATGCCAGGCTTAAATATCCTTTTAACACAACGATTTTTCCATTCTTCTCATTTCTAGAGATTTTTGAGGTATTTTTGGGAATTACATATCTTCCGGAATCTATCGAAAAGAGGCATTCCGTCGTGTATATGCGTCGCGAGGCAACAAATCAATCCACTCTCAGAATGGCTCATTTCGCTTCTTCCCTGCAACCTCACATAGTTTTTTTCTATCTCCATCTTAAATATCATCCCCCCTAACGAAGATTTCAGTTTCACTTTATCAAAAAAAAAATGACCCTCGAAACATTCACCTCGAGATTTACCAAACTTTGCGCGTCGGCATGTTTAAAAAAAATTATTCGAGACCCCGATTTGTTCTAAGCAGCAGTAAGCGTTCAATATACTCGCATGTAAAATAACAAGAGTGAAAGGATGGAAATTTTACTTATATGCATGAGTGGTTAATACTGATCACAAGATAAAGGAGGAGAAAAATTCTGAACTTGACCAGGAATCGGACTCGTTTGCCGGGTAGGTGCTTTAACCCAGTGTTTCTCAACCGGTGGGACTTGAAAGCCGTCTAGGTGGGACCAGAACCGGCTGAAGACATTTTGGCACCCAAATCGGTTAGACTTTCTGGCACCTACTCCCTTATGTAGTTAACAGCCTCAGGCGTAACTTGATGGAATTTCTTCATATTGTCAAAATAAAAAAGATTTACTGGTAATTCCACAAAAATTAATTTTTAAAAATAAACGAATAAATGAATTTTTGTGGAATTACTAAGTAAATCTTTTTTTATTTCGACCTTCTCCTTTGTGTCTACCAATTAATTATTAACGTGCTACTTATATGCTTATAAACGTAGAAAAACATTTATTAGAAAAAGTGAGGTTTTTCTTTATATCATGGTAGGACCAGGGTTTCTTGAAAAGGTGGTAGGTGGGACGCAAGAGGCAAAAGGTTGAGAACCACTGCTTTAACCAGCTAAGTTATAAAGCCAATTGGGGTATGTACGCAGGCAAAAAATTAAAGAATTCCTTAAGATTTAGGTAAAAAATTCTTATCTCTGCGTATTTTTCGGCATCTTGAGAATCCATCCTTCCCGCTTAGTTCAATTGCCTCGGCATTGACAAAAAAACTGCTGCCTTTACAAGAACTAAATCTGCGAAATTTTCCTGCTCCCGTGAAGAGAAATATTAGTGTCTTTTCGTCTTGCGAACCGTCATTCCTTTAATGAAATTGCTAATCCCTCGTTTTCAGCGAGTGCTTCTGATGCTTTGTTAATTAAGTTCATGCGAAGTCATTCGTAATATTTTGCGTAAGATTTTAGTGTTGCGTGCTATCGTTAATAAAAAATAAAATAATCGCAAATTTTGTAGAGAAACGAGCGAAAATTTATGAACTTGGGAAGAATTACGGTAGAGAATTAAAGGAGAGACCAATACGCGTCTGTTCTTAAAGAATTCCACGAGATTGCTATGAACTACTATAAACCAGCTATTCTAATAAAATTCTCTGACGCATAAATAATGAACTGAAGATGTTTCGTCTAATATAACTGTATATCAATATTTATATACTGACAATGTTAAATTAATTGAACTTGGTATAAGTATCCGAGTCCCATTGTTAAGATCGCGAGTTCGAATCCTACCGAGTCCATAATTGTATGTGAACTTATTTTTTATCGTTATTATGCTCGTTGCAGAAGGCCGGTAACGACTGTTTGTGATCTAGTCAAAATAGACAAAGTTGATTTATCCGCACATCAGTATGATTTTGAATAGAAAATGTAAAAATGATGAGAGGCATGCATTTATATACATTTTCGTTTGGTTTGCTCGTCATGATTTCATTACGTCATCATTCCTGGTCATTATTCATCCCTTAACGTCACTTGGTATTCCTAATTGTGGATTACGTCATTATGTCTTCCAATCTGAAAAAAAACTCGCTTGCGCAAAAAATATTAATCTCGGATTATTATTCTTTCTTTGTGATGAATTTATACACATGGTTTTCGTATGATATTGACCTATTTCCAAACGACTTATTCCAGCGTAGTATATAGAAAAAATATTCATTCTCCGTAATCATCAGATCATATTGAATTTTCGGATCGTGGACAGGAACTTTAATCTCATCAATCGCATTCTGAACCCCTTCAAAACGAATAGCGGCCATAAAATAAACTTATTGTTGATTTTCGCTCGGTTATATCTCACTTGCGTGTATCTTTACATGGCGTATTTGGTGCAGTCGTATCAAATAATTTTGTCGGTGCAAACTGTGTTATGTGTGTGTAAAGGAACTTTGAGAGATTCCACCACCTGTTAGATCCTGCGCCGCAGTTCCTTGTCTGCATGCTTTCTGCTAATGTTTGGGGATGCTAGGTGATGACCAATAGACAAGAGCAGATAAACTGTCCTTCCTCAGCATAATAGGAGGCGTGATAGAGATCTTTAGGCAGAGGACATTTCATTCATTTAATATGCACCCGAGCTGTATTCTACGGCTTTCCTTTGTCCGCCGTAGAAGAACCGAGTAATTTTGTCGAAAATTAGAAAGTCAAAACTTATTTCCAGTAAAAGTATTTAACCATCAGATTCGCTGCTGAGGTCGTTGTGATGATGTGTTTCGATTAAATAATTTACAAATATTAAGGTTTTTTATTAACTGAATAATTAAACCAGACTCATTATTTTAATAAGGGCGACGAACCGCTTTAACCATTCACAGCTCATGTATGATGTGGTCGTTTCCATGGTTAAAGACTTTTTTTACTTCTATTTATTTTATAATCTTGACTTGAACACATTTCCGTCAAATCTACTTATAGGATCTCTTCATAGTACCTACTCGCGTCAGCATCTTTTCATTAATTCCTACTTCGCTGACAACAGTTTTTTTATTATGAAAGAATGGGTTACCGCGTAATTGATCCACGCGGAAAAATTATATTTCCAGCGAAAATCTCACGTAAAATCCATCGTTTCATATGTCCCCTAATAATGTTTCGTGTTGCTACGCACACTACGACCTAAACGCAGTATCACTGGTCGAACCTATTGAAAATGTACTCCGACAACATCCTCCATTGTAGATGGCTGAGACAAATAAAGATTATGATCGCTTAACTATTCGGAAGTAGTCGCCCATCACCAGTTAGAAAAAAATGCACTCGTTTTAACCCATTGATATCGTGATTATTTCGTCTTCGACGCCATATGAGTAGCAGAGTCTTGCACATTGGACTTAGTTCACAAGATAAGTACATACATTCGAATGGAAAAAAATAAGTACAGCAAGTTCCCGCTATGCGTCGGAGGTGCTTTCCTAAAAACTGCGACGTATAACGAAAATTCATATAGTGAGACCTTTTTCCCCGTAGATATAATGAAAAAAGTTAGAATAGTGTACACGTGACACAAATGGATGCGTTTCGTGCAATGGAGTATTTGAAAGGCATGATATACGTGTACGTAAGGGAAATAGCGTCTTCAAGTTCTTTTCTTCGTCATAAATAATCCATTTTCTTCCTATTTAAAAATATTTCATGTACGCGTATGGAAATTAAACGTATTTTTGTGAGATTGTTTGTGATAGCAGCAATGATGAAGTAACCATGCAAGAAATTTTGTAAATTCAACTCGAATTAAGACATTCTTGTTTCATTTTCTTGATAACGGGTACTCCTTCGATAAAAAAGTATAGGAAAAGAAATACTCTACTTTATTAGTTCTACAAGTTTTATTTGAAACCTATTTTGATATGACAGAAAATACTTAACGAGATACGACGAAAAGTTCATTTTTTGTCACCAATAAAGTGGTACCACTGATTGACTTACGTGATTCATTTATGTGATTTTCTTATTATCTTTGACTTTAAGTTCTTAATATCAAATTTCATGAAAATCCGTTCTGTAGAAGCCGAGGACGAACATGCGGATGGACGGACGGACGGACAGACCGACCGACGATAATAGGCGCTCACTCTGGAAGCGAAACGCGCCTAAAAAGTTGGTTGCTTTTCTGACGGAATTTTATGACACATACCATTTGCAGATTTGCAGATAATACATACTAATAGAGTTTACTTATAAGACGCTATGTCAAAAATGAGCTAAAAAAATTAATGCGTATAAAAAGAGTCACCAGGGACGATACTGAAGTTGAAACTACGTCATAACACTGCGACCACATACATTCGGCAGTGAACGGTTACATTTTGGGACGCCATATGGGGCGGGAAAACGAAATTAATCATAAAATGACATAAAAACAGATCTAAATGGCTTTAAAATCGTAGTAACATTTTATATGTCGTAATTAGAATGTCTTGATCTGACCTTTGGCTCTTCGCAAACGGCTTTATATGACGAAACTTATAACGAAACGTGTTCCTTAATTCATTGACCACATCTATGCGTAACGAGTCATCGCATCGCGGGGAATAATTGCACTTTCAAGTATCTTCAATTGACATAAAAAGGTTATTAAAAACCATATGCATCCTTCGGATTCCACATTAATATCGGTGAATACCACTGATCACGGCTGCTTGATAGCCGAAATGCTCATGTTTTTCATAGCCCTTTTGTGGCTATTTGAGATTCCGTAGTAAGTACATGTGTTTTCAATTAGATATTATGTGATTGTTTTGTGAATTTGTTTTAGACAAAAGACTAGCTCGATAATTCTCTATTAAAATCCCATCCCTTGGCGGTCAGCAATTTCAGTTTGTGGTTGGCGTTATCTAAATAGGAAGTTTTCTGTTATCCCACAATTTTAGATTGAATTGGCTTCGCCACTTTGTAGTGGGTATTTGTGTTTGTATATATCGTGGACCGTGGATTTTTTTCCGATGGAACAAGTTTCGTCAACTGTGTCACATGGAGGCGTTATCGTTACGGTATTCCGAGCTCCTTTCATTCTGGAGCGGTTGTCTCTCTTGGGCACGCGCTTAATTTAATAGTTGCTCCAAGAAAAATCTATTTTATTAATATTTTTCATTTCGCGATTTTAACTTTGATGTGCCGTTTTTGCATTACCAAATTATTGCGAGTGAGTGCACGACATTCACCTCGAGTGACGTCAAAAATCGACGAAAAATGCGTGCGTACCTTTAGAACGCCATATACCTAGTAGTGCGTAAGTTATGGACATGCTGTGTTATTTCCCCCTTACAGTCGCGGAAGAAACATCCCCAAGTAAAACGCTCTTGTTTTAATGAATTTTTCATGGACGGCATAATGAAATCTTCCCACCGATGAATGTTTCCGAAAAATAAATTGATTGTATCTTGACGGCGACGGAATGAATATGAAAATTTACGTATATATAATCTGTTTTTCATCAAATAATCACGGCCTTATGTTATTTCGTGAATTTTTTCCTTTCGCTCGAATCACCGGAGTGGAACGTTTCGTCGGATGACCCCCTTCTCCTCGAGCGCCTCATCCACGGCTCGGATCACGTCTCCTCCTACACCCCCTCCCCCTCCTCCTCCTCACACCCCTTCTATTCCCTCCCCCCTCCCTTCCTCCTCGCCTCTTTGCCTCTCCCTCTCCATTCACCTACTTCGGTACAGATTACCCTTCTCCACTCCCTCCTCGCCACTCCACTCCCTCCACGCCACTCCGTTCCCCCATCATCCCTACTCCTCCTTCCCGTCCTTAACCTCTCTCTCTCCCCCCCCCCTCCCCCCCCACCCACCCACCCTTCTTCTTTTCCCCACTCTGATACTACGGATCGATGAAGATGGCGCTGTACGTTGGGCGCCAAAACCCCATCAAACCTCACCTCTCCCCCCCCCCCTCCCCCTCCCCCTCCCCCCACGCTCTCTCTCTCTCTCTTCCTCCCTCTCCTTGACCGGGCTTTGGTCTCTCTCTCTCTCTCTCTCCTCGTCATCCTGCCTTCTCCCCTTTCCCACATCCTCTTTTCTCTACCCTTGCTTGTCAGTTTTTTCCCTCTTCCATTGCTGTCTTTCTTTCTTTCTTTATTTCCTAATTTACTCTCCTGGTATTTTCTTTTCTCCATTTTTTCGCATTCTCCCCTTTATTTCTCCTTCTGTCTCTCTTTGTCGTTCGTCCCTTTTCGTTGTCTCTTTTAATCTTATTCCGTATTTTTAGCGATTTTTTTTACAAATCGCTTATGTATTCACTTTGTCTGTCCGTCCGTCCGACTGTGCAGACGATGTCTCTGAAATCGTTCAACGTAGAGAAACTAAATTTTCAGGATAAGTTACTAAATATGAGAGCTACACGTGGTAAGAATTTGGTGGACCGCTGCTTTGGGTAAGCTTTTTAATGGGAATCAAAGGGATATATTATGTATAATGTCATCAATATTAAACAACGACCAATGGAAGAAATTTATTTTTTGTGAAATGATCGCCTTATATTATCTGCTTTCGCAGAACTTTCCTAACTTGTTTTATTTTCTCTTTATTACCTGTTCTTTCTCGTCATTAACAACTAATAGTAACTTTACCGGATATCAGCACGTATGCATGAGAGCAGCATATGTACGGTTATATCGATCGCTAAAGACATCTCAAGAACATTAGTTCTCTTAGAAACATGATTCCTTCATCAATCTTCACCAAGTTAAGTGCCGGTTTTGAAAAGTTTATTAATATTTTACGACAGACACGGGCTTGACTACGCATGCGTATATATCAGGGGTCTCAAACTCAAAATGAAAAAATTACATTTCAAAAGGACTAAAAACATTTTAAAACCTTTAAATTAAGAAAATTCTTCGACACTGATTGTGAGCCGAACCGAATTAATTATATAATTAGAATAAGATCAGTGAGAGGGCCGCATAAAATGAACAAGCGGGCTGCGAGTTTGAGACCCCTGGTCTATATTATCGTTAAACGCATTCAGAAACCAGAGGGATGGGTTAATATCGAAGTGCAGATTCAGCAATAGTACGTACGTGCATGCATTACGTTAAACTAAGTCGATGATGTATCTCAATTCCTTTCGAAATTAAATAAGAAATTGCTTTTTCAATCTGCAAACGATATATTTTTAGGATTGCTAAAAGTTGAAAATCTCTTTGCCACGAATACCTCATAAATTTTCTTCGCCTGAGCGAAGTGCTTTTTTCTGCTGCCCACAAACGTACCAGCTATGGTAATTGTGTTCATACTCCATCATTATTAACCTTAAAAAAATCAAAATTTCTTAAAAGCTAGCGATGAAATGCCAGAAAATTTTGAAATTTTGGGTGTTTATTGTTGAAACACTTGAGGACTAATAAGCAAAAAAAGAAAAACATGAACGTTTGTAGTGTTTAGCACTTACGTATGCTTCTTACGAAATTTTTATTTTTCTATTTCGAATACCCCTCCGTCTATCATCTCTCTTTCTCTCTCTCTCCGTGTGCGCCCATGTCCCCGCCCCGTCTTTCTTCGTCTTCCCCTTGAATTCAATTCCTGTGATATTTGGCGTGGAAAATGCGACTAAATTCGCAAAGGCGGATATTTGTATTTTATTCGAATCGGTTGAAACCTTTGCTTCAAAATGGCATTCGTTTTTTTCAAATCCTCCTCGGTAGCCCTTCTTGAAATCGATCGCTTCGCCACAGAATATTTGTGTTTCTTATTCGTTATTTTCTTCCCGTGCCTACTTTTCCCCTACGACGTTATTTAAGTTACTTTTCTTCAAGTATTTTTCATTCCATTGAACGTCCATATTTTTAAGCTAGCAATTCAAGATTTAGTATTACTTGAAGGAATTTATCGGTTTTTTAAAATTGCTTGTAGTGAATTAAAAAAATTAAATTCTCTGGCTACTTCCTGTATTATGAGTATGAGTATTATTCCAAATCAATCTTTCCGCTTACGAGACGCTGATACATCAAAACCCTCGCATTTTTTTATTTGTAGAGTGAATATCCAATTCATAGCCGATTCGAAAATTTATCTCCGATTATGTTATTTAATCATTTATTCGTTTATACGCCAAAGTTGATAATATGGTTGAAATCTTGTTTAATGTTCGATTTAGTGATTTTTGGTTGGTGGTTTTTATCTGTAAACACTTTCACCTCGAAAGCCTTCTATATTTCTCTTCATTTTGTTTTCGCTCTCCCAACATGTATTTCAGGAAAGTGGGCGTCCATTAACTTATGCTATGTTAAGCGGTTGAAGGGTTTCCCTAATATCACGTATGATTGTGATTCGTGCATTTGTGATCACCCGGGAGACGTGTGGTAGAGAGAGGCGCAATGTTTCTCGATATGGAGTAACCTCTAATAAGTACGCATTTATTGTTCCTTATGATACACGATCGCGTGATGTCTGAGACGAGCTCTCTCGCGAATGCGAACTCGGTACATATATAGAACGCCGTAATTTTTGGTTTCGAATTCAAATTTCATCACGGGTAATTATGAGCCTTTAATATCCCCCTTCGTGTTCGGCTCATATAGAATGGCCATGTGAAAGGGGTGCCTGCCAAAGCACCAACTAATATTTTTCAAAATTTTCATGCAATAGGTACAGTATTTCATAGATTTGTCCCACTTCTCTTCGTGGAATTGTAATTTTAACGTGGTCCAACAAGGAAATAACGTGAATTAAGAGTATAAAATTATGTTTCTACGACTATTTTTTTGATAATTCCACTTGTGGAGGTAAAAAGTTATCCTCTAAAAAATCAGATATTTTCAGGCGTGCGATTCGATAAACAAAAGAGAGCTTCGTTCGTAAGAGAAAGGAAGTTGCAGGTCTTTGCAAACATGGTGTGGCAGCGCTACGGAAATGGCTATCGTTTTTTGCGCTGTCGGGTAAAGGGACGGCATTCCGGAAGGAGGAGCCGCCTTCCACTGTGTGCCCGGAGCTGGAAATGTAATGTGTTCACGGAAACGAATGCTATTACCTTTTATTAACTAATAACAAAGTTAGTCAGAAGCGATGGCCTTTAGAATGACCAGATTTCAGATTTCTCCCTCGCAAAAGTATTAAGAATGAAAAAGCTATGTTTTTTGTAATGTTTTCGACGTTCATATCTGTAAATTCCTACCCATTCAAGAAACTGATTGATAAATAGGTCAAGGGGTGAGTGACAAGATCATAAATTTGGTCGTGTACCACGCTATGCGCGTCTTAGCTCTAACCTAGGGTGTTTTCGTTCTACAGTAAGAAAAAAAATATATATATACACTTCTTTTTGATTTGGACGTGGATTTGATGGTGAAGAAGCCACTCACTGAACTTTATAAATGTATGTTGGATATCTCATCTGTTGCTTCGAATCGGCAGTTTAATCGATTCTTGAACGCGCATTCCTCTGGTCACGTGACGGTCATTACAGACGGATTTTGTCATTTTTAGGAATACAGCGACCGTAGAGTTTGCTTATTGAGATACGAAAGCATCGTCAAGGTAATTTATCATGATTTGATGGCGGAACCAAATAAGCTCAGACCTTTGACAAAGGATTTAGATGGCCCCGAGCATATCTTAAATTCGTGGAGATTTTATTGTGGTCTTTCGTCGGCGGCGTTTTTCCTCGATTTTCTTTGAATTTTTCGTTGGATCCCATAAAGTCTTTTTGCATCTTGAAGTGGCCTCTGGTGTGTGTCTTAAGCTGGTGTGCGCGTTGCCGTGTCTTTGAAACCAAATTTTGAAGGTTTGTGTTTGGTTTGCTGTCTTCCATCGAGAAGTAACGCTAAAAATACCGTTTCCTTATTCAATTTCTAATGATTTTTTTCTTATCTATCGACTGCGGTTCATCCCTCTTAATCTATCCCGTCCAAAGTCCTCTTCGTCGTAGCAATCTCTCTCACTATCCTTTTACCAAAATTCCTTTTCTCTTCCTGCCTCTTAGCATTTTTCCTAGCTTTCCTCCATCAACGGTAGTCTTCATTAGTAAATATCTGTCAAAATGTTAACCAATCACTTCTATCCCTGCCTAATTACTTTAATGAAGATCCTCTCTCATCGTAATATATTAATAGATACCTATATGCTTTCTTCTACTTTTCGCTTACTTTTTATAGTCTGAGAAATATCCATCTATAAAAGCTTCCTATCTGCTGAAGCCTTCATTCCATAGGATTAACTCATTCAAAATTATGATACGTATACAATTCTTAGTTACCTATATATATTTCGCTAATTTCTTTCTCTCTTGAAACTGATAGGCTGTTATCGGTGAATTTGACGTCGACGTGTTCGGAAGATCGCGTAGGAATGTTAAATCATGTGTAGAGACGTTTGTTTGATGCATCTAATCTCACCTAGGCGCTTCTATCAATTAATGGAATTTCCATAAGAAGGATATTTGTTTTTTTTTTGTCTTCCCACAAATCCTTACTGCAAATCCTGACTAACCTTTTCTTTTACTTGACCAATCAAAAGAAAGATCGCCACGTTCTAAGTGCAATATTTTAAATTATTCATTATTTTTTTCTGTTTTCCTTACCTCGTTACGAAATTTATAAAAGTTGATGTTTCTGGAGTCGAATGATTTCAATGTTTTTTTGTAGCGCCGCCGTATCGTCCCCATTAATTTCAACCTTTCCTTGATTTTCTTTCTGTTATGGAGACTTTATGTTTAATGTAACAATCCTATTGTAATTATATTTTTAAGTTCATTTCACAACTCTTCCAATCATTAAATTGGTATCGCCCCCTTTCTCTCATACTGTGCGCTTTAATCCTTAGAACGGATAGATATTTATAAAAGTGTAAAGTCAGGAGTATGTTTAAGATTGGATTTTAGTCTTAAAATATAGTTAAGAACCAAACGTGTGTATATTGGCATTGAATCCGTCGCGTCGAATTCATGCCGTAAATCTCGACGAATCTTTCATTGAGGAATTAACCGATTTCTGAGATGGATGGCAGAACGTGAGCGAGCCTGAGAAATATTCAAGCCCAATCAGCCTCGCGAGTGACTCCATTCTAAAATAAGAGGCGATTTTGTATCTCGTACACGTCGCACCTGTTGCCAACTACTTTATCTAATCGCATAAAAAAATTAATCGACAAAATGACAGAAATGGGTTTTTTTGCGTTGCGCGTATATCTCGACGAATGTGCTTTCATAATTACTCGTTTTGGTGTAATTGCAGCTCCAGCGTATCCGCCCTTCGTTGCATCGTTTAGCGGCCCTCCTAAATCTTCATAATGATCTGAATATTATTTTCCCTTCCATCAAATAATCACTGCGCCGCCTAACCGATGCTCATCGAATGGAATCCTCTTCGTAATTTCCCTCGCATCGCCAAACCTTTTTCCTTTCCTCGATCGGCTGCTATATCAATTTTGGCGTTATAATATCCTTAGGTGCCTTTAAACGGAGGTCATTTGACGTGAAACGAAGGACCATAGGGTCGAATTGGAAGATCGCAGGGTAATTAATAAAGGGCTGCGGAAAAGTTAAATAATTTTCTGTGGAAGTTGAATCTCTGATAATTGTTTATTTTGTGTCCCAGCGAATATTATATAAATATTTTATCTCAAAACATCAGGTTGGACGACGTTATCTGCTCGGAAACCTTCAGACTGGATTTCATACGATAAAATTATTTGGGGACGCATTATCCTATGGACGCGCTGGGACGATCGCCTAGGGCCCCAGATTTATAGGGGCCCCATTTCAGTTGCTTCGGCGTGAGGTATTGAAAAGAGTTGTAGTGACTAATCGCGGGCCATATGCAGTAGAAAATAGAATCGAAGAATAATTTAATGAAACTAAAGGGTTTAGCTGTGGGTCAATATTGCATGATTTGTTTTAAATGTATGTTTATCTATTTTGGGAATAGAGGGGTAAAGTCAAATATTTTGTTTTTATAATTTTCTATTTTCATTTTACGTTACATTCAGTGGCGCATTATGGTAGGCGCTACTCAAGGGCCTCATTTCTAAGGGTTCCATATTTCAGTTGCTTTGTAGTGCGATTATCAGAAGTTGACAAATACAGTAGAAAACATAGAAAAGTAAACATAGCAACTTCAGTTATTTCATACTGTGTTTTTGTAAGTGAAAAATAAAATATATTGTTCATTTTGTATTTATTTCTTATATGAAAATCTGATATGTCCAGCACATGACTTTCTCCATACAGAGCAATGAGTATGATTGCTCTCAGCATTAGCGTATCCAAGAATAACTCTCGGCAATTACACTCGTGAATATGGAGAAAGTAATAATAATTGGATAGAAATAGCTTATATAACATTCTCTAAAAGAAAGTGGTTGAATCCTCCTCAATTGCTCTATTATTATTATTATATTTCATGGCTATTATTTTATATTCTTTAATACTTCGCATTATAATTCTTATGATTCTGTGCCGGCATCAATAGTTTGATCGCTAAGCCACATGAATTTCCATTTGAAAATTTAAAAAAAACAAGCGTTTTCAAAGGTTATGTAATATAACTTTTTCCCTATCTTCGGCCCAGGTGCGCACCCAGGGGGGAGGGAGGGGCCGACGGGCTTTAGCCCCCCCCCCCCAAAGCTCTACAGGTTCTTCCATAAAAACCTTAATCACGGGAGTGTGTATTAACCAATTGCCTTGGTACTCAGCAAATATGCTTTTTTATTTCATAAATTTTCTAATATTTCTCTCAGCAAATACGTTATAACCATTATAAATTATTGAATTTCGCGCGTTTACTTCACGAGAATCAAGGCGGGCTCTAGCAACAAGCGATCTCCCCGTGTATTTTAGAAGCCCACAGTGAGCTCCATGGGACCAATTCGTTGTGGGCACTGCAAGCGCGTGCGTGAGAGTCACGGCAGAAAGGCGGTCATAAATGCCGGTGATCGAGTAAATGTTTTTCATCCGTTTTCCTTTTGCACGTTGTCGAAGTATGACTTTTTTATCTTTTTATTTTCTCTCCTTGCACTCCCCTTACACTCACTTCACTGCAGTCGTCCCGTAAACCAACGGAATAGTGACCGGAAGGCACCCTGCACCGAATAAGAAAAAGGTCACTTCAGTATTTCTTTGTTCTCCACGTTAAGGGGTAAAACGAAGCAATCTTGGATCCGTAATAGTTTCCAGATGGAGGGGACAAATAGCTGGGAACGACGCGAAGAGGGAGTTTTGAGGAAAGATAATTCTAAGAAATTTAAAGGCCCTTTTGAGGAAAGAAAAATTTTTTGAGGATTAAGCCCGTTTTCAAATGACTTGGCGAGTGAGATTTCGGCCGCACTCGGGACCGCTGCCAGGAGGTGGGGTAGGGTTGGAATAATCCTATAGTTGACCCAAGTGAAAATCCTGGGTGCGCGCCTCCTATTAACACTAAAATTGCATAACAGCAATGAAAGACTTATTGCTATTATAGAATCTTTCCGCAAATTCGAGTCTTCCTAAGTGGATTTTGTTCAAATGACATTCGTGAGAAGACATCCTGATTTTAAGTGTCTATAAATTATCATAATTTTACTCTCTACACTGTTTTGTTCGTGAAATCAACAGCAAGACTACTAGCGCCACGACTTTCTGATACGCTCAGCCTCTGACCGCATTCCCTTTCGAGATAAAAATCACGGCCTCTCCCCTCTCGCGAGCCTCCTGCGCACAGTTGACGCAGCAGTTAACATTTCTGAGGCGAGTGTTAATTTTCCCAGGAAGCAAGAGAATGGTTTATGACGACACTTCGTCCATTGCTGGTACGACCTAACACGGTGTAAACATTGGGACCATTCTCCTCCTTCTGAAGAGGAGGATCTTCATCTAATTCGCTGTCCGAGTTGCTCTTTAAGCTCCAAAGAATGTTTTTCTGAAGATATATGGAAGATTTGTTTCAACGGCCGTTCTCTCTCTCTCTCTCTCTAATGGAAACATTTATACGCGCATTAAGTTTCCTTTGGTCGTGCCACAAAATGTGCGCGAACAAGTTTGCCTACTGGTGTTATTCACTTCCGCACCGGCTAATTACTTCGTCACTCGCTGTTTTTGCTGTAGTACATAAATATGAGAGTGCCGCCTCTCTCTCCCCCCCCCCCCCCTTTCCCTTTGGACCCCGCGCGCGCACCGCCATTTTCCCCACACCGCGTGGCGAGTTGGCGTCGCGGATTCGCGCCATCCCTCCCATCGTACCTCTTCCTATTCCTTTAAACGTTGCAACGCAATCTTATTCGCGTTTTATTCCACGCTCGAGGTAAAAATTTCTCAACAACATTTCGCATTGCTTTTCGTCGAATTAGTTCTTTCTTCTTATCGTTTAAACCAGGGGTTCCCAATCCTTTTACTGAAAGGGCCACACGAGGCCTCGTGTACGACTGTGCGGGCCACATACGAACTCTCAAATGGCTGATCGGGACATTTCACAGAGCAAGTTTTGACAATCTTTAAATTCTTTAATATGCCATACGAATATATTAAAAGTATTTTGCTCGGAAAATCTCGTATAGATACCTATAAAAAATGATATGTAATAAAAACTCTTGCGGGCAGTGGAGGATTACCGCACAGGCGCATGAGGCGCTCTCCTGAGGCCTCGACACTCATGGAGGCCTCAAAACATTCAAAACTCGATTTTTTTCAATATTTTATTTAGTAAAATATTTCACAATATGTATAATCTACTACTTACGTACACATATCGCGTTTTTACTTAGGTTTGTTACAATGTAACATCTCTTGCGTCATTCGAACACACATCTCACAGTTATAATTCATTTTTTGTTTATTTCTCAACGTGCAAGTTTATAAAATAAATATTAAATTTTATGTTTGTGAATTTCTGTAATTCAATTTATTTAACATGCTGCGTAAATTTTTTCCATTCGTAGGTTGTAAAAAATTTTGTAGAATGAGTACCCCCACTCCCGGCCAGTTGGGGGCCTCCCGAATGTTTTGCGCCTGGGGCCTTCAGATACCTTAATCCGCCACTGCTTGCGGGTAAATACACGAAACTTGAGGTAATTTCGGATGAAATCCTTGCGCGGGCCGTAGTTTGGAGACCCCTGGTTTATACTGCAGCATAATGGGTTCCGTGAAGTGATCCGCGCCGTTCCGCCCGAATTTTCTCCGGTGTTTTTCAAGTGCACTCAACTTTGTTTCATAGATGAATTTTTTCTGTTAACTTTTACTCTTCTTTTAGCTGTGCATATCACATTTTGTATGTAACTCTCATTTCTCCTCTTCAATGATTCATTTCAATCGGTTCGAGAATACGCGATGATCGAGGGCAGATTAATTTTTCTCGGAAATACCATTCGCCCACACCTTCCGCTCTCCCTTACCGTCATTTTCCACCCTTCCTTTCTCTCTCTCTTTTCTGCCCTCTCTCTATCTCTCTTTTCATACCCTCTTCCTCCATCTCTGCGGCTTGCACGGTAATAATTTAATCTCTTCCTCCTTTGTCTACCATACTCTCCCCAATTATCCCTTCTCTCTCTCTCTCTCTTCCTCTTCCATTTGCTCCCTCTTTTCCTCCACCTCTCTCCATCCCTACGCCTTCTTCTCTCACTTTTGTCCCTGCATTTCCCGATCATAACTCTGGAGGGACTGTAACATTTAGAGCTTTCGAAGCGAATCGCAATGAATTTCAGAATTTTAATCTCCTTCTCTCCTTAGCCGTGCATCTCCCCCCCCCCCTCCCCCCTCTCTCCGCCACTTCGTCGTTTACGGCTAAAAACGAATCGATAATCTATTTTTTGGCCTCGGCTTTCCTTCTCACGAAGCTCCGAACCCTCTTCGACCTCCCTCCCTCCTGCGTTACACCTCCCTCGTTTTATACCTTGCCTCGTTCTGCCTATCAACAAATTCTCCACAGGAAACTGAACTCTTTTTTATCTCTTCGTCCTCACGTAATTAATTAACGGAATATGAATTTATGTAACGAATCCCAATTTTGATCTCTCGGCATGGTGTTGAATAAGAATTCTTACAGTTGCGAATGAGTCAAAGAACCGACCGATTTCGTTCAATCATTCAGCAGATGCTTGGAGTGGTTCCTTACACGTTTTACTATAGTCGTTGTCTAACATAATAATAGTTAGGGCTCTATTCTCGTGGAGAGATTTTATTTCTTCGTTTGATTTACATGCTTATCAGTGTAGGATATATTTACTTTGCATTTTATATCGAGATAATTATCTCCACTCCAATGTATGGACGCCAAAAGAACAGATTTCGTATTCATTTAAGATATCCTATATAGATGCCTTTATTCTTAGGCTCCAAATTTATACTTAGCAGTGAATACTACGTCTACGATTAATATTGAGCCGCAATTTAATTTAGGGATTAAGGGATTTTTTTCAGTTTTCCAGATTAAGCTTCAAATTAGTGTTTAAATCCAAGAAAAACTGACTTTTAAAGTCCTTGATAATTAGAAATTTAATTACTCTGGTTGTGTTGCACGTTATGGCGATATTTGAAGCTTCATAACCGAATAATCACATCTTCTGTCGACGAACAGGAAACTCATTCGTGTTTTAATGTGTTGAACTAATCTGTGAAATATACTGAAATCCGTTGAGAAAATTAAAGAAATTCATTGGCGTATTTTGGAGTATTTTCTGATGGTTAGGTTCTATATTTAATGACAACGTGTGTAGGTATGTAGATTGGTTTTTATATAATTTTTAGCCGCGTTTCGCTTCCAGAATGAGCGCCTATTAGCGTCGGTCCGTCCGTCCGCAGGTTCAATCTCGGCTTCTACCGAACGAATTTTCATGAAAATTTCTATTAAGGACACAGTCTACTTTCTTGTGTGTATTTTCGGCCGATATTCAGTTGACGATACGACTCGTCCGCATTGTAGGTATTCATTTATTGATTGTTTTGTCTTAAAATGTTTATTATATAATATATTACACTCATTTGTTCTTAAACTATTAATTTATAGTCTATTTTTTTCAAGGTTCTGGAATGTATCTCAATTTATAACATGTAAGTCTATGGGAAATTGATATTCGACTTACGCTAATTCGACTTACGATGCGATTTTCAGGAACGCATTCGAGTCGTAAGTCGTGAACGTAAAAGGCTTTATTTGAAATCATAGTGTAGTTGTCATATTAAATGTGAAGGCATTATCGAAGACTGTTTAACATCTATAAAATCTGCAAAATGTTTCAGAAAATATCGCTCATAATCTGAAAATGTTATTCAAAAGAGATAATGGAAGGAGATAAGCATCACGATTCACGGGAGCCGACAAGTTGTTCGAAAATCATTTCTTTGAAAATCAATTTTTCGAAAGAAAAACCTTTCGAAAAGTGACAATTTAAAAAACACAAATTTGTAGAAACTTTTAACTCAACGAAAATAAATATATGTATATAGAAAAAATTAAATGTTGCTTTCACTCAGAGAAACATGTGTTGATGATTTTGGAAAAAGGGAATTGAGCGGGTATGGGTTGGGGATTGGCCGTAATTAATTGCGGGAAATAAATTCATTAATTATTAGTTCCTTCAGCGTTGCTCTTGTTTAAACGAATTCGTACTGATTTGTACAGATTTGGACTTATTTCAACTTGCGTTGTTACCCTTCTCTCTTAATTTAAGTCGCGACTTTTGTTTTGTGTAGTTATATCCGTATTTTGAAGCGGATGCCTATTCGTAGCAAGCGCTATACCAACACTGTGATTAAATTACATTCAAAATTCTTTTTCAACATTTTAGTAGTGACCGATTAATTTCTTAAAAGTCAAAACAACATTCATTCCAATCTTTGAAAATGTCAAAAATTCGTTTTTCGGTTTAAAAATTGGAAAAACTGATCCTTCGGTGAATAAATTTTTGAAATTTCGATTTTCGTAGAATTTTCCTGGGCCCTACATCAATCCATCATAATCGTGGCAAGAAATAATTTTTGAAAGTCTGCCGAATAAAAATTCGCGTTGCAGCAATTTCTCGTTTAATTTGACCGGACGGTAAGTAAACGCTTTATATTGCATTTAAAAATGTTTAGTTCTGGGATAAGGCGGGAAGATCGAAGTTTTTGGGAAATCAATTTACCCGCTCCATTTCGATATTATTGGAGTAATCTTTTATACTTAATTCGAAATCGAGATGTTTAAAAATAAATGTCAGCACATTTTGTCTGTCAACTTCTGCTACTAAAATCACGGTCTGAATATATTCCAAAAACGGAGATTTTTGCCCTCCGCTATGCATAGCGAAAAGGCGAAACCGTTGCATGATTCTACAATTTGCACGGAGAAAGTGGCCTCTCTGCTTCGTTTATGAGATCGAAAGTTTAAAGATAAAAAATTCCGAGAGCAGTTGATTACGTTTAATATCTTTTTTTCAGTTCCGAATCCTGACTGCGAGCATCTATCATCGAACCAAGTCCCGTCCTTCGAACGCCTCCACATCCGACATCGAACGGATCCTTGGCGGTGAGTTCATAGATGCTAACATATGACGAGCGCATTTCGTCCATTTTCTCTCTAGAAAGCATTCGGATTAATGCAAGGAAAAAAGGAATCTTTTTCATTTAATAATCCAATTAATGGATAGCGTTTTGTCGGCCATCCATCGCCGTCTCGTCCTCTGGCCGCCCTCATGCACGCGGAAGGGCGATGATTTCTCCCGCCGCCCTCCTCCATTCCCCTTCCACCCCATTCCCATTCGAATCGTTTGACGTGCGGGACGGAGCCAATTTCCTCGGGAGAGCGTGTGGTCGTGCATTCCGAGTGTTAAGCGGACGGAGTGCGTCGGCGTGATCAAACGCCGCGAGGGTCAGCGGTCGCGTACTCTCGCGAGGAAGGGTCGAATGGGCGCCGATATTCGGATGTCTCCCAGGCACGGTAGAGAGTGTGAATTGATCGGAAGGCTCCGGAAAATTATGTGCCTAGCACCTATTACCCGCAGAACTCTATTTATAATGGGGTGAGAGTAATTGCTTTTTCCCGTGGATACTTGAAACGTTCGATGGCACCTAAATCACCTTCTTCCTCGGTCGCATTACGAGCACAGTTTCGTCGTTTCTCTTACACGGAGAATTATTTTTAGTTAATTTTTTCGTAGTCTCAAATACAGCGCAATTGTACCCGAAAAAGTAATAAATAAAGAGAGGAAATCATTTAACAGAACAGGAATTAATAGGCCTAACGAAACGGCAATGCTAACGAGCACGTTCGAAAAAATTACAGCATTTGGGTACGGATAACGAGGGTGGTTAAATGGGCTGTCAACGATTTTACGGAGAGAGAGAAAGGCCAAGAATCGAGTGACGTTTCACTTAGGGGTGTATTCAGAAGAAATGCCGGTGAAAAGAGATCGCTGCGAGGAAGAGGAAAGAGTAAGGGAAGAGAGAAGTGAGGGAGGAGTAACGCTATAAAGCAGAGGTTCTCAATGTGGTGCCCGCCAAGCTATTTCTAGGTGCCAGCTTTCCTCTGCGCACATGGAGATGTTCATAATCCCTTGTCCAATGAGCAAGTCTTGAAAATTTTGTTACTAATATTTTTGTTTGAAATTCTACCTAAAACGTTGTTAATGCCGTAACGAACGATAGCAATAACTCATTTGTTTCATCAAAATAATCGTGCCAGAACCAGAACAGTGCCCAGGCATCCTGTCGCCTATGACGAGATATGACCCGTTTCTTTCCATCCAACTTCCTCAACTCGAGCTTTTCTCCCTCCTCTGGTAGGAAAAAAGTATTAAAATCAGTTTCTTTTCTTTTCACAGAATTTAATTGTTTCAAGCATTAATAAAAAATATTAGTTGTTAAATACGACGAGGTCGTCTGTTATTATTCCAGGTATCTTATTTAGGCAACTCGGGAATTTTTTAAAATTATTGAACGACATTTTACGATAGATTGCGACATTAAAGATATGAAATAATTACGGGCGAAAATGTTACTAGCGGAATTTCACCTCGGAAATCCGTGATGGCGAAACGTCGATCGAATTAAAGTTCTCCATTTTGTTTCATTGCATAATTTTACTTTACCTTGAAAATGAAAATACTTTCCCCTCATTCTTCTAACCTTTGGATGAATTCGAACGCCCTTCTTAATATTATTGCATTGTCCTTCCATTTAATTATAATATACTGCTGCCTAAATACCATGAGATGAAAAATCCTTCTTCGCCTTCTTCATTCTACATTACTCCACCGTTGGATGTAGGCGTCTTCCATATCTCTCTCTCCAGCTTCTCCTATCCTTCGTCGCTTGGCTCCACCTGTTTCTCGTTTTTTTGCTGATGTCATCTTTCCATCTCATCTTGGCTCGTCTAATATCCAGTATGTACTGGGTCTCCGTTCCTAAACTTTTTCTTTCCAGCGCTCATGTGTTCCGCCTATTGCCGTTTTGAGTTTTCTTACATGATGGATAACATCGGTAAGCTTTGTTTGTGTGCCGATTTCCTCGTTTGTTTTACGGTCCCTGAAATGTGAAATACCTAGCATCACTATTTCACTTGAAATCTGTGCGATTCGAGATTTGTGGGCAAGGCTGTACGTCATTGCTCATGTTTCCGACGCATATGTGATCACTGCTATAGTACACACGCACCCTTCGTAGAGTTTTGTTTGAGACGTTGGGGTAGCGTTGCTTGGAGGTCTGCCCGGTCGTATTCAGCATTTTGAGTTCTTTTTGTCGGAGGACACAGTTCGGTCAAGATAAACATCCTCGTCTGTCTGGTTTATGAATTTATAGTCAAACAAATAAGGACACTTCGTTAATTTCAGAATTTGACTTTCCCTTTGTCTCGTTAATATTAATTTTAAGTCCAATTTCCGATGACGCAATGTGCAGCTCTTCTTGCATATCCTCATTTATTTCTGAAATGAGGACAATATTGCCTGCATAACGGTGGCGAGACAGCTCTTCACAATTTCTGTTTATTCCTTTGTTTCTCCACTTTTAGGTCGTAATGTCGTATCCTAAATAGCTCCGGTAAATAACTCGAGAGAAATTGTATCGCCCTCTCTCATTCCCATTTGTTTTTATTAGATTCGTTTGCTTTTTTTTCTTCAAAATTTCGATTTGCTTTAGAGATGTTTGATTAGTTGTATGTAGGCACCTGAGACAATCCTATTTCTCTGCAAGGCATCAATTACTACTGTCCATAATTCTACCCTACCAAATGCCTGTTCGTAATCACTAAATATCACAATTAATGGTTTTTAGGCGCGTTTCGCTTACAGCGTGAGCGCCTATTATCGTCCGTCCGCATGTTAGTTCTCGGCTTCTACGCAACGGATTTTCATGAAATTTGACATTAAGGACTTGCAATCAAATGTAATACGAAAATCGCAAAAATGAATCACGTACGCCAATCAGGGGTACCACTTTACTGGTGACAAAAATGAACTTTCCGTCATATCTCGTAATTGCTTATATCAAAATATTTTTCGAATAAAACTTGCAGAACTCGTAAAGAAGAGTATTTCTTTTCCTATACATTATTATCGTAGGAGTAGCCGTTATTAAGAAAATCATACAAGAAAGTCTTAATTCGAGTTTAACTAAAAAAATTTCTTGCATGGTTATTTCATCATTACTGTCTTCCTGGCAGTAGAGTAGGTGACGATGCACTGGTCTGCAAGTTTGACTCGTCCCATCCCTTTGCTACAGTCAACACTCATTAGAGGTTTAATTTTTTGCCAGCTAAAATGTCAACAATGTCAATATTAACCGAAGATTTCCGCTTTTTAGAAGAAAGCCTAATACTCGTAAAAGCGATATCTCTGTGCAAAATCAACATGATCACGGAGAATACCTAATATTTTTGTAGGAAAAAGTTCAAGCATACATAAGATAATACAGCTCGGACACCAATAGGTGTTAATATGTAATAGGTAAGTTTAACTTGTGTAACCTGTTAGAGTAACCAGCTGAGAGCAAAAGAAATACACTACGAAGCTTAAAAGCAGTTCACAAGCATCCATTGAAAACACAGGTTGACGAGTATAAGCGGTCGACGCATTTAAGAGTTAAAGTTAAAGCTTACCCCAAGTAAAATATCGCCGCACGAAACTGATTCTGAGTTGAATTTATTTAATTCGGTGCGGATATAGTTGGCGAATCGTCTTTTACTTGCTATAATAAAACCCATTCGTCCATATTTCACGGAAGGCTTACACTCACTCAACCCATTTATAATTACGTCATATCCAAATTGAAAATTCTGGGCACACTAATTTTCGTATGCTGTGGTGTAAACGTTCCAGCGGTGGAAGAAGAAATAACTCCCCTTTCCTCCAGCGATGAGAAAAATTCCTCACACTCAAATATACACGGCACTTCCTCACAGAATGACCATTACACTACACAGGGACGTGCAAAAGGGGGTAAATGAAAAGCACTTTGGGGTTGACGAATGAAATAAAGGGTAAAGGTTTGATATTGGAAATTGAAGAAATTGGTAGGAATCACAATTCCGTATCACCTGTAATGGCAAAAGAAAAAAATCACTGGTACAACCAAACACGATAGGAGATGCGTCTTAAATAGACTTAAGGCTAGGAAAACCATCCATGTAGCTTATATTGCAATAATTCTCCGTATACACCATGAAACTGCTTTGATTCTCGCGAGAATTAAAAAATTATATTATAATTTTATCAAAAGAACATTTATGTAAGATTATATATTGCCTTAATTCGGCGTATAAATTTGCCAAACGTTCATAAAATACATATCTTTAGAGGCTGCCAGTATCTGGGAGGTGGGAGAAAATAACTTTCCTTTAGTTCTTTACTTTTACACCGTCAAATGTAGACAGATAGGTTTTTTTGAAAGGCATTTGTTGTGAGTAGGCCAGTGCGTGCCCCTGTTGCACTTTGGCGGTTTCGTGGAGGGCATTCCGAGTTCCTCGTCCATGCTGATACCTTTTATGGTCATAGGAAAGGTATTTTTCCCATTTCCCCCACCTCCCAGCACTTCATTATTGATATTTAACAGTCCAAAGTGACGTCGTCGTGACGTCTGCTGATATTGGCGGGAAATTTTCTCTCGATTTGGTCAGTCTGCTTTGAGATGTGCAAGTGTTCGGATGTGACGAAGGAAGTTCTCGTGATCTCCTTTCGAAGAGAAGGCGACGCAGCCTCTAAAGATATGTAAGTATTTTATGAACGTTTGGCAAATTTATACGCCGAATTAAGGCAATATATAATCTTACATAAATGTTCTTTTGGTAAAATTATAATATAATTTTTAAATTCTCGCGAGAATCAAAGCAGTTTCATGGTGTATACGGAGAATTATTGCAATATAAGCTACATGGATGGTTTTCCTAGCCTTAAGTCTATTTAAGACGCATCTCCTATCGTGTTTGGTTGTACCAGTGATTTTTTTCTTTTGCCATTACAGGTGATACGGAATTGTGATTCCTACCAATTTCTTCAATTTCCAATATCAAACCTTTACCCTTTATTTCATTCGTCAACCCCAAAGTGCTTTTCATTTACCCCCTTTTGCACGTCCCTGTGTAGTGTAATGGTCATTCTGTGAGGAAGTGCCGTGTATATTTGAGTGTGAGGAATTTTTCTCATCGCTGGAGGAAAGGGGAGTTATTTCTTCTTCCACCGCTGGAACGTTTACACCACAGCAAAGGTAGGAAAGTTCGTACCTCTCATCTAAAGAATAAAATCCTCCATGTCTCCCTTTAATTTCAGGTCTGGTTGAATGGCGTTTAGGCCGTCGCAGGCAAAGGTATCCGATTGATACGAAAATTAGTGCCCCCAGAATTTTCAATTTGGATATGACGTAATTATAAATGGGTTGAGTGAGTGTAAGCCTTCCGTGAAATATGGACGAATGGGTTTTATTATAGCAAGTAAAAGACGATTCGCCAACTATATCCGCACCGAATTAAATAAATCCAACTATACCGGTGATATATAGCAATTATATGCTCATGAAAATTACGCTAGTCTTCTTTTTTACAAACTTTTACTTAACTTCCCTTGGTATTTATTTATTTATTTGTGACATAAAACTGCGATTAACTCGAGAAAGGATCGAGATAGTAACTCTAAATTTGGCAGAAATGCTCGATTCATATATTTTAAGGTGTTGACGAAAATGAATCTCTATAAAGTCCTGGGTTCGACTCCAAGGTAGACATTTACATTTTCCATAAGGTAACACTTAAAAATGGACTTTTTGACTTGCAGGCTTTCATTCTTTTTTATTTAGATTAAAATTAGAAAAAACTATGTACGTACAATCTTCGGATATGAACCATTTTGAAGAAGACACTATAAAGTTTTTTATTCTGTTCATCTTTTTAGGTGCGTTTCGCTTCCGGCGTGAGCGCCTATTGTCGTCGGCCTGTCCGTCTGCCTGTTTCTCTGTCCGTCCGTCCGCATGTTCGTTCTCAGCTTCTACCCAACGGAATTTCATGAAATTTGATATTAAGGGCTTAAAATCAAAGATGATAAGAAAATCACAAAAATTAATGGCGTTAGACAATCAGGGGTACCACTTTACTGGTGACAAAAATGAACTTTCCGTCATATCTCGTGAAGTATTGCTCATATCAAAATATTTTTCGAATAAAACTTGTAGGACTATTAAATTAGAGTATTTATTTTCCTATATATTTTTATCGTAGGAGTTGCCGTTATCAAGAAAATCAAACCGGAATGTCATAATTCGAGTTGAACTTTGAAAATTTCTTGCATGGTTACTTCTTCATTGTTGCTAACATAAACAGCCTTCAAACAAACGTTTAATTTCCTTACGTGCGCATGCAATATTTTAAAATAGGAAGAAAATGGATTATTTATGATGGAGAAAAGAACTTTAAAACGCTATTACCCTTACGTATAGGTATATCATTTCTTTCTAATACTCCACTGCACTGATACGTTGTAGACTTTCCTAACTTGTTCTTATTCGCACCACTTTTGCTCTACTTATTTAACTGTTTGAATTTGGTCCATTGTTCCATGTCCATTACTGAATCCAGCCTGTTTGGTCGAGAATGTTTGCGATGTTGTCTATCATTACTTTCATAAATAATTTGTAGACAGGTGGTAAGAGTGATATGGGTTAGTAATTTTTTTTATAGAATAAATACAGCTCTTATGCAACTAGCTGTAATCTTGCCTCCGTCCAAACATATATTACATACATTCTTTAGATTGCGCAGTATGGGTTTTATTTGGTATTGTTTTAAAGAATTGCTGTTCTTTAGGTATGACATGTTAAATGCAGTCAACAGAATGAATAGAATTACTAACTCAGAATTAATACTGTTCTATTTTCAGTAATTATCTGACATACATACCGTGTGCCAAACGATTGGTTTTAGAAAATATGCTCAGTTATGGTTTTTACAACGCATACATAACCAGCGTTATCATTAAATTACTCAATCGAATGATACATTTATTTTTCATGTTCGACCTTTAATATTTTTTTCCGTCTAAGACTCTTGGAAAAGTAAATTATCAACTTTCTCCTGCTCAAAATCTTTCGACATCTTTTTTAATTTTTCCGGATGTTGTAAATTATAAATAAAAATCAATAGCTAACCTGAAGTCTATTTACCTATGCAATTAATTCATAGTTACCTTCTTTTTAATCTGAGTTTGAGTTTGATGTTCAGCGAATGGCAGAAACATTACACAACCTTGGCTACCAATTTATCACACTTATAATTACACATTTTATCACATAAGATCCATATTTGTTTAACAATCGTTATTATTATCCCTCACAATCCAAACGAATTATAAATGGTAAATTATTATCAGACTTTTTTATTGTCATTTTAACTCAAATTCACACATCAAAGACTATTTTCATTTAAACGAATACTGCTTATGAGCTTAAATTCGTTCAAAATAATAATAACATCTCCATTGTGAGCCAGGGGCAAGTGGGGAGGGAGGGGGGGTCTGTTCCGAGACTTGCAGCCTCTTCGGGTTTTAGTAGTGCTCGTGACGTTGGGAGTCACTGACGAGGCCATTGGAATGATTTGACGTCGACGGAAGAAACATTGCTCCAATTAGGTGAGAATGAATCTTTTGGATCACATAGTAATATAAAATGAGAATGATTGGGATTTTTAGCCTTAAAATTATATAATTTTTCCAAATTTCAATACCGCCGACTTTCATTTGTTTTCGGAATTTTATTTGGCTTATTATATAATATGTTTTTATAAGACTTGCAAGAGTTTATATGCAATAACAAAATATGTATGACAGAAAGTGACATGGTTTGTTCAAAATATCCCCTATTTACGTGTTTGAATATTCCTATGTTAGTATTAATTTCTGATGTCGATTCAGTGGCATCATTTTTAGAACATTTATTTGAATATGACCCTACACGCATCTTTACTATTATAACTATATACTGCCGAAATGTCTTTAACTCGTGATCTTTACGCGAATAACTCAAGAACGGCATTTAAGGTTTCGGTGACTTTTACACTTTGCCAACAATGTCTATCAGAAAACCATGGGTTTGTTTATTTTATCCATTTGATTAACACGGTTTTGAGTATAGCATATTAAAATTGCTTAAAAGAATGGCACGAACTCGGGATTTTAACTTTTCTAAGCTGAAAGAACAAAGTTAATTTTTTTGAAAAGAGAATTTCGTATCGAATTAGCGTAAAAAATTGTGTAGAATCAGAAAAAACGTGATTTTTTCCAGGTTTTCAACAATGATAAATGTAAGCTACCATGACAATTCCAGTTGTCATCGCATTTGGAAGTCCAGTGCTTTTATATGGGGAATAGTTTAGCGTTTTATTCTTACTTTGGGTATGTTTTTTCCGTTCGTCGTTTGATTTTTTTAAAAGTACATAACTACCATTGGTATTTACGTATTATCCCCATGCCATACTTACGTATTATCCCCATGCCATAAACGTATTAACAGAATAATAATAATAAATTATAAATACATACGAAACTGATAATTAAATCTCGTAAATCCAACAATACGTTGTTATTCTGTTAATATTTTTATCTCGTTTGACTGTTGTGCCGCGAATAATATCTCGTTTGACTGTTGTGCCTCAAATGGAGAGGATATTGGCCAGCCTTCGGCTCGCTTTGTTTTAATGGGTAGTCGTCTCCGGGCGCTACCGCTCCCTTCGCCTCGCTCGGAACCAAAGTATCCCTCCCCGTTGTCCGGTGATTGGGTTTGTAAATGTCGGGACAGGCCAATCAGTTTCTGTTAATGTTGTACGTAAGTATGGCATGGGGATAATACGTAAGTTCCCTACCATTTATTACGCATCACATAATTCGTACGTATGCGTACTGTGTATTTTCCATTCCTTGTTTGTTTTTTAATGTCATCCTATATGTAAGCTATTATATAAATCACGCTGAAAGAAAGATGGCTACATTTTTTTGAGAGAGTGTGAAGGAGTGAGCATGAGAGAATGGATAGATAGACTGGAGAGGGAGGAAGACAGACAGACAAGACAGGCAGGCAAACGACTTTATTTAGGGCGAAATTGAGACTGTGAAATCCCTTCTTACATTTAACCCTTTCATCAGGTTTGAAAATTAATTACAAAATTTCTCATACATATTGATTACAAATTTTGTTAGTTGAACATAAAGAATTACCATAGAATAATGTTAGTTTTGTGGGTTGGGGAAAAAAATCTTTGTAATCGCTTTGTTTAGCACAGAAAAAATCCCACTGTGGAAAAACACCTACGAAGAGGAGGGAGGTGTAAAAAAACCGGGAAAAATCCCTATATAGATACAGAAGAAAAAAAAGAAAGAAAGAATAAAGGAATTGAATACAAACAAATACAGGGAAAGAAGTAACGTAGACGTACTATATAGAGCATATAAAAAATATACATATACAACAAATACTTATACCACACATACACAGGAAATTTATAAATAATATGCAAAATGAAGAATATACATTTAGAAGTCGGAGGCAAGGTTGGGAAGCGTCGTAATTTCAATTTAATACTTTATTCGTGTTATCTCATCATTTTTGTCGGGAAATTATTCTAGTTTATTATTTTTTGTCAGTCGCATGTTTGAATATTAACGTCCCCCAATATATACGTTTAAGATATCCCTAAAATTTCGCCGGGAATACATTCTTTAAACAAGTGTAAGGTAAAAAAATTTTCTCTCGGAAGCCACGTTCCCTTAAATCCTCGCGTTACAATTTTCAAGGACAAATACTCCTTCAAAATATAAAGGATGTAACGTGGCAGAGAGCGACGGGAAGGCACAGTTCGATTGTGGAATGCGTCTATCGCTCGCTGCCTTAGCATATTATATTACATGTATAAATCGATTTCCTAAAGATTATTTCACCTGTGATCGCCTGGTTTCGAAAGCTTAAAATATTTCTGTCGAAAGAAAGCCAACCCCAAGAGAGGAGGAGGCCTATGCTACAGTCTATGAAACCTCGATTCGTTTGTTCCGTTTTATCCCGCAACCTCTCGAGCCCTCAGACGCGCTTCTCGAATGTTCTTAAGTGTTTGTTATACACCGAGGGGGCCGGATTTCAGTTTTTGTCGCCCATATTTTCGATGCGCTTTTTCTCATTAAATTCGCATACATCGCGTAAGTTACAAAGATGCTACCACGCAGCACAAGGTCAACTCGGCATAAACATATAAAATACGGGTTGTTGCAACATTGTTTAAAAAGGAATAAACGATATCTAAAACAATTATGACTTTTTTGGATAGATTTTCGTTGTAGTCAAATTCTGGCGCCCCTTTCGATAGGCGACTGAGGTGGTCGGGACAATCCTGCTTATTCCACACAAAACAACGAACCGCCATCGAATAAAATAATTACGTGAAAGTTTTATTCTGTGTTTATCCGTCGAAATTTTTGTCTTATTGTTAGTACTATCTTTAATATACCGTAAAATATGAAATTTAAAATTTGTGTATTATTTCGAAGAATACAGTAATTATTGACGGACATTGCGCTAGTGTATTCTTAAATGAGGCGATATAATTCAAAATTTGTGGTGCGGTTCATATTTTGGCGTCTTTTAATAATGTCGCGCCGTAGGCAGTTGCTTATGTTGCCTGTGCATAAATACGGCACCGACACCGAGCGTTTATGTTGCTTGTTAAATAAAATAAAAATCCATCGTTATCGGTTTTTAGGTTCATTTGCTACCTGCTAATCAGCAGTAAATAAATTTTCAGTTTACGATCCAGGAGGCATAGCGTCGTTTTATGAATCGTCCGTTTGTTTGATTGTCCGTCCGTTTGAATAGGTCGCGAAATGCGATTGCTTTTCGACGTAGATGCAAAATCCGTAGCCTACACTGCCGTAGGCCCGCCAAGTCGAAAACGATACATTTCTGTAGAATGAACTTAATTTTGCTATGCGTAATAGTTTGATTGCACGTTTCTGAGGGATGAGAATAGTTGTTTCATTCATCTGACACTCTTAAGAAAATTACTATTTCATTCAATTGAGCGAACAGCTTTATTATGCCTTTTCTGTGATACCATTTTCTAATTGTTGATGGCGTTGCTTAATTTTAATTGCGCATCGACATTTTGTTATCCATAGAAAAAGCTAGCAAATTTCTTATTGTTTTTTTAAATAAAGAGTATTGAAAATGTTTTAAAATTAATCATGAGTATAATCGCTGATAATTATTTCTGAGTGTGAGAACGCTGATGTCGAGATTAATTATATTCATTGCTCTGTATGAAGAAAGTCACGTGTTGCCACATCTGATTTTTTTTTACATAATCGAGATTGGTTTGTCGAACATTGAGTTAACAATCGTCGACAATAAACAAAGGAAATTATGTCATCCAAATTCCGGTGGTAGATGTTAATGCGCCCGTTTAGGATTTACCGTGCGCCTGAGTACCCCAAATAGGATACATCGGAAAACTAAAGCCGATGTCATTGTGATAGCCATATTTTAGACACTACTGCATAAACAGAAACATGCCATCAGTGCCAGAATCGAGTCGATGTTAGACGCGTTGAGTTCAAGAGGATTCATATTTATTCGTATTTGTGACAATAGCAGAATAATGGCAGCCTGCCATGTCACACGAATTGTTCGCGGTTCTTCTAGCAATTACGTGTGTCTTTTGTTTTGTCATGTATTAATTTTTTCTGTTCACTTTCATTTATTAACAATTCTGCTAAAGTATTATTTTGTTTTCTGTTCGAATTCAGCTTCTAACATCTTCAAATAAGGTATTAAATTATTAATCAGCACTTAACAATTTATAAATGTTAACTCATACTTCTTAACATTAAATTTCATAGTTGAAAACCACCAAGCAACGAAAGTAAACAGTAGTTCAATTGGCAATAACTTGTCCCGGCGCTTTAAAGTTAATGTTGTGACGCATTGATACACTTTAATAGGGCGTACAGTAAACTCCCAACTTACAAACATTCGGTTTACGAACAAGAATTTTTACGCCAGAAATTGGACACGACCTCAAAATTCGATCGTACGAACTTGAATTCAGTCAACTCCAATTACTATCGTAATTTTAAAAAATTGTACGAAAAAGTAACATTACATTTATTTCTGGTATACCTAAATAAATTGTTGTTGGACTCTTTCAATGGCGTTTATAAGATTTTCTCGTTGCTTTGTGTCGTCAGACTTCCTTGGATGCGTTTTTCATTCCTTTGCAGCACCACTCATTACATCATCACGTCTGCTAATCTTTCCTCACACCCTGTGGAAAAAGACGCCAAATTCAACGAATTATGATTAAGATGCGTTTGTTAACACTTTATATTATTTAATAGGAAAAGCTCTTCCGATTTACGAACGTTCTGTTTACGAACTACTTTTCAGGTACGCATGGTGTTCGTAAGTATTATATTAGTAGTTCATATCTATTTTCGATGCTCGTAAGCCAAACGCTTCTTAGATGTTTGCTATATTATCAGTGGGGGATCTTGTTAGGAGAGATCGATTGCCTTTCCCTTTGATACCTCCTTCATCGTGTGCTTTCTTAAAACAGTTTCGAGCAAAATTCATTGATTATTCGTCGCATATTAAGTCTATAAGGCAAGAAAATGATATATTCTTTTATGGGTATTTTGAACTAGTCGGTCGTCAGCAGTAGTGGATTCAAGATGGGGAAGGCGTACGCTCCCTCTGAGGAAGGTTTCTGTATCTGCCAGTGGCCATTTTTATTATTATGTGACTTCCTAAGTTAAACTACGAATGGATATGAGCGTCGATTGCAAATCTCCGCTTATCGAATTCCCAGTTTATTTCCTTTGGGTTTCATGCAATGTTGTTTCTGTGAGGTTTTTCTTTAAGTTTTGCCAAATCTTGTGGGTTAGTGGAGTCGAAGAGGGTACTAGTATATACTATGGCCGAAGTTTCACTATAAAATTCCCTGAAAATATAACTTTTGTTTTCCTAAATTTTAAAAGATGCTTTCGTTTACTTCGTCAAAATAATGAACAACGGACTAAGTGAGATTTTTCTAAATCGCATTGGCCTTGGGAGTCTCCATTATGCTAATGTTTTTTTTTTTTGTTTCTCCCGTTAGGAGTGTTGTGACGGTTAATAAAGTTAAACCGTTTACACCTTGAGAATTATAATTATTCATTTTTACTTTCTCATAGACGTAGTGGTATACTGAGAAAGTATTGTATTCGCAAACAAATTCGATCTCGATATTTTGGTAGAGATATACGTTTTAGGTGTACCCGAGTCCGAAAAAGTGGTTTTTGCAATGCCGTCTGTTTGGCTGTTCGCGGCTCTAGAGCCTAAACGGTAGATCGAAAACGAATGAAATCTCGTACGAAGGAATTTTATCATACACAATAGAATCTATGAAGAAATGCTTGGTATTGCACAATAATTAAGGGCAGTTTATTCTAGGCAACTTTAACCACAATTTGATTTTCTCAAAAACGGCTTCAACGATTTTGATCAAATTTCGTACAGATACTTGAGTTTACGTCTGCAATAATACTACATACCTAGTTCATATTTATCAAAAAATAATATAAGGCTAGTTTATTCTTGGACGTCTTTAATAACATTTGGATTGTCTAAAAAACGGCCAATACGACTTTCACCAAATTTAGTTATTTAAGTTGACGTTTACATTACGTTCTATATAGTTCATATTTTCAAAAGACGACTAAATGATGCGTTAGTATATGAGAAAGTTTGTACAATGTGTATTGTACCGATTTTTCTTCTATGAAGACCTCCAATTTAAAGGTAGTTTCCGGTTTTACAAAGATCTCTTTCTGGAATACATCTTCATGGGAAACATGTCGAGGACTCATTTTTCTTCCGTGGTACCTCATGAAATGCTATCCAACGGAACGAAGCACTTGGTCCAGCCATGTCAAAATCGATGTTGCATGACTCTCGCGTAGGCACGGAATTTGTTCTTGTAGGGCTGCATCAATATGTTTAAACGTTTAAGAGGACGTCAATGAAAAAATAACTGGTAAATACAATTTGCGTTACGGTTTAATGAATAAGAAAAAAATCTTTCAGTCAAATAAAGTCTCCGCGAATTATTTTGCTAGCTAGGATGCGGAGAGCATTTATATGTATTTGGCTTGCCTGCCCTAGAACCTTCGACTAGGATCATCTATCGACCTTCATAATCATTGGCGTAAGATCTTAACAACGTCTTTTGCTATCACTAACCAAAATACGTAGCAAAAACTAAATATCTAAGGAAAATTATAATTACATTAAATATCTTTCAAAGTTTGGGTTTTTACAGCGACGCCACCTAATAGAAAATCAGAATATACGTATAGCTTAGACATATCCTTTCTCCAAACTTCGCCGTAGAGTAGAAAATCCGATAAATTTTTGGCTTCGCTGGTTCCCTTCGACGATCATTATTCACTTCCCTTCTAAAGCCTTTATAAAACCTTTCCGTCTAGAAACTCAAATACGAAATATCACGTGACAGTTTTGTATATAAAAATACTCGAAATTCGACTTAAAGATTGGAAATGACAAACGGTCGGTTGAAGCGCATCATTGAAACGTTATAGCGTAAAATTTAGAAAAGAATGAAATTATTTTTATCATAGTTAATTAACAACGGAAATTACTAATTCTGTTTGTTACTTCTCGTGTAACAATCGAATTTGCCATTTTAGGCGATGCGATGTTCAGTATAGAACTCTTAGAAATTTCCGAAAGTACTGCAGCATTTTCGATGAATTTACTATGATCTAGGATCGGGCCTTTGACTAACTTTTTGTAAAATAAGGAATCAGGTGGCGTAGTCGACCATCTTCCCCCTTTTCTATTTTTCGCTATAAGCAATTGAAATGAGACACTCCATAGACTGGTTCCCGATGCACCTTTACTTCGACTTTTATTTGCTTTCGCCTCTGCTGTCTCACTCAAGTTCCTTATCCGCTTCCACGAGTGTCGTTTCTTCTTCTGCGGCATCTGTTGGAGCGCTGACCCCTCCCTCCCTCTCTCTCTCTCTCTCCCACGCTCTCTTCCTCTTCTCATTACCTCCTTCACCTCACTCCCTCCCTCCCTCTCCTCACTCCATTCCTCTCCTCCTTCCCTCTAGACCAGGGGCGTGCAACCTACGGCCCGCGGGCCACATCCGGCCCGCTAGAGCACTTTATGCGGCCCGCTAAGCTTTGGTGAAGATATAGTCTGTGATATTTATTACAGATATTTTTGTACATTTTAAGTTCGATTGTTGCCATAACACATTGTCTGGCGAAGTTTTTATCCTAAAAAATGGTTTAAACTTTATTTTCAGTTTTAAAATCGCATATAATCCCTTGAGTAAATTCCCATGTAAACTCTAATCCGGCCGGCCGAGGCACTCGTGCCTTCTAATACGGCTCGCCAAAGCACTCAAATGTATTAATGCGGCCCGCCACGTAAAATACTTGCACGCCCCTGCTCTAGCCACTCCTTCGGTCCCTTTCCCTCCCTCTTTCTCTCTCCCTCTCCCCCCTTCTCTCTTCCTCTCTCTCTCTCCCTCCATCTCTTCCCCTCTCTCTTCCTCTCCTTCCCGCCGTCTTTCTCTCTCCCTCTCTCTTCCTCCATCCCCCTCTCTCCTTCCCTCCCTCTCTCCCTCCCCCTCTCCCCCTCTCCCCCTCTCTCTCCCTTCCTCTCCCTTCCTCTCTTTCTCACTCTCTCCCTTCTTTACTCTCCACGCTCCCACCCTCCTCTCACTCTCTCCCTCTCCTACCCTCCCTCCATCTCCTTACTCCCTCCTTTCCTTACTCATATCCACACCTCTCTCCCTCCCAGTGCCACATCAACGGGGGCGGTTTTTGGGTTTAGAACCACCCCCGTCAAATGTCCCAAGGTTACTCTAATTTGAATGCCTACCTATATAATTGTGAATATAATTATTGACGCAATTTCTGTAGCTGTAAGAATCAAAACCACTTTACATTTATAAAAAAAACTTTGACGAAAACCTGACTCGAAGTATACATGTAAACTTTCTACATTTAAATTGGTTGCTATAGCTTTAGTCGTTCTCGGGTTTTAAGCGGACATATAAACACTCTACTCCCACTCTACTTTCTATCTTTCCTGGTTGTTTTGCATTCATCGAAACAATACCATCTCGCGAACTCAGTCGTTCCTCTGCACGTATCGTTTAACTATAAAATTCGAACGTCGCCCAAATCCTCGTCTCAAGGATCGCCGACAAAAACATTTTAACACATCCACACTTGGAGGTATTTCTCAACATATAAATCCTATTTATGATCTCTAGCTGTGTTAAGGCAAAGAGATCAAACACCTCCAATAAAACTCGCTTTATATATATATATCATCATCATCAGCCTTTTTCAGTCCACTGACGGATGAAGGCCTCCCCCAGACTCTTCCAGTTTTCCCTGTCAACTGCCTCCCTCCTCCAAGTTTGCCCCAAGAACTTAACAAGCTCTCTGTCCCACCTGTCCTTCGGTCTTCTTTTCGGTCTCTTGATGTTTCTTGGGATCCATTCGATGACACTGGACGTCCAACGCTGGTCATTTCTTCTAGCAATGTGGCCCGCCCAGTGCCATTTTAGCACCTTCGCTCTTCTAATCACGTCACAGACTCCCGTCTTCTTTCTTACCCAGTCTCTTCGAGTGATCCCTAACATGCATCTCTCCATGCCCCTCTGTTGTTTGCAGGCGCTGTATCATTCTGGCATTCATGGTCTTTCACAACCATATGTCAGAGCGGGCAGAACACATTGGTCATACAGTCTCCTTTTTAGGAAAACTGGAATATTTGATTTAAAGATGTTCGCATTCTTGCCAAAAGCACTCCATGCCATCTTCACTCTCCGGTTGATTTCTCCAAGAAGCGATCCATCAGTAGTGATGAGTTGACTTCTCCGAGTTCTGCTCCGTTGATATGTGTCTTCTCAGAATTTGTGAAGGAGTTGTACATAACCTTTGTTTTATTAAGATTCATCTTAAGTCCAGCTTCTCGGCTTGCTTGCTCAAGCTCTTCAGTTCTTCTAAGGAGCTCTTCTGGGCTCCCTGCGAACAGTATGATATCATCTGCAAAGCGCAGGTGACTCAGATGTTCTCCATTTACATTTATGCCTTTTTCCTTCCAGTCTAGCGTTTTGAATACTTCCTCTAGAGCTGCTGTAAATAACTTAGGGGACATAGTATCTCCTTGTCTCACTCCCTTTTCGGCCTTAAAGGCACTCGTCTCTTCATGCAGCTGGACAGATGTTGTCGCATTTTCGTAGATATTCTTGATCAAGGTTATGAACGTTTCTTCTACTCCTTGTTTCTTTGTGGAATGAAAGGAACTTTAAGAGGTCAGTATGAAAGTGGTGTGCTGCGATGGTTTGGGCATGTGGAGAGAATGGATTAGAACCGGGTGACTAAATTGATGATGGTAGAGTATGCGGATCAAAAGGGAGAGGAAGACCAAGAAAAAGTTGGCTGAATTTGGTGGAGGAGACTCTCAAGAAAAGAGAGATCAGAAGTTTAAGGAATGGAAGACGATGTATGAAACGAGGCATGGATGTGTTTGAAGCAAAAGAAGTATGTAAGGATAGAAAGGTGTGGAGAAATATTGTGAATTTAGTTTGCTTACCCCGTAAGGGAACAGCGTTATTGGTATGTATGTATGTAAACTCAAATCAAAACATCTGCGCAGCAAAGGTACCTATTTCTCACGAGGCCTGTGCCTGAAAAAGTTAATCCTCTACCAGCTTCAATCAAGCATCCGTTCGTTGGTTGTTCTCTTTTAACGTTAGTATATTTAAATTGTTCTATAACTACGCCTTTCTTTTGCGTCTTGGTTTTGTTTTGCTCACGTTACCCAATTCGCGTATTCCTTTTATTTGACGCGTATTCCACCTGAGGTCGATCCAGACATGAGAAAAAAGTCTTTTTTTTGTACCATTCTGCGTTTTTCTTCCGGCGAAGGCCATTTTCTTGTCGGTGGCACCCCACTCTTACATCCCTCCTCGTCTTCTCCTCCCCCCTCTCTTTCTCTCTATCGCTCCCTCCGTTTCTCTCTCTCTCCCTCTTTCACTCTATTCATAGGACCATCTCCGAATTCCCGGTATAAAATCGCCTTATTCCTATTTCGCGCCGCCATTTCCGTCGCCTTTTCCCCGTCCCAATTCGCGGTGTCCCGTTCCCTCTCTCTCTCTCTCGCTTCTCCTACCGATTCATTCATCGCTTTTTACAGTTAAGTCCCATCTCCGCTTCGTTCTCCCCCTCCCGCCTTCCACCTCCCCTCCACTTAATCGCACCGACGGATACCCATAATGCAGCGCGACGGGCGCCTCGGGATCTCTCTCTCTCGCTTTCGATCAAGCAGCACCGCGATCGTTCCAAACTCCCGCGGTCTCTAGCGATTTACTTCCGCTGTTTCACGTCCACCAGGAGTTTATACAGGGTCGCTTTTAGGCAATGGTGGGCCCTGGACAATGTATGATCTTGGCCCCCTCCTCTCCTTATTATAAAAAAGGAACTCTTTCCTTGTTGAATTAATAAAACGATTTTAAGCAGATGTGAAACTTCTACACACGTGTCTTATGCCATCAATCTAATGTCTTTTGCATAATTCATATTTATTTATGTTGGTTTATGTTAACCACTTCATATCTTGATCTTGTTTTTTATTGAAACTAGAATACTTGACGAGTATAAACAAGTAAAACTGGATCAAATTTTATTATCAAAAAAGCACGACTTAATTTGTTTAGGTAAAAAATGCGGTATAAAATTTTTGTTTCACGGTTTAAGGGTTAAGCACATAGTACCGATGCTCACGCGGCGTGGGCCCCCCAAAAATCAGGGGCCCTGGGCAGTTGCCCATTTTTCCCATTGGATAAAGCGACTCTTGAGTTCATCTGTTTCTTCCCCCTTGCGAACGACCTCCGAAAATCTCTCTCTCACGCCCGGAGGAAAAATGGCGAAACGGTGGAAACGAGGGATCGAGGATTATTATCCTGTCCTCCGGATGGAGGAAACGCCACCGTTAGGATCCATCTTATACGGATGGCCCTCGACGACGACGCCGCCTCTCTTCTCCATCTCTCCCTTCGCCTCCTTTCGTCATCTGTCGCGCTCCTCCCCTTTCATTCTCCTCTCTCCTACTCTTAACCTCCGTTATCATCAACCCTCCCTCCATCCCTCCCTCCCCCCCTCCCCTCCCCCCCATTTTGATAGCGTGCAAAGAGAGTTTGGCCTCGTTTCGAGGCCGTCGACCGCCGCTCGTGGGAGCCTCTGCGAGGGACAGAAACGACTCGCCTCCGCTGTCTATCGCAATGGCAGCACCGTCGTGGAGTGCACTCTGCCACCTTCCGGGAAAAATTGCCACCGTTTGGTGGATAGTATATTATGCTCTCTCTCTCTCTCTTTTCCTCCACCTCGCCCTCTCTCTCTCCCTCCCTCTGCCCTTCCGTCCTTCCTATATTATACCTCCCTTCTTATTCCCTCCCTCCACGTACGCGCCTCAGAAACGCTTCCGCCTTCGCAAGAGAGAGAGGATAGAAAGGAGATTTGGTTTTTGGAGATTGTCTATTCGGGGTGTTTTGTCGGAATGCGTTCGTTTCTCTCTCTCCATCTTTTATCTTCGCTTCCTTCTTACGGAGATGCTGCGAGTGTCGACATATTACCCAAAGAGCGAACGAATGATGCGTAGATATCTGATAAACATCAGCTGCCGTCATAAAACGATCGAAATAAATTACCTAGGTAACGAGTGGAGCCATGAAACTGGTAAACCGGACGACCGTTTCGGATACAATGTAGGCGTCCTCAGTGGCAATTTCCCATTCGTTGCTTCTTTTTATTTTTGTTTAACTGCCACTGATGAAATTCGATTCTCGTTTGCCCATCTGTGTTGTTTTACTTAATGAGTTTGATATATAATCCAATGGATGGAGTCCACGAAGGTTTGTTTGCTTGGTCGTTCAGTTTCGCAGCTTCCAGTTTTTGTATAAAACGGTCGAGTTATGGGATCCTGCGAAGTGGGCGTCATCAGTGATAACCTGGTGAAAACGTTGAGGCATCTGAAAGTGTGAGGTGTGGGAAGGGAAGAGATGGCTTCTCTGGGGGATGGTGCTTTTGCAGGAGATAGATAGAGAGAGAAAGACCCTCGTTTGCTCACGGGGTGAAACGAGAGGAGGGGTGAAACGAAGTTGGGAGGAGGGAAGGGGGGGAGGTGGTCCGTGGGATGGAGGTGGAGGGGAGAAGGGGAGAGGTGCTGGTAGGTAGAGGTGGGTCGGACTCGAGAGTAGAAAGTTAGCCGGAAAAAGGGAAGTTTTAAAAAAGGGGAAGGAGGTGCTAGCTCGGCGGAGATAAAAGCTACGGACGTGCACGAGTATTTTTCCACGCTTCTCTGTAGAAAGCCGTGTATTTTCCATGGCTCCGCCGTGCTGTCGCGAGAGTTCTTTTTTGTCGTCGGGCCGTTTTCTGAGGGATTAAAACTGATTTTTCGAGTGAATGTAGTATATCGCCAGTTTTTTTCTAGAATCGGAGATAAATTGATTGCGGATATAGCTCGCGTTTGGAGATTCTTTTCGGAACCTAGCGAACTTGCTTTATCTTGCTGATGAAAGAGTTCGCGGTCGTTTCTCGTGTTGTACAACGTACGAGGAGAAAGATGGCGTTCGTGCGTGTTACAGTTTCCGCGTTTCGAGTTGAAACGTTGGAATCCTTGCCGATGGTGTTTGATACTCTTTAAGCCTCTGGTGGACTTGTTCTTCGGCTCCAAAGGGTCGATTCAGATAATCGGAAAGATTTCCGAATGAAATTTGCCTTTCTTGAATTGTTATCCATTCACACCTTGTGGTTTTTCAGCATCTACTGAAATAAAAAACATTTGAAACTTGCAAGGTAATAATATATATTTAAAAAATCATAATATCATCGATTAGTTGAAGAGCTATTTTATCTTTATTAATTTTTTGAATCTGTAGTAATTTTTATTTATCACTGAACTTTTAGTATCGTATATTAAATTGCAATGAATTTTTTTCTTAAACACAAAGCGAAAATGTGACGCTCGTGAGAGTTACGTGAAATCTTTCATTTTGTACATCTCGCTAAACAACCATCTTATATGTTGTTTATAGAACTCACGAGCGAAAAGGCTACGTACAACGCATTGCCTTTACGACTTGATTTTACGCAGTTAACTGAATAATTATCCTTAAATATTTACGCTGCTATGCATAAAGTTTGACGTTGATACAGCAATAATTTCGATGCTTAAATAAAAGTTCGACGCGAAAAACGCTATTATTTCATCTATTTGGAGGTTTAATTGACACTAATTGAACCGGAGGCAACAATGATGGTCGCTTTGGCAACGCCCGGAAAGTACGAATTATCCACAAAATTTCGAAAACAATTGCGTATTTCTAAAAGCTTCGACCGACAACTTAAGAGTACGCTCCCTATTTACATTTACTAATTACTTGAAAAACATCGTCTCTGGTCGTAAGTGATCGCAAGGCGAGTCTGCTTCGGCCCATCTTTGCTGTGTTCAAGTTATCATACTGCGTGATTCCTCTCCCCAACTCTAACAAAGTACGGAAAACTAACTAAATTCACTAAGAATATTTCAAAACCAAAAAGTATTGATTTTATTTATATTTAATTATGTATGAAGCATTGTTATTTGAACGTTCTCGGCTGAAGATCGTGCTTTGATGCATGACGTGAACCTTATTTCAAATTAGGAAAAGAACGAAAGAAAATCTTTGAAGGTCATTAAATTTTTATTAAACTATATATTCAATTCATTAAAAGCCTAGATGTCCTACTGTTATCGTAAAATCCTGTCGAATGCGATTCGTGGAAACTCTATTCCCGGACAACACAGTTTTTGTCCCATTTCTTTTTCGCCCGATGGCTCGTACAGTAATTTTGCCTCGACCTTTATTTGCCTGGTTTTGCGTAGCAGTTGACACCTGCCTCGCTCGCACATCTTACATTATTCCATCGAGGTAAAACAAACTAGGCTGCTAATTAATCGTTAGAGTGTTAACAATAGTCATTCGTCTTACAGTCGGTTGTCTATAATTTGGTCGACGGGAACAATGGAGTGAATATCGCGTTTATCGCTTTTCTTTGAATTTAAGGTGCGCCATATCTCAAAGCAGTGGTTCTTAAGTGCGGCCACTAGACAATTTCGGTGCGGCCACAATAAAATTTCAATAATTGGAATTATTTAAAGAAAAACAATTATTAATGATAAATAAGCAACCGTTGCCATTAAATTAGAAGGTATTTGGAAATTTTTACATGCTTATTGTTGCATTTTCTTTAACCTTTTCTTGATGCGGCCACGAGGGATTGCTCGTGTCCGCATCGGCGATATGAGCGATATTTAACGTCAATTACCGTTTTATTTTTGTATTTTTGGGAACGGGTATTTTCCTCTAGTAAGGAAATATAGTTTTGCTGCAAAAAAATATTCCTTTTCGTATTTCATCAAATAATTCAGTTGATATAAGAATGACGGTATATTTTTCTGTTATTTTCTTATTTTGCTAAAATTATATTCATTTTGGATAGTCATCCATTAATTTGAAACCGTTGTTCAAGCATTAAAAATAATTTCGTCACAAATCTGTTTTATTTATAGCATTCTTGCAATCGTTGCCAATTGGCAGTGGATAAAAATATCATTCGCGAGCAAAATAAAAATTTTGAATGGCTTGCATTCTCGGTTTTTACCTTCAAGTAAGACGAGCAATTGGTGTACGTCGTAATAACAGCATTCATTATTCAGTCTATAAGGAGATAGCCGTTGATGTCTTCTCCGGTTATAATTCTAATATCCACTATTTTAAAAATATCTTTTTCTAATATTAAAAAAATTGTCCAATCGCAAACTTAAAAATTATATACGATTATATACGCTGGGGAAATGTATTTTTTTCGCCTTTTGCCATATACTTCCAATAAAATTAGTAATTTTTACTTTCTCCAAACGTAGTAATGGGAAAGTATTGTATTCACGAAAAAAATCGACTTCGAGATTTTAACGGAAATACACGTTTTGAGTTCCCTAGAACACGTTTAGACTATTTTCGGAATGATGTCTGTGTGTGTGTGCGTGTGTGTGTATGTTATTGTGGGCGCTCTAACTCAAAAAGTACGTGCCATATCGTTACCAAACTTCATATATAACGCTTTAACATGAGCATAAAGAATTGATTAGTTTTTCGACAATAACGGGTAACCGGAAGTCGAGGTTCATTCGAAACCCGATTCGGTTTTTGTGGTATTTCTTCGTTAAAACATCATTATTGTATTTACAATTCTATACAAAAGTTATAGAGAATGTAATTTCCTACAACTTTCATTTGAAACACTTTTCTATTGTAGTTATTGTTTAGGAGTTATTTATAAATAACCGGTTTTTCGGTTTTCTCCTTAAAAACATCGTTATTGGTAATCTTCGTGAGGACCAAAGTTGTAGAGAATAATATTTCTTCCATGTTTTGTTTGAAACAAATTTTCGTAGAACCATCCATTTCGGAGATATTTTGCTTTTTCTTAATTTGCAGTATACAGCGCCACCACCATGTAGCGGTGGATTATGTAAACATTCAAAATTTACGTAATTTACGGCAATAAGGACGACTGTATACTTTTACGATGCGAAATAATAATTTTGCCTTATAATGCTATTCATAAAAAGAATTTAAATATCTATACCCCATATATGGAGAAAGTCATGTGTTGGCCACATCAGATTTTTCCTAATGAGTGGGAGTTAGATTAAGCATTCGAAAAAATAAAAATGCTTCGTCTGCTATTTTTCAGAGTAAAACGTTTCAAGGTTTCTTTCTCTAAAGAAGTATGAACTTTTTCACAAATGTGAAGATAGAGAAGGAGAAAAATTCTGAACTTGACCGGGACTCGAATCGGGTCTCTGACTTTTCGGGTAGGTGCTTTAACCAACTAAGCTATCACTTCGTAGTGCGGGTTATTGAACATTTAGAATGTTAAAAGTGCGGACGAATTAAGCTTCTCGAGTTGAAAATAATCTTAATGAATTATAGAAAAGCGGTTGCAAATTTTGTCCGATGGAAAACGGTAGAAACTTTTCAATCCTTCCCCGAAATAAATCAATGGACGTCGTGTGTGTGTGTATGTGCGTGTGTGTATCGTCCGCCACTAATCGTGCGTCGTGTCGTGACGGCGACTTCGTCCTTCGGTACGCAGACAAATCTCTCAATCGATGGGTCGATTTTTCTGTCGGAAGATGGCGATAACGAGCAGCGCTCCGTTTTTTCCATCGAGATCGTGTAAAACAGAAAGAGAGTGCGTAAGCGGAGGAGGTTCTTTCGCAAAAACAAGGGAAACGACGTGTCGTCTCCCGCTGGAGAATGGAAGCGAGTCGGACGGGAGGGAGAAGTGGAAACGAAGAAAGCAGCAGCCAACCGCCCACGGTCCCACGGTGCTCGTCAGCCTCCCTTTACTCTCTCCCTCTCTCTCTGCCTCCATCCCTCTCTCTCTCCGCCTCCTCGGAGACAGCCATCGCCTCCAGCTATAAAGGACAACCCATACGTCACATTTCTCCCGCCAGCTCGTTCGCTCCGTTCTCTCTTTCCGTCCCTTAAAAACACACATAGCAGGCGGTTAAGCGGACCTATATGAAGAAGATATGATGCGAGCGATCAAGAACGGATTATCGACTCTTGGAAAGCATACGGAAGGAAAAATGGGGAAACTTCAATGTCTACACTTCGCAGTGTTGATATCGTGAATATGTAAATAAATGTAGTTGTAATTAAATTAATTTATCTGATGACTAATTCTTTTCGGTTCTTTGCGATGACACGTTCTTCGGAGGATTCATTTATATTTCCGAGCACTGAGCGTCCAAAGGTGACGCGGTGATTCGAATATGGAAAGTTGCGCTCCTTTGGAACGCTTACAAATGTCTTTTCCGACGAATATTAGATTTCTACGTACAAAAATAACCAAAGCTAAGTCAATCCATACAGCCTTGTGCTAGTGGAACGGCTGGTCCTTTTTAGATAAATCCATTTCCAACAGAAGGAAAAAAATACGTTTAATTTCTATGTAACGTAAAGACTGATATACGCTATGTGTTGATGAATTCATAAATTGCTTCATAGGCGAAATTTAGCCAAGAAATCGCACTTGAAATGCATTATCGATGCAGTTCTTAAAATTTCTTTAACTTAGCTGATGGGAATGGAAGTTATTGCTGAGATCGAGATGTTTCCCACAGTTAAAAGAATTGAGCTCCCTTTTGAGCATTCTCGAAAGAGCTTAAAAGGGAAAAATAACTATCGAACGCGTTCCCCCGACATTCGATTGTAAACAACGGTCGAGAAACCGAGGAATGCTGTGCGAGCCCGTCGTGACCTTTGGCTGAGCGGATTATGTCTCTTCCAGCGCTGAGGTCGCGTTTTGCAATTCTTCCAGACCATAGGGAGTTCATTTGTTTGGCGTCGACATAGTTTCGTTTTTCTCCTTCTGTGATGTGCGATACTATAATCACCTTGTTTTTGGGGGAGGATGTTTGTATTAACTATTTACCATCAGTTTGGTTTAAATGTATCTATCTATTTGAGTTTTTCATCAACTCAGTGATTAAAGTGTTACTCCGAAGTACACTCGTATTTGTTTACAAGATGGAATTACAAAACGTTCATTTGGGCGCTCAACTTCACCAGATTATTATGCGCTTTACCTTGGTGCTATTGCACCCCCTGCCACACACCATTGCGGTGGCTTGCAGGGTGAACTGTAGATATAGATATCTAAATGCCTATCACGGTGGTTCTCAACCTTCTTTTGCCCGCGTCGCCCTTTATTTAGTCCTGACTCACTCCATTTTCATTTTTGCGTCACACCCATTTTCCTTTTTTCCTCACACCCATTTTCATTTTTGCGTCAAAACCATTTTCATTTTTGCGTCTCAACCATTTTCATTTTTGCGTCTCAACCATTTTAATTTTTGCGTCTCAACCATTTTCGTTTTGCGTCACAACCATTTTCATTTTGCGTCACAACCATTTTATACTTTGCGTCACAGCCATTTTCAGTTCTGAGTCACTCCACTTTCACTTCTGAGTCTCTCCCTTATCACTTCTAAGTTACTCCATTTTTATTTTTTGCGTCACACCCATTTCAAGTTTTCGTCACAACCATTTTCATTTTTGCGTCACAACCATTTTCATTTTTGCGTCACAACCATTTTAATTTTTGCGTCACATTTTCAGTTCTTAGTCACTCCGTTTTCATTTTTGCGTCACATCCATTTTATATTTCATGTCACACCCATTTTATATTTTGCGTCACACCCATTTTATATTTTGCGTCACACCCATTTTCATTTTTGCGTCAACCCGTTCGGTTCTACATTATCCCGTTTTCAGTTTCGCGTCACCCCGTTTTCAAGTCTGTTTTCAAGTCATCCCCTGCCACCCACCAATCTGGTGATTTTCAGGGTAACATGTGGATGTAAAGATAAACTGGAGTCCCATACCCTATACCAGTGATTCTCAACCGGTGTGCCGCGAGGAAGGGACTAGTGTGCCGCACACTCCAAAGATATTTAATTTTTAAATTATGTATATATTTAATGTACAATAAAATTATCCAATTATTGCTTTACTAATCGTAACAATCTAACTGCGACTTTTACTTGTTACGCTAGTTTTTATCTTTAAAAATGAGTATTTACGCAGTGAAATTAATTAGGGGTGATTTGGTATGCCGCTATGTTCTTAAACAAAAGGTTGAGAAGCACTGCCCTATACAGATGCAAATTCACGCATTTAAAGAAGCACGCCCGCGTTTTATTTATTTTCCTATTCCTAAATATGGTAAATACTGTGAATTTATCCAATATTAATGTAACCCTCGCGTCATCCCCCGAAGTGTCACGTCATTCCGGTTGAGAACCACTTGAGACAAACCATTTAAGCTTAATAAATCTTTGAAGAAGAAATCGCTGGAAAATATCGTCAAAAATGTTAGAAATTTTTAAATGCCAAATCGTTACGTATATTTAATCTGCAAAATAACTCTCCTCAGAGGTAATTCACCGATTCAAATTTCACGTCGTCCGCACGCATAGGCGTTCATATGTCACGAAACAATTATTTCTCCATCGACTCTACAAAACTCTATCTCGCGGTCGAAAAGAGATCTCGTGAGGATGACAATGCAAGACCGATCTCTGGAAATAGTTCGTCGGCGTAAACCGTCGTTAAGGACCGCCTTTGGAAACGGTACGAGAACGGCAACTCTGCCAATGTAGTAGCGCGCCAACCTTCGCTTGTATGTGCATATAACTCGATGGACCTCTCGTGTTGCGTCGCGACGCGATTCCGTCTCTGCCGACGACGGATAACGCCGCGTTTCGAAAAATCCGAGCGAGTGAAAATGTAAGCATTCGTTCGATTTCGATTATTTCGTCAATCTCGTCCTGAAACGGCCAAAGAAACGCGCTTTTTTACCCGCGGTAATCACGAGCGAATCCATCGGAGCGTGACGACAGCCTCTTGGGATCTACGCCTGGCCGCACCTCTCCCACGGTTAGAAGCTGAGATACACTCACACGCATCTTGGGACTTTGATTTCGCTGTGAATAACAATGGTGGCCAAAGTGAACGATTCTCCTCTCAGGGCGTTTTAGGATGTTCAAGGGTCCCTCAGGCATCTGAATGTGAATAAATACCTTGCAAACCACCGCATTTGGTGTGCGGAAGGGGGAGATTATCTCCGACCTATCATATTATTCTACTATTTTGCTCTTTTATCTTCTTAGGGAAGAAGGATACCTTGTGTCTATCTGTCTTACAATTAATTTCTCGAATCTTGTCAGTGTGGTCGCCACGTAAGTTGGGTTCTTAATTATGCCTGACAATTCATCATCAAAATTTTCCTATCTAAATCTCTGCAATAGCCTAGACCTTTCTCGTCGTTCCTCCAGAGAATCCCATCCAAGCTCTTCCATTAGACTTGCGACACTTACTCGCCTACTCTATCTACGTTTCACGAAACGCGCTCCTTTCTTTGAATATTTTCTAACTTCTGAATAAGTCCTATCTCATAAGGGTCCCATACGCCACACGCACACTCAATTAGCGGTCTAACTAGAGAGAAATAACAAACCTCACGAGTATTTTCATCACACACCCCTAATATTCTACGGACAAATCCTTGCCTTTTACGAACTGCTTCTATTATCTGCCGAATATGCTCCTTCCAAGATAATACGATTCCAAGATATTTCTATAAAAAAATGCGACCGAAATTTACTTAGAGAAACATATGCTGCATTTGGGATTCGATCCCTGGAACTTTCACTTACGAGTGGAGCACCTTATCCCCTCAGCCAAACTGACCTATACGTAATTCATTGGTTTTGGACACAGACGCATTGTTAGATCGTATGAAATGTTCTGATAAGAATGCAGAACATGGACGGAAAATGCAAAATATGAGGAAGTGCTACATTGAATGATAATATAAAAGATAAGAAAGAGGAAATGCGTGATGGCTTGTGAATATCCTGTAAAGAGGCTGTATAATGGACGATGTTATTGAATGAAAACTCGGAGGCAAAAGAGGAATAAAAAAGATTCAACTATCAGACGACTGAAAGAGGAAAGAGGTATCAAGAAATGAGTAAAAAGGGAAAGTATGTATACTCCATAAATGGAATACTCAGACATTTCAAAGTTGTTCTTTATGGGATTTATATGCAAACAGCACGGAAAAATTGAGCGGTTCTCAAATTTTTATCTCCTAAATTATAAGTCGTAAATATGCGCTCTATCGGACTTTTTTGTTGTAAATGTTATACTCTATCCGAATAATATTTTTAATCGTTACTTTACAGAACACATAAGAGTTAGGAAGAGATAAATATGGTATTTAATTAATGCTTGACGGATGCCATGTAACCAGGGGCGGATCCAGAAACTTCTCAAGGGGGAGGGGGGGGGGGGCGATCGCCCCTCCACCTACTTGATCCGACCCTGCCAACTGCCCTATATTTTGAAAATCCCTACCCCTATCAGAATCCTTCTTTCCCTTGCTATACAGACCTAATCTGCGGCGTATAATTGAGGATTTTTGTGCGGAATGAATAGAAGAAAGCGCCCAGTGGAGTGCAAAGGGGTTATCCAAGGAGGGGGCGATCGCCCCCTCCTGGATCCGCCACTACATGTAACGAGATACGAGGGTTGATTTGAGTGTGAAGTGGGAGTTGTAATTGACGGGCGCAGTTCAAAATCATAAGACGACGATAAAATTTAATAAAGATTACTAAGAGATAATTTAATCAAAAACCGTCAAAGCGGTTCAAGAGATGAAAGCCTCGACAGATGGACATATGAGACGTGCCTTATAAGACGTATCGCTTATCTGGTAAAGAACGCATAAAAGGGTTGCAGAAGAGAAGAAAGTTTTACTTTTAATCACGGACCTGCGTACGTACAAACTGTTTATGACGATGATGAATTTATTTTCGAAGTGAATTTCGCAACAAAATTGGTACAATTGTCACATAAACAAATAGTGTCGCTTTATTTTAAGGCGGCAATAGCCACTGGTTTAGAGCGATAGTAATTCTCGCTTGGGACGAATTAAAAGTCGCGTCTCCATAATGACATTGCGATGCGCGCGAGAGAGTGCAAAACGAAGCGGAAATTGGTGACGCACGAACGTCGCGGCCACGCTTTCTATATCTTTCTCCTCTAGTGTTTCCTCGAAGTGGCGGAACGTATTTCCATTAGCGCCAACGTAATGACGGCCGCCTTCATACAGGACCTCACGTTTCATCAGTGATTCGAGAGAAAATAAGCCAATAGTCCCTCGCCAGACAACGTTTAGTCGCTTGGCGGAGAGTCCGAGAAAGAGAAAGAGAAATTTTGGAAGGCGGAGACATACATCTACATTATATCCTACAAATCGCCAGATTGGTGGGTGGCAGGGGGTGAAGCGTACCAAAGCCTACCTATTATCTTCTCTCGCGGGCAACACCCTCCTGTTACGGTCCTTGGGAAAAAGGAACCTTGATATCGCTCCGTCCTACAGTCGATCTCTCGTATTTTATCCTCGTGATCGTGCCTACCCATGTAAGTAGTTAGTTGCCTCTATTATTCCTGAGATCTCCAATAGAGGGTGGAGAGAGGTATGGTGGAAGAGATAGAGGAAGAAACAAATTAGGAAAGTACTGCGAAAGAAGATATTATCGGGCGATATTTTTTACAAAAAATCATAGTCAAATTTTAAGGGTACATTTTGAAAAAATTGTTAGTGGCATCATCAAAATAAAAATTGCACATTTCAAGACCAATTTTACCAAGAAATATTGTACCAAGGATATGGTCCTCGAGATATCCCCTGAAAACAATTAAAAGGCCACCGCACACTGGGCGCTATACTATATAGCGCTATATTTTTGTGCGATGTTATAGCTAGCGATAAGATATAAATATGCGCACACCAGATACTATAGTATGTTTTATTTTTTTCCGGGAAACTCGCTTAGTTCTACAAGATGGCCAAGAGAGTAAACGCCGAGGCATTGCTGTTAACATTGGCTTTAACCTTTAAACCGAAGTATGTCTCTGACAACCACATACGATTTTTCATTTTGTTAGTGTGGCTGCACTGATTGAGCTGGCGGCCCAAACCTCACAGTACCTTCCTTAAATTCTTCCTGCTGCGGGTGATACATTGTTTTTGCAGTCGCAATTTCTCAACCGTTCGTAAGAAATCGTTTTTCAAAAGTTAGTGTCTCATGGACACCTACTTCTCATAACGTATATTTTTTGCGTGTCTGGTGGACACACACTTCGAATTACGGAGAAATTTCCTTCGGTAAGATAGAAACAAATTATTAGGTATTATTACAAATAAATATTATTTTAATTTCTTTTTTTTTACCAATTTTTAGAATTATATAATTATAATTTAGATTTATTACAGAAGTAAGGATGGATGCAGGCCCTAGCACCTCGGAAGGCGGTAGTACATCAAAGAATTGGTGCAAATATTACGAGAAAAAAAGCTAGCGTACGTAGGAACACTGAAGAGAAAAAAACGAAAATCCCAAAAGAGTTTTTATCATCGAAGAAAAGAGAAGTTGGTTCGACATTGTATGGATTTAGTAATGATATCACATTGCTCAGTTACGTTCCAAAAAAGAATAAAGCGGTGTTGATGGTATCAACTATGCATCGACACAAATAAACCGGAAATAGTGGGATTTTACAACCGAACAAAAGGAGGCGTCGATGTAATGGATCATAAATGCGCTAATTATTCCTCTAACAGAAGTCAACGTTGGCCATTAGCAGTATTTTATATGTTTGTAAACATATCTGTGGTGAATAGTTACATGTCTACTTATGTTTAAAAAATTCGGAAAAATATAGAGATTCAATTTTTTGAAAGAATTAACTCTAGTACTTTTGAGGCCACACCTAGGAAACAGACTTGCTGTTCCAAATCTGCGTTCAGACTTGAAAAACCTCATTGAAAGCGTTTTACAAGAAGCAAATAAGGATGGCACATCGAAACCAAAACATAAATCTGATTGTGAGAGCGACAGACCTGAAAGAAAGAGGAAGTGTAACTAATGTCCGTATACACAAAATCGAAATACCAGGTATAAATGCATAAAATGTCAAAGGCCAATCTACTTACAATGTTTCAAAAAGATTTGTGACATATGTTGTGGAGATTTGTAAGCGCAAACTATTTTTTTACATTACTTTCAATGCAAAGATTTTTAAATATTAATATGTAGATATTACATTGGTATATGGCGAATATTAATTATATGTAATAAATCAATAAGCTTAATGTATCATTACACTTAATTTAATAATAAAACAATAAAAATTGAATATTTTTATATGCGTGTCTGACATACACATAATTCTAATAATAGACAAAAAGTATATACTTCGGTTTAAGGGTTAAAGCCAAAGGAGAGGAAGTGGATTCATGAAATTAATGTTAGTAGAGAGCAACTTGGAGGGTTCCATCATTTATTTCAGGATCTACAAAACGATGACGAAAAGTTCCGACAGTATTTTCGTTTAACAAAAACGCAGTTTGAAGAGAACTTGCGTGTCTTCCATGTCAAACACTGTATAAGAAAAAAACAAGCAGCCCGATACTTGCTCAAGTAAAGACTTCAACTATATGACGCTAGGAGCACTGTACACGTGGTCGCCCGTGCATTCTGCGCATGCGCCAGTTCTGCTATATTTTGTTAAAATAGCCAAGACCACAACGCGTGCTATATAGCGGGGTTTTATAGCTTATAGCGCGCTATATTTTTCCTTCAGTCTGTGGGCTTACATTGAATTACATGTTGCACAAAAGTTAGCGATATATCTTTATATTATATCTTCATAGTAGAGCGCCCGGTATGCGGTGGCCTTTATTGTTAGTCTGGTGTAGAGTCGTCCCCATTCTGCAAGCATTTCCTTCTATTTTGAAGGTACACTTTACAAATAAAATCATTGAGCTCGTTGCTATGGTAGTTAAGTATTTCCTCTGTTGAAACCCAGAAAAACTCCTTCAGATAAAAACAAAATTTACGCTAAATCAACTCTCGTAGTTTAATATTAATGGCAGTAATTATAATATAGTCCATTAAAAGCTTACCTATATAAATGCATTGAGCTCGTTGCCATGGTAGTCGATTGTTGAGATCCAGAAAAACTCCCACTATTTTCGACAAAAACTATAACTGTACGCTAAATCTACAGGGCTTTGAATTTCATCTTCAAAAATAAGAAACCACAATTTCTTAACTTTCCGATAGTTCAAGTCCCGAGTTCGAATCTTGACGGGAAATAATTTAGAAAGCAAATATAAAAACCTCTACACCGATTTACGTGCTTTTCTTATGGGGCAATAATAATGGAACAAAAATAGCCCCTGACAATTGCAATTTTTAACAATTTCGGATTGCGACATGTAGCTCCCATATGTAGTAACCTATCCTGAAAGTTAGGTTTCTCTAGGTCGAACAGTTCCAGAGATATCGCCTGCACAGTCGGACCGACGGACAGACAGACATACAAAGTGAATATGTACATACGCGATTTGTAAAAAAATCACTAAAAAGGGAAAAAGAAAGAGGGAGGAAGAAGTTTGGTAGGTGGAGACAAAGAGAGAGGGAGAGAGAGGAAGGAAGGAGGAGGAAGGGAGAAAGGGCGCGGGAGAAAGAGAAAAATTACCAAAAAGGGGAGGGATAAAGAAAAACGAGGAAGGGGAGTGAGAGAGAGGGAAAGGAGAATGAGATAGGATAGGGAGCGAAGAGGAGATATGAGAGAGGGAGGGGGGGGCAAAGTGAGGGTGGGGGGGGAGTAGAGGGGGATGGAAGGAGACTCCCGATGAGGAGGCATGTGATACCGCAGAGAGAGTGACGTGGTGCGGTACTCGCCGGGCGATCGAAGGTCGTGGCCGTATTATCGCCTCGCTCGTTCGCCCTCCCCTCTTCTTCTTAAGGAGCCAGCCAGTTGAAGCTCCCCCTCCCCTCCCTCCCCCACTCTCTCTCTCTCTTTCTGTCTGTCGCGCCGTTTATTTATTTATTTCTACACAAGTAAGCATAACTTCCGGCCTTTTACATTGAGCATGCCAATAATAACAATGAGTAACGCATGAGAACCCGCGACCTGAGCATTGGGACTCGCGCATTTCGTGAGATTTGACCTCGTGATCTTGTGGACATATTTTTTCGGTCTGATCGGTTTAAGATAATATTTGCTGGTTAACAGGCGAAAATTGAAAATGGGAATGGCGTGGAAAATATTTCACAAGGCGCTTTATGTTGAACGTAATATCGTCATGGGGAATTATATATCAGCAGCATTTTGTTTTTTTTATCTTCTATAATATTCTCTTATTTTTATCTTAGACGTTCCAATTTTCTATGAAATCGATATACGTTTGATGAAAAAGGCATTTTGCATGAAATTTTCAAGTAATCGCAAGAATTCTTTCACTTTTCAAAATTCAACCAAAATATTCAGTAATTTTTTACGCCTGGAACTGTTACATGGAGCTCCAAAATCACTATTTAATCTCTTTCTGAAAATCTCAGACGTATTCGGAAATGAAAATTTGGTAATTGATATAAGCAATAAAAAGGAAGTGCGAGGAACAGCGACTTAAGATGTCGAAAAATTATATTGTGACGTTCTTCCTACTGGATATATATATATATATAACAGGTCTTTCTTTCTTCTCCAATTTCATTTAGAAGTGTTTTTTTCCAAGTAAGTATCCCTCCCATGGGCAGATCTAGATGCATAGCTTAGGGCGGATAAAAAGAATACAAACACATTTAGCGATACATGTAAAATAATCGTCTCATTATAAAAAATACACACTGAATATTGCACACTGTTTGGATAAAATGGTTCCAAAACTGTGTGACGCAGCACGCTGGGGCGCCGCAGCTGATTTTTAAAGGGTAGGTACGAGTAAAAACTTAGTTTCGTGAACAAATCATTGTATAAATGCATGTGTCTTTAGGTAATTAGGGAAATAAGTTTTTCTCTAATAGATTGAATATGGTGTGATACCAACAAATGGATACGTCCAAAGGTTGTATTATTCGTATGTTAAAATGTAGAAACCTTTTTTCAAGACTGGGGTACCGCGAAATTCTGTTTATCTTCGAAAACCTTAGATACTTGCAAAATATTTCTAGAATGCCGATAATATAAAAACATGAATTGAGGTAATATTTTAATGAACACTGATCATCTCCCTTATGGGAGAGGATGTAATTACCCCTTTGTATCCTCCATTGGTCCCTCCGTCTTTTTTAATGTCCGTTTTCATTTACATTTTTGCATATACGAACATGCTAACATTATTTTTTCGATGAATAGATATTGTTAATATGCAAGCGTTGGAATATTTTTCTTACTACCGATTATATTGGTTACTGTAAAACTTATACTCCCCAGCTGTACACCAAAGAAATTACACATGTGATAGGAATCAAGCTATTAAGGATATAAAGTCATTTAGAACTTTAAGCAAGAGTCGGCAAACCATTAACGCGGTGGACAGCAATAGAAGTTGCAAATGCTTCGGCAGATCGGAAGTTACGTAGCAGATTTTATGGCCTCTCTTACGTAAAGGTTATGTCTAAACGATGTTTCAGCATTCACACCACTACAAAAATAACATATTAACAAGTATGAAATCTTCATTATGAAGTTTCCGATATGTAAATTGCCAAAGAAGTAGTTTGCCATAATAGCTCAGTGTTAGAGCACAAGCCTCGGAAAGACCCGGGTTCGATCCCTGATCAACCTCGGAAAATGTATCCCTCACTCAGGAATTTATTTTCCAGTGAAGCCATTCTCCCTGTCATTTCATTCGGGATTTATCGAGGGTTTATCACTCTGACTCTCATTCTTACCTGTGACGCTTTTTACTTGACCATAATAAGTTAAGGACTCGTTGAAAATGTTAGGCTGCGCGTAGGGATACACAAAAAAAGGTCTCGAGAAACACTGACCTATCTGGCGAGGGCGCTTCCCCCCTCCCCTCCCCCTCTCGATCCCCGTTTTCCCGTTCGTCCGCCACCCGCAAAACACGAGCGGCTGCCTATATTCGCCCCCTCGGCGGGCAACTCCCCTCCCGAAGGGATCCCTGCATCGTCAGAGGTATTCGACTTCGCCCTTGGTGTGACTTCTTTAGAGATGTCGCCTCGAGGGCCCTCGACGCATCTATCGGGAAGCACTTTGCAGATTGCGACGATCGACGGAAGAATAGCCTCTGTGTATGGAGGTTAAGGAGAACATTCATATTGGACAGATCGCTTTTTGTAGTCAGAATGCGACGCTTACCGTTAATCTCGATTTACGGTTCTCTCCCAGTCTTCTTAAATAAGGTAATACGTAGATCATTGCCGTACGTTATCGCGAAAAATTCCGTAGTCGGTGGAAATTTTCCCCGATGATACATCGCCGTAGAATGAGAAACGAGTCGATCGTGTTACTCGGTACGAATTATTATCTAGATAAAAACCCCGTTCCCGGGTCGAATTTTGGATATGTCTTTTCCTCTCGTAAAACACAATCGCGGTCGAACATGCGGTAAAAGAGGAAACGTGCGACACGAAGACGTTATCTGGGACGACCGCCAGCTTTTTTGAAGAAGAACGCAGTTCGCCCTCAGATAGTCTACCATTGTTTCGAGATTTAGTGGTTTTCACGTGCGAATCATTCGAGAAGGATTGTCGGACTCTAAGAACTAAAGATAAGGGGAATGGTAACGTTTTTTTATGACTGACGTAGCCTTGCTTCGCGTCTTGTCCAAGCTTCTCGGTATAAAACTACTGGAGGAACGTATTTGAAAATCTTTCCCATTACATCCATGTTTTCTGTGTCTTGCCCACCGTCATCAGTTATGTAAAAAGATGTCAAATAAGCACGTTATTTACTAATAATGATTGGTGTGTTACCCCTGAGGACGTCTACGTCGCAGTTGAGATGTCTATCTGGTTTACTCGTCCTTGTTATGTCTTCATGAATTACCTAAACTATGGCACGCGACCCCATTTAATGCAGCCGTCGAGCCTGTAATAAGTCTTTGCCATTTTTTACTATATAAAACAATCAAACAGTATTGGAAAATGTTATGCGTAACGTAACGAAATGATTAAGGTAACGAAAAACGTTAACGAAATTTTCAAAATAACTGTAACGAAAGCGAAAAAAAGCGTCATTTCTTTATAAATTTCATATTATCTCCATTTATGTTTGTTTATTATTACCTATTTTTACTTCTAAGTAATTTTAATTCCGGGAATAAGACTGAATATTTTTATATTCGGTGAAGAAAAAGTAGAAGTTAGATTGGATATTCCCGGAAAAATCGTAATTTACCAAATTCATTAAACCACTTTTTAATGCGAAAATAACATACATTTGTATATTGTGCGCCTTTATTTTCAAAAAGTTTTTCATGTTGATACTCTGGCTCGCGAGCATAAAATTTATTGACCAAATGGCCCACTTGTAATTAAGTTTGGAGACCCCTGACGTAAACTGTTTATTTCATGTAGTTCACTACCTTTTAAAAACCATTAGAGACTCCTTCGGTCTATGCTGTATTTCATTGTAGTTTTTTCGCTATTTTCCATTGTACTACATAATATCATTCGTTGTCGGACCCGTAAGTTCGTTTTTATTTTTCCCTTCGTGCATTTCTCTGAACTTTTGAGATTTTTGTACTTGGCGACCAAACTTCTGCTCTCTTGTTAAAAAGATTTCACTTCCTATTCGTAGGCATTGCAATTTGGTCAGTACTGTGTTATACAAGGCCAGCCAGGGATTATGAGGTAGTATATGGGTCGCCTTGTATTTCGCTTCCCATTCGAAATTCTTTTATTAAAATTGATGCAAAATGAATTGCACAAAATTATTCATATGCTTACGATTCCAGTCAATACTACAATATCACTACTTAAATTATTACGCTCTTTAATATTAGCAAAATTGCTGAGTTTTGCGGTAGGTTGTCGTAAAACTCAATATGCTATTATGTCACTGGCTCTTGTGTAGTTATTTTTTGTCATTAACCCCTATACTTAGATGAACGATATAGTTTATTCCCATTCTATTTGTGGTGATGCATAATATAAATACGACCTTTCTTCTGGTTCTATGAAACCGTTTAGCCCAGTGGTTCCCAAACTTCTTGACATGGCGCCTCTCATTTGGTTTTCACTAAACCCACCATCATTTATTCGATTGAAATAAATGTAACCCTTTGAACTGTCGTATTTACATCATTATTCATGATCAACTAACTTGTAATTATTATACTCTTTCTATCTGATAAATATGGGGAAGATTGAAAAAAACGTTAAAACTATTTCAGCTGAATTTGACATTAAAAATTGTTTTTTTTCCTCACGATCTTGCACGAATCTCGCAGTACCATGGCTGCAGTCATTACTATCTGTTTTGTTTTTTTGACGCCTCCCTCGATCCAAAGCGTAAGCCTTTTTTTTAGTTACTTCCAGGGACCCATTTTTACTCTGTTCAATTCCAACAATGTTTTCCTGTTCTACTCTGTTATGCGATTTATGCATAATTACTTTCTGAGACTCCACCTCTTAAATATTAATTTTTTACACAACTATTTAACCATCCGCAATATTTTTCCTCGAAAATCACCTTAGGAAACTAGAAGAAGCTATTTATTGGATCCCATTTTGTGATTCATAATGTTGAACTAGTTTCTTAATCATCATACTTATCTAGATTTCGCCGAATCGAGGTTGTACAACATGAGATTGATCTTTAACTGGGTAAGGGTGTTTTAAAAGAGGATATCTCTCGATCCATGTGAGCCTCGGCTATAACCCTCAGAAAGAGAAATTTTGTGAATAGCCCGGCGGAAATTTTTCAGTTCGCTTAGTCTGTGTTTATTTTAGGCACAACGTAGACGCATTCATTGTCGTTCAGATGCTTCTAGATTGATAATTCTAATTCGATTCACGGAATAAAGTAGGCTGGATAGCTTACATTTTTAAAATTTCAATTTTAGCGTTCATACATTCATTTTTGGATCCCTTTGAACCTTTTACCGTTGTGCTCCCTCGATCTTTGCTTATCATTGCCATAGCGACGACTCTTTTAATACCCCAATGGAGCTTTTAATTCCAATCACATTTTAATCCACTGATGTCGATTTGAACACCGTTGTGCTTCGCAGAAATTCTCCATTTACATTCTCTCCAATTTTTAAACGAGACGGTGTATAAGGAATTTTTTTACTTTGCAATGCACGTGTAGATGTGTATGTTTATAAATTAGAACATATCAACCTTAAGTATCTCTATTTCTGGAAGATCTTAGTCGGAATAAGATGATCACGTATTCGGGTAGCACTTCAATATAAACTCCTGCGTTCGTCGGAATAATTGTGATTTTTACTAATGTTTAAATAGCTTCGTCATTGGAGCTCTTTTTTCCTCGCCACCGTCGCACAGTGGGGTTTTTTTAAAAAAACATGGCCAAAATACAGTTAACATTTTTTTCGAAACCAATTGCTACATTTTGCTTCCTCATTAATCAAGAAAGGAAATAACGTCATGAAAACATTGATTTTTTTGCCCAAAACTAAATTATTTATGTTCTACGATAAATGGAAATAAACATGAAAACATTTATATTAAAACTACATTACTTACATAATATACTTACGTGCATATATATATATATACATACACACACACACATATATATACATACATATATATATGTGTATACTTCAGCGTTTAAATTATATTTATTACATATATAATAAAGAAAAAAAACATTTATATTAAAACTACATTACTTACATAATATACTTACGTGCATATATATATATATACACATATATGTATATACATATATATATATATACATATACATATATATATGTGTACTTCAGCGTTTAAATTATATTTATTACATATATAATAAAGAAAAAAAACAAAAAAGATTATTTCTAATTAAAAACTAAATTTGTACAAGTTACGAAGAATAAAAATCGAAGTAAATACGGTAGCCGTAAAAACGTGTTTTAACAAGTAGGTATATATTTATCGTAATTATGCTTAAGTATCTAACATAGAGTTAACTTCTATATTAATGAAAATAATGTCATAAAAACATTGGTAAAAACATTTATATACTTATAATATTTTTACCTGCAGTTTACCTTACAGTGGATAGTTACACTTAATACATATGCATTACTCCTAACTTAAAAGATTAAAACAAATGTTTTAAACAAATATATTTTAAATTATTAATCTGACTCTGAGCAAGAGGTTTCTTCAGAATCCGTAGATGACTTCACATCTGACAAGGGGAGGGTCAGACGTTCGGGTCACCAAATCTTTTCAAAATCTGTACGCATGTAGTACATGGTAAGGACTATTGAGTGTGGAAGCCATAGGGCGCACCTCTCAAACATTCTCGAGAAAATCAACCGTGAAGATTGGTGTATTACACTAATATACTCGAACCAAATTTTTCCAGCATGAATCACAGTGGTGTAGTGGTTAAGGCGTTGGCATTGAAGCATGAGGGTTGCCAGTTCAATTCTATCAGTCTGTACTTTTCTTTTTTTATTTTTTTTCTCGCAGCTGTGATTTTATTTTAACATTAACAGTAAATCGTGGAAAATTATGTTTTTAATTTTTAAAATTTTAAAAGCGTTTTTATAATTTTTCACTTTTATTTCTTTTTTGTATTCTTAACATTATTTTTCAATCTTTTAACTTCGACACTTCCTTCTTTATGTACAGTGTCGCATACTTATACTGATAGTGATGAATGAATGTAAAGAATACCATAAGTAAAATATTAACAAATGAAGTTGTAAATAAATTGAACGCATTTTATATTGAATTTTCATTTATTAATAAAATGCATTTTTTGTCAAAAGAAAGTGTTGTATATTGTTATTCGATATTATTGTATTCCTGTATAAGAATTAGTGCGTAATAATAAGTAGCCTATTTCTTCTGGACTGTTCTGAAAATATCTAGTGTTTTTTAAATTTACGTCTGACTACGCAAAATTGCATGTAATTGTAAAAACTATATTGGACAAACTATTTCTGTCAGGTCTATTGTTGTACTTTTACACACCTCATTCATCGGTTATCTTTTGTAAAGGTGAGACGAATATTTAATGTAGGGCGTGAGTTTGTTGCTGTTATTACAAAAATGGAGCCTGTTCCTTGTTCTTCGAAACCTTCGAAAAGTGAGTGTGATGAAGATTCGCTTCACAGTCAAATGGCAAAACTTCCATTGAAAGATGCGTTCTTGTACTGTGAGCATCTTCTTCTGGAAGATGACCTCGTTGTTCTAGAACAATCTTCAACGATTTCTGAAGCTGCTATGGTGATGGGAGAGGAGCTGTATCAGTGTACTGTCGAGATGTTAGGGGAAAAGAAACTTGTGAGTGACGAGGTGCTCATCCTTATCCATGAAATTGATGAAGAATGGCTCTTCCATGAGGTTGAAGGTGGTTATACAGAAGATGAAGATTATGTGCCAGAAGAAGAAAAAAGCCGAATTCATTCCACTGGAAAAGAAAATTAAAGTCGTGAACCTTGCTAGTGAACATCCTAAATGGAGTCTAGAAACTTCAGAAAAAAGGATGTCGTTGATTAAAAAGAAAGGACGATTTAAAGAGGTGGAAAGAAAATATAAAAGCTGGAGAGTATTCTTTACATTCATTCATCACTATCAGTATAAGTATGCAAAACTGTACATAAAGAAGAAAGTGTCGAAGTTAAAAGATTGAAAAATAATGTCAAGAATACAAAAAAGAAATAAAAGTGAAAAATTATAAAAACGCTTTTAAAATTTAAAAAAATTAAACGTAATTTTCCACTATTTATTGTTACTGTTACAATAAAATCACGGCTGCGAGAAAAAAAAATAAAAAAGAAAAGTACAGACGGGTGGAATTGAACCAGCAACCCTCATGCTTCAATGCCAACGCCTTAACCACTACACCACTGTTACTCATGCTGAGAAAAATTCGGTTCGAGCGTATTAGTGTAACGCGCCAATCTTCTCGGTTGATTTTCTTGAGAATGTTTGAGAGGTGCGCCCTATGGCTTCCACACTCAATAGTCCTTACCGTGTACTACATGCGTGCAGATTTTGAAAAGATTCGGTGACCCGAACGTCTGACCCTCCCCTTATGAGTCCTCCGATTCTGCCGAAGATACGTTTGTGTCTGGAGGCATTATCATGGCTACAACTTCTCGAGGGAAGGACTTTGTCTGTCGTTTTGGAAGATGCCGAATGCTTGATACAACAGGGTATGAGGATATTAGAAGACTGCTGAAAACGTCTTCTAAATTCTTTTCTCGGGAACATTTTCTTGAAAAACCTTCAGATACGCTTTGAGGTCTTTGTTACGTGTCTCTTGTGCCTCCTCTGACAGCATTCCAATTGGTAATATTCCTGACGAAATAACTATAGGACCGTGTATTAAGATTTTATGTACTGTGGTTGGCTTTACAAACCACCATAGTTCTCCACAAATAACTTAACTTATTAGCTGTGTCCAAAGTATATTTTTTGAATTTTTCAATGTTTATTGCATGTCCACTCGAAATAGTCAATCATTCTGAATCGTAAGATGAGCCCTTCATCTATCCCGGTTGTGTTAGATGAATTTGTAGCATTTTCCAAAAAACGCCGAGCTGTGTCTCCATCGTTACTGCTACCATAACCAGGTTTAGGACGATCAACCAAAAGACCCATTTTGGCTTTAAATTTCTCTTATATTTGTTTCTTATTTTCCGCGACCATTTTATTGTCAGTGTCACTTGGAGCTTGCCACTTTCTGATGTTTAATTATAAGTAACGTGTAAAAGGCATTCGAAGAAACGAATCCACGCATGGAGTGTGGAAAGGCCAAATTTTAATGTTGAAGTGTCAATTTTTTTTGTTGTATCACTTCTATATTGTTAAAATCTTTGGACGTGGCGCCACAAATATAACATTTTTGTGTCGATGAAGTTGATGATACGGCATTGCAAACTTTACTGTCTACCATAGAAAATTATAAGTTATGCCTTATTAAGAGATGCTGTTCATCACACATCACCGAAGTTGGAATCAGGCAATTGATTTGATCTTCATTGTACTTCACTTCCTCAACAGTAACATCGACAGTTTCATGCAGAAACTGGAGTCGGATTGGTCGGAAAAAACGAGACGAAGAAGGCCGGGGATTCTGCCATACAATAATTTTGTTTGAGGAATCAGCATCGCCAACTATTAACTGAAGTGGTACCAATGATGTGAGAAAAACATTTGCATCTGCACCAGTTCCACTCTCAAATTGTTGTTTATATTGGCTCTGTCCAGAACTACCATCGCATCCCCATTTAGATATTAATTGTAAACCGTTAAGTTGTTCGGTTGTTAATTTTGCCAGTACTTCTTTCTGTACTTCTGCAATACGATGAACAGAGTGGTCCAATATAGCTTGCAACCTTACTTCCAGTGAGAAGCGGTTAAGTTTGCTTTTAAATCAGAGGTAAAATGAGCCAATATGCGTTTAGTGACATCTGATGACTCATGCGGAAAGTTCGTCATTTCCATAACGCGGTTCTTAAAATGTTCACATCTATCACTATATTTTTTTTAATCCGAAGAAAACATTTTTTCAAACATTGTCTTCCTACTCAGAGAAATACATTCGTCGTGTGATCCTGTGAGAAAAAAAGACGTAACGCAACGAGAGTAAAACAGGATCGACCAATTTCGCCATATACAGAACAGAAATTTACAGTGTGACGAAACAAATACGTTTTTTCAAAGGCGTGGTAATATGTGGTAAACTTTCTTACAGTTCCGTATAGCTGACAGACTGTATTATTAGACGCAATAAAAATTTCTGCCCGGTAATGCCCGATAGACAACTAAAACTCTAATTGAATTATTCGTTTTGCTGAATATTTACGAATATTTTTTGCATAATTAAACATAGAGAAAAATAAATACTAATGCAGAAAAATAGATACAAACTATGGTATAATTTTTGACATACCTCCAGGTATTGGATTCATGTAAACAAACGATTTCAGAATAAATACTACACACACAAAACAGCAGATTCCAAAGTACAAAATATCGAGAGAAATTTTGCAACCCGTCTTACTCGCTTAACAGTCAACTTTTTACTGAAGTAGGGAAGAGATAGTTAACATAGGAACTAGTTAATTAGCTGTATTAAATGCACAAGTAGTCTCTCCTAATGACTAAGTATTCACATAAGTGATATCTGCAACTTTGTATTTTACATTATGACCACGTTTAATGGAAAAAACCCCACTGTGCGTCGTCTGCCACATATCCTTGCACCTCCTCATCCCCCATCTCTCTCATCCCTCAATTCGCTTACTTCCTCCACGATCCTCTTTCCTGCCGTCCTACGAAACCTCCAGTTCCTTTCCCTTCCTATGTCTACTCTTAATGCTCCTCTCCCTCCCTCCCTCCCACTCCCTCCCTCCCTCCCACTCCCTCCCTCTCCTCCCATATATCCTCCCCTCTCCACTGGGGATCGATACTATAGCTTTCCTTTCATTGACTTTAAGAGAGACGCATGCACGGAGAAATCTTCTCTGTCCACTTGTACGCCGGAATAAAAAGGGAACTTTTATTTCTTTTTAAATGGGTGCGAGTTTTGAAGCCTTTCCATGTTGTCGCCGCTTCCCACCTTTTATGAATCCGAGTGATTTTAATGCGAACTTAAATTATTGCATTTCTGGATCTGTTTATGGACAAAGAAATATTTTTTACGCTCTTTCTTTCTTCCGTATCCGACACTTAATTTCAGTGAAATATCATTTGTTTTGTTGTATTACATAACGCTCGAGATTGTTTTACGTACCTTAAGAGAAACATCTAGGTTTTCAAAAAATGGAATACAGGAGCGATATAATCCTGTTTCATACCCTTAAAAAAAGGTGTCTAGCAAGGAAGTTATTATTATTTCAATTATATTTGTATCAAATTACTTAGCTTCGTTAATTCTTTTTAAATATTAATTTCTTACCGGTAGTTATTATTATTTCTTTGGTTTTGTTATGTATAAGAAGAACAGGTAATGGATTCATCCTTAAAAAGATCGAAGAATTAAGTCTTGGAAGAAGAAAGTTCATCCGACAGTAACATTCGAGTGGAAATTCCAATCGATATGATATATCGAATGCAAAGGATGCAGGTCATTGCACTAGCTGCATATTATCCGAATAAAAAAATGGAAAGGCGGATCAGATTATTTCAAATATAGTACGAGTAATATTGTGTATACATCCCCCGACTCTATTACTTATTCATTCGTTGCATTTATCGCGAACAAGGAGCGGCGCAAGCTCTTTTTTGTAATCGATAAGTTATATTCAAATAGAAAAAATAATTATATAAATAAGTCAATTTTTTCTTGAGTTTTTTATACGGCCAAATATCCTGTTGCTCTAATTTTTTTCGGTTTACGGGTAGTTACGGTCGTTAGGACAGTTATTGGAATTTGTACTGTACTAGTATATATTCGCCGCCATTTGTCGCAATATCTCTTAGGATGTGTATATTCCTCGAGCGATAGGTGCCTCCATGAAGAGAATGACCTTTATAGGAAGATTTAGATGAAATAATACAGAATTCATGTGAAGAGCAGTTGCTTAACTCTGATTAAGCCCTAGAAAGAATACCATTCAAGTAAATGGATTTCATATGAAAAGGATCGCATTTTGAAGACAGAATAAGTTCAGCGCAGGGAAGGTAGATCTGTGAAAAACTACTATGACACTATTATATGAGAATTTAAAGAAATGCTGAGATAATGCTCTATCGAAACATCAAGAAAGCTGTATTTCAGAGGAGGAGGAGGAGGTTTTAAGACATCCACACTCTCACGTATATTAGGATGCTTGACCTCTGATGCAGAATATACGCCTTTGATCGTAGATAGGTTTATTCTTAAATCTTTATATGCTTTTTGAAATTTAAGAACGATTGTTCTTTTATTAGCCTTCCTTTAATGCCAATAAAGTGATATATTATAAATAATTACGCAAGTTAATCATTGAAGTATACATTTATACCAAGATGCATTTCTTTGCAGTAAATATACACACACGAAAATATTAAAAATTTCTAATGAAAACGTACGTAGGTAAGTACGTAAAAAAAGAGTATTCATTATCTGTCAAGCTGAATTTTAGAGATTGAAGTTATGGAAACTGGGAGAGGATTTTTTTTTATATTTGCTCCCTAGAAAAATGTAACTGCAATTTGAAAGATTGCACATGAGGATAGATTGTATTAATTCCTTCCTTGTAGTTTAACATTGAGCTTGCTCATGTGTTCCAGCAAATTGGTATAAAATGCAAAATCACTCAACCAATTGAAATCTTTTATCAAAGAAAATTTCTCAAGTTTGTTTTTGCCTACTATAAATGTTTCTATTTCATTTCTTAGAAACCAAACTCGTTCAAATACTTCAAATAAACTCAACCAACGTACACTTGTGTAGTACGGAATATCACTGTATTCTGCCTCTATGGCCTCAAGAATTGTCTGAAATTGTCGGTGTTTCAAAGCTCTTGCTCTTAATAAATGCACAATCTGAACAATGATATCTTGTACATGCCTTGTTTCCAGGACATTCTTGCGTAGGACTTGCTGATTTACAATACAGTGGAGAAAGACTACTTGAGAATTACAGTTTAAGACTTGTAATTTCGAAGATATTTTTCATGACAGTCCTTGATGTTTTTCAGTTGAATTAGGTGCCTCATCAGTTGTTACGGAGAAGAGCTTGAGTAAATCTAAATTCAGCCTTTTTATGCAGTGTTGAAATTCTTCAAAATAATCACCTGTTGTTGCACCTTTCATTGAATTTATGGATGCAAGTTCTTCGGTAACCAAGAAGTTATTATCAACACCGCGGATATATATATATAAACAATTGGGCCTTAATATCTCTACTCTCGTCCAAAGCAATAGAAAAGTTCTTTCTTAGCTTTGACGCATAACTCTGGTCCTCTAAATTCTTGAATATTCTCTCAACTCTATCCACAATACTTGCTCTAGACAAGGTCAGGGAGTCAAAGTTTTCTTCGCAGGACCCATGACCTGGACCAGTGTTTCTCAACCGGTGGGACGCGTCCCACTAGTGGGACTTGAAAGCCGTCTAGGTGGGACCAGAGCTGGCTGAAGACATTTTGACAGCCCAATCGGCTAAACTTTCTGGCACCTTCTCCTTTTCATAGTTTACAGTCTCAATGTCAGGCGTAACCTGATGGAATTTCTTCATATTGTCGAAATAAACAAGTTAGGAAAGTGTACAACGTATCCAAATGGGCGCGTTTCGTGCAATGGAGTATTAGAAAGAAATTATATACCTGTACGTAAGGGAAATTGCGTTTTAACGTTCTTTTCTTCATCATATATAATCCATTTTCTTTCTATTTAATAATATTACATGCACACGTAAGGAAATTAAACGTTTTTTGTGAGATTGTTTATGTTAGCAACAATGAAGAAGTAACCATGGAAGAAATTTTCTAAGTTCAACTCCAAGTAAGACATTCTCATTTGATTTACTCGGTAACGGCTACTCCTACGATAAAAATATATAGGAAAGGAAATACTCCTCTTTACTAGATCTACAACTTTTATTCGAAAAATATTTTGATATGAGCAATACTTTACGAAAATTTAATTTTTTGTCACCAGTAAAGTGGTACCCCTGATTGGCGTACGTTTGTTAGTCCTTAATATCAAATTTAATGAAAATCCGTTTGGTAGAAACCGAGAACGAACATACGGACGGACGGACAGACACAGACGGACAGACCGACGATAATAGGCGCTCACGCTGGAAGCGAAACGCGCCTAAAAAGATTTACTTGGTAATTCCACAAAAATTAATTTTAAAAAATAAACGAATAAGTGAATTTTTGTGGAATTACCAAGTAAATATTTTTTATTTCGACCTTCTCCTTTGTGTCTCCCAATTATTAACGTGCTACTTATATGTTTTTAAACGTAGAAAAACATTTATTAGAAAAAATGAGGTTTTTCTTTATATCATGGTGGGACCAGGGTTTCTGGATAAGGTGGTAGGTGGGATGCAAGAGGCAAAAGGTCGAGAACCACTGACCTTGACTACATCAGCCAAGCATTCTTTAATGAATTCCCCTTCGGAAAATGGTTTGACGTCGGCGAAGGAGACTACTTCGTGGTAGATCTTGGAAACATTTGAAATTATAATACAATATTTTTTTAATCACAGAAGTCGATCCAGCACGAAAAAGAAATAAGATGACTATGTAAGAAGACACGCGACAAGTAATTAAATCCCAAGTATCACTTCTAGTCGAAGACATTGCGATAAACTATGTAAGCACGGTCGGGTAAGTGTCACGTTCGTGACTCCTTGGCGAGCCGGAGTAAAGTGTTAGGCCCGCGGGCCTTAGTTTCCCCACTTCTGGTGTAAGAGGTCGTATTGCGGTTTTAAGAACGTGTGCAATCTGCGAAAAGTACGCTTCCTCCGCAAAGCAAGCGGGTACATACATCCAAGGCCAGAGAGGCATGAACTGTCCCGCCTTCAGTCCCGCTGCTCTTCCCAAGCTTAACGCCTTGGAAGAGGGCGGATGGATGGAGGGGGGAAAGGGGGTGAGGGGAGGGGAGGGAGGAGAGGAGGCGAAAGAGAAAGAAAAACGCCTTTTTTGGTGAGGTTGAGGCGGAAAAGCCTCTCTCTTTCTCCTAATCACTTCGAATGCATCTTGTACATAATACAACGCAATTCACCAGAGTGGCGGGTGGCAGGGGTTGCAATGCAACAGTTCCCTAACAAATCTCACTTGAAGGCTCAATTATCCTGTTGTGATCTTTCTAGGAAAAAACGAACCACGATGTCCCACATTACATGTCACCTATTTTATCTTTGTTATTACAATATAGGTGTGTTCTTCAGTTATTCCTAGCACTTCCTCGGTTTAACTTTCTGACCTATATTTCTCTAGAAGTTTCAACTTAGCGCTCGGCCGATGTTTCTCTAGAGATACCCAATTGAAATTCTTTACTAACAAAGTAACGCTATACATAAGGTGATAAGTTTGTTTCGCTATTCTTACTGCCTTGAGATGAACATTTTACAATATGAATGTTTGGTATTTCTCACGTGGATCTAATATACAAGGAACCGTCAACCTATGGCACGCGTGCTAAAAGAACGCACGCGAGGAGATTTTTCATGTCAGGATTTTTCAAAGTGTAATGGCGAAGAATATATAATTTCAAAATTACTTTACTTTTATTCCAATTTTATTTCGTATTTTGACGAGATATTCAGGGTGGCGTATTATACTATAATAATCACTTTTCGTATGCGAAAGAAAAATAGTAATTTTTTCGTGCTTATAGCATTCTGTTATAATTAATTTTGCGGAGTCAGATACGGAAAGAGCGAAGCAGACAGACGAAATGGCGACCACAACGTTTCTACTTGGGTTTGAACCCGAAGAAGGATTACGTGAGAGACAGATAGAGAGAGAACACGAGCGAATGATAGGAAAGCGCGGAATAAGAAGGCCGTAGAAATTTAAGATTGAGAGAGAGAAAAAGATTTTCTAGTAAACGGGCGAAAATTCAAACTTCCAGTTTAGTTTGCGCTCGAAAATCGTCTTCGTAGGCGACATATCTGGAATTTTGAAGGTGATATACGTTGATTTTTAATTTGTCGTTATGGAAATGTTGATAAAACGTTCTTAACGAGGATTCTATAAAACAGTGCAGAAAACTACGCACCTCAGCGATTCGCTTGTTTCGATTCGCACTTCCTCTACCTCTGGAAAAAATCGTGTAGAATTATAGCATATTATTGGACTCCGGCGGATTATTAATCGGTGTTACGGAAAAAGTTGTGAGCGGAACTGGTAGGGGATTAGGCGGGATTTCTGATCTGTAGCCAGTGAAAAAATAATTGCAAATATGTATGTATACGCTGGAACACTGGCTGGAAGAATGTTCGCTCGGCAGACAGGTTCCTCTTTTATCCCCTTCATTTTCGGTGCATCGCAGACACTCGCGAGGATGTGAAGGGCGCAGCGCTTCCGACCCTCCTCGCCCCACTTCCTCCCCATCTCTCGTGCACGTCAAAATGGCCGCCTCCCTCCCTCCCTCTCCCTCGTGCCCAAGATGCCCGTGAGCGTGATAGCCTCCGGCACACCCAGGGCCGTCGGGCCGAGCAAGAAGGAGGGAAGGGCACAGAGGGAAGAAAGGAGAGAGAGAGAGAGGCTGGCCTGCTGAAGATGGAGGGGAAGGCGGCTGGTGCAAACCACCCTCCTTTCACGGGGGAGCACAATTCCTTCCCCGGTGAGTGTCCCTCCTTTCTGCTTGCGGCCCTCCTCCGAACCCTACCCTATCTGACGCACGCTCTCCTTTCTCGATGGGTTTGGGGGGCGTTCGGAGCGCGACGCTCCATTGGGGTCGACATATTCCACTCGCCGTTTCCTTCCCTCTCCTCCGCTGGTGCCCTTAGACCACTAACATAAGTAATCCTGCATACGTTCGGTGCGTGGTGATGAGGGTGCCGCGGTAACCCTTCCTGGAGGTTTTTTTAAAATAAATTCCAAGATGAATGATTGATCTCACCTTATGGTCCGATGCATTATCTAGGTCAGTGGTTTTAAATGCACGGGTCGCGACACATTGATTCGTCGCGGAACTTGGTGAGCTGAATCATTCAAGCACACTTGCCGTATAGCATTGCAAGTTTTTCAAGTAACGTCCGCATTTATTTGCGAATGTTAGGTAAATGGTTTACTACGAGTTTTTTGTGTCCTTTTATGGAGAGTTCACGGCAGAAGTTTCTCTTCTTTCCCTATACTACGTATGGAGAACGTAAGAATTGGCCGCAAACGATAGGTCCTACCCACTTGAGGGCTAGAGTTTGACGACTGCATATTGTAAGCCTTAAAATAGGATGAATAAACAAGCCGTAAATATATGCCAAATATTTTGCGCTCTTGGAAACTATTGACTTACGGTGACTGATTCATACGTTGTCGCCGTGTTTCAACTCAACTGTTAGGTCCCTTTCACACGGGCAACTGCTATCCACGCCACGCCACACCACACCACACCACTTGCTTTCGTTCCCGCCTAGTCCACTCCTTTCCACTTCGGTTCCCCCTACCATTTTTATTTCACCACATCAGAGTTTCAACGTTAGTCACCATGTTGGAGGCAGAAGAAGTGATTGCTGTAGTAGTGTGATGCATAATTATTATTCCGTATCGTAAAAGAATACAGTCGTCTTTATTGCCGTAAAATATGTTGAATATGTTTCCAGAATTCGCCGCTAGACGGTGACGGTATATACTGAAAATTTACGAATAAATTAATTATCTTCTAAATGAAAGGGTCTTCCAGAATTTGTTTCAAACAAAACTTCAAGAAAATATTATTCTCTACAACTTTGTTCCTTACAATAATTACAAATAACGACGTTTCAAAGGAGATATTTGACAGAAATTAAAAATTGTTTAAAATAGACGTTTTAGGAAATTAAATTCTATACAACTTTTGTATACAATTCTATATACAATAATGATCTTTTAACGAAGATATTTCGCAAAAACCGAATCGTATTTCGAATAAATCTCAACTTCCGTTTAATCGGTATTGTCCAAAAACTAATCAGTTCTTTATGCTCATACGATAGTGTTAAATATGAAATTTGGTTATGATATGACAAATACTTTTCGAGTTAGAGCGCCCACAATCACACACACACAGACATCATTCCGGAAATACTCTAAACGTGTTCTAGGGACCTCAAAACATGTATTTCCGTTAAAATATCGAAATAGATTTTTTCACGATAACAATACTTTCTCCATACTAAGTATATGGAGAAAATAAAAATAATGATAGTAGACAGGTAGCAATTAATATTGATGTATCTAATTTTTCTGTTTCAGATACCTTGCAAGTGGTTGTACCCTAACTTATTTACAATACTCTTTTAGAATTGGAATTTCTACATTGAGCTGAATTATTAACGACGTTTGTAAAAAATTTGGAATCTTCTAAATGCCAACTGCATGCCTCAACCAACAGAACAGCAATGGCACGAAATAGCAGATATGTTTTACAAGCGTGCAAATTTTCCAAATTGCATAGGGACAATTGATGGAAAACACAAGGATTATAAAACCGCAGCAGAGCAGTTCACTTTACTATTGCTGCAAACACTTTTTTTCAATTGTGCTCTTAGCTATACTATGTGATGCCAATTACTGTTTCGTTGCGGTTGATATTGGGACACTTGGGAAAAATTCTGATTTCTCAATTTTCCGTAATTCAGTAATATGGAAGAAGATTCAGTCTAATCAATTTAACATTCCTGATTCCAACATTGCTGTTTTTTATCCTATTCGAATTGTCCTTAGAACCGAGATCTCACAACGGAGGCCGCTCCCGGATAGCATTAATCAATGCTTCCACATCGACGTAGTCGGTCATAATTATGTAAAAACACAAATTCAAGAAAATAATCTGAAAAACGGTGGCTGACAAGTGGCTCGTGTGAAAGGCCCGCATCGACTGCGTGCACGTCTTGTGGAAGTGAGTGGCGTGGAGTGGCTGGAAGTTGCCGGTTAGTTTCATCTTGTAGTGACGCCACGTAGAGTTGCCCGTGTGAAGGACCCCGTACTTCCACATTCAACTCCTGTAGAGTGGAGTGGCGTGGCGTGGATAGCAGTTGCCCGTGTGAAAGGGACCTTAAGGTCACTTTTAAGAGCCTAGTTTAGAGGAATCTCCTCTCAAGACGTCTGCTTTATACCTTAACCCCTCAAGCGCGGAGGACATTTAACTATAATACGTCACGCAGGTCGGAAGAGATTTAGGGAAATTCGCAGTTTTTGCGCGAAACCATATAAAAATTCGTAACTTATTAGATATTTATGGAATTTGACTGAAATTTTTTGAGGTTTTACGTAAAACTATGCATATTTACCTATGTTTTTCACACCGTCCTAGTTATTATTATTCGCGTGAAATACGCCTATGAATTCTTTCACTCAATCACGGAAGCCATTTACTCAGTTTTTCTTTATTCAAAGTTTACGGAGTACTTCACATCTACTGTTTTATCTTGGATTTCAACTTCTTCCCCGTAAGTTTTTCAGAAAAAAAACCTTCAAATAAGGATTCTTACCCCTCAGCGCCGTCCTGTGTACTGGGTACGCCGCGGAGATTGCTAGCTTTCTTTATTTTTTTGACACAGTAAATTTTCTTAAATATGGGTAACCTTCATAATTTTAAAAGAGGAACCTTTGGCCTACCTATTCAAAACTATTGCCATGGTCTTGTTTACATTAGCTGAGACAAGGGGCGAATGAAACACAGTATCCTTCCCCGTGTATACAAGTAATGACCATAAGTAGCCAGTCAAATCACAGAGGTCGAAGGTCTTGATTCCGAGCTTGGAGATGTCTGATAGCAGACAAATGGGGCCTATATCCTCTTCTTACACCTCACAGTTGCTTTCGTGCAAAGATTTCGTTGAATAGGAGCTTTTTTAGAAGCCAAAATTCCCCAATTCTCCTATCTACGTGAAAATTTAATCACAAAACTTAACGTATAATAAAAGTAAAAAGAAGGAGAGTAAAAATTACAGAATTAAGCACAATAGGAAGGTCAAAGGTTCCTCTTTTAAAATATATAAAGGTTATCCATATCTAAGAAAATTTACTGTGTCAAAAAAATAAAGAAAGCTAGCGACCTCCGCGACGTTCCCAGTACGCATGACGACCGCATGTGGAGTTTCCGTCCGACGTTCCCAGTACGCATGACGACGCTGACGGGTTAAATACACGGATACAGTTTGCTCAACCGTGTAGAGCGCTCTCACTACAATACCCCCTTCGCAGCTCGCGGAGCTACATTTAAACATAGATCCGTCGTATTTAATGAAATTTCTTATTTTTTTTATTAAAATCGGGCTGATGAAACTTGCCTGTGGAATTTTAACGATGAAAAATGCGTAGTATTTATATTTTAACTTTTATGATGCCATGTAATCTCTTAAATAACATCGGATGAAAACTCATGATCCGCCTCAAGTATCTCGTAAATTCTTTTGCGGATCGCCGAAATTATTGCAACTACGAAAGAGGCGTGAAAAAAAGCTCCGCAGCCCTGTCGTATTTGATGAATAGTGTCGAGGCGATTAATAATACTCAAATCAAAATCCCTAAGGAGTACTATGCCTTTTGAATTGATTATGTCAGAAGGAAATAAATCGAGTAGGAAATTTCTTGGCTCGGAGAGAAGGAAGCGACTAAATGAAAACAAAGGGGACTGTCCCCCTCCTCCTCTCCGCCTCCCCCACCCATTCTCTCAGCCCCCCCCACCCCCCCCCCCCTCCGCCTCCCTTCCCCCCAAATTGAACGACGCGAGAAGACTCACTCTCGCCGGCGAACCGGTCTAATTCCAAACGAGTGAATGGGTATCAACAGGTAATGGGCTACGTGGATGAACTATCGCCCTCTGTCGATGGGAGGTCGTTTCGGCGCTCCCCTTTCTGTTGGCCTCTCTGCCGCACTTCCCTTCATCCTCTCCCAATAATGACTTTTCTTTATTCATCGCGAAAGACGAGAGTTGCCACATTGCTATTTTTTGCGAACGCCGAGGAGTGCTGAAATGTTGGCAATGTTCTTAATGAAGTATTCCGTGATGATATTCGGGGAGTAATCAGTTGTTACACCTTAGAACAGGTATAGTTTTATTTTCGGCGATATTAGTTCCCAATATATGACAGAAATTTAAAGCTATAAGAGTAAATATAGTTCTAACTTTTTTTTGGAACAAACGTGTTATATGATCTGATATGCCACCCTTATGTTATACTTATTTAACGAAAACCCCAGTTTTCTTCTTAAATCTCTATTACCTACCTAACGGTTGAAAACGATAGAAATGTATTTATTCGATGGTGTTCTAGAGTTAGGCCCTGAAACCACACGTGCAAAGGTCATTTTCATGCCTCCGTCTCGTCTTTTCCAGAAACAGCGCGTTGACCTGATATCTGTTGACTTTTATTTATGGGATATCCTCAGAGTGTGACTGCATTCCATAGTTTTGCATCATCAGGAACTGAGTGGGTTGCATTTTTTGGGGTTCAACTTCAATTCAATTCGAATCTCATAGGATTAAGAGACAAACGATTCTTTCTTGCCGACATGTACAGGGTCATGCGTTTAATGTGCAATTATGTATTTTATTCATGAAAAAGGCCTTTTACTTGTATCGCCGGGATACACTTTTTCCTCGGCAACTCACTCTCTGTCGGAGATCGGTTACCCTTCGTTCAAACTCTTAATCCACCCTTCTCATTTAAATTGATGTGTGGATTTGCAGTCGAACTTGGTAACCTCGTCAACTACTTGTTTTGGACCGGTTGTCTGACGATTGACATTGTTTTCCTCTGCTTCGAAAAGAGGTGTTCGGAATTTTTTCTGTGACATTTATCGTGATGATATTTTCGGGAATTTTTTGTTAGGTCGAGAAAGAGTGGAAGGAAAGTACCAGGAAGAGGGTAAGATACGAAATATTTACGGGTGGACCTGGAATGTTATTTACTTTCCGTCACATTGCGTTATGAATAAATTGAGCCTATTTTTATCTATCCAATCATCTAAACCAGTGGTTCTCAACCGGGGAGGGGGGGGGGGCACGCCCCTCTAGGGGGGCGTACGAGGATTCCAGGGGGGCGTGAAGCTTTTTGGACCAAAATAATTTTTTCCTGAAAACAGCAAGGTTTTTTACGCAATTTGTGCATAACGAAAAAGCATAATATTGTGTGGCAACAGCGTTTTACAAATTTAGTTAAGGGTGCCGCTTAAAATATGACCAATTAGGCAGACTTAAGGCAATATCCTGAAAAATTACACATCTAGTAGTGGTTGCAAAGCGTGTGAGGCAAATAAAATTGTGCGCGTGCTCGTTCTGATAAGTTCCTCTTCGCGTAGGAAATTGCCGATCTGGATATCTCAACAAAATGAATTATTAAAACCTTTGGTAAGCATTTATTCGAAAATTCCCCAAAAACTAATAAATTAATGAAATTTTATGTAATACGACTATCTTTAACATGCGGGAACCGAGGGTTATAAAAATAGACGTAAGAAGACAATGCTGAAAATTTTACTTTGCTCTTTGCGACATTAGGGTTTTGGCGACCTAACTTTTAGAAAATGATTATTTCGTATTTTGTGTCTTTATTGGTTTACGATTGAGATTTTGTCAATTTTAATTATTATTAACTCTATATGAAAATTTTAGGAACAATTTTCTTTCGCATGATATAAGTCGCTCGTTAATTGACTTCGTGATACGTTTATTTTCGAACGTTTAACTTTTTAACAGTTTTTATTTAATAATAGTTTTGTCGTAGGCGTGCCTTGCTCGCCATCACACCCACCATGAACCGGTCCTGCACCTAAATAAATACAAATATAAACACACACACATGCATGCATGCATGCATGTCGGTATAGGCGCACCTATGTAAACACACCAAAATGCACGCCGAGGTACAAGAAATCGTTTTTACAAATTTTGGGATTAGAGTCTCCACATTTTCTTTTAAAAATAAATTGTTTTTCGCCATTAAAAAAAACGAACTATGTATCGAGTTCTCCATACGGCTCTATACTAATGGTTTGCCTGTATTGCCGCCGTTAAATCACGGGGTCGTTGATTCCAGTAAGAGGCTTTCTTTCATGGCTACAGAATATACCTAGGCCATTTATTAGTTTGTAAAAAGTTTTATATAAATCTCTTTCTAAGAACTGCGAATCGCATGTCTCAGGGCGAACCATTTCGTCTCTTTGATCTCCCACAAAGATCTTTGAGTAAAAAAAGAGGAAATGAGAGAAAAAGCTTTGAAAATGTTATCAAGGTGTTTCGCTCTTAAAGAGAGAGAGAGAGAGAGAGAAAGGGTGGATAGGAGGGAGAAAGGAAAAAAGGAGAAGGGGTGGAAGAAGATGGAGTGGAGGAGGAGGGGAAACGTTGGCGGGGTGGAGTAGAGGGAGATTGGGAGATAGGTGGGAAAGGAGATAGAAGGAGATAGGAGGAGAGGAAAGAAGGAGTGAGTTGGGGCGGCTGTAGAGAATGATTAAGGGGTGGAGGAAGCGAAAAGAGATGGGAGACAGGGTGTAGGCAGGGTGTTTCCCAGGATCGCAGAGCTAACCCTCAACCGCTCAGAAGCCGTTCCCTACATCCGAATCTTCCTCTTCTCAATTTACCCTCTCTCCATTCCTCTCCTGTCTCCCTGCTTCCCTCTCTCTCACCCTCTCTTCTTCTAACGCACCCCGTGCCCTATCGATTCGAGTATTTCTCCCTCCCCGTCTGCCCTCACTCTCCTTCTCTTTCCTCTATCCGTTTCTCTCTCCCCTCTCTCCCTTCCTCTCTCTCCCCCTTCCCAACTCTCCCCTTCCTCTCTCTCCCCCTTCCCCTCTCTCCCCCTTCCTCCCTCCCCCTCTCTCCCTTCCTATCTCTCCTTCCCCTTTATCTCTCTCCCCCTTCCACTCCCCCCGTTCTCTCTTCCTACCTCTATCCCCCTTCCCCTTTATCTCCCTCCCTTCCTCTCCCCTTTTCTCCGTCCCCTTTCCCCTTCTCTCTCTCCTTCCCTTCCCCTCTTCCCATTACCCTCTCCCCCTTACCATCTCCCCCTTCCTGTCTCCACCCTCCGTTCCCTTTCTCTCCTTCCTTTCCACGCTCTTCCCCAGCCACCTTTTACATTTACTCTCATTTCTTCTTTCCTTCGCGTAACAAGTCCCGTTTTTAAGGGCACTTCGAGGTTCCTCGCCGTTCAGAAAATTGGACTTGAGGCTTTATCGATATTATTATGCGTGAAGGTCGCCTCTTCAAGGAAAGTAGTCGACGTGACAGAATGGTTTAAGTCGCGTGGTCGCTGGATCGGCGCTGAACGTGGATGTTGGAATGTTTTATACCTTCTACCATGTCTCTTGCGGAATTGGGGGGGGGGGGCTCTCCTTCTTCTGTTGGATCGGCGAAATTTTGGATTGTTTCCGGAAAATAAACGGATCAATAGTAGGATTTGGGAAAATACGCGTAGTTTAATGTTTAAATCGACCGCCATTTTGAATGAAGCGGACATACAAACACTAAAACCCCGCGTCGACCTTCCCCTTAGTGCCCCTACTATCCTGCCAAATTTGGTTGGAATCGGTTGATTGTGGGCGTGCATAAAGGAACCGACAGAAAATGGGCTGCCATTAGCATTAGCATACAAAGTTATTTTGCTTTTTGTACAATTAATATAAAACATTTGGGATTAAAAATTAGCCTACGGCCTTTCTATTTGTGGAGAAAGTATTTGTTGAAAGTTTTATTACTCTAACTTTAACGGTGTGGAAATGTATAGATGCACAAATAAACAAACAAACTTTTATAAATATACAGGAGATAGGTATTAAATCCAGAAATGCTAAATGCAAGTGTAAATGATGCATTGAAGTAATATTGCATAATTTTCAGGATAGCTCAGCCATTACGATAATTGAGGGGTGTGAGACAAAAACATGGTAACCTACAAACTTATCTATTCGTAGTTAGGTTGCGTACAGAAAAGAAAAAACTTCAATTATGATTTTGGATATTTGTTTATCATGTGTTGTAGTTCATATTTTGTAACGCATTTATTTATGATTTCTCTTACGGCCCCCCCCCCCCCCCCCCACAACCTCCCCTCCCCTTAGTCTGATTTTGCTCATCTACAAACTTGATCTTATACTTGGTTTGAAAGTGTCAAATATCAAATTTGAACTTCCTAAGTTAATTTACTCGAGAGTTATCGTTGAGAAACCAAATCAATGCCCCCCCAAACACCCACTTAAAATTTTTTTTGAGATACACCACATAGCCTATATTTAAGCTGGACCAGTCTAAAGATACGCTGCAAGTTTAATAAAACTTCGACCAGCCGTTTTTGCGTGATGCGGTAACAAACAAACAGACAGACAGGCAACAATTCTGAAAACCGGTTCAAACGTCTTCTTGTGACGCAAAACACACAAAAAAAGTAAAACCCTGACAAAAAAACAAATGTACAGACAGAGGTTACAATTTTTTATTTATGTAGATAAAATTTCACTATTTTAATTGATTTGCGTCAAGCTTTTGTGTAATTTTTTCAATGCTTTGCAAAAATAATGCCGACTTCTCTGTAAAGAAGTTTCGTGGATTCCTTATCCGAGGTTTTACTGTAATAGCATGTTTTGGGATCTGTTTGAAAGTAAACTCTAGTGGGACAGAGTGGTTTTGCGATTCTGTGATTAGGTTCGGTGAGAGTTATTTCATTCTATACTGTAAATAACAGTAAGCATTGCGTAGTTGAAAATTGATTTCTTACAATTTTTATAACGTTGAATTCGTGTTTGTTTAAAATTTCATCTTTTGAACATAAAAATTTAAAAAGTGATAAATGAGTTTCCTTTTTCGCTTGTAGAATTCAATCCGAAAAGACGGTTTTTCAAGAATTTTCCTCTTTGTATTCCTTGAAGTGTTGAAAGAAAATTGGAATATTATAGTGTGTCTAAATTGATTATTCGTTTATATTTATTCTTATAATAATAATAATGTCAAACGTGTATAACCTTAAGACATGAACATAAAGACCATTAGATAAATTGAACGTAAAAATTTGATAAAGGTAAACCTTTATTATCGCATATTATTATCTCCTGTTCTTTGAAATTAAATTCCAGTTATTTTTAGTTTAATGCTTGTCGATTACGACTTTTACATCATTAATACTGAGTTTCTTTTCAATAAAAATGAACGTTGACATTATTTTGGCTATCAGTCGATGCAGCAACAATTTCTTTACCGAATAAAAATTTTAGACTTAACTTGATATATTAATGTATAAAGACTTCTATTGCAGTAAAACGCTCGAATAATCGAGATAGCCTACTCCAAAATAGTCCTTTTAAGTTATATCTCGTTTTCCCTATTAGAATCAGCGAACGGTTTATTGCCTTTCTTTTTCACACGGAATTCATGAATTCTTCTGGCGTCTTCGGAATGTTTACAATGTTACCTTACAAAACATTTATTTATCTAAACTTGCTCAAAATCAATCGTTGACGGTCTTTTACAATGATCGTAATAACGATAACAAAGAGGAACAAATATAAACATGCAGAATTCGAACCCGGGACTCTGGCATTGGGGGCTAGACGCCCTAACTACCCCTATATAGAGACATCGCCTGAACTACAGATAATTGGATTTTTTTCCCGAGTTGTTCTTCTTTTCGAGTATGTGCTGGCATAAAGTGTAAATATAAGTCGTCTTCATAGCATCCTTAATCATATTTTCCTTGCGATGCAGATTCTAAATGCACAGCGAAAAAAAATTCTTCGCGTCTCCTGGATGTCTGATATAATGCTTTGAATAATTCCAGCGTTGAACGGTCCCAAAGTGATGTCCATCGCGCTCGGACATGGTTACTCTTCCATCGGAGCTTTTTGGGGTCGGAAATTTCGACTCGTGCACACACACACACACATATATATATGTATTTTTTTTGCGGCTGGTGAATCGCCATTCCCATATATCTCTAAGTATCTGCTTCTTTCTCTTTCGTAGTCACCTGGTCTTATTGTTAGTAGACACGTCTATCGAAACGAGAAGCCCTTAAAGATGCAATTTGAAGCGGAAGCGGTCGAGTAGAGGGTGGAAAATCGATAATATTGGACGCTCCTCTCTCTCTCTCTCTCATCGGTTTCTATAAGGGGGTCTCTCGACCCTCGTCGCTTCGGAAGTGGTTAAGGGCCGAAGTGGACCTCACTCACTCCACACGGGTGGAAATTGCCCTGCGAAGGGAAAGTGATTTGAACGCTGGACACTACGCCCGACCCTTAGCTTCCCTTTCTCCTCTTGTGTGAGGTCTTTTATTTTTGACGTATCGGCGCGGATCGCGAGCTGATGCCGCATTCGTATCTGTCACGCCTTGTTATCCTAGAACGCAGAGCCCTGCATCGGATGGTCCAACTCGTGGTCTACCCGGTCCGACCGGGTCGGGTTCGGGTCAGGATTTTAAAATTTCAGGTCACCCGAAAAATGTATAGGAAAGAAATTTTTGATTGACGATGAATTGGATATTTAAGGAGAAGAAAGGCATTAATTTGAATTTTCTTTATTCTTTTTTCAAATTCGGGAAACGGTGACTTTTTTCCATTCGTTTTACGACCTGTAAAATATGTCGGGTCCGGGTGGACAGTTGTCGGGTTCGGTTACAGAGGAAAATATATTTTCGGGTTCGGTTTCAAAAACGTTTTGAGTTGTAGGGCTCTGGTAGAACGTCACGGGTCGTGTAAAGTGATCGAGGCTTCTCGAATCGTATGGAATAAATCGTTTGCCTCGTTTAATTGTATTCTGAGCAAATCTGTCGTTGATTTTTGTATTCAAAGTAACTTTATATGCGTTCGAATTTTTTATCATAATTTTCTCGATTGAATTTAATTTATGAATAAAACGTAACCTGTTGAGTTTTTCGAAATGATTCATAACAAATGTATGCTGTTTAGATTTTTTTAAATCTTCGTGGATGAGAAATGCAAATATTCTGTTATTTACTTCTTGTTGTTTCTGGCGAGATGTTTGTATGGTTTTATTTTTGCTTTAATTTTTATGCTTCATGATTAATTCAATTTAATCGTTCTTCTTTTTCGCATTCCGCATTGCAGATGTTTTATTCGAATAGCAATCTCTTCGAAAGAACTGATAACATTTTTATGTTAGTCTTTTTCGAGTTTGTCCGTAGTAGACTTATTTAAAACCAGTTCATTTTAAGTTTACAAAATTTTTGACAGGATAAGCGACCTTCCGGTGCAATTACTGCGAATTTTCGGTCGTCTTCGTCACAAAGAAGTAAGCAGTCGCGCTTTTGTAGACTATCTCAACGGATCGTTATCTCTGTGTTTCGTTGACATAAGGGCGGCCATTAGTTAGTTTTTCCCTGATCATTTTTTACATCTCACTCGGCTTGGTGTGAAATGCATATTAGATCGTTGAAGTCTTCAACGTTATATATTTTAATATTTTTTTGCTCATTACATATATCTTTGCTACGAATGCTGTTCGAATGAAAAAATCGGTATAAAAAATATTTCGCAATAAATCTCACCTCCAAAATTTGTCGGAAGTAATTTCATACAACGTAATGACATTTGACCGCCTTTCGAAATAAGTTGGTAAGGAACTTTCTCCGTGGCAACGTAATAAGGGCGCTTAAATTACAATGCAGACATGTAATGTGAAGTGGCGGAAAAGCTCTTGCGCACGCGATATAGTCATCTTTGAAATATTTAGTCTGGGCAGTATTATATTGAAAAAATAATTATTGAAATTTAATCACGATTATTACAGCCTTTTATCTGTTTTATCTTTTAACCTTCATCTAAATTGCCCTTAATGCTTAAGTAATGGGTATCACATTTCCAGGCCACGTTTATGGTATATATAATATACATTTATAGATACATACAAAATACGAAGAAATTACGCTCGTTATTTTAAGACTAGTGTAATGCCCGTTGAAATATCAACGGGAGAATTATAGATAGATTAATGATTAATATTTGCATTTAAAATAATTATTAGCACACTTTACATTGAAATATTTCGTCATATATTACATTTCTAGTGAATATTCTGTTGTTGTTTAGTAAATCCCTTTGGTTTTTATTTTCGGCTATAAAATTCTGTTATTCTTCTTCCACCTTGTTCTCGTCCATGCTGCATATAAATGTCGGTGTGCAAAGACCGGAAAATAATTATATGTATACATATATAACGTAGGGAAAATAATTAAATTTCGTGCACTTAACATTATGATTGTTTTAAAATTGTACTCTGTACTTACGAAGAAAGAAAGCTTACTCGAATCCTCAATAATGTTCTCCGTCGTTATGTATTACATATTTAAAATAAAACTCTTTAAAATATTTAAATTAAAAACTAACTAATTAATCAATCAGCAGAATAATTTCTTTGAATACTATCTGAACAAAAACAAATCAATTTATTTCAACATCGTAAACTGTTCCCATTCAATAATGGATTGTTGTATTGGAGATCCATATTAACAAAAAAATAAACTTATTGTTTATCGTAGAAACCGTTACAATAGTTTTAAATTGATTTTTGCTTTGAAATATACTTCAGTCAATTCAGTACAACTTCCACTTTACATACTGTAAATTCCAAAGTAACTTCTTTTATAATAGGTAATGCTAGCCTAAAATTAATTCATTCTGTAAAGTGAATAAATAAAGTTCTTTCTTTAAACTATAATAGCCACTGTTATTAGATTTAAATGGATTATAAGCCTTAGAACTTACTCTGTATTAAATAAGCATCAAAATTCCTTTTATAAAAACAAATCAAGTCATTAAAAGATCCACTGTTGTTTCTTCGAAAATTGCCTGTTAACAGTTTTAAATGTCCTTTTAATTTTAATTGAATTTTAATTTATATCCGTTTCCAAACTTCGGCCATTGTTACGAAATTAATTCGAGGAATAACAATATAAATTCGTAAGCACGTATGATTTACAAAGAATTTAATTTAAGAATGCTTTTTATTTCCAATTTTTCTAAAATGACACTGTTGATACTTAAAATTTTTTATATTTACGTTAATATACTTATTTTCCACAAAACATGCCAATCTCTCCCCTTCCTCTCTCTCTCTCTCTCGTATTGAAGCATTCAAGGCATGCTTATTCCCAGAAGGATGTATACAATAATAGTGATTTGAGGTGTAACAATGATAATGGTCGACATAGCAACATCACGTTAAAATGGCGGATTTCCACAAAATATGCAAATTGAACGATTAACATGGAATATTTCGAACTGTGGGCGAAAAAAGACGAACGGAATAAGAAACTTTATAAATTTTTCTTCAAATTGGTTCAAATCCGAAGATCGTCTGTTAATTTCTTATAATTTTAATTTCCAAATGAATAAAAGCCTGCACTTCGAAAAATCGCGTTTTACATGTAAAGTAATGAGAAATGGAAATGCCTCTCTTGGAAACGAACCAAGGAATTTTTTCGCGATTTAAATTTGTCATTCTCTGAATAAGTGTTCATGAAGCATCTCTACCAAATTTCGAGTTTCCATCATTATTATTTCTCGAGTTATTAGCGTTTGCATAGCGTGACCAACCAACCTACAGACGACGGCTAATATTGTATAAAATTAAAGGCATGAGCGATGAAAAATAAGCGATCAGACGGACTCGGAGACGAATAAACTCACTTCTTCATTAGCAACTCAAGATCTTTTATATGGGGATGTTCTATGTCCTACGTAGATCGAAAATTTAAAATATATTCCTCCGACTCATTCTTTTATATTCACTATGGAACTATAAATTCATTCCTTTCTCATTAACCTTTAAAGAATGGAAAAATCTGAGTCGTAACTCTGAGTTAACTAATGGAAATGCTAGTGGGAATGAATAACGCCTATTGCTTATATCGCGGATTCGCATATAAAACGGTTATTCCTACCTCTCCCTTCATTCTTCACCGAAATTTACTGAATTAAAATGTTTTAAATAATTTGACATCAGTATTTCTTTATACTTTGTTGTTTCCATCAATTGAAAGCGCCTAATGGTTGTAGACAGTCAACTGGTCCATCTCCATCTCTCCTAACTCAATTTCTCTCTTCCTCCATCTTACCTTTTTCTCACTCCCTCTATCCTTCTCTCCATCTCACTCTCCCATTCCCCTTTTCTCTCTCCTTTCTCCCTCCATTCGCACCCCTCCTTTTTTTTATCTCTCTTCCTTATCACCAGAGGCAAACCTCGTCCCTCATTACCTCTCTCAGATAAATTCTTTCTCCTCCCCGCCTCGTACAGCGATGCCTTCATTTCCCCTCCCCTCTCTCCAACCCCCTCCCCTCTCTCCCACCCCCTCTCCTTCTCTTTCTTCCATCCCGCGGGTGCTGCGTGTCTCGTTTCCCCTCTCTTCAATCCCTATTGCTCTCCTCCGATGAATTTCCCTTCCGTTTTTGAATGCTTTCCTGCGGCGCGCATCAAGTCTTCCGTATTTAGAGGAACTGCGTTTCCATCGACCCACTTCGATGCTTTTTTTAGGGTTTGCAGTCAAAATGCAGAGCACGACCACGTATTGGCCAAGCCAACTTTCGTTGCAAAAACAGCTCAAATATAACGGAAAGGACGGCCGATATTGGTAGGCCGTTTTTCTTCTATAAAATACTGCCTTTCTTCGCGAATTTATGACAACTCCGGTCAGGAAACTACTTTCTTTAAAAATAGGAGGAATAAATGTTATTTTTTGTTGAATCGCCGGACATTTGAAAAACTCAATTAGGTCATTAGGAAGCGCCAAGTAGGATCTTAATAAGTATAATGTATAGCAGGTCTCTCTAAACTGTGGCCCTCGAGCCTGTAATGTCTTTGCCATTTTTTACTAAATATTACAATCAAGCAGTGTTGGAAAATGTTATACGTAACATAGCGAAATGGTTTTTGAATAACGTAAAGAAAAACCCTATGAAAACGAAAGAAAGCGTTATTTCGTTATGTATTTCATATTATATGAATTTATGTTTGTTTTTATTACATATTTTTACTTCTAAGTAATTTTCATTCCAGGAATTAGACTGAATGTTTTCTACTTTATACAATAGTTGAAGAAAACATTAAAGTTAGATTGAACATCTCGAAAATTTTCTCGGAAAAATCGTAATTTATCCAGTTCACTAAATTTAATAGTTAATTTTAATACGAAAATAGCATACATTTGTATATTGTGCGCCTATATTTTCAAAAAGTTTTTCATGTCGATATTCTGACCCGAGAGCATAAAATTTATTTGCCAAGTGGCCCACTAGTAAAAAGGTTTGGAGATCCCTGGTATATAGGAAGTATATAGTATAAGGGTTAAAAGGCGAAATTCTTAGGAATTATCTGTAAGAAATTTACTGTGTGTTTGAATGCTGTGCCGAAGTATCGCCGCGTATAAATAAAAAGTTTGGATTAATGGAGAAAATTATAGGAAATACTCTGAAGACACCAAAATGTAGAGAAGGAAGAAGATTGCTGAAAATAAAATGCACGGATAAAGTAATAAACGAGGCAATATTAAGAAGAATAGGACAGAAGGATTGATAGAAATGTTAAGAAATAGGAAGCCGAGACAACGTGATCAAAACAAAACTGGATACTTGAGGAATAGTGAAGAAAATGTTTCGATCGAAAATGAATCGAAAAAGAAAGTGAAATACCAAGAAACGGAGCCATAATAATGGGCCTGCCTTCGGAAAGATTACTAATTATGATGATGACGTAAATGTCTTTAGAGAGAGAGAGAATCGAGTGTCGTTATGACTCATCGGTCCGTGACTTTCGACATTCGCGTCACTCAGTGGCGGGTAAATTACCTTTTCAATCGATCAACAGATGGTAACCTTCAGTGTTGTGATTCGATTATCTCTGTGATTTCAGTAGTTTCGCTGATTTATCACTGAATTACTGAGGGTCTTTAGCGACTAATTTCTACTCGCAATTGATGTTGTGCTCGGCTTGTTTTGAAGCATGCTCTGCGATTTCGAATGTTGTTTATTTTTCAGAGGTCGTACATGCATGTTCTTGTCTTTATTTCATGTGTTTAAATATTTGTTTTATGTTTTACAACGGTGTGATATCTCTTGGATACCTACCGGGGCCGAGGAAGATGTGTGGTAATTGATTCTGCAAAGAATCTCTTACGCTATTAGTACGTATTAATCCTGGTATACCGTGCCTTAGAATTACATTCTCAATTCCCTGCGTTATGTATTTTTCCCTTGCCCTCTATCTCTCCCTATGCAAACTATTGTCCCTGTCAGGAGCTGCCTGAGGAATTTGGCCGCCCCGGACTTGCGATTTTCCTATGATCTTTGATTGTAAGTCCTTAATATCAAATTTCATGAAAATCCGTTCGGTAGAAGCCGAGAACGAACATGCGGACGGACGGACGGACAGACGATAATAGGCGCTCACGCTGGAAGCGAAACGCGCCTAATAAAACGGACCTTGTTCTATCTCTAGCCTCATTTTCCTCCAAAACACGCATCTGAATTAAAGCTTGTCATAAAATTTTCACCTTTAAATTCCAATTCTGTTTTTTTTTAGGAAAGTCAATTAATTAAGAAGATTCTGTAAGACTAGCTGAGGATAAATAGTCAACAAAAACTCTCCAAATGTTCGTCGTTTGGTGAGGGTTCATTTCGTGAATTTCGTAAAAATACATTTCAGCATTCATCTTCCGAAACGGGGTAAGTTCGAGAGCATTGTTACATTAAATCGAGAGATTCCACTGGAACGTTCTGGGAATGTGGCAGTTAACGAAGCTGGTTTCGTCTTTCCCAAAGGCGTGCGTCCTCGAAAAACTGCAAAATCAGACTTCTCGCAGATGTCTTATATGATATAAGGAGATAAAGAGCCAGGATGACCACAAATCGCTCCAGGAAGATTTAAATGCCCTTTCAGCATGGTGTCGAGATTGGCAAATCGAAATTAATCACGGAAAATGTTCCCTTTTGAGTTTCTGGAAGGGCAAGAACAATGAATTAGACTCGGAGTACAGAATTGATAGATCGAATATCCAATCTGCAGAGTACGTTAAATATTTAGGAGTCACCATTTGTCGTGATCTATCGTGGAATATGCGTATTCGAAGGGTCATAGGCGCAGCAAATAATAAATTGGATTTCGTAGGCAGAATAGTAAGAAGTAGTACAGAACAGGTACGAGAAACGTGTTATTTATCATCACCCGGGGAAGAAAAGAAAAATTACCCGGCCGGGTAGGTTGAACCAATTTGGTTCAAGATGTGTGGGCTTGCTTAAATGAAATTTTGTTTGAAAATGAAAGCAAACAAGAAGAGTTTCGTACTGAGGATAATACGTCTTATTCTAAAGAAGAGAGAATTTGAAAATTTTCTTAAATGTCCTAATATCCCTCATAAAGAAAATCCTCTAACTTGGTGGGCAAAAAATGCAGCTATCTTTCCTGAACTGTCAAAATTGGCCAGACATTACTTGTCATCACTAGGGGTTAACATTTCTCGGGTTTTTTTTCAATCCCGGGATCCCGAGATTGATTCCCTCGAATCCCGGGAATTTCCCGGGATTCAGTTTTCGTAAACATACTAACAAGAAAAGAAGGAATAAATTAAATATTTGTAAACACATATTTATTTATTATAAACTAGGTATAACACACAAACCGAATAAAAAATGCTTACAATAAATGAATAATAAGAATATAATAAAATTTCTTATAAAATTTAAAAAAGTAAAAGCCCTTTACAAAGTATAGAAACACGGTAATTTTATGGAAAAAATATTAATGTATTTAAAACAATATTTCATACCCATAAATTATTCTTTATTGTTAATAAAATGATTAAAAAAACAAATTACTCACACTATAATCACTTAGATTTGTGCGTAATTTTGGAATAAAGAGACCTGCCGCAGAAAATTCACGTTCTGCTTCAATAGAAGTTGGTGGAATGTTTAAGAGAGCTTCAAACAGATAATTTAGCCTAGTTGTACGCTTTCCGGTTAATTCATAGGTATCTATTTCTGTAGTAATGCTTCTCATGTCATAAGAAGAGATAACGTTCAATTTTCCAGTGCTTACAGCATTTTCAATGACAGGATCCAATTTATTTATAAGTGACGATGGACTGGCCGATGAAGAGTAGGCTTTTGAGTCTGAGGACCTGACATGAGGTTTAGATTCGATGACACCACCTGAATTGTTGCCCGTATCTTCAGGCTTACGGATAAAAAGCCTGTAAATCAACTTAATAGCGTCAGTTTTTAGTTCCAATTTTGAAGGGAACGTAAAGTTCGTATTTTGTTGATATTTTTGGGGATTGCGTAAATACTTCAACAAACGGACTAGATTCTTGTTTCTACGTTCTTCTAGCCTTGTCTATATGGATTTTTTCATTTTAGCAGGAAAATCAGTATTCTGTTCAGTCAATTCATCAAGTATGAATTTAAATATGCCTTCCGCTGAAAGCAATGTTGAATCTCTTTTACCAAGCCGTTCAATTGCTCTCTTGATCGGACGCAGTGATGATACAATGGCATTAATTACCTACACTAAATTCTTCTTCTGAAATATTTAAAGTTTTCTTCATATCAATCATTGCTTCACTCTCAAAAATCTCTCCAACACATCTAGCAAGCTATTCCATCTGGTTTTCGAATCAAGTATGAGTTGCATTTCCTTATTTTTATGCTCAATTTTTACTTGTTTGTAATATCTCATTTTTCAATGGGGATTTACGAAATAATGCAATCAAATATTTTCAGTCTATGTTAACTGGTTTAGCCGTTCATAGTGGAAGCATGTGTAACAGGGACTTATAATGCGTCTTATATTCAAGCGTTCAACACCATCATTTGGATATCGATAAATAATAATATATACATATAGGTTACAGATGGAAAATTATGTAGCGTATTTTAATGTGTATTGTGAATAATTTCAATTCAAGGTAATGCACAATTTTTCGTCGCTACTAATTCCATTAGTTATTTTCCTGTCTAGATATGTTTCCCAAATATATCATATTTGTCGTATAGTAAACCGGGAATTTCCCGGGAAATGCGGTGGGTTCCCGGGTACATTTTAAGTACGGGATCCCGCTTGAGAAACCCTAGTCATCACCTCCAAGCAGCATACCCAGTGAAAGGATGTTTAGCGAGGCGGGAATCGTATACGAAGAGCGAAGGAATAAAATCCTTCCGCGAAATGCGGAAAAATTATTGTTTCTTCATCATAATCTCCCATTGTTGAAATTTAATTATTAAAATTTTGACTGCACTTTTATTTTATTCTTTACTTAAGAAGATTTTATAAAGTTTATAAAATTTTACAATCTGGTACTGTTAACCGGTCGTTAGTATAATTACGCATAATATGTAAAATGTTATTTAATGGTTCAGTTTAACTTTTGTTAGAGTAATCGGTTTTTAAAAAGTTTATTATAATTAAAATAACCTTTCTCTGAATGTTTCTTGTAGGCTAAAAAGTAAAAGTAAAATATTAAGTTCAGTTAAATTTGTTTTTTGTTATTCTTTTTTGCTCATGGGACCCAGTACCCGGCACCGGGTCCCAGCGTTCGGTGCCGGGTCCGGGTAATTTCCGGGCATTGAAAATATGGCCGGGTATGCTGGGTACCGGGTAATTCCCGGATACCCGGTACATCACTAGTTGCACCCTTCTGCTACCCCGTCCAAGTCGATAACCCTAAAGGCTTAAGAGAGGGTCATTGATATGTCCTGTTGAGAGTAATTTTCTTTTGGATTTTGTTTCATAGATGCCGCTCCAGATAATTTTTGCCTGCGGATGTGACTTCTGCTTGCGGGTCGAGTTGAGTCGGACAATTAATGCATGCGGGTCGGATCGGATAGGGTGATTTATAAATGTTTGCGGTTACGGATAGGATCCGGATATGTAGCCAGCGGGTATGGGTCGGGTGCGGATACGGAAATCTGTATCCGTGCAGATCTCTAATTGAAGTATACAGACGGTTCCCGAATTATGATGTTTCGACTTACGACATTAATACATTGATACCTCGAAATCGACGTACGATATTCGGCATCCGATGCTCTCAGAGTCTACTTTCTTGTGCGTATATTCAGTTGGACGATACGACTCGCCCGCATTGTGGACATTATTTTATTGATTGTTTTAAGTCTTAAAAATGTTTATTATACAGTATATAACACCCGTTCGCTCTTAAACTATTAATTTATAGCCTAAAGACGGCTATATACTAGTGTATAGCCCGTCAAAAATGACGGGAGTAAATGTTCGATCGTTCAAGCTATTTATGGAGATCAAATTGGCATCAGAAACAAATTCTATTGAAAGTCATTTCACTCTCTCACCCTACCTCCCTCTCCTTCCCTCTCTCACCCTCCCTCTCCCCTCTCTCTCTCTCTGGTATTAAAAGCATTCAATGCACGTTTATACCCATAAGGATTGAAATAACAATATTATATAGAGGTCTAACAATGGAATTGGTAGGCAAGGCAACATCCTCTTAAAATGGCTATATTTCTTCAAACTGTGTGAATTAAACGTTTAAATTGAGCGATTTCGAACCGTAGGCGGAAAAAGACGAACGGAATAAGAACATTTATAATGTTTTCTTCAAAATGGTTTACATCCGAAGTTCGTAGGTCAATTCTTTCTAATTCTAATCTAAAAAAGAATAAAAGCCTGCGCGTCGAAAAGTTCATTTTTACGCGTAATTACGTGCTATCTTATTGGAAATGGAAATTATCCTCTGGAGTCGAACCCTGGTCTTTGATCTCGAGTTCGATCCATTAAAACGTTTTGTTATTATATCATAATGGTATCCTGAAAATTTCATCAAATTCGGTTCAGTCATTCAAAGAGCGTTACTGACAGAGTGACTCAAGCAAATTATAAGGTAAGATATTCGGTGGAATAGAAAATCTGATTTCGATAACTCTAACACAGGGATCCACAGCCTGGTTCTCTTTAACAGTGTTACTGTGCACTTCTAAAATAAATATTCGTCATTAATTTGATTTGTTTCCTCTCTTTTTCTAAACGCACGAAAGAAATTTTTAAATTACTTTGACGTTGGTTTGATTTTTAATTATGATCATTCCTATTTTCACAAAAGTATATTGGTGCTCGCTGGGTGCTCTAGAATGTAACTTGGTGCTCGCCACGTTGAAAAGTTCGTGGATCTAACATATAATTGAATAATGAAACAATCTCAAGGTATTGAAATACTAACGGGAAGAAATGTCATCTTCGGATAATGGAAAACTCGTGTTATGAATGTTTAATATACGGAGACACTCGTCTTCAAATTTTGTGTTGTTTAGAATTATTCTCGAGTCAGTTTCAAGTAGATGATATCTGGTATAAATTAGTAGAGGAAAAAAACACGAAAACGAACAGACAGACAACAGGAAAATGAAATGTAACCGAATTAATCAACCAGTCATTTATTTAGATGTTAGAAAAACAGTCGACTGAAACGTCAGTTAAACTAGTGGATGGCGTCCGTTCGAGCCTTCCTCTATGATGGAAGAATTTCGTCTTCCCCGTTCGCCAGAGAAAGGCCCGCTCACCTGCGGTCCCTCTCGACCTCTCACGGTCGAAGGACGCCCCTCCCCTCACCCACCCCTCCCCCTTGACACGGAGTGATTCCCTCTCTCTCTCTGCGTTTGCAGCCCTCTCTTTCCTTGGTGGATAATACGCCTTCACAGCTCTCTCCTGCTTCGAGTGGGTTGCCTCACACACGCACACGCCTCGCTGTCACTCTTCCTCCTCCACATGCATCTCCTTTCTTCCCCCTTTCCCCTTCACCACACTACCACCAGTATCTGTTATCGCTCCAAAGGAATTACGCTTAATGCTTCCATTTTTCTTAATTTATCGTCGATGTAATGTTTGACAAAACAATACCTATTGTGCTTAAATTGTTTAAAGTTTTCTGTTATTATTATTGCTATATTCGATGTTTTTTCTCAGAATTATTGTATCAACTTCATTTATTGATTGATATAATGTATCGTTGTAGGTTTCGTAGGTTTATACAACCCCCACTTCTTGTGAGGGTGTTTTCTTGTAGATTTGATCTATTTTCTTTTTCTTTTCCCTTTCTTTTTAGAGAATTTCAGTAGATTTCACAGCTCCACGCACCCCTTCTTGTGTCATTCCTTCTCAATGAAAATTTTGTTTATATAATGGATTTTTTTTGCTGCTGGTACCGTCCAACTTTTAAAGCAAGCCGTGATCATTTTAAAAAATTCACCACTACCCAATTCTGGGCATTACAAACGTCATTAATGTTTAAATATTCTTTTAATTTTTCGTTATCCTCGCTGTCTGTTCGTGAAATATCTTGGCAGCGTCCGAAGGTGAAAGTGCCTCGGCGAAGGCACGTCTGCGTTTTGTCGACGTTATCTCCTATCTTGATAATCTGACGTTTGAAGACGAGATTGTCGTCGATGCTGTCACTCTTAGTTCTTTTTCGATGTCGTTTGTCTCTCTCTCTGAGCGCCCTCCGTAAATATCTGGAGATATACTACGTGAATAGCATTGCGATGGAATTAGCCATAAATACTCTTACTCAAAATGTTATTTAATTAGGGTAAATTTGCACTCTCATGACAATCTTATTTAATTAACCGTGATGATGGCATTCTATGGAAATTGTTGATAATAGCCAACAATCTTATGTTAGGTTTTATTTCGTTCGTAATTTTCAAATTTTGTCAGGTAATACAGCCAAACCTTTCTAATCCGGCAAGCTCGGGAAATGCCCGGATCCGGATTAGGGAATTTGCCGGATTACGAGAGTTACATAACCCTTAAGCTGATTCGAGCCAGTCCCTTCACAATATTAAGTTTTGTAGAATAGTAGATATGAAAATAAGTGAACTGCACGGAATGTCATGTAAACATTTACTTATAATAATAAAATAACAAGCAAAAACAGCGTAGTTTGTCAGTCTCGAACTTCTACTGTTATTACTGATTTACTTTATTTCCCTATTTAAGTACACTGTCCCACCAAAATTTAAATAGCATCAAAGTTATTAAGAATGAATATTGGTTTTGAATTCGGATAGTTTGGTTTCTACAATTTTCTACCTTGGCTGAGGCATATATGGAGTTATCTCCTAATCCCATAGTCGAATCCTGTCGTGCTTGTGCCCAACAGCAAACGTCTTGAAAGTTTACAAAATTTAAAAAATGCTCCATTGTTGTAAGCAGCACTTGTAAGATGGCCATTGACACCTCATTTTTTAGCATTGTGCATTGCTCTATAATTTCGATGTCAAATTCTTTTGTGATCGCATTACTTTTTACGTGAAAAAAGTAAAAATAACCGAATCAATGTTATCCAAGCAAATTAAAAACACTGAAACATCAACAATGTTATCGGTGATGTTACTGTAGCAGTGATCAAGGTCGGTATTCCTGTTATTTTACTATCAAATGGAAAATGTTTTTTGGAGTCCAGTGGTGGATTTAGACATGCTGAGGCCCTTGGCGCTAAACTATTGGGGCCCCTGGAGCCAAACAATTGGGAGCCCTGCAGTTTAAATATATATACTGAAACCTCACCGATCGACTATCCCTTTGTTTGACTACCCGTTTTAATAAATAAAATTTCCTTCATGACTTTTAAAAATGAGATATTTAACATTCTGAGATTATACATTAAAACATTTTTTCGGTACCCCATACTTCATGAGGTCCCTGGCGCGCGCCATATGCCCCTTAAATCCGCCACTGTTGGAGTCATGCTGACTCCACGCGATGAATAACAACGGAATATTTAATTCTTTCATCGATATTGGACGACGATTTTTTAAAACTACGCGTGATTTTAATCTGAAGTAAATTCACATTAAGTTGGGTTTTAAAGATGAGGATAGTTTATTTTCTGTTTTTGCGAGCGATAAAGTAATTGTAGTTGTTTGTGAACAATAAAGATGTAATTTTTAAATATTTTTATACCCGAATAATTTAGCTATAAACTTAATCTTCTACAGAATAATTATGCGATTCTTTTATATTTTTATATACACCCGAACAATTCGGCTGTAAACTTAATCCTTTACAGAATAATGATGAGATTAACCTTAAAACTTTTGCTGCAAACCATCGATATACAGTAGAGCGCCGATTATCCGTGTCAATTAAGGGAACCGGGACCCAGATAATCTTAAAACACAGATAATCCAAATGGAATGTATTTATTGGAATTATTTTTCATTAATACAGTGATGGCGAACCTTCTATTGACCGCATGTCAATATTACTAAAATTGTCGAATCTTTTCCGCCTCGCGTGCCACAAAAAGTCCTTGATTTTTTTCTGTGCCAACTAAATTAAATTCGTGATCATGACAAGACTGTAACCGTAAAACTAACGTTTAAAATAGTTGATTAAATAACACAAATGTTTTTGCGGCGCAAAATCAGTACGTTAAGTGCTTTGATTGGTTTTCGCCTTCCATCAATGCAAATCTGTAAATATATACCACGACAAAGAACGGCGAAACGCTAAGGTTAAAATGCAATTTTACCTCACTCATCCACACTTTTATTTTCATGCTGGTCTTTTATTCAGAGAATAGAATACTAAAACTAAGTAAATTTTTAAATATATCGCCAAATAACGGCGACAAACTAAACTTAAAATGTAACGGGCGTGAGAATTAAAGATCAGACACCAACAACGTAAACGTGGAAATAATTCGACTCCCCGCACACGACCATTGATAATCGGTCCTCGGATAATCGGCGCTCTACTGAATAAATATAAATAATTGAAAAATATTTTTTTAACTCTACATCTCTAGGAAGACTAAAATAACCAATCGCGATCTCTGGTACTTAGAAGATACCACGCAAACTCTCAAAGTATAAATGGCGTTGCTGGCAAACATCTTATTTTGGAGGGATATACGAAAACGTTATAGATATTTTTCGTTCAACATTCTTTTGTGGTTAAAACGTTTTTTAACACTATAACACTCAACCAAAAGAAAAGCAGCGTTGTCAATTTTTGGAGAACAAAAAATAGCTCGCTAAACGTTAATTATTTGTGCGACGGAGTGGGAATTACTATTCGGTTAAATATTTAGGTGTTACGATCCATCAGGATCTCTCGTGGGACACCGACATTCGCAGAGTGATACATGCCGCTAACAAAAAGCCGGCTTATATAGGGATAATAGTTCGAAATAGATCAGAAAAAGTAAAGGAATTATGTTATTTATCCTTGGTTCGACCCAGGGCTGTAGTGGAGGGTATACGGTGGTATACCCTCTGCTTTTTTCGAGTGAATAGGGTATACCCTCTGCTTTGTCCAACAAATAGCGTATATCCACGCCTTATGAAAAATTATACAGGTCGATTGAAAAAAAACCGCTCGTACGTTTTCTCTTGGTATCGTAACAACATTACTATCTGTAACAACATTACCCTCTGCATTTTTTGCGACTGCAGCACTGGTTCGACCTCAGGTCGGATATGCGTCAGCTATGTGGGATCCTTACGAAAAGGGACTCACTAAAGAGATAGAAAAGATACTGCGAATGGCAGCTAGATTCGTAAAGAGAAATTACGATTGTAATCAAAGCGTAACGTTATTAACAGAAAATCCTAAATGGCCCTCGTTAGAAGAATTTAGACTGCAAGCTAGGTTTAATTTGCTTGAAAGATATACGTATGTCTGAGGGATTAGCGGATGAGATAGTCGTTCTTATCAGAAGTCCGACATATATCGGAAGGCAGGACAGCGAAAACAAGATCCGCGAGATCGATTGTAGGATGAAGCGATACAGAGGATCGTTTTTGCCTAGGACGATAAGGGAACATAATAGGAAGATGTAACGTAGGTGCTAAACTAGGAAACCTCGGGTCACTGCACCCCCTTCCATCCACCAGTAAGGTGATTTTGCAGGGTATCATGTAGATGTACGTGGTAGTTAATTCGAAAAATTTTATTCTGAGGTCATGCATTGATGTATAAAAATTACCTTTAATATTTTCACTTAGGTACCGGTCGAATTACACCGCTGTGAACCATGATTTCGATTTTTAAAAGAGCTTCCCGTATTTCAGAATAATTTTCTCTCTTTTCATTGCCGCTCTGTAAGTCTTGGTTTCATCCCCGGCCATGCCTCCATTTGATCGATTGTCTCACTCATTCTCTCCTCCGTAAAAAATAATTAAACTCGCGGATATACGGTTCGAAAGAGTCTGCCATAACTCTTCTTTTCGTGTTTCCAAGCGAATGCCTGCGATTGTGGGAGGAGTGGTTGTTTTGATCGTATGGAGGGGAGTGTGTGCCTTCGTAACTGGGCGCGTGGGCGTCCCCCAGCGTCCCTTCCTGAGTCCTTTTCGCTCCCTCCCTAGACGCTCCCAGATGTCTCTCACTGCTCCCACTCCCCGCCCTCCATCGCGCCTTCCGCTCCCTCTCTGCTCTTGAACCGCACCCTCCGCGAGAAAGGTCGAATATTTAATGGGGCTCGAAGCTCTCGATATGGGAAAATTACCTCCGGTATCAATAGGGAGAGAATTATGTCCAAATTGTCTGGCCTATGAGCTGATTTTATGGCATTGATTTGTCATACGTATGTGTACGCGTGCTGAAAGCTGAAGTTTTTGGATTATGTCGAAATAAATCATAACCCATAACCTTTCGATATGAATATGTTTATGGAATTTTGTTATTTCTACGTGTAGTTCGAGTGTATTTAAGAGTCGCTATGAATCTCTTTTTCTTTATGATTTCGTACCTAATTTAACGAAAAAACTTAGACATTATTTCTGCTTTGAATAAAATACTTACTGATTACCTGGGGATAATCTCCATTTTCTCACACGACCCCAGCATATTTGTGGATTGTGGACCTGATGCTGTTTTTGTGTGTCGCTATGATGTTAATATTACAATATATTGATAGATCTGCTTTGCTTTAAGTCTATATTTAGCTGTGGAGGTGGGGTGAGGGAAATATTCTAGCAAATGATCACTTTGTCTCTCTGCTGCAGTCTGATATTGCAATGGCTAACATATGCGATAAACCTACATTAGAGGGGTGGATCATATGAAGATATTAGTGAAAGTGAAGAATCTGATGATGATGGAAAACAATATTTCTGTGAAGCATAGGACAGTTAACGTGATGAAGAAGATATTTCTGAATCAGAGGTTAATGGCCCACCGAATTATTCAAGTACCATGGCAAGAGAGTAGTTCTAGGTTTCATTGCTAGCTTAAGAATTCTGGTAGTAATATTGCTACAGATAATTTCTTCGTATGTCTTAATTAAGCAAGAGAATTAGAAAAGAGACGACTGAAACTTATTGGAACAGCTCCAAAAGTTAACATGGAGCTTCCTCGAAAAGTTTCCGGTCAAAAAGACTGGGAGCAATATTCATCAAAGTTTACCTTTCAAGATTCTTCTATAATTATTTCTTACTCCCCAAATAATCTCGTATTGCTCATTAAGCACCATGTATCATACACCAGATAGCAACATGCTAAGGCGAATATAATGCTTTATAAAAATGCAACTAAATCAGAGGTTGACACAATGGATAAGCCAGTAAGAAGATATGCGGTGAAACGAAGGGAAATACGTTGACCAGTCGTCATATTTTACAATATGATTGACATAAGTTGCTCGAACGCTTACATTATATGGGTCCAAATGAATCCTGAATGGAACATAAGGTAGTTCCTGTTGGAGCTTAGAAAATTTGATTTCTCCAAAAGAATCTAGACAGACTGGATCACCAAGAATTTTTCCACAAAATAAAGCAAGCTTGAAGAGAGACGAATGTTTATCGAAGATTAAATTTCTTACAGGCACTATTACTATTACTAGCATATATTCAGCCGTGCGTTTAGTTGGAGAGCAGCAAATGCTCTTTCGGAGAGCAGTGAAGAGTGGCCAGTGTCAACAAAGGGGTCGCTTCGTTTTTATCAGTTAGGGCGTCGCTTTGTTATCAGTTAAGAGTGGGTCCGCGCAGAACGATATTTTATATTTGCAAATAAAAATACGCTGCAAGTCCAATTAACGGGCAAGCTGAAATTATGGGTTGAATCCAATATGTTAGTGTCAACAAAACCGCGGCTCGCAAGCCCTATGCGGTTCTTTTACACCCCAAAAAAAATTAACTGCTGATAATTGTATCTTATATGATAAATATTAGTATTATGATTGTTTTATGGAACTTCAATAAATAAAGGCAGTTAAACATCGCATATAGAAAAATAAGTGTAGTAGTGACGGATAATTGTTTTTAAGATTGTGGGAGTCTCGCCACTATAAATTTTGAAGATTATCGACTCTGAGGTTCGATACGGTTGCCCACCGTTGCTATGTATAGTATAGGCAATTCCCGTAGTGTAACCGTGGGCTTATTTTAGTACTTTTTGGTCTACACAAAATTTAAACTTCCCTTTGGCCCTTAGCAGGTGAGGCGTATTTTATGATCGATTTGGATGAAAATCGAAACGGAGCATAATTTACCCCACCCTTAGGAATCGCTTATACGTAGAAGAGAAAACGGAAACTTACGCGAAAAGAATTGTTTTCGTTTTGACCCGATTTTAACCCAAACCTTTCCCTGCGAAAAAATCTCACGAATTTTATCTTTGGCTTTTATGGACACACACACGTGATGACTAATGAAAAAGGTTACATTTTCCTTCGCTGAAAACGTGGTATTATTGCACTTATTTGAATGGGAACTCTCATGACTTATCCACGGTTTCCTTTTCCTCCTCAGCGCTTTTGGAAGCTTCTTCCTACGCAACGGATGCGACGTCGGGGTCGTCCTGCCCCACGCAGCCAAACGAGGTAAGTGCGCCCGATACTGTCATTTCTTGCTTCCGGTGGGTGGATCAGCGTTTGGGGGGGTGAAAGGTTGAGGGGAGAGGGAAACGCGCTACTTCCGCTAAATTAATAACATTGCTTTGGAAACCGACTCTTTATATGTATATATATATATGGTTTGCTTTGAAATCGATTCTTTTTCGCATTTAAACGTGCGTCGGAGAGCGAAAGCGTGTTTTCCGTCGTGTGACACCGGCGCCGAGATGAAAATCGCAGGAATAATTGGAACGGAAGGGGGAAAATGGCGCTAATTGGCAGCGACGCGGACTTTTTTCGCATCGGAGGGGTGGGAAAATTGTGCAAGGGGTACGAAAAACGAAGGAGAGCGAGTAATCGATCGAACAACTTTTTAACTAGTCCGGTTTTTTAAGATATGCAATAAGGCTGTGAGGGAAAGAGGAACGGGCAGTCGGGTAAAGGTCACACACACACACACAATCTCACCCTTTTCACGTGCGGTCATTATGATTCGTAGGCTTTGTGCTTTTCCTTCCTGCGTCGTGTGAGTTGCGCGCTGCAGGAAATACACATCTCACAGAATAGGGTCGGTAACCCGTTTTACATGGAGGGCCACCTATAGCAACAGTTACTGCTTCGGCGAATCGATTCAGAGTAAATATGGATAGTTACTTAAGAGATTCTGCTGAATCATACAAAGCATTTTTTGCCGTTAATACATACTTCACCAAGCAAGGTTTTTTATCATATTTTTAATGACAAATTTGTTGAATTTCAGGGATGGAATTTTCGTCAATAGTTTCGGAGGTAGCTTGCGATCCGCGTCTTGGGCTGCCTACTCATGAAGCGCTGTAAAAATACGACATAAAGAGTACGTATAACAGAACAAATTTATTGATATGTGGAATCTGTGGAAGTATCAATAAATTCGTGCTGTTTTACGCATTATTCGTATTAACAGTACATCCCATTCTTTTTACGAATTAAAAATTGCAATTTACAAACATTTAGAACTTAAAGTAGCCTGTATCATACATAGGCAATTGGAAGGTGAAGCATCTTTTACAAAAAAGTTCACCCTTCTAATTGGTTATGTTTATATGCATTGGACATATTTCAAAATAAAAAAGACTTACTTGGTAATTCCACATAAACATTTATTTTTATACGACCTAGGTTTCGTTGCTGATGATGTTGCACAGCAACGAAACCTAGGTCATATAAAAATAAATGTTTATGTGGAATTACCAAGTAAGTCTTTTTTATTTCGACAATATGAAGAAATTCCATCAAGTTACCCCTGAAACAGTTAACTGGAAATAATTCAATTTTTTACTTTAACGAGACTTCTTATTTTACGCACTATAGTTACCACGACCTTTCAAAACAGAAATCGTGATAGTTGAAAAAGTAACAGCAATGATATTCTTTTCCGGTTCATATTCCAGTGTTAACTCCCCTTTCTTTATCATATCTCGTACAAAATTATTAACATAAAACTCTCAGCTAGTGGGGAAAAGAAACCATTTGTGCTATGATTAAGTTCCCAAAATTCCTTTAAATATGCACTTAAGATGTGAAAAATATTTAGTAACGTAGAAGTCGTTATTTAACACTTACTTGTTCACTTCCATCCGTATGTACAAAACGAAGTTTTAGAATACTTTGCTACAAGTTTTTATTAGTTTTTGTGTGCAAAAAGTGTTTGTTTGCTTCGAAACATATCTCTCGGCACTAACTGATGGGATAATACGCTGATGATACATTAGCACAGAAGCTGATCATCAAACCATAATGATCGACTTAAATCTGGTATACTCGTTTATTTCTCGAAGCCATTTTAGTTGCTGTCTAGAAAGCCTCTTCCGATTTGACTTGAACATTTTTTCTAATTCCACATTGATCATAAGTTGAAACGGAAATTATTATCTGAATGAATATGAGCGATTTGTACTAGTGTGTAGCGCTAGTTATGAGTACCTTAATGCTATGAAATATTTGAATGGGTGAGAGTTATGTCATAATTGACCGTGCATTTTTCAAGTGCATTCTTTGCTCCACTCATAAGCGCTGTATCAATTCCTTTAAAATTCGTTACTACTTTTTAAAATTTATGGTAATCCACGTGGTGAAAAAAAGGCGTAGATGACCACGTCTCTGGCAAGAGAATTCCTTTTGCTCTCCCTGTTCCATGGCGTCAGGGGCGGAACCAGAAACTTCTCAAGGGGGGGGCGATCGCTCCTCCGCCTAACGAATCCGCCCCTGCTAACTGCCCTATATTTTGAAAACCCCTACCCCTATCAGAATCCTTCTTTCCCTTGCTATACAGACCTAATCTGCGGCGTATAATTGAGGATTTTTGCGCGGAATGAATTTAAGAAAGCACCCAGTGGAGTGCAATGGGGTTATCTAAGGAGGGGGCGATCGCCTCCCCCCCCGTGGATCCGCCCCTGCATGGCATCGATAAACTCTCCTCTATCCAGCCAACACTGGATTGCTACCGAGTTGCAGAACCCAATTTTTTCAAAAGTATCGAAATGTTTCGGCGTCCTTTCTGCTGAACATCTCATTAACATGACTAGAGAAGAAACATCAGATGTATGGAGGCAGCGTGGCGGTGCAACAGGTCGCATGTCGAGCATGACCGAGCTTTCCCTTGCTTCAAAAGGACTGACCACGATGACAACACTCACTGAAATAATCGAATCGCTTTCAGTTAATCGAAAACGTTTATTTCTTGTTTACTGTTAGCATCTCACATAACTAACCGCGGGAAGTTTCATCATTCTCCAGAATACCCATCTTTGTATTCGAGTGGTAATCAAGGGCGGATATAGAAACTTCCCAAGTGGGGGAGGGGGGAGGAGGGATATTTCTAATTTGTGCACTAAATCATTGTCAAATAATTTGTGTTAATAAACCATGGAACATGATAGAATGGTAGGATAATTATCACAGTTTTTACAAATTTAATATATAATGCTCACAAACTACTTTGATTCCTTGATCATAATATATATAAATGATTATGCCTTAATGCTTTGATTTTTCCCAGAACATAAGGTGAAGAAAAGGTCTGCAACGTATAAATAAAACTAAAATTCGTTAATATGAATGACAATCCTCACGGGTTCCCATTTTGCTACCACTAAAGAATATCCAAGGGGGGGAGATGGCCCCCTCCCTCCGTTGGATCCTCCACTGGCGGTAATGGTTTCACTGAGGACCATAGAAATCAGTACTATTCAAGAAAACTAACAAAAGTGTAGTGCCACCTCAGTTCACGATCAGAGCTCGTCGCTACTCAACTTATTAATATGTAGTTCTCTAGAGCTCTCTATTTAAATCCGTGTCCTTAGCTTTGGTATCATTTTGATCCTGTAGAAAGGCTCTTTCGATTAGTGAAGGATCATCGAATCCAATCTGGTTTTACTGCAGGTAATTTTAATTTGCTATATAAAATAAGTTAATTTCATTTAATTATTTTTGACCGATACCAATTCAACAGTTATTTTTTCCAAATGTTTAGCGCCAGAAGAAACATTTTGGTCCACTAACATTTTACTTATCTTTTGGCCCTCAAATTACATTCGGCTGGTTGTAACTTGGAGTTGGATTTTAAAACGACGTGCGTAATGCCATGTTAAAGGCTCATTTCAGATTAAACTAGTATAGCTGTGTACATACGTTCGTATATCGGTACTCGGAGATTTATATTTTATAGAACAAATATATTTCAGTCATTGTCACTCTCACTATTCGAAAGAATATCTACTCGTAATTTATTTTATAACATATCGTATTTCTCAAAGCAGTTTAGCTGGGTGGATCGCCGTATGTCATGATGCATTCTTACATTCCAATTTGGAACGAGTCGTGACAACGCTACACACCGACAGACTTAAATTCTTAACAATTACGCATAAATTCCCGCCGTCCGACGTCCTTGGAACATGTTCGTTTTCTTCGAAAGGATCCAGTCTTCCTCCTCGAACCGAACGTGTCAACGTTACCAACCAACAAAATTAATAAATAATTCATCTAAGGATCACTGTTTTGTAAATCGATTCATCGATCGATCCATCGACCGTTTTCCAGAAAAATAAAAAACCTCGCGTAGTTAGTTATCCGCGTGAGAATTGCTTAGCGCAGCGAGTTTAGCTGTCCTGGCGAAAAGGAACGAGTAAGTAGGCTAAGGGAAGGGATAGATATGGTAGAGAGAGGGACAGCAGGTGGGAGAGGATACAGAGAGAGGCGGAGAGAGGCTTACGAAGCCGGAGGGGAATAGGGAGAGAGAGGGAGAGGTTAAGGGAGGAGGGGAGGCCTTACTCCCATCCCTTATCCCTTCTCCACCACGGCCGATCCGTGCCGAGTTGATCCGAGGCAGCGAGTGAGCTCTCTCATGCCGTGCCGAGCGGAGCGGAGCGCGCTGTCTCTCTCTCTCCCTCTCCCTCTCTCTCCTCTCTCTATTCCTACCCACCCTTTCTCTCTCTCTCTGAGCAGTATCACCACGTTTAGCTCAGTGACCTTGCGGGCGAAGAACGGGTTCTCATAGCGAGAGGGAGAGAGGGCGCTATAGGCGACGCGCGGCAGCAAAAACGCTGCCTCCTCTTATCACACTTATATACTCTGTCACTCTCCCCTCCTCCCACTCACTCAATTCGAGGAGAGCAAAAGGGAGGGAGAGAGGAAAGCGTTATAGTGCGGGAGGGAGAAGGAAGTTCGACACGTTGTTGTCTGTGGTCCGAATTCTGGTCGCGAGCCTTCGTGGAAAGGAGAGAGAGAGAGAGAGAGAGGAGGGGGAGAAGGAAGGGAGGGAGAGGATCTCGGAGGAGGAGGAGAGCGGGGGAGGAGGAAAGAGAGGATTCATTCATCCCCCCACCCCCTTCATCGTTTGGGATTCGCATTGGTTTTGGTCGTCGGCAGTGAGGGGGAGCGCGAGAGGGCCAGAGGTAGGTAAAAAAAAAAGGGGGGCGTAGGGACCGCCGCGGTCCAACCTCGCCACCCCTTATTTTTTCATTCCCTCCCAAAGAGCGTCGAAAACCACCCTCTGCTGCCTCCCTCTCTAGAATCCCTCGGAGACTGAATGTCTTCGGAAACATTTGTTTTCGCGTACGTGAAGGAAGTCGTGTATGTTTTCGTATAAGAGAAGGCGTCTGGTTATAATGTTTGTTTGTTTGTGCACAGATACGCATGTATGCATATACGATTACGTGCAGATGTCTCGGAGCAAGTATTCTTATATGATGATGACACGATGTCGCACGCCTCGATTCGAATGATTAAATTTTAGTTTCGGAAGTGATACTGAATACGCGCGTGAGGACATTTTTTTACCATTTCCCCCTTTCGCTTCTACGATCCCTTCCGCTTTTGCGTTGTAAGCAGATGTGAGAGGAGCTCGAAGATGAGGGAGATAAAGAGTGGGTGGGGTCGCGTTCGGAATTCTTAGAATGCGCAGGAGAGAGAGGTGGGGGTTGGAGGAAATTCGCGGTTGCGTCAAAAAAAGGGTACAAAATGAATAACTCAAAACCGAGTTATCGAGCTCGCCTTATGGCTCGAATCGAGTCGATAGTCTGCGTTATTCCGGTAACTATATAACGTTCGAGTAATGGTTTTTAGGATCGACTCTCGGGAAATTATTACTCGAAGACTTGTTAGAAGAAATCCCCGTCTCTTTCGCTCGAACCGTTTTATGGCATCAGAAGTTGTTTTGGATCACCCATTGGATTCGGTGCTCGAGTGAAGCTCCCAATTACTATTCGTCTTCGAATCCTATTCATCTGAAAAAAGGGTTTTCTTAGGGCGTTTGTTCGCCTTCCGCCATTTTGTTTTCCCCTCTTATATCTCTACCTCTCCCGCTTCACTCGCCACCGTGATGGTGGGCAGCGTTGGAGGGAATGGCGGGGGTTGGGAGGGGGTTGAGGGACTCGGCGGAGATGGAGGGCGGCCTGAGGAGGGGCTCGCCACTTCTCGTTCCGTGCTTCTCTCGACCTGGGCTCGGCGTAGCCTTCCTTTAGGATCATCAAGGATTCCCTACAAAGGATGTTTTTGTTCGTTTATTTATGAAATACTTCGTAAAAAGAGCTTCTTTCGCGAAGATATCGGTTCACGTTAACAAAGATGACCGTGCGCATCCTTGCTCAGGGCAGGGTTCGAACCCTTGAATCGGTGGGCTAACGTGATAACCGGTGTTCCATATCGAGGCTGGTTATTCGTTTTCATTCCACGCTTTCGAAGTTTGAATGCACGGTTCGTGAATCCGCTGCTTGGAGAAAATGTAATGAAAGAGACTCGTGGATTCGTAAAGTTGGAAAACCACTGTTATATACGAACTTCCCAAATCTCTCCCTTCTCCTCCTCTACCCCCCTCCCCCTCCCATCTCTCCCCCCGCCCCCCTCTCGCTCTCTCTCTCTCTCCTTCCCCACTTCTCTCCGCCGAAGACCGTTATACTCTGCTCACTCCGTCCGGGACTCCTCTCCGACTCGCTCGATCCGCGCACTCCGCTCTTACTTCGAAAGTCGCCGAAGGGATTTCACGCCGTAGAGTTGAATGAAGAGCCTCTCTTTCCCGCAATCTTTTTTTCCGGCAACGTTTCGCGCCCTCGATCTTTTTTCTATTTCTTCGGGTCTTTTTTAATAGTCTTCCGACCCGTTAAAGGTTTTCGTTGTTTTTCTTTCGAGTTTTTCTTATCCCGAAACTGTCTGTTCGAGTATTGATTGGTGAGAGTCAGAATGAGAGGTGTTCCTCTTTCTCTCTCACTCCGCATGTTTCGCTCACGACGCCGCAATGTTCCTCTTCCTTCGGACAGACAGACGGAAACCGCCTCCGAGGTGTTTCAGGCCCCGCTCTCTCGTCGCGGGCCTTCCCGAGTGCAGCTCCTCTCGAAAAGCGATCGATGGATCTCCTCACGAGTCCTCGTCGGTTAAGTCTCCGGGATCAACCTTCCTCCATATTTAGTGATTGATAAATACTGCGAGTGAAATCAAAATATGGATATTTTTCGGTGTATTGTTCCTGGTTCTGTCGGTGTTGGCGTTGTGTCGGTGCCTTCGGTGGGTTGGTGTTGTCCTCCGCCGTTCCTTAACGTTTGCTCAGAGCGGGTGTTCGCTTCCAGTCGGGGGACGAAGGAATAAGATGGTCACCGTCGCGATTCCTCCGTGTCCAGAGAGAGAGGGGCATCGTGTCGCGAGAGACCGTGGTTTCTAGTATAGAAATGGTCCCTTTTGTGCGTGGCCGAAAAGAGGTGGACGCCTCCGCACCAGTGGTTCTTTCCCTCCGATATTTCTTTCCCACAAAATAGGTGGAAATACCTTTTTTTGGTGGCGTTAAGAACCATTTTCGGAAGTTATTTTCTTTCGCGCCTCTGGTCTTTTTGTGTTTCTGAGTGTCTTTGTGAGAGAAATAGACTGGGCGACAACCTCGATATTCCATCGAAGCGATTTGTTTACTCGCATTTCGTTTTATTTGCTCGGAGATTAAATTATAAAATGGACACGACTGCTTTCGCAAAAGTAGGAAGATTGGACGCCCAAAATTTCTGGGAGAGCATTAGTATGTTTTTCGTCTTCTGTCCTTCCGGATCTGAATCTGAATAAATACCCTGCAAGCCATCGCAATTGGTGTGTGGCAGGGGGAGATTATCACCGACCTATCATATTATTCTCCTATTGTGCTCTCTTATCGTCTTAGGGAAGAAGGATCCCGCGTATCTATCGGTCCTATAAAATAAATCTGTTTTGAAACGTTTTTCGCTTTTCTCGGGACTGATTAATATGTGCGAATGATTGTCTGGTTAGATCGCTCGTAATTTGAGGCAGAATGGCAGGAACTGATGCCTTTGGGGGAGAGTGGAATGTCGAGAGTGTTGGCCGAAAAAGGGGGCGTCTGCCGTCAGGTTGCGTGACTGCCATCCCAAGAGACTTCTATCTCTTTCGAAATCCGCCCTTCCTATAAGCCATGCAATTTGCCAAATCTCGTCTTTCTGCGCATGGCCGTAAAAATCTACTGCACTTTAAAGTTGCCTACTAGTTCTATTTAAAATTATTGTCTTTTCCCATGCTTATAGTAATGTTTTAGTTTCTTCGCGTTTCTACGAAAATGTGTCTCGATTGTGTACTTATGTGGAACGGCTATGTAGCGTATGAACGCTAAGAATGGTTATTTTTTGGAAAAGTTTTTATAGACCTTTTTGGAAATCCGACGAAAGTTTGAGAAATCGGCTACTGCTGCGATTTTATGCGCCATCGCTGTTTTAAGTGCAAAATGAGTTAAATAAATCCTTACTTCCGTGCATAAAATAATGCCGATTCTGCAAAAAATATATCTATTTTTTCCGGAGCAGCAGAGAAATATTTTTGAAATCAATCGCTTTAGACAGGCTTGTCGTACCCGATGTGAAAATATAACCGCGGTGACACAATAGCCGTAATAGAAGAGTCTCGTTAAGACTACAGGCATTTAAAAAAGTATAGGTTATCTTCATAACTGTGCTATGTTTACTTACTTCATGGAAAAATGCACAGAGAAAAGAATTTCCTTAATGGATATCGTCGTCTTTTTTTCTTTCATGGATCGTTAATAGTGCCGAAGTGGAAACTCCATTTAAAGTGGGTGAATATTAAGATAAATTAACAGATTTTATATTTGTCGTAGCTTTTGAGTGTAGAAAACAAAACACTTTAGCGTAATTAGCAACCGTCCTAAAAAACCTAACGAGCATTACGCGAAATGTATTGTAGCATTCGTACTTGAACGCTCGAGCGAAAACGTTTATGAATTCGAATGGCTTAACACAAAATTAAAGAAAAATTCATTTAAGCGAACGAATTGCTGACGAATTAAACGAATCGAGTCGAACTCTCCCGTGTTTCGTACATTATAATACTGTTTAACTCCGCTTGATGCCCATCTAGTAGGAATTCGGCTATCAAACGACCGCCTCTTATGATATCTGATGAGAACATGTCATCGGCAAAAACGCAATTTAGTCCTCGCCGGATCGATCCGAAGAGAGGGGAGAGGGAGAAAGAGCGTGCGTGCGCGTGTTTTGTTTATGAAACGGCGCAGGCCGTCGGGAATATGTGGGACTTCCAATGGAAATCCTACTGCTCAACGTTTTCATACTTTTCAGACATCTTCGTCGGTTTATTTTTATTCAGTCTTTTCTTCATAGTGCAGATTTTTGGTAGAGATGTTTTTTAATCTATTTTTTTCTAGTTAAAACCTTTCGCGGGTTCACGTGACTTAATTGTGGCAACTGTCGTAATATTAGGCTCTCGGTATTTGTCGCAGGTTTTTAATTTCCATTGCCTCAACATTCCTTTTAGAGTAATGTAATAAACGTTATTATTCGCGAAAGGTAGAATGTTGTAATTTATTGTAGAACCTGCATAGTTGTAGTCTAAAATAATGAAACCTTTTAGAAGTCAATAAAAAGGGGGAAAATTTGAAGTTTTTCCTTTAATGTTTAGTTTTTTGGAGTGTTAATTTAAACGTTTATATATAAGGCCATTACCATTGAAACATTTAAATTGGATGTAATGGTTAGGTGATTAAACGTATAAACTTCCTTAGAGCCCACCAATCAGCATTTGCATCCGCTGAGCCAAAACGGGTTCGAAGGACCGATAAAACCATTCGATTAACTCACTGAGTGTGACATCTTCCCGAAACTAATGGTCTCCGGCATATCTGAACAAAATCTTTAAAGTTCTGAGGTTTCTTTTTTGCTTTTCTTGCGATTCCTGATTGAAATAACGCATTCTCCCGAAACAATCTCAACTGCGTCTTCCATTTTATCAGTCGTGCACCTCAACGCCAAAGGTTTTCCCTTACAATTATGCTTTTATTTATTTTATTCTTTTTTAATTAGTCCAAAAACAACCGGCCAAATTACTAAAACGAGGAACAACGGAAGAATAAATGTTGCAAAGAAACAACACAAGTAAAGTTCGTTGCAGATGTGAAATCTTGTGAAAGAGAGAGAGATAGAGATTAAGGACTAAATCAACTTTTTCGATGTGACGAGCACCATGTTGTATCCTAGAATATCGAGCGAGTAACACTATATTTCTGAAAAATAGGATTGATAATGAATAAAATCAAACCAACATGAAAGTTATTCTGAATGATCTTGAATACGTTTGGAAAGAAATCAACCGAGCAAATTAAATTATTGGTCCTAAGAAATTGAATATTAAGCACCGTAGAAGACCACAGACAGGCTGTCAAAGAGCACCATCAGACTTACAAAGAGCACAGCGATACTCGCGAGCACCAGATTGGGAACCCCCGGACTAAATGTTTGCTATTTTTTCATGGAAGCAAGTGGTTAGAGAGGTCAGAATGAAGGGTAAGAATGCGCAACGTGAATGTCTTAAAGCAGTGTTTCTCAACGTTTAGTAGACCGGGGAGTACCTAGAGGCATTCGTTAACTTAGGAGGAGCACTAGAACAAACTTTTCAGGAATGCATTTGTTACATACAAGCTGGAATGTCCATCATGGTACACTTGTCAGTACAAAAACGATCTAGGAAGAAGATGAATGAATGTACTAAAAAATCGAAATGAAATTAAAGACTACCTCGTACATATTCTATATTGCTTATTTAATTTAAAAAACATATCCATACAAAATGATGAAGGATGGAAAGCTTGCGGAGCCACCTACCTAATGGTTACGGAGCACCGGTTGAGAAACGGTCTTAAAGAGAGCTAAGAGGAGAGAAACAGAGGCTTATATTGTTTTAACTGACTGAGATCCTAAGTACGAGAAAAGTGATGAATACCATTTCTAGCTGACTAGTTGTCGTCGTCTGTAGCAATCTCTCGTGGGATGCTCATATTCGTAAGTTGCAGTCGAGAGGAAAACGGCTCTTATAGGAATTTTAAGGAGAAAGTGCGGAAAGCGTTTCTTTTCTTCGCGAATATGAATAATGTATATTTGTTTCGCGTAGGAGAGGCTCTTTTAAACAAAGTTCAGCGCGGAGCAATTTGTGCAGTAAATGGCTCGAAGCAATGCGTTTTATTGGTTATAGATCGCACAATGATAATAATAGCTCGTCTTTATTTTAAAACGAGATTAAACACACAATCTGTTGCATACATTATTACATCTAAACCGGAGTTAGATATTATAACGGTGAACCCTCGTTATATCGGGCATCGATGGAACGGACTTCGGGTATAACAGACAGACTTTCCAACTGTTACTTTCTCCCAAATATCCACCAGGGTCTGGAAAAATCTAAAATTTCGAAAACGTATCCCAAGTTCGATTCCTAAAAATGATTCCGCTTCAAAAAGAATGCGTGGGAAAATCAATTTTAATTTCGCAAGCCATTTTTCTTATGGTAAACAATTTATTTCAGTTTTAATTATGTTCTGATATAAATATTCTCCTGTTTGCAAACTGCAAGCACCTTTTACTAGTAAAATATAAAAGTGAATACGTAATTCATGCGATTCATATTTTTCGTAAATTAATTAAACATTATCTTTCATAACATGCATAATTTAGCAATTTAGGCCAACACATACGTTTCCTTAGGATGTTTCGGATATGACGGACACTCGGCAATAACGGACAGAGACCTTCTTTCCCCTTTAGTCCGACATATCGAGGGCCCACTGTGTCCATTCCCTCGACGGGATTCAGCCCTCAACGGTGCTGTCCAAAATATTACTCTCCAAAGTCGTTTAAACGCTCAGTCTCCTTAACCGCTCCTGCGTCTTTTTATTCTACTTCTAAATCCTCTAATGCTCTACTCCTTCCCTTCTCCTCCCCATGTCTATTTCTTTCCCATCCCTCTCTCTCTCGATCCTTCCCCATCCTCCCAACCACACCGCCTCGGGCCATCTTTTTCTTCCAATCATACGTGACGTGCCTTTACTAGTGTTCCGTGCGCTGAATGAAAGATCTGAAGCGGAAGCTCCGATCCAAGGAATACCCTTCGTCTCCTTTCCCTACGTTTCGCTTCTTTATGTGCGTATATATGTACGTGCGTGTGTTTGTACTCCCGTGGGTAATGTCACTCAGGCATCACTCGGTCACCGACTGAGGTCCTAATCATTCTACGTGGCCTACATGGCGGTAGGTCAAACCCGCAGGAAAATTCCGAAATTTTAATTATGGGGCGATTTCCTCGTCCGCTTTTCCCCTTCCTCATCCCCATGTCAATTCAGGACATTTTTACAGTTCCATTTCTAAAATGGTTAGAATCGTCGACAGATGCGAAGCTTAAGTTGTTGCTTCGACTATAAACCGTTCCGAATAAATCGGAAAATCAGTTTGGAACTCAAAAATGTTTCTCAGATTTTAGCCGTGTGAATTTTAATGCTTTTTGTAACAGTGTTGCCGCATTCAGTCTGGACCGAAGGATGGTATTTTCTGGTATAGTATATCGATGGATGGGACCAAAATTAGTTTGATCTTATGGAGTCGGTTATTAGAAACGTTGGACGTTAAGAGTGGCCGTCGCTAAGACGTTTTGCGGCATTTCTTTGTTTTGGGGAAATTATACGAATTACTTTGGAAACGTTGATATGTGAACATGGAGGAAAAAACTGAAAATAAATTACCACGAGGTAAACAATTAGAGTGTCATCCATGAAAGTGGATCAAATTAGCGCGGTTTTTATTTTTATGTGGTGACACCGCTTTACCAGAACGACACTTGAGTTTTTAACTAAATCAGTTTCGCATTCAATTTTTGAGCCGTTTCTTATCCGCCTCTGCAAAATAATTCAAAAACCCAACTTTTCGAGAATAAGGAATATCAAAGGGGAATTTTACGCTCAAACTTTCAAATTTCCGTATTTTATACCATCGGAGATATTAAGAAAAATAATTTAAAAGACCCCTATACATTCCTGTATATTTTTCAAAATTCAAATCTAAAGTTAAACAAATGGCAGCAGTACGGAAATCTCCACTCCCAAGTTTCATCTCTATCGTTTATGATTCGGTCACATTTTCAACATAAGCAAGTGCACTTTGCGGATGGACATACAGACAGTCGCAGGAGTCAAAGTGTAAGCGGATTTTAAATAAAACGCGTTAAAAATGAGGAAGCGAAAGACAGATAGGAGGGAATGATGACAGGAAAGAGTAAAGCGTAACAGATGTTTTCTGAGGAGAAGAAACGCAATTAAAGATGTGATAGAAGGAATACTCTGAGAGAGAGAGAGAAAAGAGAAAGAAGGAAAAGGTTTCAGCTGATGAACGACAAGAAGACGGGAGAGTGGTCAAGAAACGAGGAAGATTTCGTAGTAGCAGCAGTAGTAGATGGGGAGACGTCGCGCTTTAACCTTAATCACGGGTTTGCCTACTGGTCGATAATTAACTACAAAGATGGTTGAACAATATGATTATCATAAACTGTCTGCAGATTTCATGCGAAATATTTGCATGAATACCCTGCAAACCGCCAGAAGCGTTTGGCAGGAGGTGTCACCGCACCAAATGAACTCTTAATGCCCCTGTTGGCCTGTCTTATCGCAGTAGATAATAGATTTCAGTACATAACTTTATGGGTGGATTTTTGTCGACTTTTTTTTATATTGGATTCATCGAAATGAAAAGTTTTTCCGTACCCTCGATGGTAGTCACATTGGAATTTTCGGATCCGTTCGATTCGAGGAACACCGTTACTTGGCTACAACAGTTCGCATTCATTTTGTTGCGGTCATCTTTGGGAAATATTTAAGGTTTCCCACGTAGAGAACTCTTTCCTCTCGGCATTTACTTCTATGATTATGGGTGAACTGTTTTAGATTATTTGGCTTCGTATTGTTCGCGCGGAGTCTTAAAGCGCTTTTATCTCGTTCGAATAACCATTTGTTAGGACTCTAAAGCTCTTTTTCCGTTGGAGAGGACTTTTGGTAATTAGGTCGTTCGTCACCGACTTGTTTTTTCGAAGTACTCGAGACGCATCATCGCGAGATCACGACACGCGACAGATAAGTCGGAACGCGAAACTAACGACTAGTTTGGTCGAGTTTTCATCAGCGGCCGAGAAAGATTTCAAAACAAGAGGAGGGACGAACTGCCGTGCATATGTAAATGGTTTACTTATAACATTTTATGGCGAATTAAATGGAAGCTTTCGGCTGAACATTCCCTTCGTCTACTGGGTTACAGGGATCCGAGTTATTATTCTCCAGGGTCCTGAGAAAAAATGTTTGAAAAACATTGGACTATTCAACCGGATATCAGTCCTATAAGAGAAGATGAGGTTAAGAGAGAGAGAGAGAGAGGAACGCCCGGTTGTCCTTGGTTCTGTTTTCGCAACAGCCCCCACGTCATGAGAGAAGGGAGGAGGCGGAGAGGAAAGGAGGAGAGGGGAGGGGAAAAGGAGTAGGAATGAGCGTGGGAAGGGGTAAGGGGAGGGAGGGGGTGGGTGGATAGATAGCGCTCGGAATTGTGTGGTCCGTTCCACGTGCGCGTTGCCGTTCTTCTTCTGTTCCGATCGCTCCAAACCTTACTAATACGGTACGTGTGCGAATGCGAACATCTCCGGAGGAATGGCCACTTCTCTATCCCACTGATACTTTTGATGTTCGACAGCGAAACTGCGAGTCACGATCCTCCGCTCCTCTTCAATTATCTCTTTCTGATAAGGAAGCTATTGACGTCACTCGGGATCGACGCCATTATTAGTTTATGCTGGTGGAGGCATGCTTAGGCCTATAGTTGCAGGGAGTAGAGATGCTATTCGTAAAGGCTATTTAAATGCGCGCGTAGACGGGTACTGAACACGGACAATATACGCGTATCATTATGACGCATTTTTGAATTTTTTAATGTAATTGGTTGTTTGTAGCAGATGCCAACTGAATTTTGTGAGAGAGTCAAAACAGTCTATATCTTATTTATTCTGTTAATTTTGGAGCTAAACAAATATTCGAATACATAATTTAATATTTTTGTGTATAACTATTTAGTTTGCGAATGCATAAAATATAGTTCACTCAATATCCGATGCCTGAAAGAAAACTTTGGGATGGGAATACGCTAAGTTCTCGAATAAATTAATCACTTATCCTTTATTATTTTTGCATTTTTTCATACAGGATTGTATTTGTAGATATAAAGCGCTATATAATGTGTTTGTGGTAAAAGTTATTAAAATGACTCGGTTCTTTCATAAAATAATACGTTTTTTATTCCAAAACGCATAAATCTATATTTATTCGACCGATAGAAGTCACACTTATGTACTTATAAATTCAACTCCATAAGATAAAATCTAAATAGGGACAATGATGAAAAGCACAAAGAAAGAACCATGCCATACTTCATAAAGGATATGACCTGCAAATCGGGAGAAACACTAAAAAATAACAGTATATCAATATGGCGACCTACAGACCTATTGCCTGCTCATCGTGGAAATTAATTTTGCATTAAACACACCTGGAGTTCAAGAAATTCAATATCTCTTGTGAAACAGTTTATATAGATCAAAGAGGGCGCGCAGTCGCCACACGCATAAGGAAACATGCGAGTCACACCCGGCTTAAACCATACGGAGAGAAGGGCAATTGCAGAACACGCCCTTAATAATGGCCATTCCTTTCATTGAGGAAAGGCAGGTGTCCACGGAAATGCTGGAGATTATTTTCCGTGTTTAATAATAAAGGCTATAGGGATTGAGATTAGGAACGGAATATCTCTACCGCGAACGTTGATTCAATTCGAATAAAGTCGTATATCCAACTTTAAACGAACTATGGATTGACTGCTCTGACGCAATGAAAACAAAAGTGATTGGGCTCCTGCGTCCTTCGGCAATTTTAAACAATGCATAAAATTTCCGCGGTACTGCACCTCTTCAATCTGACGATGGCTAACGAAGGCCGGGGGAAACTAACGTTAACGTCACAAAATCAAAAAAGAAAAAAACCCATTTTCCCGGATGAAACACAAAAAATACCTATTTTGTATTGCGTGCGATGGTGGTAATACTGCGGAAGTGCGTAATAAGCGTGAATCTGAAGTGACTGAAGAATTGGGGATGATATTTTTATCTCCACTTGTTAATAATCCGACAACAGGGATTTTCATCGTTAATAAATAGATTGGTAGCGTTTTAATTATCACATTTTGTTTACGAAACGGTGTATTTAAATATGAAACGGAGCTACGTCACGTAAAATTCAGGTTAATAAAATCAGAATTGAATCCGAGTCCCAACTCCTCTTTTTCACAAGCAAAGCAGGTGTACTATTTTACGAATTACGTAACTATTTCCACGTTATCTGAAGCTTTCATCGTTGTTGACCTTGTCCAGCCATAATTTTTATTGTAGTAAGTGGACGAAGGGCGTACGGAACCGTATCTACTTATCTTTAAATTAATTTTAAACAATAAAAAAATTTAGAAGAATGTTATTATTTTCAGAATTCTAAACCAATTTCGGGCCTTACTGGCAACTAGGGTTGCCAACCGTTTCTTTTTCGTCGGAATTTTCCGTGTTTTAATAACTTTTATTTAATGTTTTCCCGCGTCCCGTACGAACATTATAGGACGCTATTTTGAATTTTGCTGTTAATTTTTACAAAAAATGTTTTTAAAATCCACGCTGGATTACTGCGGGTGAAACAATATCAGCTCCAGTCACTGGACATATCTACAGTACAGTCAATTCTGCAGTGCTTGGTAAACATGAACCTGTCGTGCAGCAAGTTTCAACATTATATACTTCGAAACAAACAGTTACAGAGAGACGCATAGGCCTAAGAGAAATATGGCCTTTTAAAAATGAACAATAATTGTTGAAATAATTTTGTAAAATTTCATTCAGATTTTATTGTTGCAGAGAATATGTAACATTCATTTTACAGTACATACATGAAACTTTCTCTTGTGTATATATATTTATTAATTCTTAAAGTGAAAAATATACGCTTTTTACAGTACCCATTCCCTCGTACAGACTTTTTCTTTGAATCTTTTGCGTGTCCAGTATTTGAAGACTTTCCTTACGTGTTCTCAAAACTGAAATATGGCAACCTTACTCGCAACGGATATTACCGTAATTTTACGCATATAATACGCATTTTTTCACGAAAAAAGTTAGGGTGCGTAATATTATACATGATAACAAACGCATACAACTTTTTCCGGTTGGTAAATAATTGATATTTTCGGACAAATTTTTACTAATAAATCGTACTTACTTGCCATTGCATTACGGCAGCATTCCTTTTCAAATATATTTTTAACCAAAAATAATAATAATAATTTATCCTCTGAATTCTTTGTCACTCTCCTCAAATAGTTCGTCGGCAATCTTGTGCTCTGTCTCATCGTCTGCGTGAAGGGCGTCGCCGGGAACCTCCTCTTCATCGTCGCTATTCACCTCGGTGAAATCCTCATTCCATGTGATGTCGCCTTCAGAACCAGCCATGGCGTTTTTGAGGCAACACTTTTTAAAAATTATACATGCTGTTAAAACAATTTTCAAATTCCACTCGTGAAAACATGGGTGCGCATTATAATCGGAAAATTACAGTAATAATACGTATCTGCATTAAAAATAAAATCCATTCGCTGAGGCAGTGGTCTAAATTCCATGCGATTGAAAAATGTCGCGCTTTCATGTCCTGCACTTAAATTGCCGCGTTAAGAAGGCCAGGAGTCTGAAACAAGCGGCCCTCTCAGAAATCGATGCTTTTGTGGGTAAAGACAATGTGGACGAAACAGTCACGGAGTAAAAAGCAGATACGATATAAAAATGTCTAATATGTAACAATTGTACGATAGTTTGTTTTTAATAAAACTATGGAATATCATTAGTAGTTTGCTCAAGTTTTAACAGAATGCTTTCGAATTTATCTTCTCCCTAACAGAATTTGAGTATGAAACTCGTGCATTAGACATGCGTGCCTAAAGTCGAGACGGAATGAAAGTAGCGTAAAGCAGCTGCGTTCTTTCTCACACCCTCGCTTGCCGGGTAGTGTTGTCTCCTTTTCGACCGGATCGTACGTGCTGCATTTGCCTCGAAGGAAATCGTTGTCCGAGAGCGCCACCCTCCACGAATCTCTCACCCGCCGGCGCGTCGCCAGTTGCATACGTCGCAGGCGCCCTCTTTCCGTCTCTCGTCCCGACGCTACTGCGCTGCGCTCACGGACAAATGTCTCGCGGGCGGTATAACCCTCGAGGAGCGAATGTCGTCGCACCAATTTTCGATTTGTCGCTGCCTTGAAAAGCGGTAGTTCTTCAAACTATTTGTTTACGATAACTAAACTTTTCGTATTTATATACATATTTTTTTCCAACGAAGGTCGTTTAAAAAATTTAGCGCAGATGAGACTGCTCTTCCTTTTCGACACCCTGAAAATTGTATGGTTGATTCCTGGGAAATTCCTTTTCCACATAAAAATATATAATTGGCATATTATAAATTATCTTTTTAGATATTTATGTCAGCATTGATGTGCCACCATAAGTAGTGACAGTAGGATATTGTTGCTAGTAAAACTTTAATGCGTTTAGAATAAATCCCAAAATTCGAATTGGTGGCAAAAAAAATTCTTCTCGCCTATGACGATGAGAAACTCGATCGCCAATGAGTACATTACGCATTGTCACCAAGTTCAGCCCTCTGATTAAATTGCGAAACTATCGCTCATCAATTTATGGAATTTTGATAATTGCAAAACGCTGTGAATTTGAACGATCGGAATTCGATTGTGTTACGTTTAATAGACGCCCTTGTGGCGAATCGAATTGGATCGACTCTTGGCAAAACGTTATCAATCCATTGGTCCTTTGTGTTTTACAGTTCCTATTTTAGGTAGCACGGAGCATTGAGTTTTCGGTTCGGAAAAACCTTTCATTCAAAGATTAATCTTAGCTTATTTCCGATAGTAGAATTGGAGATTCGATTTTTTAAATAACACACACACACACACACACACACACATATATATATATATATATATATATATATATATACACACACACACAGGGCCGTGCCTGAGGCAACCGCCTCAGACTCCTCTAGAAGGGGGGCGCCAAAATCTGACAAAAATGAAAACCTATCAAAATAAATTCATAAGGCGGACGATGGTTGGCCATAAAAAATTATCTGGTGCTGAATATCGTAAAAGAAATGATAAGATGCAATTAGAACTAAAAAAGCAATCCGGATCTTTATATAAATTCCTCAAAAATGATCTAGCGTTGAGAGAATCCGTAACAAGTGAAAATGCGGTTCATTTCATCAATCATAAAAATACACATAAAATCAAAATAACTGTATCCTATTAAATTAATAAACTGTTCCTCATATAACTTGTATGACTCTATGGGCGCCATAATTGAAATCTGCTTGGGGCGCACGAATGTCTTGAGTCAGCCCTGTCTAAGCCTATCGTACGATTTCAAATTTTCAATTAAATGTGTTTAGTACCACACAGATAAATAAACTTCTTGAAGTATACTTGATAATAAATTTAAACAAAAGTTTAGATCGATCTGAAATAAAATTATATTAGAATGACTTCCAACTTAATCCAGAACTAAAACAACGAGTCGTATTTCATATTTAATTGATACGCCGTAATTTTTTATGGGCAGTTACACTAGTTTATTTATAACGTCAAGTTATTTTTTCCACTTTTACTATTTTAAAATCTTCTTCATAATATTAACTGATTTTTATTTTTGAATTTTATTTATTTTAACTGAATTTTTCTTATGGTATCAACCAGGATGCTGGACGAAGGAAAGAATAAAAAATATTTGTCATTGTAAGCGGTACGCGGAAATTTAATTATATATCTTTAAAGGCGTTTTCGGCATGATTTTTCCGTCCGAATATGGGCCAGCTTCCATTGCAACCAACTCTATAATAACGGAAATGGAAATATAAGTTATTATGGATTTGAATAAATGGATTTTTATTATTCCCTATCGTTTTCGACTAACATATAATAAAATTACTTAGTAAAAAAATTAACGGGGTGCCATAGTATATCTCTATATATATATATATGGAGGTTTGTATCACCTATAGCAAAATGGGTAGCAATCCATGGGAACGGTGCAAATGCATCCGGTGTTGCCACCGACGAAACTAATGAGATTGGGATTGATTTAATTTTTATTTTTATAACGCAGAATCACTAATATATCCTATTAAAATGCCAATTATAAGCAATTTTTAGCGTTTCCTCTTTGCCTTACATCTGGCGGATAATCGAAAAATCAGAGCTCGCTCTGATGGATAATAGGCGGTGAGGTGCACACACAGAAATTTGAACTACGAAAAACTGAAGAAATGTTTACTTATTACATCATATATTTTTTACTCGACCGGGCGAACGCAATGAGTGTTATCCTTTTATTTTTTCGCCCGCTAAAGCTCATCTCTCTCGTGTACCCTTCTCGGTATTTTAAGCTGATCTCTCCGTAAAGAAGATAAACAGGAGCTCCTCAAAGGGAATCTCTCCTTTTGGAAATGCGCTTCTTCACCTCCGAAGCGTAGTCCTCGGCCTGGATTAGAAATTGGTCCATCCGACTGGGACGCCTATTTCGCTCCTCCACCTTGCCTCCTTCCTCCTCCACGCACCCTTTTTTTTTACTCCACGACATTTAGCGTCGTCATTCATTCGTTTCGCGTCGCAATATAAAGGCCTCGATTCCGCGTCGCAAAACTCCTACGGTTTTGTCCACGATTTCTTGTTCTTTTTTCAACCCTGTTAGTTTATTACTTGCTCGTTACGCGCGCCAACTTCGTGGCGCGCTAAGCTCACATACGCACACGATATTTTGAAGTAGTCGTGGCCATTAAATGTCTTATGGAACTGAAAATTTTTAGTTTTTTATTCAGTTTACTAGCTTTACCCGCGCAGAACATCTGCGCGCTAGTCTAACTTTATTGCTCAGTATCATAAATTTCTTTATACACACAATTTTCGATCTCTTGAATTGCAGATATAATAATTAGAGAGTCAAATGATCTTACCTGGCACACAATAACATTGTATTGCTGCAACTTCTGTTTTTAAAGTTGGTGCGTTATCTTTTCGTAAGTCTTAAGTTAGGATATTCCATAAAAACCATTCTAACTTTTACCGTTGGATTAGATTATGTTATCCTATGCATTTGATTGTAAGACTCAGCAAACGGATTTATTTGTTGTAACATCGTATCTAATCTCTCCATTACAATTCGTGAACAGCCTTGGTTATAATCCATACGTTTGTTTGTTGCTTCACCCGAATCAAATATATACAGTTGTCCATACCCTGGTTTGTGCTGTTCGTTCGTGAACAGTGGAGAAACCTTATAGTAAATTTGTCCATGAATACGAAAACAGTAGAGTCCTATTCCTGGAGGTGCTTTGATTTCAGCTCCCATTGAAGCGAAAGCTAAAGTAGCATTGTATTCTCTGATATGTTCTCGATAATTTTTAGCTTCAGGTGAGTTTGTTGTTAATAATTCATTTAGTAAATCAGGCGTTTCAGATAAATCTTCGAGGGAGACTTTTCCGTCGTGACAGCGTTTGGTGTATTTTTTAGAAGTATTGAGTTCATTCGGCCAGTAAAGCGCACCCCAGTAATTGCAAGTCTGAGTCATATTTCCACAGTTATGGACTTCAATGACAACGTCAAGTTGAGAATTATCTGCATCAGGTGCACGTTCATTTAATCTACGTCGTTTAGCTAGCCTTCTCTTGCGTAGTCGATTTTCTCTCGATTCCAAACTCAGATCAGTCCGTCTTCTTCTTTGTTTTTGATTACGTTGTTCTCGTTGTTGTTCATCTTCAATGGCTCTTCGATCTCTGTCGGCTTGATTTCTTTCAGTTCTTCTTCGATTTGCTTCTTCAACAGATTGAATGGCTCGTTCAGCTCTTCTTCTCGCATTATAATTAGCATAACGTGTTGCTCTTGAAGCCATTACTTTTATTCTGAGCAAACAATTTAAATATTAATTTAATTAATTAATATATATTTGCATATAAACAGTATCTAAATGGTTTTAACTTTATATTGTATTTCAATGCGATATACAGAAGCTGTTTATCACGTTGCAAGAGACATTGAGTAAATAAACATTAGACATTGTTATTTGATTGCGATATTAATACGGAAAAGTATTATCATGTATTGCTTCTGAAATGGTAAATATAAGCTGTTTATCACGTTGATGGAGACATTGAGTAAATAAACATTAGACATTGTTATTTGGTTGCGATATTAATACGGAAAAGTATTATCCTGTATTACTTCTAAAATGGTAAATATTTTGTTTTTATTTAAATTGACGTAGTTCTACTTAGTTGTTATGTATATATATCGAATAATATACATTTAAAAATAAATAATTACTGTTATTAATAATTTAACACGTAAGATTTGGCTAAATGTGATACATTCTGATGTACCTCTGCCGAAATGGTAAGTATAGTGTGGTCATTGTGTTTATTTAAACTGATGTAGTTGTTGATAATTTTTGTAGAAGAAAAGTAATGATAGCGTTCAACTCCGCTTATTCATTGAAATGCTAAATGATAGAATTTATTTATGTGTTATAAATTCTCATTGAACAAAAATGTCTCTGACCAACCAAGATGGATTCGGGTTATTTAGTAGATGAAAACGCTTAATCATATAAGTTCCGTAATTTTTTACGGACTTATGATATACTATAGGTAATCTACCATATAAGACTGTACGCAAATTAATTTTAAAAAAGTAATATCTACTTAATAATAATCTTTAATACAGATTTTACAATACTATACTAACATTATGATACAAAGATCTGATATGTTTCAGTGATAGCTGTTTATATATCCTGTTGCTTAACAATACAATGTTATTGTGTGCCACGTATTGCCTTAGCGTTTTATTATATAGATAGACAATTTTGTGGTAATTGGGGAGGATTCGAGTTGTTTTTAACGGTACACGTAAAGTCAGTTCTTTTTCTCACTGTAGATTTCAGTTCTTGGATACAGTCATGATTTTAATGATTTAAAAGTCAAGCAGCAAATATTTGGTTTTCCAAAAGTTTCGTGCGTTTTCAGATGGTCGAGAACACTTGCTTTTGATATTGGTTATACCCAATGCCTCTGAAATCCCTCTTGATGTCTGCCATGGATTGGTTTCGATTAATGTGGAAGGGCATCCAGAGTGTTTTTCGTCTTCCAAGCTTATATTACACTCACGGAATCTCTTGAATCACTTTTGACAGGCTCGAATAGCTACAGCACCTCTCCGTACACTTCACAAATGTTTTTTATCGCATTTGTTCAGTGGCGTAGCGGAACCATTCTGGGCCCCCCCGCCAAGGACCTCCGCCGGCCCCCTTCCCCCCCGTGAAAACTTGAAAAATAGCAGACGATATCTGAAAATACGGCACGGACACTGTCATCGGACGCCACGGCGCTGGATATGTGTAAAGACATTGGACAATAATAGCCTCACGATGACGTCACGAACAGTACCGTGAAGTTTTATTAACTTATCTGTTTCAATGCTTAAAACTCGGAAAATTAACATAGTTAAATTTTTGGTGGCAATTCTCTAACAAGGCTTATTTTATCAAAAAAATAAATATAAACATGAAAATAAAAATGCATCATTTTTTTCATTCTCATGGGATGAAAACTTGAACCACTTGGACACTGTTGCAGTTAGAAAAATAATTTTAATTTTCTGAAATGCTTGAGATATCAAATTCTAAATCCAAAGGAAAAAGTAATTTCAACTTCCACATGCGTCATAGAAAATATCAATCCTAGAGCGATCTCTTACGTAAAGAGTTATAAATGTTTCTACCTTATTTTAATCGTTGTCTTCGTCTTGCGTTGACATCGGCAAATTTTTCTATGACGTCATCAACATTCAGCTCGTTTATTCTCAATGCTCAAAATTGCGAGAATGCTTAGTCTTGTCTGACTCATAAAGTTCCGTAAATAGTTTTTTTTATTAATTTTAACTTTGGGAATGACCTGTCAGCACTCACAGTAGTGACTGGCAATGTCAAAAAGAGCATGAAGGAGGTACACACATCTGGAAGACTGGAAGTATCGCAGTGTTCTCTACTATTAGCAGATTAGTAAGGTCTCTAACACTACTTTGTTTTTGTATAGCCGATCTCAGTGCCATTCTAAAAACTGCATCTGTTCTGGGAACTGAGGGGAAAGATCAGCGGGGTAAACGGACCATAATTCCTTCGCATTCTTGTGTAATTCCTCATCAGCGATGTTAGCCAGTATTGTAGGGCATCATATTTTAAATCTACTTGATATATATTTCATTGATAAATCTATTCTTTATTTTACTAATTACAATGTCCAATGTTACATAAAATACAGATACTTTGAAATGAAACTCTCTATTCTTTGAAACTTCACATGCAGTAATGGAACCTTTTCAATAAAACGTGGTTCTATGCCCCAACCATCAGATAGCATTTTTGCTGATGATTTAGCTTTATCAAACTGTATAAGAAACTAGCTCTATAAGAAACTAGCTCAGGCTGTGCGTTCTCTAGAAACTTGGTGCTTTTCATAAGATCCGCATCATCTGATTGCAGCAACTTCGACACAGAGTTGATAATTTCTAAAACTTTGCTGTGAAGAACTAATAGAAAAACAAATCTAAAATTTTCCAGTTTAATTTTGAGATTTTCTGCTTCTTCGCCCTCATCTTTATTTACGGATGTCAAGATTATTTTAGAGAGGCATTTCAAAACTTCCGAAAAACAATACCAGAATGTTATTAAAACATCGTGATGCGATGACCAATGCGTGGGAGATAGTTTTTTTAAAGTTTGCTTTTGTCTTCTACTCTGTTGCAACGAAGTAAACATTTCCCAACGTTTGATGCTATTGCCGAAAAAAGCATAAAGCTTTTCAATGATAGTGTAAAACTTTTTCGTTTCCGGTACATCCTCAACTGCATCTCTAATCACAAGGTTCAAGTTATGAGCAGCACAGTGAATGTAACAAGCAGTTGGCTGTTACTCCCTAATTCGTTGCTCGTTCACCGGCTGCAATAGTGGCACATCTAGGAAAGTGGTAGTTGTGAGAAAATGAAGAAATAAAACTCAGCTGCTAGTTAACAGGCATTTCTAGTTTAGAAGACAAATAAAAATTTGACATATTCGTACTTACTTAACTTTGGGCAAGTATTGCAGGAACGTAATAGATGAAATGCTGTCCTCATTGGGCGTATTAACTCAAATATTGCCATTTTTGGAATGTGCCACTATTGCAGCCGGTGAACGATATGCTTGAACTCGACATTTAGTCTGACTAAGACCACTTTTTTTAATCGTATATATAATTATACATTCTAATCCAGAGGCAGACTGATCTTTTACTTCTTTGACTCTGTTGTTTTCATCAACTACTACATTTACATATCTGAATATTTTACTTAACTGATCGGTTTTAGAGATATCTTGAGTCGTATCCATTATCACTGAATAGAAAGGAGCTGATTTAATTTCATTCAATATTTCGTCTTGTACCACCTTGGAGAGTAATTCAATAATTTCATTTTAAATAGGACTAAGGTATGTCACGGGACAGTCATCTTTTTGCAAGAGTTGCTGTAATACGGAATCATATTTCGATAAAAGCTGAATGATGGGCAAAAAAATTCCGCTTCCTATTTGACCTATTTTCTCTCAGTGTCCCTTAAAAGCGCTACCGCACATTGCAAGGGTCAATATTACATCAACTATAGGACGAAGGACTTTCTTCCAAATGCTGATTCTTTTTCAAAGTTCGATATCTAATCCGGAAATAACATCTTTCCCTTGTCGCCAAATTTCGTAGGTAACACAAGCATGTAAATTTACTGCTGCAATTTTATGCTCACTAATTTTTTAAAAGTCCATTCCAGTCTCTTATGCCTTTACACCACGCTGAATTAAAGCTCTTTGTATTTCTATCAGCAAAAAGTCAACACGGTTCACAATATGCACAGTCCAATTTTGGAGAATAACACAACCAAACTCGCGGTATTTTTTGTCCTGTATGAGTTGTTTCGTAATAATAATCTACATTGAAATATCTATTCTACTTCTTGTCTTTCGGAAAAGGCCCGTTCGGTTTACAAGATCCATACCTCAAAATCATTTTTTTTTATTTTGGGATCATCAGTAGTTTCAGAAAAATTTCCTCGATCCGAAGGATACTGGCAAGTCGATTTATCTAAAGAACACTCCACCTCTGAAAATTCTTCACTTTCTAACACTAAATCTTTTTCTCTGGTAATAATACTAGAACCACCTATCATTAAACTATGTGCATCATCACACTGTACGTTACCCACATCCTTGAATATCTCTTCAGTGACACTAGCAATAAGATGTTTTTCTGCCGAAGACAAGCTGAAACTCTTCGCTGGCGAACTGGGTTTTGCTTGAAAAAAACTTGTTAGTAATTTCGCATCCTTTTGAATGGAACGCTCACCTTCTCGTTTTAATTTACGTTTTTGAGCACCACTTAGGTGAGTTGGCTTTGACATCTTAAAATGTGGGTGTCACAAAATTTTATATTTCAATATTTGCTACCTATGGGAAAATTTCACTGATATACACTTAAATTCACAGCACAAAATATTACACTGCTTGTCTTAGGAGTAAGAATAAGGAAATCACATGTTGTCTTAGGAGTAAGAATAAGGAAATCACATTTCAAAGAGGACACTAACGTTTTCATTTCTGTTGGTACTAACTTTCAAATGCAACTATTATGTAGAGCAGCCCTGACCGTAACACGTGAAGCTTCCAAGCTGACTGAATTTGAGAACGCTTTTATATATTTTGCGTGTCTATCCCCACAACGCCGACCGACGCAGCCATTACGTCTGACGAATTCTTCATGTGCATACAGACGGTTATCCTCTTTGGCCGATGTGTTTTTCTCATCTGTCATCAGTTCTGGAGAGGAAAAGCTTTGGTAAGCAAAAGGACATTCTGCTCTCTGGGCCTGGCTTTTCATTTTCCGCATCGAGATTTGCCTGTAAAAGTTTAAATATTTCTACAACGTAATTTTTTAACATTATTTCTTCTATTTTTACGTCTTTGTGCTTAAAATGACGCTTACGTAAATATATTATGATAAAAAATCTTTATGATATAATGTCATATGGTACTTGATATATCTTGGAAATTTAGTTCGTATATAATATAGAAAATCCTAACAATAACTTCAACAATGAGAATTATAAATCATAACATGCATTAAAAAGCTAAATAAACAAAATTTAGAATGAATCTATCGTTATTATTACTGTTTACGTTCGCATTTCCACACAATGCAGCGGCGCACTCAGTATGCCACGCGACCAGTTGCGTGACATTTTTTGACGCGCGCGCGATTATGAATAAATACTTTAAAATAATAGAAAATAATAAAAAAATTACCCAGTGACGTAAAGTGGCTTGTGCCAAGACAGTTTTGTGGTATAGTAACATAGTATGGAAAAGTAAAATAACGCCGATCTGTGAATATGAATGGACCAGGCGAATCTTTTATAAAGTCCTCGGACCTGTGCGTACACACGTATGTTCTTTAGCGGTGCTTTCATTTCCAAAGGTAGTAGTGAGGAGTTTTGAAATGTTACCTAGAATAGTAATTGACTAGTGTACGCAACCTCAGCGACAGTCTTAGGCCTTAAGAATAGTAATTCGGGCTCCCATTCTTCCACTGGGACCTCGGTGAATAATTGCAAGAATATCTACATCTATCTACGTCTACATGATACCCTGTAAATCACCATATTGGTGGGTACCAGGGAGTGCAGCGCACCAAAGCCTACCTAATAACTTCCTGTTGTGATTCCGTATGGTCCTTGGGAAAAACGAACCCTGATATCGCTCGGTCCTACAGTCGATCTCTCGTATTTTATCGTGATCGTGCCTACCCATGCAAGTAGTTTCCTCTAATATTCCTGAGACCTCTAATAGAACTTCCTACCTAAATTTCTCAAGAAGCCTTAACGTAGCGTTAAGTCTGCGATACTCTAGCGACATCAACTCTCATCAGTGATGTCACGGTTAGCTTTTGCTCATATTTTTGCTTTACGAATCTTGCTGTTATGCGTTGGATTCTTTCTAACCCAAGTATATGTCCCTTTTCATACGGATATCATATGCTGGAAGTGAATTCGATCTGAGATCTGACAAATGATAAATAACACGTTTTACGCAGCTGTTCTGTGCTACGTCTTACTATTCTGCCTAAAATTCCGCCGAATTGCCACCGATTCCTAGCAAACCTACATAACAAAAGTTTGCTTTAAAAAAATCATTTTCCCGATGACCTTGAAACTTTTCGTTCTCTAAGCAAGAAAAGTTCTTCAAAATTCCACATATATGGCGCCTGCGATGGACCAGCGGTGCATAATTTTGAACGAATAAACTGCCAACAATGAACTATGAATTCGATATTTCTAAATCCTCAGTAAAATTCATCTAAGTAAATACCCAATGTGCAACAGTGACATTCGCTCGACCGTAACGGATAAATGCAACGACAGAAAAATCTGATCTGGCCAACAACGAATAAGAAAAATATCTCCGAAATGGATGGTTCTACGAAAATTTGTTTCAAACAAAACTTGGAAGAAATATTATTCTCTACAACTTTGGTCCTTATGAAGATTACCAGTAACGACGTTTTTAAGGAGATATTTGGCGGAAACCGAGAAAACCGATTATTTATAAATAATTCCTAAACAATAACGGCTACGGAAAATTGTTTCAAATAAAAGATGTAGGAAATTATATTTTCTACATTTTTTGTAATGGTCAGTGTATACAGTAATGAAGTATTATCGGAGAAATATTGCAAAAACCGAATCGAGTTTCGAATAAACCTCGACTTCCGGTTAACCGTTACTGTCCAAAAACTAATCAGTTCTTTGTGCTTATGCTAACGTGTTATATATGAAGTTTGGTAACGATATGGCAAGTACTTTTTGAGTTAGAGCGCCCACAATCACATACACACGCACACACACAGACATAATTCCGAAAATAGTCTAAACGTATTCTATGGACCTCAAAACGTGTATTTCCGTTAAAATCTCGAAGTCGATTTTTTTCGTGATCACAATAGTACTCTCCCATTACTACGTATGGAGAAAGTAAAAAGTAAAATTTTGGAAATTTTAGATTTCACGCGTTTTTACTTTCTCCATACATAGTATGGGGAAAGTATTGTGATCACGAAAAAAATCGACTTCGAGATTTCAACGGAAATACACGTTTTGAGGTCCCTAGAACACGTTTAGACTATTTTCGGAATGATGTGTATGTGTGGATGGATGGATGTGATTGTGAGCGCTCTAACTTAAAAAATACCTGTCATATTAATACCAAATTTCATATATAACACTTAGCATGAGCACAAAAAACTGATTAGTGTTTGGACAATACCGGTTAACCGGAAGTCGAGGTTTATTCGAAACCCGATTCGGTTTTTGCAATATTTCTCCATTAAAACATCATTATTGTATATACAATTCTATACAAAGGTTATAGAGAATGTAATTTCCTACAGCATTCATTTGAAACAATTTTCCACAGCAGGTATTGTTTAGGAATTATTTATAAATAATCAGTTTTTCGGTTTCCGTCAAATATCTCCTTAAAAACATCGTTATTGGTAATATTCGTGAGGAGAAAAGTTGTAGAGAATAATATTTCTTCCAAGTTTTGTTTGAAACAAATTTTCGTAGAACCATCCATTTCGGAGATATTTTTCTTCTTCGTAAATTTCCAGTATACAGCGCACCACCATGTAGCGGTGAATTTTGTGAACATATTCAAAATATACCTAATTTACGGCAATAAGAACGACTGTATTCTTTTACGATACGAAATAATAACTTTGCCTTATAATGCTATTCATATTAATTTAAATATCTATACCCCAAATATGGAGAAAGTCATGTGTTTGCAACATCAGATTTTATTTCGACTTAACGGGGAGTACTTTTATCTGTTTTGCTGCGAAGTTAACGTATGTACACTCGAGAGATTATCCATATCGCTTCTCTCTCTCTCTCTCTCCCCGAGAACGATACGGCAGCGCAACGTTGAACGAGAGACGAAAAGGTGTTCCTCTTGCACTGTGCGAAATCCAATCAACGTTCTGATACATACGGAGAATTAAAAGAGTCGACATTTTGAAAATATATAGATCGTCCCGTAGTTTTTCGAGCCCAGCCTCGGATAGGTGGGACGCCATATCACGCTCAGCGACGCTAACGTGGCTTTTGTAAACGCCGTTTTCGATTTCGGTTTCTCCGAAGGAAAGAGTTGTGTTCGGTGATAAGCGGCTGACGAAACGCCATCTCTAGTACCTGTTTGCATCGTCATCGCCGCATCTGTGTCTCTCTCTCTCTCGAAAGACGGCTCTCTTCCCTCTTATCGTCCACTCGAGCCGTTTGCGATCTCTTTCCCTCTATTATTCCACACTCTCTCCCCCCCCTCTCTCTCTTTCTTTCTCTCTCTCCCTTTCTCTCTCTCTTTCTCTCTCTCCCCCGCCCTCTCTCTCTCTCTTTCCTTCGCTCCTGCAGTTGGAATCGACTCTTTCCTCAGTTTCGCTCGACGAAGGGGAATCCGTCGATAAATCAATTGGAGTCTCCTTTTTCAGCCCTCGCTCCCCCCCCTCCCAACTTTCTGAGCCCCCCTTTCCCATTCCCCTTTCCCATTCCCCTTTCCCATTCCCCTTTCCCATTCCCCTTTCCCATTCCCCTTTCTCATTCCCCTTTCTCATACTCCCTTATTCAATCCCACTTTCTCATTCCTCTTTTTCATACCCCCTTTACCAAGCTCCCTTTCCCACACCTTTCACAATCCCCTTTTCTCACCCCCCTTTCTCATTCCTTTTTCTCATAGCCCATTTATCAATCTCCCTTTCTCATACCATCTCCCCCTTTCTCTCTCTCCTCCCTCTCTCTCTCTCTCTACGCTTCATACACCTCCTCCCATTTTCTATCCTCTTCCCCCTCCAGACCCTCTAACATATCCCTTTCCATCTTTATTGGCTTCATTTTGTAAACAAAACCCACGACCAAAAAGGAACATCGAGGGGATGGACATTCCATTCGAGTCCACCCCGCATTATACATTTCTAAAGATCTCTTCGAATATTTGTCTTTAGAATTGTTACTCGTGCAACAAAAGCTATTGCACTTACAATTAGTCGTGATAGATACATAAGAGTCGATCGATTGCATTTAATTGGAGTTATTAAAAGCAATAAGACAATTTTCGTTTGGACTGATGTCGTTATCTCAGATAATAATAACTTATTCGACTTCCATGTTTCTATATTCATTGCCTGCCTGTCATTTATTTACCATTAAGCCTCTCTCTCTCTCCATGCATTGGCGGTTGAAGGTCTCACCCAGATTGTTCCAGTTTCTCTTGTCACCTGCCTCTCCCCCATTTCGCAATTTCTCCATCCCACCTGTCTGTCCGTCACCTTTTGCTCTCTCTCTCTCCAAATCGATTCAATTTCCTCTTATCATCTATGTCGGTCATATCTTCTTGCATTGTGACTTCCCTATATACATATACGATATATGTATATGTCGTATATGCGTAAGGATGTGATACCCTTTACAACTCATATTTTTCTGCTCCCTGATGGCTTCATCTCTCGATCTCCTTGGAGAACACTCGCACATGCAATAAGTCACTTAAGTCTCTCGCATATTCAACGTCAGGGGAAACAAAATTAAATTGTATCTTAATTAGTTTGTACGAAGGAGAAAAAACAAATTCGTAAAAAGTTTCGCTCGATAAAATTAAAATCTGCTGTTAAAACTTGATTTTTCTTTATCCGCATTTAGTTTTATTAAATCACTTCTTCCCTCCCTCCCTCCCTTCCTCCCTCCCTGCCACTCGCTTCTATCTCTCGTCCTTCGATCAGCTATCCTGTACTCTCCAATTAAAACATTACACCAGTGTGGTGTTAACAACCTGTGTATCATTCACTCTTCCTTCCACTGTGTCTCCAGCGTTATCCTCCTTTCGAGGCTTCGCTCTCCATATTTGTTCCCTTAATCTTCTTCCCTTCCTCCGTCTCTCTCTCTCTCTTTTCCCTCTCTCTCTCTCATCTCCGTTTCCTTTCCCATTGCCCTTTGGCCTGAATTTGACTTATTAGCACATTCTGGAGCCCATCCTTACCCACCTCGAGCGGTCAGCCATTATTACTTTGTGAAGAAAGTCTATTTATTTATTTGTTTATTTATTTTGTGTATTTATTTGTTTATTTAATTGTTTGTTTATTATTTGTTTATTTATTTATTTGTTTGTTTGTTTATTTGTTTATTTTTCATTATCTCATAAACAGCACTTTACGACCTTTTTCAATGAGCGGAATAACAATAACAACGACGAAACACATACGACCATGCCCTCGGCAGGATTCGAACCCTCGATCTCAGCATTGGGAGCTAGACACGTTAACCACCCCTCTACCAAGTCGCCAAAAACAACGTACTTTTGGAAAACCACGGTCCAAAACCACTTACATTCATAATAGAAGATAGAAAACGTCTGTCTACGCACAATACGCCAAAACAACTCTCAAAATGGGTGAAAGGGTTTAAGATTAACGGATGAGAAATTCTATTAGGCGAGCCTTTACTTTTAAGTGATCTTATAAAGTTAATGTTTGTACAAAAATATCAACCCAGTCATTGTAAATTATTTAAGCGTCGTAAAGCTCACGTTTCTAATGAAAAATTACACGAGGAAAAATCTTACTCAATGCGGAAGATCCGAGAATGCTGTTCTACAGCCTTTTACTTTTATTTTGGTTTCTGGTAAAGCACGCGTGTTGCTTTACGTTGATCTTTCCCCTTCCCACCCCCCAGCTCAAAACCCCCTTTACGCCCCCTCCACCTTCATCCACGGTCCACTGCTCTTTTCCTTTCCTCTTTCCTTCTCTCCCATCACTCGGAGTGGTCCATCGGCAATTTCCTCGAATACGTTGGACTGCTCCGGATGTTACAATTCAATTGTGTAATTGGCGCTGAGTACGGCAGGTCGCTCTCCATATTCATCGCGATGGACCAGGATTTTTCAATCTCCTTCAACCTGCAAACCCCTAATGGAACATCGGAAATCCCACGGATCCCTGCTATATGTATTAGGAAAAATAAAAACAATTAATATACATGTGTGCGTATATTTACGTAGGTAACACAAAAAAGATTCTTATTTTACCAAACTCGACAATTTTACCATATTTAATGTGAAATATAGAGAACGTTGTTGCCAATTCTAGTACGATTCGAACACGTGGAATTGGCATTCGACAACACATTGAGGAGTGAACGAACGTGTTATTTGATTTGAAAGACGGGACAACTGTTCAGTTTTTCCATGACAATACATTCCCTTTTAAATTATTACTAATTAATTAGTTGTCACTTCTCTGAACGTATACAAAAGTATTTCTTCTTCTTCCTGTTTGTGAACCCCTAAGATAGGCAATTAAAACTTCCCTATCTCATCCAATTGTACTTTAACCCTCAGACTTTCTCCCTATCTTCTACTCATTGTCTCGCCTGTATTCTTCCTCTTTCCACACTCACATTATCCCAAAGCCTTCCTTCTGAATGCTTGCTTGGGAAACTCCATGCAGAAATGTAGATATTTTTGTTATTGAAATTTTTACGTCAGTGTTTATAAAAAGAGATATTATCTTCCATCATTTACCTGTTTTGCGGCAAATTCATTAAAATCATTCATTATTTAGTATCATACAAAAATTTGTGGTTTATCCTGCGTATATGGTGAGAAAATATTCAACTTATTGTCGTTTTCGCATTTTCATTTTATTCTTAAGATACGTTCACACTACATACATGTATATGACAAATACAAATACAAGTATGATACTTGTCATACATTTATATACGGTTTAGCATATACAAGGCTAATACAAGTATAAATTTCTTAAGCGCTCACATTTGGTTAGACAAGTCAGTACACAATGTCTTCGGACGAGGAATATCTCTTCATTTGTGCTGGTGCAAATTATGTTATTATAACAACAAAGTAGCAAAAAAGAAAAACATCGATGGTGGATGAGAAATTTTTTGTTTGTTTATTTATTTAATGAAATGTGAAAAGAACAGAAACTAATAGTAAAGACACTGTTTTAAGTCACATATGAACTCAACACTACCGCACGTAACAGTCTAGACCAGGGGTCTGCAACCTACGGCCCGCGGGCTTCATGCGGCCTCCGAGAGCGCTTTATGCGGCCCCCAAAGCCATGCTAAAAAAGTGATCGGTACAATTTAACTCAGTCAGTTCCATATTTTTCAATGAAATTATGGTCTCAAGACCTTTTCTGGTGGAGTTTTAAGGCTAGTAAACTAATTGGAATAGATTTTCACTAACATGAGATCACAAAATCTCAAGGTATTTTCTGATTTAAACGCCCATCTGGCCCGCCGAAGCTCTCGTGATTTCCAATGCAGCCCTCCGAAGCATTCACAACAACGAATGTGGCCCACCATATAGAAAATTTTGTCGACCCATGGTCTAGACTGATAAATGACCGTAAACGACGATACAGATGATTTTTAGATCCTACAACGCATGCGCGAGTTGGTGGATAAATACAAGTTTCCCATTCGGAGCGGAGGCTTCAGATGTGTATACCTACTACTTCTCTCATACAGCCTAGAACATGAAAAAATCTTAGACTTGTCTTATGCAGATCCTATACTTTTCTAGATTTCTATTTATACATGCATTAGATTTGTATACAATTAAAACATTATAATATCATAATGTGAACTCACCTTTACTATAACTTAAGCTATATAAATTCGATTGCGGAACTTCAAGCCGGCGCAAAAGAATTTAGGAAGAAAACATTTTATTCGTCCCTTTTAAAGTTTGATCGTTAGACGTTTTAGTTAACAGATTTAACGACGTATGCTATTAGTCGGTAATGAATATCTACCAGCTTCAGGAAATAAGGCGTAAAAGGACAAATTCTTATCATTCATTTAAAAGACTTTTATAGAAAGCCACATTTATGAAAAGGAATGTATGTATTTACATTTACAAAATTTAAACCGCCGCTCCCATGGTGTGTTTCCGCCTCTGGTCCAACAATGGGGAAGGTCCTCCTCTAATGGGACGCTGGGGACTCATTAAGATGCAAACTTTCCTTTTTAAGTGTTTGAGAACCCCTGTCCAAGATATATTCTTTTCCATTAATACGACGATAATTAATTATATGAAAGAAATTGATATCCCATCGCCCATACAACGCCTTGAAAAATCCAACACAAATGTAAAAATAATTTGGGATGCGCCGTATGCGTCTCGAACATTCGAATAACGCTTGAAAATTCGAGACTCCATATATTTCAATGGATGCAGGAACTTATCTTAGAACGACCAAGAAGAAATTAAGATGCCTCTTATACAAAACCAAATGTTTTATTTTTCTGTCCGTTTGCATGTCCTTTTAGTTTCACCAAATTCAAAATTTGCCTCATTAATTCCGTTAATCTGTGCTGGTACCCCGTTACTATTGTCCTCGACGCTTAATCTCACAATAATTTCGAAGGCTACCGTTTAATTTTCGCGTTTCGCTCCCATGGCGTTGACAAAAAAAAACAAAAACTTGGCCCGTTTTCTTTGAGAGAATAGCCAATGCAGTTCTACGGTGTTTGGCCGTTACAGAAACTTGTAATGCACATTTTAACGCAAGTATTACTTAGGAAAATCCTCTAACGCTATAAATACACGAACTCGAGAGGAAGTAAACACGTATAACAAGCAACTTAAAAAGTTAAGCGGTAGCGTGTCTTCTTAGGCTATCTTGGAGTAGAGTTGGTTTTTGTACAAAAAAAACTTCTAAATGTAGTAATTAAAAGCTAGGGTAACAATCTATTCAAAAATAAATTTTTAAATTATAAGAACTCAAAAACATTTCAATCTCATGCAGTCTCTCATTGGCCGCCCTTTTTAGGCTTTCTTTGCAAAAATAAAAAAACGTTTTATGGTTTAATGAATTTCCGTAGCCAATAAATATGAAAGTATATACGGCATATTATAATACAATCCGCATTACCGTTATAAATACTGTACGTGTCTGACGATAAATCGGACTCCCCCTTTGTTTAGCCTCTCGTGTGCGTCGCACACATCGCACATATGATCTCACGTCAGGGAAGTCCAAAGTAGAGGCTTTATCATTACTTCAACAATGACGGAAGCAGAGACTGTAAATGTGTAAAGTGAGGTTAAAGCAGGAGTCACAAACTCACATGATGGATCTCCACCTAATCCATACTTCCCCAATTCTCGCACCTTTAGCCATTCGTTTTCCCCTTCTACAAGGGGGGAGTTGCTATAATGTGATTTTAAATATGGTAATTATACAAATACTAGATTCGGCGTCGAGGGTTAGGCCCTTCTGACACGCAAGATACACTGGCAGCGAGAAGAATTCTTCTTGACCCCAAGTGTGCAGGGTGATTTAAATGGGGATGGGCAATAAACCGCTCTGATTTTATACATTAAACTCTTTAGATTATTTACAAAGATTTGTATAAAGTGTTTTATAAGAAATAAATTTGAGTAGTTTGGGATGTGTAGTATAAATTAATTTGCTTCACGGCCCGTATAAACCAGCGTTTCTCAACCGGTGCTCCATGGAGCATTGGGCAACTTTTGGCACGCGTGACAGAGGTTGCCGACCATGTTCTAGAGACAATGATAAATTTATTAGGGGTGGTTATTTATATACGAAACATAGGGATGCCATCAAGAGAACTGTTTAGAGATGTGAGAGAATAGGGGAATGCACCACTATAGTTAACATTAGCCATAATACTAAGCAAGTTATGAAGGAATCCAACCATTCACACGCGCCTGGGGAAAAACAAAGTGGAAGAATGCAATTAGGAAATGAATGTTCCTTGAGCCGACATCCTCAAACATAAGATGTATTAACGAAACCACTAGCGTGACTTGCACATCCCTTCAAAAGAAAGGAACGTTGAGGCGGACTATTCAGTGTTGCAGAAAAAAATGTCTACCTGAAGAACCGTAATCTCTGCTGAATCTAGTGGAAATGCCGCTGAAATTCATTAATAATAAGGATGTGGAAAGGGGGCTGGATCATTTTAGCCTTAGACAGCTGTGACGCTCCAGCTAATGGTTATGTGATGGCGCATTCGAAGCTGCCCCAAAATGTTTCTGCCAAATGCATAGCCTACACATTGAAGTTAATGCGCAATGATTTCCATTGCTAATATCATTAATGGAGAAAAGAACCAAAGATATGTATTTGAAGCTTTTTTTATTATTACAAGAAGCAATTCTGGATAGATTTCAAGTATATTTTAAACTTGAATACATATTGACCGATTATGAAATTGCTGCAATTTCAGCTATAAGGAACATTTACCGGAGACAAAAATTGGTGGTTGCCTCTTTCACTTCAGCCAGGCTCTTTGGAGAAGACTTCATGCTGAAGGACTGAGTGGAGAGTATAGTCGTGAAGGAAATGAAGAGTTGAGAGTTCAGTTTCGCTCACTAATTGCATTATCGTTTACCCCGGAAGGTGACGTCGAGAATGCTTTCATACAGCTCCAAAACAATATCTTATGTTAGATCAGCTACTTCCACTAATGGAATGTTTAGAGGTCAACTGGGAACTGCTATAAACGCGTGTTAGCTAATTTACCTAGGACCACGAATACGTGTGAAGCGTGTCATACGAGAATCAATGTTTTGCTAGGAGAACAGCAGCCTTCATTGTACGGTCTTCTTAATATGCTTCAAGATGAAGTTGGAGAAATAAGAAGAGAGATAATAAAATTAGAAATTGGGCATTCTTCAACAAAAAAAGAGAAAGTACGAAGAGTTAGACCGAAAAGTTTGGAGAATCGTAGGAAAGTATAATGAATACAAGAAAGAAGAAAGAATTACAAAGTATTTCTCTTCGATATTGTAAACTAAGATTACAGTTTATAAAATAAAACAATTTTTATAAACATTTTTTGTCCAATTAATTACAATCAAAACTTAAAATCTTTGTAAAATAAAAAAATAATTCGCGAGAGAATTATTAGCAGTATAAAAATTTTAATGTTTACCATTTTCAATAAAAACTAGAAATTAGTTCATAATTGCTTGCCAAGAGACAACAATAGTTTCCTTTTTCCTGAAGAATTTAACCAAGTAGCGATGCGACACGTGTGTATGTGTTTAAAATCGTTTTATAAATTAAACAAGGAAGTAAATAGTTCCTTTTTTTTAAGTAAAGAGAGGGGAGGGAGTCCAAGATCAGGTCCCAGCATTGCCTTTAAAGGGCCCTGGATCGGGTGCGTCAGAACAATTTTATCCCCGCTTTACGAATTCCTCGACTTGGATTCCCAATGGAAAAAATCGTATTCGCTCCCTAAAGCCGCTATCCCTATCGGTCGGATTCCATTCCGTCTGCTGTGCGTAAGGAACGCCTTTGGGTCGCTTCTCTCGCCTCGTCTTCTGCCCGAGAGATTAGGAAAGGAGAAACGCCACTCCCCGACTCGCCCTTTCCTTTGCCTCTTCAACTTCCTTCCCTCTCGCAGCCTTCCCTCCTCTTCCTCCCCCCCTCCCCCCTCCGTTCCATCCACGCCTGCCACCTCATCCGGTCTAAAAGCTCCCATTTTTCCCTCGTTCGCCTTCCCTACTCCTCTTACCTTCTCTGATTCTTTCTCTCCGACCCACTCGCCTCTCTCTACCTGCTGCTGCCCCTCTTGTTACCTACCTTTCTCGATCCCTTGCCCTCTCTCTGTCTCTCTCCCTCCCTCCTTCTCCTCTCCTGGTCGGCCTCGTAGGGACCTTCCTTTCCCTCCCCGTGTGTACCCGCCCTAAACCAAGGGCCACCACCCACTTTTTATTAAATATGTGCATCTTTAAAAAATCACTGAGCATACCTCATATGGAATTTCAAACCACCTGTACGAAAAGTTAAAATTCCTTGTTTTGATGACGTTTTTCAAGCATAAACTGCGTAGTAATAGAAAGATAATAATAATGCTTTTAAATACTCAAATTCTAAATATTTATTATTAACACATGAAAAATCCCATGGAGACATTGATTTCGATATGCAAGTTTTAAGAATGTTAAGGAGACCGGATACGCGCCTTGCAATTCGTGGTTGAGGCAGGCGCGTAACTTGGGGGGCACAGGCCCACGCACTGCGTGGTGACCCCAAGATATTTGGGACTCCACAAAAATACTTAGAATTATTCCCGTAATCTGCCGTAAGGTATTCGAGATAGTAATATCCTTATTCGAATGAAAGATTTCATCGCTCGAAATGAAGACGAAAATACCCATCTCAAGTGTTTGGAGTTGTTTTGTCCTGTCCTTATAATTTTAGAATTATAGAAGTCTCAGTGTATTTTTGGAATTAAAAGGTAAAAATCGACAAATATGAAAACGGTATAATAATGTCATATATTTTTATATAAATGGGGTCCCCAAAACCGTAGTTACGCCCCTGGTTTGAGGGAAACCCTGATTCAAATCGTCCATTTACAAACCTTGTATCTCCCTCCTCCACTCGCTAAATGGCGTCACATGGTATCTATTATATATCGGCCTGTAGAGGCCTCGGGAGTTCATTAATTTCCGCTGACCATTATAAAATGTGAGTCGTAATTGAAGCATTGGGATTAATAGACCCGTCTCTCTCAAATGCAATTCCTTCGAGAGAGTTTAAGTTGTTTATATTTCAGTTTAAATGTATAAATGGTTACCGTAAATCATGTGAATTAACTTATGATATATTCGATCATTGCAATGCGCTCGCTTTTGTAGTGATCTCCGAATCGCGCCTTTATGAACCTGTTGATGTATGGCTCTCGCATACTTATATTTAGAGAATTTGAGGAGGATTAAGAAAAAGGGGATTTTTTTTACTGAAAATTAAGTAATTCAAGGATAATTTGGAACCGTAAATTATTAGCGCGGCAAATCTTCTACCCAGTGATTCGAGAAATTTGCTGATTAATATTTTGCATATATGAAAGTCACCCATTCTGGAACATAGCGATAAGTTTTATCAAAGCTAGGAAACTGTTTCCGTCCTAGATTGAAACGTTAAAGGCTTTCTGAACGCTATTGTTTAATTAAAGGCGTATTATCTTCTAAAATTCTCTTTATTTTGCGTTTCTCTGATGCAGATAATATTAAATTTTAAAATACAGAACGGGATGACCAGAAAATAAGAAAATGTGCATGTAAATATTAATTTGAAATTCACTCGCGCAACACACCGTACTTTCATAATAACCGAATCCATAGTTGAATGAATTAATTTTATATGTTCCAATTAATAGATTAAGTGCGTATCTATCTATTGAGGAATTAATTGTCATAATGGTGTAGTGATCAGGTGCGTATTTAGTATTAAAATAAATTATCTGCTGCCGAAACTGACATAGATAAAACATTCAAAGCACAAGGAATTCACTTTCTGGAGTTTGTCGCATAAAAGGACTCATCGTTTTTCATACTGAAAATCGACAAGAAAAGAGCGGGTTAAGTGATATGTTAATGCGGTGTATCAATGGACTAGGGGCTCCGCCCCTGGCGTCTCAGGCGCCCAACCCCGCGCCACGCTCCGCGCGGCTACTTCTCTTTAGTTAAACTTAAAAAAATAATTGCTTCTCTCCTCCTTGCTTTCTCACCTTCTTTCTATCCCTCTCTCTCTCACCCTCCCTCCCTCCCTCTCCTTCCCTCCCTCCCTACTACCTTATGGGAAATAGAAATGCCTACCTTGGAGTCGAACCCAGGACTTTTTCCGAGAATTTTTTCGTCGCCACCATACAATATATGAGTCGAGCATTCTTACTAAATTTAGAGTTTCTATCTCGATTCTTTATCGAGTTATTAGAAAATTAATATAGTAGAAAGAAGATAATTTATGTGTGGTAACACATTTATTTTACATGACGTCATAAGGGACGCGAGAAGAAAACAATTACGCTTATTATTAATAACGTAAACAAATTATCTACATGAAATCACTTAACACATTATTAAAAACGATGTATTGAAGATTATTATTACCTATCATTTACGATATTATCATTTATTATTATCGTCTATGATGAGATACATTTACATCATTTACATTTACATCAATACTCTGCAAGCCGCCAGAAGCGTTTGGCAGGGGGTGTCACAACACCAAGTGACCTCTAACTCATTCCTCTGTTGGACTGTCTTATCGCGTCTGGTAAAAAGGATCTGTAGTATTTCTCTGTTGTTTCGACATATTTTCTCCTGCACTCTGATCTAACATTACGTTCACTAACACCGATGGGGACGACTATGCCGCGTACGTCTTCAACGAATTCGGAGCTTTTGAATTTGGGTTACGCCACTATGACGTCATAAGGTTACACCTAATGACAGCCGCTTCTAAATTCCTGTTAAAGTTCTCTTCTTTGCGCATTGATCCTATCACGATAATATGAATATTCGGCTCCTGAATTGGACATTTTAAAATTTCTTCGAAGGTATTTGCTCGACAAAAAAAAATAATTAATATTATAATTAATATTATAATTAATATTAATTAATAATAAATATTGTATACTAACCTTATCTTCAAATCTTCAAATAACTGGCAAACTTCTTTCAAGTTTAAATTGCTATTATCCTCTATGATTCAAATTTCTTCACTAGAATTCATCAATAAACAAAGTTTCCGTTGCTATGTGGAACGACGTTTTCTGTAATATTATAATAGATAGTGCAATGGATCGAATTATCTCTAGGCTTCTTCGCTTGTATGCTTGACTCTTATTGTGATCAGTGATTGTCGTGAGTAAAGGCTGACCTTAGAATACCTCTGTACTCATGTGCGATGTGTGCGACGCACACGGGCGGCCAAACGACGTGGGTGGATGATTGATCTTCAGACATACAGTATTTTTAACAATAATGCGGATTGTATTATAATGTGCCGTATATTCTTTCATGTTTATTGGCTACGGAAGTCTATCAAACCATAAGGCGTTTTTTTTAAATTTTTGTAAAGAAATATGTACTAAAAAGGACGGCCAATGAGAGACTTGCGCACGAGCGCCCCTGTCTGTACTACTTCGTAACATCGGGTTGCATCTTTTCGCATTTGTGAGTCCCACGTGTTATGTTTTTTTACTTCAAGGAATATTTAACTGAGTACTTAGCCAAACACGAGACGGACGCTTTCCTCTTATTTATTTCTCAATAATACAGCGAAACTCTCTTAGCGATTGCTCTCGATAAATCAGTAAGAGAGCTTTCTATCGAAATATTTTTTGCATTGATTCCCTCCTTAAATACCCATGATGCGACCCTTTCAAGCTTTACTATCCGCCCATGACGCATCACCGAGTGTCTCGTGCACTTTTGTCACAGCATAGGGATTTCCTCCTCCGACCCAGATTCTCTCTCTCCTTAAGGGCTGGACTACTCGGCGGGTGGGCTCTATATTCTCTCCACTCGGAGCTTTTACTATCCGCAAGAATGCAGATTGGTCATCGACTGCGTTCTATCCCTTCTTTAGTGAGATACTCTGGAATAGGTGAAACTTGGGGCACTTCTATAATAATATCCGATGTCTAAGCACTACTTTGTTCCTCCAAGAATCGTTTGGATAATTTGCTGAATCAGTTCTGGCCTCCAAAAAAAAAAAAAAAAACTCGCCGACCATTTCTCAAAATATTCTCCAGCAAACACACCAAGAACGATTTCCATAGTACACATAAGGTTTTCGATCGTTTATTATGGAAGATAAAAGTAAAGCATGCGATTTCTACTGATCCCAGACGTTAATCCCGGAATCTCTCCTTCTCTAGGAAGAAACCTGAAACGATCATCTCTTCCGGCATTTATAGAGCCGTCTTCTCTTTGATTCTTTTTCTCGTCGAATTTTCATCTCCACTCGCCTCTTCTCCTTCCAGTCCCATTAGCAGCCGAATATATTTTTTAGTGGAGCAGTTTGGAACTTAAACGAGAAACCTCACCTTTGCTTCCTAATTTTAGAGGGAAATTAACGTTCTTTTGGTGACGAATAACGATACACGCGTTTATACGGTGGTGAAATATCATATCTCTTTCTTAATTCTTACAATATTCCGGAAGAGCTATTCGATTATTACATTATTAACCACGTAATTCAAAAGGTGGCGATTATTCCCCTGAGTCTGCGAGAGACTACATTTTTAAAAATAATAGCGAATGTAACAAAAATCCGAAGCTTGGTATGGCGTTTAAACCTAGTCGAATCTAGAATCCTTCACGCCTAGCCGATGAATGCGCGGAGCCATCCAAACCGGAAAATCCCTCTTCACCCTGGACCTTAGGCAGCCATCGCTGTTAGAATTACATGCGGTTCCATAACCACCTAGGGAAGATGGTGGCTTTTCATGCAGTCAAATCCAACCATGATGGTGGAATTCTTGTTATCGACTTAATATGAATATCGGCGCGAAGGATATGTAGAAAGGGGAAAGATGCCCCAGGCGATAGAGCCGGTAGCGTAACTCTTGACTCCTCAATCTGCGGTATCCTTTCCTACTCAATCATCCGGGCACTTTCCCGGAAACCAGCCATCTTCAATGCGCGGAAACCCCTCCATTTAAGCTAAATAGACCTCTCCTCCCCCGATTATCCCTATCCACCCGCCGATTCCATTCTCGCTGAAACTCCCTCCGTTTCCCTTACCCTCCAAACCACTGTCTCCTCTCCCCTGGCCATAATCCATTGCGGCCACTTCAGCAAACATATCTCCCTTACACCTCCTCTCTCGTTCCAACCTTCCGCTCTCCTCTTTCGGCCGAGATCACGAAATCGGCTCATTTCGGCCGCAGTCGAACTATGCGATTTCAGTTGATTAGCGTGAAAAACGATTACGGTAAACCAGTTGTACGTGTAATCCACAAAGTAACCGCCGTCAGTGACAATTTTGAGACTAAACAGGAATTCAGCAATGTTTATATTTCCCGTAGCAACAGGTCAGCCTGTGCCGCATCCCTCGCTAGTTTTCAATCGTTGAATTTTGAGCGTCTTTTAGCCTTTTCACAGATACGTTTCTCTTAATTTGATATTCAATCCAAACAGATCGCTTTCTCCATTTTCTTGAGAGCCGATAAGAAGTTTTGGCGCTCTTGAGTGGGAATTCCTGTAACAGTGACTCGAATATTTTTCTCGATTTGTTTTTATGGACTTCATTCATTAATGCCATCATGGCGCCCAGTACATGCCAAGTTTTCGCCGCTAGCTATCTAATAACTCCAGTTTTTGCCTGAATGTCTTCACATTTTTCTAAATTCACTTTCGCCAATTACCTTTCTTTTAGAGAATAGTTTTAATCTTCTGTTAGCCACCTATTCAGTATGCTCTGTTTATCATGGAAGATAGAAAATTACGAAAATAAATATTTAATAAATTATGAGTAAAAGATTAATTTAAAAACATAATTTTTATCTACAGAAATAATGATACGTTAAATTTTATTTTTCGCTCTGTTGGTTCCTATTTAAATGGCACGGCATCAAAGATTTCGTGGCCAGATTGCAAGCGTTATTGCATCTTCACGATCGATGTAATTAACATTTCTTGATTATGCAATTGTACGATTACGCGAATGAACTATTATATGTTCGTAGAACTTTCGATAGTTGAAAACATCTCCTGTACAACTCTTAGAAACTTTTTATTCCGCACCTGTTGAATTTAGAGCGAGAGAGGAAATTTTGACCGAAACGATAAAGCGATTTTACACCATTATAGCGGCCATCTCATCTTAAAGAAAATAAAGCGCATTGATTTGAAATGGCATTTGATCAAACGCGTTATAATTGTTTCGACTGCACTTATAAATTTTCAAGTGCTCAAGATTGTACCTACTTGATTCGAACTCCAAGTTTTAATGTTACGTTTTCTTTCGTGTGCTTCCAGCTTGTCGCGGTTGACGTGAACCCACCTTCTTGGAATTCGGCGGATCATCGCCTGCCTGACTTCGACGGAGTAAGCAGAATAGAACTTCGGTTAGTGGTGACTGAAACGGTATAATCTCGGGAATCGATTGCTTCTTTATTCGTTTGGATTCCGAAAATACCATTCAATGTCATTCAGACGGACGAATGATAGGGCGCCGCTTTTCAAGATGGACATCCAGATAAAAGAAACGCCATTCTATTAATCGAACCTTCTCATTGCCTTGACGAATGTCTTGTGACGGAGGTCGCACCATTCAGTCCATAACAAATTCATCTCAGCAATCGCAATTGTTTGCTGAATTCTTTTTCGTCCTTGCGTCTCCTTCGGAAGGCCTTTCTAATGGTTCCCGTTAGTCTCCAGCGGAATACATCCAAGAGAATTGATGGAGGAAGAGTACCGAGGGTGCTACACGTACATTAGCACCGGACACCAGTTTTTCTGTGGCGTCAAAGAGGAATGTCCAGCAAAATGTCTACTGCACCTATCTTCACACATTATGTAGAATGTAAAAGAAAAGAGAGACAATGGTAGACGGTGTCATTCCTGGCAGTTCTTATCGAACAACATCCAAGACTCGTTCTTTCCGAGGGTAATAATTCGAGATCACAACAGGGAAGTCAAACTTGCGAGAGATAATTGTCACATTGGCTTCGGTGCATTGCACCCTCTGCCACCCACCAATTTCTAGAGTGACATGTAAATGCAGATCCTAGCTGTCGTTTTGTAAACTATAATAAATTATTTCACCTTACCTATAACTAAAGGTTTTGTGTTCATTTTAATATCATTTCATTCGAGCCATGTGAAGGCTTTACTGGTCTTTCCAATTGGCTGCCTTTCATGCGATTATTTGCTCAATAATTCATTTAAGCTAGAAAAATACGAGAATCGGAGATATCTTAACGTCTCTGTACCTTTACACCTGCGGTGGAAAGCCTTTTCTACGACGGTAGAAGGTGCTCTCGAGACATGCGTCCAAATAAGCACCACTTCCTCCCAAAATGATCATATACATTACTCCAGACGAGCAAGATACTTTGAAAAGAGTCAGATGTCAACAGGAATATATTATAGATTGCTACAATACCTTCGTACCGCGAAACGAAAAAATAGGAGAAATCTGAAAAAAGAAAAGAGAAATTCTGACAAAAACAAGATTTATTTCAATAGATTTTTAAATAGAATTTATTTTCTTCTCTCGAGAATATTATTTAAAAGATTTTGGAGGATTGAGCGTACATTTTTGTATAGAAAAGAATGTTAAACCTCTTCTTTACTCCTCTTTCCTTTATTGCAGGGTTCACCTTTAACTGCAAGTTTTCTGTATATCAGTAAACAAAATAATCCAGCCTCATCTGCATCGAATATGTGTTTTGGCTCGTACCCGTTTAAAAATATCTGCAAAGTAACATTCCACTCTTATTGAATGCTCGAAGTCGTTGCTGCTTCTATCCCAAACCTATTCGATGATGCTAGGTTCCAAATCACTGCGAATTTCTTAAGCGTTCGCATGGCCACAGGGCAGCGACGCTTAAACAAATATCTTATTTAAACCATTTATAAGTAGGATGAAGTAGTGATGATAACTTCGTTATTTGGAGGTAATTTTCTTCCTCGGGAGAATGTTGCCGATACGAAATATGGAGAATTACGAAAATACTGAGTCTGCGAAATAAAGAGGTTTTTTTCAATGTACCTAGTTATGATAAGTTGGCTCCTAACCACAGCTATAGGTATTACGAAATGCGAAGGTTCGTTAAATAGAAGTTTTACGGCATGTTTTTTTGCCTGCTAGGTTAGAGGCAGAGAACGAAACTCGCTTTCTTTGACCGGAAATTTTATCCCGAGGGACTTAAATTCCGGTAAAAAATATATCAATTTTGTATGATGAAACTTGTTCACCCACCTCCATCCGAGTTGGTATCTATTTTTTCTCAAAGAACTGCTCGGCTAATAAATTGCAAATGGTCGACGTTCATCTATAATACCAAATATCATGGTCCGTCTCATCCAAACGTCACGGAATTCAGTGCGCTCTAAAGAGGCAAAAAATATCTTATTTCGGATCGAATGCTAAGAGTTGAGGCTTTTATGAGTGTAATTGCGAAAAAGTCCGCGGACGTAATTCGCTCCGGTCTGAGTTGGCCTTTAATTATAATCCTTCAACATCCTTTGGTTTTGGCCGTATTTTTCAAAACACTGCATGACAAGGCTGCGAAATGGCATTGACGTGTAAATTCGCAAAATGAGACAGGTGAAACAGAAAGACAACGTGAGAGCTTTTCACTTGGCATTGAAAAGCTCGGTAGATAACCAATGAATGGAATATATATAGCAATAAAAATGTCGTAGTCACGTCGCTTAAAGCATACGGAAAAAGTTCCACTCTCTTTAATGATTCGTTAGATTCTAAAAATGCACAATTAGCCTATTTACTGATTCTCCTAAAATATCATGGCAATCTATTGTTATCTCGATGAATGCCATTCGCATATAAATTCCGATGTGTACTTTTCCATGTTTTAAAGGTTACTTTAATCGTCTTATCTCAGCATGATATGCCTTCTTCTTCAGTTTTCTGTCGTTTCTGAGTGGTTCCAGAAATGATTCCTCCAATCTGTCCTTTCCTCCACTGACTCTTTTATTTGTAATTACCAATCCTTACATGGTCCAAGATCTCCATTTTTCCCTTCCCCTTCTGACTTTAATCCCCCCTTCTAGTAGGTCTCTTGAGATACGTTCTCTTGTTAGTAAATGCCCATTTAGCTTCGCTTTTGTTTTATATATGTAGTTTATCATTTTTCTTTGTTCTTTGTATAACCTCTTCATTTTTCATTTTTTTCTGTTTATTTTATTCTCGACATGTTTCTGTAAACCCTTATTTTAAAGCTATCCAAATATTTTGCATCTTTCTTCCTGAGAATCTACGTTTCTCTTCCATACGGTGCTTTACTCCTATAATTTAACCCCGCGTGAACATTTTCATTAATTTTTATGCCAAAATTACCCTCCTCCAAGCTGCTTTTTTTGTACTAATTCGAGTTCTTTTGTTTCCTCTGCTCACTTTCCATCCGATGTTAGAATACTTTCCATATATCTAACGCGTGTAAACCTCTTCAAGTATACTTGTGACATTCTTGTCACGTCCCTTGTCCTTTGATTCCCCCGTCATCTTAGTTTTTCTCTTTTATTTTCATTCCGTGTTTACTTTTTGTGATTGTCAGTTTTTAAAATCATTTTTTGTAATTGTTTTGCGCTTCTCGCTAGTTGTACTTAATCATCAGCATACCTTGTTGTCTCTATCCTTTTCCCTCTTATCTTCAGTTTGTTCCCAGACCTCTTGTATTAGCTTTTCTGGCTATACATACTACTTAAATAGCAATGCGGGGAATACTGTATCCTTGTCTTACTCCTATTCCTATCAATATGCGTTTAGTTTTTCCATTATTTACCATTTCTTTCACTTTCTGTTTCATGCACAGGTTTCTTCCACCCTTCCAGTTTACCTAATCTTTTCGGTGTCTGCATTCATTCTGCCCAATCTATTATGTGGAATGCCTTTTCTCCGTCTATGAAGCGAACAAATATATCCCGATTATAGCCTAATGATCTCTCCATTTCGCAGTTATTTCAATTAACAAATGACTTTACATTACGTCGTTACCTGACGAGGAACATTTGTAGGAAAAGGTTGTTTCACTGTGAGTTAGGGCGGCGAACGGCACTCCCACTCTCTCAGAATTTTGACGGCTCGCGGTTAAAGGGAAAAAAATGGTTGGTAACGCAGAGAAAGGACGTGATAGAGAGTTTCTCTGGAAAAACTGAAATATCGCCAATTGACATCTCTTTGTATCAGGCACTGATGGAGAATATTTCGCATTTATTGGGTAAACATCACTGTTGCTTCTTCCCCCCCACTCTCTCTCTCCCCCTCCGCCTCAGCAGCTCCATCTACCCCCGCCTCTTCCTCGGCTTTCTCCGCCTCTCACAAACACACCTGTCCATTTCCATCCTCCTAACCCTCACTCCTCGCTCCGTCCTATTTTCTTCTGACCTTCCTCTCCCGTTCCCACTCCCATTCTCCAATCTCTCCCTCAGCCTCCTCTCTCGCTCTCTCTCTCTCTCCTCATTCTCCCCTTTCCGCCTCTTTTGCCTCTCTCGAGCGAAACGTATTTTTCAAGTCGTAATACACCAAGACCTCCTATAACACGGATTCGTTACGGCACGGTTTATTTTTTTCTACCAAAAATTCATCCAACGCTGTTTACGGTTCGCATCAACGCGGTTTGGTATGTCTTTGAATTCCCGTTTGCTGAGCGAGGGAGAGACGAGCTGGAGGGCTCTTCTTACCTTTTAAGTTTTCTTCCTTTTAATATTATTCGTGAATTCGTATCTTCATTTCTTTTTAATATTTAATACATATTATGGATACCACCAAGAAGAAATCCAAGACCGCTCTAACTCTAGAATCAAAGTTTGATATTATTCAACGACTTGACAGTGGATAGAAAGCTGCGTCGTTTGGGAGTTTATATAACGTGAACGAGTCAAGCATACGTACAATAAAGAAGAACGCAGAAAAGATTAGAAGCTCTGTGGCTCAGTCGTGCACGATAGCTGCAAAGAAAACCATTGTTGGGATAGATGTTGGCTCTAACACCATCCGTGCAAAGGCTCCGAAGCTGTAACATCACTTACAGGAAGAAGAGGCAGGTTCTTCGACTGTCGAGCAACTCTTAGCAAGTAAAGGTTGGTTTGACAAGTCCAGGAAGCGTCAAAATCTCCGTAATATCAAACTTAAGGATGAAGCTGCTAGTGCTGATGACTTTACCGCTTCTAACTTCCCAGATGAGTTTAAGGCTACTGTGAGAGATGAAGGATACAACCCACAGCAAGTTTTTAACGCAGATGAGACTGAATTATTACATGAATGTGCATGAGAGAGATAGGGTTTGGAATTTTGGTTCTGGATGAGGATGCATGAAAGGGTATGGAACGGAACCCCCATTTCACTATGTAAGACAGGATTCCCATAACGCGGATTCACATTACACTACTTTTCCAGAGCGCTTCTCCCGCGTTATAGGAGTGCCAGGTTTATCGCATCCATATTCTCGTACGTTTCTATCTTTCCCATAGGCGACGGGATATTTACTAAGAGAACCGTCTTATTTCGCTGCCAGTTTCCCTACTGTCCGAGATAGTACGCGATACATCTACATGATACCCTGCAAATCACCTTGCTGGTGGATGGCAGGGGATGCAATACAACAAGGTTCCCTAGTTTACCTACGTTACCTCTTCCTATTATGTTCCCTTATCGTCCTAGGCAAAAACGATCCTCTGTATCTCTCCATCCTACAATCGATCTCGCGGATCTTATCCTCGCTGTCCTGCCTTCCGATATATGTCAGACTTCTGATAAGATGGACTATCTCATCCGCTAATCCCTCAGATATATATTTTTCTAACAGATTAAATCTAGCCTGCCGTTTACGTTCCTCTAACTAGGCCCACTTAAGATTGCGTTACGCTTTGTTTACAGTCGTAATTTCTCTTTACGAATCTAGCTGCCCTGCGCTGCACCCTTCCTATCTCATTAGTGACTCACTTTTCATAAAGCTGACGCATATTCGACCTGAGATCGAACCAAGGATAAATAACATAATTCCTTCACTTTTTATGATCTATTTCGAACTATTCTCCCTATAAAGGCCAGATTTCTGTTTGAGGCACCTATCACTCGGCGAATGTGGGCGTCCCACGAGAGATCCCGATGGATCGTAACTCCTAAATATTTAACCGAATCTGAAATATAAATCATCACTCCATCGAACGAATAACTAACATTGATCGAGCTATTTTTGATTCTCCAAAAATTGATAACGCAGCTTTACTTTTGGTTGATTTCTAGCTGCCATTCCTTACACCACGCTGAAATAGCTTCTAAATCATTTTGGAGCGTCTGCATTTGATCGCCGCGCTTCCCATTAATCCTTACATCGAACGGCCGATTCGTCCGCCGCTCCGATGTTCTCATCATTCCATAATAACGCCAGGATGATCCTTCTCCGATGACCTTTGTTGTTCCTAGTCCCATGACTTCCGAATTCGAGGTTCGGGGCGTGGTTTTGCATTTGCAATCGTCCTCGGAGCGAGCGATAATCCGATTAGCCGCTCCTCTTCGCTCCATTCGCAAATCCGTGGCTCTCCGACAGTGCCGCACGGCGCACGCGCGGAGAAGGGATCATCGAGTATCGCGAAGAGGGTGGAATGATATGCGGGGGCGGGAGGAGAAGAGGGGGGAAGGAGAAGAGGGGAGAAGGAGAAGAGGGGGAAGGAGAAGAGGGGGGAAGGAGAAGAGGGGGAGAAGCGTGCACGAGGCCGGAAGTGTCCCGTCGTTGTCAATGACTAACGCTTACCAAAGAAGTCGTTCGTACACTTTCGTGCGCGTTCGCTGACTTATCTGATCGTGTATATGTGATACATTGTATTAAAACCGCTCTTTCGATCGGTCCAATTTACTGTATTGAGCGAGGGTAGGAAATCCACGGCCCGCCAATAAATAATTACCCATCCTGTGGAACTATGAAGAAATGGATTATATTTAAGCGCCGTAACTTCAAAAGGGTAGGTTTTCCGGTAATGCATTTAAATTTAAACTGCAATTAAAAGTTTTTAATATGAAATAATATGTACCACATTTCACGGTTCTCTTTCATAATGACCATAGTTTGTCCATCCCTGACGTACAGTGTTCGTAAAATCTTTTCTGCTGAGGTTTGAACCATGAAATAGAGATCTGCACGGATACAGATTTCCGTACCCTACCCGTACCCGCAGGCTACATATCCGTATCTGAACCGCACCCGCAAAAAATTTCTAAATTACCCGATCCGACCCGCACGAATAAATTGTCCGTCCCAACCCGACCCGCAAGCAGAAGTCGTATCCGCAGGCAGAAATTATCCGGAGCAACATCTACGAACCAAAACCCAAAAATTCAAAAGAAAATGACTCTCAGCAGAACATTTCAATGACCCTCTCTTAATGCGTAGAATGTTTTGGAAAATCCCACCAATAGCTCCCAAAGAAAGTCACGTCCCTCGAAAGGTAAGGGGGAGGGTCAAAAGAGACCCAAAGCCTTTAGGGCTATCGGCTTGGACGGGGTAGGAGAAGGGTGCAACCAACATTATTGCTTCTCATACTCAAGACTCTGAATTTTGAGTTTAGCACGGCTACTGATTTTCGTATCCGCACCCGATCCGCACCGCAGGCTCTATATCCGACCCGCATCCGCAAAAAGTTACGCATAATCCGACCCGAACCGCAACTTTTCGTGCGGATATCCCCGGGTCGGGTCGGATAAATTGCGGATATGCAGATCTCGACCATGAAATATTACATACGCACACATATACCGTATGACTTTCACTTAACTGCCCAACAGCGTCTCTGAGTAACTTCCGATGGAAGTTCTTACTCTTCCCTCGCCTCAACGGCGGCAAATTTTAATGCATTCCACAACATGAAAACCGTTGTCTCACTCAATGTAATGCCATTGGGAAGGTATTTGGTTACTCTCGTGAATTGCGGAAAAGCAGGAAACGAAATCGTCTACATTTCCTCAAGTCTTTTCTGATTTTCTCTGAATTAATTTGCGCTATTCCCGTGTAGTAACTGTTCCAATTCCTCCTGTATGATTTATTCCCTCCGAAACCCTCTTCACTCTCTTATAACTATCCCCTCTTTTAATCTTTCCCTTCTCTCTTCCCACTTATTTTCCCCTTTCCAAGCGCTCCTTCATATACGGCTTCCTTTTTCAATCAATCAACTTTAAATATGGGAAACCTATTTTTTTACGTCTCACCCTAATTGCTCTAACCAAGTTTGTCTCTTCTCCTGTATTTACTCCCTCCTTATTTCCTTCCTCTTTGTCAAGGGTTGAAATGTGTTTTCAGAAGTGGGTATATGTTCCGGAATCAATGTAGGAGAAAGGATGAGTGTATGGATAACCAACACATAGCTACGTAAAAAATATCCTCTCGGAAACTTGGTGTATACGGCGTGTACGCCCATTTCCGTCCCTGCTCTTTATTCTAATAGATATATAGTCTCCTCCTCATCTATTTCTTAAAAGTTTTCATTCTCTACTCATCATCTTTCCTCATAGTCCATACCTCACATTTCCTTACTTTAATATAGTAGCTCTTACCTGCGAAATTCGCATTGTCTTTTTTTTAAACGCATTTTCTCCGAAATATTCATCAGAAGCCTATTGATATTGTAGAAAGAAGGATAGATGGTGGAGAAATAGGAAAAGAAAGAGAGAGAGAGGCATTTTTATGTTCATTCTCCTCGCTACTGGTAAATATCCTTGCGATGATTTTTATGTGATTTACTCTCGGAACCAAAATCACCAAATGAATCAGCTGGGATTGTGAAAAGTCTCCTCATCAATTAACTCGTAATTTTAATTATGCCATTATTACGTTAACATTAGAAAAATTTTCTTCTTTTAATGAAGTTTTCAAGTATCTTGGCTCTTTATTATCACACGAATAAAATATTGAAGTTATAGTAATTCATTTACTCGTTACGAAAATTAAGCTATTTCAGATAATTCAATGCGTTTCGTTTTTGCGAGATATGTTACATTCGGAATATATTCATTCGGGCGTATTCCCGCTTTTTGCGCCTAAATATGGTCCTTTTAGTGGCATCACGTATATATTTATTTGATAATAATCGCCGATTATATTGTATATTATTCTGCTATTCTTGTGGATTCCTTGACATAATTATCATTATAAAACAATCCCCGACAAAGCGTCCGGTATCTCGGTTTAAAATATAAATCTGATTTTTCATCATCGTGCAGCATAGTCTCATTTGTCTACCTGTTAGACGTTCGATATTATTCCGTATCAGCGTGAAACACAAACACGACCCGGATACAGAATTAATGAAAAGAGCCACATTTCTAATTAAGAGCAAAACAGCAGCATGAGAATAGCCGATGTACAGGTGGATAAGACGGTGTTTATTTAAAAAATAACTTTGCATCTTATATAGAAGGACTCTCTTCTATTAAAACGTTCACTTTCAGGCATTTAGGTCGCGAGCGAATATTATGTGCTTGATCAAGATGGAATGGATCCACACGAAAGTTTAAAAAGAGCCGCACGTTGTTGACTTTTATCGTAGGAAAACTGTCAGAATTACCTTTCCCTCCATCTTCTTTGTTATAATCAAGGAATTGTACCCGTGACTTATCGAAAGAAACTAAAAATTGGAAATGGATAAAAGTTACAAATTTTTAATAATTGCATCAACGTTTGAACACAGTTATAACAAAATAAACATACTTATTTCAGCTCATTTCGCTGCTCTTGCTTCTTTCTTTAATTCTTCCTCGTCTTCGACCTTGACCAAATCTCACAACCGCCTTCACCTTTCTCCTCCTTCCAATCTGCTTCTTATACTGCGTCCTTTTAGCTTTTACGTATATTGGCCCAACACTCGATCCGTAAGATCGAAGAAGCACACGTTTCCTATCGGTATTATTTCAAAAATATTAGTAGAATTTTCACGTTAGACTATGTTGAGCTTCCATATTGTGTCATACAGGCCATATGTATCGGTTAATATAATATGCCTGTAGTAGAAAAATACAGACAAAGGGTTTATTCCTTTCGTTCGTTTTTGAGACTGGTTAAATCAGCTCTATATTTAGTTATTACATCTTAAGAAAAATGTTTTCAGATCTTGGAGAGTAATAGTTGTAGCTGCGTCATAACTGCGTCTAAAAAGGCAAAATGTGATTTCTATAAATTGTAAAATGAATTAATTATTTGTTTTTTAATTAAATAAAATGGCTGATATAATTAAGAATGCTGGACATTTAAGAGGTGCTACAAATAAATGCTTAAACTGATAAGTGCATTTCTATTGAGGTTTTTACGTTCTTTTTATGATTCAAAGATAGAATCGCAAGAGAGAAACTGTAATTATAATTAGAATCGCAAGAGAGAAACTGCAATTATAATTTCGATTAAAATTCTATTATATTCTTCATAGGATAATTTATTTTAAATAAGAAGATTATGTTTAAGAAGTTAGACTTTCGGAAAATGTACGATAATATAGATCTAGGTATAGAGGTTAAAAAAAACTTCGAGATTGTAATATAATGTAAAATATGATTAGAAATAAGGTAGTTAGGCAGAATAATCATTTTATTTGAATAAATACTGCATGATTTGGTCATGATTGGGCATAGGAAGCTCTGACGTCATTCCAGCGGAAAGGATGCTGCAGGAAGTGCAAGGCAGAATTGGCCTAGTATGACGTAAGACTAAATATGGAGAGGTCTCGTAATATGTGGCGAGAATGCAACTGTCTAAGCATAAAAAGAGTACAATTAACAATAATTATAATAAATACAAAAGTATAATAACTTTTATGGTTAAATCTGCATTAGCACCAATTTTACTTTTTGATTGGATTCATCCCAATAAAAATAATAATTAATTCACGTAAATATTTACCCAATTAAATTTTTTATAATATATGCAATGACAAGCACATTCGATCACGCCCTCTTCGGGATTCGAACCTGTGAACCTTGCATCAAGATCGGAATCGTTATAAATCGTTCGTTTCTTGTCTAAAATTAAAAACTTACAATCTAAACTAATTCACTTGTTATAGAAGTCCTTTCCGCGAACCTTCATCTTATTCGCGTTTTCTAACAAATTTCTTAATTTTTCCTTTCCATCTTCTGAATGGTCTTTTTCCGTTTCATTCGATTCAAGAAAGAATTGTTTAAATCAGGGGTCCCCAACCTGCGGCCCACCGAGCAATTCTATGCGGCCCACCTCCAGCGTTTCATAGTTTTCAACACTTTTCATTTATTTTAATTAACTACCAAATATTATTTTCCATGTAGCAAAATCTGTTAAATTGGGACCTCTTATTAAACATTTCTTCATTCAAATAAGTCCTTCAGTGCTGTTTTTGATTTTTTCTCAAATATATTTCTAAGATCGAATTCTATCATGATTTTTAATATTGAAACGTTAACCTTAAAAAGCGATTTATAATTTTATTTCCGCGCGTATGGTGTCTAAGAATCTTTAGGTAACTTCCGATTTAACTATAATCCATTGGCAATTTCCAACGTGGCCCATCGAAGGATTCACTGCCACTAATGCAGAAAAGGTTGACCCCCCTCTGCTTTAATGCGATGGCAATCCTTTTTTCTACATCTCCTGCATATCGCGTTTTTTATTTTCCCTTTTGTTGTATTTTCTCTCGCAATCCTAAAGAATAACTTCCGTCTTCTCGTCTCTTCTCCTTGATCTTCAACTTTCCTTGTTTCTGCGCCTCAGGTGAGAACTTTCGCAATGCAATCGACGAAAGATTTTCCTCTCTAAGCGTATTGGTTAATCTCTCTCCTCCTCCTCTTATTGCGATCTCAACCGACTTGTCTTTCCTCTAATATTCTCCATTTCATTCGCTACCTATGATGATATACTTTCGTCCGTAGGATCTTGTACGACTCAAGTAGTCGTGGTCACTTCATGCTATTTAACCTCATAAACTTCATGAAATATTCTTTTCGCGGTTTTTTGTACGTGTTTTCTGCTGGTTTCGTCTAATGTTAGTTGCGGCATTTTTGCAAGAGCAGCAACCGTTTCGTAGCCGTAATTCATCGGTTCTGCCGGCTTCGTGACGTATATTCTGACATCATCGGCAAAGCGAAGATGATTCACGGTATCACCGTTTCACTCGTTGCGCTCTTAAAGATGGTTCCTTGAACTTTCTCCTCAAGTGGTTTTTCTAAATTTCCCATATTTCTCCTTAAAGCCGTTGTATTTCTTCCTTCGTATTATCTTGGGGTCCCTGCACACGCTGGCAACATTTACGTACATTTTTGTATTTCCCTTAAAAAAGAAAAAAAACGGAGGACAAACTTCGTTACTCGGTGGTGTGGTGAGCATTCAAGTTCCACATAACAGTTTTAACCTCGCGCTGACGAGTAATCCGCTGTTGCGTCCATTGATTTTCCCTTTGCGAACGAAAATACCACCACTCTTCAGGTCGATTAGGTCTTCGCTTGCACACGCACACTCATTTCCTTTTCAGGATAATGTTATATTGATCTAGAGTCACTTAAGCAAGAGTAGCAAGAATTAACATAGATTCCACTTACACTAATTACGTAAAAATAGTCATAAACGGTATATTTTAAGTTAACATACATATATTAAACCCATAATTTGTGATGCTGAAAATGAATTCATTTCAGTGGATAATTTTGTCTATAATAGTAGTGATTGACCTTAAAAATAATTCGTACCTGTTTTTTAAATTTTAATCTCGTGAGATTAATATTTTAAATATAGCAGGGTTTTCGTCACTGCATTACTTTCTCGAGATCATATTTCTCCTTTTCTTTTTTGAGAATGCACGCTGAGAATCAACGAGAGCGTGGGAATTGGGGGGTCATTCTCAAATTTGCGTCGACAGACTCATTGATTACGCTTATGAGCGGGGAACTTCCATAGCTACGTATAAAAGATGTTCACGTCACCTAATGTTTATTTATGTACGAAAGATATATAATAGTAGGGTCCTGCGAATCTTTTACTTTCTCTCGTACCGAATCATAGTGAAATGTTGGAATGGAATCAGGCGGAGCATTATATAAAAGGCAGGGATCGCCAACCTATTTTAAGGCCTTTCGAAAGAAGCTTTGAATGCTCGAGGAAAACGACAGTAATTCATCTTTACAAATAAATTGGAGTGCCGAAGAACGGGGATGATAGTCCTCAAACTATGCACACGCATGATAAACGATAGTCACAGATTTTTCAAATTAATCAGCAGAGTATTCTTTATAATCTGAATTACAGGTTATGACTATTTTACAATATTCGTGGGCAATTAAAAACCTTTTCACGGGCTCTTCGATACTGCAGATCACACGGCTGGCGACCACTATGTGGACAGAACTAAAGACTTCATCTTATAGAAGACGTTGAATTTATTTAGATTAAATCAATCGAAGAAGAAAAGAACATAAAAAAGGAGGAGGCCAAAAGGGTGAAAAAATGTTCTATTACATAGTCTTTTTCGAAGGGAAAGTTTAGAAAAGTGTCGTTATTTTTCCGTCCCAAGATCAGTGCTTCTACTTAATATTTGGAGTTGCCATTAAAATTTGTACACCTGCTGAATTTTCTTCGTGGATGTAATATACGGTAAATCACGTATGCGGTAATTATCTATGGCTGATAGTCTTCATTTGTAGTAGCGCATACTTTTTTGAATTGGAGTGCTACAAGATTCGCTTTACCATTTTCTTTTACAAACAGTATATTTTATGCAACAGGGTTTATATCCGTTTTTAATTATTTTTCCTAATTTTGTCTTTTTAATGTGGTACTAATTCCTCCTATACATTTTTACTTTGATTTCCCGGTATTCTATAAAAGACTATTTGAATTCAGGGATCGACAAACGTAGCGGCCAAAATGTTGTCCTGAGATACGTCGCATCTGATTTTGAATTGGTTTACAATTTCATCACGAAATAATTTTGCACCAATCCACGATATGTTACCAGCTTGTCCTTCGGAAATAAAATCTAAGAAAAAACTAGACCCATGATGAAAACTGCTTCAGCGCTGAAGATTGCTGTTGCCTCTTCGGTTGTCTTGAAAAGTTGGAGAGAATAAAATACGAGAGATCGACTGTAGGACCGAGCGATATCAGAGCTCGTTTTTCCCAAGGACCATACGGGATCATAACAGGAGAGTGATTCCCACGAGGGACGTTATTAGGTAGGTTTCGGTGTGCTGCACCCCCTGCCACCCACCAGTCTGGTGATTTGCAGGGTATCATGTAGATGTAGATGTAGATGAGAGAAAATTATAGCAAAGACTTTCTCGATGGAAGCGATATCTATCACAAAAAAAACTGTTAAACGATTGATAGCAAAGAATGGAAAATAAACAGAAAATCAACTAATGTACTTTTACATTGGTATCGGAATTAAAATGCCTTTTTATTATTATTTTTAGTTAATATTGTGATATTGTTACGTTATTTGACAAAATATGAAAATTTAGCATTATTATAACGTTACCGGCTATGGTTGCATTATGGTTCCGATCCCTGATATACATCATAAACACTTGATTTGGAAATGGCATGAAGTACAATTTGATTGGTACGAATATCTCTTCAGTGTATATTCTTCCATTCTGATTATAAATCCAATCGAATTTCGAAGCTTCGGAGAGTCCTCGTTACAAGGTATATTTATATCAATGTCAGGCAAGCTGATAAACGCTTATGGCATTGCACTGTACCTATACCCTATGTAATATCTCTATTATCGCATCTGGTAAACCGGCCAGCAGTATGTCTCAGCGAATCAATTGTCTTTCATTTAAAGGATGAATGAAAAAGAAAAATCTTTAAGAAAAAATACTGCTTTGCCATAACGTATTATTATTATTCATATGAATGGTAAGGAAATTTTTTTACCACATTTAAAGAATTCGAAACATAGAAGTACATTTAAGTGCCCACCGAGTCCGGAAAAGCGGTTTTAGGAATGGCTCCCGTTTAGATATGTAATAGCAGGAGTCTCAAACTCACATCGGTGTTCGGACCGCATGCAGTGGCGCGTTTATATCAGTTGAGACTAGGGTTACCAACTCGTGAGGAGTTGATTACAGGAGATTTCCGCTTCATGAGTCGGAAATTCCGGGAGAAGTTTCACAAAGCTGAAAAATCTCTTAAACGAACCATGAGGAAACATATAACGAGTAGTTAATCTTATTTTATTTTTACATAATTCGATCTTGGATGATTTCCTATGACAGTGAACCTTCTATTGCCCGCGTGCCAATATTACCACAAAAAGTACTTGATTTTTTTGCGTGCCAAATAAATTTAATTCGTGACCAAGACATAACTGATTAAAATTTGTAACCATTAACTAAATAACACAAAAGTTTTTGCGGCACTAAATCAATAAGATAAATGCTTTGGTTGGTTTTCGTATTTCGTTGGCATGACAGCCAAAATCCTGAATGTTAGACGGCAGGAAACTGAAAGCGATAGTTTTTATAATTTATTTACGTTCGCCACTACTCATGTAGTGAAAATCTAATCCTATGTATAAAAAAGTGCCAATGTCCTCACCAGAAAGTCTGCCGAGTTGGAGCAAGAAGTAAAAACATTTCTAATATCATTCAAATACAGTTACCTCTTTATGTAGTGAATCTTACTGACTGACTTATACATTCACACTGCTCTAGGCACGTATCTCAATACTTTTTCGCTGCTGCGTTAAACTTAGTTCAGCTGTGTCCCAACTCTCGCATTACGCATTGTATACACATGTTTAGCAATTTATACTATAATAGCCCAGGTCTGTTAGTTGGTTGGCGACGCTTTCACGATGGCCGATATAGAGGGTTTTAACAAACTTCCCGAATAGATAGAAGACTGAAATTTGGCAAGGATGTTTGATTAACATATTTTAAGGTAATGACGAAAATAAATCTCCAAAAAAATACTGGGTTCGACTCCAAGGAAGACAGTTCCATTTTCCGTAAGGTAACGTAAAAATCAATTTTTTGATGTGCAGGATTTTATTCTTTTGGAAATTAAAATTGGAAGGAATTAACCTATGATCTTTGGATCTGAACCATTTTGAAGAAAAAATTACAAAGTTTCTTATTCTGTTCATCTTTTTCCGCATACAATTCGAAATCGCTCATGTTATACGCTTAATTCACATATTTTGAGGAAATATTGCCATTTTAACGGAATGTTGCCTTGGCTACCAATTATATTGTTAGACCTCAAAATGCTATTGTTGTATCAATCCTTATGGGTGTAAGCGTGCTTTGTATGCTTTTAATGAGAGAGGGGGGGAGGTAGAGGAGGGAGCGAGAGGGAGGGGGAGAGAGGGAAGTAGAGGGGGGAGGGGGAGAGAGGGAAGTAGAAAAGAGGGGGAGAAGAGAGAGGGGGATGGGGAGAAATGAGGAGGGGGAGGGAGATAGAGGATGGGAGAGGGAGAGAGGGTGTGAGAGAGAGGGAAAGAGAGGCAACTATTTTAAGTTTAACTAAAGATAGCCCGTCAACAACAGAATATTCACTAGATATGTTGTATATGACAAAATATTTCATATGTGAAAGTGGGATATTAATTATTTGAAATGAAAAAAATAATTATCTATATATCTATCTATAACTCTTCCGTTGATATTTCAACGGACATTACACTAGTTTAAATATAAAGATGTATGAGAACCACCCGGCCCATTGTTGCTAACTCCTCAATAGCATCGTTAAGTCAGATATGTAACCCGCATGGCGATTACCTTCTTAAGTGAAAACGGGAGAAAAAGGCCTCGAGTCGGGAGAATTTCTGGAATATTGCCTTATTCCGGGAGACTTCCGGCGAATCCGGGAGGGTTGGTAACCCTAGTTGAGACCCCTAGGCGCTGTGGTATTATGGGACCCCTATTGCTAGAAAATTTTGTGTATTGGGGGCCCCTAAACATTGGGGGTCCTAGGCGCGCGCTTAGTGCGCCTTTGGCTAAACGCGCCACTCGCCGCATGACGGCTCTCTGCCTAATCCGCGGGCCGCATTCCGTACTTTCCCAGTCTTCACGCTTTTTCTTATTCTATAGAGATTCGCTCTCACCTTCCACAAGAGGGGAATAGCCATATTACTCATCTTACACGCAGTAATTAAAGAATGCTAGATTTGGCATCGAGGGTTAAGTTTTTCGAATACTCAGGAGACAGTGGGATGAACATTCTTCAGTACAATGTGCAGGCTGTTATAAATAGGAATGATTTAATACACTTCTTAGGTTATTTGCGTGAAATACTTTACAAAAAATGAATTTGAGTTTGTGTCGTGCGGTATGAAGTAAATTGCTTCGTGGGCCGAACCGCGAGTTTGAGATGCCTGACAGTGGTCCAAAAATCCAATTCCACAGGCACAAAAATTGTGCATCATGTTTTTGGGCAAAATTGTCTTTAATTTTTTTGTTTTAGTTTAATAACACGCAATTCATGAATAACAACCCCTTTATTTTAACCTACGTTACAATATACACTCGATAAAACATGTTAAGTTTAGCAATTGATGTGCAATCAAAGTAATGCAAATTATATTGCTCAAACCGGAACATATTTTCTACTAGATGTTTAGTACACAGGCAGTGCTTCTTCAAAGGTTTAAATACATAACAATTAGCTGAACATTTAGTAGAAAATAATCATACCTCCATTTTTCTCTAAAATCCATCATTTTGCTACTAAAAGTACTTGACTCAATGATTTTGAACATGTGGTAATAATCTTCCCCTCCAACTCATTATTTTTAACTACTTTGTATATTTTGTAAGCAATTTCCAACCGTTAATCCCCTCCCCCTTTTCCTTGTCCACGCCTATTTACGTTCTTCAATTAGCCTTTACCCTCAAATGTCATTTATTTTGTAACCTATTTTCCAACCGTTTCACTTCCCTCCCATTCAGTCGTAATTTGTTTAAGCTTTCCCACTCCTTCCCCCACAACCGTTTTACCGTTTTTCTAGCAGAATCTGACGAAGACTATATGATTTGAAATATTTGTCGTTCGAATAAATTAAATTGTATACACCATATATAATTAGTTGCTATCTATACCATCAGAATCACACTCAACATCACTATCTACATCGCATGTATTAGATTCTGGTGTTTTGATTAGTGAAATTATTTCCCCAGATAAAACACCACTCTTCTTCTGAGGAGGTGGTCTAATATGTGAAATTACGGAATCGAAAGAAATTAAAAGCATATAAAACAAATCTTCGTTCGTATATTGTAGCACCTCTTTATATCGAGGTCCCAGTACCTCCTCTGACAATTGTCCAATGGGCAGGAGTAATGTTTTTATGACCTCTGCCCCATGAATTAAAATTTTATGAACACTTGTCGGCATTGGAAACCAATGCTACAAACTTACATATAATTTCTCGGTTTCAAATGGATATTCATCGAATGCTTCCGACTGTGTATCAAAACCACAGGACAATGTGCGCAGTATTGTTGAAAATCGACGTATCAATTTTTCGTCAATGCCAGTTATATCATCCGACAGGGCAGGATTTTGAAAAAAATCGCTGATGTCTCTTTTATATATTGGATTCGTATAGGCCTACAAAAGCGCGTTGAAGAAGATCGTGGATTTTGCCACAGCACTACTTTTTTATTAGGTAAACACTTATTTTCACAACAAATTTGTAACGGAACCACCGACGCAGTTATAACACTAGGACCGTCACACGTTTCACCATTTTCACTTGAAAATTTCTGTTTATAGAGACTTAGGCCGCCACTACCGTCAGAACCCCATTTATAAATCGTTGTTAAAGATTTAACAGCAAATTCAGACGAATCACAGAACGGTATTAAAACATCCTTTTGAACGTCAGCGAGGCGAGTAATGACTGTACTTTCACTTCTGCTAATTGTCAGTAAGTTGCAAAGATTCTGAGGGTGGATAACATTTTTTCTGTCTCTAATATTTTATTATACGATGGGTAAAGTTTGGTCAGTTTCTTCTCCATCGCTCCTCTTCGCTAAGCAATATATTGGCTACGTGACAATTTCAAATCTACAATTAAACCTAGTGCCTCTTCAGGTGTGTAGGATGTATACGATTCGTTATGATGGAACAACTTATAGGCTCTCTTTAGTCTTGCTGCCCTCCGTGGTGAGTAAGTAGTTTGTCGGAGTAGTTTTGCAACGTCTCTTTTCCCTGATGCTCTCAGGCTCATTTCTGTAGCAAAAGAGAGTTTCTGCTCACTTAGGGTTTCCACTACACCTTGCACTTTGTTTTCTCGCTCGTCTCCGAAAAAGACTTTTTTGGACGACTACGTACACTTGACAGAACTTGAAGAGTCCATTCCTGAAGTAATAATCACCTCTTGTAGCCATTTTGCGTTTTTTGTTATAAATCTTTTTGTCTTTGACTTTCTTGCCACTTTTTCGATAGCACGCAAGAAAATGACAAAATAGCGTCACTTAGCTTTATTTATCGTTTCATTGAAATTTTCACAGCCGATTATAGTTCTCACGTTCTTCAATAAATATTCTCTAGACTGGACTTTGGTTGGCTGGATAGAACCTCTTTCACGCAAAACTCGAAAAAGATCCTCCAGAGAAATACTTAGACGTCTTCCTATAAAAATAAGAAAATTTTCTAAAAACGTAAGTGAACGCAAAAAAAACGTCTAATTTAAAAGCCCGATACCTAAGGAAAGTGATACATGTATTTGGTACCAATTAAAATTGGTTACTTTTTTATACCTCAAGATAAAATGGCATTTCTCAATTATAAATTGAGATATCTATAAGCTAAAATAATTATTAAATGAAAAATGTTTAAATTAATAGAAAAATGAAATAAAAATCAAATTCAATAGGTAAATGCACCATTTTTAGTAGCAACTAACTCACTTCCTGGACTTATTGTTAGACACAACCGTTCAAATCGCACAGAATATTTAGACTAACATAACCGCGACGCGAGTCTTTGTTAATCACTCTGATTTGCGACGATGCCAAACTTCTATCACGTGGCTGGTAATTATAATTCCGACAAATTACGTTGCGCCAATTATCGTAGTTTATGGTTTTGAATATCTCAGGTCAGTTATAAGTACCGCATCAAAATTATTTTTGTCGCTGTAGAATTGGATTTTGGACTATTGTGCTCCTGTGTTATAGCATTTAAAACATGGGTGTCCAAACTGCGGCCACTTTCATAACTTCGTGCGGCCAGCTGAATGATTTTAATTTTTAATGTACTTGCGGCCATTTTCGAGACAAGAAATTCACAAATATTTTCAATTGTCGTAATTTATTTGCTGTTTAAATATATATTCATATTGTTTTAGCAATATGGCCAATTAAAGTTTCTTAATACTTGTATAATTTGACCTATGAAAATCTGACCCATCAGCTCAGATTATCATCCACAAAATTAAAGGATTTACAAATTGATGATATTTTGAATTAAATAAATTTAAAATACTTTGTAAAAAATTAAACTTTATTAAAGAAATATGTATTATAAAAAGAAAAGAAAAATTTGTAATTTGAATTAAATGAATTAAAAATACTTTTTAAAAAAACTTTTAAAGAAATATGCAATATAAAAAAATAACAGAAAAATGAGTAATTGTTTTAGCAAACAAATCCTACAGACCCCCCCTTCTAGTTCGGCCACTCAAGACTTTTTCTGGCCACTCTTAAAGGCTACATGAGCTTCTATATCTGGACACCCATGATTTAAAAGATTTGGCAGTTTTTATGTTTTCGTTTTTATGCCTTTAGCTTATAACTTCAAAATGACGGGTATTTTGCGTGAAGTTTGAAGCATAAACTTGCATTTTTTTTATAGGAAACAGCTTTAACAATCTTGGTTATACTTTATTAATTTATAGAGGGATGGCTCCCAAGGACTACGCTCCATAGTCCAAATGTTCCAGAGAATAAATGAGCTTTTCCTTTAGTTTACATCTCGCGTTTTTGCGCTGGAATACCCTGAATATTTCACCAAGGAACGCGTGTGACATCCGAGCTGTGTTCCTTGTTAGTTCGCATTTCTCCCGCTTCATAGTTGCTGCTCAACCATCTAGCGTCACCACCTCGTTGGAATGGCGTGTTCTTTTTTTTATATTTTGACCCGACGACTGAGACGCTTCAGTAATAGGGTCTGCCAGAGGTTATTCCATCATAGGGTTCGAGAAGGGATGGGATGAATCCATTTATCCACATTCCTTAAATAATGGTAGCAGTCGAGTGAAAATGTTCCCTGTCGTCTTTTTTCTCCGTCATTCTTCATCCCAATTGTTTTCGAATCATCTTTCAAGTAAAAATATATCCGTCGTCTGAGATCTGAATTCTGTCAATAGGTGGTTAATAATTCATATTCTGCGCAAGGCCCTGCGAGAATCTTTGGGTGCGTCCGAAGACGATTTATTAGATAACAATCGCCATCGCTCTAATGCTGGTGATTAGGCTGAGGAAATATAATTGGTATGGATCTCATATATTTCATCCGCTTTCAGATTCTAAAAGACTGAGAATATTGCGTGCTAATTTACAAAGCAACTTGGCTCGTTTTTTTACAGCGGCTGATCTTGTAATGATTGGAACCAACATAATAAAATTAACTACATTTGTATAGGCATGTCACTGACATTGAGTAGAAGTTCGTCTTTCTTACGGATAAATAAGTATTTGATGTAATGTCTGTTCAATTATCCTAATCCTGAGATCTACTGTATGGAACCGTGAAGTTCTAGCATCAAGCGTTTGTGTCCATGTTTTTTCTTAAGGTGATTACATTAATGGCAATTATATGTCCAGCGGGTATTGTTAATGAACTGTACTTGGGTATGGCATAGAGGGGGGTACAAAGACAGTTTTCTTAAGTATAGTGGAGCTTTGTAATGTTTGGAAACCTCTGGTTCAAACAGATTTCATCATTTCGTCCATTTGTTAAGGATTGTGAAAATACCTGTGTCATATTTGGAAATGATCGCGCAGACGATGTCTTTCGTCCAAATTTGAAGGAATCAGAGATCAGCGCCGGAAATTCTGACGCCATAATCTTTATTCAAGGAAGGGTTGAAGTTAAGTGCGCACCGCATTTCCCCTTTCCTCTTCCCTTCTCCCCTCCGCCTCATTCTCTCTCCCTCTAAGTCTTCCATATCTTCTCCTCCATCCTCCCAATCGCTTTTCTCCCTTTCTCATTTTTCTTCACTCACTCATTATAGTCCTATCCTGCCCCCGCCCCTCTCTCTCTCTCTCCCTCCTCCTCTCCCCCCAGCACCCTCCAAACTCCATCCTTTCCTCTCCCTCCCCTCCTCTCCTTCCCAGCCTCCTCCGCAATTCTCCCCTTCCCCTCTTCCCCTCCTACAACGAACGCAACCCCTACCCTCTCATCGCTTGACCCTTGACTGTCGGACTCTCTTCCGCGTCACGTTCGCCCGCTAGAGACGGCGATGCCTGCGCGTGTTCATCGTGGCTGGCGTCTCTCTCTCTCTCTCTCTGTCTTTGTCACCGCGACGCCCTCTGTGCGCCGGCGCCGCACCTTCCCTTCACCTCCCTCTCCTCCTTTCGATACGATGTTTCCTTTGTCCTCAGCGTCGCGGATCCTCGTCGAAGCGACCAAATTTCGAGGCGTCTGCGATTTTATTTTCGGCGGATATTGCGCCTCTTGACACGGCGAATAAATCGCCAATGGCTTCCGGAGAATCTCCCGAAAAACGAATGTCCGATGCTTTTCCATTCCCTTTGAAGTCTTTCCCGAACTTTCTATTACGCGGTGGAATTACGCGTCGATCGGGAATGTTCCTCAGGTCAATTTAAATCTCACGGCGCACTTTCTGATTCACTCGAATCTCGTGACCAAATTTCATGAACATTTTTATCAACCTGTTGTCAACAAATATGAAAGAAAATAATCGCCTCTCTAACGGAGACGAAGAAAGCTATCGTTAAAATGTGCTCATTTCAAATCGTTTAAATATTTTGTTCGGATTACGGTATAATTCGGTGGTAAAAACTACCGTGTTTTGGCTACGAAGGAATTTGCGTTCGGTTTCAAGTAGTCGAAACAACATTTAAAAACCCTGTCATGAAGTATCGTTCTGTATGAGAGATATAAACGATCTTAGCAAAATTGCAAGCAGTAGTTGTAGATTATTCGCGGACGACACAGTGGTTTATAGAACAATTTGTAACGTAGAAGATGTTCAGATCCTCCAACGGGATTTACATTCCATTTCGGAATGGTGTAAAAAGTGGCAGTTAGAATTAAACTCTGATAAATGTTCCTTGGTTAGTTTTTGGCAGGGTAGACAGCAACAAGTTATCAATAGTGAGTATTTTCTCGACACGGGTCTCATAAAAACGATGAAAAGACAGAAATATCTTGGAATCGTATTAACGAGTGAATTATCTTGGAAGGAGCATATTCGAAGGATAATAGGAGCAGTTCGTAAAAGGCTAGGATTTGTCTGTAGAATATTAGGGGTATGAAAATACTCGTGAGGTTTGTTATTTCTCTCTAGTTAGACCGCTAATTGAGTGTGCGTGTGGCGTATGGGACCCTTATGATATAGGCCTTATTCAGGAGTTAGAAAAATTTCAACGAAAGGGAGCCCGTTTCGTGAAACGTAGATATGGTAGGCGAGTTAGTGTCGCGAGCCTAATGGAAGAGCTTGGATGGGATTCTCTAGAGGAACGTCGAGAAAGGTCTAGGCATCGGCTATTGCAGAGATTTAGATAGGAAGATTTTGATGATGAATTGTCAGGCGTAATTAAGAGCCCAACTTACGTAGGACACTGAAAATATTCGAGAAATTAATTATAGGACCGATAGATACAGTGTATCCTTGTTTCATAAGAAGATAAAAGGGCACAATAGTAGAATAATATGATAGGTCAGAGATAATCTCCCCCTTCCACACTCCAATTGCAGTGACTTGCACAGTAATTTATTCAGATTCAGATTTCTTTCTCTGTTCTTGGATTGAGAATAATAAAACGAAGTATCTTTTCCTTCCCTATAATTCCAAGTGTACCACTGCGTACGTAGTTTTTTGTCACGTCAAACGGCACTGCCCTAAGCCACACTTTATCAGATTACGTATCCGAGAGATATATGCGTTTTCCGTTTTCGTCGCCATCTTTCGATTTCAAGAACCGTCAAATATGGATTATTTCTGAGGTTCGTTGAAATTCGGAGGTCTTTAATGCAAAAGTAAGTTGGATCCGCCTCTCTTACCTATATTACAGATCGATGTTTCCGAAGTGTGCTTCCTCCTCCAATGGATAAAAAAGGGATTTCCGGAACAAGCCACAATTTTGTATAAAGCGTTTGTCTTATATACGTAAACTTTCGATCGAAACAATATTGCGTAGCCGCGTGTTACTTATATATGCATGCTTGATAATTTGTCTTCGTACCTATTAACTTCCGCCTTCAGGAACTCTGGCGTACGCTTGTATTTCCATTCCTGGGATCGATATGCGGACTATGCATAGCGTGATGCGATTTCGGTGCGTTGGCTCCGAAGAGAACTTGGCCGGCCGATGCGACCTTGTCTCCGGTCGGTTTGCCTTCTCTTTTCTTCTTTTTCCTCCACTCTTGTTGCGCATATAATCGGCTGCGTATTGAGACGGATCGAAAAAAATTGGAGTTATATAGTGCAATCGACATTCGGAGTTAAAAGGTTTAACTTTACGGCAACACCTTTGAAATATGCCACGCGAATGCTTTTTACCTTAATGGTCCAGTGACATCATCAAGTTTAGAAAAAAGCGATCCCCTCTAAAGCTAACTTCCTGAGGACCATACCAAGCTATAACCATTTAATAGCATACAACCCTCCTGAAATTTTTATTTGTAGCTCATGGACAGTGAAATGAATGATATTTTATATCGGTTGACCGTAACCAAGCGAGAGATTCCTATTTCTTTGCGTTTATTATATTTTTTAAAAGTGCGAAACGAAACGTGACAGGTGTCTATTATATTCAGCTTCTCTGTTTCTATCGTTCACACTTATCATTATTTTCAATGACATTCTCTGATTGGCCATATCACACATTTCACTTCAAGGCACCACAACTCATATAGTGAATTAGCTGAGTTTCATTCTATGCTCTTAAAGATTTATAAATATCTCCTTTTAAAGTGAATATTTATTTACATTGAAATAGCTAATATACAGCTGTTACCTGCGTTTTACATAATGATAAAAAAGACTATCACATACAATCATGCCTTCGGCCGGAATCGAACCTGCGGTCCTAGCATTGGGAGACAGATTACCACCCTTCTACCTAGGCCGAAAAAAAGTTCTTTTACTACCCGGAATAGAACCTTAGTTTTTCAAGCGGTAGACTATCACGTAACCACTGAGCTAAAAAGATTTAAATTAAGCATAAAATACTGTGACGCTGTTCGTAGAAAACATTAGAGGTTAGATGTACATAAGGCAGCTTACAAGTAAAATTTTATTTTAAAACCCTTTAAAATAAGCCACGTTACATAACCAGTGTAATTTACTATAAAAATTATTTCCGAAAAGAATTGTATTGTCTCCTCAGATTAAGAAAAATGGATAATAATAATGTCAAAACTAATAAACTTGAAGTGTGTTGCATTTATTAACTTGTAGGAGACTATCAAGCTGTTTATCGTAGATCCCCTGGAAGTCATTTATTATAATAGCCTAACATGAAATGAAACATTCGCACTCTGCTTAGTACTTAATGGAAATTTAACGTAACATATGGAGACCAGTTTTGGATGAGCCATTGCGTGAGAAAACCGATATAAACCTTCCTCTGCGAGTCATAGGGAATAAATCCTCACATAAAATTTTGTTTCAGCCCTTTCACAGAGATCTTATAAGTCTAATGATATTTATAAATTGATCGCTGAAATTTGAAATCACGTGAACGGTTGACTAAGCATATTGAAAGTAACGACAGAAAGGTACAGTAATACCTCGATATACGAAGTAGATGCTTTCCTGAAACTTCGTTCGTAGATTGAAACTTTGTATATCGAATAACATTAATATATTAGGATGCGGTACTAACCTTAATAACTTGAAATGTTATAAACCTTTTAATAATTACCAATCACATTTTTAAAAGATTGTATTTAAAATAGTATTATATTATTTATTGTACATACATTGTAATCACGATAACTTACACTAATAGAAGTAAAAAGTGTACGTAAAATTTCACTTACAACGTTGGTTTTGTGCTAACAAGATAACTTTCCGTGATTTCATGACTGCTCCAACAACACCTGCACATAGTTTCATTTGCTTTGGCATTTTGGGGCAAAATAAAATTCTTCGTTAAACAACAGCCACTTTTTGTATATGAAACACTTTATCGTGGCGAAAAACAACACAATGTCAGAATTCTCTCAAGGAAGATGAAATTACGAAGGTATCTTGAAAACAGTCAATACCTATGAAACGCTTGACGAAACGAACAAAACTGGAGAAAAGTATGTGTAATGAGTTGCATTGAATCTGCTATGCACCGCCTAACTGAAATAATGTTTATTCGTTCCGAGCCAGAAGTCGATTCAATCATCCGTACATTGTAGGCGTCGATTGAATCAGCTCGATTGTCATAAATACTATTGTAAGTTCGTATATCGAGATATTACTCTAATCACAAGTAGCACAACTTAAGACAAAAATAAGATTACTTTGATAGAAACTTTACAAAAACATTTTAAATGTATAACTGATAAGTATTAAAAAATCAACCGAGTGGTATTTTAGAATAAACTGCAAAGTATTTTCGGATGAAATTTAATGACCAAAATATGCGAATGTGTCCGAAGCGCGAGAGGTGTTCAGGACAACTAGGCGAAATCAGTGAATTGCCCCTCTTCAACCGGAAAGTCGGGTCACTTTATCGTTGCAGCTGTTAAGAACTTAAATTTCCCCAAATTGAGAAGCAAGGACTCAGGTTGGACACGTTATAATATTTCGAATTGCTAGCATAGTACGCTTTGTTTCGTAATGCTTCTTCTCCCGAAATGTTATAAAAAGAAGTAGTTCAATATTTGTCCATTGCCTATTTGAGATAAGAGGGAAAAGTAGCCGTATTTCAGTCCAACAGTACATTCAAACTGAGATAATAAGTACATGTACGTTAATATATTTTAATAGATTTGATTTCGCTTAGCTTATAACGCATAAAATTTACTTTTTCGATCAAGGAGATGAAAATAAAAGTTTTCCCTTCGATAGCTATTACGCTTCCATATTATGCGAGATATTCACAGCATTTAAAACGATAGGGCAAGTGATACTGTAGGATAAATTAGGATCAATACACATGACAGGCAGTACTCCGACCAGCGAGTTCCTTTTCCCTTGCAATTCTCTCCCTTTTAGATCATTCTAAGTTCATATTTTTTCCTGTTTTTACAGTCCTTTGTCTCACAACTCTGAAATGTTCCCTTCCCCCCACATATCAGTCATTATCTGCTTCTGTTTCAATGGTCCCCGTGCGTTCTTCCCTACATTTCTCCCTCTCCTCCTCCTCTTCCCCATACTTACGTCACTTGTCACATTCTCCCTTATCGCTTCCCATCCTATAAAAACTTTATCGCCGCATTGTTTCAATCCACTTTCTCGCCAACTTCCATTTTCTAACACCGTACTCAGTGAAGTTCGAAGCTTATAGAGAATGTTCAAGCTGGTTAGAATAACTTACGAGGTTTTACTATTGATTAAAAAGTATACCGTCTTCATTTTTTCATTACTTAGCTGACTTCAACCAAGTGAGTATTTCCTAAGTCCTAATTTCATGTATACCTACGATTGAAAGATTCCTTGTGATATTAACAACGGTAACATTTATCAATATAATTTAATTGAGAGAATTTTTATAAAAATATCAATGTAATTTCAGTGTGCAATAAAATGCGTAGATATAAGTGCCATAACGACAGTCATTACCGATCCTTTATCCCAGATGAAACAAGGGAGGCTAATGAAAAGTTTTAATTACAGATTAGGTAAGGGGCAGTGGCACTACTCCCGTACGCCCTCGTCGGATCGCTGGGCCATTATGTTAATGTCATTTTTTAATTTTTTTAAGCATGTTGAGATCTAAATCTAATGTTGTGTCGTCTTACTGCCCTATTGTGGTTTTTGCGACGCTGTTTTCGCTAGTAAATATCTTGCCGTAACAGCCCCTTCCCCTTGCGGTTGTGAATAAAGTAATATTGGAATATTTTCGGAAGCCATTCTTCGCCTTTAAACGTAGTTCACGAAAAACTCGTTAATTTTGTTGCTTATAAAAATACGGATAGGTTTCGTAGTGGGAGATATTTATTCGAATTGAATTGAAAATGAATGCGGACGTGTAAGTATAGACGCGGAGCCATGTCTATCAACACTTCGCATTGGACCATATTTCGAGAAATTAAATCTTAACGGCACGAATAAAAAAAACGACCAAACAAAAAGGAAAATGATGATGCCATCGACGATAAAATAAAATTAAAGGTTTCTTGGTTAGACGCTGTAGCGAAAAGTATGGGAAAAGTCGAATCCATTACGTTTTAGATCGAATGCAAGTATCGACCTTATCCTTTCAAATTAAAACTCTCGTCGATGTAATTAACCATTGAGAGTTACTGCGAGAAAAGGGTGTTTAAAGTTACCGATGCGTTTGGCGTTTGTTTTCTCCTCTCGGCGGCTGTTATCGTAGTGTGTTTTTAGACAGGAAGAAGTCATTGTTTAAAATGCATAAATAGATTTGATTATTTCATGCGAAAGATTTTAGGCCTGCCGGTTAAACTTTTCGAGTTCACATTTTTGCCCTAATCCCGAAAGATGGGCTGAAGTTTAGGGATAAAAATGACGGTCTCTGACGAGAATCGAATCCGGGACCTTGGTGCGTCTGGACGGGTTCGTTTTCAAGTTGTAACCAGAAAATTTTCCCATCCCCCTCAATTGGGTTTTATAGAGTTATACATGGCTTTATACACAAACTGTATTCGATTTATACAGCACTGTTCTGATTTTAATGATATTGCACTGATGAACTTTTTCGGCTTATTTACATAGAATACAGTTTTGTATTTCATAATTTTCCTTCATCTACCTAATATTATTATTATTATTTCTATTACAATGCAATTGGGCGCCTGGCCCGGTGGCAAGGTTTTGGACTTGTTACATTTTAGTATCCAATATGCAGTTTTTATGTATACAATTTACAACTTTTTCTACAAAATATAAAATTCTTCTAAACTATATATAATTATATCATCGATTGAACTGTATGTATGGGATATTCATTATAACTAACGCAGATATTTTCTATGTGATGCTCCAAATTTTAACGAAGGAGATTTTTTAATGATCCTATCATTTTGCAGGCTTTACTCTCGAATTTGTTACTTTTTGTGGATAAAAAGGGACACTTTTGCTGAACTGGGTTCTAAATAACTGGTCGCTTTCGTCGCACATATACTTATCCTTCTTTTGTTTAATTTTGTTTATCCGTTAGTTTGTCGATTTTCATTCATCTCACACTTGGATCGCAAAGTATCCGTAATATAATTTTAAAGTAATTCTTACGGTTCGGAACTTCCTTCGGAAATTTCACAGAAACTTGTCAGAACTCGTTGCAAAAACAGCCAAAATGAGCAAACGGTGAAGCATTTATTCGCTCCGAATGAGAATGCAATTTAATCGATTTTGTAACTCTCACGTGTTCGTAATCGGTTTTAATGTATAAAATTTCGGTCATTTTGGCGAGTAAAGGTCATCTTTACGTCTTTTAGCTTCCAACTCACCGATAACTGGAGACGCGCGCCTTTCTATAGAATGTTTCACTCATCGAAGCGCCCACAACACAACACACGCAGCTGAAAGAAAGCACCGTCG